>JANFOE010000447.1:15000-1465000 GCA_025667525.1 Glebionis coronaria | reverse complement strand
ATCACTAATGATAGCACGAGGAACACCGAATCGAGAAAATAATTGTTTCAGAAAGTTCACAACCACCCTCGCATCATTCGTAGGTAAAGATTTTGCTTCAACCCATTTTGATACGTAGTCAACGGCTACGAGGATGTACTTGTTCCGTTTGGATGATGGAAATGGCCCCATAAAGTCTATGCTCCATATGTCAAAGATTTCACACTCTTGGATGAAATTTTAAGGCATCTCATCTTTATGTATGATCTTGCCTTGTCATTGGCAAGCATCACAATGCTTAACCATTTCGTGTGCATAACGATAAATGGTGGGCCAATAAAATCCAGAATCGAAAACTTTCATCGCGGTATAGTTAGGACCAAAGTGCCCACCGATGGATCCTTTGTGCCAAGCTTCAAGGATTAGTAACGCTGCTGGCCCATCAACACACCTACGAATGACAAGATCCGCACATCGCTTGAAAAGATAGGGTCATCCCAATAGTAAGTTTTCACATCCTTGAAGAATTTCTTATTTTTTTGGGTCGATAACCCTTCAATGAGAATTCCACCCGCCAGGTAGTTTGCAAAGTCCGCAAACCATGGGGTCTCATCAAGATTGGAGTTAATAGACATCAAGGCCTCAAGGGGAAAAGATTCATTAATCTCTTGATTTGGGAGCTCCCCTTGATAAGGATCCTCGAGTCTACTAAGATGATCCGCGGCTAGGTTTTCCGCTCCCTTTTTATCACGAATTTCAATTTTGAATTCTTGAAGGAGTAAAACCCAACGAAGAAGTATTGGTTTGAAATCATTATTAGTTAACAAGTACTTCAACGCGGAATGATCGGTATAGACAATGGTGCTGGAAAGGACAAGATAGGGGCAGAATTTTTCAAAAGCATACACTACTGCTAAAAGCGCTTTTTCGGTAGTGGTATAATGCAATTGGGCCCCCGTCATTGTCTTGCTAGCATAATGGATTGGTTGGAAGTGTTTGTTCACACGTTGACCTAAAACCGCTCCAATAGCAAAATCGCTAGCATCACACATCAATTCAAAAGGTAACTCCCAATTAGG
The DNA here is from genome assembly GCA_025667525.1 of Glebionis coronaria. Classification (NCBI taxonomy): domain Eukaryota; kingdom Viridiplantae; phylum Streptophyta; class Magnoliopsida; order Asterales; family Asteraceae; genus Glebionis; species Glebionis coronaria. The sequence continues at coordinate 1,463,942 of JANFOE010000447.1, read as the reverse complement.
GGTAACTAAGACCGGTGCCTTAGTTAATTTATCCTTAAGAAAATTGAAAGATTCAATACACTCTTTAGAAAAGATAAAAGGAGTATCTTTTTCCAAGAGGTGGGTCATCGAGCGAGCTATCTTAGAAAAATCTTGAATGAATCGACGATAGAAGCCTGCATGACCAAGAAAACTTCTCAAACCCTTTACGGTTGAAAGAGGAGGTAATTTAGCAATCACATCGACTTTAGCACGGTCAACTTTAATACAAGCTTTGGAGATTCTATGACCTAAAACAATGCCTTCTTTTACCATGAAATGGCATTTTTCCCAATTAAGAACAAGGCGATTGTATTCACACCGTTTAAGCATACATTCTAAATTGGCAAGGCAAGTAGGAAAGAATCACCATAGACCGACAAATCATCCATAAAGACTTCCATAGTTTCTTCAACCATGTCATGGAATATAGCCATCATACACCTTTGGAAATGTTGATCCCAAACTTAGATCGATTTAGCTTATGTAAACGAGGTTAAATCAAGTTAAATACTTAGAGAAACTTTGTTGTGTATAAACAATTTAAGTATTCTGTGGAATTAATACTCAAACAAGAACACACAAACAATTGTAAAACAAACTTTCACTTTGATTGATTAGAACAAACTTGCTTACAATGAAAGTGTTAAAACGAATGAAAACTTATATGAATCAAAACCTAAATATCTTCTTTTATAGACATAAGAAGCCTTGTACAAGAGTCTACGTATCAGCTATTCTAGGTAAAGATAAACATATAAAATACATTGTTGATCATATCTTTACTACGTGTCGACTAAGTCTTCTATGAGTGCTTGACTTCATCCTATCAACGCTTGATATCTTCCTGTCAATGCTTGATCTTTCAACGTTTGTTTTCCTCTTATCAACGCTTGTTTTCTTCTTGTCAGCGTTCAAGTGTACTGGCTACATTTTCTTCCCAACAATCCTCCCCTAAACTTGATATCTACTCTAGCAATCAAGTTTCTGAATATAAATTAAGAACTAGGAGGAATCTTACAAATCTTATCATATTTGTAATAAACATGCCTAATCAAATCTTTGGCCACGTCACTTGAATAGTCAATCTCTAGCTGTGTTTTCTTCATCTTGTCCAAAACTTCTTTGGACATGGGATACTCAGCATCTACAAGAAGGTACTCAGCAAACTTTGTAGAACTCAAATAATACATACCAGCAGCTGAATACAAACGCCATTGAAGTCCACTGATATCATCCTCAAGATCCTTCCAAACAGGATCTTCTTCTTCTGGTGCACACATTCTTTTGAATGTTGACTAAAGCTTTATTCCATTGACTAAAGTAGGTGCTTTAGTCTCATACTTGGCCAGCAATAACCTCCAAAGGTCTGCCAAGTCTTCCCTATCCATACTTGCAAAGAGAGACATAAGAGTAGTAAATGTGTGTACCTCTTTCTCATATCTGCCAATCATCCAAAACCCACTTGCATCTTCTTCATAGCTAATGATAGGGTTTCTGTCATCAAGAGGTAACACTTGTACCATATCTGAAGCTTCCATGGGTGAGATCTTAATGCTCCTTCTAAGAACAGCTTCACTGGGATTCAATTTATCCATATCTTTAGGGAACTCAAGTGGAACTCCCTTCTTCAAAGGCCTTGGAACAATCATTGCCTTTTGAATCTCCATCTCTTCTGCAAGTTCTTATTTCCTTTCATCTGGGAGAAGTCTGATAGTATTCATTTCCTGCACTATTGCCCAAATGGGATAAGCCTTATACTCTAATTCTTCAAAGGATAATCCCTACAATTTCTTAAAGGTCCATCCTGTTCCATGACATCTAAGTAACATATAGTAAAGCTCCCTTCTATCTCTCTTCAGCAGTGAGAAAAAATTGCTAGCCTTATGCTTTAGAATTACCTTGCAATCTTTTTGAACTCTTAGAAGAATCTCACATCCCCAAATCTGATCTGAAATAGTCATATCTGGATTCTCCATAACCTTATCTTCCCATGCATGGTACATCTGAGCAACTTCTGGCATATCATAATCTACTTGCAACTTTAACTCTCTAAGCTTCTCCCTTGCCAACTCATCACCATATTCAAGTCTTTCTGGTTGTTTAATTATCATAACACTTGAATCTTAACTCCCTCCATCAATTCCTTCTTGTTCCTCAAAAGTAACAACAAATGGTGATTCACCAACCTTCTTCATTTCTTGTTCCACAAGTTGTGCAGCCAACTTTGAATCAAACTCTACTTGTGCTGCATCCTTTGGAACCTCTATTTCTACCATGATTCCTTTACCCTTATCTAATGGATCAATGATAGGTAAAGATGATGATGGTACCTATGAAGACACTTCCTTGATGATAGCTGATGACTGGAATACACCAATCATATCTGTAGCTCTGTCAACGATTAAATTTTGTGTGTCAGCGCCCAACTTACTCTTGTCAGCGCTTGGTGTGTCAGCCTCCAAAGTTTTCTTGTCAACGCTCACCTTACTTGTCTCAGCGCCTCTTGTGAAGTGCTCCATCATAGCTGTAAAGGACAAGTTCAAGTTTGTAGGAGTAACCAAAGATGTATCAAAACCTGGTTGCTTCTTCAATTCAGTAAGGGCTTCAGCAACACCCAAAGATTCTCCATCATATGAGCCTTTGTCACTCACATGAATCTACTCATCCTCCCATTTGGAAGAATCCTCCATAGCACGCCTAGTGTTAGCATCCTCCATAAGAACAATCCTCTCCCTCAATTGCTTGAGTTCAAGGCCTTGTGTACTGACTGTTTATACCAGGTCTGCATTTTGCTTTTGCAAGCTAATGCAGACAACGGTCAATTCCATCATTATGTATGGTTCCAATCTGCCCTCCTCTAGAATGGGTATTTGACCTCCCAAAGTAGAGTCATGGGGCATGGATGAGGTCTTAAAGATGTTAGGACTGGCTTGGCCTGCATCTAAGCGAGTAACAATAGTACCGGCCTCATCCATAGCACCAACTACACTTGTGGTGATGGTTCTCTCTGCAACATGGCTAGGACTAGTAGAGGAGAACACTCCAGTAGTCCTTGGGCGTTTGATCAACCTATATTCGAGGGGGGGGGGTAGAAGATGATGTGGATTGGGTGGCAGTTTGAAGGTTAAGGGGTGTTTGGGTATGTGAAGGAAAGGTGTCAACGTTTGGATTACTAGTGTCAACGCCAACATTTAACGTGTCAGCGTTGAAGGATTCTTGGTCAATTTCCATGTGTTGAGGTGAAGGTAAGGGATCTGGTATTGGATTAAGTTGTGGTTGTGGGTCAGGTTGAGGTTGTGCTGCTGCAATAACAGCAAGCATAGCTTGGGTGAGGGGTAAGTCACGGTGAGGGGGTGAGTTCATCTTACTAAAAATAGCTTTCTTTTGCATAGGGATCTCATAAAAATCATCATGATCCCTTTTGTAGTAATTTTGCTCATCAAAAACCATTTGTAAAAATCTGGGATAAGCCTAAGTCATCTTATTACCCTTGTTTTTACACATGCCATCAAAAATCAGTTTAGAAAAATTATACTTTTGCCCATTTGTAATGCACACAATTGCACTAGCAATGGATCTGTTAATTTCATTATGTGCAGTACATTTGGGACTCAAACATTGAAGGATGACATGTATTAAGTACTTCCAGGGTGGGGGGAATTCTTGTTTATGATATTTATTTAAAGTATCCTCTTCAGGGAAAGGATACCCCAAAGCCCGAAGTCCTTGTTCTATCTAATTAATGGGGAGAGTGGTTATACCATCTGCATCATTAAGATGCAAAGCTTGGCGAACCAAGGCTTCAGTAACCACCCAAGTACGCACATGAACAATAGCTGTTAATGTAGTCACATTATTAAGCGTTGAGGAACTAACAGTGTTCCAAAACAGTTTAATATGAGTGACAGGGATGAGGGGAGCATGAGAAATTGCATACCTAAGTGGAGATGCATTCAAATACGCCACCATCTGGGTGTATTGTGGAAACAGAGCATCATCAGCCTCCAAATAAGCAATCATATTGTGCTGACTTTTGAATCCCAATACCAAGTCACTTGGTTTAAACTTAGGCGCCATAGATGTAGAAAGTTGTTTGTGAAAGATTGATGAAAAATGAATTATAGGAGAAAAAGTGTTAGACGAGAATATGAGAGTACCCTGTTTAAAAATAGGAGCCAAATATATAGGAGTGATAGGCACAAGTGATTTGTCAAAAATGAGGCAAGTATTTTCAAAATATAATGATGAAAATATTGAAAAGAAAATAAGTTATCTTGTGCATTAATTAAAAGTTATCTACTCCCAAAATTACGGCCTCAAAATTCGTCAAAAATAACAACTGGGTAGGACCCAATGAGTGTCAACGGTAAAAAATAACCCATCAACACCCAACGGCTATATTCTTGTCAACGTTTGCAAAAGCCATGTCAACGTCTAAATTGGTCATAACAGCGCTTGGAAAAATATTTGTCAGCGTCCAAAAATAAAAGTAATAAAAATGAAAAAGGACCTTAACAAAGTAATTTATCCTAGTGAAGATAACCTATAAACTGAAAATTATGATAGGGCGACAAGCACTGTCCAATTATGCACACTTGCTTATGCAAGATAGACATAACAGTCCTCTAGTGTCCTTTGCTAACCAAAATTCTTAACAGTTAAGTTATCTCATAAAATCCCTTGTAACTCCCAGGTAAACCCAGTATAAACCATACCCAAGTCTCCCAAAAGACCCCATCCAATTATAGGCCAAAAAGGTCTTGGCAGCATGCATAGTATATCAACTTTGCATGTTATAGTGCCTCATGAGATAGAAAACTAACTCATACTTACCTGTGGACACAATCTAGAATGGTGATAAGAGTATTTTAAGAATACCCAAAAGTCCTAAAGGTTCCTAAACCCCCCCCCCCTTAAACTGTGATACATAAGATGCCAAATAATATGCATGTAAATAAAAATTTATGTCAAGATAGGAATATAAATATTCCAACCATCATCCATAAATTGAAACATGCTCCAATGATTCATCAAGGATCCATAAGCAACTCTGTATCCAATGGTACAATGCGAACAACGCCTGCACACTTAGATCAAAAACTACAAAACTAACATGTTGCTGACAACGTCACGATAACACTTATCAGCGTTAGGATAACCTTTGTCAGCGTTAGACAAATAAAGTGGAAAATCTAACTTCTCAAAAAGACCAATAACAATGCATATCATGTTCATACTTTTACACTAAGACCCCAAAACACATATTAAGTGAGATTAATCATTCCAATACTTGTTACCAAGTATTGAAACCTTCCAGTATCAAAAGGTTAAGTTAATAATACAGACACATTTTCTTCTGTGTCAACCCTATCTTGTTGTATTATACCCTTTTCAAAACAATCTCTTATAAAATGATGTCTAATTTCAATGTGTTTTGTTTTAGAGTGATGTACAAGATTTTTAATAATGCATAAAGTGTTGTTATTGTCTACAAAAATCTTGGTATGCATGAAATTATACCCATAATCCAACAACTGGTTCTGAATCTATAAGACTTGTCCACAACAAGCAGCCGCTACTACATATTCTGCTTCAGTTGTAGAATTTGCCACCACTGTTTGTTTCATGCATTGCCAAGATATCAACCTACTCCCAAGAAACTGACATCCACCAGTTGTGGATTTTATATCAAATTTGTCACCACCATAATCACTATCTGAATATGCAATAAGCTCTAGTGGTGAATCTTTTGGATACCATAATCCCAGGTCTGAATAACATCTAAGGTATCTAAAGATTCTCTTGACAGCATGAAGATGACATTCTTTGGGAGTCACTTGATGGCGTGCACATGCACATACAACAAACATAATGTCAGGTCTTGAAGCTGTGAGATACATCAATGAACCAATCATTGATCTATAGTGCCTGACATCCACTTCTTTTCCATCTCCAACTTTTCCCCAAGGGTGTTCTCTATCCATAGGAGTACTAGCCCTTTTCTCATGTGGAGAAAACCCAAACTTCTTCAAGATTTCTACTACATATTTATCTTGAGAGATGAAGATACCATTTCTTTCTGCTGAACTTGTAACCCTAGAAAGAAGTTCATCTCCCTCATTGCACTCATCTTGAATTTGTCTGTCATAAGCTTGGAAAAGTAGTCACTCATCTTTAGACTTGAAGAGCCAAAGATAATATCATCCACATAAACCTGGACAAGTAAGAAATCCTTACCATTCTTCTTTGTAAATAAGGTCTAGTCTATGGTGCCCCTTTTGAATCCATTTTCCACCAGATAAGTGGACAATGTTCCATACCATGCTTTTGGGGCTTGATGAAGTCCATACATAGCTTTCTTGACTCTATATACCTTGTCTGGATGCTCTGAATCTTCAAAACCAGGAGGCTGCATTACATCAACCTCCTCTACAATTGTGCCATAAAGAAAAGCACTCTTCACATCTATTTGATAGACAATAAAGCCCATGCAGGAAGCATAGGCTAGAAATATCCTTATAGCCTCAATCCTTGCAACTGGTGTAAAGACCTCCTCAAAGTCTATCCCTTCCTCTTGTGTATATCCCTGAGCCACTAAACGTGCCTTGTTTCTGACCACAATACCTCTTTCATCCTTTTTGTTTCTAAGAACCCATCTTGTCCCAATAGGTCTGACATGTCTGGGACAATCAACCAACTCCCAAACATCCTGGATAGCAAATTAATGAAGCTCATCTTGCATTTCTTCCACCCAACTTGGTTCTTTGAGAGCATCAAAAATCTTCTTGGGTTCCTGTTGTGATACAAAACAGGCAAACAAACATGCTTGAACAAGAGGGGTGTCAACCTTCTTGTGAATATTGGCAATAAATCCTCCAAGATTCTGATGAGATCTTCTAGTTTGAACAGGAGACATCACATCACCAATAATTAGAAAAGAGGGGTGATTTTTTATTGTAGAAGTAAGCACTCCTCCCTTAAAAAGTGTGTTTTCTTCAATCTCATCTTCCATGTTACCAATATCTTCTTCAGACTCTCTTCCCTCAACATTTGTATGAACCTCGCCATTTATGCTTGAAGGTTCACCTTGTTCAAAATTGGAAGAGAAAATATGGTCAAAAGAGTTGTCAACGCCTGAACCAAGGTTATCAGCGTTTGAGCCATCAACGCCTGAATTAGAGTTGTCAACGTTTGAGCCATCAACGCCTGAATTTGTCTTGTCAGCGCCAGATTTTCCTTTGTCGGCGCCTGAAAGATCATGCATGTTTTAAACTGGTGATACTTGGGGACCACCATTTTCCTTTCCAGTAGCAGCAGCAGCAAATGCATATGTCCATATAGGAATAGTGACATACTCAAGTATGGGTGATGATTTGTCTGCTTGTGATCCAACCTCTTCATTATTTTGTGTACCTAAAACATTAACAATTGGTTCTTCCACAACATTTGAAGTTACCTTGACAATGTTTGGATTAGTAACAGGCATATAATTCAAAGTCCTAGATAGGGGTTCCAAGTTAAATAACCAATTTGGACCACTTTCAGGATCACTAGGTTTACTTTCTAAAAACCTAACATGTACTTTTTCAAGTATACGTTTTTACTTCTTAATGTAAACCCTATATACTTTACTCTGCACTGAATAACCCATGAAGTAGCCTTCATCACCTTTAGTACTAAATTTACCTAAGGCATCAATAGTGTCCAGTACAACTACATGACAACAAAAAGGTTTGAGAAAACCAATATTTGGTTTCCTTCTCTAAAGTAACTCATAAGGTGTTTTGTTATGTATCTTGTTGACTAATGCTCAATTCTGAACATAACAAGCTGTATTCACAGTCTCAGCCCAAAAAGCAATGGTAAAGTGAGCATCAACCAACATAGTCATGGCTGCTTCAATGAGGGTTCTATTCTTTCTCTCAGCAACCCCATTTTGCTGTGGGGTTCTGGCTACACTAAACTGTCTAGTAATCCCTTTCTTGGCACAAAAATCATCCAACAGCTTATTTCTAAACACACCACCATTATCACTTCTAAGCATCTTAACTTCATTACCAGACTTCTTCTCAATTTGGTTAATAAAGTAAATTAAAGTATCAGCAGTGTCACTTTTCAAAGCTAAAAAGAAAGTCCAAGTATACCTAGAAAAATCATCAGTGATGAAAAAATAGTAAGATTTACCATTCAAGCTTTCTATATTAGTAGGACCAAATAGGTCCATATGTAGCAAATGAAGTGGTTTAGAACTAGAGTGCACATGTTTAGACTTAAATGAGACCTTGTGCTATTTGCCTTTAAGACATGCAACACAAGAGTGGTCATTGTGGAAGGCCTTTTCAGGCAAACCATCAACCAAACCATGTCTTACAAGTCTGTTTATATTTTTAAAATAAATGTGCCCTAATCTCCTGTGCCAAAGATTACTCTCATCAACTGAAGCCTTAGCATAAAGACATGACAAGTTATTATTCATCCTAATTCCATTAAGATTCACATTATAAACGTCCTTATGCCTAGGAGTTCTATAATCAATGAATTTCTCATCTGGTATTTTAAAATCCTTGCTCAACACCAAACATTCAGTATCAGTAAAAAGAACCTTATTTTTGTTATCACAAACTTGTGATACACTAAACAAATTATAGTCAAGTTCTTTTACCAGAAACATGTTTTCAAAACGCAAATTGTTGGTGAGAAGAGTTCCTTTGCCTATGATAGTTCCATATCCGCCTCCAAAGTAAACTTTGTCACCATCCTTAATGGTAGTGAAGTTTGTGAGATAATCTTCCTTCCTAGTCATATGCCTAGAGCATCCACTATCCCAATAGCCATAATCATTAACATGCTTTTGAATGCCCTGCACATAAAGAAAACAAATTAGTTTTCTTTGGGAACCCAAGCCTGAGCACACTTGGATTCAGTTGGTTGTTCAACAAGAACAGACTTAGTCCTCATAACAACCCCTTGTTCATCCCTTTTTGGATTAAACACCCAGTTATCCCCAATTGGTTTTGTGATGACCTTTGAAATATAATTAAATCTGTTACAGGTCATAGAAATCCCATCTGAATTAGGGTTTTGGTCTTGCTTAGGCCTCCATGTCAAGTTAGAAGAAGCTTTAGACCCCTTTCCCTTTCGTTGCAAATATTTACCATTATTTGGTCAGGCAACGTTTCTGTCAGCGTTTGATTTGGTCTTGTCAACGCTGAAATTACCCTTATCAGCGTTGAACCTAGGGTTTGCTACAGGAACCCATTATCTATTAGACCATGTATTGGTCTTCTGAAAAGGTATTTGTCCATAAGTATTAGACCCTTTAGTAAAGAATGGGGCTGGTCTAACAACTTGTGGACTTTGCTGAACAAAAGTTTTGGGTTTGACAGTGTTTGACTTTTTGTAAGAGTTGACCTTTGAAGCGTTGACACACTTATAGGCTACATTCAGATGGGTATTAGGTTCAAATTGTTGGGAATAAAATGTAGCCAGTACACTTGAACGCTAACAAGAAGAAAACAAGTGTTGATAAGAGGAAAACAAACGTTGACTGATTCTTGTAATATTTTTGGAAACCGCCTAGATGTCATACTTGTAATATTTTTGGTCATTCCGTTGATTCTTGTCCGAAAATTGTTAAACCTATAACGGTTGAAAAAGTGACAACTCATGTTGATAATGATGGATTCCAACAAGTGCAAAGCAAGAGGAAGAAGTACAAAGGTAATTTAGGGAATCAAGTTCCAAGAGGTGTTCCATTGAGCAAGGGTTTCCAAGCAGGTAAGACGGTTGTTTTTCGCCCAAAAACTCACTTGGATACTACAAGTACGAGTGCTGATAATAGTAGTAAGTTGAATACTAAATCTGGTCAGTTACAGCAGCCTAGCAATCTTAATGGTCCGAACAAGGCTAAAGCTCAAATGAGCAGTGTTTCTACATCTAATAAATTTTCATCTTTGTCCATGCCTGGTATTGACGAAGGGGCTCAAGTAAGCGAGGAAGATAATGAGGAGGAGGAGGGAGTCGAGGTCGTCTTTGATGAATCGGTGAATCTTCTCAATACTCATATTGGGGCAAGCACTCTTACTGGCTGATCGCATGTTGATATTTTATTATTTTCCTCGTAACTTTATGTTATCGTCTTGGTTTTTGTCTAGTTTATATATTTCCAGTATTCTAGACTAGTTAATGTTTATGGCCTGTCGTAAATATTTTGTTTAACAAGCTGCCTGTAGCTTGCGGTTAATGTGGTATTTCAGCCACATTCCTTGTACTTCAACGCTTTTTTTGGTTCTATTTACCGGGGTCATTGCTACCCTGTTACCAAAAAAAAAAACAAACGTTGACTGATCAGCGTTAACAGGAAGATATCAAGCGTTGATAGGATGAAGTCAAGCACTAATAGAAGACTTAGTCTACACGTAGTAAAGATATGATCAACAATGTATTTTCTATGTTTATCTTTACCTAGATTAGCTGATACGTAGACTCTTGTACAAGGCTTCTTATGTCTATAAAAGAAGATCTTTAGGTTTTGTTTCATATAAGTTTTCATTCGTTTTAACACTTTCATTGTAAGCAAGTTTGTTCTAATCAATCAAAGAGAAAGTTTGTTTTACAATTGTTTGTGTGTTTTTGTTTGAGTATTAATTCCGCATAATACTTAAATTGTTTTATACACAACAAAGTTTCACTACGTGTTTAACTTGATTTAATCTCGTTTACATAAGCTAAATATATCTAAGTTTCGGATCAACAAGTGGTATCAGAGCTTGTTGAGAAACTTTGATCTAAAGAACACAAGAACCCTAAACTGCCAAAAACCCTAATTTTCACAAAACCCTAAAAACATCATGTCTACCCCAGAAGCAAACTCCTCCTCCTCCTCAACCCACAACATCAAGATTCCCATGCTAGACCCAGACATTTTTAAGCTGTGGAGTTTAACTTTGAGCAATATCTACAAATCCATGACTACACCCTATGGGAAATTAGTGAATATGGAAACACATTCAATAAGGCTCAAAAGATTGTAGATGCCATCCAACAAAGAACAACTGTTCAAGGTTCTACTGAAGAGGATCGAAGAGAAAAACCTAAAGATGGTAGAGTTGTCTCAACTGAGGATATAGCAAAGAGAAGGGTTGACATGAAAACCCTAAGCATTCTGAAACTCTCTTTGGGACAAGAAAATCAGCACAAATATAGAAGCTATGAGTCTGCCAAAGATCTTTGGGAAGCTCTTGAAGTTGCTTATGGTGGTAATGTTGATACTGTGCAAGAGAAAAAGAAACAACTCTTGCATGATTATGCTGTTTTTAAGGCTCAACCTAATGAGAAGCTAAGTAGTGTGAGAAGCAGACTTCTTGAATTTACAAGCAAACTGTCCTTCATGGGAACAGTGCTTGGTGATGTTGATTTCATCTCCACTTTTCATAAAAGCCTTGGTGATGCATGGAAGATTGAAGTAAGGTCTATAATTGCTAATAACACTCACAAAATTTCTACTTTTGATGATGTTTACAATAAACTGAGGCTGATAGAGAATAAAACTCTTTTGGATCATGGAAGCAAGTCTACAAATGGTAACATGGCCTTCTTCTCACATAGTGAAGGTCAGTTTGATCAAAAGGAGTCATACATGCACCCCGTTACTGGATCAACTTGTGTCAACGCTGGATCATATCCTGGCAACGCCTCACATTCAGACGCTGACACATACAAAAATGACTCACCAAGAGTCAAGCCTGCTGGTATTGATCTAGATACTGTGTGTGCATACATTGCTTTATTGCCCAATGGTTTAGTGATAACTTATGAGGACCTTCAGCAAATTAGTGATGAGCATTTAGAGGAGATGGACATAAAGTGAAATATGGCCCTTGCAAGCATAAGGGAAAATAGATGGAATAGAAGATTCAAGAAGAAGATGACTTTTAAAGCTAAGGACACTGCTGGATTTGATAAATCCAAGGTTGAGTGTTACAATTGTCATCGTATGGGACACTTTATGAGAGAACGTAGATCTCCAAGAAGATCTGATGCTGGAAAGCCCTCATGCCAAATCATTAAGGCTCAAGATCCCAAAGCCATGGTTGCAATGCAAGAAATTGATGGTGTTGGATGGGATTGGATCTATTTGGCTAAGGATGAGGAAGAAAATAAAGCTTTGGTTGCTGAAATGGAAGAAGAAGAGCATGTTCACTATGCTCTCATGACACACTCCTCATCTTTATCAGACAATGAGGTATATGATGATGATTTTTGTAGTAATGGTTGTCGTCTAAACACTGAAAGACTTAACAAATCAGTTTTAAGATTGTCAACAGATGTGGGTAATGAAAGATGCAAGTTGTCTAACTATCAACTTGCTCTTACTCAAACTGAAAAGACTGTAGCTGAGTATAAGAAAATGGAGCTTGACCTAATAGATAAAATCAATATCTTAAAACATGATTTAAATGCTAGTACTGATATTAGAAATATCTTGGAGAGGGTCAATGCTGAATTACAGGATAAGTTAGATGAGGCTATCAAAAATAAGGATAATGTAGATCTTAAATTCAGAGATTTGATAAAGCCTCACAAACCCTAGGAGAATGTGTTAGTAAATAAAGGGATTCTAGGCATATGACTGGGATTGGGATGAAAGAGTATGCTGGTGTTCCACCACCAGCTGGGGACTTCTATGGTGTCCAAAGAAAGGACTTATCTTGGACTGGTTTACCAGAACTCCAAGAAGAGGAATTTATTCCTCCACCAAGAGTTCTTACCCCAGTAGAATGCTTAGTGATAGCCCAAATGAGTCTACACCTATCAAAGTAACAAACCCAATCACTAGTAAGACTGTTGACCTTGGCTCAAACGTTGTTAGAAAACCTAGTATTAAATATACAGAAATGTATAGAAAAACTAGGTCACCAAAAAGCCAAATTAGTGATGATGGAACAGGTTTCTTTTCTTCTGGACCTAGGGTTATGTCTAGAAAAGCCTGTTATACTTGGGGTAGTTTTTCACATTTAGCCTTTAAGTGTGTCAACGCTTCAAAGGTCAACGCTGACAAAAAGTCAAACACTGTCAAACCCAAAACTTTTGTTTTAAGCAAATTCCACAAGTTGTTAGACCAGCCCTATTCTTTACTAAAGGGTCTAATACTTATGGACAAAGATCTTTTCAGAAGACCAATACATGGTCTAATAGACAATAGGTTCCTGTAGCAAACCCTAGGTTCAACGCTGATAAGGGTAATTTCAGCGTTGACAAGACCAAATCAAACGTTGACAGAAACGTTGCCAGAACAAATAATGGTAAATATTTGCAACCAAAGGGAAATGGGTCTAAAGATTCTTCTAGCTTGACATAGAGACCTCAGCAAGACCAAAACCCTAATTCAGATGGGATTTCTATGATCTGTAACAGATTTAATTATATTTCAAAGGTCATCACAAAACCAATTGGGGTTAACTGGGTGTTTAATCTAAAAAGGGATGAACAAGGGGTTGTTATGAGGACTAAGTCTGTTCTTGTTGAACAACCAAATAAATCCAAGTCTGCTCAGGCTTGAGTTCCCAAAGAAAACTAATTTGTTTTCTTTATGTGCAGGGCATTCAAAAGCAGGTTAATGATTATGGCTATTGGGATAGTGGATGCTCTAGGCACATGACTGGGAAGGAAGATTATCTCAAAAACTTCACTCCCATTAAGGATGGTGACAAAGTTTACTTTGGAGGCGGATATGGAACTATCACAGGTAAATGAACTCTTCTCACCAACAATTTGCGTTTTGAAAACGTATTTCTGGTAAAAGAACTTGACTATAATTTGTTTAGTGTATCACAAGTTTGTGATAACAAAAATAAGGTTCTTTTTACAGATACTGAATGCTTGGTGTTGAGCAAGGATTTTAAAATACCAGATGAGAAATTCATTGATTATAGAACACCTAGGCATAAGGACATTTATAATGTGAATCTTAGTGGAATTAGGATGAATAATAACTTGTCATGTCTTTATGTTAAGGCTTCAGTTGATGAGAGTAATCTTTGGCACAGGAGATTAGGGCACATTAATTTTAAAAATATAAACAGACTTGTGAGACATGGTTTGGTTTATGGTTTGCCTGAAAAGGCCTTCCACAATGACCACTCTTGTGTTGCATGTCTTAAAGGCAAACATCACAAGGTCTCATTTAAGTCTAAACAAGTGTACTCTAGTTCTAAACCACTTCACTTACTGCATATGGACCTATTTGTTCCTACTAATATAGAAATCTTGAATGGTAAATCTTACTGTTTTGTCATCACTGATGATTTTTCTAGGTTTACTTGGACTTTATTTTTAGCTTTGAAAAGTGACACTGCTGATACTTTAATTAACTTTATTAACCAAATTGAGAAGAAGTCTGGTAATGAAGTTAAGATGCTTAGAAGTGATAATGGTGGTGAGTTTAGAAATAAGTTGTTGGATGATTTTTGTGCCAAGAAAGGGATTACTAGACAGTTTAGTGTAGCCAGAACCCCACAGCAAAATGGGGTTGCTGAGAGAAAGAATAGAACCCTCAATGAAGCAGCCAGGACTATGTTGGTTGATGCTCACTTTCCCATTGCTTTTTGGGCTGAGGCTGTGAATACAGCTTGTTATGTTCAGAATAGAGCACTAGTCAACAAGATACATAACAAAACACCTTATGAGTTACTTTGAGGAAGGAAACCTAATATTTGTTTTCTCAAACCTTTTGGTTGTCATGTAGTTGTACTGGACACTAGTGATGCCTTAGGTAAATTTAGTGCTAAAGGTGATGAAGGCTACTTCATGGGTTATTCAGTGCAGAGTAAAGGATATAGGGTTTACATTAAGAAGGAAAAACGTATACTTGAAAAAGTACATGTTAGGTTTTTAGAAAGTAAACCTAGTGATCCTGAAAGTGGTCCAAATTGGGTATTTGACTTGGAACCCCTATCTAGGACTTTGAATTATATGCTTGTTACTAATCCAAACATTGTGAAGGTAACTTCAAATGTTGTGGAAGAACCAATTGTTAATGTTTCAGGTACACAGATTAATAAAGAGGTTGGATCACAAGCAGACAAATCATCACCCATACTTGAGTATGTCACTATTCCCATATGGACATATGCATTTGCTGCTGTTGCTGCTGCTGGAAAGGAAAATGGTGGTTCCCAAGTATCACCAGTTGAAAACATGCATGATCTTTCAGGCGTTGACAAAGGAAAATCTGGCGCTGACAAGACAAATTCAGGCGTTGATGGCTCAAACGTTGACAACTCTAATTCAGGCGTTGATGGCTCAAATGCTAACAACCTTGGTTTAGGCGTTGACAACTCTTTTGACCATATTTTCTCTTCCAATTTTGAACAAGGTGAACCTTCAAGCAGAAATGGTGAGGTTCATACAGATGTTGAGGGAAGAGAGTCTGAAGAAGATATTGGTAACATGGAAGATGAGATTGAAGACAACATACTTTTTGAGGGAGGAGTGCCTACTTCTACAGTAAAAATCACCCCTCTTCTCTAATTATTGGTGATGTGATGTCTCCTGTTCAAACTAGAAGATCTCATCAGAATCTTGGAGGATTTATTGCCAATATTCACAAGAAGGTTGATACCCCTCTTGTTCAAGCATGTTTGTTTGCCTATTTTCTGTCACAACAGGAACCCAAGATTTTTGATGCTCTCAAAGAACCAAGTTGGGTGGAAGCAATGCAAGATGAGCTTCACCAATTTTCTATCCAGGATGTTTGGGAGTTGGTTGATTGTCCCAGACATGTCAAACCTATTGGGACAAGATGGGTTCTTAGAAACAAAAAGGATGAAAGAGGTATTGTGGTCAGAAACAAGGCACGTTTAGTGGCTCAGGGATATACACAAGAGGAATGGATAGACTATGAGGAGGTCTTTGCCCAGTTGCAAGGATTGAGGCTATAAGGATATTTCTAGCCTATGCTTCCTGCATGGGCTTTACTGTCAATCAATTGGATGTGAAGAGTGCTTTTCTTTATGGCACAATTTTAGAGGAGGTTTATGTAATGTAGCCTCCTGGTTTTGAAGATTCAGAGCATCTAGACAAGGTATATAGAGTCAAGAAAGCAATGTATGGACTTCATCAAGCCCCAAGAGCATGATATGGCACATTGTCTACTTATCTGGTGGAAAATGGATTCAAAAGGGGCACCATAGACCATACCTTATTTACAAAGAAGACTGGTAAGGATTTCTTACTTGTCCAGGTTTATGTGGATGATATCATCTTTGGCTCTTCAAGTCCAAAGATGAGTGAAGACTTTTCCAAGCTTATGACAGACAAATTCAATATGAGTGCAATGGGGGAGATGAACTTCTTTCTAGGGGTACATGTTCAGCAGAAAGAAGATGGTATCTTCATCTCTCAAGATAAATATGTAGCAGAAATCTTGAAGAAGTTTGGGTTTTCTCCACATGAGAAAAGGGCTAGTATTCCTATGGATAGAGAACACCCTTGGGGAAAAGTTGGAGATGGAAAAGAAGTGGATTTCAGGCACTATAGATCAATGATTGGTTCATTAATGTATCTCACAGCTTCAAGACCTGACATTATGTTTGCTGTGTGTGCATGTGCACCCCATCAAGTGACTCCCAAAGAATGTCATCTTCATGCTGTCAAGAGAATCTTTAGATACATTAGATGTTATCCAGACCTGGGATTACGGTATCCAAAAGATTCACCATTTGTGATACCCAGAACCGAGGTCACTTACCTTACCCTAAATTACGCTTATTTTTGAAATTTTTAAGAAATTTTATTTGCTATATATTTTATCATTTTGGTTGAAACCAACGTTTGAGGTCGTAATCTTGACGATTGACGATTTAAGAAGAACGATGACGACTACGATCCTGACGGATGCCCAAATCTATATGTTTATTGTCGTTTTATCGATATTATAATTTTTCGAGGATTTTACTTTCGGTTCGTGTTAAGTTGAGTCGGGTGCGTTTTATTGCATTCTGGGTACATTTAAATTGTCCTAAAAGTATTTTGGAGTGTTCGGGATGATCCCCGACTCCCGCAAAATTTTCCAAATTGACTAGTGAGTCATTCCCGCAAACATTTGAGGTCGTTTTAACTTAAGGCCAAAAGAATGCTCTAATTGCACAATAAGGGCTTCCAATTTTTACAAAGTTTAAACCAAACACTCACACAACACAAAAAAACATCAAAAATTTTCTCCCATCTCTCTCTTCTCTCTCTTTAGGCCGACGGCCAAACCACCACACCACCACCACATATTTTTTTTTCTAGCTTGTTTTAATCAAAACTAAGGTTAGACCACTTCTAGTTTAATCATTCCAAGTGTTTCCATATACTTTAATCCAACATGCATCCATAAAATTTTTCAAGAATCAAATGGGTTTTTCAAAAATTTGTTTTGATGTTAATTGAGTACATGCATGTTTAATTGGGATATGGTAGATGGATAATCACCCAACAAACCAACCAAAATCAATTTGGTTGGGGTGTTTTGATCACCCACATACCACGGTCAAATGGGGGTGTTTGGTGGATCATGGTGTTTGATGTTTTGTTTATGGGTTTTGTGTTTAATTCATGTTTTTAGGTGGTTTAGAATGGGTAAACCTCATTGCATGTTTGATTTGGTGATTGGGTTTTTAGATGGATTTGTTATTTAGGGGTTAAGGACTGATTAGTATGGTTAGTCATGGTTAGGAGTGTTTAAGTTGAGGTTAAGTGTCGATAAAATGGTTTGGAAACGAGTGTTGGATTGATTTTGAGATGGGTAATTTTAGGCAGAAAGTTTAGGATCTTTTAATAAATTTGATTTTGTAAACATGTCATGAGACTAGGATATAGTTGTAGAGCTTCTTCTTAGCTTCTATTTGGTATAAGATAGAGCTTACGACTCCTAACGAGTCAAAAGTTATGATGTTTTGAAAATACGTGTACCGGGAGATGAGAACCTACATAATCCGAAATTATGTTTGGTTTTGGGTCAAATCCCAGGGACCATAGATATAGTTTGGTAGTTTGTTAAAGGTTGATTTTTGGTCTCAAACCTTCATTTGTGAGTCTATTAGTAGACTTAGGTGTCAAATGGGTCAATGGTATATTTCAAATGGGTCAAATGAGTCCAACTTGGTCAATGTGCAAAATCAGTCCGAAAAACGTAGGTTTAGTAATGTGTTGAGTAACGGGTCGTAAAAGCGAAAACTTTTAATGGGATTAAAAATGGGTTTTCTACAGGTCTTAAGGTATTTTTGAGAATTTTCCTAAATTTTATTAAAAGGTTAAGTCTAGTAAAACAGCCCATACTTTTGGTAAGAATCAGCGAAAAACGTGAAAAGGGTAATAACGTTAATAACATGGATGAATAGTATAAAACGAGTAACAATTATTTGTTTGGTTTTGGCGTGAGTTTGTAATTATCACAATTGACTAATATGTATGTAATATACAGTACTTAAAGTTTATAAATGAGATTACTCATTACGCGTTATTGTTTGTTAGGTGTTGAATTCCCCGGGCATCCTCATCATCGTCAGTGATCGTCACTCGAATCGCCGACTATTCTATATATATAAGGTGTGAATTTGTAGCCTCGCTTACTATTGTTTTAAATTGTTTTACCCGCGAGGGAAATGCATGCTAGTTTTCTAAAAGGAACATATGTCATGAATGATTATTGGACCCGAATGTTGCCTTAAATTGTGTTGAGTACCTAGTTGCAAAAGACCCTATATTCATGAACTATTAACTATTGTTTAATCCTAGTGTGGATTGAAAATAGCCGTTTATACAATTTATAGTACTATGGGGTTGACGACCCTATCCGAGACGAGGGCTAGTACGTTGAGTACCCCCTGCGGACGGATAATTTATGATAAGAGATAAGGTATAATTGCAACTAATGCCTTTAGAAGGGGCAATGGTTTCATCTTAATCACGCCGGTAATTATTACGCGGGTGATTGAGTTAACGTATTAGTGTCATGAGCTTAAACACAATTGTCATAACCTTGAAAATAGATTGTTTGATCGACAAGTCTATGAATGATCGTGAATGATTTTTATAACACATATGTTCAAAATGAGATTATAAAACCTATGAATTCCACTCAACATTATTTGTTGACCCAATTTAGCATGTGTTTCAGGTAACCGATGAAGTGTAGCATGGAGCATGCATTGGATGGGAGTTGTGTGTGGCTTGGCGTCTACTTGTTTTTCCACCCATATTTAACTTGAACACTTTTAATTTTTCTGTCATGTTGTTGAAAATGTATCTTTTGGGGTTGAAATTCGTGGGGACCGAAACGCTAACTCTGTGTTGTATCATTTTGGGTTTGGAAAACCGTAGACATGTATGTTTTTAACAATGCGTAATTTATGTTAAAACTTTTACGTCTCTTTGAGTCGTTTGATATATCTTGTGTGCGATGATAACTGCCTAGCACCCAAATGTTGTAGTTCCGCTGCGCATAGCATTTGTGGGGGTGTTAGATATTGGTATCAGAGCCATGAGTTATAGAGAACTAGGTCGTTTTGAAAATTCCTAAACTATAACTTTTGGTGTCGTAAGAAATTGTCCAAGCACACAACTATCCTGCATGGCTCCTGTAAGGTTTATTTTTGTATTCATGGTATAGATGTATACCTTTGAGTTGAAGTAATATATGTGGGTATTTATTACGTAGATATTGAACTACTATATGTAAACGTTGGAATTGTACGTGGAGTACTCGATACCGTAATTCTTATATTACATATGCATGAGCATCATATTCTCGCATTTTGGGCATGTGTACCACCTTTGCATTGCATTTGCATGCATGTATTTATAAATATTGAATAGTAATCTTACGTACCCTCCAAAATTCTCTGTTATTGCAGGAATGGCCGAGGTACCGCCTAACGGAAATGGAGACGAATACGTCGTAGGACACGAAGGGGGAAATGTGGGAACAGCTGTTGAAGGACAAGCCGAGACAAACTGTGCAAGCTCAGGACCCCGATCGAAGGACTACTACCTTCCCCAGGCCTACTCGTGTTTCTCATCTGATTGGTATGCCAGGTATCCCTAGAAGTTCCGACGCTGCAGCAAGCGCTAATTCTCTTCATCAGGACATCGCAAGAGTCCTCTGCCCCGGACCAAGAGCTTATCGTGACGTTCCGCTTGTTTTGAGAAGATTGGATGGATCGATGTACGAGCGGTACGTGGTGGAAACTAGAGTAATCAAAAGGTTCGACGAGAATGAGAGGGCACACCAGAGGTTGTTGGCAAGAACTACAAGGACTGAATTTGATGGAGTGGAAAATAAGAGTGATATCAACAGTTTGAGATCGATGATAACAAACCTGAGTGCTAGTCTTGAGCAAGTTAGGGAGGATCAGGCGAGGTTGACTAGGATGCAAAGTTGGGAGCATCGAGTTAGAGCATCCCTACCACCAGATTGGAGATTTGTAGATGACTTGGAAATGGAGGTTAATGATTTTATGGTCCAGTCGCCTGCCAAAGGTTTGTGTATCACTTTAGGGAATCAGGTAGCAGTAGAGTGTGGATCTACTTCTGGGACGAAGAAGGCGACTGAGTGTGGGCCGAATGATAAGGGAAAGAGGAAGATGGACGAGGACGAGGAAGACAGTGATGAAGAGCCCGAGGAGTATGAAGAAGAACCACCATCCAAGAGGTCGTGTGGATCACCACGTGACTAGTTGCTTGAATTTTATTTTATCTTTGATCTTTGTAATCGAACTATTTTAGACTCTTGTATGATGGTATTATGACAAAAACCTTGATGACTTATGTTTGATGGTGTATGGTTGTAGTGGCATTACTTGTCACAAATTTTGGTTGATTTATCAATACAATCCATGTTTACCTTTCATAATCTATGATATGTCTTTAATTTGCTCTTTTGTGATGTGAATTGATTAATATTAGTAACCTTGTAGTGATGTGTTGTTGTACTTATATTATGTCTTGAAAGAGAAATCCATCTTAATCTTGATGTGTATACTTACTTCGTTTTTCTATTTTCCCTGTCTTTGCAGAGAGGTGTACTTGAGAATTCACCATGCCTCCAAAGCTAACAGCTGACCGTGTGAACACAATGATTCAAGAAGCAATTGCAAATGCACTCGAAGCAGATCGAGCAAACCGAAACCCAGATCAAGGTGGAAATGCAGGAAGACAGCAAGCCCCGAGGGAGTGTACTTATGCTGGTTTTATGAAATGCGGACCCACGTAGTTTCGTGGAACTGGCGGAGCCCTAGAACTCCGAAGGTGGTTAGAGAAGATCGAAAGTACTTTTGAGATTAGCGGATGTTCAAAGGCAAAAAAGTCAAGTTTGCAGCTGCCACTTTTCTTGATGACGCCTTAAGTTGGTGGAACAATCAAGTAGCCATTGTCGGATTAGCGGTAGCAAATGCGAGGACTTGGACTGCTACTATGGCTCTCTTGACCTAAAAGTTTTGTCCCGAAGAGGAGCTGGGTCAACTAGAAGATGAGTTAAGGCATTTGACTTTGAAGAACAATGACATTACATCGTATACAAGGATGTTTAATGAATTGAGCCTTTTGTGTCCCGATGCCTTTGCCGATGATAACAAGAAAATGAAGCAGTACATCAAGGGTTTGTCAAGTAATATCAAGGGTGAGACAACCTCATCTAAGCCTGGGTCATTCGATGAAGCAGTCCAAATGGCTCACGCGCTAATGGATGTCAAACTGCAAGATAAGAAGGACTTCATTGCCGAAGGAAACAAGAGAAAGTGGGAGTCAGCTCAGAGTAATCAATCCCAAGGTCAAAATCGTGGAGGAAACCGTAACAACCAAGGTCAGAACCGCAACCAGCAGTTCAACCAGAGAAGAAATGATGGGATGAGGGCTGTCACTAACCCTAGAGGAGCTAAGGTGAATCCCCATTGTGGTCGATGTAATTTGTACCATGTAGGGAATTGCCCACCTGCGTGTGGCAAGTGTGGAAAAGCGGGTCATAGAACTGCAGATTGCCGAGCTAAAGGGGTAGCTACTAGGGAAAATGCCACGAAGGTGATGGTTTGCTTCGGATGTGGAGAAAGAGGGCATAAGCAAGGGAATTGCCCGAAGGCTGGAAACAGGCAAGGAGGAAATAATGCTGTTGCTGTGTATCGAGTAGGGACTGCTGATAAACCGCAAGGCCCTAATGTGGTTACCGGTACGTTTCTGCTAGACGCTTGTTTTGCTAGTATATTGTTTGATTCTGGTTCTGACAAGAGCTTCGTATATGTTAAATTTAGTCGTCATATCGATAGAGAACCGGTAATGTTAACGACTAGTTATAACGTGGAAGTAGCTGATGGGTAGATCGTTAGTACAAATTCTATACTAAAAGGGTGTACCTTGAAGTTAGGGAAATACGCTTTTGATATCGACTTAATGCCCATAGAGCTAGGATCGTTCGATGTGATCGTTGGAATGGATTGGCTGATGGCGCATAGTGCCGTGATCGTCTGTTGAGAAAGATTAGTTCAAATCCCGTTGAGGAATAGAGTTTTGACTGTGAAGGGAGACGAATGCACCTCTCGTTTGAAAGTGATATCTTGCTTGAAAATGATGAGTTATGTAGAAGATGGATGTGATGTGTTTTTGGCACAAGTTTCTAGTGATGGTGACTTAGAGGCAAAGTTAGAAGAGGTACCTGTAATTCGCGAATATCCGGAAGTTTTTCCTGATGAGTTGCCAGGCTTACCACCCACCCGTGAAGTCGAATTTCGAATCGATTTGATGCCGGGAGCTGCACCAGTTGCTCGTGCACCCTATCGATTAGCACCGTCAGAGTTAAAGGAGTTATCGGATCAACTGAAGGAGTTGATGGATAAGGGATTTATTCGACCGAGCTCATCACCATGAGGAGCGCCAGTGTTGTTTGTGAAGAAGAAAGATGGGTCGTTCCGGATGTGTATCGACTATAGAGAGCTCAACAAGTTGACGGTTAAGAATCGGTATCCATTGCCGAGGATTGACGATATGTTTGATCAATTACAAGGTTCCTGTGTATACTCAAAGATCGACTTGAGATCAGGGTATCATCAACTGCGTGTGAGAGAGGAGGATATCCCTATAACTGCCTTTCGTACGCGGTATGGACACTTTCAATTCCGAGTGATGCCTTTTTGGCTAACAAACGCGCTTGTAGTATTCATGGACCTTATGAATCGAGTATGCAAGCCGTATCTAGATAAGTTTGTCATTGTATTCATCGATGATATTCTTATTTACTCTAAGAGTAAGGAAGAGCACGAGAAGCACCTGAGAAAGATATTGGATCTGCTGAAGAAAGAGAAGCTGTATGCGAAATTCTCGAAGTGTGAGTTTTGGTTAGAGTCTGTGCAATTCCTTGGGAACGTAATTGATAGCAAAGGAGTTCGTGTGGATCCTGCCAAAGTCGAATCCATCAGGGAATGGTCGGCACCGACAACGCCGACTGAAGTTCGACAATTCCTTGGTTTGGCTGGATATTATCGGAGATTCATTGAAGGATTTTCGTTGATTGCGAAGCCATTGACAAAGCTTATAGAGAAGAATAGGGTGTATGAATGGGGAGATGATGAAGAACTCGCTTTCAAAACACTTAAGGACAAGTTATGTTCTGCTCCGATATTGTCATTGCCAGAAGGAATCGAAGACTTCATGGTTTATTGTGACGCGTCTCGTAAGGGTTATGGAGCTGTGTTGATACAGCGTGAGAAGGTGATTGCTTACGCGTCGAGACAATTGAAGAAGAATGAAGAAAACTACACGATGCATGATTTGGAATTGGGAGCTGTAGTTTTTGCGCTGAAATTGTGGAGACACTACTTGTATGGGACGAAGTGTGTTATATTCACTGACCACAAGAGTTTGCAGCACATTTTAGACCAAAAGGAGTTGAACATGAGACAGAGGCGATGGGTAGAACTACTGAGTGACTATGACTGTGAGATTTGCTACCATCCTGGCAAGGCGAACGTTGTAGCGGATGCACTTAGTAGGAAGGATCGAGAGAAACCTTTGAGAGTCAGAGCTTTAGTGATGACTGAGGGTGTTGATTTAACCGAAACAATATTGAAGGCTCAAGAGAAGGGATTAATGAAAGAGAATATTGGTGCTGAGAATCTGGGGAGACTGTTGAAACCTCTTTTTATGGTTAGGTCAGACGGGCTGAGATATTTCGAGAATCGGATTTGGTTACCGTTATGTCCATCCGAGGAAGGAATGCCTGAAGTACGAGATTTGGTTATGAACGAATCTCATAAGTCGAAGTACTCGATACATCCTGGATCGGATAAGATGTATCATGAGCTGAAGAAATTCTACTGGTGGCCGAATATGAAGGCGGATATTGCTCGTTACGTTAGTAAGTGTTTGAATTGTGGGAAGGTTAAAGCCGAACATAAGAAACCGTCTGGGCTATTGGTACAACCAGAGATCCCATAGTGGAAATGGGAGAGAATCGCTATGGATTCCGTGACAGGTTTACCTAGAACTCCAAGTGGATGTTATATGATTTGGGTAATAGTGGATAGATTGACGAAATCTGCTCACTTCTTACCTATGAAGAAGACGGACAGCATGGAGAAACTGGCCAGTGTGTACGTGAAAGAGATTGTTCGCAGACATGGCGTACCTTTATCGATCATTTCGGATCGCGATAGTAGGTTTACTTCGGAATTTTGAGCACGGCCTATCACCCGGAGACTGATGGCCAAAGCGAACGAACTATTCAGACGATGGAGGACATGCTCCGAGCATGCGTGATTGATTTTGGAGGAAGTTGGGAACGCCACTTTCCTTTAGTGGAGTTTTCATATAATAATAGTTATCATGCGAGCATCAAGGCTGCACCATTCGAAGCGTTGTATGGAAGGAAGTGTAGATCACCTGTGTGTTGGAGTGAAGTAGGAGAAAGTCAGTTGACTGGACCCGAAATGGTTTTGGAGACGACATAGAAGATTGTGCAAATCAAGAACCGATTACTTGCTGCAAGAAGCCGACATAAGAGTTATGCCGATAATAGAAGAAAACCGTTGGAATTTGAGGTCGGAGACATGGTTATGCTTAAGGTTTCGCCATGGAAGAGTGTGATTCGTTTTGGGAAGAAAGGAAAGTTGAGTCCGAGGTACATTGGACCATTTAAGATCATTAAACAAATTGGACCGGTAGCGTATAAGTTAGAGTTGCCGAACGAGCTTAGTGCTATTCACGACACGTTTCACGTATCAAATTTGAAGAAGAGTTTGGCGGATAAGGAATTGGTGATTCCTTTGGACGAGATTCAGCTGGATGACAAAATGCATTTCGTGGAGGAACCAGTGGAAATTATGGACCGAGAGGTCAAGGGGCTGAAGCATAGTAGAATTCCCATTATGAAGGTTTGATGGAATTCTAGGCGTGGACCGGAATACACTTGGGAACGTGAGGACTTTTTCAAGGAAAGGTATCCTCATCTGTTCCAGCGGCACGAAATGTGAGTATAAGAAGAGGCGAGCGCCGGGACGTCGCTCTCTTTAAGGAGGGGTGGATGTGATACCCAGAACCGAGGTCACTTACCTTACCCTAAATTACGCTTATTTTTGAAATTTTTAAGAAATTTTATTTGCTATATATTTTATCATTTTGGTTGAAACCAACGTTTGAGGTCGTAATCTTGACGATTGACGATTTAAGAAGAACGATGACGACTACGATCCCGGTGGGTGCCCAAATTTCTATCTTTATTATCGTTTTATCGATATTATAATTTTTCGAGGATTTTACTTTTGGTTCGTGTTAAGTTGAGTCGGGTGCGTTTTATTTCTTTTCGGGTACATTTAAATTGTCCTAAAAGTATTTTGGAGTGTTCGGGATGATCCCTGACTCCCGCAAAACTTTCTAAATTAACTAGTGAGTCATTCCCGCAAACATTTGAGGTCGTTTTCACTTAAGGCCAAAAGAATGCTCTAATTACACAATAAGGGCTTCCAATTTTTACAAAGTTTAAACCAAACACACACACAACACAAAATACATCAAAAAATTTCTCCCATCTCTCTCTTCTCTCTCTTTAGGCCGACAGCCAAACCACCACACCACCACCACATATTTTTTTTTCTAGCTTGTTTTAATCAAAACTAAGGTTAGACCACTTCTAGTTTAATCATTCCAAGTGTTTTCATATACTTTAATCCAACATGCATCCATAAAATTTTTCAAGAATCAAATGGGTTTTTCAAAAATTTGTTTTGATGTTAATTGAGTACATGCCTGTTTAATTGGGATATGGTAGATGGATAATCACCCAACAAACCAACCAAAATCAATTTGGTTGGGGTTTTTTGATCACCCACACCCCACGGCCAAATGGGGGTGTTTGGTGGATCATGGTGTTTGATGTTTTGTTTATGGGTTTTGTGTTTAATTCATGTTTTTTGGTGTTTTAGAATGGGTAAACCTCATTGCATGTTTGATTTGGTGATTGGGTTTTGAGATGGATTTGTTATTTTAGTGGTTAAGGACTGATTAGGATGGTTAGTCATGTTTAGGATTGTTTAAGTTGAGGTTAAGTGTCGATAAAATGGTTTGGAAACGAGTGTTGGATTGATTTTGAGATGGGTAATTTTAGGCAGAATGTTTAGGATGTTTTCATAAATTTGATTTGTAAACAGGTCATGAGACTGGGATATAGTTGTAGAGCGTCTTCTTAGCTTCGATTTGGTATAAGATAGAGCTTACGACTCCTAACGAGTCAAAAGTTATTATGTTTTGAAAATACGTGTACCGGGAGATGAGAACCTACATAATCCGAAATTATGTTTGGTTTTGGGTCAAATCCCGGGGACCATAGATATAGTTTGGTAATTGGTTAAAGGTTGATTTTTGGTCTCAAACCTGCATTTGTGAGTCTATTAGTATACTTAGGTGTCAAATGGGTCAATGGTATATTTCAAATGGGTCAAATGAGTCCAACTTGGTCACTGTTCAAAATCAGTCCGAAAAACGTAGGTTTAGTAATGTGTTGAGTAACGAGTCGTAAAAGCGAAAACTTTTAATGGGATTAAAAATGGGTTTTCTACAGGTCTTAAGGTATTTTTGAGAATTTTACCAAATTTTATTAAAAGGTTTAAGTCTAGTAAAACAGCCCATACTTTTGGTAAGTATCGGCGAAAAACGTGAAAAGGGTAATAACGTTAATAACATGGATGAATAGTATAAAACGAGTAACAATTATTTGTTTGGTTTTGGCGTGAGTTTGTAATTATCACAATTGACTAATATGTATGTAATATACAGTACTTAAAGTTTATAAATGAGATTACTCATTACGCGTTATTGTTTGTTAGGTGTTGAATTCCCCGGGCATCCTCATCATCGTCAGTGATCGTCACTCGAATCGTCGACTACTCTATATATATAAGGTGTGAATTTGTAGCCTCGCTTACTATTGTTTTAAATTGTTTTACCCACGAGGGAAATGCATGCTAGTTTTCTAAAAGGAACATATGTCATGAATGATTATTGGACCCGAATGTTGCCTTAAATTGTGTTGAGTACCTAGTTGCAAAAGACCCTATATTCATGAACTATTAACTATTGTTTAATCCTAGTGTGGATTGAAAATAGCCGCTTATACAATTGATAGTACTATGGGGTTGACGACCCTATCCGAGACGAGGGCTAGTACGTTGAGTACCCCCTGCGGACGGATAATTTTTGATAAGAGATAAGGTATAATTGTAACTGATGCCTTTAGAAGGGGCAATGGTTTCATCTTAATCACGCCGGTAATTATTACGCGGGTGATTGAGTTAACGGATTAGTGTCATGAGCTTAAACACAATTGTCATAACCTTGAAAATAGATTGTTTGATCGACAAGTCTATGAATGATCGTGAATGATTTTTATAACAAATATGTTCAAAATGAGATTATAAAACCTATGAATTCCACTCAACATTATTTGTTGACCCAATTTAGCATGTGTTTCAGGTAACCGATGAAGTGTAGCATGGAGCATGCATTGGATGGGAGTTGTGTGTGGCTTGGCGTCTACTTGTTTTGCCACCCATATTTAACTTGAACACTTTTAATTTTTCTGTCATGTTGTTGAAAATGTATCTTTTGGGGTTGAGATTCGTGGAGACCAAAACGCTAACTCTGTGTTGTATCATTTTGGGTTTGGAAAACCGTAGACATGTATGTTTTTAACAATGCGTAATTTATGTTAAAACTTTTACGTCTCTTTGAGTCGTTTGATATATCTTGTGTGCGATGATAACTGCCTAGCACCCAAATGTTGTAGTTCCGCTGTGCATAGCATTTGTGGGGGTGTTAGACCATTGGAGCTTATTGCATATTCAGACAGTGATTATGGTGGTGGCAAATTTGATAGAAAATCCATAATTGGTGGATGTCAGTTTCTTGGGAGTAGGTTGATATCTTTGCAATGCAAGAAACAAACAGTGGTGGAAAATTCTACAACTGAAGCAGAATATGTAGCAGCAGCTGCTTGTTGTGGACAAGTCTTATGGATTCAGAACCAGCTGTTGGATTATGGGTATAATTTCATGCATACAAAGATTTTTGTTGACAATAACAGCACTTTATGCATTATTAAAAATCCTGTACATCACTTAAAAACAAAACACATTGAAATTAAACATCATTTTATAAGAGAACGTTTTGAAAAGGGTTTAATACAACCAGATAGGGTTGACACAGAAGAAAATGTGTATGATTTATTAACTAAACCTTTTGATACTGAAGGTTTCAATACTTGGTAACAAGTATTGGAATGATTAATCTCACTTAATATGTGTTTTGGTGTCTTAGTGTAAAAGTATGTACAGGATATGCATTGTTATTGGTCTTTTTGAGAATTTAGATTTTCCATTTTATTTGTCTAACGCTGACAAAGGTTATCCTAACGCTGATAAGTGTTATCGCGACGCTGTCAGCAACATGTTAGTTTTTTGGTTTTTGATCTAAGTGTGTAGGCGTTGTTAGCATTGTACCATTGGATACAGAGTTGCTTATAGATCCTTGAATAATCATTGGAGCATGTTTCAATTTATGGATGATGGTTGGAATATTTATATTCTTATCTTGACATAAATTTTTATTTACATGCATATTATTTAGCATCTTATGTATCACAATTTAATGGAAGGTTTTAGGAACCTTTAGGACTTTTGGGTATTCTTAAAATACTCTTATCATAATTCTAGATTGTGTCCACAGGTGAGTATGAGTTAGTTTTCTATCTCATGAGGCACTAAAGCATGCAAAGTTGATATACTATGCATGCTGCCAAGACCTTTTTGGCCTAGAATTAGATGGGGTCTTTTGGAAATGGTTTGGGTTTACCTGGGAGTTACAAGAGATTTTATGAGATAACTTAACTGTTAAGAATTTTGGTTAGCAAGGGACACTAGAGGACTATTATGTCTATCTTGCATAAGCAAGTGTGCATAATTGGACAGCGCTTGCCGCCCTATCATAATTTTCAGTTTATAGGTTATCTTCACTAGGCTAAATTACTTTGTTAAGGTCCTTTTTCATTTTTATTACTTTTAGTTTTGACGCTGACAAATATTTTTCCAAGCGCTGTTGTGACCAATTTAGACGTTGACATGGCTTTTGCGAACGTTGACAAGAATATAGCCGTTGGGCGTTGATGGGTTATTTTTGACCGTTGGCACTCATTGGGTCCTACCCATTTGTTATTTTTGACGAATTTTGGGGCCGTAATTTTAGGAGTAGATAACTTTTAAATAATGCACAAGATAACTTATTTTCTTTTCAATATTTTCATCATTATATTTTGAAAATACTTGCCTCATTTTTTACCAATCACTTGTGCCTATCACTCCTATATATTTGGCTCCTATTTTTAAAAAGGGTACTATCATATTCTTGTCTAACACTATTTCTCCTATAATTCATTTTTCATCAATCTTTCACAAACAGCTTTCTACATCTATGGCGCCTAAGTTTAAACCAAGTGACTTAGTATTGGGATTCAGAAGTCAGCACAATATGATTGTTTATTTTGAGGCTGATGATGCTCTGTTTCCACAATACACCCAGATGGTGGCGTATTTGAATGCATCTCCACTTAGGTATGCACTTTCTCATGCTCCTCTCATCCATGTCACTCATATTAAACAGTTTTGGAACACTGTTAGTTCCTCAACAATTAATAATGTGACTACATTAACAGCTATTGTTCATGGGCGTACTTGGGTGGTTACTGAAGCCTTGGTTCGCCAGGCTTTGCACCTTAATGATGCAGATGGTATAACCACTCTCCCCATTAATGAGATAGAACAAGGACTTCGGGCTTTGGGGTATCCTTTCCCTGAAGAGGGTACTTTAAATAAATATCATAAACAAGAATTCCCCCTAGCCTGGAAGTACTTAATACATGTCACCCTTCAATGTTTGAGTCCCAAATGTACTGCACATAATGAAATTAACAAATCTATTGCTAGTGCAATTGTGTGCATTACAAATGGGCAAACGTATAATTTTTCTAAACTGATTTTTGATGGCATGTGTAAAAACAAGGGTAATAAGATGACTTTGGCTTATCCCAGATTTTTATAAATGGTTTTTGATGAGCAAAATTACTACACAAGGGATCATGATGATTTTTATGAGATCCCTATGCAAAAGAAAGCTATTTTTTGTAAGATGAACTCACCCTCTCACCGTGACTTACCCCTCACCCAAGCTATGCTTGTTGTTATTGCAGCAGCACAACCTCTACCTGACCCACAACCACAACTTGATCCAATACCAGGTCCCTTACCTTCACCTCAACACATGGAAATTGACCAAGAATCCTTCAACGCTAACACGTTAAATGTTGGCGTTGACACTAGTAATCCAAACGTTGACACCTTTCCTTCACAGACCCAAACACCCCTTAACCTTCAAGCTGCCACCCAATCCACATCATCTTCTACCCCCCCCCCCAAATATAGGTTGATCAAATGCCCAAGTACTACTGGAGTGTTCTCCTCTAGTGGTCCTAGCCACGTTGCAGAGAGAACCACCACCACAAGTGTGGTTGGTGCTATGGATGAGGCTGGGACTATTGGTACTCGCTTAGATGCAGGCCAAGCCAGTCCTAACATCTTTAAGACCTCATACATGCCCCATGACTCTACTTTGGGAGGTCAAATACCCATTCTAGAGGAGGGCAGATTGGAACCATACACAATGATGGAATTGACGGTTGTCTGCATTAGCTGGCAAAAGCAAAATGTAGACCTGGTACAAACAGTCAGTACACAAGGCCTTGAACTCAAGCAATTGAGGGAGAGGATTGTTTTTTAGAGGATGCTAACACTAGGCGTGGTATGGAGGATTCTTCCAAAGGGGAGGATGAGCAGATTCATGTGAGTGACAAAGGCTCACATGATGAAGAATCTTTGGGTGTTGCTGAAGCCCTTACCGAATTGAAGAAGCAACCAGGTTTTGATACATCTTTGGTTACTCCTACAAACTTGAACTTGTCCTTTACAGATATGATGGAGCAGTTCACAAGAGGCGCTGAGACAAGTAAGGTGAGCGTTGACAAGCAAACTTTGGACGCTGACACACCAAGTGCTGACAAGAGTAAGTTGGGCGCTGACACACAAAATTTCAGCGTTGAAAGACCTACAAATATGGTTGGTGTATTTCAGTCATCAGCTATCATCAAGGAAGTGTCTTCACAGGTACCATCATCATCTTTACCTATCATTGATCCATTATATAAGGGCAAAGGAATCATGGTTGAAACAGAGGTTCGAAAGGATGCAGCACAAGTAGAGTTTGATTCAAAGTTGGCTGCACAACTTGTGGAACAAGAAATGAAGAAGGTTGGTGAATCACGATTTGTTGTTACTTCTGAGGAACAAGAAGGAAGTGATGGAGGGAGTTCAGATTCAAGTGTTATGATAATTGAACAACCAGAAAGACTTGAATATGGTGATGAGTTGGCAAGGGAGAAGCTTAGAGAGTTAAAGATGCAAGTAGATTATGATATTCCAAAAGTTGCTCAGATGTACCATGCATGGGAATATAAGGTTATGGAGAATCCAGATATGACTATTTCTATAAAAACCCGCATGCTTTTACCATGAATAGTACCCTTAAGATCGTACGTACTAGATTAAAACTTTCCTATTATAGCATGATTACGATTACGTGTTAGGATTTTACGTATTACGTACGTGTTAAAACACGATAAGTATTTATTACGCACGAACACGCAATAATTATTTAAACAATAATTAATCACGAACATGCGATCATGAAATCATGAACGTAATTTAATCATGAGCTAATATTAATTACGTATATATATTTATTACGAACACAAATAAATATATTAAGTCACGGTTAATATTTAACGAGAACACGTAAAACACGAACACGAGAACACACGAGAACACACCAATATTTTAGACACGGAAAAACATTCGGGTTACCCCTTGTGGGCCCCATTACAATGAAATTAAGGAGGGAGGATGGGCTTAGCCCATCAAATTTTACTAAAAGGGAAAAGGGATTTTTCACTACTCATTTTCATTCACAGAAGATTTTAGAAAAAACCCTAAAACCCTCCTTCCCTTTTCTTCTTTGTGCCGCCACCTTAAGAACACCACAAGGAGGTGGTTTATGATCTTGGATCTTGGAAATTTAGTTGGTGATCGTGTTTGTTCTTCATCCTTATGATCCACGAATTCGGTAAATCTTTTTTAAACTTTTTCTTTTGATTTGATCTTTTAATAAATCAAGAACATGTTATGTTTTTACAAAAACCTAATAAATAAACATGGATCTAACATGATTTGGGGTTTAATAAAATCAAAAGTATGTTTTTAAGGGGTGTTTGTTTTGGCCGCAGGCTACACCGAACCCAAACGGGTTTCGGTTTGGCCAACCGACCACCACCAAGACCATATATGGTCTCGGTTGGTGTGTGTGGGTCCCACGGCAGCCTCAAGACACGGGGTACCCCGATTTGGTTTGGGGTACGGTGTCGATTTCATGTCCGGTTCAAGGTTTTGATTCTAGATCCGGTTCATGGTTTATGTTTAGTTTTTTTATGTTTATGATCTTATGTTAAAAAAATTAAATTAATAAAATGATATGATTAATTTAATAACATGACTTAGGTTATTTTAATTATTATAATCATGAATTAATTAACCTAAGTATTTTTATATCTTAGACTTATAATTAATTAATTATTTAAAAACCATGATTATAATTAATTAATTTACATGACTTAGGTTATAATATTAATAAATAATAATACATGTTTTAACCTAAGTATTTAACTTTATTTAATTAAAAACATGTTATACTTTAATTAAATATTTTAACCTATAGTTTAATTTAATTACATGAAATAAATATTAAACTATACATTATATCATATGAGCTAGAAAATAATCATGAAAAAACTTAGGCTTATATACTTAGCTTATTTAACCAGCTTATTTCTAATTATGGAAACTTTATATTTTTAGAAACTTAATTAAATAAGGCAGCTAATCTATTTATGGAAACCTTCTATATTTAGAAACTTATTTATTTCAAGCAGCTAATCTATTTATGGAAACTTATTTAATTAAGGCAGCTGATCTATTTATGGAAACTTTCTATTTTTAGAAACTTATCTATTTTAAGCAGTAATTCTATTTTTGGAAACTTTCTATTTTTGGAAACTTTCTATTTTTGGAAACTTTCTATTTTTGGAAACTTTCTATTTTTGGAAACTTTCTATTTTTGGAAACTTTCTATTTTTGGAAACTTTCTATTTTAGGAAACCTGCTATTTTTGGAAAGTTACTTATTATTACACAGTAAGTATAATAATACATGAAATACCAGAAATAGTTAATCAGATTAAACAAAATATAAGATAAACACAGTTTAAGGCTTTAAACAGTAAGACATGGTAAGAACATATAGAATAAGCTAAGACATGACATAAAATCAGCTACGTATTTAGTAAGCAGATACTTATTCATGTATGTATTTATGTAGCACTAGTGCTACGGAAGTAGGATTCCGCTCAGTTCATCTTCTTCATTCACTAGACATAAGGTACGGATTCCCGTCCTTTCAGTATGGACATTCTTTCCTTATTAGGATTCCCCGTATGCAGCCAACTGTTTTCCCGTAGTATAAGTTACGTGTTTGATTGCTTATGTTTAATTAAGATTACCTATAGCCATATACATGCATGACCAGTTTCACCTAGTTATGGAGGTACCATAACCATAACATTAGAGGCACTGATGTTATGACTTCACCACGGCGGAGTGATTGCTCGTGGCGTCCCTTCAGCTTTTGGCCATTTATTTATATTTATCATGTGGGGCGTATGGGTGCATCCTAGTTACATGTTTTCAGTCAGGATTTCATGGTGAATGTGGTGTGTGCCTTGCATCCTTCACAAGGAGCTGATCCCTCCTACCCAGAACCAATATATTAAATTAGAGGCAGCCCCTCTAATTTGCATGATGAGGTCACTCCTCCAAGTATTCATTCACGGTGGATTTTCATGACCTATATTGGCTAATGGTAAAATACGTTAAACAGTTTTCAAAAGATAAACATAAGGCTTTTCAAACTATAAAACCAGTTTTATGAACATGTTCCAAGTTTTCCAGGACTTATACATTTCCGTTGCTATTAAGTCTCTATTATGTTTTAGTCACTTATACTATGTCTATATCCGTGCACTGAGCGTTTTGCTCAGCCGTTACTTTCCTTTCCATGTCCCAAAACGGCAGGTACCCTAGGAAAGACTCGAGCATTTGGAGGACGTGCATAGGATGGAAGCTGCTAGAGACTTCTTTTCCTTTTTGCCTTCATATACTTATGCTTGTTTAGTCTTTCATTCATTTCTTTTGCTTTATTATGTTTTGGGCTTATGTTTGGGAACCGATGTTTGATTCCGGTTATCCCTATGTTCATGTAATGTTTTATACATTTATCCTTGTATTCTTTGATGACACGCCATAATTACGCGTGACATTCTGTTATCAAAATGGGGTGTTACAATTTCAGATAAGATTTGGGGATTGGAGATTCTTCTAAGAGTTCAAAAAGATTGCAAGGTAATTCTGAAGCATAAGGCTAGCAATGTTTTCTCACTGCTGGAGAGAGATAGAGGGGAGCTTTACTATATGTTACTCAGATGTCATGGAACAGGATGGACCTTTAAGAAATTGCAGGGATTATCCTTTGAAGAATTAGAGTATAATGCTTATCCCATTTTGGCAACAATGCAGGAAATGAATACTATCAGACTTCTCTCATATGAAAGGCGAGAAGTACTTGCAGAAGAGATTGAGATTCAAAAGGCAATGATTGTTCCAAGGCCTTTGAAGAAGGGAGTTCCACTTGATTTCCCTAAAGATATGGATAAATTGAATCCCAGTGAAGCTGTACTTAGAAGGAGCATTAAGCTCTCACCCATGGAAGCTTCAGATATGGTACAAGTGTTACCTCTTGATGCCAGAAACCCTATCATTAGCTATGAAGAAGATGCAAGTGGGTTTTGGATGATTGGCAGATATGGGAAAGAGGTACACACATTTACCACTCTTATGTCTCTCTTTGCAAGTATGGATAGGGAAGACTTGGCAGACCTTTGGAGGTTATTGCTGGCCAAGTATGAGACTGAAGCACCTACTTCAGTCAATGGAATAAAGCTTTGGTCAACATTCAAAAGAATGTGTGCACCAGAAGAAGAAGATCCTGTTTGGAAGGATCTTGAGGATGATATCTGTAAAACCTGCATGCTTTTACCATAATAGTACCCTTAAGATCGTACGTACTAGATTAAAACTTTCCTTTTATAGTATGACTACGTTCACGTGTTAGAATTTTACGTATTACGTACGTGTTAGAACACGATAAGTATTTATTACGTACGAACACGCAATAATTATTTAACAATAATTAATCACGAACATGCGATCATGAAATCATGAACGTATTTAAATCACGAACTAATATTAATTACGTATATATATTTATTACGAGCACGAAAAAATATATTAAGTCACGGTTAATATTTAACGAGAACACATAAAACACGAACACAAATAAACACGAACGAACACTTAAATAACGAGACACGGAAAACGGTACGGGTACCCCATGTGGGGCCCCCTACCCGCGGCTACATCAAGGAAGATGGGCCAAGCCCATCAAATTTTACTAATAAGGGGTAAAGGTAAAATCGTGTTTTCATTTTTTTCACTTTACAGTAAACTAAACAAAAACCTAAAAAGATTTTTGACTCCTTCCTTCTTGCTCTCTTTGGCCGCCACACCTAAGCACAAGAAAAGGGGTGTTTGTTCGATCTTTGATCTTGATTTTGTACGTGTGTTCGTGTGTGTTCATCCTCGTTAGATCCACGCATTCGGTATACCTTTTAATCCTTTTTCTTTTTGATTTGATTTAATAAAATTAATTAAGAACATGATGTTTTTAAAAACCTAATTAAAAACATAAACTAAACATGTAATTGGTTATGGGGTAAATCAAAAGGGTGGAATTAGGGGTGTTTTGTTTGGCCGGCGCCTAAACCGAACCCCAAGGGGGTCTCGGTTTGGCTTATAGAACACCACTGAGACCACAAGGTCTCGGTTTGGTGGTGTGGGTCCCACGGAAGCAGCACACAGGGGGAACCCCGAAGTGGTTCGGGGTATGGTGTTGATTTTGAGTCTGGTTCATGTTTTTTAGTCACGATCCGGTTCATGGTTTATGTCAAGTTTATGTTTTTATAAACCATATGTTATAAATTAAATTAATAAAATATGACATGATTAATTTAATAAAACATGACTTAGGTTATAATTTAATTATTAGATCATGGAATTTTTAACCTAAGTATTTATACTTTTTAAACCTTATAATTAATAAATTATTAAAAACCATGGTTATAATTAATTAATTAACATGACTTAGGTTATTTTATTAATAGTTAATAATACATGTTATAACCTAAGTATTTAACTTTATTTAATTAAAAACATTATATATTTAATTAAATACTTTTAACCTATAGTTTATTTAAATTACCTGTAATAATTAATAAACTATACCTTATATCATTATGACTTAGAAAAATAATCAGAAAACACTTAAGCTTATATACTTAGCTTATTTAACCAGCTTATATCTAATTATGGAAACTTTCTATTTTAAGAAACTTATTTAATTCAGGCAGCTAATCTATTTATGGAAACTTTCTATTTTTAGAAACTTATCTATTTTAAGCAGTAATTCTATTTTTGGGAACTTTCTATTTTTGGAAACTCTCTATTTTTTGGAAACTTTCTATTTATGGAAACTTTCTATTTTTGGTAACTTTCTATTTTTGGAAACTTTCTATTTTAGGAAACCTGCTATTTTTAGAAAGTTACTTATTATTACAGGGTAAGTATAATAATATATGAAATACAAGTAATACTTAATCAAAATAGACGGAATAAAAGATAACCACAGTTTAAGTCTTAAAACAGTAAAACATGACTTGAACGTATAAAATAAGCTAAGACATGATATAAAACCATTTACATATTTAGTAATCAGATACTTATTCACATATGTATTTATGTAGCATTAGTGATACCGAAGTAGGATTCTCCTCAGTTCGTCTTCTTCGTTCACTGGACATAAGGTACGGATTCCCGTCCTTTTAGTATGGACATTCTTTCCTTATTAGGATTCCCTGTATGCAGCCAAATGTTTTCCCGCAGTATAAGTTTATATGTTTGATTTGCTTATGTTTAATTTAGAATACCTATAGCCATATACATGCATGACCAGTTTCACCTAGTTATGGAGGTACCATAACCATAACACTAGAGGCACTGGTGTTATGACTTCACCACGGCGGAGTGATTGCTCGTGGCGTCCCTTCAGCTTTTGGCCATATTATTATATTTATCATGTGGGGCGTATGGGTGCATCATAGTTACATGTTTTTCAGCAGATTACTCAGTGTGAATGTGGTGTGTGCCTTGCATCCTTCACAAGGAGCTGATCCCTCCTACCCAAACCAGTATATTAAATTAGAGGCAGCCCCTCTAATTTACATGATGAGGTCATCCCTCCAAGTATTCATGCACGGTGGATTTTCATGACCTATATTGGCTAATGGTAGAATATGTTATACAGTTTTTATAAGATATACATAAGGCTTTTGAAACTATAAAACCAGTTTTACCAAGACTTAACCAGGTTATTCGGGACTTAGTTTCTTCCGCTGTTATATGTTATATGCTTATCCTATTCATTCTTTATTGTACATCCGTGCACTGAGCGTATTGCTCAGCCGTTTTCCTTTTCTATGTTCCCAAAACGGCAGGTACTCAAGGACGCTCGTAGACTTTAAGCGTACGTGCATATGGACTGGAAGCTTTCTAGCCTTTCTTTACTTTATGCATTATATTTACTTTGATACACTTGCTATGGACATTGTTTAGTCCTTTCCATTATAGTACTTATGTTTGTGTGTGATGAGCTTTACTTTTGGACTACCAATGTTTGATTCCGGTATTTTCCTTTTATGGTCATGTAATGTTTAGACATTTTTCCTTGAATGCTTTGATGACACGCCATAATTACGCGTGACATTCCATTATCAAAATGGGGTGTTACAATATCAGTGGACATCAATGGCGTTTGTATTCAGCTGCTGGTGTGTATTATTTGAGTTCTACAAAGTTTGCTGAGTATCTTCTTGTAGATGCTGAGTATCCCATGTCCAAAGAAGTTTTGGACAAGATGAAGACAACACAGCTGGAGATTGACTATTCAGGTGACGTGGCCAAATATTTGATTAGGCATGTTTATTACCAATATGATAAGATTTGTAAGATTCCTCCTAGTTCTTAATTTTTATTCAGAAACTTGATTGCTAGAGTAGATATCAAGTTTAGGGGAGGATTGTTGGGAATAAAATGTAGCCAATACACTTGAACGCTGACAGGAAGAAAACAAGCGTTGATAAGAGGAAAACAAACTTTGACAGATCAAGCGTTGACAGGAAGATATCAAGCGTTGATAGGATGAAGTCAAGCACTGATTGAAGACTTAGTCTACACGTAGTAAAGATATGATCAACAATGTATTTTCTCTGTTTATCTTTACCTAGAATAGCTGATACGTAGACTCTTGTACAAGGCTTCTTATGTCTATAAAAGAAGATCTTTAGGTTTTGTTTCATATAAGTTTTCATTCGGTTTAACACTTTCATTGTAAGCAAGTTTGTTCTAATCAATCAAAGTGAAAGTTTGTTTTACAATTGTTTATGTGTTCTTTTTTGAGTATTAATTCCGCATAATACTTCAATTGTTTTATACACAACAAAGTTTCTCTACGTGTTTAACTTGATTTAATCTCGTTTACATAAGCTAAATCGATCTAAGTTGGGGATCAACAAGATTTTTGAATCCATTATTCACGGATCGATTAAGCTTACTAGCATATGCATCTCGTTCATATGATAAACATAGCGGAATTGAACAAGACACATAAACAAGATGTTTAAACTACAAATGAATTCTCTTCAATGTTTACTTTATTCCAAACGATTACTTGCACTAAATGATTATAAGTAACCTCTAGGCGTGTATACAGTTAATCCCACGCCTAGAATACGAAGACACTTTAGGTTTACATTGTGAATAATTGAATTAATAAACCTCTGCAGGGTGTGTGTTTATATACTACACATAACCCTCTTTACAAGAAATCTAATTGTTCTAGAAGTCCTTCCATCTTTTGCACTTTAGTCCTCCTTTTTGTGTAGAAGGTCTCCATATTCTTGTACTTCTTGATTTTTGCATATAAGTCCTTCTTGTTTCATTATTCTTGTTTTGTCTCATCAAATTAATTCCCAACAATCTTCCCCTATTTGATGATGACAAAATCAATCTTTTCATTATTCTTGTTTTGTCTCATCAAATTAATTCCCAACAATCTTCCCCTATTTGATGATGACAAAATCAATCTTTAAATCTTGATCTTTCACGAATGAAACAAGCTTCCCCTTAAAGTAAGATTTCTTGTAAAACATATCACCACATAAAATAAGTTGTATACCTTAATCTTTGAATGTTCTTCCCCTTTTTGTCTAATTCAATAGGGGTATTCTAAAGATAGTGGTGCATGAAAATGGATCATGAACCATGTAGACTCTAATTGTAGATTACTAATGAATAAAAACGAACATAACCTATTTGTTGAAGAAGTGGAATCTCCCAAGCTTGTACCTTATATCTTGCACTATCCATGTAACATCGAACTTATATAATGCAGGAAACTATAAGCAGACCTCGATCTCTTGTCAAAATCCTCATCCTTTTGTGAGACACTGGGCACGATAATGTAACTCCTTAAAGTGATAGCAAGGTATCTAGTTGCTAGATATGAAAAGTCTTCGTCACCATTCATGTAAGCACGAACAAGTTATCTTTAAAGTCAGTGAATGTCAGTCACGACTTAATGATATTATAAGTCACAAACCTGAAAAAACAACTCCAACACCAAATAAGTAATAATCAATCGTCTTCATCGAAACCTCCAATTTGCAATGAAAATCATCTATGTACAATATCATCCTCTTCTTTTATGCAATTGCTGCCTCTGTCGGCATTCTGCTTCTAATCCAAGTCGGTACGTAACCGCAAGGTTAGCCTTGTCACATAATCAAATAAAAATTTAATGTATCAAACACAATCTTCAAAAACGAGTCATAAAAATTTAAACAGACAGTTCTGTCCGAGACCTGAGTCATCCAATATATATTATGTATGTATTGTCCGATATCGGACGATACTTGTCAGCGCTTAAAAACCATATATCGGACAACACGCTGTCAGCGTCTAAATTACAACGTGTAAGCGTCTTCTTTGTCAACGTATGTTTTATTCTTCTCAGCGGCTCGACTCAACCACTGACACCATCTGTGGCTAAATAACTCTTGACAGCGGCTAAATAATAGATGACAGTGAGTACAAATCATATTGATAGTGTAACCAAATACCTCACTGTGAACCTTAAGCCTTGTAGACCATTATATTTTATCCACTATAACACCACATGTGATTTACCATCACACCTTTGGCCATTTTGGTGACCTAGTTTTTCTATACATTTCTGCATATTTAATACTATGTTTTCTAACAACGTTTGAGCCAAGGTCAACAGTCTTGCCAGTAATTGGGTTTGTTACTTTGATAGGTGTAGACTCATTTAGGCTATCACTAAGCATGCCACCCTTGACAAACAAGGTAGGGTTGGCTTTCTTCCATTGGTCCAAATCAGTCAACTTATGCCTATATTCTTCTACTGGGGTAAGAACTCTTGGTGGAGGAATAAATTCCTCTTCTTGGAGTTTTGGTAAACCAGTCCAAGATAAGTCCTTTCTTTGGACACCATAGAAGTTCCCAGCTGGTATTGGAACACCAGCATACTCTTTCATCCCAATCCCAGTCATATCCCTAGAATCCCTTTGTTTACTAACACATTCTCCTAGGGTTTGTGAGGCTTTATCAAATCTCTGAATTTTAAGATCTACATTATCCTTATTTTTGATAGCCTCATCTAACTTAGCCTGTAATTCAGCATTGACCCTCTCCATGATGTTTCTAATATAAGTACTAGCATTTAAATCATGTTTTAAGATATGGATTTTATCTTTTAGGTCAAGCTTCATTTTCTTATACTCAGCTACAGTCTTTTCAGTTTGAGTAAGAGCAAGTTGATAGTTAGACAACTTGCATCTTTCATTACCCACATCTGTTGACAATCTTAAAACTTCTTTGTTAAGTCATTCAGTGTTTAGACGACAACCCTTACTACAAAAATCATCATCATATACCTCATTGTCTGATGAAGATGAGGAGTGTGCCATGAGAGGATAGTGAACATGCTCTTCTTCTTCCACTTCAGCAACCAAAGCTTTATTTTTTTCCTCATACTTAGCCAAATAGCTCCAATCCCATCCAACACCATCAATTTCTTGCATTGCAACCATGGCTTTGGGATCCTGAGCCTTAATGATTTTGCTTGAGGGCTTTCCAGCATCAGATCTTCTTGGAGATCTGCATTCTCTCATAAAGTGTCCCATACGATGACAATTGTAACACTCAACCTTGGATTTATCAAATCCTGTAGTGTCCTTAGCATTAAAAGTCATCTTCTTCTTGAATCTTCTATTTCATCTATTTGCCCTTATGCTTGCAAGGGCCATATTCCACTTTATGTCCATCTCCTCCAAATGCTCATCACTAATTTGCTCAAGGTCCTCATAAGTAATCACTGAACCATTGGGTAATGAAGCAATGTATGCACACACAGTATCTAGATCAATACCAGCAGGCTTGACTCTTGGTGAGTCAATTTTGTATGTGTCAGTGTCTGAATGTGAGGCGTTGCCAGGATATGATCCAGCATTGACACAAGTTGATCCAGTAACGGGGTGCATGTATGACTCCTTTTGATCAAATTAACCTTCACTATGTGAGAAGAAGGCCATGTTACCATTGGTAGACTTGCTTCCATGATCAAAAAGAGTTTCATTCTCTATCAGCCTCAGTTTATTGTAAACATCATCAAAAGTAGAACTTTTTTTAGTGTTATTAGCAATTATAGACCTTGCTTCAATCTTCCATGCATCACCAAGGCTTTTAAGAAAAGTGGAGATGATATCAACATCACCAAGCACTGTTCCTATGAAGGACAGTTTGCTTGTAATGTCAAGAAGTCTGCTTCTCACACTACTTAGCTTCTCATTAGGTTGAGCCTTAAAAACAGCATACTCATGCAAGAGTTGCTTCTTTTTCTCTTGCACAGTATCAGCATTACCACCATAAGCAACTTCAAGAGCTGCCCAAAGATCTTTGGCAGACTCATAGCTTCTATATTTGTGCTGATTTTCTTGTCCCAAAGAGAGTTTCAAAATGCTTAGGGTTTTCATGTCAACCCTTCTCTTTGTTATATCCTCAGTTGAGACAGCTCTACCATCTTTAGGTTTTTCACTTCGATCCTCTTCAGTAGAACCTTGAACAACTGTTCTTTGTTAGATGGCATCTGTAATCTTTTGAGCCTTATTGAATGTGTTTCCATATTCAACAATTTCCCATAGGGTGTAGTCATAGATTTGTAAATATTGCTGAAAGTTAAACATCCACAGCTCAAAATTTTCTGGGTCTAGCATGGGAATCTTGATGTTGTGGGTTGAGGAGGAGGAGGAGTTTGCTTCTGGGGTAGACAAGATGTTTTTAGGGTTTTGTGAAAATTTGGGTTTTTGGTAGTTTAGGGTTCTTGTGTTCTTTCGATCAAAGTTTCTCAACAAGCTCTGATACCACTTGTTGATCCCAAACTTAGATCGATTTAGCTTATGTAAACGAGATTAAATCAAGTTAAACACGTAGAGAAACTTTGTTGTGTATAAAACAATTTAAGTATTATGCGGAATTAATACTCAAACAAGAACACACAAACAATTGTAAAACAAACTTTCACTTTGATTGATTAGAACAAACTTTCTTACAATGAAAGTGTTAAAACGAATGAAAACTTATATGAAACAAAACCTAAAGATCTTCTTTTATCGACATAAGAAGCCTTGTACAAGAGTCCACGTATCAGCTATTCTAGGTAAAGATAAACATAGAAAATATATTGTTGATCATATCTTTACTACGTGTAGACTAAGTCTTCTATCAGTGCTTGACTTCATCTTATCAACGCTTGATATCTTCCTGTAAACGCTTGATCTGTCAACGTTTGTTTTCCTCTTATCAACGCTTGTTTTCTTCTTGTCAGCGTTCAAGTGTACTGGCTACATTTTATTCCCAACAATCCTCCCTAAAGTTGATATCTACTCTAGCAATCAAGTTTCTGAATAAAAATTAAGAACTAGGAGGAATCTTACAAATCTTATCATAATGGTAATAAACATGCCTAATCAAATATTTGGCCACGTCACTTGAATAGTCAATCTCCAGCTGTGTTGTCTTCATCTTGTCCAAAACTTCTTTGGACATGGGATACTCAGCATCTACAAGAAGATACTCAGCAAAATTTATAGAACTCAAATAATACACACCAGCAGCTAAATACAAACGTCATTGAAGTCCACTGATATCATCCTCAAGATCCTTCCAAACAGGATCTTCTTCTTCTGGTGTACACATTCTTTTGAATGTTGACC
This sequence comes from Glebionis coronaria, assembly GCA_025667525.1. Classification (NCBI taxonomy): domain Eukaryota; kingdom Viridiplantae; phylum Streptophyta; class Magnoliopsida; order Asterales; family Asteraceae; genus Glebionis; species Glebionis coronaria. Next base: position 1,419,665 of record JANFOE010000447.1, on the reverse strand, counting down.
AAAGCTTTATTTCATTGACTGAAGTAGGTGCTTCAGTCTCATACTTGGCCAGCAATAACCTCCATAGGTCTGCCAAGTCTTCCCTATCCATACTTGCAAAGAGAGACATAAGAGTAGTAAATGTGTGTATCTCTTTCCGATATCTGCCAATCATCCAAAACCCACTTGCATCTTCTTTATAGCTAATGCTAGGGTTTCTGGCATCAAGATGTAACACTTGTACCATATCTGAAGCTTCCATGGGTGAGAGCTTAATGCTCCTTCTAAGAACAGCTTCACTGGGATTCAATTTATCCATATCTTTAAGGAACTCAAGTGGAACTCCCTTCTTCAAAGGCCTTGGAACAATCATTGCCTTTTGAATATCCATCTCTTCTACAAGTTCTTCTCTCCTTTCATTTGAGAGAAGTCTGATAGTATTCATTTCCTACACTGTTGCCCAAATGGGATAAGCCTTATACTCCATTCTTCAAAGGATAATCCCTACAATTTGTTAAAGGTCCATCCTGTTCCATGACATCTAAGTAACATATAGTAAAGCTCCCTTCTATCTATCTTCAGCAGTGAGAAAACATTGCTAGCCTTATGCTTCAGAATTACCTTGCAATCTTTTTGAACTCTTAGAAGAATCTCCAATCCCCAAATCTGATCTGAAATAGTCATATCTGGATTCTCCATAACCTTATCTTCCCATGCATGGTACATCTGAGCAACTTCTGGCATATCATAATCTACTTGCAACTTTAACTATCTAAGCTTCTCCCTTGCCAACTCATCACCATATTCAAGTCTTTCTGGTTGTTCAATTATCATAACACTTGAATCTGAACTCACTCCATCACTTCCTTCTTGTTCCTCAAAAGTAACAACAAATGGTGATTCACCAACCTTCTTCATTTCTTGTTCCACAAGTTGTGCAGCCAACTTTGAATCAAACTATACTTTTGTTGTATCCTTTGGAACCTCTGTTTCTACCATGATTCCTTTACCCTTATCTAATGGATCAATGATTGGAAAAGATGATGATGGTACCTATGAAGACACTTCCTTGATGATAGCTGATGACTGGAATACACCAACCATATCTGTAGGTCTGTCAACGCTCAAATTCTGTGTGTCAGCGCCCAACTTACTCTTGTCAGTGCTTGGTGTGTCAGCGTCCAAAGTTTGCTTGTCAACGCTTAACTTACTTGTCTCAGCGCCTCTTGTGAACTGCTCTTTCATAGCTGTAAAGGACAAGTTCAAGTTTGTAGGAGTAACCAAAGATGTATCAAAACCTGGTTGCTTCTTCAATTCAGTAAGGGCTTCAGCAACACCCAAAGATTCTCCATCATGTGAGCCTTTGTCACTCACATGAATATGCTCATTCTCCCCTTTGGAAGAATCCTCCATACCACGCCTAGTGTTAGCATCCTCCAAAAGAACAATCCTCTCCCTCAATTGCTTGAGTTCAAGGCCTTGTGTACTGACTGTTTGTACCAGGTCTGCATTTTGCTTTTGCAAGCTAATGCAGACAACCGTCAATTCTATCATTGTGTATGGTTCCAATCTGCCCTCCTCTAGAATGGGTATTTGACCTCCCAAAGTAGAGTCATAGGGCATGGATGAGGTCTTAAAGATGTTAGGACTGGCTTGGCCTGCATCAAAGCGAGTACCAATAGTCCCAACCTCATCCATAGCACCAACCACACTTGTGGTGGTGGTTCTCTCTACAACATGGCTAGGACCACTAGAGGAGAACACTCCAGTAGTCCTTGGGCGTTTGATCAACCTATATTTGGGGGGGGGGGGGGGGTAGAAGATGATGTGGATTGGGTGGCAGTGTGAAGGTTAAGGGGTGTTTGGGTCTGTGAAGGAAAGGTGTCAACGTTTGGATTACTAGTGTCAACGCCAACATTTAACGTGTCAGCGTTAAAGGATTATTGGTCAATTTCCATGTGTTGAGGTGAAGGTAAGGGATCTGGTATTAGATCAAGTTATGGTTGTGGGTCAGGTTGAGGTTGTGCTGCTGCAATAACAGCAGGCATAGCTTGGGTGAGGGGTAAGTCACGGTGAGGGGGTGAGTTCATCTTACTAAAAATAGCTTTCTTTTGCATAGGGATCTCATAAAAATCATCATGATCCTTTGTGAAGTAATTTTGCTCATCAAAAACCATTTGTAAAAATCTGGAATAAGCCAAAGTCATCTTATTACCCTTGTTTTTACACATGCCATCAAAAATCAGTTTAGAAAAATTATACTATTGCCCATTTGTAATGCACACAATTGCACTAGCAATAGATCTGTTAATTTCATCATGTGCGGTACATTTGGGACTGAAACATTGAAGGAGGACATGTATTAAGTACTTCCAGGCTGGGGGGAATTCTTGTTTATGATATTTATTTAAAGTTCCCTCTTCAGGGAAAGGATACCCCAAAGCCCGAATTCCTTGTTCTATCTCATTTATGGGGAGAGTGGTTATACCATCTGCATTATTAAGATGCAAAGCCTGGCGAACCAAGGCTTCAGTAACAACCCAAGTTCTCCCATGAACAATAGCTGTTAATGTAGTCACATTATTAAGCGTTGAGGAATTAACAGTGTTCCAAAACTGTTTAATATTAGTGACAGGGATGAGAGGAGCATGAGAAAGTGCATACCTAAGTGGAGATGCATTCAAATACGCCACCATCTGGGTGTATTATGGAAACAGAGCATCATCAGCCTCCAAATAAGCAATCATATTGTGCTGACTTCTGAATCCCAATACCAAGTCACTTGGTTTAAACTTAGGCGCCATAGATGTAGAAAGCTGTTTGTGAAAGATTGATGAAAAATGAATTATAGGAGAAAAAGTGTTAGACAAGAATATGAGAGTACCCTGTTTAAAAATAGGAGCAAAATATATAGGAGTGATAGGCACAAGTGATTGGTCAAAAATGAGGCAAGTATTTTCAAAATATAATGATGAAAATATTGAAAAGAAAATAAGTTATATTGTGCATTAATTAAAAGTTATCTACTCCCAAAATTACGGCCCCAAAATTCATCAAAAATAACAACTGGGTAGGACCCAATGAGTGTCAACGGTAAAAAATAACCCGTCAATGCCCAACGGCTATATTCTTGTCAACGTTTGTAAAAGCCATGTCAACGTCTAAATTGGTCACAACAGAGTTGGAAAAATATTTGTCAGCGTCCAAAAATAAAAGTAATAAAAATGAAAAAGGACCTTAACAAAGTAATTTATCCTAGTGAAGATAACCTATAAACCGAAAATTATGATAGGGCGGCAAGCATTGTCCAATCATGCACACTTGCTTATGCAAGATAGACATAACAGTCCTCTAGTGTCCCTTGCTAACCAAAATTCTTAACAGTTAAGTTATATCATAAAATCCCTTTTAACTCCCAAGTAAACCCAATATAAACCATACCCAAGTCTCCCAACAGACCCCATCCAATTCTATGCCAAAAAGGTCTTGGCAGCATGCATAGTACAGTGCCTCATGAGATAGATAACTAACTCATACTCACCTATGGACACAATCTAAAATTGTGATAAGAGTATTTTAAGAATACCCAAAAGTCCTAAAGGTTCCTAAAACCTCCCCTTAAACTGTGATACATAAGATGCCAAATAATATGCATGTAAATAAAAATTTATGTCAAGATAGGAATATAAATATTCCAACCATCATCCATAAATTGAAACATGCTCCAATGATTCTTCAAGGACCCATAAGCAACTCTGTATCCAATGGTACAATGCTAACAACGCCTGCACACTTAGATCAAAAACCACAAAACTAACATGTTGCTGACAACGTCACGATAACACTTATCAGCGTTAGGATAACCTTTCTCAGCGTTAGCCAAATAAAGTGCAAAATCTAACTTCTCAAAAAGACCAATAACAATGCATATCCTGTACATACTTTTACACTAAGATCCCAAAACACATATTAAGTGAGATTAATCATTCCAATACTTGTTACCAAGTATTGAAACCTTCTAGTATCAAAAGGTTTAGTTAATAAATCAGACACATTTTCTTCTGTGCCAACCCTATCTGGTTGTATTAAAACCTTTTCAAAACAATCTCTTATAAAATGATGTCTAATTTCAATGTGTTTTGTTTTAGAGTGATGTACAGGATTTTTAATAATGCATAAAGTGTTGTTATTGTCTACAAAAATCTTGGTATGCATGAAATTATACCCATAATCCAACAGCTGGTTCTGAATCCATAACACTTGTCCACAACAAGCAGCTGCTACTACATATTCTGCTTCAGTTGTAGAATTTGCCACCACTGTTTGTTTCTTACATTGCCAAGATATCAACCTACTCCCAAGAAGCTGACATCCACCAGTTGTGGATTTTCCTATCAAATTTGTCACCACCATAAATGGTGAATCTTTTGGATACCATAATCCCAGGTCTGGATAACATCTAAGGTATCTAAAGATTCTTTGACAGCATGAAGATGACATTCTTTAGGAGTCACTTGATGGCGTGTGATGTAGTGTTTTTACTACTCTTTAGGAAAAGAGAGCAAAAGTGGCAAGTATTAAGTGTCGGTTTAGGAAAACCGAGCACTAATGACCAAATAAGTTCAAGTTCGTTTCTCGAGGAGGAAAGTGCGTTGTGTAATGAATTGATTAATGGTTTGTGATTATATTGAGAAAAAGAAAATAGAAAGGGGGTGAGAAGAGAATGACGGTTACGAAGACGGATCGAGCTAAGACGAAAAGGTCGTTCACGTAAAACCGTAAAAAGCTACAAATTAAAAATTTTAAACCTAAAATTAATTAAAAGTTAAAAGTAAGTCCAAAATAATATAAATATGAATAAAAATCCAACAAAAATATTTTAAAACCTTTTATTAATTAAATATTCAATTTTAAATGCTAATTAAAGCCCTAAAATTAAATATAATTAACAAAATGTCCAAAATATTATTTTATTGAACTAATAACTTACTTATATTATCTAAAGTCTAAAAAGTATTTTTCCTAAATTTTAAAAACTATTTTTCTATTTTTAAATCACTAAAAACTATTTTTAAACCAAAATAATTATAAAAAATAATAAAATAATGCCAAAAATAATTTGACACTTTTAAAAATCCTAAATTACTCTAATGAACAGTAGAAAAATGAAAAAGTTTGAAAAATATAAAATTTTTCACTAAAGGACAAAAACAGTTATAATAAAAACCTTAATTAAACTAAATTAATTCTAAAAATTAAATAAAAAGTGAACAGTAAAAACTTTTTGAACTAAAAATCTTAAAATGTTTTTCTAAGTCTAATAAAATTTTTGAAATCTAAAAATATTAATTTTCTACACTAAAAGACAAAACTCAGAATATTAAAAAGTATTAAAAATAGCTAATTAATGTAAAAAATACTAAATGAACAGTAATAAAAAATCTAATTAAACAGAAAAATCAAAAATTAAATTAGAAAAATAACAAAACTAGTTTCAAGACCTAATTCCTATTTCACCCACTAAAGACAAAAATTCTAGGTTTCTGATAGTGACATGTCCAAAGGTTTGTCTTTTAGCTTGGCAGTGGAAACAATAACACAGGCAGTGGGAACTTGGTTCCCACTGGTAGTACAAAAATTTGGTCAGTTGACCAATAAGCTTAGGAAAGCTTATTTGAAGCTTTTTCTTGGGGCAATAAGGCACTCCCACAACCAGTTGGGTTGTGGGAAGTCAATAAGAACAAATAAAACACAAACCCAAGCCAAAAATCACACAAACAAGCCCTTGAAAGTTACTGATGAAGGTTGTATGTTTCTGATGAATAGTGTCTGATCTATAATGCACCAGAACGAATTTCAAATGCTCACAACTTGTACACAATCCATCCAAATCACATAAAACTGATAACCAACCCTAGATTAGCCTATTATCTAACAATGAGCAAGATTTTTTGGGCAAAATTCACTCTAAAATAACAGACAAATTGGCTTACTGTTTTTTACTAGTTAATACCAAAATTGAACAAACAAACCCCTTTTAAAAACTACCAAACTTAACACCAGCAAGGAAACCAACCTAATACTAACCAATAGAGTGAGTTTGAGCAAGTTTTAAGCCCAAGAGTTGTCAATTGCTTGCCTTAACACCTAATCCCAAACACTCCTTAATTTACTAAAAATGAAATTTATCAAAGTAAAACTATCCAAATCTACACAAATCTGATGGAAAGAGCTTATAACATGCATACAAGCTCTAAATGAGTATTATCAAAACAATAAACAACACTTAAACAACTTGCATACAAATTAATCAAATCTCATAAATCTCACTTTTTTTGAAAACTAAAACAAGGTAACAAGGGATTTACCTTGTGGGACCCACATCCAGGTCCCACAATGGCTGAAAAGCCACCTCCAACAAGCTCGGGCTTGTGCTGAACCTCTATAAGCTGCTTATGTAGATTTACTTGGTATAATAAAATGGAAAATAAATGGGTAAAAATGGGTACTTGTTTCCTTCTTATTTCCTGCACACCACAACAAACCAAGAAAATAGCTTCAAGTTATACAAGCTTGACCATAAGCTGTTGCAGGCAACTTATGGTGAACTTATATAACAATAAGTATTGAGAAAACCAAAGAATTTGATGAAATCTTGAAAAAAAAACTTTTTGAACCAAACTTTGGACCTTGACACTAAAACAATCACGAATCAAAACTGGAATTCACACATACACATCCACTTTCACTTCAGTGTGTGTGTGTGGATTTCAGAATCAACAAGAACTGATTTTTCAGAAAACTGAAACTTTACTTCTTTGAAAACTTTTAATCACTCAAACTAATTCAAACTTTGGAACTCAGATTTCCTTTTAACACAAAACCAACTTTTAACTTAACAAAAAGGGATTACAAGTTCATATACACAAAACCAACTTTTATTAATCTTAAAAAGGCATTACATGAAATTTTAAAAAAAATCTGGAACAAGGGTAATGCACAAGTTGCATACTCCTTATATAGGCTAACTAGGAACATTCTAGGCTACTGAATACAAAATTCATAAGCTAAAACCCTAATACATAAAATTCCGAAAATGCCCTTGTGGTATTGGTCAAAAATCGTCCATGTGATGATGCCAGGTGGAATCTTCAATCTGGAGCGTTTATCTTAGCTTTGTGATGAAGGAATACATGTGGGATGTCGATTTGGTCGGGTTTTGGGGGTTTGGGTGAAAAGGACGTTGCAGGGGATGTACAAGGGAGGTCCACAAGGTGATGGGGAAAGAATCTGGGTGGTGGGTTTTGATTAGGATGTTGCTAATCAATGTTCTGGAAACATTGAACAAAAACCCCTTTGGTTTAGTGGGTAAATTAGATTAGGGTTTATGGGTGATGAACATGGGATTTAATCTGATTTGGGGAGGTTTAGTATTTAAATTCGTGTTATGGAGGGAATAAACTAGTTAATTAGTTTATTAAGTTAAGTGGAAGGTGATGTGGAGGAGCTGGGTGAGGTGTAGGGCTGTGAGTGGATGGTGGGGGTGATGTGTGGGATTGATTGGCTGGGGTGGGTTTGTGTGTTTGACCAGTTTGGCCCCCAAAGTTTCCTTTCTTGTTCATTCAGTATTAAATAGCCAACAACTTTGAATTCCTTTATAACAACTTTAGGCAGCTTGTCAAATTTGGCACAACATTTTTACAAACTTGTTTCAAGGACTTCTTTTGTACTTTCTTCATTCTCCAAGGACTGAATATGCAAATAATTGATATTTTAGGGACCCACAAGTAATTTAGGGGTATAAAATGAGAAGTCTTCATTTCTTGAGGGACCAATCTTGTATTTCTTCAATTCTTCAAGGACCATTTTGGAAAATCATGATTCGAGTCCGGTTCATTGTGCGGCTTCGTTTCCCGTGTTCGTTTTTGATTGATTCTTGTGATCTTTTTGTCATTTCCTCAATATCCGTACCTAAAATACACAAGCAACAAACACGAACATATATTTGGCAGTTTTTAATGATATTTAATGCATTTTAAGCCCGATTTGGACGATGAGACTATGTATAAAAGCAGTCTCATCACTCCCCCATACTAAACCATTGCCGTGCCCTCACGCAATGCTAGAATAAAGTATCGTAGCATCTCCAAAATTCATTTTTATTCACTTTATTGAATGATAAACTAACTAAACTACTAATATTACTACTACTTACGTTTTAGACATAATGTATGATTTTCATCGCAAAATGGGACGTTTAGGTTCATAGAATAAGAACACGTGAATGCTTCGTTATAAATAATTTCATCGTCCTCGGTTTTCACCCAATTCCATGCTAAGAATGCAACGAGATCATTGTCATTATAAGTTAGTAATGCTAACACTACTCATATGCCCTAATCACGTACTTATTCTCCCATTATTCCTAAGTTGTATCTCTTATATTTTATTTTGTCTTGAATGTTTCACGAGGATACATTGTTTGACTTATGCGATAATAGAGATTTAGGTCAAAAAATAGAGTCCTAACGGTGTAACCAAGACCATCAAATCAATAACCCCTTCTAATAGACAACGATGTTAAAAAATTAAGTCGACAAGAAGAATCGATAAACACGGTTTTATAACGGTTTTGAACATGAGACTTATTACCAAGACTTTTATACGCCCCCTAACAGAAGGGCCTTATTATCTTTGGTTTACCTCCATCTTTTATTCAACTTCGCCATGAAGATTTTATTATGACTTCGATCTTGCCTTGCCTTTTATTATCCGCCTCATCGGTGGTTTTATTAGCCAAAGACGTATATCCTCACGCAAAAGCGAATTTTGGATCTTTAAAGCTTCGAAGATTAAGGCTTGATTCACTTTCAATTTTGCATAGATTTTTCGGCCTTGTGGGGCTTCAAATTGTTTGCTAGATTTAGGTGAGCACTTGAAATCTTATTATTGGGTGAAGCTTTCGATTATTAGGGTGCCAATACTTCAAAACCGTGATGCTGGCGATACCTTAATGTCTTCCCAATTTAATTACACGGAAGCTACTAGAAAAGACTAGAAACCCAACAATCCTAACTAAACCGCTAAGTCAATATTTATTAAGCAAAAAATATTTACATGTGAAAGGAGAATAAGCAAACAACGAGAACACATGAGTTTTTGAAAGAATACGAGTACTCTACGTTTAGCATAGTAACATATAATTAACTCTATCATTTCTCGTCCTCATTTAAGAGACTTAGCCTAATGTTAAGTTAAGGAATCAAAGCTAAGTGCTCAACATGCACGGTCGAGTCAAAAATTACTCTTATTCTCGCCATCAGAAAACCTACATTCGTGTCTTCAAACACTTATAAAATATGAGAAATTTTTTAAAATTTGGCCATTTTTAGCCTTATTTTGCAACAAAAAAGATAAACAAAAAGATAAACTTTGGAAAGCGTGAAGGTTTGTGATAGGTGTGTAAACACCCATCTTTTCTACCACTTAATTACAATAATAACCGGACCAAAACGTGTATTTTATGTCTTTTATGTCGGAATTATGCGTGGTTTGTGTTTTTGTTGCGATTTAGGACGAAAAGGTGAAAAGTGGAGAAAACACGGAAATTCACGGGCATTTACGGACTTTTATTGAAGAAAAGGATGAAAGACGAAGTCAAGAAGTCAAGAGTGCAAAAAGAACGGAAGTCCAAGACCGATTCTGAAGATTTATCGAAGAAACAGTCAAAAGACAGAAATTTATCAAAAGCCGAAGAATTCAAGTCTATTTAATTGAAGAATTTAAAGACGAGTTCAAAGAAATCCCGAAGCCAAAAGTCCCTTAAGTCCAAGTTTAAAGAAGATTAGAAGAAAAGGACTAAGTATGCAATTAAGGAAGATTAAAAGAAGGAGGGACTCAATGACGCAATTAAGAGAAAAGGAAAGAGGGGAGGAAGTTTCCTTAATCCTCCCCTATAAATAGTCATTAGGATTTACATTTCATTCTTGTTGGCTAATCGTGACAATTAGTCCTTCCACCTTTAATTACCTTGTCATTTACTTTTCTTGCCAACTTTAAATACATGTTTTGCACCTTAATTACCTTTTAATTTAAAGTAAGTGTTCTTTAATTTTCTTGTTTTAAATTTCTCATTCTACCTTTCTTTCTTGCTTAATCTTTGATTTATATGCTTTTTATCTTGTTAACTTGTTTAAAGATTTCATTTTTATGCTTTTGATTGTTTTAAATCTCTTATTTTCATAGCTTATTTGATTTATTTTCAAGTTTATATAGTTTTTGCAAAAGTTATTTTTATATAAAAAGTTGTTTTTCTTAAAGCTTATCTTTTTCGTGTCTTAAAAGTTGTTAACTTTCAGTTTCGTAGCTTATTTTTACACGGTTTTACCTTAGGATTTAGTCTTGTGCTTATTAGAATCATAGCTTATTAGATTAGCTTAATTTGTGCTTTTTCCACCTTATTCCGATCTGACCAATCGGAAAAGGGTTTTACATTCCGACCATAGCTACGTAGCTTGGTCGGAAAAGGGTTTCTATTACATTCCGATCTGAAGGATCTTGGTATTCCGATCAGAGTGGGTTTTCAGTATTCCGATCAGGTGTTGTGACAGCATTCCGATTGATACTCTTTTCCTTATTCCGATCGAGGTGCTACTTTGGTATTCCGATTGGGTAGGTGACAATATTCTGATCGTGGGTTCCGATCTGCATTCCGACCAAGTCCATATTCCGATCAAGAGGTAAGTTAAGCATTCCGATCAGAGCGTTTTGGATATTCCGATTGGTAAGTGACAGCATTCCGATTGGGTTCCGACCAACATTCCGATTGGACAGGTTTGACATTCCGATTGTGGCTAATCGGAATATATTCCGATAGGAGTTGTTTTCTTATGCTTTGTCTTGTTTAATTTTTACGTTATCATTTTTATACTTGTCTAATTTTAATTCTCGTCAAGTTTTAATTTTTAGTCATTTAAATTAATTTACTTTTCAAAAAGCTTTTAAATATCGCACCTTTCTTTTTAATTAGATTTAGATTTAATTTCACGCTCTTTTAATACTTGCCCTTTACTTTAACGACATTTACTTTTAAGTCTTGCATATTTAAATTAAAAACCAACCAAAAATATTTGTTTTACCAAATTCAACTGAGTCACATAGAGAACCTAGATCAATTCGATTAGACCAACACAACGAATTTTTAACTTTCTTACTAGGTAAAAGCCTTGTATTAGTTTGGCAAGGCAAGTATCTATTCACCCCCCCATACTAAAGTTAAACATTGTCCTCAATGTTTCGAGTCTAGGGGTGCAAACACCCCCATACTAGAGACGTAGTCGAATGCCTAATCTAGCATGGAAAGGGTGTAACCAATAAATTAATAGCCGTTTATGAAGTGTGCTAAAAACCTAAGGTTAGAACATCAAAAGGATATATCATTTGGATATTGAGAAAGTCTTCAAAGCAAACGATCGAGTGTTCCCATAAAACGAACACGAGAGGCTCCAATCATGAAGATCATGATCTAAAAACCACAATGCACAAACAACCATGGAACAACGGTTGGAAGGGCACAAATCCCCTCTCATTAAAATAATTAGAAAGCAATAATATGTACATGGATAAGCATGGGTTTCCCCCACGAGGCACCTTGTTTTTGATAACCGAGTCAAAAGCTCGACTCGAATCCCCATAAATGTGAGCATTTAGGGATAATCTTGGTATGGTCAATTTTTAGTGGGGCTTACATGATAAACACGTCCCAAAAACAACCGGTATTAAGGACTAAGTCCTTTGATGGTGCAAGATACCGGGATCGAAGATGGCGTTCTCGTTTTCATTGGAAAAACAAATCAACGCCACTCCATCATGTGTCAACAAAAACCCAAAGGGTTTCAAGAAAATAGATGAGAAGAAATAGAAGGGTGGGACAATGGGTAAGTCATAGAAAAATTGAGCTACTCGAGGTAGACTCGCATCAATCAAATAGAAAGATTTTCCATTTATTGCATCGGTGGAAGAGCAAGATTTCCCTTTATAAGCAATTCCGGGATCAAATATCTCGTCCTCGGTGGAAAAGGAGAGGGAACATAAGGGGCTTCCCCCACACTAAGTCCACACAGAGCATCGTCAAAAGGAGAAGACGAGCTTGTAGCACTCAATACACGTGGTGATGACGGAGTTAGCATAGTTGAAAAATCTTTTAAATCCAATTTAAAATCTTTCCCTTTTTCATCTTTTAAACTCTCCTTATGAAAACCCGACTTAATTATGTCAAAAATATTTGGTGTTTCTAAAGCAATGTTAGTCATACTAAAAATTCTCACATTTGAAAACCGTTTTGGCTTAGGTGGTGGTAAGTTTTCAAAACGTTTGTCAACAAAGAAAACTTCCCCATCGGGATCAACATATTCATCATCCGAAGAATCATTCATGATTGGAATCGTAGGCTTAACACTCTTAACCTCCACGACGGAGGGGACGGAAAATCGTTTTTATCATCAACTCCTAAAACTCTTTTTGAAATCCTTTTACAAATGTTTTTGATGGGACTAACATTGTTCAAAGACGTGATAGAATACACATGAGAAAGTGTGGAGTTTTGAGTTGCATTAATGACGAGTTCCTCCTCATTGAAACGAAGAGTGATTTTCCTAGCATGCACATCGGTAAGTGCTCTCGAGGTATCCAAAAATGATCGACCTAAAATTAGAGGAACTTTAGGATCGATGGGAATGTCAACAACAATAAAGTCTACGGGATAGTAGAATTTTCCAACTTTCACGAAGACGTCCTCGGCTACTCCACAAGCTAGAATCGTAGAATGATCGGCCATCTCGATTGACATTCTTGAAGGAGTGAGATTGGGAAGATTGAGCGACTTAAAAATCTCAAGAGGCATCAAATTAATACTAGCACCAAGATTGGCCAAGGCGTAGCATTCTTCCATATCTTGTATAGCACATGGGATTAAAAACTTGCCGGGATCACCGACTTTTTGAGGTTTGCGGCTAAGAAAAACCGAAGAACAACTAGACGATTTTTGCAATTTCTCTTTGTTATTCAACATACTTTTGAAGTTCGCGGAAAATCGAGGCATCATGACCAAGGCGTCGGCAAAACTTATACTGAAATGCAAGTCACGAAACATTTTCATAAAAAAAGTTCAAATTGATAATTATTTCGTTCTTGTGCCTTTTCCTTGTCTCGTCTTGAAGGGTAAGGTAAGGGTGGTGTAGGTTGGGGCATAGGCAAAGGCCTTGGAATCTCGGGTTCCACTATTGGTATTGGTTCAACTGTAGGTGTGGTTTGAGCGGTACTTCGTGGGCTTGGAATTTGCTCCTTTTCTACCACCACCTCGGGTTCTTTCTCTTTTTCCTTCTCCATAGAAGTACTTGGACGAGACGTGGGTTCTTTGAAAGTTTTACCACTACGAGTAGTAATAACCTTCAATTCTCCTTTCGGGTTCACGATGGTATCACTAGGAAGATCACCCGAAGAAGAAGGTTTACACATGATAGCTTCAAACATTTTTCCCATTCGGTCTTCAAACTTAGATTGACTAGCATCCGCTTTTAACAATTCTTGCTTAATCTCATTTTGACCTTGCTCCATTTTTTGTTGATTTTGTTGGAGTCGTTGAACATTTCCTTCCATTTTATTAGCATGAGTTTTAAGTTCATTAGCAAGTTCGTTTTTAAGCTCGTTTTTCAACTCGGATCTTAAGCTAACCATTTCACGTTGCATATTATCAAACTTAGCATCGTTTGCTTTAGCATAATTCAAAAATTCTCCTTGATGATTTTTGGTGTGATCATTTTGAAAACCTTGTGTGGTAGTTTGAAAATCACGGTTTTGGTTTTGGTTTGAAATTTGCCCATTTCCACTTTGATAATTACCCTTGTTGTAGTTACGTTGATTGCCTTGATAATTACCACCTTGATTGTTGTTTCGATAGTTATTAGCATTTTGATTTGGTGGAGCTTGATTTTGGTGGGAACCTTGACCGTTTTGGTTATAAGTTCCCGTGGCTACATAAGCACTCGAAGTGTTACCATCCGCGGTAATGCACTCGGAAAAATCATGAGCTCCACCACACGAAATACAACTCTTAGCAACCGCTTTAACCGAAACGGAATTTGAAGCTTCTTGAGCTTTCCAATGAGACATAAGAGTCGAAAACCTATCGAAAAACCGATTCTCCTCATTTGCTTCATCTTGCAAGGCATTAATGCTACGAGACGATGACGAGCCCAAATTGGCAACACTCGGTGTGTTACGAGGGCTATAAACCTTAGACCTATTTTCAATGATTTTCAAAGCCTCTTCGGTTGTTTTGCACAAAAATTACCACCCGCGGCGGCATTTAAGTAATCTCGTTCATGATCATTAAGCCCATTATAAAAAGTGTCAATTTGATGCAATTCGGAAAAATCATGGTGTGGACATTCATGTAACATTTCTTTAAACCTTTCCCAAGCCATTGAAAAACTTTCATTAGATCTTTGTGTAAATCGTGAAATCTCGTTTTTCAAATGTGTTGTTTTAGATGGTGGAAAAAATTGATTCACAAATTTAGAAACGAGATCCGCCCATGTCAAAATCGAATTTGGGGGTTCTTTCTCGAGCCATATCTTGGCGGGTCCATCTAACGAGTATGGAAACAACATCATCTTAATGGCCTCGTGTGGTACATCCTTAAACTTTCTTGTCGCGGTGAGACGATTAAATTGCCTAATGTGATAATGTGGGTTGTCTTTTTCGTGTCCGTGAAACTTGTTTGCTTGAAGCATAGACATTAAACCCGTCTTGATCTCGAAGTTCTCCGCAAGGATGGCGGGAATCACAATGGCCTCTCCAAAACCCTCGGTGGGTGCTTGAAGCAACTCCATCATAGTTTGATTAGCCATGATAGCTTCTTGTTCTACGATGGGTTCCTCACTTGGAGTCTCTGCACTAGAAAAATTAGGAGTAGGTGTTGCCTCCTTTCGGTTTCTACGTTTACGTGCACGTTTTGCTTGATTGCGAGTAAGCATAAACGTCACGTACAACGAGGGGATGAGCAAAGAAGATTCTTTTTGGTGTTTTTAACTTTTTCAATTTTTTTGGATTTTTGATTGTTTTTACTTTTTTTGGATTTTGTGAATGTATTAAGTAGACACAAATCTACAAATCTCCTCCTTAATCAAATCTATCGATTAAAGAAGCCTCAAGGAATGAAAACGATCACGTGAAGTGAACGCCTTCGATGACTTTAGAACGATGGTGGAACACCAAATCGTTCAAGAGGGTTTAATCAATGAAACCAAAAAAATATATATGATATGTAATAATACTTTGGGCGGCAAAACCCTCGATTAGCTTTCAAAATCAAATACTCACAAGCAAGCGGAGGAAACGAGGCGGCGCGAAGCACTTAAGAGCCTTTTTCCTTTAGGTCGTGAAATACAACCGCCTTATACCCACCTTATAGTTTGTATTTTCAAAATCGAGCTTCTTGAAAGTATTTATCTATTTTTGCCTTTTTCTGGTTTGAGATTCGAATACAATGATTGGGTAATGACCTCCCAAGTCAAGGTTGTGATTTCTCACGTATTTGGAGTACTTGTGTATTTATTGTTCTACGTATACAATATAGTAATAGTATTCACAAAAAACGAAAAACCGATAATACGTATTAGTAGAGTGCTACTAATACAAATACTTATTATGGCTATATAAAAACAACAATTTTTCAAATCAAAACACAACACGCCTCCCCGGTAGCGGCGCCAAAAATGATGTAGTGTTTTTACTACTCTTTAGGAAAAGAGAGCAAAAGTGGCAAGTATTAAGTGTCGGTTTAGGAAAACCGAGCACTAATGACCAAATAAGTTCAAGTTCGTTTCTCGAGGAGGCAAGTGCGTTGTGTAATGAATTGATTAATGGTTTGTGATTATATTGAGAAAAAGAAAATAGAAAGGGGGTGAGAAGAGAATGACGGTTACGAAGACGGATCGAGCTAAGACGAAAAGGTCGTTCACGTAAAACCGTATAAAGCTACAAATTAATAATTTTAAACCTAAAATTAATTAAAAGTTAAAAGTAAGTCCAAAATAATATAAATAAGAATAAAAATCCAACAAAAATATTTTAAAACCTTTTATTAATTATATATTCAATTTTAAATGCTAATTAAAGCCCCAAATTAAATATAATTAACAAAATGTCCAAAATATTATTTTATTGAACTAATAACTTACTTATATTATCTAAAGTCTAAAAAGTATTTTTCCTAAATTTTGAAAACTATTTTTCTATTTTTAAATTACTAAAAACTATTTTTAAACCAAAATAATTATAAAAAATAATAAAATAATGCCCAAAATAATTTGACACTTTTAAAAATCCTAAATTACTCTAATGAACAGTAGAAAAATGAAAAAGTTTGAAAAATATAAATTTTTTCACTAAAGGACAAAAACAGTTATAATAAAAACCTTAATTAAACTAAATTAATTTTAAAAATTAAATAAAAAGTGAACAGTAAAAACTTTTTGAACTAAAAATCTTAAAATGTTTTTCTAAGTCTAATAAAATTTTTGAAATCTAAAAATATTAATTTTCTACACTAAAAGACAAAACTCAGAATATTAAAAAGTATTAAAAATAGCTAATTAATGTAAAAAATACTAAATGAACAGTAATAAGAAATCTAATTAAACAGAAAAATCAAAAATTAAATTAGAAAAATAACAAAACTAGTTTCAAGACCTAATTCCTATTTTCACCCACTAAAGACAAAAATTCTAGGTTTCTGATAGTGACATGTCCAAAGGTTTGTCTTTTAGCTTGGCAGTGGAAACAATAACACAGGCAGTGGGAACTTGGTTCCCACTGGTAGTACAAAAATTTGGTCAGTTGACCAATAAGCTTAGGAAAGCTTATTTGAAGCTTTTTCTTGGGGCAATAAGGCACTCCCACAACCAGTTGGGTTGTGGGAAGTCAATAAGAACAAATAAAACACAAACCCAAGCCAAAAATCACACAAACAAGCCCTTGAAAGTTACTGATGAAGGTTGTATGTTTCTGATGAATAGTGTCTGATCTATAATGCACCAGAACGAATTTCAAATGCTCACAACTTGTACACAATCCATCCAAATCACATAAAACTGATAACCAACCCTAGATTAGCCTATTATCTAACAATGAGCAAGATTTTTTAGGCAAAATTCACTCTAAAATAACAGACAAATTGGCTTACTATTTTTGACTAGTTAATACCAAATTTGAACAAACAAACCCTTTTAAAAACTACCAAACTTAACACCAGCAAGGAAACCAACCTAATACTAACCAATAGAGTGAGTTTGAGCAAGTTTTAAGCCCAAGAGTTGTCAATTGCTTGCCTTAACACCTAATCCCAAACACTCCTTAATTTACTGAAAATGAAATTTATCAAAGTATAACTATCCAAATCTACACAAATCTGATGGAAAGAGCTTATAACATGCATACAAGCTCTAAATGAGTATAATCAAACCAATAAACAACACTTAAACAACTTGCATACAAATTGACCAAATCTCATAAATCTCACTTTTTTTGAAAACTAAAACAAGGTAACAAGGGATTTACCTTGTGGGACCCACATCCAGGTCCCACATATGGCTGAAAAGCCACCTCTAACAAGCTCGGGCTTGTGCTGAACCTCTATAAGCTGCTTATGTAGATTTACTTGGTATAATAAAATGGAAAATAAATGGGTAAAAATGGGTACTTGTTTCCTTCTTGTTTCCTGCACACCACAACAAACCAAGAAAATAGCTTCAAGTTATACAAGCTTGACCATAAGCTGTTGCAGGCAGCTTATGGTGAACTTATATAACAACAAGTATTGAGAAAACCAAAGAATTTGATAAAATCTTGAAAAACAAACTTTTTGAACCAAACTTTGGACCTTGACACTAAAACAATCACGAATCAAAACTGGAATTCACACATACACATCCACTTTCACTTCAATGTGTGTGGATTTCAGAATCAACAAGAACTGATTTTTCAGAAAACTGAAACTTTACTTCTTTGAAAACTTTTAATCACTCAAACTAATTCAAACTTTGGAACTCAGATTTCCTTTTAACACAAAACCAACTTTTAACTAAACAAAAAGGGATTACAAGTTCATATACACAAAACCAACTTTTATTAATCTTAAAAAGGCATTACATGAAATTTTAAAGAAAATCTGGAACAAGGGTAATGCACAAGTTGCATACTCCTTATATAGGCTAACTAGGAACATTCTAGGCTACTGAATAAAAAATTCATAAGCTAAAACCCTAATACATAAAAATCCGAAAATGCCCTTGTGGTCTTGGTCAAAAATCGTCCATGTGATGATGCCAGGTGGAATCTTCAATCTGGAGCGTTTATCTTAGCTTTGTGATGAAGGAATACATGTGGGATGTCGATTTGGTTGGGTTTTGGGGGTTTGGGTGAAAAGGACGTTACAGGGGAGGTACAAGGGGGGTCCACAAGGTGATGGGGAAAGAATCTGGGTGGTGGGTTTTGATTAGGATGTTGCTAATCAATGTTCTAGAAACATTGAACAAAAACCCCTTTGGTTTAGTGGGTAAATTTGATTAGGGTTTATGGGTGATGAACATGAGATTTAATCTGATTTGGGGAGGTTTAATATTTAAATTCGTGTTATGGAGGGAATAAACTAGTTAATTAGTTTATTAAGTTAAGTGGAAGGTGACGTGGAGGAGCTGGGTGAGGTGTAGGGCTGTGAGTGGATGGTGGGGGTGATGTGTGGGATTGATTTGTTGGGGTGGGTTTGTGTGTTTGACCAGTTTGGCCCCCAAAGTTTCCTTTCTTGTTCATTCAGTATTAAATAGCCAACAACTTTGAATTCCTTTATAACAACTTTAGGCAACTTGTCAAATTTGGCACAACATTTTTACAAACTTGTTTCAAGGACTTCTTTTGTACTTTCTTCATTCTCCAAGGACTGAATATGCAAATACTTGATATTTTAGGGACCCACAAGTAATTTAGGGGTATAAAATGACAAGTCTTCATTTCTTGAGGGACCAATCTTGTATTTCTTCAATTCTTCAAGGACCATTTTGGAAAATCATGATTCGGGTTGTTCATTGTGCGGCTTCGTTTCCCGTGTTCGTTTTTTATTGATTCTTGTGATCTTTTTGTCATTTCCTCAATATCCGTACCTAAAATACACAACCAACAAACACGAGCATATATTTGGTAGTTTTTAATGATATTTAATGCATTTTAAGCCCGATTTGGACGATGAGACTATGTATAAAAGCAGTCTCATCAGCGTGCACATGCACACACAACAAACATAATGTCAGGTCTTGAAGTTGTGAGATACATCAATGAACCAATCATTGATCTATAGTGCCAGACATCCACTATTTTTCCATCTCCAACTTTTCCCCAAGGGTGTTCTCTATCCATAGGAGTACTAGCCCTTTTCTCATGTGGAGAAAACCCGAACTTCTTCAAGACTTCTGCTACATATTTATCTTGAGAGATGAAGATACCATCTTCTTTCTGCTGAACTTGTAACCCTAGAAAGAAGTTCATCTCCCCCATTGCACTCATCTTGAATTTATCTGTCATAAGCTTGGAAAAGTCTTCACTCATCTTTGGACTTGAAGAGCCAAAGATGATATCATCCACATAAACATGGACAGGTAAGAAATCCTTACCAGTCTTCTTTGTAAATAAGGTCTGGTCTATGGTGCCCCTTTTGAATCCATTTTCCACCAGATAAGTGGATAATGTGCCATACCATGCTTTTGGGGCTTGATGAAGTCCATACATAGCTTTCTTGACTCTATATACCTTGTTTGGATGCTCTGAATCTTCAAAACCAGGAGGCTGCATTACATAAACCTCCTCTACAATTGTGCCATAAAGAAAAGCACTCTTCACATCCATTTGATAGACAGTAAAGCCCATGTAGGAAGCATAGGCTAGAAATATCCTTATAGCCTCAATCCTTGTAACTGGTGCAAAGACCTCCTCATAGTCTATCCCTTCCTCTTGTGTATATCCCTGAGCCACTAAACGTGCCTTGTTTCTGACCACAATACCTCTTTCGTCCTTTTTGTTTCTAATAACCCATCTTGTCCCAATAGGTCTGACATGTTTGGGACAATCAACCAACTCCCAAACATCCTGGATAGCAAATTGGTGAAGCTCATCTTGCATTGCTTCCACCCAACTTGGTTCTTTGAGAGCATAAAAAATCTTCTTGGGTTCCTGTTGTGACAGAAAACAAGCAAACAAACATGCTTGAACAAGAGGGGTATCAACCTTCTTGTGAATATAGGCAACAAATCCTCCAAGATTCTGATGAGATCTTCTAGTTTGAACAGGAGACATCACATCACCAATAATTAGAGAAGAGGGGTGATTTTTGATTGTAGAAGTAAGCACTCCTCCCTCAAAAAGTGTGTTGTCTTCAATCTCATCTTCCATGTTACCAATATCTTCTTCAGACTCTCTTCCCTCAACATCTGTATGAACCTCACCATTTCTGCTTGAAGGTTCACCTTGTTCAAAATTGGAAGAGAAAATATGGTCAAAAGAGTTGTCAACGCCTGAACCAAGGTTGTCAGCATTTGAGCCATCAACGCCTGAATTAGAGTTGTCAATGTTTGAGCCATCAACGCCTGAATTTGTCTTGTTAGCGCCAGATTTTCCTTTGTCAACACCTGAAAGATCATGCATGTTTTCAACTGGTGATACTTGGGGACCAGCATTTTCCTTTCCAGCAGCAGCAGCAGCAAATGCATCTGTCCATATGGGAATAGTGACATACTCAAGTATGGGTGATGATTTGTCTGCTTGTGATCCAACCTCTTCATTAATCTGTGTACCTAAAACATTAACAATTTGTTCTTCCACAACATTTGAAGTTACCTTCACAATGTTTGGATTAGTAACAGGCATATAATTCAAAGTCCTAGATAGGGGTTCCAAGTCAAATAACCAATTTGGACCACTTTCAGGATCACTAGGTTTACTTTCTAAAAACCTAACATCTACTTTTTCAAGTATACATTTTTCCTTCTTAATGTAAACCCTATATCCTTTACTCTGCACTGAATAACCCATAAAGTAGCCTTCATCACCTTTAGCACTAAATTTACCTAAGGCATCACTAGTGTCCAGTACAACTACATGACAACCAAAAGGTTTGAGAAAACCAATATTAGGTTTCCTTACCCAAAGTAACTCATAAGGTGTTTTGTTATGTATCTTGTTGACTAATGCTCTATTCTGAACATAACAAGCTGTATTCACAGCCTCAGCCTAAAAAGCAATGGGAAAGTGAGCATCAGCCAACATAGTCCTGGCTGCTTCAATGAGGGTTCTATTCTTTCTCTCAGCAACCCCATTTTGCTGTGGGGTTCTGACTACACTAAACTGTCTAGTAATCCCTTTCTTGGCACAAAAATCATCCAGCAGCTTATTTCTAAACTCACCACCATTATCACTTCTAAGCATCTTAACATCATTAACAGACTTCTTCTCAATTTGGTGAATAAAGTTAATTAAAGTATAAGTAGTGTCACCTTTCAAAGCTAAAAAGAAAGTCCAAGTAAACCTAGAAAAATCATCAGTGATGACAAAACAGTAAGATTTTCCATTCAAGCTTTCTATATTAGTAGGACCAAATAGGTCCATATGCAGCAAGTGAAGTGGTTTAGAACTAGAGTGCACCTGTTTAGACTTAAATGAGACCTTGTGTTGTTTGACTTTAAGACATGCAACACAAGAGTGGTCATTGTGGAAGGCCTTTTCAGGCAAACCATCAACCAAACCATGTCTCACAAGTCTGTTTATATTTTCAAAATTAATGTGCCCTAATCTCCTGTACCAAAGATTACTCTCATCAACTGAAGCCTTAGCATAAATACATGACAAGTTATTATTCATCCTAATTCCATTAAGATTCACATTATAAATGTCCTTATGCCTAGGTGTTCTATAATCAATGAATTTCTCATATGGTATTTTAAAATCCTTGCTCAACACCAAGCATTCAGTATCAATAAAAAGAACCTTATTTTTGCTATCACAAACTTGTGATACACTAAACAAATTATAGTCAAGTTCTTTTACTAGAAACACGTTTTCAAAACGAAAATTGTTGGTGAGAAGAGTTCCTTTGCCTATGATAGTTCCATATCCGCCTCCAAAGTAAACTTTTTCACCATCCTTAATGGGAGTGAAGTTTGTGAGATAATCTTCCTTCCCAGTCATGTGCCTAGAGCATCCACTATCCCAATAGCCATAATCATTAACCTGCTTTTGAATGCCCTGCACATAAAGAAAACAAATTAGTTTTCTTTGGGAACCCAAGCCTGAGCAGACTTGGATTCATTTGGTTGTTCAACAAGAACAAACTTAGTCCTTATAGCAACCCCTTGTTCATCCCTTTTTGGATTAAACACCCAGTTAACCCCAATTGGTTTTGTGATGACCTTTGAAATATAATTAAATCTGTTACAGGTCATAGAAATCCCATCTGAATTAGGGTTTTGGTCTTGCTTAGGTCTCCATGTCAAGCTAGAAGAAGCTTTAGACCCCTTTCCCTTTGGTTGCAAATATTTACCATTATTTGGTATGGCAACGTTTCTGTCAGCGTTTGATTTGGTCTTGTCAACGCTGAAATTACCCTTATCAGTGTTGAACCTAGGGTTTGCTACAGGAACCCATTGTCTATTAGACCATGTATTGGTCTTCTGAAAAGGTCTTTGTCCATAAGTATTAGACCCTTTAGTAAAGAATGGGGCTGGTCTAACAACTTGTAGACTTTGCTGAATAAAAGTTTTGGGTTTGACAATTTTTAACTTTTTGTCAGCGTTGACCTTTGAAGCGTTGACACACTTATAAGCTAAATGTGAAAAACTACCACAAGTATAACAGCCTTTTCTAGACATAACCCTAGGTCTAGAAGAAAAGAAAACTGTTCCACTTGTTCAGCAATTTAAGTATTATGCGGAATTAATAATCAAACAAGAACACACAAACAATTATAAAACAAACTTTCACTTTGATTGATTAGAACAAACTTGCTTACAATGAAAGTGTAAAAACGATTGAAAACTTATATGAAAAAAAACCTAAAGATCTTCTTTTATAGACATAAGAAGCCTTGTACAAGAGTCTACGTATCAGCTATTCTAGGTAAAGATAAACATAGAAAATACATTTTTGATCATGTCTTTACTACGTGTAGACTAAGTCTTCTATCAGTGCTTGACTTCATCCTATCAACGCTTGATATCTTCCTGTCAACGCTTGATCTGTCGACGTTTGTTTTCCTCTTATCAACGCTTGTTTTCTTCTTGTATACTCTAGCAATCAAGTTTCTGAATAAAAATTAAAAACTAGGAGGAATCTTACAAATCTTATCATATTGGTAATAAACATGCCTAATCAAATCTTTGGCCACGTCACTTGAATAGTCAGTTTCCAGCTGTGTTGTCTTCATCTTGTCCAAAACTTCTTTGGAGATGGGATACTCAGCATCTACAAGAAGATACTCAGCAAACTTTGTAGAACTCAAATAATACACACCAGCAGCTGAATACAAACGCTATTGAAGTCCACTGATATCATCCTCAAGATCCTTCCAAACAGGATCTTCTTCTTCTGGTGCACACATTCTTCTGAATGTTGACCAAATCTTTATTCCATTGATTGAAGTAGGTGCTTCAGTCTCATACTTGGCCAGCAATAACCCCCAAAGGTCTGCCAAGTCTTCCCTATCCATACTTGCAAAGAGAGACATAATAGTAGTAAATGTGTGTACCTCTTTCCCATATCTGCCAATCATCTAAAACCTACTTGCATCTTCTTCATAGCTAATGATAAGGTTTCTGGCATCAAGAGGTAACACTTGTACCATATCTGAAGCTTCCATGGGTGAGAGCTTAATGCTCCTTCTAAGAACAGCTTCACTAGGATTCAATTTATCCATATCTTTAGGGAACTCAAGTGGAACTTCCTTCTTCAAAGGCCTTGGAACAATCATTTCCTTTTGAATCTCCATCTCTTCTACAAGTTCTTCTCTCCTTTCATCTGAGAGAAGTCTGATAGTATTTATTTCCTGTACTGTTGCCCAAATGGGATAAGCCTTATACTCCAATTCTTCAAAGGATAATCCCTGTGTTGATCCCAAACTTAGATCGATTAAGCTTTGTGTAAACGAGATTAGATCAAGTACTACACGTAGAGAAACCTTTGCTTATGAATAAAGTAACAAAGTGTTATGCGGAATTAACACTTGATCTAAAACACAAAGATGTTAAACAAACTTTCACTTGTATTAGAATGATCGTACTTGATTACAATGAAAGAGGTTTAACTTGCGAATACTTATGAAAACTGATAATTAACTTTAACCTAAAAGATCTTCTTTTATAGAACAAGAAGTCTTGTACAATAAGCTACGAATCAACTATTCTAGGTAAAGATAATAATGGAAAATACAATGTCGAGCTTATCTTTACCATACACAATAAAGAAACAAATAAACAAAAGATTCGTATGAAGATATATTCCATCAGTGCTAATCTTCAAGGCTGTCAGCGTTGACTTCTTCAATGTCAACGCTTGGCTGTCAGCGTCCAATGTCATCCTATCAGCGTTGACATTCTTCTTATCAGCGTCTAGTGAACTGACCCATATTTTATTCCCAACAATCCTCCCCTAAACTTGATATCCATTCCAATGATCAAGTTTCTAAATAAATACTTAAGGCTTAGGAGGAATCTTGCAAAAACTTCTTATGTTGGTGATAAACATATCTAATCAAGTCCTTGGCCACGTCACTAGTATAATCAATCTCCAAGGGTGTCTCTAGCATCTTCTCCAACACTTCTTTGGACAAGAAATAGTCAGCATCCACAAGTAAATACTCTGAAAACTTTGTAGAGCTCAAATGAAATACACCACAAGTAGAATAAAGCCTCCAATGAAGATTACTGAGATCATCTTCAAGATCCTTCCATATGGCAGGATCTGCTTCTCTTGGACCACACAAAGTCAAAAATGTGTTCCAAAGTCTTATTCCATTTGCTGAAGTAGGTGCTTCAGCTGTATACTTGGCCTCTATTAATCTCCATAGATGCACCAAGTCTTCCCTGTCTATGCTTGCAAAGATAGAAATAACTGAAGTGAAAGTATGTACCTCCTTTCCAAATCTGCCAATCTTCCAAAATCCACACTCATCTTCATCAAAACTGATGATTGGATTTCTGTCATCTAGAGGTACTACATTAACCAAATCTGAAGCTTCCAATGGAGAAAGCTTGAGATGCTTCCTTATTACACCTTCAGTTGGAAAATACACATCCATATCTTTAGGAAATTGAAAAGGATCTCCTTTCTTCACTGGTCTTTGAGCAATCCTCATTTCCTTTTGAATCTGCATTTCCTCAGCAAGCTCTTGTTTCCTTTCTTCTGAAAGAAACTGATAGACATTATTTTCTTGTACACTCCTCCAAATAGGATGTGCCCTATACTCTAACTCCTCAAAAGATAAAGCCAGCAACTTCTTGGATGTCCAGTTAGGCTGATGGCATCTAAGCAACTTGTAGTACAACTGCCTTCTATCTCTTTTGAGCCAAGTCTTGACCTCCTGTGCATTATACTTCAAAATCACCTTTATATCATCTTGTACCCTGAGAAGAACTTCCAACCCCCAAATTTGATCTGATAAACTCATCCATGGGTTGTCCATTACCTTGTCTTCCCAAGCATGGTACATTCTGGTGATTTCAGGAAGGTCCCAATCAATCTGATTCTTCAAATCACTCAACCTTTCCTTAGCTAACTCATCCCCATATTCAAGTCTTTCTGGATCTTCAATAATTTGAACACTTGAATCTGAGCTATCCTCTTCTTTTTCACCACCACTCTCTTCCTCACTCTCAGAAGTGGCAACAAATGGTGATCTACCACTCCTCTTCAAATCTCTTTCCAAAAGTTGTGCAGCCAACTGTTCATCAAATGCAATTTGTGCTGCATCTTTCTTTGGAACATCTTCTTCAATCAGAATCCCCTTACCCTTGTCTTGTGGATCAATAATAGGTAAAGTAGAAGAAGAAACCTGCTTGGACACATCTTTGATGATTGCTGATGACTGGAATACATCAACACCACCTGCAACTTTGTCAGCGTTCAAGTTACCTCTATCAGCGCCACGATTACCTTTGTCAGCGCTGGATGTGTCAGCGTTCAAACCTGTATCAGCGCCCAATGTTTCTTTGAAAGACCCTTCCAAGTTTAATGGTGTCACCTTGGATGTATCAATAACTGGGTGCTTCTTCAAGTTGGTGAGTGCTTCAGCAACCTGTAAAGATTCACTAAATTGTGAACTCTTCTCTGAACTCTTCTCACTAGCTGTATGAATCAGCTCATCCTCTTCATCCTCTTCATCCTCCCCTTTGGAAGATTCCTCCATTAGACTCCTGCTACTTGGATTCTCCAAAACAGTTACCCGCTCCCTCAATACTTGGAGTTCACGGCCCTGTTTGTTGACAATTTGTACAAGGCTGACATTTTGCTTTTGCAAGATAATGACAGCAGCCGTCAATTCAGTCATAGTCATAGGTTCCAATCTGCCCTCAGCTAGAATGGGGATTTGACCTCCCAAAATAGAATCATAGGGCATGGATGAGGTCTTAATGATGTTGGGACTGTCTTGACCAGCTTCTAAGCCTGTGTCAATAGCCCCAGCCTCATCCATGGCACCAGCCACACTTGTGGAGGTGGTTCTCTCTGCTACAAGGCTAGGATCACTAGAGGAGAACACTCCAGTAACCCTTTGGCGTTTATTCAACCTAGATTGTAATGGGGTGGAAGATGAGGTAGATTGGGTGGGTGTTGGTTGGTTAAGGGGTGTTTGGGATTGTTCAGGGATGGTATCAGCGTCGGGAGTGGCTGTGTCAGCGCCAACATTTTGAGTGTCAGCGTTGGGTTGGTCAATGTCCATGTGGTCTGGTGAAGGTAAAGGTTCATGAATAGGCTCAAGTTGGGGTTCAGGGTCTGGTTGTGGTTGTGGTTGAGCAGCCTGAATTACTTCAAGCATGGGTTGGGTAAGAGGTATGGATCTGTTTGTGGAGCTCATTTTAGCAAAAATGGTTTTCTGTTGTTTAGGGATCTCATAAAAAGTGTCATGATCCCTAGAACAATATTCTTGTAAATCAAAGACCATTTGCAAAAATCTTGGGTAAGCCAAAGTCATTTTACTTCCCTTATTTTTACACATCCCCTCAAAAATCATTTTTGAAAAATTATACTTAAGCCCACGTGTTATACAAACCAAAGCACTTGCAATTGACCTGTTTATTTCATTAAAAGAAGTACATTTTGGACTTAAGCATTGGAGAAGGACATGTATCAAATATTTCCAGTCAGAGGGAAATTCCTGCTTATGATATTTATTTAAAGTGACATCAGTAGGAATAGGATAACCCAATTCCCTAAGACCTTGTTCTATTTTTGCAATGGCAAGAGTAGTCACACCATCAGCGTCATCAAGACGCAAAGCCTGGCGAACCAAGGCTTCAGTGACCACCCATGTTCTTCCATGAACAATAGATGTTAATGTGGTCACTCCATTAGCTGTTGTGGAACTAACATTATTCCAAAACTGTCTAATGTGTGCGACAGGGACTAATGGTGTATGAGAAAGTGCATACCTTAGAGAGGATGCATTCAAAAATGCCACCATTTGTGAATACTGAGGGAACAAATCATGATCAGCAGTCAAGTAAGCTACCATATTATGTTGGCTCTTGAACTCCAATGTTAAATTCTTTGAGTTGAACTTGGGTGCCATGGTGAAAACTGTTTAGGTTATGTGATATGGGAAAAATCTAGGAGAAAAATGTTAGACAAGAAAATATGAATACCCAGAATAAAAAGATTAGCCAAATTTATAGGAGAGATGCATGATTTTGATTGGTCAAAAATGAGGCAGTTATATTCAAATAGCAATGATGAAAATATTGAAACAAATATAACTTATCTCATGCATTAATTAAAAGTAACAACTCCCCAAAATTACGGCCAAAGATTAGTCAAAAATAACAACTGGGTAGGGCCCACTAGGTGTCAACGGTCAAAAATAGCCCATCAACGCCCAACGGTTATATTTTCTTGTCAGCGTTTGCCTAAAGCCTTGTCAGCGTCACGATTGGACGTAACAGCGTTTGGAGAAAAACTTGTCAGCGT
Organism: Glebionis coronaria; assembly: GCA_025667525.1. NCBI lineage: Eukaryota > Viridiplantae > Streptophyta > Magnoliopsida > Asterales > Asteraceae > Glebionis > Glebionis coronaria. The sequence goes on along the minus strand of JANFOE010000447.1, from coordinate 1,391,411 downwards.
CTAAAAATAAAAATATTTAAAAAGAAAAAGACCTTAACAAAGTAATTTATCCTAAGGGAAATATCTTACAAGTTGATAATAATTACTGGGCGGCAAGCACTGTCCATTTATGCACACTTGCTTAAGCAAGATAGACACAAATGTCCTCTAGAGTCCCTAGCTAACCAAAATACTTACCAACAAAGTTATTTCATAAAATTCTTTATAACTCCCAGGTAAACCCATAACAAAATTATTCCCAAGTCTCCCATCAGACCACAACCAATTCTAGGCCAAAAATGTCTTGGCAGCATGCATAGTTTATCAACTTTGCATGCTACAGTGCCTCATGGTTTAGAAAAACTAACCCATACTCACCTGTGGACACAATCTAGAATTGTGATGAGAGTATTGTAAGAATACCCAAGAGTCCTAAAGGTTCCTTAAACCTCCCCTCAAACTATGATACATGAGTTTCTCAAAATATATATGAACATTAAAAATTTATGTCAAGATAGGAATATAAATATTCCAACCATCATCCATAAACAAAAACATGTCCAAATAGCTCTTCAAAGATCCATAAGCAACTCTGTATCCAATGGCATAAAGCTACCACCTACCTACACATTTAGATGAAAACCACAAAACTAACATTCGTTGCTGACAGTGTCCCGACAACACTTATCAGCGTTGAAGGAACTCTTGTCAGCGTTAGACAATAATATCTCTAACAACGGCAAAATAACACTTATCAGCGTTACATGTACCTTTGTCAGTGTTAGAAAAATAAAGTGGAAAATCTAAATCATCACAAAGACCAATAACAATGCATTATCCTGTACATACTTTTACAAAAAGGTTCCAAAACACATATTAAGTGAGATTAACCATTCCAATATTTGTTACCAAATATTGAAATCGTCCAGCATCAAAAGGTTTAGTTAATAAATCAGCCACATTATCTTCTGTGGCTACCCTATCTGGTTGTATTAAACCTTTCTCAAAGCAATCTCTTATAAAATGATGTCTAATTTCTATGTGTTTGGTTTTAGAATGATGTACAGGATTTTTAATAATGCATAAGGTACTGTTATTGTCTACAAAAATCTTGGTATGCATAAAATTATACCCATAATCCAACAGCTGGTTCTGAATCCATAAGACTTGTCCACAACAAGCAGCTGCAGCAACATATTCTGCTTCAGTTGTAGAGTTTGCCACCACTGTTTGTTTCTTGCATTGCCAAGATATCAATCTGCTCCCAAGAAATTGACATCCACCAGTTGTGGATTTCCTATCAAACTTGTCACCACCATAGTCACTGTCTGAATATGCAATAAGGTCCAATGGAGAATCTTTTGGGTACCACAAGCCAAGATCTGGATAACATCTTAGGTACCTAAAAATTCTCTTCACAGCAAAAAGGTGACACTCTTTGGGAGTCACTTGATGGCGTGCACAAGCACACACAGCAAACATGATGTCAGGTCTTGAGGCTGTAAGATACATCAATGATCCAATCATTGATCTATAGTGCCTAACATCCACATCCTTTCCAGCTCCAATTTTTCCCCAAGGGTGTTGCCTATCCATAGGAGTGGAAGCATCCTTTTCATGTGGAGAAAAACCATATTTCTTCAATATTTCAGCTACATACTTGTCTTGGGAGATGAAGATACCATCTTCTTTCTGCTGAACTTGTAAACCTAGAAAGAAGTTCATCTCACCCATTGCACTCATCTTGAATTTATCTGTCATGAGCTTGGAAAAGTCCTCACTCATTTTTGGATCAGTAGACCCAAAAATGATGTCATCAACATAGACCTGCACAAGCAACACATGTTTTCCTTTCTTCTTTGTAAACAATGTCTGATCTATGGTGCCCCTCTTGAATCCATTGTCCACCAAATATGTAGACAAGGTACCATACCATGCTCTAGGGCTTGATGAAGTCCATACATAGCTTTCTTCACTCTATAAACCTTGTCTGGATTTTCAGGATCTTCAAAACCAGGAGGTTACATAACATATACTTCCTCAACAATTGTTCCATAGAGGAAAGCACTCTTCACATCCATTTGATAAACAGTGAAATTCATACAAGAGGCATAAGCTAGAAAAATTCTTATAGATTCAATTCTTGCAACAGGAGCAAAAACTTCTTCATAATCTATACCTTCCTCTTGTGTATATCCCTGAGCTACCAAACGTGCCTTGTTTCTGACCACAATACCTCTTTCATCTTTCTTGTTCCTTAGAACCCATCTTGTCCCAATTGGTCTCACATATCTAGGACAATCAACCAGCTCCCAAACATCCTGTATAGCAAATTGGTGAAGCTCATCCTGCATTGCTTCCACCCAACTTGGTTCTTTGAGAGCATCAAAAATTTTCTTGGGTTCTTCCTGTGACAGAAAACAGGCAAACAAACATGCTTGTACAAGAGGGGTATCAACCTTCTTGTGTATATTGGCAATAAATCCACCAAGACTTTGATGGGATCTTCTTGTCTGAACTGGAGCCATAACATCACCAATGATCTGAGATGTGGGGTGATCCTTTGCTGTGGAAGTGAGAACTCCTCCTTCAAAAAGTCTGGTGTCCTCAACTTCACGCTCCATGTTGCCAATATCTTCTTCCTCAGATTCTCCTTGATCAACAGAAATCTCTTCATGGACATTGGAAGGTCCACCCTGTTCAAAATGGGAAGAGAAAAGCTGTGCAAAGGTGTCATCAAACTCTGAACCTTGCTTGTCAGCATTTGGGCTGACAGCGTTTGAACTGTTGTTGTCAGCGTCTGATCCATCAGCGTCTGAATTGCTCTTGTCAGCGCTTGATGTCCCTTTGTCAGCGCCTGAAGAACCATGCATGTTTGTATTTGGTGGTATTTGAAAACCACCATTATCCTTTCTAGCAGCAGCAAGCAGCAGCATAATACTCATCTGTCCATATAGGAAGTGTAACATATTCTTGTGTGGGAGATGATTTAACTGCTGGTGGTCCATCTTCCTTAGCAACCTGTATACCTGAAACATTACCAATTCTCTTTTCCAAAACACTTGAAGTTACCTTCACAATGTCTGGATCAGTAACAGGCATATAATTTAAAGCTCTAGATAAAGGTTCTAAGTCAAACAACCAATTTGGACCACTTTCAGGATCACTAGGTTTACTTTCTAAAAACCTAACATGTACTTTTTCAAGTATACGTTTTTCCTTTTTAATGTAAACCCTATATCCTTTGCTCTGCACTGAATAACCCATGAAGTAGCCTTCATCACCTTTTGAATCAAACTTACCTAGGGCATCACTAGTTTCTAAAACAACTACATGACAACCAAAAGGCTTGAGAAAGCCAATATTTGGCTTCCTTCCCCAAAGTAACTCATAAGGTGTCTTATTATGTATTTTGTTGACCAATGCCCTATTTTGAACATAACAAGCTGTGTTAACAGCTTCAGCCCAAAAGGCTATAGGAAAGTGGGCATCAGCCAACATGGTTCTGGCTGCTTCAATAAGGGTTCTATTCTTCCTTTCAGCAACCCCATTTTGCTGTGGGGTTCTAGCTATGCTAAACTGCCTAGTAATCCCTTTCTTGGCACAAAAATCATCTAACAACTGATTTCTAAACTCACCCCCATTGTCACTTCTAATAATTTTGACCTCATTACCATTCTTCTTTTCAATCTGGGTAATGAAATTAATCAGACTTTGGGCAGTTTCACTTTTCTTGGCTAAAAAGAAAGTCCATGTAAACCTGGAAAAATCATCAGTGATAACAAAACAATATGATTTACCCTTCAAACTTTCTATATTAGTTGGACCAAAGAGGTCCATATGCAATAAGTGAAGTGGTTTAGAACTAGAGTGCACCTGTTTAGATCTGAATGAGACCTTGTGCTGCTTGCCCTTAAGACATGAAACACAAGTGTGGTCATTGTGGAAAGCCTTTTCAGGCAAACCATCAACTAAACCAAGCCTCACAAGTCTATTGATATTCTTAAAGTTTATGTGCCCTAATCTCCTGTGCCAAAGATTACTTTCATCTACTGAGGCTTTAGCATAAAGACATGACATCATTTTATTATTTACCTTAATTCCATTAAGATTCACATTATATATGTCTTTATGCCTTGGTGTTCTAAAATCTATGTATTTTTCCTCAGGGAGCTTATAATCTTTGCTTAACACCAAGCACTCAGTATCTGTGAAAAGAACCTTATTTTTGTTATCACACACTTGTGATACACTAAACAAATTATAATCCAGTTCTTTTACCAAGAAGACATTCTCAAACCGTAGATTGTTGGTGACAAGGGTTCCTTTTCCAGTGATGGTGCCGTAGCCCCCTCCAAAGTATACCTTATCACCATCTTGAATAGGAGTGAAGTTTGTCAGATAGTCTTCCTTTCCTGTCATGTGCCTTGAGCATCCACTATCCCAGTATCCATAATCATTGATCTTCTTCTGAATGCCCTGCACATAAAGAAAACACATTAGTTTTCTTTGGGAACCCAAGCCTTGGAAGACTTGGATTCATTTGGTTGTTCAACAAGAACAGACTTGGTTCTCATAACAACCCCATTTTCATCCCTGTTTGAATGAAATTCCCAGTTAACCCCAATTGGTGTTGACAATGCCTTTGAAATATAATGAAACCTGTTGCATGTCATAGAAACACCAGTAGAATTAGAGTTTTGGTCTTGTTTTGGTCTCCATGTTAAGCTAGTAGAAGCTTTGGACCTATTTCCCTGTGGTTGCAAATACATAGGTTTGGCAGTGTGTCTATCAGCGCTGAAATTGCTCTTGTCAGCGCCCCGATTGCCTTTATCAGCGTTGAACCTAGGGTTTGCTACAGGAACCCATTGCCTATTTGACCAAGTGTTTGACGTTTGAAAAGGTCTTAGGCCTTGTGTGTTAGACCCTCTAGAAAAGAATGGGGCTGGTCTAACAACTTGTGAACTTTTGTTCACAAAGGTATTGGGTCTGACAGTGTTTGACCTATGTTGACTTTTGTCAGCGCTGAAATGGTTCCTATCAGTGTTGACATTGGAAGCGTTGACACATCTGTAAGCCAAATGTGAGAAGCTACCACATGTGTAACAAGCTTTTCTAGACATAGTCTTAGGTCTAGAAGCAAAGAAGCCTGTTCCATGATTACTAACTTGGCTTTTTGGTGACCTAGTATTCCTATACATCTCTGCATACTTAACACTAGGTTTTCTAACAGTTTGTGGGCCAAGGTCAACAACTTTGCCAGTGGTAGGGTGTGTGATTTTAATAGGTGTAGGATCATTGGACTCCACAATTGGTATCATGATTGGTGTGGGCTCATTTGGACTTTCACACAACAACCCTCCCTTAACAAACAAGGTGTGGTTAGCTTTCTTCCACTCATCTAGGTCAGTCAGTTTTTGCTTGTATTCCTCAACTAGGGAAGTCACTCTAGGTGGAGGAATGAATTCCTCCTCTTGGCATTCTGGCAAGCCAGTCCAAGATAAGTCCTTTGATTGGACACCATAGAAATCCCCAGCTGGTGGTGGAACACCAGTATAATCTTTCATCCCAATCCCACTCATATCCTTAGAGTCTCTTTGTTTACTGACACACTCTCCTAGGGATTGTGTGGCCTTATCAAATCTCTGGATTTTAAGACTCACATTATCTTTATTTTTGTTAGCCTCCTCTAACTGAGCTATCAAATCAAGATTAACCCTGTTTACTATATCTTGAATATCTTTACTTTGATGTAACTCATGTTTTAAGATATTTATTTGATCCTTTAAATCAAACTCCATTTTCTTATACTCAGCTACTGTCTTTTCTGTTTGGGTAAGAGCAATTTGATAATTAGATACTTTGCATCTTTCAGTACTTGCCTCATCTAATAATTTTACTATCTCTTGATTTAGTTTTTCTGTATTTAAACGACAACCCTTAGAACAGAAAGCATCATCATATACCTCATTATCTGATGAAGAGGAGGAGTGTGCCATGAGAGCATATTCAACATGCTCTTCTTTAACTTCAGCAACCAAAGCTTTGTCCTCTTCCTCATCCTTGGCCATCCAGCTCCAGTCCCATTCTCCAACACCATCAATTTGTTGAACAGTAACCATGGCCTTGGGATCTTGACTCTTAACCATTTGGCTTGAGGGCTTACCAGCATCAGATCTTCTTGGAGATCTACATTCCCTCATAAAGTGCCCCATCCTATGACAGTTGTAGCACTCAACCTTGGATTTGTCAAATCCAGCAACATCCTTAGCATTAAAGGTCATCTTCTTCTTGAACCTTTTATTAAACCTGTTTGCTCTTAAACTCACAAGAGCCATAGTCCACTTGATGTCCATCTCTTCCAATTGTTCATCACTTATCTGCTCAAGATCTTCATATGTAATCCTTGAATCACTGGGCAAAGAAGCAATGAATGCACACACAGTATCTAGATCTAAACTAGCAGGCTTAATTCTATCAGCGCCAAAGTTGTGTGTGTCAGCGCTTGAGTATAAAGCGTTGACAGGATATGATCCAGCGCTGACAGACTGAGATCCAGCGTTGACACATTGAGATCCAGTGGCTGGATGTCCATAGAAGTTCATGGAATCAAATTGGCCTTCACTTTGTGAGAAAAAGGCCATGTTGCTACTGGAAGATTTATTATCAGTATCCGAAAGCCATTCATTCTCCAACAGTCTTAGTTTGTTGAAGATGTCATCAAACCTGGAGGTCTTGTGAGTGTTATTGACAAGAATGGATCTTGTCTCAATCTTCCATACATCACCAAGGCTTTTGAGAAAAGTAGCATTCAATTCAGGGTCATCAATCTGTGTTCCCATGAAGGAAAGTTGACTTGTGATGTCAAGAAGTCTACTTCTCACACTGCTGAGATTCTCATTGGGTTGAGCTTTAAAGACAGCATATTCATGCAAGAGTTGCTTCTTCTTTTCTTCTTTTGTGTCAGCATTGCCACCATGTGCTACTTCAAGAGCTTCCCAAAGCTCTTTTGCAGACTCAAAGCGTTTGTACTTGTGCTGATTTTCATGACCTAGGGCGTGTTTCATGATGTTCAAGATTTTCATGTCCACCCTTTTCTTGGCTATATCTTCAACAGATACAGCTCTTCCATCTTCAGGCTTTTCCTTCTTATCCGCTTCAGGACAATTAGGAAGAGCTACCCTTGCAGCAATAGCAGCAGCAATCTTTTGAGCTTTGTTGAATGTGTTCCCATATTCAACAATTTCCCAAAGAGTGTAGTCATGGATGGCTATATATTGCTCAAAATTAGACTTCCAAAGTTCAAAGTTCCTGGCATCAAACATGGGAATTTTGATACTAGGGTTTGTGGAGTTGTTTTGTAGCAAAGCAGAAGGCTGATTTGTGCCAGACATGGTGTTTTTAGGGTTTTGAGAGATTTAGGGTTTTTAGGGTTTGGTGTTTTAGGGTTCTTGCGTTACTTAAAGATCAAAAGTTTCTCAACAAGCTCTGATACCACTTGTTGATCCCAAACTTAGATCGATTAAGCTTTGTGTAAACGAGATTAGATCAAGTACTACACGTAGAGAAACCTTTGCTTATGAATAAAGTAACAAAGTGTTATGCGGAATTAACACTTGATCTAAAACACAAAGATGTTAAACAAACTTTCACTTGTATTAGAATGATCGTACTTGATTACAATGAAAGAGGTTTAACTTGCGAATACTTATGAAAACTGATAATTAACTTTAACCTAAAAGATCTTCTTTTATAGAACAAGAAGTCTTGTACAATAAGCTACGAATCAACTATTCTAGGTAAAGATAATAATGGAAAATACAATGTCGAGCTTATCTTTACCATACACAATAAAGAAACAAATAAACAAAAGATTCGTATGAAGATATATTCCATCAGTGCTAATCTTCAAGGCTGTCAGCGTTGACTTCTTCAATGTCAACGCTTGGCTGTCAGCGTTCAATGTCATCCTATCAGCGTTGACATTCTTCTTATCAGCGTCTAGTGAACTGACCCATATTTTATTCCCAACACCCTGCAATTTCTTAAAGGTCCATCATGTTCCATGACATCTGAGTAACATATAGTAATGCTCCCTTCTATCTGTCTTCAGCAGTGAGAAAACATTGCTAGCCTTATGATTCAGAATTACCTTGCAATCTTTTTGAACTCTTAGAAGAATCTCCAATCCCCAAATCTGATCTGAAATAGTCATATCTGGATTCTCCATAACCTTATCTTCCCATGCATGGTACATTTGAGCAACTTCTGGCATATCATAATCTACTTATAACTTTAACTCTCTAAGCTTCTCCCTCGCCAACTCATCACCATATTCAAGTCTTTCTGGTTGTTTAATTATCATAACACTTGAATCTGAACTCCCTCCATCACTTCCTTCTTGTTCCTCAGAAGTAATAACAAATGGTGATTCACCAACCTTCTTCATTTCTTGTTCCACAAGTTGTGCAGCCAACTTTGAATCAAACTCTACTTGTGCTGCATCCTTTGGAACCTCTGTTCCTACCATGATTCCTTTACCTTTATCTAATAGATCAATGATAGGTAAAGATGATGATGGTACCTGTGAAGACACTTTCTTGATGATAGCTGATGACTGGAATACACCAACCATATCTATAGGTCTGTCAACGCTCAAATTCTGTGTGTCAGCGCCCAACTTACTCTTGTCAGTGCTTGGTGTGTCAGCGTCCAAAGTTTTCTTCTCAACACTCACCTTACTTGTCTCAGCGCCTCTTGTGAACTGTTCCATCATAGCTGTAAAGGACAAGTTCAAGTTTATAGGAGTAACCAAAGATGTATCAAAACCTGGTTTCTTCTTCAATTCTTTAAGGGCTTCAACAACACGCAATGATTCTCCATCATGTGAGCCTTTGTCACTCATATGAATCTGCTCATCCTCCCCTTTGGAAGAATCCTCCATACCACGCCTAGTGTTAGCATCCTCAAAAAGAACAATCCTCTCCCTCAATTGCTTGAGTTCAAGGCCTTGTGTACTGACTGTTTGTACCAGGTCTGCATTTTACTTTTGCAAGCTAATGTAGATAGCCGTCAATTCCATCATTATGTATGGTTCCAATCTGCCCTCCTCTAGAATAGGTATTTGACCTCCCAAAGTAGAGTCTGGGGGCATGGATGAGGTCTTAAAGATGTTAGGACTGGCTTGGCCTGCATCTAAGCGAGTACCAATAGTCCCAGCCTCATCCATAGCACCAACCACACTTGTGGTGGTGGTTCTCTCTTCAACATGGCTAGGACCACTAAAGGAGAACACTCCAGTAGTCCTTGGGCGTTTGATTAACCTATATTCGGGGGGGGGGGGGGGGGGGTAGAAGATGATGTGGATTGGGTGGCAGTTTGAAGGTTAAGGGGTGTTTGGGTCTGTGAAGGAAAGGTGTCAACGTTTGGATTACTAGTGTCAACGCCAACATTTAATGTGTCAGCGTTGAAGGATTCTTGGTCAATTTCCATGTGTTTAGGTAAAGGTAAGGGATCTGGTATTGGATCAAGTTGTGGTTGTGGGTCAGGTTGAGGTTGTGCTGCTGCAATAACAGCAAGCATAGCTTGGGTGAGGGGTAAGTCACAGTGAAGGGGTGAGTTCATCTTACTAAAAATAGCTTTCTTTTGCATAGGGATCTCATTAAAATAATCATGATCCCTTGTGTAGTAATTTTACTCATCAAAAACCATTTGTAAAAATCTGGGATAAGCCAAAGTCATCTTATTACCCTTGTTTTTACACATGCCATCAAAAATCAGTTTAGAAAAATTATACTTTTGCCCATTTGTAATGCACACAATTGCACTAGCAATAGATCTGTTAATTTCATTATGTGCAGTACATTTGGGACTCAAACATTGGAGGATGACATGTATTAAGTACTTCTAGGCTGGGGGGGGGGGGGATTCTTGTTTATGATATTTATTTAAAGTACCCTCTTCAGGGAAAGGATACCCTAAAGCCCAAAGTCCTTGTTCTATCTCATTAATGGGGAGAGTGGTTATACCATTTGCATCATTAAGATGCAAAGCCTGGCGAACCAAGGCTTCAGTAACCAGCCAAGTACGCCCATGAACAATAGTTGTTAATGTAGTCACATTATTAAGCGTTGAGGACCTAACAGTGTTCCAAAGCTGTTTAATATGAGTGACATGGATGAGAGGAGCATGAGAAAGTGCATACCTAAGTGGAGATGCATTCAAATACGCCACCATCTGGGTGTATTGTGGAAACAGAGCATCATCAGCCTCCAAATAAGCAATCATATTGTGCTGACTTCTGAATCCCAATACCAAGTCACTTGGTTTAAACTTAGGCGCCATAGATGTAGAAAGTTGTTTGTGAAAGATTGATGAAAAATGAATTATAGGAGAAAAAGTGTTAGACAAGAATATGAGAGTACCCTGTTTAAAAATAGGAGGCAAATATATAGGAGTGATAGGAACAAGTGATTGGTAAAAAATGAGGCAAGTATTTTCAAAATATAATGATGAAAATATTGAAAAGAAAATAAGTTATCTTGTGCATTAATTAGAAGTTATCTACTCCCAAAATTACGGCCCCAAAATTCGTCAAAAATAACAACTGGGTAGGACCCAATGAGTGTCAACGTTCAAAAATAACCCATCAACGCCCAATGGCTATATTCTTGTCAACGTTTGGAAAAGCCATGTCAACGTCTAAAGTGGTCACAACAGCGCTTGGAAAAATATTTGTCAGCGTCCAAAAATAAAAGTAATAAAAATAAAAAAGGACCTTAACAAAGTAATTTATCCTAGTGAAGATAACCTATAAACTGAAAATTATGATAGGGCGGCAAGCACTGTCCAATTATGAACACTTGCTTATGCAAGATAAACGTAACTCCCAGGTAAACCCAATATAAACCATACCCAAGTCTCCCAACAGACCCCATCCAATTCTAGGCCAAAAAGGTCTTGGCAGCATGCATAGTATATCAACTTTGCATGCTACAGTGCCTCATGAGATAGAAAACTAACTCATTCTCACCTGTGGACACAATCTAGAATTGTGATAAGAGTATTTTAAGAATACCCAAAAGTACTAAAGGTTCCTAAAACCTCCCCTTAAATTGTGATGCATAAGATGCCAAATAATATGCATGTAAATAAAAATTTATGTCAAGATAGGAATATAAATATTTCAACCATCATCCATAAATTGAAACATGCTCCAATGATTCTTCAAGGATCCATACGCAACTCTGTATCCAATGGTACAATGATAACAACGCCTGCACACTTAGATCAAAAACCACAAAACTAACATGTTGCTGACAACATCATGATAACACTTATCAGCGTTAGGATAACCTTTCTCAACGTTAGACAAATAAAGTGGAAAATCTAACTTCTCAAAAAGACCAATAACAATGCATATCCTGTACATAATTTTACACTAAGACCCCAAAACACATATTAAGTGAGATTAATCATTCCAATACTTGTTACCAAGTATTGAAACCTTCTAGTATCAAAAGGTTATCCGACACATTTTCTTCTGTGTGAACCCTATCGGGTTGTATTAAACCCTTTTCAAAACAATCTCTTATAGAGTGATGTACATGATTTTTAATAATGCATAAAGTGTTGTTATTGTCTACAAAAATCTTGGTATGCATGAAATTATACCCATAATCCAACATCTGGTTCTGAATCCATAAGACTTGTCCACAACAAGCAGCTGCTGCTACATATTCTGCTTCAGTTGTAGAATTTGCCACCACTGTTTATTTCTTGCATTGCCAAGATAGCAACCTACTCCCAAGAAACTGACATCCACCAGTTATGGATTTTCTATCAAATTTGTCACCACCATAATCACTGTCTGAATATGCAATAAGCTCCAATGGTGAATCTTTTGGATACCATAATCCGAGGTCTGTATAACATCTAAGGTATATAGAGATTCTCTTGACAGTATGAAGATGACATTCTTTGGGAGTCACTTGATGGCGTGCACATGCACACACATCAAACATAATGTCAGGTCTTGAAGCTGTGAGATACATTAATGAACCCATCATTGATCTATGGTGCCCCTTTTGAATCCATTTTCCACCAGATAAGTGGACAATGTGCCATACCAAGCTCTTGGGGCTTGATGAAGTCCATACATAGCTTTCTTAACTCTATATACCTTGTCTGGATGCTCTGAATCTTCACATCCATTTGATAGATAGTAAAGCCCATGCAGGAAGCATAGGCTAGAAATATCCTTATAGCCTCAATCCTTGTAACTGGTGCAAAGACCTCCTCATAGTATATCCCTTCCTCTTGTGTATATCCCTGTGCCACTAAACGTGCCTTGTTTCTGACCAAAATACCTCTTTCATCCTTTTTGTTTCTAAGAACCCATCTTGTCCCAATAGGTCTGACATGTCTGGGATAATCAACCAACTCCCAAACATCTTGGATAGCAAATTGGTGAAGCTCATCTTGCATTGCTTCCACCCAACTTGGTTCTTTGAGAGAATCAAAAATCTTCTTGGGTTCCTGCTGTGACAGAAAATAGGCAAACAAACATGCTTGAACAAGAGGGGTATCAACCTTCTTATGAATATTGGCAATAAATCCTCCAAGATTCTGATGAGATCTTCTAGTTTGAACAGGAGACATCACATCACCAATAATTAGAGAAAAGGGGTGATTTTTGATTGTAGAAGTAAGCACTCCTCCCTCAAAAAGTGTGTTGTCTTCAATCTCATCTTCCATGTTACCAATATCTTCTTCAGACTCTCTTCCCTCAACATCTGTATGAACCTCACCATTTCTGCTTGAAGGTTCACCTTGTTTAAAATTGGAAGACAAAATATGGTCAAAAGAGTTGTCAACGCCTGAACCAAGGTTTTCAGCATTTGAGCCATCAACGCCTGAATTAGAGTTGTCAACGTTTGAGCCATCAACGCCTGAATTTGTCTTGTCAGCGCCATATTTTCCTTTGTTAGCGCCTGAAAGATAATGCATGTTTTCAACTGGTGATACTTGGGGACCACCATTTTCCTTTCCAGCAGCAGCAAATACATCTGTCCATATGGGAATAGTGACATACTCAAGTATGGGTGATGATTTGTCTGCTTGTGATCCAACCACTTCATTAATCTGTGTACCTGAAACATTAACAACTAGTTCTTCCATAACATTTGAAGTTACCTTCACAATGTTTGGATTAGTAACAAGCATATAATTCGAAGTCCTAGATAGGGGTTCCAAGTCAAATAACCAATTTGGACCACTTTTAGGATCACTAGGTTTACTTTCTAAAAACCTAACATGTACTTTTTCAAGCATAAGTTTTTCCTTCTTAATGTAAACCCTATATCCTTTACTCTGCATTGAATAACCCAAGAAGTAGCCTTCATCACCTTTAGCACTAAATTTACCTAAGGCATCACTAGTGTCCAGTACAACTACATGACAACCAAAAGGTTTGAGAAAACCAATATTAGGTTTCCTTCCCCAAAGTAACTCATAAGGTGTTTTGTTATGTATCTTGATGACTAATGCTCTATTCTGAACATAACAAGTTGTATTCACAGCCTCAGCTCAAAAAGCAATGGGAAAGTGAGCATCAGCCAACATAGTCCTGGCTGTTTCAATGAGGGTTCTATTCTCTCTCTCAGCAACCCCATTTTGCTGTGGGGTTCTGGCTACACTAAACTGTCTAGTAATCCCTTTCTTGGCACAAAAATCATCCAACAACTTATTTCTAAACTCACCACCATTATCACTTCTAAGCATCTTAACTTCATTACCAGACTTCTTCTAAATTTTGTTAATAAAGTTAATTAAAGTATCAGTAGGGTCACTTTTCAAAGCTAAAAAGAAAGTCCAAGTAAACCTAGAAAAATCATCAGTGATGAAAAAACAGTAAGATTTACCATTCAATCTTTCTATATTAGTAGGACTAAATAGGTCCATATGCAGCAAGTGAAGTAGTTTAGAACTAGAGTGCACCTGTTTAGACTTAAATGAGACCTTGTGTTGTTTGCCTTTAAGACATGCAACACAATATTGGTCATTGTGGAAGGCCTTTTCAGGCAAACCATCAATTAAACCATGTCTCACAAGTCTGTTTATAATTTTAAAATTAATGTGCCCTAATCTCCTGTGCCAAAGATTACTCTCATCAACTGAAGCCTTAGTATAAAGACATGACAAGTTATTATTCATCCTAATTCCATTAAGATTCACATTATAAATGTCCTTATGCCTAGGTGTTCTATAATCAATGAATTTCTCATCTGGTATTTTAAAATCCTTGCTCAACACCAAGCATTCAGTATAAGTAAAAATAACCTTATTTTTGTTATCACAAACTTGTGATGCACTAAACAAATTATAGTCAATTTCTTTTACCAGAAACACGTTTTCAAAACGGAAATTGTTGGTGAGAAGAGTTCCTTTGCATGTGATAGTTCCATATGCGCCTCCAAAGTAAACTTTGTCACCATCCTTAATGGGAGTGAAATTTGTGAGATAATCTTCCTTCCCAGTCATGTGCCTAGAGCATCCACTATCCTAATAGCCATAATCATTAACCTGCTTTTGAATGCCCTGCACATAAAGAAAACAAATTAGTTTTCTTTGGGAACCCAAGCCTGAGCAGACTTGGATTCATTTGGTTGTTCAACAAGAACAGACTTATTCCTTATAACAACCCCTTGTTCATCCCTTTTTGGATTAAACACCCAGTTAACCCCAATTGGTTTTGTGATGACCTTTGAAATATAATTAAATCTGTTACAGGTCATATAATTCCCATCTGAATTAGGGTTTTGGTCTTGCTTAGGTCTCCATGTCAAGCTAGAAGAAGCTTTAAACCCCTTTCCATTTGGTTGCAAATATTTACCATTATTTGGTCTGGCAACGTTTCTGTCAGCGTTTGATTTGGTCTTGTCAACGCTGAAATTACCCTTATCAGCGTTGAACCTAGGGTTTGCTACAGGAACCCATTGTCTATTAGACCATGTATTGGTCTTCTGAAAAGGTCTTTTTCCATAAGTATTAGACCCTTTAGTAAAGAATGGGGTTGGTCTAACAACTTGTGGACTTTGCTGAACAAAAGTTTTGGGTTTGACAGTGTTTGACTTTTTGTCAGCGTTGTCCTTTGAAGCGTTTTCACACTTATAGGCTATATGTGAAAAACTACAACTAATATAACAGGCTTTTCTAGACATAACCCTAGGTCTAGAAGAAAAGAAACCTGTTCCATCATCACTAATTTGGCTTTTTGGTGACCTAGTTTTTCTATACATTTCTGCATATTTAATACTAGGTTTTCTAACAACGTTTGAGCCAAGGTCAACAGTCTTGCCAGTGATCGGGTTTGTTACTTTGATAGGTGTAGACTCATTTGGGCTATCACTAAGCATGTCACCCTTGACAAACAAGGTAGGGTTGGCTTTCTTCCATTGGTCCAAATCAGTCAACTTCTGCCTATATTCTTCTATTGGGGTAAGAACTCTTGGTGGAGGAATAAATTCCTCTTCTTGGAGTTCTGGTAAACTAGTCCAAGATAAGTCCTTTCTTTGGACACCATAGAAGTCCCCAACTGGTGGTGGAACACCAGCATACTCTTTCATCCCAATCCCAGTCATATCCCTAGAATCCCTTTGTTTACTAACACATTCTCCTAGGGTTTGTGAGGCTTTATCAAATCTCTGAATTTTAAGATCTACATTATCCTTATTTTTGATAGCCTCATCTAACTTAGCCTGTAATTCAGCATTGACCCTCTCCATGATGTTTCTAATATAAGTACTAGCATTTAAATCATGTTTTAAGATATGGATTTTATCTTTTAGGTCAAGCTTCATTTTCTTATACTCAGCTACAGTCTTTTCAGTTTGAGTAAGAGAAAGTTGATAGTTAGAAAACTTGCATCTTTCATTACCCACATCTGTTGACAATCTTAAAACTTCTTTGTTAAGTCTTTTAGTGTTTAGACGACAACCCTTACTACAAAAAGCATCATCATATACCTCATTGTTTGATGAAGATGAGGAGTGTGCCATGAGAGCATAGTGAACATGCTCTTCTTCTTCTATTTCAGAAACCAAAGCTTTACTTTCTTCCTCATCCTTAGCCAAATAGCTCCAATCCCATCCAACACCATCAATATCTTGCATTGCAACCATGGCTTTAGGATCCTGAGCCTTAATGATTTGGCTTGAGGGCTTTCCAGCATCAGATCTTCTTGGAGATCTGCATTCTCTCATAAAGTGTCCCATACGATGACAATTGTAACACTCAACCTTGGATTTATCAAATCTAGCAGTGTGCTTAGCATTAAAACTCATCTTCTTCTTGAATCTTCTATTCCGTCTATTTGCCCTTATGCTTGTAAGGGCCATATTCCATTTTATGTCCATCTCCTCCAAATGCTCATCACTAATTTGCTCAAGGTCCTCAAAAGTAATCACTGAACCATTGGGCAATGAAGCAATGTATGTACACACAGAATCTAGATCAATACCAGCAGGCTTGACTCTTGGTAAGTCAATTTTGTATGTGTCAGCGTCTGAATGTGAGGTGTTGCCAGGATATGATCCAGCGTTGACACAAGTTGATCCAGTAACGGGGTGCATGTATGACTTCTTTTGATCAAATTGACCTTCACTATGTGAGAAAAAGGCCATGTTACCATTGGTAGACTTGCTTCCATGATTCAAAAGAGTTTCATTCTCTATCAGCCTCAGTTTATTGTAAACATCATCAAAAGTAGAACTTTTGTGAGTGTTATTAGAAATTATAGACCTTGCTTCAATCTTCCATGCATCACCAAGGCTTTTAAGAAAAGTGGAGATGATATCAACATCACCAAGCACTGTTCCCATGAAGGATAGTTTGATTGTAATGTCAAGAAGTCTGCTTCTCACACTACTTAGCTTCTCATTAGGTTGAGCCTTAAAAACAGCATACTCATGCAAGAGTTGGTTCTTTTTCTCTTGCACAGTATCATCATTACCACCATAAGCAACTTCAAGAGTTGCCCAAAGATCTTTGGCAGACTCATAGCTTCCATATTCGTGCTGATTTTCTTGTCCCAAAGAGAGTTTCAGAATGCTTAGCGTTTTCATGTCAACCCTTCTCTTTGCTATATCCTCAGTTGAGACAGTTCTACCATCTTCCGGTTTTTCTTTTCGATCCTCTTCAGTAGAACCTTGAATAGCTGTTCTTTGTTGGATGGTATCTGCAATCTTTTGAGCCTTATTGAATGTGTTTCCATATTCAATAATTTCCCATAGGGTGTAGTCATGGATTTGTAGATATTGCTCAAAGTTAAACTTCCACAACTCAAAATTGTCTGGGTCTAGCATGGGAATCTTGATGTTGTGGGTTGAGGAGGAGGAGGAGTTTGCCTCTGGGTAGACATGATGTTTTTAGGGTTTTGTGAAAATTAGGGTTTTTGGCAGTTTAGGGTTCGTGTGTTCTTTAGATCAATGTTTCTCAACAAGCTTTCATACCACTTGTTGATCCCAAAGTTAGATCGATTTAGCTTATGTAAACAAGATTAAATCAAGTTAAACATGTAGATAAACTTTGTTGTGTATAAAACAATTTAAGTATTATGCGGAATTAATACTCAAACAAGAACACACAAACAATTGTAAAACAAACTTTCACTTTGATTGATTAGAAAAAATTGCTTACAATGAAAGTGTTAAAACGAATGAAAACTTATATGAAACAAAACCTAAAGATCTTCTTTTATAGACATAAGAAGCCTTGTACAAGAGTCTACGTATAAGTTATTCTAGGTAAAGATAAACATAGAAAATACATTGTTGATCATATCTTTACAACGTGTAGACTAAGTCTTCTATCAGGGCTTGACTTCATCCTATCAACGCTTGATATCTTCCTGTCAACGCTTGATCTGTCAACGTTTGTTTCCTCTTATCAACGCTTGTTTTCTTCTTGTCAGCGTTCAAGTGTACTGGCTACATTTATTCCCAACAATCCTCCCCTAAACTTTATATCTACTCTAGCAATCAAGTTTTTGAATAAAAATTAAGAACTAGGAAGAATCTTACAAATCTTATCATATTGGTAATAAACATGCCTAATCAAATCTTTGGCCACGTCACTTGAATAGTCAATCTCCAGCTGTGTTCTCTTCATCTTGTCTAAAACTTCTTTGGACATGGGATACTCAGCATCTACAAGAAGATACTCAACAAACTTTGTAGAACTCAAATAATACACACCAGCAGCTGAATACAAACGCCATTGAAGTCCACTGATATCATCCTCAAGATCCTTCCAAACAGGATCTTCTTCTTCTGGTGCACACATTCTTTTGAATGTTGACCAAAGCTTTATTCCATTGACTGAAGTAGGTGCTTCAGTCTCATACTTGGCCAGCAATAACCTCCAAAGGTCTGCCAATTCTTCCCTATCCATACTTGTACAGAGAGACATAAGAGTAGTAAATGTGTGTACCTCTTTCCCATATCTGCCAATCATCCAAAACCCACTTGCATATTCTTCAAAGCTAATGATAGGTTTTCTGGCATCAAGAGGTAACACTTGTACCATATCTGAACCTTCCATGGGTGAGAGCTTAATGCTCCTTCTAAGAACAGCTTCACTGGGATTCAATTTATCCATATCTTTAGGGAACTCAAGTGGAACTCCCTTCTTCAAAGGCCTTGGAACAATCATTGCCTTTTGAATCTCCATCTCTTCTGCAAGTTCTTCTCTCCTTTCATCTGAGAGAAGTCTGATAGTATTCATTTCTTGAACTGTTTCCCAAATGGGATAAGCCTTATAATCAAATTCTTCAAAGGATAATTCCTGCAATTTCTTAAAGGTCCATCCTGTTCCATGAAATCTGAGTAACATATAGTAAAGCTCCCTTCTATCTCTCTTCAGTAGTGAGAAAACGTTGGTAGCTTTATGCTTCAGAATTACCTTGCAATCTTTTTGAACTCTTAGAAGAATCTCCAATCCCCAAATCTGATCTGAAATAGTCATATCTGGATTCTCCATAACCTTATCTTCCCATGCATGGTACATCTGAGCAACTTCTGGCATATCATAATCTACTTGCAACTTTAACTCTCTAAGCTTCTCCCTTGCCAACTCATCACCATATTCTAGTCTTTCTGGTTGTTCAATTATCATAACACTTGAATCTGAACTCCCTCCATCACTTCCTTCTTGTTCCTCAGAAGTAACAACAAATGGTGATTCACCAACCTTCTTTATTTCTTGTTCCACAAGTTGTGCAGCCAACTTTGAATCAATAACTACTTGTGCTGTATCCTTTGGAACCTCTGTTTCTACCATGATTCCTTTACCCTTATCTAATGGATCAATGATAGGTAAAGATGATGATGGTACCTGTGAAGACACTTCCTTGATGATAGCTGATGACTGGAATACACCAACCATATCTGTAGGTCTGTCAATGCTCAAATTCTGTGTGTCAGCGCCCAACTTACTCTTGTCAGCGCTTGGTGTGTCAGCGTCCAAAGTTTGCTTGTCAACGCTCACCTTACTTGTCTCAGCGCCTCTTGTGAACTGCTCCATCATAGCTGTAAAGGACAAGTTCAAGTTTGTAGGAGTTACCAAAGATGTATCAAAACCTGGTTGCTTCTTCAATTCAGTAAGGGCTTCAGCAACACTCAAAGATTCTCCAACATGTGAGCCTTTGTCACTCACATGAATCTGCTCATCCTCCCCTTTGGAAGAATCCTCCATACCACGCCTAGTGTTAGCATCCTCCAAAAGAACAATCCTCTCCCTCAATGGCTTGAGTTCAAGGCCTTTTGTTCTGACTGTTTGAAGGTTAAGGGGTGTTTGGGTCTATGAAGGAAAGGTGTCAACGTTTATATTACTAGTGTCAACGCCAACATTTAACGTGTCAGCGTTGAAGGATTCTTGGTCAATTTCCATGTGTTGAGGTGAAGGTAAGGGATCTGGTATTGGATCAAGTTGTGGTTGTGGGTGAGGGTGAGGTTGTGCTGATGCAATAACAGCAAGCATAGCTTGGGTGAGGGGTAAGTCATGGTGAGGGGGTGAGTTCATCTTACTAAAAATACCTTTCTTTTGCATAGGGATCTCATAAAAATCATCATGATCCCTTGTGTAGTAATTCTGCCTATCAAAAACCATTAAAAATCAGGGATAAGCCAAAGTCATCTTATTACCCTTGTTTTTACACATGCCATCAAAAATCAGTTTAGAAAAATTATACTTTTGCCCATTTGTAATGCACACAATTGCACTAGCAATAGATCTGTAAATTTCATTATGTGCAGTACATTTGGGACTCAAACATTAAAGAATGACATGTATTAAGTACTTCGAAGCTTGGGGGAATTCTTGTTTATGATATTTATTTAAAGTACCCTCTTCAGGGAAAGGATACCCCAAAGCCCGATGTCCTTGTTCTATCTCATTAATGGGGAGAGTGGTTATTCCATCTTCATCATTAAGATGCAAAGCCTGGCGAACCAAGGCTTCAGTAACCACCCAAGTTTGCCCATGAACAATAGCTATTAATATAGTCACATTATTAAGCGTTGAGGAACTAACAGTGTTTCAAAACTGTTTAATATGAGTGACAGGGATGAGAGGAGCATGAGAAAGTGCATACTTAAGTGGAGATGCATTCAAATACACCATCAGCTGGGTGTATTGTGGAAACAGAGCATCATCAGCCTCCAAATAAGCAATCATATTGTGCTGACTTGTGAATCCCAATACCAAGTCACTTGGTTTAAACTTAGGCGCCATAGATGTAGAAAGATGTTTCTGAAAGATTGATGAAAAACAAATTATAGGAGAAAAAGTGTTAGACAAGAATATGAGAGTACCCTGTTTAAAAATAAGAGCCAAATATATAGGAGTGATAGGCACAAGTGATTGGTTAAAAATGACGCAAGTATTTTCAAAATATAATGATAAAAATATTGAAAAGAAAATAAGTTATCTTGTGCATTAATTAAAAGTTATCTGCTCCCAAAATTACGGCCACAAAATTCGTCAAAAATAACAACTGGGTAGGACCCAATGAGTGTCAACGGTCAAAAATAACCCATCAACGCCCAACGGCTATATTCTTGTCAAGGTTTGCAAAACCCATGTCAACGTCTAAATTGGTCGCAATAGCGCTTGGAAAAATATTTGTCAGCGTCCAAAAATAAAAGTAATAAAAATGAAAAAGGACCTTAACAAAGTAATATATCCTAGTGAAGATAACCTATAAACTGAAAATTATGATAGGACGGCAAGCACTGTCCAATTATGCACACTTGCTTATACAAGATAGACATAACAGTCCTCTAGTGTCCCTTGCTAACCAAAATTCTTAATAGTTAAGTTATCTCATAAAATCCCTTGTAACTCCCAGGTAAACCCAATATAAACCATACCCAAGTCTCCCAACAGACCCCATCCAATTCTAGGCCAAAAAGGTCTTGGCAGCATGCATAGTATATCAACTTTTCATGCTATAGTGCCTCATGAGATAGAAAACTAACTCATACTCACCTGTGGACACAATCTAGAATTATGATAAGAGTATTTTAAGAATACCCAAAAGTCCTAAAGGTTCCTAAAACCTCCCCTTAAAATGTGAAACATAAGATGCCAAATAATATGCATGTAAATAAAAATTTATGTCAAGATAGAAATATAAATATTCCAACCATCATCCATAAATTGAAACATGCTCCAATGATTCTTCAAGGATCCATAAGCAACTCTGTATCCAATGGTACAATGCTAACAACGCATGCACACTTAGATCAAAACCCACAAAACTAACATGTTGCTGACAACGTCACGATAACCCTTATCAGCGTTAGGATAACCTTTGTCAGCGTTAGACAAATAAAGTGGAAAATCTAACTTCTCAAAAAGACCAATAACAATGCATATCCTGTACATACTTTTACACTAAGACCCCAAAACACATATTAAGTGAGATTAAACCCTTTTCAAAAAGGTTTAGTTAATAAATCTGACACATTTTCTTCTGTGTCAACCCTATCTGGTTGTATTAAACCCTTTTCAAAAGAATCTCTTATAAAATGATGTCTAATTTCAATGTGTTTTGTTTTAGAGTGATGTACAAGATTTTTAATAATGCATAAAGTGTTGTTATTGTCTACAAAAATCTTGGTATGCATGAAATTATACCCATAATCCAACAGTTGGTTCTGAATCCATAAGACTTGTCCACAACAAGCAGCTGCTGCTACATATTCTGCTTTAGTTGTAGATTTTGCCACCACTGTTTGTTTCTTGCATTGCCAAGATATCAACCTACTCCCAAGAAACTGACATCCACCAGTTGTGGATTTTCTATCAAGTTTGTCACCACCATAATCACTGTCTGAATATGCAATAAGCTCCAATGGTGAATCTTTTGGATACCATAATCCCAGGTCTGGATAACATCTAAGGTATCTAAAGATTCTATTGACAGCATGAAGATGACAGTCTTTGGGAGTCACTTGATGGCATGCACATGCACACACATCAAACATAATGTCAGGTCTTGAAGCTGTGAGATACATCAACGAACCAATCATTGATCTATAGTGCCTGACATCCACTTATTTTCCGTCTCCAACTTTTCCCCAAGGGTGTTCTCTATCCATAGGAGTACTAGCCCTTTTCTCATGTGGAGAAAATCCAAACTTCTTCAAGATTTCTGCTACATATTTATCTTGAGAGATGAAGATACCATCTTCTTTCTGCTGAACTTGTAACCCTAGAAAGAAGTTCATCTCCCCCATTGCACTCATCTTGAATTTGTCTGTCATAAGCTTGGAAACGTCTTCACTCATCTTTGGACTTGAAGAGCCAAAGATGATATCATCCACATAAACCTGGACAAGTAAGAAATCCTTACCAGTCTTCTTTATAAATAAGGTCTGGTCTATGGTGCCCCTTTGGAATCCATTTTCCACCAGATAAGTGGACAATATGCCATACCATGCTCTTGGGGATTGATGAAGTCCATACATAGCTTTCTTGACTCTATATACCTTGTCTGGATGCTCTGAATCTTCAAAACCTGGAGGCTGCATTACATCAACCTCCTCTACAATTGTGCCATAAAGAAAAGCACACTTCACATCCATTTGATAGACAGTAAAGCCCATGAAGGAAGCATAGGCTAGAAATATCCTTATAGCCTCAATCCTTGCAACTGGTTCAAAGACCTCCTCATAGTCTATCCCTTCCTCTTGTGTATATCCCTGAGCCACTAAACGTGCCTCGTTTCTGACCACAATACCTCTTTCATCCTTTTTGTTTCTAAGAACCCATCTTGTCCCAATAGGTCTGACATGTCTGGGATAATCAACCAACTCCCAAACATCCGGGATAGCAAATTGGTGAAGCTCATCTTGCATTGCTTCCACCCAACTTGGTTCTTTGAGAGCATCAAAAATCTTCTTGGGTTCCTGTTGTGACAGAAAACAGGCGAATAAACATGCTAGAACAAGAGGGGTATCAACCTTCTTGTGAATATTGGTAATAAATCCTCCAAGATTCTGATGAGATCTTCTAGTTTGAACAGGAGACATCACATCGACAATAATTAGAGAAGAGGGGTGATTTTTTATTGTAGAAGTAAGCACTCCTCCCTCAAAAAGTGTTTTGTCTTCAATCTCATCTTCCATGTTACCAATATCAACTTCAGACTCTCTTCCCTCAACATCTGTATGAACCTCACCATTTCTGCTTGAAGGTTTACATTGTTCAAAATTGGAAGAGAAAATATGGTCAAAAGAGTTGTCAACGCCTGAACCAAGGTTGTCAGCGTTTGAGCCATCAACGCCTGAATTAGAGTTGTCAAAGTTTGAGCCATCAACGCCTGAATTTGTCTTGTCAGCGCCAGATTTTCCTTTGTTAGCGCCTGAAAGATCATGCATGTTTTTAACTGGTGATACTTGGGGACCACCATTTTCCTTTCCAGCAGCAGCAGCAGCAAATGCATCTGTCCATATGGGAATAGTGACATAATCAAGTATGGGTGATGATTTGTCTGCTTGTGATCCAACCTCTTCATTAATCTGTGTACCTGAAACATTAACAATTGGTTCTTCCACAACATTTGAAGTTACCTTCACAATGTTTGGATTAGTAACAGTCATATAATTCAAAGTCCTAGATAGGGGTTCCAAGTTAAATAACCAATTTGGACCACTTTCAGGATTACTAGGTTTACTTTCTAAAAACCTAACATGTACTTTTTCAAGTATACGTTTTTCCTTCTTAATGTAAACCCTGTATCCTTTACTCTGCACTGAATAACCCATGAAGTAGCCTTCATCACCTTTAGCACTAAATTTACCTAAGGCATCACTAGTGTCCAGTACAACTACATGACAACCAAAAGGTTTCAGAAAACCAATATTAGGTTTCCTTCCCCAAAGTAACTCATAAGGTGTTTTGTTATGTATCTTTTTACTAATGCTCTATTCTGAACATAACAAGTTGTATTCACAGCCTCAGCCTAAAAAGCAATGGGAAAGTGAGCATCAGCCAACATAGTCCTGGCTGCTTCAATGAGGGTTCTATTCTTTCTCTCAGCAACCCCATTTTGCTGTGGGGTTCTGGCTACACTAAACTGTCTAGTAATCCCTTTCTTGGCACAAAAATCATCCAACAGCTTATTTCTAAACTCACCACCATTATCACTTCTAAGCATCTTAACTTCATTACAAGACTTCTTCTCAATTTGGTTAATAAATTTAATTAAAGTATCAGCAGTGTCACTTTTCAAAGCTAAAAAGAAAGTCCAAGTAAACCTAGAAAAATCATCAGTGATGACAAAACAGTAAGATTTACCATTCAAGATTTTTATATTAGTAGGACCAAATAGATCCATATGCAGCAAGTGAAGTTGTTTAGAACTAGAGTGCACCTGTTTAGACTTAAATGAGACCTTGTGCTGTTTGCCTTTAAGACATGCAACACAAGAGTGGTCATTGTGGAAGGCCTTTTCAGGCAAACCATCAACCAAACCATGTCTCGCAAGTCTGTTTATATTTTTAAAATTAATGTGCCCTAATCTCCTGTGCCAAAGATTACTCTCATCAACTGAAGCCTTAGCATAAAGACATGACAAGTTATTATTCATCCTAATTCCATTAAGATTCACATTATAAATGTCCTTATCCCTAGGTGTTCTATAATCAATGAATTTCTCATCGGGTATTATAAAATCTTTTCTCAACACCAAGCATTCAGTATCAGTAAAAAGAACCTTATTTTTCTTATCACAAACTTGTGATACACTAAACAAATTATAGTCAAGTTCTTTTACCAGAAACACGTTTTCAAAACACAAATTGTTGGTGAGAAGAGTTCCTTTGCCTGTGATAGTTCCATATCCGCCTCCAAAGTAAACTTTGTCACCATCCTTAATGGGAGTGAAGTTTGTGTGATAATCTTCCTTCCCAGTCATGTGCCTAGAGCATCCACTATCCCAATAGCCATAATCATTAACCTGCTTTTGAATGCCCTGCACATAAAGAAAACAATTTAGTTTTCTTTGGAAACCCAAGCCTGAGCAGACTTGGATTCATTTGGTTGTTCAACAAGAACAGACTTAGTCCTCATAACAACCGCTTGTTCATCCCTTTTTAGATTAAACACCCAGTTATCCCCAATTGGTTTTGTGATGACCTTTGAAATATAATTTAATCTGTTACAAGTCATAGAAATCCCATCTGAATTAGGGTTTTGGTCTTGCTTAGGTCTCCATGTCAAGCTAGAAGATGCTTTAGACCCCTTTCCCTTTGGTTGCAAATATTTACCATTATTTGGTCTGGAACGTTTCTGTCAGCGTTTGATTTGGTCTTGTCAATGCTGCAATTACCTTTATCAGCGTTGAACCTAGGGTTTGCTACAGGAACCCATTGTCTATTAGACCATGTATTGGTCTTCTGAAAAGGTCTTTGTCTATAAGTATTAGACCCATTAGTAAAGAATAGGGCTGGTCTAACAACTTGTGGACTTTGCTGAACAAAAGTTTTGGGTTTGAGAGTGTTACTTTTCTTTTAGACCTAGGGTTATGTCTAGAACAAGTGGCGGGATTACAAAGGGGAGGATGAGCAGATTCATAATACACACCAGCATCCGAATACAAACGCCATTGAATTCCACTGATATCATCCTCAAGATCCTTCCAAACAGGATCTTCTTCTTCTGGTGCACACATTCTTTTGGATGTTGACCAAAGCTTTATTCCATTGACTGAAGTAGGTGCTTCAGTCTCATACTTGGCCAGCAATAACCTCCAAAGTTCTGCCAAGTCTTCCCTATCCATACTTGCAAAGAGAGACATAAGAGTAGTAAATGTGTGTACCTCTTTCCCATATCTGCCAATCATCCAAAACCCACTTGCATCTTCTTCATAGCTAATGATAGGGTTTATGGCATCAAGAGGTAACACTTGTACCATATCTGAAGCTTCAATGGGTGAGAGCTTAATGCTCCATCTAAGAACAGCTTCACTGGGATTCAATTTATCCATATCTTTAGGGAACTCAAGTGGAACTCCATTCTTCAAAGGCCTTCGAACAATCATTGCCTTTTGAATCTCCATCTCTTCTGCAAGTTCTTCTCTCCTTTCATCTGAGAGAAGTCTGATAGTATTCATTTCCTGCACTGTTGCCCAAATGGGATAAGCCTTATACTCCAATTCTTCAAAGGATAATCCCTGCAATTTCTAAAAGGTCCATCCTGTTCCATGACATTTGAGTAACATATAGTAAAGCTCCCTTCTATCTCTCTTCAGCAGTGAGAAAACATTACTAGCCTTATGCTTCAGAATTACCTTGCAATCTTTTTGAACCCTTAGAAGAATCTCCAATCCCCAAATCTGATCTGAAATAGTCATATCTGGATTCTCCATAACCTTATCTTCCCATGCATGGTACATCTAAGCAACTTTTGGCATATCATAATCTACTTGCAACTTTAACTCTCTAAGCTTCTCCCTTGCCAACTCATCACCATATTCAAGTCTTTCTGGTTGTTCAATTATCATAACACTTGAATCTAAACACCCTCCATCACTTCCTTCTTGTTCCTCAGAAGTAACAACAAATGGTGATTCACCAACCTTCTTCATTTCTTGTTCCACAAGTTGTGCAGCCAACTTTAAATCAATAACTACTTGTGCTGCATCCTTTGGAACCTCTGTTTCTACCATGATTCCTTTACCCTTATCTAATGGATCAATGATAGGTAAAGATGATGATGGTACCTGTGAAGACACTTCCTTGATGATAGCTGATGACTGGAATACACCAACCATATCTGTAGGTTTGTCAATGCTCAAATTCTGTGTGTCAGTGCCCAACTTACTCTTGTCAGCGCTTGGTGTGTGAACAACCAAAGTTTTCTTGTCAACGCTCACCTTACTTGTCTCAACGCCTCTTGTGAACTGCTCCATCATAGCTGTAAAGGACAGGTTCAAGTTTGTAGGAGTAACCAAAGATGTATCAAACCCTGGTTGCTTCTTCAATTCAGTAAGGGTTTCAGCAACAACAAAGATTCTCCATCATGTGAGCCTTTGTCACTCACATGAATCTGCTCATCCTCCCCTTTGGAAGGATCCTCCATACCACGCCTAGTGTTAGCATCCTCCAAAAGAACAATCCTCTCCTCAATTGCTTAAGTTCAAGGCCTTGTGTACTGACTGTTTGTACCAGGTCTGCATTTTGCTTTTGCAAGCTAATGCAGACAGCCGTCAATTCCATCATTGTGTATGGTTCCAATCTGCCCTCCTCTAGAATGGGTATTTGACCTCCCAAAGTAGAGTCATGGGGCATGGATGAGGTCTTAAAGATGTTAGGTCTGGCTTGGCCTGCATCTAAGCGAGTAACAATAGTCCCAACCTAATCCATAGCACCAACCACACTTGTGGTGGTGGTTCTCTCTGCAACATGGCTAGGACCACTAGAGGAGAACACTCAAGTAGTCCTTGGGCGTTTGATCAACCAATATTCGGGGGGGGGGGGGGGGGGGGGGGGGTAGAAGTTGATGTGGATTGGTTGGCAGTTTGAAGGTTAAGGGGTGTTTGGCTCTGTGAAGGAAAGGTGTCAAAGTTTGGATTACTAGTGTCAACGCCAACATTTAACGTGTTAGCGTTGAAGGATTCTTGGTCAATTTCCATGTGTTGAGGTGAATGTAAGGGATCTGGTATTGGATCAAGTTGTGGTTGTGGGTCAGGTTGAGGTTGTGCTGCTGCAATAACAGCAAGCATAGCTTGGGTGAGGGGTAAGTCACGGTGAGGGGGTGAGTTCATCTTACTAAAAATAGCTTTCTTTTGCATAGGGATCTCATAAAAATCATCATGATCCCTTGTGCAGTAATTTTGCTCATCAAAAACCATTTGTAAAAATATGGGATAAGCCAAAGTCATCTTATTACCCTTGTTTTTACACATGCCATCAAAAATCAGTTTAGAAAAATTATACTTTTGCCCATTTGTAATGCACACAATTGCACTAGCAATAGATCTGTTAATTTCATTATGTGCAGTACATTTGGGACTCAAACATTGAAGGATGACATGTATTAAGTACTTCCAATGTGACAATCTAACATTTTCAGGTAGAGAATTATTTTCTCGTATAATATTTTGAAACTTATTTTTGTGTTGGTTGATGAACTCACAATTTACGGATTCAAATTTGGGCTTATGTGCATAATTTAGCGTCCTTTACGATTAAACCGGAAACCTTAGGATTACGTATTTAGGTTTTTGAACTTCGTTTTTTATGAGACAATTTTTATTGGATTCGTTTTGTGTCGTTGATTCATAATTTATAAAAACGTTTTTCGTGAAACGACCCGAGGGCACGCAAATCGAGGAAACTAGAATCGAGGAGTACCCGTAAATTAGCGGGATGGGACAAAATAATTTATCCCACCCCACTATACATGGGACGGCCCAAACATGACACCACATCAAAGATGTGGCATCATGTAAACACTTAGCTTACAAGTGTAAGCTAGCCTTACACTTATGCTACCACTTAACCTCAAAAACAACTACCTAACTCATACCACCATTTCACACATGCAAAAACAACTCAAACTCTCTCAAACTCTTACCCTTTACCGTCCCATATTCAAGAACAAACACCCCATTTGATCTTTTCTAGCCACAAAATACTTGTTATCTAGCTATATTATGGAGTTACCTTGAAGCCTTGATTACTTGGTGGCCATTTTAACAACAAAGGAGGTGATTTGCTTGTGTTCTAGGGCTGATTTCTCAACATACTTTCTTGGTGTTTGATGATCTTGGGGATACATTTGGTGTTCATCAAGTTCTTGTCTTCCAAAAACAAGATATACTCTTGGTTGGTAAAGAAGATCATCCTTTCCATTTTCTCTTGTTATTTTTGTAAAGATGAAATGTATTTTCTTTCTTTTTGTATATGTATATGATGAATATATGATGATAAAAATGTTGCGTGGGGATCAAGTGTTGATAAATATGCTTAAAAAGATTAATAACCATAAGAAACAAGGCTAAAATCATGCTTAATTTGTTGGCTGTATAAAAATAGTATGTAACCAAAACTTAAACTGATAAATTTGCATGGTGGAATCCATTTACAGTAAGTACAAGATGTCATACACATGTGAGAGTTGGCCATGCAATGGAATCATTATAATGAGTGAGATATGATCAAAACAAGATGAGTGTGCTAATCTGAATAAGCTGTTTTGTAGGGACTGTTAAGCATAGATAAACTTAAAACGAGCAGTAGCTATGACTAAGTTAATTGTAGCACATAATATGAAGTTCATGCCATCCAAAAATGAGCTTCTAACTCATTGTAGAACTCTAGATATGATAAAAATAGTGAAGATGAAAATAAAATCAGATTGAAGAATTAATGTTTATTACTATTATATAAACACTCAAATTATATAGTATAAAATGTGAAATTAAAACCCACTAACTTATGAATTTCATTTATATAAATATGTATAAGGTTTAATAAATGGATAAATTATAAAAATGGCAGTGGAATAATGTAGATTTGCTATTTAGGATCCGATGGTCTAACATGGTGGTATATGGTATTGGCTGCCATTGTTGGTTTAGAGAGAGAGAAGAGAGGTTGAATGTGAAAGTGAAAATGTATTCAAAATGAACAAATGACAAGCAACACCCCTCCTTGGAAGCTAAGGAGGGGTATATATAGCCACACACCCTACATAAACTATACAACGAACCTAGTCTAGTCTAAATGTGTGTGACTATGATAACTAATGGGAATTCTTAAATGTCGTCACATAAAGTGAGTTTCTAACAATCTTCCCCGATGGGACGACGTGTAGAATTCCTTACAATGTTCTTCCTAACAAGTACAAAATGATTGAGAACAAGAGCTTTCATGAAGCATCCAATGCTGATGAAGTCTTCTGAGGCCTTCGTCTTCAAAACGACTCATCTTTAAAGTAACTTGTAGAAGAAATACTGTAACGGCACGAGCTAAGTAACCCATACACTTCTGGTTAAGGAGAAGCTTCTGAATTAGCTTCCCCCTAATTCATGCCACATAAACTTGATGTAGAAGCTTTTAAATAGCTTCCCCCTAAATCGACAATCCTCGTAAGCAACTTCAAAGCTTTCAATAAAGCTTAGAATGATTAAGCGCACAGCGGAATCTAACGAGCAAATCCCATCATATAACATGATAACGTTGCTAAGAGGGATTGAAAGTAAGGGGTGCACCAAGTAGATCAACAACTTCTCTTCTCACGTTTGAATAATTCTTCTGAATTTTTCTTCCCCTGAGAGTTCAAGTTATGCATACCAGAAAGAGTCAAGACATTTCTTCCCCCACATAGTTGAAGAAAGTAAATCAATCCCAATTATGAAGCTCAAATACTGAAGTGGACACTTTATCCCATTCATGAAGTTGACATCGTAACACCAGAGTCAATTAAGTCCCGAAAATGCACATGTCTTCTTCCGGAGATGCACCAGAGTCAATTAAGTTCCGGGAATGCATATAGGATAATGATGATGAATAATTGCAACAATCAAACAATTAAACCTCGAATCATTAGTGTACCGTTTGGAGATTGATAACGACACGAGATAAAACACTGATTTTCTCTGCGGCTATGACAAATGTCATCCCGGAATATCTTCAAATCAAAAGAAGGTATAAAGTTTATCACGTGTACTCGTTGTGCGTTCAATGTGTCTTCTTCTTCCCCCTTGATGGTTTCGAATTCGGAATCATCAACAAATCGTACGCACATAAACCTGAAATCTCGTGAGAATAATAAATAAGCTGAATTATATAATTTGTGAGAATCAGCTGTTGATCGAAAATCTCCTCATAAACTCTCCATGGCCACCGTTACCATCCCACGTGAAAGCAATTTGAAGTGACCACTGAAAGAATGAACCAGATACATCAAACATGAAGCTGAATAGAAATCCTTCGATCTTGTGACTTAAGCTTGCACTATTGTTGAATGAAGAACGGTGGAGAAATCTCTAAGTACTCAATGCATCACTAAAGAAGTCTATAAGCACAACACCTCTTGAAATTATCCACGTCGACTAAGCGCGTGACACTGAGTACAACAATGTAACCCCTTTAAATGATAGTTATCCAAGTCATCAACCATCCACCCCGAACCCGGAAACCAGATAACCAAGTCTTCATTCTAGGATTAAGCACGAGCAAGTTATCTTTTAAAAGATAAAATAAATACACGCCTTCAAAAAATTCGTCTTCAACGTCACGTAATTAATACCCGATCAAACAAAATCTGTAGCCACTAAAAAATCGCCAAATTTTTTCTTTGGTCTCGTCAAATAAATTCTCGTCACATTTGTCTCGTCACTTTGTCACGTCATTTGTTGTCACGTCCCGATGATGACCAAAGTAAACTTAATAAACACAAAATTTATTTAAAAATAAAAGATTTTTTAAAAATTCGTGTAAGTTTTAAATTGGATCACACGGCCCACAAACCATTGGTTTTTTGAAAAAAAATGTGAGTCCATCACATCTTTTATCCAAATGAATTAACTTCAGCCCGTGAGTTCATGGCCCAAATTACAAACCTATACCCGGTCCAAGCTTTTGAGATAAATAACTCCACAACCCTAATTCAACTCACAGTTAACCAACCCTAATCCTCTCACATAGAAATTTCCGCCCCTCATTTTCAGCCTTGTTTACTCCGCCTTTTTGTTTCTCTCTCTATTCCCTAAAATAACTCATCTTTAAACCCCCATCACAAATGACTCTCTCAAACCAATATCAGATCATCCATCCTCATATATAACCGAATACATGATCCAAGCCAATAATCCATATTGTTCAAGCATCAAGTATCAACCGATGACCTCAACATCCTTGTATAAGGGCCTCGGGTAGGTATTCATACTATGTTGCATGAGTCACAAGCGAATTAAATCTACTGATTATAACACATTTGTTATCAATCAAGATTTTGAATTCGAATAAAAAAACATGGTAGAAAACCATCACAGTGACGATCTATGAATATATAAATTCGTGGTTATAGATCTTAAAAGATCTCGGTTTACATAACTAATCACGAAAAGTAATCTGAGATTGCATTGATTTCTGTTAAGTTCGAGTCTTAGATGGGGATTTAGGTGTCGATGGGTATTAGGTTAGTTTTGTGTTGATTGGGAGTAATAAGGTTGGAGTAATATTGAGTCGGCTCAGTGAGTTAACTGAGTCAACTCGGTAATTACCGAGTTGACTCGGTTAAGATGGTTTCAGTCAAGTGTTAGATTAAACAACATGGGCATGAAATTTTAAAACTGCATCGTTGTCAAATGTTTAACCATCGCAGTCAAAAATAGTGAACCCATCGTACTCTATATAT
This sequence comes from Glebionis coronaria, assembly GCA_025667525.1. NCBI lineage: Eukaryota > Viridiplantae > Streptophyta > Magnoliopsida > Asterales > Asteraceae > Glebionis > Glebionis coronaria. Next base: position 1,358,501 of record JANFOE010000447.1, on the reverse strand, counting down.
TAAACCCATCGCAGTCTGTGTAAGTTATCATCTGGATGGTTCCATCGTAACTTGATGGACACCATCGCAGTCCCATCGCAGTCAAAAAAATAAAATTGCCATCGCAACATGAGTCCCATCGCATTCTTAAATTTTTAACCATCGTAGTCTATCATGATGAAAACCCATCGTATCAAGAGGACCCATCGCGATGGTACCCATCGCAATGGTACCCATCGCAATGGAGCCATCGCAGTGGGACCATCGCAATGGTACCATTGTAATCAACCCATCGCACTCAATGCGATGATGCCATCGTAAAGATGACCAGCAGAGAATCTTATCCAACGGTACTTTTTCCTGATTTTCAGGATCTGTGTTTTTCTGGGTAAAAATTATCTTCATCTTAAAAAAATGCAAACAAAAGGAACCCATAACCAGGACAGATCTAAAAATGTGACTTTTGGACCAGAGGGATGAGAATACCAGCAGATATGACTGTGAATTGTTACCAGTTTGGGACCACTAAAACCAGATATGACAATATATAATACCAGGTCTAAAAAAACTGAAACCAGGGACTTAAAGATGACAACTTTGACCATAGATGAATAAGGTTTAATGAAACCAGTGAAACTGTGGACAAGAAGTAACATGACATGACAAAAAACAAAAAAACTTGTGAGTATGATAACAAACACAACAAACCGTGACAAGAATGGTATAGATTTGGACCCAAAAAAAAATTATAGAACGAGACCCCAAAAAATTTAAGACCACCAAATCGAAACAAATACATGATCCAAGGATTGAACCGAGGCTCTGATGCCAAATGTAGATTTGCTATTTAGGATCCGGTGGTCTAACATGGTGGTATATGGTATTGGCTGCCATTGTTGGTTTAGAGAGAGAGAAGAGAGGTTGAATGTGAAAGTGAAAATGTATTCAAAATGAACAAATGACAAGCAACACCCCTCCTTGGAAGCTAAGGAGGGGTATATATAGCCACACACCCAACATAAACTATACAACGAACCTAGTCTAGTCTAAATGTGTGTGACTATGATAACTAATGGAAATTCTTAAATGTCGTCACATAAAGTGAGTTTCCAACAAATAATATTTATAAGTTATAAAAACTATAAACTTGATTTTTACGACTTTTTCGGCTATTACCGTAAAATTAACGTTTTTCGCCAATTAAAACTTAGACGATCAAACCCGTCTAATGTAAAGTTTTTAAAAGTCATATACTGATATATAAGTATCTAATACAAGTAAAAACCGATAAAACCCGAACTATAGGACATACGGACATTAACGAGCTAAGTAAGCATATTGGACTAATAATTGGACTAAATAAGTTAAACACTTATAAAAAGTACTTATTGGGCTTAACCCATTTGGGCCCAACATGTAAAGTGTGAATACTGATAATATAAGTATAAAATGGATTAAAACAAGTTAAAGAACTTATACTAAGCTTATTTGACTTAAAACATGTAAATAGGTAAAACTAGTAAACTAGTAAAAAGTTACCAATACATGAACGCTAAAATGAGTAAACAAGGATATATAAACCCACTTGATCATCATCATATGTACAAAAATCATCATATTTATATTGTTATTTTGATAAAGTCATTGGACAAGAGTCTAAGACCGATTATTATTTATATAGGTTTCCGTGACCGAAGCACGCCCGTAGCCGATAATCCGCCTTTCATTATCAACGTGAGTTCATAGCCTCGCACTCTTTTAAATGTTTTATAAAATGATTTGTAAACCCGCGAGGGAGATAACATGCTAGTTTTTAATAAAATAGAACACAAGTAGTCCCGATGGTATGCTTAATGATATGGACCCGAATGATGCTATGACCCTATAAACGTGATAAAAAGGATTATTAGTAGTTAGGTTATGTCACTTAAAGAGGCCGAACCAAAACACACACCAAACCAAACCCGTGACATGAAATTAATTAATCCTATGTTTGTTCTTACATGTTCTTGATGATTAATTAATTTAAAACATGAATTACATAAGAAATTAAATAAGATGAAAAGGGTTTTGATTATACCAACGTGTGTACAACGAAGAGATGATCACGAATAAATAAACAAGTAACAAAAATCGTCCGGTTTTCCCTTTTTCTTGATGTAGGTCAGCGGCACCAAGGAGACAAGAGAGAGAGAGAACAAAATTTAATAAAACCTAAAAATAATGAAGTTGTTTTCCCCTGGTGTTTTAATAAAAGTTGGTTTTGGGCCAAAAGGCCCACCTGGCCTTCTCTCTTTGTCTTGTCGCGGCTATGGGGCCCACCAAAGGTAAACCCGTAACTTTTCCGTGTCTATATAATTAGTCGTGTATGTTCGTGATTTCGTACTCGTGAATTTGGCATTCGAGATCGTGTCATATTTATAATTGTTGGTCCCTAGTAATTCGATATTACTTATTATCTTAAGTAATAACTATTACTTTGACTCAAGTGTGTTGTTTTAACATAAGATAAGAACTATGAAAGATTAAACAACAATACCGATATACTTTTCAATGTATAGACTTTTATTAGAATCAAATAAAGAATCTATAACCTACTTTGTTTGTGGAATAACAAAGTGGTTGAATGACAATGGGGTTTGATCTCCTCTACTTAAACGTTTAACCAAAGTTAAACTCTAAGCTCCAATCTAAACGTTCATATGAAACTTTGGCTATATGGTTTAGTTGCTTTCGAGAGAGAAAGGTTTTCCAGAGTTTAAGCTCTTGTATTGGTTACCTTTCTCTCCCAATGTACACTCCTTTATATAGGCAGTGTAAATTAGGGTTTGAACTTTGCATGTACCAATGCATCAGTTTATCCAGTGGGTGGTTGATGCCAATGCTGGATAAACAGTACAAAGTATTTAATAAACTATTCTAGGAAAGATAAAGATTGTACTTATATCTAAGTATACAAGCAACCTACTTTGACTTAAAGTTTTCTTTTCCCGCCTAATGCAAACAAACAGAATACTGAAGAGTCTTCAGTATCCTAGAGGAGATCGACATCATTCAGTTTGGTATTGTCAAGCCAAACTGAACTGCAAGCCCTATTTCAGTCCTTGTTCTTAAGCAACTAGACCGCCTAGTATTTGAAATGAAGACTCCTTTGTCTTCTAAGATCACTGGAAGGGGAGTGCTGAACTTTCTTCAGCTTTAAAGTCTTCAGTAGGAACTTTGTTCCTCTGGTCATCCATCAGCAGACTGGCCTTACTGCTGAGCATGAAACACTTAGGGGGATTTTATATTCAAATCCTAGAGTTGCTTCAGGGTCAGTAAATACTGACCCAACAATCTCCCCCTATTTGGATATACAAATAGCCTAAGTCTAATGTCAGTAGTAAGTGAGCATAACAACTTCTTCTTACTTGCACTGAAAAATAAAAAACTTCTAAACATCAGATAATCATTTATTCAATAACATTACAAATTACAAAAAAATATTACAAATGATTATTCACTTCTCCTTAGGCCTAAGTTCTTCAATGACAGGGGTCTGTACTGATGGATCTGAGATTCTGATGTCCAATATCTATAGTAAGCACATGTTGAAGGTTCTTGCAGCTTCAGTCAGTCCTGGACCACCATGGTGAGCAAATAAGATTTTCTGAATATTTCCAAGAAATTCATTGTTCAGATCATCAAGATCACTGATGCCCACAAAGTCTTGTTGTTCACGATGATTGAACATAATCATTCCCAATTTTGGTTCTTCTAACACATGTCCAGGGAGATGATTTTCAAACTAAACAAGATCTTTGTATTTCTTGGTGGTGACAAAGATATCACCAACAACAGGTTGAACCAGATTGGCTCTCTTGTTCAGTTCTATAATTGGATCTTGATCCTCCAGTAAGATTTGGTTGCTGATGTTCAGATGCTGACTAAGCCTTTCATGATGTCTCACAAAGTGTTCAATTCTTGTGCGAACTTCTACCCATCTCCTGGATGTTTTCTTTTCAATGATTCTGCTCATCTCTAGCCATTCAGTATATTTTTTGGGTAAAGGGGACTGCCCCGGTAAAAGATATATTACGCCAAAAAAACGTTGAAGTACAAAGGATAAGGGTGAATCCCTTATCTCAGCCCATTACATGGGCAACAAACAAGCCACAAACAGCTAAACACACACACACACACCTACATAAGATAGACATTCCCATCGTATGACCAACTAAAGAAGCTATTTTCGATTCTTATTATTAAGACTAAAGTCATATTTATCAGCATAGCTATCATTTTGATCAAAACCCTCATCATCATCAGACTCATTTATAACACTAAATGAACCTGAGCCGCTTGTATAAGGACCTTTCGCCCCAATGTTTTTCTTTAGACCCTGATCTGGAGCCACATAATCTTCTTCACCAATTGAGCTCAAAACATCAAACAAATTAGAAGTAGATGCCACATTAGACACATCAGATTTCGTAACCTTCTTTTTCTCCATACTTGTCTTTGTCGGTGGCCGATAATAAGAAACTTTTGGTTTTGTAAGCCGTAAACAAGCAACCGGTTTGGGTTTCCATTCTTGCTCAGTTTGTTTACCTTTGTTCTTCCTATTTCTCACCTCAACGAAATCCGCACCTTGACCTCCTTGGAAGACACGTGTTGCAGTTGTCTTAGGGACCGGTTTTACACATTTCGGACACTGAGCACCCGAGTGGTCAAAAATTTTACACTCCATACAGTGAGGAGGTTGCCATTCATACTCCACCTCAATTTTCTCCATAGAAAAGCCAGCATCATCATCTAAAGGGATAGCAACCACTAACGAATCTAGGAGAACTCGATCAGATGATACCTCAATAAGAGCACGGGCATATGTACTACGACCCCATGGATTAATACACATATCACATGTATAACTATCCAACATAATAGGTTTGCCCAATTATGATGTAATATGACTCAGCCCCACTTCCGAGTAAGCTACAATAGGTATATTATGGAGTTTAATCCATACCGGGATAGATGTAACTTCCTCTTTAACCAGTTTTGTATTCGGCTTCCAAATATCAAGGATAATGGGGACTAACCTGATTAACCATGGACCACTTTCAATCACTTTCTCCATCCCCTCCTTAGTTTTGAATTTAAACAAATAGAACCCGTTACGAACAATCACTTTTTCAATGCCAAATTTGGCCCAAGTATTCATAACATATTTCTGCACCAAGGGGAAAGCAATACGCTTCCCGAGAAAATAACCATATAAAGTATTTGTGAAGTGAGACCTCACCTCATCAACCGTAACTCTTGGTAAGGCCACATCCGCTCCCGAAACTTCCTCAAATTCAGTGATATGTGACACCTTTATAACTTTCTTCGAGGTTAATGGTGTGGACACATGAAATAAACTAGCAAAATCAGTTGGCCTTGGCGAGCATCCATCATTAGCCAATTTTGTACCTCCATTTATACCTACACCTACTGATTTCAAATGCATATTCGGCTTCGAATACTCATTAACAGCAGCCTGCACATCATGTTCCTGATCATGAGTTGCTGCTAACGTAATACCCTCATCAGCAGTTACAACAGGTTGTGTAACAGCCCTTGTATCCCCACTGGCAACAACGTTGGAGGAAGGCAGCATAGAAACCCTAGCATGTAGGTCAGTAGTATTAGGGTTAGGAAACACCCTCGCCTCTTCTCCACTATTCAACCCCATATGCCGAAGATCACTCTCCTTCAAACGTTTCATTCGTGCTGCTAGACCCTCCATATCAATCGGAATACCAATCCCCTCCTTGACCATAACAACAAAACCTAAAACACCAAACCCTAGACAAAAACGTCACCAGCAAAACCAGCCCCCACAATCAACCCGTATAAACGCGCATAAACCTTAATCAATTCTCATAATGATGAACAGAAGAAAAAATCAGGCACAACTAAATAGATCTTGATAGAAACCCTAGACGGCCGAATTAAAAAACCAAAAAAACGTATATGCCCTGAAATCGTTTCAGATCTGAATAAAATTGATGTTAATGCAACACAAAAACAACAACGTTATAAAGACAGAAAAAAGAGATCAGGATAACAAACGAATTTTAAAAGTTAATTTAATGGCGGCTAGAGGAGGTTAATTTAATGGGGGAGCTTGTGTACTGTGCCACTGGGTTGTTTGTGTGTCGCGGCCAAAGAGAAGGAAAAGGAGAGCTTTTAGGGTTTTATTATATCTGACATTGTTTTACCTACTGATTTCGTACCAAAAACAATTTTGTTTATCCACCTTTAATGAACAATTTTGTTTCTAAAGAATCTAAGACTAGTTTTGCTCTCAAGCAGGTAAAAACTCCTAGCAAGATATTGGAAAATGATGTAAAACATAATAAAACCCCTAACCATTCAGTATAGGAGAGCTCCTTCCCTTGGAAGTCATCTATGATCTCATCAGCCCCACCAGATCTATAGAACATTAGATTGATATCTCCCTTGTAAGTCATCATGTCAACATTTGTGATTTCTGAGAGACATCTTCTGTTCAACCTTGTTATACATAATTTTTTGTATAACATCTTTTTCTTGAAGAGGCCTTCAACTTCAGATTTTCCAATTTTTTCATATAAGCTCATCTTCAGATCTTTGAGCTGTTCTTCATTTTGAAGTTTGTAGATTCTATCAAGTTCTTCTTGAGTGACCAACCCTGACTTGATAATTCTTTCATCTAATGTGGTTTCACCTTTGCTTTTGGGTTTTATGGGAGGTGACACATCTTCAGATGATTCAGTGCTGGTGGTAAGGCCATCAATATGGGTGCCCTTTGTTAAAGACTCCCCCTTAGTCTTATCTGGACTGCCTTCACTAAATGGAGATACATACACAAAAGGTTGTTTTTGGGCCTTCTTATGTGCATGTTTATTGAAGAACTGCTGAATAGTTACTTTCTTCCCCTCAGCAGAAGATTGCCCTGCAACTTCTGATGAAACCTCAGCATGCAACCATGCACATATAGAATCTAAGGTGGATGATACCTTGGTCAATATTGCTGGAACATTAGCAAGAGCGTTAAGTTTTTGCTGAACATCATCAGATAAGGTCAGCTTTTGTTGTTCTAGCAGACCCACCCTATCCTTGATCTGTGAGACTGAATCGCATAACTCATTAAGTTGATTAGGAATCGGCTTGTATTCAGTAGGGAGCTCAAACGATGTAGCATTAATGGAGTCCATGAGGGTGGTGATTTCTTTCTTGATAGAAGTGGTAGTGGCCACATCTTTCACCAATAGCTTCAGTGCATTGAGAATTGCATCTCTGAGCTGTTCAGCAGTGGGAGGAACTGGCCTTGCGTTAAGATTGATGAGTTCAGCATCAGCAAGAGCCTTTTCCTCCTTGAGCTTAGTCACCTGTGATTGTAGAACCAACACCTGATTTGTTAGTTCATTTACCTTGATGGTTCTGGGGGAAGGATGCTTGGGAGTTTGATCAACAATGTCATCTTTAGATTCACTATCATCCAAGTTTACTGGAGCTATTTCACTTAGTCCCAACTCCTTCTCCAAGTCATCAGCAGACATGCTGAATATAAATGTAGGCAAGTGTCCCCCCTTAGCGCCAGTGGAGAGAGGCACTTCCTTCATTGTCTGCTGATCGCCACCTTTAGCGTGCTGGTCAGTTTCAAGTCCTTCACCACCAGGGTTGGTTTTACCAGATGGATCCTGAGAAAGAGTCCCTGATGAGTTAAGATCAATGATAATGTTTGTGGTTCCTTCAGTAGAACCCTGTTGTGGGGGAACTACATCATTAGAAACAGATGGGCCAGAGTTAGCATCAGTTGTTGGATTTGCTGACACATCATTCCCTGATGCAGACTCAGAGTGACAAATGATAGAGATTGGTAATGAAATTTGAGATGCATTCAGATTTAAATTGCTTACCGATGTTGACTCCACTCTATCGAGTTGAGGGTGCGCTCTATCTTCACCCTTCCCTCCTAAATAAGTTGAGAGATGGGTTGCCTTCAGGGCCTCTTGATGCATACCACCTTCAGTAGAGACTGATGGTGGCGGCTGGCTTGGGTTCTGGTCCTTGGCCAAGGACTTGTGTTTCTTCAAAGCTTGGCCTTTGGGATCATCAGAATGCTTCTTTGATGAAGATTCTGTGGGGTGCCTCCTTTTCTTAGACGCACGTTTACACTTAAGAGTATTCACAGATGTGCTCTTTTGACATGGTCCAGAAGAAGCTCCAGACTTTGTGCCTGTTAGATCCCCTTCTCCAGTTGGAGGAGTGTCTTTTGGAGCTTTAAACACTACTGGAGCATTTGCTGAGCAAATGTCCATCATGGGCTGTGTGAAAGGAGGTTCAGTTGTGCTGACTGGAATGTTCCAGCGATTGGTATCAAAGATTGAGAAAACAAGTTTAACTCCTTCATTTTTAAGGTATTCTTCACCAAATTGGTCAGCAAAAATGAGGGATAAAAATCTAGTGTAGACCATATTCTTCTCCCTAGTTTTCTTCTCCATTTTCCCATGGAGATCTTCAAAGATTAGTATTCCAAAATCAGCTTTTATGCCCTTTGCCAGAGAATACAAAATAAGGGCATCCTTTTGGTTGATTTGATCCAACCCACCAGTTTTCCCACCCAGACACTCAATTAAGATGGACATCAAAAGTTTCCACTTAGGTGGTAAACAACTTCTCTTCAACCCCCGTTTATCACCAATCTCTTCAGTGCATCCTATTTCTCTAAAAAAATGTTTTGACAACAGAGAGATCATTAGGAACAGCCTCATATTTGCTAGAATCCTCCAAATAGTTTAACCCTAAGACCCTTCTAAACATCTTTAAATTTATTTTTCCATGAATACCCAAGGTAGTAGACACAAACTCAATAGATTTCTTATTTGTTGACCCTTCCTGTGAATCAAAACTCTTTTAACACATTTTCAAACATAACCCCTGGATCCTTGAACAAGGCATCACGAATCATTTGGATAAAAAGTTTAGTACTTGTTTTCCTGGTTCAGATGTTAGGGTTTCTGGTTTGATCAAGGCGATGTTGTTGGGTTTAAAGAATATGTCCTCGATGGGATAGTTTACATGGATGGAAGGATTGAGGGTGATCTTAGTCTCTTGTGGTTGTGAAGAAGATTCAGCAACCATTGATGTTTGTTGTGTGTGTTTTTTGAAAAAGGAGAGAGAGTTGTGTGTGTGTGTTTTTTTAAAAGTTTTTGCAAATGATAGGAATCATCATTCTTCAAAAGATATATGTAAACACCTTTTTAAATTGAGTTATCAAATTTTGTAAAACATTTGAAAAGAGAATGAAACTTTTAGGGTTCCTTTTGAACAAATGGCACAAACTCTCTCATTAATGTTCTAAAAAAGGTGATGATTTTCTGTTGCTTTGAACAGTGAAACGCCTCATTGTGTCAGAAAGTTGTTGACTGTGATATGGACGCTTGATATTTCTTAAATAAACAAGTGACACCTTTTGAAAGAATGTTTTGTATTTATTCTCAAGAAATTTAATGCCATTTACTCCATTGAGTCACATGATTGATTTGTTTTAAAAAATGTTGCTCAGATATGCTGAAGCTGATGGCTATACTTGTGAGCTTCAATGCGTCAGATGAGGCGACAAAACCCCATATACATGTTCACGTAAGTGAACAAGACATATGACATTGCACGCTCCTCTACTCAGGCCTAGCTACTCAGTTGTATTAAAATTTGTTCAACATTGCTGAAGGAATCTTTTGATGACTGGTGATTATTTGTTCAGCTTCAGTGAATCAGATAAGGAGACAAAACATCATATACACAATCAAATAGAGTGAAATAGACATATGATATTGCACACTCCTTTACTCAGACAATGCTCAAATTCTTTTATGAAATGCTGAACCTTCAGGCTTCTTCAGTGAATGCTGAAGGTTCGGGTTTTGTATCATCAACGTTCAGCATACCAAGCTCCATTATCAATCTTTTGAAAGTTGGTTCATCCAATGGTTTGGTGAAGATATCAGCCAATTGGTATTGAGTGGGGATGAAATGTAATTCAATGTCCCCTTTCACAATGTGATCTCTGATAAAGTGATATCTGATATCAATATGTTTTGTTCTTGAGTGGAGGACTAGATTATTGGATATTGCAATAGTACTAGTGTTATCACAAAAGATTGGTACCTTTTCATATTCTATGTCATAATCAGTCAGTTGGCTTTTCATCCAAAGAACATTGGCACAACATCCAGCAGCTGCCACATATTCAGCTGTGAAGACATGACAACTATTTGTTGCTTTTTAGCACTCCAAAACACAAGTTTGCCACCTAGCAATTGGCAGGCACCAGAAGTGCTTTTTCTGTCCAAATTGCAACCAGCATAGCCAGAATCTGAGTACCCCTTTAGATCAAAACCTGAGGATTTGGGGTACCAAAGACCTAGACTTGGTGTACCTTTTAGGTATCTAAAGATTCTCTTAACAGCAGTAAGGTGTGATTCCTTTGGATCTGCTTGGTATCTTGCACAAAGGCATGTATAGAATTAAATGTCAGGTCTGCTTGCAGTTAAGTACATGAGTGACCCAATCATACCTCTATACTGAGTCTCATTGACTGATTGTCCAGTGAGATCAGGTCCTAAGTTGTTAGGGGGTACCATTGGACTCTTCATTGAAGCACAATTGATATCATACTTCTTTAGCAGATCCTTGACATATTTTTCTTGATTGATGGAGATGCCTTGGTCAGACTGTTTAATCTGAAGGCCAAGGAAGTATGTGAGTTCTCCCATCATACTCATCTCAAACTTGCTGGTCATAAGCTTGGCAAATTGTTTGCAAAGTTTCAAGCTTGTAGAACCAAAGATTATGTCATCCACATAAATTTATACCAGAATGGTGTCAGTTTTAGATTTATAGATGAACAAGGTGCTATCTATTTTTCCTCTGACAAATTTATGTTCAATGAGAAAAGTTGAGAGGGTTTCATACCATACTCTTGGAGCTTGCTTCAGTCCATACAAAGCTTTGTAAAGCTTGTAGACATGATTTGGGTATTTACTACTTTCAAAGCCAGGAGACTGTGTAACATAAACTTCTTCTTTTAGGTCACCATTTCGGAATGCACTTTTGACATCCATTTGGTAGATTATGAAGTTCATGTAAGTGGCATATGCAAGGAAGATTCGTATGGCTTCCATACGTGCAACTAGAGCAAAGGTTTGATCAAAATCAACACCAGGCTCTTGATTGAATCCTTGGGCCACCAGCCTAGCTTTATTTTTGGTCACTGCATTGGTTTCATCTCTTTTGAGCTTGTAAACCCATTTAGTGCCAGTGGTTGATTTACCATATGGAAGGGGAACCAATTTCTAGACTTTGTTTCTTTCAAATTGATTGAGTTCCTCTTGCATGGCGTCCACCCATCCAGGGTGTGTGAGTGCTTCAGAAACCTTTGTAGGTTCAATTTCTAAAAGAAAATTTGCATAAAGGCATTCTCTAGATGAAGCAGCACTCAGTTTCTTTGCCATAGATCTAGTGACTCTACCTTCACCAGGATTACCTATTATGTTCACCAACTGTATGTGACTATTTTGAGTCCAAGATTTTTGTGGAGTTGGAGAATAGGTACTGGTATCATGATTAGAGCTAGAACTTGGAAGTCCATGACATGGACTTGGACTTTGAATGTCTCTAGTGTCTACTGAAGGATATTCAATGGAAAAGGGTTCAATCATTGGAGGACTTCCTTCTTGGTCAGAAGAAGCATATCCAAGACCTAATTCCCTAGAGATGATAGGAGAGCATTGAGCAAGGGGCTCAGATTGTTCTTCAGTAGCTGCATATGATTGATCATTTTGATCATGTGTGTCAGCATGTTGATTGTTTTGAGACTGACCATTTTGGTCATTTGTGTTTCCTTGCTGATCATTTTGATCATTTTGATCATTTTGAGATTGATCATTATTTGATTGACAGCCATCAGTATGTGATACTGAAGGATTTCCTTTTGTAGGACTTGTCATATCTTCAAATAGATTAATATGAGGGACTAAATTGTTTGTTTGATATTTTTGAGGAGGCTCATAATGATTAAATTCATTAAATGGATAATTTTGAGACTTATGTATATGAAGTTCATCATCTGATGGATTTGTAAAAGTGAGAGCTTCAGAACTTTCATTGAATGTGATGTGATATGTTTCTTCAATACATTGTCTTCTTGTGTTGAAGACTCTGTATGCTTTAGATACTAGGGAGTATTCAAGAAAATAACCATCATCAGATTTTTCATCAAACTTTCCAAGGTGATCCTTGTGATTGTGAATGAATACCGGACACCCAAACACATGTAAGAATAAAATGTTTGGAATTCTCCCCCTGAAGACTTCATAGGGAGTCTTCATGTGTCTCTTCACAATAATGGATCTATTTTGAGTGTAGCAAGCAGTAGCTACAACATCAGTCCAAAAGTGCTTAGAGAGAGCAGATCCAGCAAGCATTGTTCTTGATGCTTCAATCAAAGTTCTGTTCCTTCTTTCAGCCACACCATTTTGTTCAGGTGTGTAAGGAGATGAGAAATTTTGGGAAATTCCTGTCATCACAGAATTTGATCAGTGAGTGATTTCTGAATTTAGTGCCATTGTTAGTTCTGAGTTGTTTGACATGAGTGTCATTTTGATTTTCAACTCTTTTGATGAATGACATAATGGCATCTGATGCATGGCTTTTCTTTGTCAGAAAATATACCCAGGTGTACCTTGAGTACTCATGCTCTCCTATGCAGGTAAGCTTCAACTTATTTCCTCTATTGTATCCTCTATAAATGTGTTTTGGGCTTCTATGTTTGTTTTGCCCAAACATATTTGTTACTGTATTGATAGATTGTTTAAGAACTTTCTATGGGGTATTGGGGACGATGGTAAGGGGATTTCTAGTGTTGCCTGGGAAGAAATTTGTAGACCCAAGAGTCAGGGGTGCTTGGTATAAAAACTATGAGTCTTATGAATGAAGCCTTAATGTCCAAACACCTATGGAATGTCCTTATTAATAAAGAGCCTTTGTGGGTCAAATGGATTAACATTTACCGTCTAAAGGGTAATTGTATTTGGATCCTTACTGTTTGGAAGAAGAATGCATGGTCATGGAGACATATTATGGGATTAAGAGATAAAGTTAGGAGGTTTATTGTTGTTAAAGTAGGTAATGGTAGGAATTGTTTCATCTGGTTTGATAAGTGGCACTCTAATGGCCCTTTATGCAAACTTATTACCCACAACTTTCTAAACTCTCTTGGTATTGATGTTAATAATAAGATTGTTGATTGGATTGATAACAATCAATGGATATGGCCGAATGACTGGTTAGGAAGATTTGGTTCTGTTGTTAATGTGTCGGCTCCTATTTTGAATGATGTTGCTGATAAAACCATTTGAATAAATAAGGATCAGATGGTGGTGGATTTTAGTGTTAGGGAAGTCTGCAAGGCTATTAGAGTGGATATGCCTAAGGTTATGTGGGTTGATCATGTGTGGTTTCCTTATTGCATTCCGAGGCACTCTTTTATTCTTTGGTTAGCTATCAAGGGTAGGCTGAAAACTCAAGATAGATTAACCAGATTGTTCCCTTTAGCTAATGTGACATGTGCTCTTTGTAAGACATGTATGGATTCCCACAAGCACTTGTTCTTCAGCTGCCCCTTTTCTTCTAGTGTGTGGGAAAAAATGAAAAAGTTGGCATCTTTAGACCCGGTTTCAAACATTTGGGCTGAGATTGTGTCAGCGGTTTGTAATATTAAAGCAAGTAATTCCATTTGGAGCGTGATTCAGAGATTGGTATTGGGGACGTCTGTTTACTTCATATGGAAGGAACGAAACTTTAGGCTGTTTCAAAATGTTAGCAGATCCGCTGATGCTGTTGCTAGTATTATTATTAATACTATTAGACTTAGACTCTGTAGCCTGAATATCAGATGGTCTAGGGATGTGGCTAAGGCGGCTATCATTTGGCAGCTTCCATTCTTGGGTCTTAAGGATAAGGAATGCCTTGACGATTTCATGGATTGTGATGATAGGTCCGGTTAAGCTTTCTTTGGGTTTCCGTTGGCCTATGTTTATGAAGAACTCAGGTCTGTCTTTTTCTGATATGATTATGTTTATGATTTCTACCGTTTATTTTTTGTCCAAGTGCTATTGTTTTCTGTGGTGGATAGAAGGTTTCCAAGATGTTATAGTGGCAAGGCTGATTATGAAGACTTTAGGTTATCATTACTGTCATGTATTTGGAAGATCTATACAGTCTTTCGGGACTGTTGGGAGGACTTTTGGATTATTTTCGGGAGGTTTGATGTGCTATTAGTGGTCTTATGGGTAGTTTATGGGGGAGTGTGCCATGCCTTCTAGAGTGTGCTGAAAGATGTGCCGTCTATGCTAGGTATGGTACATTTTCTCCCATGATCTACCTATTTGAACAATATTTTAGTTGCCAAACCTGGTTTTGTTGATGCTTTTAGTTTTGTGTTGGGGTCTTTCCATTGGGATGGATTGGTTGATTTTGGTTGCTTCCCTTTGTGGTTGAATCAAGATCAATCATGGACTCCGAAGTGGATTCCTCATCATAAACTAAGATCCTGCCTTGTATTTTGGTGTGCCATGGATTGCAGGAGCTTGGTCTTATCATATGGGATCAAGAATAGTGTTATGGGTAGCAGCTATTAGTCATTCTTTTAGTTGCTTTTTTGTATCTTTGTGTATTGAGCTTGGGGTTCGTCCATTGCCTTTACCTATAGTATTATTTGAGTATGGGTTGTTGTCCATACCTTTTGGTTGCTAGATCTTGTTAGTTGGGGATGTGTCCCATCTAATTTTTTGTAAAGCTGCTAGTTTTGTACTTTCTACCTTTGTGGCCTTTCTTAATAAATTTACCATTAAGAAAAAAAAACAATGACAAGTGTATATTTTTCATGACAAATGACCCTAGGTGATACTGGGCCAAATAAGTACATGTGAAGTAAATGAAGACTTTCTTTGATTGAGAAAGTTTGCTTTGTTTTGAAACTGGCCCTATGGTGCTTCCCTTTTTCACATGCTGAGCACGGTTTGTCCTTGAAATAGACAAGTGAGGGAAGACCAATAACAAGATTTTGTTTTGCCAGCAGAGTTATTGTTTTGAAGTTGAGATGTGAGAGCCTCTTATGCCAAAGCCAATTGGTAATATTGGAGGCTTTAGCAAAGAAGCATGTCTCCTGAGTTGAGTTCATGTTCATGACATAAACATCTTTGAATCTTGGAGAAATCATCACAATTTCATGATTGGAGTTGAAGATTGTACCCTTTTTGTCATCAAACAGCACAAGATACTTTGCATCACAAAGTTGACTTATGCTGATGAGGTTGTGCTTCAATCCATTTACATATGCTACCCTTGAGAAAACTATACCATTGCATTTCACTGAACCAAATCCTTCAGTAGTAGCTGATGAGTTATCACTAAAAACAACTTTAGGACCTTGTTCCTCCTTATACTTGTGCAGATAACTTTTGGTGCCAGTCATATGCCTTGAGCAGCCACTATCTAGGTACCAAATAGGCTTCCTGAGATCACACCTTTTTATTGTGACATTGACCCATTCTCCATTTCTGGCACTTTCTTTGGTGACAACATTTGAGCTTGCCCCTTCATCATTAGCAAGTGCCATTAACACTTTGACATTTACCAACTCATCATCATCTGAAGAAACATCTTCTTCATCCCATTCATATGCTTCAGCAACAAGTCCTTTGCTCTTGTCTTGCTTGGGGTTCTTGGATGAGGAGCTTGCAGTGCTCATTAAGGCCAATCTTGCCTTGATTTCCCTGTATTTGGCCTCAAATCTTTTGTAGGCCTGAGTTCAACTCTGCTTTGCTGAAATGGAGTAGAAGCAATTTGTTTTGGTTGAAATGATGATTGACCAGTTGGTCTTGATTGAGCTGGTGAGGAATATGAAGGGAGAGATGTTTTTGAATAAGAATCCCTAGCATAGTGACCAGTCTTCCCACATTTGTAGCATTCAATGTCAACTGAAGCTTTTGTGGAGCTGGAGAACTTGCCTCCTTTCTTAAAGAACCTTCTAGACTTGGCCAGAAGAGCTCTTGCATGAAATTCCTCTTTGAGGTCATTCAGATATTCCTCACTAGATCTAGTATCTTCCTCATCATCAGGACTATCTTGGTAGTCTTGAATGACAGCTTCACTGAAGAAGGCTATGGATAAGGGTGTAGCAATGGTTAATGCTTTACTCTTGCTTGAGCCTTCATAAATCCTATCAACTAGGTTTTCTTCATATTTTAGTTTCCCAAAAAGAGAGGCTAGATCACAATCTTTAATGTGATTAGCATTTCTCAAGCTTTGGCAGAAACTGAGCCACTTCTTTGGCAATGCATTAACAAAAACTGTGTTGATTTCAAGTTTTGAAAGCTCAACACCATCATTCACAAGTTCATTCATCAGTGCTTTGTATTTGGTGAATGTCTGTGTGAGGGTTTCCCCTTCTTTGTGCTTGAAGGTGTTGTATTGAAGCTTTAAATCCATGATTATGGTTTCTTTTACATCAGAGGGTCCCTCATGGTAAAAAATAAGGTCCTCCCATGTTGATTTGGCTGTTTTGCAATTTACAAAAGAATTCATTTGGTCATCTAGGAGTACAGACATTATGAGACTTTTAAGACGCTGACCAAGGTTAACAGCTTTTCTCTCATCAACAGTCCATTGTACTTCAGGTTTTTTATTGTCCCCAACCATGGGAACAAAAGGACCATTTTCAATTATTCCAAGGAATTGAGGTTCAATTCCAACCATGTGGACAAGAAACCTCTTCTTCCAATTTGTAAAGTTGGCTACCTCTAGTACAGGAGCAGCATTGAGTTGGCCACCCGTATATTCTAGGGTTTGTGGTATAACTTGAGCCATTTTGGATCTTGATTTGAAAACTTTTAAATGAGCAGTTTAATAAAATAAGAGTTTAACTAATCAAACTACTCTGATACCACTTGTTGGTCCCTAGTAATTCGATATTACTTATTATCTTAAGTAATAACTATTACTTTGACTCAAGTGTGTTGTTTTAACATAAGATAAGAACTATGAAAGATTAAAACAACAATACCAATATACTTTTCAACGTATACTTTTATTAGAATCAAATAAAGAATCTATAACCCACTTTGTTTGCGGAATAACAAAGTGGTTGAATGACAATGTGGTTTGATCTCCTCTAGTTAAACGTTTAACCAAAGTTAAACTCTAAGCTCCAGTCTAAACGTTCATATGCAACTTTGGCTATATGGTTTAGTTGGTACCGAGAGAGAAAGATTTTCCAGAGTTTAAGCTCTTGTATTGGTTACCTTTCTCTCCCAATGTACACTCCTTTATATAGGCAGTGTAAATTAGGGTTTGCACTTTGCATGTACCAATGCATCAGTTTATCTAGTGGGTGGTTGATGCCCATGCTGGATAAACAGTACAAAGTACTTAATAAACTATTCTAGGAAAGATAAAGGTTGTACTTATATCTAAGTATACAAGCAACCTACTTTGACTTAAAGTTATCTTTTCCCGCCTAATGCAAACCATCAGAATACTGAAGAGTCTTCAGTATCCTAGAGGAGATCGACATCATTCAGTTTGGTATTGTCAAGCCAAAGTGAACTGAAAGCCCTTCTTCAGTCCTTGTTCTTCAGCAACTAGACCGCCTAGTATTTGAAGTGAAGACTCCTTTGTCTTTTAAGATCACTGGAAGGGGAGTGCTGAACTTTCTTCAGCTTTAAAGTCTTCAGTAGGAACTTTGTTCCTCTAGTCATCCATCAGCAGACTGGCCTTACTGCTGAGCATGAAACACTTAGGGGGATTTTATATTCAAATCCTAGAGTTGCTTCAGGGTACTGACCCAACAATAATATTTATGATTGTTCGTTATTTAATGTCGTGACACGTGTATTAATATTATAAATGGAGAATTTAAATTTTATCATGTTTTCATATTGTTCACGTATACTGTTCATGGTATTTTAATGCGGGTTTTACAACTCTTCCCCTCTAAAAGAACAATTCGTCCTCGAAATGGACAAACTTAAACTGAAAGAAAACATACCTGAATTAGAACTGGAAATTAGGGTAAGAAGTCCGTATAGACTCCTCCTTCTCCCAAGTGGCTTCCCGCTCAGGATGATCCCTCTAGAGGATTTTGACGAAAGGGACCGACTTCCTCCGCATGACACGATCTTGTCGCTCAAGAACTCTCTCGGGTTCCTCAACATATAAAAGATCCTCTCGAATTTGATCAAGTGGATACTGGAAAACATGAACTGGATGATAGTTGTATCCTCTGAGTAAGGACACATGGAACACGTTGTGAACGTGTGATAGTTGAGGCGGTAACGCTAAACGGTATGACACTTCACCAACGCGTTCTATGATGTCGAACGGCCCGATGAAGCGAGGACTGAGCTTCCCTCTGATTCAAAAACGTTTAACTCCTCGTGCAGGTGATACCTTGAGGAAAACGTGATCACCTACGTTGAAAGACACATCTCTACGACGTTTATCAACATAGCTCTTTTGACGAGCACGAGCTTCCTGAAGCTTTGCCTTGGCGACAGCGACCTTTTCGTTGGTCACTTCAATCATCTCTGGACCCTCAAGCAGTCGTTCGCCCACCTGTTCCTAGCAGATTGGGGCACGACACTTTCTACCATACAACATCAAAGGGAGCACACTTGATGCTAGCGTGCCAGTTGTTGTTGTATGCGAATTCTACTAGGAATATATAATCATCCCAGCTTCCTGACCACTCTAGAGCACACAATAGCAGCATGTCCTCTAATGTCTGAATGGTACGTTCCGACTGTCCGTCGGTTTGAGGATGAAAGGCAACGCTGAGCTTAAGTCTGGTGCCGCAAGCTTTTTGCAGACTCTGCCAGAAACGTGATGTGAAACGGGGATCTCTGTTAGAGATGATTTCTGATGGAGTACCATGTAGTCTCATGATCTCACTCTGGAATGTGTCTGCTAATTTGCTGACCGGATGTTCCTTGCGAATCGGCAGAAAATGAGCAGATTTAGTCAACCTATCCATAATAACCCAGATAGCGTTGTTCTTCTTCTGAGTAACCAGAAGACCAGTAATAAAATCCATGTAGATTTTTTCCCACTTCCATGCTGGAATGTCTAGTGGCTGTAGTAAACCACTAGCTCGCTGGTGTTCGATCTTCACAGATCATACATTTAGAAACGAAGGTGGCAACATCCTGCTTCATACCACTCCACCAAAAGTGTTGCTTGATGTCGTGGTACATCTTTGTAGAACCAAGATGTATGGTAAATGGAGAACTGTGAGCTTCAGTCAGCACAGCTTCCCTGAGTGTAGAGTCATCAGGAACCACTAGTTTACTGCCCTGCCATAAGATACCGTCATCGTCAACACGAAACTCCGTCTGCTCATCAAGGTTCTGTATGATAGCCAAAATCTCACCATCGTCCTTCTGAGCTTCCTTGATCCTAGAATGTAAGTCTGGTTCCACTCTAAGATTAGCCCAGTAACCGTGCTGTCCTCGTACACAAAACTCAATATCAGTCATCTCTAGATCACGAATGATTTCTTTTGCAATCCAAATGCCAGCAATCATACCCGACCTTCTGCTTAGAGCATCTGCCACCACATCCGCCTTACCAGGATGGTACTGAATGTTGGTGTCGTAGTCCTTCAATAGCTCTAACCATCTCCTATGTCTCATGGTCAGTTCATTCTGGGTGAAGATGTACTTGAGACTCTTGTGGTCGGTGAATATGTCACATGATTCACCATACAAATAATGTCTCCAGATCTTCAACGCGAAAACAACTGCTACAAGCTCTAAATCATGAGTAGGATAGTTTTCTTCATAAGGTTTTAGCTGTCGTGATGCGTATGCAATAACCTTCCCATGTTGCATGAGAACGCAACCTAAACCCTTTCCTGAAGCGTCACTATAAATCTGAAATCCACCTGAGCCAGATGGGAGAGTAAGAATAGGTGCAGTCACTAACTTCTGCTTCAGATCTTCAAAGCTCTTCTCTCGATCTTCCGTCCAGACGAATTTCTCTCCTTTCCTCATTAGCTCATTCAAAGGTAAGGCTAACCGTGAAAAGTTCTCTACAAACCTGCGGTAGTAGCCAGCTAAACCAAGAAAACTTCTAACTTCAGTTGCAGATGTAGGTCTCGGCCATTTAGTGATATCTTCCACCTTGGTAGGATCCATGATGGTCCCCTCTACAGATACAATATGGCCCAGAAAGGCGACCTTGTTTAACCAGAACCCACACTTAGAGAACTTGGCGTACAACTGCTTCTAACGAAGAATATGTAAGACTGTACGAAGGTGTTCCTCATGTTCCTCCTTGGATTTGGAGAATATCAGGATGTCATCAATGAACACGATAACGAACTTATCCAGAAACTCATGGAAGACACGATTCATTAAATCCATGTAGACAACTAGAGCATTAGTGAGTCTGAATGGCATGACTACGAACTCGTAGTGCCCATAACGTGTACGGAAAGCAGTCCTGGAGATGTCCTGCTCTTTAACCCGTAACTGATGGTAGCCGGACCTCAGATCGATCTTCGAGAAATGCTTGGCGCCCTGTAGTTGATCGAACAGGTAATCAATACGCGGCAAAGGGTAACGATTTCTGATCGTAATCTTGTTCAGCTGATGATAGTCTATACATAAACGTATGATGTCGTCTTTCTTCTTCACGAACAGTACCGGTGCATCCCATGGCGATGCACTGGGACGGATGAAACCTCGTTCCAGAAGTTCCTGCAGCTGGTCTTTTAGTTCCTTAAGCTCAATAGGAGCCATACGGTAAGGAGCTTTGGAAATCGGCTCTGCACCTAGTATGAGCTCGGTTCCAAACTCGACTTCACCAACAGGTGGTATGCCCGGAAGTTCATCTGGAAATACGTCAGCAAACTCTGACACAATAGGCTGATCTTGGATCGATGGAGACTCGGCAGTAATGTCATTAATATTGGCTATGAAGCCCTGACAGCCGTGTGATAGCAATGCACGCGCCTCCATGGATGAAATAATTTGTACTGACCTCCCTAGAAGAAAACCATGGTGTATGTACTCTGGAGATTTAACATCACCGAAGATAACCTGATAAGTGTGGCAGTCAATCGTAGCCTGGTGTTTGGATAACCAGTCCATGCCCAAAATCAAGTCAAAATCGCACATGTCCAAAGGAAGTGCGTCAACTCTACGGATCTTATCATCAAATTCTAGGGGAGGATCTCTCTACACCTGAGTGATTCGTACAGAGTCCCTAAGTGGCGTAGAAATGCATAAAGCATTATCTAATGGCATCGGGGAAATCCTAACACGTACAACAAAAGTAGTGGACACGACTGAATGCGTCGCTCCAGCATCAAACAGAACACATGTTGCCAAACCATTCATAAAGAGATTTCCGGTGATGGTACCTGAAGTCTTATTCGCCTGGTCTCTAGTAGTAGTAAACACGCGACCAGAAGTAGGAGGTGGCTTGGTGTCGGCGTGCCCAGAGGTGCCTTCTATCTCACCCTGACGACAGTCCTTCTGTTGATGGCCTTGTTGGCCACACTTGAAACAACCACCAGTACCTCCAGCAGGCGTCCTAGTTAGCTGAGAGCCTGTTTAAGGATTACATGCATGCGACATGATCGTGGAACATAAACATGATTACATAGAAGGTGTAAAATTTACCAGATGAGGTAGAACGGTTAGGCTATGAACCCCTACGGTCCTGATCCCTTCCGTTACCATTGTTCCTGAATTAACAATTGTTGGAGTGTTAGAATACCATAACATAAAATAGTTTATCATGAAAGAAGGTTAATATAGGGACCTGTTGTTGTTCGAGTTGTTAGTGTTTTTACGGTAACTATCATTACCGCCACGCCTCTTAGAACCAGAACGGTCGTTAGTCTGACCGCTTCCCTTATATGCTTGTTGTTGAGCGGCCGCAGGCTTACGGTCGTCAGTCTTCTGCCTAGAATATAACGTTGAACAGAGGATTATATGAATGAAAAATGCTGATGAAATGAATTGTGTACAATTGGTGATTGAAGATACCTCTTCACTGCTCTCTCATCACCAAACTCCTCTCGTTCCTGAAGCATCTCGAGCTTACGGGCTGCATCGGCCACCTGTGCCACTGTAGTGAAAGTAGCACATACCAAGTTGTTGGCAACTGAAGTGCGAAGTGCCCAACGAAACTTCTCAGCCTGCTCCGTAGCAGTTCCTGCGGTTGGACCCAAAAATCCTGCCAAACAGAGAAACCTTTGCATGAATTCGTTGTTGTTTTCACCAGCAACCTGCCGAATGTTGTGGTAGTCCCTCTTGAGCTTCTCTTGCTTAGCATGTGGAAAGTACTGTTTAAGGAAGAGCTCCTTAAATCGGTCCCATGTTAGCTATGGAATCCAATTATCACCACCGTTGGACTGCTTGACCGATTTCCACCACTGCAGCACATCACCTTCAAACTTATAGCAAGCCAGTCTTGCCTTGAAAGCACCATCACAACCCATTGCATCAAAAATCTTCTCGATGTGAGAAATCCAAGCTTCAGCCTCGTTGGGGCTGTCAGTCTGCTCAAACGAACAGGGTTGCTGTTTGTTGAATCTCTCCAACCAAGTCATAAGAGTAACAGGTGGAGGAGGAGGTAGAGGATTGTTCTTGTTGTTCTGATTGCCATGAGCCTGGAATTCCGCATGAACTTCGTCTCTGATTTCATTGCGAAGTTGAGGAAGGAGGGCTTGCAGAGCTGCATTGACAGCTGCTGCCAAATTTGGAGTATTGCGTGAGTTCACCATCTGACAGTTTAAAACAACAAAATGCAACATAAATCATAAATCTGAAATGAGATAACATAAAATGCATGAATAATGTATAAATCAATGAAGCAGTTTATAATGCATGACACAATGTAAAATAAATGATGTAGTTTATAAAACTTTTATATGAACGGGAGTGAACGCCTATGGTCAGTTCACTCAAAACATAAGACATGGCGCGAGGACGCCAATGGGTCGGTCCCAAAGTTAAAAGTTTTGATAAAAGCACATGCGACTAAATAGGGCCAGTCCTGTACCAACCATTACTTAGTCATAAACGTGCTATAATGATATAAATGCATGAAATAAATGAATATGAATGAATGCATGAAAACCAACTGTCAGTTCTAGGAAGACACTGGTGACTACCCGTAAGTCACAGGCCATGTTTTACAGAGCTACAGGTCAAAACCTTGGGCTCTGATACCGTAATTGTAACACCCCATTTGTTAAGATAGGATGCTACAGTAAATTATAGCGTGTCATCAAAGCATGCAAGGTAAACTTCTAAACATTCATGACCATAAATAGAAATACCGGAATCAAACATCGGTAGTCTAGTAACTCACACACAAGCAATATAAGTACAGTAAATGGAAAGGACTAAACAATGTCCAAAAGAAGTAAAGTGTGATAAAGTAGGAATAAATGCATAAGGTAAAAGAGGCTAGATAGCTTCCAATCTGAATGCACATACTCTGGAGTTGCTACTTGCGTCCTTGGGCCGTTTGGGAACATAGAAAAGTAGACGGCTGAGCATAACGCTCAGTGCACGGATATACAATAAAGCATGAAAGACATAGAATATGAAAACATATAAAGAGTATAAAGCATGAATAGCAGCAGAAATGAATAAGTCCTGGAAAACCTAGTTGTTTGTCATGTTAACTAGTTTTAGTTCTGAACACATAGCTTATGTTACTTATGAAAATATGTATTAGTTAATGTACCAAAATAGCCGATATATGTCATGAGGTCAACAACGTGCATGAATACTTGGAGGGGTGACCTCGTCATGCAAATTAGAGGGGATGCCTCTAATTAATTGGTAAGTGGGTAGGAGGGATCAACTCCTTGTGAAGGATGCACGACACACACCACATTCACCATGAAATCCTAACTGAAACATGTAACGAGGATGCACCCATACGCCCCACATGATAATATAATAATATAATGGCCAAATAACTGAAAAGGGACGCCACGAGCTATCACTCCACCGTGGTGAAGTCATAACAGTAGTGCCTCTAGTGTTATGGTCATGGTACCTCCATAACTAGGTGAAACTAGGTAACTAATAAACATAAGCATTTAATCTGTAACTACTGGGGAAAACAGTTGGCTGAATACGGGAAATCCTAATGAAGGAAGAGATTGTCCTTACTAAAGGACGGGAAATCCGTACCTTATGTCCAGTAGAACCTAAGGAGAACGATGAAGAATAATCCGCCTTGACGGATAACACTACATAAGAAATATTGCCGTGTATGAGTTGTCTGAATTACATGTGTTTTACTGGTTTCATGTGTTATTAGCTTGTTATACATGTTCTGTCATGTTTTACAGTTTACTGTGTTAACTATAGTTATTCTGATGTTTTGTTGTGTATTATTCATGTATTAGTGTATTATAATACTTGTATTGTAATACTAAGTAACTTTCTAAAAATAGTAGGTCTCTATAAATAGTAAGTTTCTAAAAATAGAAAGTTTCCAAAAATAGTAAGTTTCCATAATTAGAAATAAGCTGGATTATAAATAATAATTAAAGTTTAAGTAGTACATTACAAGTCATGATTATAGCTCATTAATTAAATAACTGGTTAATTAATTTTTTTTTTGGTAATGGGTTACCCCGGTAAATATATTAACCAAAAAAGCGTTTAAATACAAAGGAATGTGGCTGAGATACAACATTAACCTCAAGCTACATGCAGCTTGTTAACAAAGACTATGAAACATCAAAAGCCCTAACCGAATCTAGAAGACAACAGTAAACTAGATAAAAACCAAGATGTGAACATGAAACCGCGCTCACTCTTTAGCATCCAACACCACCATGATAGGAGCATGATGAATCCAAATGAGTCTGCCTCCTTAAAAAACCTTACCAAAGAAAACCCAGTGGGAAAAACCTTGGACAAGGAAAAAAGAGTACAACACTCACCCGACACACCTATCATGGAACAAATCTTGAGCTCGGCACCCTCCATTTGTCAAGCAACAAACTTGACCTGGTAGATAATTTCTTAAAACGGAAAGAAATCAACTTCAATCAAATAGTATCATATAGAATCTGAAATAACTGATCAACAGACATCCGCTTCTTCTTGAATAGTCTTGAATTACGTTCCATCCAAATAAAATAAGCAGTAGCAGCCAACACAAGACGAGCAAGAATGCTAACACATGATTTCCCATTCGAAATTGGAATAACATGAGCTAATATATCATCAATACGAGGTGGGACAGTATCCATACCACACAAGGTCTGAACCTTAGACCAAACCTGCATAGAATAAGAACATTCAAAGAAAAGATGGTCATGGGAGTCCTGCACCAAACTACATAAAGGACACCAAAGAAGGCTTAAATCCACCAACGGGCCAACATCCCATTGCTTAAGCCTATCCTGCGTCTTCAATTTCCTTCTAACCACCAACCACAAATTAATAGAGTGACGAGGAATACAATGAGAAAACCAGACAGCTTTATACCAATTTACTTCCATAGCCCGATCACGTATGGAATCCCAAGCTAACGCCACAGAAAACGACCGAGAAACACCACTAATATCCCTCCATAGCAACTCATCTTCTTTGTCATCATTAATAATAGGCACAGGTATAGAAACAATATTAGGAAATCTAGTATTCCAATCCTGTGGCCACTGCCAAGCACCATCAACGATAAGATCCCTCACCTTATTAGATAAAGAGAACCCCGATCTATTGATATTACGGACCGTGAGGATGTCCCGTAGAGGACATAAATCTGCCCAATTGTCAAACCACATAGAAGCAACTCTACCATTATTAATATTATACCATACAAACTTACAAACACGTGGTCTGATATGGAGAATTTTTCTCCAGCCCCAACTCATGTCACCAATACAAGGAACATCCCAAAAGCTTCTATCCTTTAACTTGTAAGAATAGATCCATTTGACCCAAAAAGAATCTTTACGAGTCAAAATACACCAAATATGCGAAACCATTAAAGCAGCATTAAAGTCAGAAAGCTTACGAATACCAAGGCCACCTTCAAAAAATGGATTACAGACAGAGTCCCAAGCAAC
This sequence comes from Glebionis coronaria, assembly GCA_025667525.1. NCBI lineage: Eukaryota > Viridiplantae > Streptophyta > Magnoliopsida > Asterales > Asteraceae > Glebionis > Glebionis coronaria. The sequence goes on along the minus strand of JANFOE010000447.1, from coordinate 1,332,334 downwards.
TTTAGCCTTACCCTTCTTCATTTCACCTTGACACCATAAGAAGCCTCTCAAAAGCTGCTCCAAATCATGAATAATCCGCACAGGTAAAATAAAGACTGACGCTCAGTAAATATGCATAAAAGATAGGACTGAACGAACTAACTGGAGTCTTCCTGCTAAAGAAAGAAATTTATTGCGCCAATCATTAACTCTACTCTCAAGCTTTTCTACAAGGACCTTACAGTCCCTATACAGAAGCCTGGAAGATATTAGAGGAACACCAAGGTATCGGACAGGTAACTCGCCTTCAGCAAAAGGCATTATATGTAAAATAGTGCTTTTAACAGCAGTGGAAACATTGCAGAAGAAAACAGTGCTCTTAGGGATACTTGGAACCAAACCAGAAGCAATTTTAAATTCCTCCAAAGCATCCATAATAACTTGCACAGAACCCAAATGACCCCTGGCAAACAAGAAAAGATCATCTGCAAAGCAAAGGTTAATAATTCGTTGTTGCTCACACCGGTGGTGGAAATAAAAGTCATCAGCATCAAGAAGCCTTCGCTGCATCATGAGAGAAAGAACTTCCATAACCAAAGTGAAAAGATACGGAGATAACGGATCACCTTGTCGGAGACCTCTCTTTCCTTGAAACCAACCATATAAATTACCATTGATACAAATCGAATACGACGTAGTAGAAACACATGTCATAATCCAATCAACCATTATATGATGAAAACCAAACCCAATCAGAGTGTTACGGAGAAATTGCCAATCCACCGTATCATAAGCTTTTTGAATATCAACTTTAAAAGCAAATCAAAAAATTAAACCTAAAACCTCCTAAAAACACTAATGGCGGCAGAATGTTTTTTTCCTTCCTAAAGTCGATTTGTTTAATCGTCTTTGCCTTTTCTGCATACGGTTAGTATAACTTTGTTTTTTGTTTTGTCATTGGTCGGTTATCGTGGGTATTAATATATTGGGGTTAACTGGTATACCCCCACGAGTGGATACTTTATTGTTTTTCGTGTGTTCTAGCAATTCTTGTTTTAGGGTTTCGGTTTAGGTTGTTTTGATTGGTTTTTTGTTTCGGTGGTGCTTCATTAAATTGATTGTCCTTCATTATTGTCTCATCATTGTGCTATCTTGTGGCAGCAAGTGGTCGGCTGACCTTGTGGCATTAATTGTTTAAGGATCAAGTGCTATCTTGTCGGCTGACATTGTTTAATCAATTAAGTGGTCGGCTGACCTTCTTGTGGCGGCTCACCTTTTGTTCGGCTGACACTTATTGGCGGCTGACCCTCTTTTGTCGGCTGACATTAAAATTAAATTAATTAGTGCAGTTGTGCTGAAATTGACGTAATTAGGGTTTGGAGTCTATTACTAAGTGGTTCGGTTGATTTTCTGATTTGTTGAAGCGATGGTGGATTCGAGCAATGTAAGTGATAAACCATTGTTTACAGGTTGGAATGATGTAGGTATGGTGTCTACTCTTGAGGTTTTAGTAACGTTAGAGGAGATATCTAATTTATTTTCTATTCCTTTGAATATTGTGCGTGACATTGAAGTGTTTGCAAATGGTGTTAAGGCAAACAAATTTCCTAAATGGTCTACTTTACCTAAGGAGACCACTATGCTTTATTATGAAGTTTTGTGTGAACGCCATAAGGATCTAACTAGCAGCACTTCTTCAATCAGTTCAGGTGGTTCGAGTGTGCACTCTGCACAAATGGCTAAGGAAACAGATGACCCTCTAACAAATGTTTCATCTTCTTGTGATGTAGCTTTGGACCTTGCAGCTAAGGCTGCAACCATTAATGGTTTGCAACCGTGTAATCTACATGAGGTTTTGAAATTATTTGGTGTAACGATGCGCACGGTTGGTGATGCGGGTGAATTTATGCATGACTTAAGAATGAAGAAACATCCTTTGTGGGAATTGATCTCACATGACCGTGCTAAAGAAATTCTGGAGTTACATTGCAAATTTGAAGCTGATATGGTTACGTCTACTAATGGAGGTATTAACGCAGTCTCTTCTCCGTTTAATTCTGAAAATGTCTGTGAAGGGGTTAATGTCTCTATTCCTAGGAAGGTCGTTGAAAAAGTAAATACTCGCTACCACAACACTTTATATGGTTACTTTCTTGGTAAAAGGATTGCATTTCCTGTGGTTGAGTATTTTGCTAAGAATAACTGGGCAAAACATGGTCTTAAGCGTATCATGATGAATGAGAAATGTTTTTTTCTTTTTTCAGTTTGGATCTAGTGAGGGTCTTAATGCGGTTCTGGAAGGTGGTCCGTGGATGGTTCGTAATTTACCAATTTTTCTTAAGAAATGAACTATGAAAACGAATCTTCTAAAGGAGGAACTAACTCGTATTCCGGTATGGGTCAAGTTTCATGATGTCCCGCTACAGGTATTTGAAGAGGAAGGTATTAGTTTAATTGCTTCGTTTCTTGGTAAGCTTATTATGATGGATAAGTATACTGATAATATGTGCAAAGAGTCTTGGGGTCGTTGTAGTTTTGCTCGTTGTCTTATTGAGATGAATGCTGATTCGGAGTTTATAGATAACGTTACTATTGGTGTCCCTGATCTTGAAGTCTCTGGTTGTACTAAGGAATTAATTCATGTTGAACACGAATGGAAACCGCCTAGATGTCATACTTGTAATATTTTTGGTCATTCCTTTGATTCTTGTCCAAAAAATGTTAAACCTAAAACGGTTGAAAATGTGCCAACTCATGCTGATAATGATGGATTCCAACAAGTGCAAAGCAAGAGGCAGAAGTACAAAGGTAATTTAGGGAATCAAGTTCTGAGAGGTGTTCCATTGAGCAAGGGTTTCCAAACAGGTAAGACGGTTGTTTTTCGACCAAAAACTCACTTGGATTCTACAAGTACGAGTGGTGATAATAGTAGTAAGTTGAATACTAAATCTAGTCAGTTGCAGCAGTCTAGCAATCCTAATGGTCCGAACAAGGGTAAAGCTCAAATGAGCAGTGTTTCTACATCTAATAAATTTTCATCTTTGTCCATGCCTGGTATTGACGAAGGGGTTCACGTAAGCGAGGAAGATAATGAGGATGAGGAGGGAGTCGAGGTCGTCTTTGATGAATCGGTGAATCTTCTCAACACTAATATTGGGGCAAGCACTCCTTCTGGCTGATCCCATGTTGATTTTTTATTATTTTCCTCGTAACTTTATGTTATCGTCTTGGTTTTTTTCTAGTTTATATATTTCCAGTATTCTAGACTAGTTAATGTTTATGGCCTGTCATAAACATTTTGTTTAACAAGCTGCCTGTAGCTTGCGGTTAATGTGGCATTTCAGCCACATTCCTTGTACTTCAACGCTTTTTTTGGTTCTATTTACCGGGGTCATTGTTACTCTTTTACCAAAAAAAAAAAAAAAAAACTTTAAAAGCAAATCTTGGCGGACCAGAATTTCTGTGATGGTTTCTCATCAATTCCTGCGTCAATAATATATTATCCGAGATCCTGTGGCCCTGAACAAAAGCTGATTGATTAATATTAACCAAAACCCCCAAATCCTCTTTAATACGGTTAACAATAATCTTGCTAATGCATTTAAAGATAACATTACAACAAGAGATAGGGCGATAATCAGTAATCTTGTCAGGAACAGTAACCTTAGGGATAAGAGCATTAATAGTATGATTAACCTCTTTAAGTAGTTTTCCATTAGAGAAAAACTCCCGAATAGCACAAGTAAAATCAGCACCCACAGTATCCCAAGACTTCTTAAAGAAAACAGAAGTAAAACCATCCGGCCCAGGGGCTTTGTCATCACTCATAGAAAATATAGCACTTTTAATCTCAGAATCAGAGATAGCACGAACCATATGGGCAGCTTTCTGAGGACCAAGCTTGCGAACAAATAAGTTAGAAGTATTAAATTCACCTGAAGCACTTGATTGACCAAGAAATTGCTCATAATGAGCAACAAAAGCCCCAGGCACAGCACCTCCCTCATGAAGAACATTAAGAGAATCACGAACCATTTCAAAACGATTACGAGCAACCCTACTCTTTACCGAATTATGAAAGTAAGCAGTGTTAGAGTCACCTGCATCAAGCCATTCAATTTTAGATTTCTGCCCAAGGAAACGTTCCTCATCAAGCACAACTTCTTTGAAAGCAACTAAATAATGAGCATGATCTTCTTTCAGCAGAACATTTGATGGGTCCAAATCAAGAGCTTGTCGTGCAGCATCTAATTCCACACGAATCTTGTTGACAAGATCATGAAGGTTACCCTGTTCAAACAGTAACTTACGTAACGGGGCCTTTAACCCTTTTAACCTTTTAACAAGCTTGAACATAGCAAACCATTAAACTCAGCCAACCATCCGTTAGCAACAACATCATGAAAACCCTACTTATGCACAAGAAAGTTAAAGAATTTAAAAGGTTTAGGCTTGGGCCTGCTAACAGAAGGGATCCGTAACACACAGGGAGAGTGGTCAGAAATCCTGTAAGGTTGGAAAATAGCAAACATCCTGGAAACTCATCAAGAAACTTAATGTTAGACATAATGCGATCAATCTTTTTAAGAATACCATCATCTCCTTGGGGTTTCTCATTCCAAGTGAAATGAAGACCTCTAGCATTAACATCCATAACTTCCATAAGATTAACACACTCCTTAAATTCCCGCATGGCAATATTAGGAGAATAACCACCATTTGAGTGATCTTCAAGATTAAGAGCAGCATTGAAATCGCCCAAAACAACCCACGGTTTATCATGCATAAAATTAGCATGAGAGATCAAATTAGTCCAAAGAACACGCCGATCAATATAGTAGTTATCTGCATAAACAAAGGAGCAAAACAAAGTACGGTTATCCACACGGGTATCGATCTGACAATGCATAACTTGACTTGTTTGGGACAACACCATAATATCCATATTATCATCATTCCAGCCAAGAATAATACGTGTCCCTTTAGGACACAAACCACCATTAGATGTCCACTTCCATCTACTAAAAATCTTACGACACATATCATAAACACCTGAAGCATCAACATGGGACTCCAAGATAGCACATACACTCAGATTGTTTTCATTAACAACCTGACGAACCTCTTTTCGTTTAGGGGATTGGTTCAAACCCTATTCCACGAGGCTATACTAAACATTTAAAACAGTCGTAGCAGGAGTGCTTGCCCCTGTTTGATAATTGAGAAGATTAACAGTTTCATCATAAACATTTTCAATCTCCTCATCATCATCATCTTCAACCTAATCACCTGTTTCGTCTGGTAGATTCTCAAAAGAATTGGAAGTAGAAACATTCACAACAGATTTACCTCTATTAGAACTACCAGGGATAGAAACATTACCAGAATCACCACTGTTTTTATCACGGTTAGGATTAGGATTCGTACCAGATTTGGGAGGATTATCATCATTGATTGTCTTTGGAACAAAGTTAAAAGGATTACCAACCTGGAAGCCCTTGCTTAAAGGAACTCCTCTCGGAATCTGACATCCTTGCTTACCTTTATTATTACGCTTACTACTCCTGACTTGTTGAAATCCATCATCTTGTTCCTGTACACCAGTAGGTGCCACTTTGGGAATAACACGTTTAGGACAAATTTCAGCCGTATGGCCAAAAACATTACATGTAGGGCATCTAGGAGGCTTCCACTCATATTCAACTTTAACAGTTTCTTTGGTAAACCCATCCCCATCCAAATCAGGAACACCAATAGTAATTGTCTCATGTAAGGCACAATCAAATTTTATTTCAATTAAAACACGAGCAAAACTACTACGACCCCATGATTCTTTACACATAGTGCTAGTAATAGAATCAAGCATAATAGGCCTACCAAGATGTGTAGCAATCAAACTAATACCCTCTTCCTCAAACACTTGAATAGGCACATCGTGAAGTTTAACCCACACAGGAATACGCGTAAATTCCTCTTTTCGAAGACTAGTTTTCATAGTATACTGTTTAAGAATGATAGGAGAATTACGAATCATCCATGGGCCACCCTCCAACACACTTTTATAACCAGCTTGTGTGTCAAATTTTAAGAAAAAGAAACCATTAGAATTCATCATGATCCTATTTAATCCAAATTTAGCCCAGTTAGTTTTAGCATAATACTCAACCACAGGAAATGTAATTCTTCTACCGATAAAGTAACCATATAGTGTATTATGAAATCGAGTATTAACTTTTTCAACCACTTTACGTGGTATAGAAACCTGAACACCCTCAAATCTGTTTTCAGTAATAGCAGAACCAATGATAGTACGTACAATAGGAGGTTGTTTACTTGGACCAGCAGCAGATGCATAAGAGTTAGATTGAACACCAATCTCCACAGATCGTACAATAGAAGGTTCAGCCACACCATGTGTTACATTAGTTGCATTCTCACCAAACAATCTATATTCATTACCCGTAGGTTCGGGTGGAGGAGAGCCAGGATAATCAACAGATTTAGTATTAGGGCTCGAAGACCACACATTTTCTTCCTCATTAGTACTAGCCACATTAAAACAACATGTTCTAGTTCGTCAGGTAATAGCTTAGAGACAAGAGGAGTAGAGAGACTTACAAATTCATCAAGAGAATTGAATGGAGTAGTTATACTTGCTTGCCGCAACGTAATATGAGAATCAATCTCAGATTTAGGGCTTGAGTGAACCCTAACCAATTCCAGCTTATCTCCCATTGCAATAATCTCTTTCTCATATTCACACAACCATTTAATCACCTCATTGGCACGATCTTTGTTAACCAAACTCCATAGTTCATACTTATTCATCTTTAAATCTAACATAAAATCATGTAAATCTTGTCTAACCCCAAGTTTAACACCAAACAGATCCCTAGTCGCATCCAAGCTGCATGATTCCATGTTGTTAATAATAGAAGCTCTTTCAGCCAATGGAATGTTACTCAACATGTACGAATCCATAATCAATACGCAACCTTAACCACGAAAAACAAACCCTAAAAATTAGTAAACGAAATAATAATCTAACCGTGATCCACCACAAAAACCCCTAAAAAACAAATAATTGGTCGACTATAAAAAAACAAAGAGAACAATTGTCGCAGTACCCAAATTAATAACAAATGAGACCCTACACGTGATCAATGTCAACCGAAAATCTTAATATATTGATGACAATCTTAATATATTGTCAACCGACAATCTTAATATATTGATTCCTCACTATATATTGATGACAAATCAATGTCAACCGACAATCTTAATATATTGATGACACGTGATCGCAAAGTGACAAACAGCAACCGACCAAAGAATGAATAAACAGTAACCTACGAAGACCAATTAAATTGCAACAAAAAAAATTAACGAACTCGTGAACGTACACATCAAATGACGGCAGAAAAAAATTAAATAAAAACCAATTTAATTAACCCTAAAACCAAGCAACCAAACAAGGACTTTGTTAACTCAAGAATAATCAGTGATTAATCGAGAAAACAACATCATTATAAGGTATTCGGATTAAAGGAAAAAGAAAATTGGGTTATGAGAAGAAGGGATTTTTCTGGCAGCCATTGATGTTTTTTAGGGTTTTTTGCACGTTATAACTGGTTAATTAATTAAACTATACGTTATATGATTTTTTAATTAAAATACATGTTTTAATTAAATGACTAAGTAAAATACCTTAGGTTATACATGAATTAATTAAATAAATTAATTTAGCCTAAGGTTTAGTATAACGTGCCTTTAAAAAATAGTTTTCATGAAAAACCCGAATCCCGAGCCCGTGTTCTATATAAGCCGAACCAAATAAGCTATACAAAAGTCCCACCGACACCTTGGAGGGGTCTCGGTTGACACTAACTAAATCTACCAAACATGTAAACATACCCCGTCCTAATGTTGGGGTCTCTTGGTCTCGGGTCCGAATAAACAAACAGCCCCTTTGGGGTCTCGGTGGTGTCGGTTACACCCAAACCGAACAACAAACACACCTTCACCTTCGGTCGGGGTTTCTTACCTGCGTCCGAGCCAAACCACACCAAGCCGAGAGTCATGAGACTCTCGGTGGTTGTGAACAAAAGCAAGTCGAGCCCCTTTGGGGTCTCGGTTGTCTCGGCCGAACCAAACCACACACCAAACCAAACCCGTAACATGAAATTAATTAATCCTATGTTTGTTCTTACATGTTATTGATGATTAATTAATTTAAACGTTGAGTTACATAAGATTTAAATAAGATGAAAAGGGTTTTGATTATACCAACGTGTGTAGAACGAAGAGATGATCACGAATAAATATACAAGTAACAAAAATCGTCTGGTTTTCCCTTTTTCTTGATGTAGGCCGGCGGCACCAAGGAGACAAGAGAGAGAGAACAAAATTTTATAAAACCTAAAAATAATGAAGTTGTTTTCCCCTGGTGTTTTAATAAAAGTTTTTGGGCCAAAAGGACCACCTGGCCTTCTCTCTTTGTCTTGCCGCGGCTATGGGGCCCACCAAAGGTAAACCCATAACTTTTCCGTGTCTAAATAATTAGTCGTGTATGTTCGTGATTTCGTATTCGTGAATTTGGCATTCGTGATCGTGTCACATTTATAATATTTATGATTGTTCATTATTTAATGTCGTGACATGTGTATTAATATTATAAATGGAAAGTTTAAATTTTATCGTGTTTCATAAGTTACTGTTCACGTGTACTGTTCATGGTATTTTAATGCGGGTTTTACAAATGTATTTCATGTTTCATATGTTAATATATTTGATATTTCATAATGAGTAAGCTTTCTAAAAATAGAAGGTTTCTATATATAGTAACTTTCCAAATATAGTAGGTTTCCATATATAGCAACTTTCCAAAAATAGCCAATTTCCATAAATAGTAAGTTTCCAAGAATAAAAGGTTTTCATAATTAGTAAGTTTTAAAAAATAGAAAGTTTCCATAAATAGTATGTTTCCATAAATAGCATGTTTTCATAATTAGTATGTTTCCATAACTAATAGTAAGTTAGTTGAATAAGCATGTGATAAGCTAAAGCTTAAATAATATATTTATAAGTCATGACTAATTAAATGTAATAATATAGTAAATTTTATTAATAAATAAATACTTTAGGTTAATATGATAATTATTAATTAATATATAATACATGGTTTATAAATAATTATTAATTAAGAATATAACTTGATGTACATTAATAATACTTTACTATAACTTGATATTGTACAATTATATTAAAGTAATATATTAATTTAATTAAACCATGGTTAACATGTAATTAAATACTTATGCTAAGTATTAATTAATTTAAATGTATCATGTAATTTATCATGAATAATTATATGTATAATTATTATAATGTATAGTTTATTCAATTAAACCAAAATGTGTCATGTCATATGTCATGAATAATTTTATAATATAATTATTATAGTCTAAGTTAATTTATTAAATAGACCATGTTACTTTTCATGAATAATTAACCAATAAGTTATATCCTAAGTCTTGATTTATTAAATTAGCTATAACATGATTAATTTAATATACTTAACTAAATTAATAAAATTAGTTACAACATGGTTAATTTAATATACTAATTAAATTAATAAAGTTAATTTAGAAAAGTTTAAACCCACACACCCTTGTTGTGGCTCATGCGTGTATCCGAGCCCCGAACCGAGTCACACCGAGACACCATGTCTCGGCATGCCCGAAACATAGCAACATCACCACAGACTGTTTAGCGATAGAAAATTTTGTAGCTGTTTTGTCGCTAACCTAATCTAAGTTTGTCACGAATCTGCTCATGGGATTCTATGACAGAATTTCTGTCACAGAATCTGGCGCTAATCTAGAAAAGAAACCAACACCCCCCCCCCCCCCTGTGGCTCCTGCTGTTTGCGGCTGACAGATTACCACAACCACTTGGCTGCGGCTGCTGGCTAAAAATAAGCCACCGAGAGTCCCTTTTTGGACCTCGATTTGGTCCGAAACAACCAAACGAGCCTTTGGCTCTTGGTAAATCATGGGTTCTCTCATTTCAGTTATTTAAAACATGTGTTCATCCTTTACTTAATTCGATAAGTTCTTAAAAAAAATAATTTTAAGATTTAAGATTTGATGATTACCTTCATGATTTGTAATAGAAAAGGATGGACACGAATATACACTAACAAACAGAGATCGAACAAAGCCCCTCTCCTTTTTCTCTTCTTAGGCCGACGGCTGCCATGAACAACCCTAGGGTTTCTTTTGATTTCTTAATTTGTTACAAATGACACCAATTGTGTGTATTTTGGTTAATAATTCCCATGGGTCGGGCTTGGGCCTTAGTTTCTTGTAAGGCTTATTATAACTACTAGTCCATCTAATTATGATGTGATATAACTCGTATTCCCGTGCCTTACTTGTATTTTGTTATTATTATTCTTGTCGTGTGTTCGTGTTTTAACCTCGTGTACTTCTTGTCGTGTAATATATATTATACGTGAATACTTACGTAAATACTTGTCATAATTAAATAATCATATACGTAATACTTGTACTTGTTCATTAAATATTCGTGGTACGTTCGTGCATTAATTAATTATAAAGTTTTAATTAATCCGTGTATTTCGTGTATTTAATGCTTCTAGTATTTTATGCGGATTTTACATATAACATCCGAGGAGTTTACATCCTTGTGCTCCTCCGGAAAATATGACGATGGATCGACTTCCTTCTAACCAAATAGGCTTGTATGAACAATTTTTTAAGCTTTCCGGACTACGGGTTCCTTTCTCCTCATTCCTATTAGCCTTTATCAAATCCTTGTTGTGCATATCTCTAAAATGGTTCCTTCAGGCTTGAATCGGGTAATAACTTTTGAAGTTTATCGCCAAAGCCTTTTGATTGATCCGACTATGACCCTCTTTCGTCTTTACTATCGATTGAGTAGGCAAGGCGATTGGTTCTCATTGGAAAAACGATCCGGGAAGGGTGCTCACAAACAAATATTTCATGATGTGCTTACCTGTTTGAAAAATTGGAAGTGGGAATTTTTCTTAATCGACCGAGAAGCCATCCTGAATTATAGTCGTGGCGACACATAGATTCCGAAATGACTTTATTCCTCAAGATGGATTCCGGGAGGAAGATGCTCTTCTTTTGGAGACAAAGGTGGTTTTTATGGCTAGGTTGTCTCAAACTTGGGAATGTCCGAAGTATCTGCCTCGTTTCATGGATCCGGAAGGGAATGGTACTATACCCTCTTAGCACTTTTATTTTGTACTTATGCTTCTTCTTGTATGTCTTTCTTCTTCCCCCCCTTTTTTTACTATTTGTAAAAATTATTTTTTCTTTTTCGTCTTGTTCTTTGCTTACAGTTATCATCATGTCTGAATATTTACGCTTTCCTATTACTACCCTGGACCGGATTGAGAAAGGCGACAAGCTCAGCAATGTCAACCAAATAAGTCCTCGTATCACAAACGCCCATAAAGCCGGTGAAAAGCTAAGCTCCCCTACTCCGGAACAAATAGCCGCCGCGAATGAAAGCGAGACTGTCAAGGCTAATCGTAAGAAGAAAAGGTTGGTTGCGCTTCGTGCTGCTGAGGAGAGGAAGAAGAAGAAAGAGTCCGCAGATGCTTCCGAGAACCCCAATGCTAAGAAGAACAAAGTTGAGAAAGATGGTACTTCCGGAAAAGCCAAAGATAAACCAAAAAAAGCTGACAAAGCCACCAGTGATCTACTTCGTAGTATGAAAAGGATGATCGTGGACAGGCCAAATACATCCTTCGGACCTCAATAAAAAAAGTCGTACCAATTATGTTGATGACACTAAAGATAGAGACTCTACCTCTCATGGTAAAATTATAAGCCCAACACCTATAGAGTCTATTGATCTGAGGCTTATTTCTACCACTCCGGCTGGTGATTCGTCCGTTCCTTCGGATGATAAATGTCCCAAGAGAATCCCTCCATTCATGAGGTTGAGAAAACTGTTCAGCTAAACCTTGCTTCTGAAAAGACCGATAATGAAAAAGAAAATCCCTTCACCTTAGTTTTCCCCTCTCCGACATGCCTACTTCGAGGGAGGAAGTTCTAAAGGTGCGTTCTCTCCAGAAAACTATGATTCTCCTAATCACAGAGATGGCAAGGTCACGCTGATCCCAATCACTTCAGCTAAAGTGTAAGTCCTTCTTGTCTTTTGTTTTATGATATGTGCATGTTATGTTTCATTCTTGTCCCCCTTTTTTTTTAATAAAAAACCCTGTGTTCGATTGTTATTAGGAGTCTTTCCTGCGGATGAGGGTAGTCCTGGTCCGGGAGAAAAGTATGTTCCGAACTGGCTTATCGGTGCTAATAGCAGGGTGGAAACCCCTACCGAATGCACAGATTTAATGATGAACATGGTTCCCCTACTATGCCACAGGAATTGAGCTCCTACCCCTCATCTCTTGCCTTGGACCGGTGCTGGTACCTACTTTCCCGGAATACAATGGGTATGGTTGATTCTCTCCGAAGGATGGAGAAGGAAACTAAAGATCAATATGATCTTTATGATAAGTATGAACAATGTCAATCTCTTCTGAAAGCTTCGGATGCAAAATTATCAGCACAACTCAATGCCAACTCCACACTTGCTTCTCATCTGGACACTTCCGAAGCACTTTGCAAATCTAAGGAATCTGAGATAGCCGCGATTAATGGCGAGAAGTGGGAGTTGTCCGAAGAGTTGAAAGGCCGAGATATCCGGATCACCGATTTGGAAGCTACTTTAGCTCGTCGAGAAGCCAAGCTGAAAGATTAATCCAACCAAGCTGTAGGATGGAAGGTTGAAAAAGAAGAATTCCGAAGTAAGCTAAATACTTCCGAGATGATTCGGTACAACGTTGTCCGGACTTTACTACCCTCTATTGTTTCCAAACTTCTAAACAGCCATGAGCACAAAGCTAAGATAACGGAATGCTTCAATATGGCAATCCAGGCCGGGTGGGCTGAGGCTGTGAAGGTATGAAAAAGCAAGGAAGAAATTTTTAGCTGTCATTTCAGCAACCAAAGGCTTCGACCCTTACTATTTCACTTTTTAGTTCGTAATTCCCAACTCAAAACGAATTGATTGTCCAAAAGATATCAAGTTCACAAATTGTTTTTGGTTTTAGATTTTATAAGATTTTGGTAATCTAGGTCTAATTCAACAAAGCACGTAAAAAATTGTAAACTACTATCACTACGTAACCGTACTACTCTAAAACAAGGTGCATATACCACAATTAATGCAGATTGTACAAGTATTTAATGCACAAATTGTAAATCTACTATAAATATAAAGTATGTAAAGTGCAAGGACTGGAAATGAAAATTTTTAAAACTAAAATGACTGAAAATGAAAATGTTAACTAACTATAACAAATTTGTAACAAACTTGAAAACTGCCTAACCAAAATTGTAACAAATCACTAATCCAGGGACCTTAATGTGCAAACCCTAACAAACTAAACTATTAAAGGCTGATTAAACAAATCCCTAAAATTAAGGGACTAAAGTGCAATAAAAGTTAGATTTTTAGTAAAAACGGGTTAACAAGTGCAATAAGCTCGTTCTGGCTTATTCCTCAATCTTAAAAGCTCTAATCTGTTGCAAAGAACTTAAAACTGAATTTTACTTAGTCATCTTAAAGGAAATAAGCTAAATCGTCCTAGAACTCAAGATAGCTTTTTGGAATAAGCTGAAAATAAGCTACCAGCTTATCCAGACAATCACTACTTGATTTTTAAATGAAATTGATAGAACAAGCATATAAAAGAATGGAATGTCAAAAATTATCAAAATTCATCAAGTGAATAAGTTGGAATGTGGAATTAAGCAAAATTGGGCTTATTTGACTTTCGTTGACCATATTTTGACAAAAAGCTGAAAAGTTCCAAATCCACTTAAAATCACTTGGGCAACAAGAATATGCAATAAAATCACTAGTTTGTTGAAGAGAATAAGTGGGAAATGATAAGAAGATTAGGCCTCATTACAGAAACTGAGCTTTGCTAAGCAGCTTATTCAAAAGCTTATTTCTTGCTTAATTTGGAAAACTGTATGGTCTACTTAGTATGTATAGAAAGCTTAGATGTTCAACTAGACTCAACAACAAAAATCAACTCCTAAATTCCACTAACAAAGAATTGGCAGATGTTTGATTCTAGCTTGTTTTAGCTGTCAAAATGGACCCAAAGTATTTTATGGCAGTTTGCCTGTTTGACTATAAAATCTTGCAAGTTTACTTGTACTAGTCTAGTGAGTGAATGTAAACTCTAATCAACAACTTTCATCTACTAAATCAAGAAATCTCTACTAATCCAAACACCACTTATCAGATAAGCACAATTATCAAACTATGGAAACTAAGATAAGCTAACAATCAATGAAAACTAGTACTCACAACAAATCAAGTAACTAAAAATGAACAAGAATCAGGCATCACAAAGTATTTTACACTAGAAAACAATAATAAGCATGCAGTATGATTTTTAGAGGAATTTTACTAAAGAAGAACTTATTGGAGTAATTGAAGGCTACTTTGGTGATGAAGTGGAGCGCTGAGCTCACTTAATCTTTAACCACCACCCAAACTACCATCTACAATAGCTACAAGTCATGATTCACCATCATCATCATCATCAAATCACCCCTACTACACTAGTCTGATCAAGGAAATGGCTAGGCTGTGAGCTGAAATGAGTCTGATAATGAACAAGCTATCAAATAGAACTCAAAACAACTTCATTGTTAAATGAGAACAACAAAATAAATCATAGGAACAGTAGGATAGAAGATTGCAGTTGAAATGAGAGTGAAAAGTAGATTTAGGTAAAGTGAGCTTTCATTAATGGTGGAATTCTGTTACAATAAAACTAACAAACTAACAAACTCTCTTAAAGTGGTTGTCAATCACTTTGAGAGGTTTCTAACTGCGTAACTAACAACAAAATGTGAGAGAAATCTAAGTGTGTGTGTTTTGCACACTTAGGTACAATTACATCAAATGAAGAATAAACTAGGGTATTTATAGAGGAGAAGAGAGGTGAGGATGAAGTTGGTGACATGCCAGAACCAATCACAAGTTTCCACGTGTCTCTAACTGATGAATTATGATTTGCAGTCGAAGAACACAAATGGGCCTTTTTGATTCAATGGATCTTAGCTTAATTGGTTGACTGGGTTGACTTCGTCTTGCAAATGCGAGCACTTTTCATGTTAAACACTTTCCATGATATTCACTCTATCAATTTTCCACAATCTGGGCTTGAGTGTGATACTTGGCGTGTTTTTATTAGTTGAGAGAAAGTCACACGGATCATTATCCGTTATATGAAATATGATTGGTGGATCAGAGCACTGTTATGATTCGCCATTTATTCTCTCTCTTTATTTATTATAGATGAGCTGGTGATCCATGTTTATCAAATGAAGCTCTCCTATTGGCTGATAGCAAAACACACAGATCACTCTTGAAACTTCATTCCTTTTTGGCAATTTAGGTCCTTATACTTGGCAAATTTGTATTTTGAGCTATAATCTTCATAACCTTGGCAAATATGGTCCTTTTAACTTTGAACTTGAACACAAATGATCCTTTGACTTGTTGACTTGAACTTTGACCATGTTTGACTTTGTTCTTGACTTTTCTAACTTTGCACTTTTAGTCCTTCTAATTTCGAAGTTGTTAAGAAAGGTCCTTTGACTTTGTTTGACTTGTCACTTTTCGTCCTTCTTTTGTCTTTTCTTCATCAATAATGGCTTGATTTCCTTGTTTGCTTCATATTTGTATCTTATTACCTACACAAGCACAAACAACATAGTATACCCATAATACTGCTTTTATAAATCAAAATCAGGTATTTTACTTTGTGTTTTAGGGTTAATTATGATATAATTGATATGAGATCTCACTCATATCAAATCTTCTACACTTGATCATTGCCATGACCTCATGCAATGCTACACTTTAAAGCACCAATTTACACTTTTCTCATAATTAATCCACCTTGGCCAATATAGAATGCATTTACACTACTCTACACTACATGATGCATGATTTTGATTTTTACAATGCAATGCAAAGGAAAACAATTCTGTTTATATATTTTTGGATTTTTCTTGAAATGGTTTTGATGGAAATAACTCGTAAAGAAATCAAGGACTTTAATTAGGGCTTTGGTACCATGAACACTTATCATCCTTAAGTTTCACTTTCCCCATACCAAGCTTTTGTTATCCATAAGTGAAAGTGCATCGACTTATTCATAAAAATTAATTGTGTTTCCATTATACCCCCACTTATTATGTCTCTAAGACCGGTTATTATTTGAGCAAATTGCTTTTGGGTAAATTTTTCATTATTTAAAGCGTGAAATATAAGAAGTGTAAAATCTGAAAATAAGGAAGCATGGTTTTAATCCTAAGTAACCATCATATCCATTACTTGAAAAACCGCCCACAATTGATATAAGTCCGACCCATAATAATAAGTCACTCGCCTTATGTGTAAGATCCTTATGTCATGCATTAATAAGTAGCTACTCACTCTCTAAGAAAAGAAAAATAAAACTCACACAATAATTTATATCCGCCGCCTTTTTGAGACCTTGGATCTTCAATCCCGCAACCCGTCAAGGTAATATTTGATTGGAGCAACTATTAAATCACCGTAACCCTTGTGAGAGTTAATATTGGAATTCAATAGCTACTATAATTAACACTTCACTACCCCTCTTGGGAGTCTTGTATAATTACTTTTTTCTTCTTTTTTTTCTAGCAACTCATTTTTTGTAAATCGCTCTTATTTTTATTTATTCCTCACAAAGAAAGTTGAAAAGAATAAAAGGAAAAACACCCGCTAAGTATTAAGCATGACATAATTCTAGTACACATAAAACGTTCTAACTTAAAATCTTAAGACGTACTTATACCAACCACGAATGATTAGTCAAAAATGCATAAAAGACTACAAACCAATTAAAACCATTCTTGATTATTTATTAACATATATACATGCGTTGACAAGAAAGTAAAGGTTACGAAAGGGGATATAACAGCCACAATTAATTAATATAAGGTTTATTCGGCCCTTAACACTTACTTCAAACTTTATCATCTCTTGTTCTCCGCAGTTTAAAATCTCAAATAATGAGACTCGTGGATGCTTAGCCTAATAAACCAATAAAGGTCTACATGGTTAAGGCTACTAGCTAGAGAATGCTTAGATAAGCAAACTCGGGTTGAGTCAAAGTATCCATGGCGGGCCTAATATGTCAAAGAAGTCTAAATTTGTTAAACCATGTCCTTTATTATATTTTTTTTCTTTTCATATATTTTTTGATGAAAAATAAAAGAAGAAATATATACAATGCAAATGTGTTATGCAAATGAAAAATGATTAATGCAAAAATTATGAATGCATATTTTTGCTGGCCAAAATAGATCAAAAATTTGAAAAATGTTTGAAAAATCAATTTCAAGTTATCATGAAGTCAATGATAATTTTCTAGGTAAGGTCACTTCGATAGAAGACCCCCTACACTTAAGATAAACATTGTCCTCAATGTTTAAGAGTATTGGAGTAAACTCCCCTACACTTATTACATTGATAACTTTGCTTATCCAAGTCTACTATAGTGAATTCATTTTAAGCACAATTGGTTTGAAAATCACAATAGTAACGAAGTGAACCCGATACAAGGGCGTCCTCCATAAGCTCTAATGCATGCAATGAGAGAGAGAAACCCTACAAACATCAAGAAGACAAAAGAGAGGCATCCCTCTATACTTGTTCTCATCTATATACCCTTTATTCCTATCCTACTACACTCTAGTCGAGAAGATCTAAGCCTAGTTATTCAAGCTTGATTTAAGGAGTCTCTAGCTCGACTTATCCCACACTTAAAAGTGTCTATGGAAAACCTATCATGGAGAGTAAAAGAGTTACCCTTTTTAAGAAAAATCTCCATGATAAGGTAAAACAAGTTTTCAAATATACAAAACTCCATAAATATCCACTCGAATCAAATACATAATTGTCATCCCACTTATAACACAATCCAAAAGGAAACATCCCAATTAATGGTGAGATGGGTGAGGTGTCCTTCTCCATAAGTGTTGCCCATAAATTTTCTAAAGGATGATGAGGTGATACTCTAAAATATCCCACAAGTTTTTCTTTTATTGCATCAGGTGGATACTGAGTTGCCTTATAAATCTCTATACCAGGATCAAAAATACTTTCCTTGATAAGAAAAAAACAAGTGGTGGTACCCTTAGAAGATTTCCCCTTATATATCACATCTTGAGAGAAAGGTTGTGGAACAATGGGTGTCAACAAACTCTTGGGAGAAACCACCATGTCTTGTTGTTCGTTGTTACTTTGAAAGGGTGAGGTGGAAAGGAGAGAAGGTAATGTGTCTTCATGCAATAAAGCATCTAGAAAGAGTATGTCTCCCTCCTTATCAAAATACACAAAAATATACTTAAGAGGTGTATCAACCTCAAGAAACTCATCACTCTCACCAATGATAGAACCCTCCTCATCACCATAATCATCATAGATTGGTATGTCAAAGATTGGTGACTCAACATGTATCTCCTTAAAACCCAAGGGAGTGTGATCATCAAAGAATGGAGGAGGCTCAAAAATGGAGAACTCATCATCACTATATTCATCATAAATTAGTGTATCAAAAAGAGGTGGTTCATCATCACTAGAATCCTCATTGTGGTGGAAAAGTGGGTTATCAAATGATGTTTCAAAAAGAGGATTGGAATGTATCACAAAATCACCAAAGTTAAGCTCTAAAGGTTCATGAATATTCAAGGAGGATGTAATGGAGGCTATGGTCTCAACATAGGGAAAATCATAATCTCCACTTTTGCAAGCTTCATTAAAATACTAATCATAAACTTCATCAAGGATATCAACGTTATTCACCTCCTTATCAAGAACATCAATGTGATTTACCGACTCGGGCTCATTGGATTTCTTAGACAACTTCCCCATGTTAAACACAACTTTTTCATCTCCTACTCGCATTGTGAGTTCGCCTTTCGCCACATCAATGAGAGTACGTCCCGTTCTCAAGAAAGGCCTTCCAACAATAAGAGAAACTCTCAGGTCCATGTCATAGTCAACAACTACAAAATCCGCGGGGAATGTGAATTTATCAACTCCAACAAAAACATCTTCCGCAATTCCCACCGGATAAGCTATTGAACTGTTTGCTAATTCAAGTGTCATTTTTGTAGGTGTGAGCTCGGGAAGTGAAAGTCGTTTCCAAACCGACAAAAGCGTAGAACCAGAAGATGAAGGCTTGTCACAAGGATGAACCTTAGAAGGTGTCACCAAAGAAGGTTTAGGAGGAATTGAAGGATCATTGGTTGTTTACCGACTCCTTGTAGTGATGGCATTTACATTTGCCCTTGGATTGGTTTGAGTGTTGGGGTAAAGCACCTTGTGTTCTTTGATTTAGAAGCAACATAAATTTCTTGTTTGTTTCCTCATGCATTTCCCTCATTCTCTTCTCATTGACTTGAAACCTCCTTTCATTCTCTTGATTCATTTTATGAAGAACCTCAATAGTGTTAAAATCATGTGGCTCATTCCCTTGAAATCCTTGAGGTTAGAAAGGTGGAAGTTGATTGTAAAACCCTTGGTTATTGCCATGAAAGTGATTCCTTGGTTTTGAAAGTTATTGGGTGCTCTATTGTTGTTTTGCCCTTGGTAATTTCCCCTTAGCCCTTGATTTCTTTGAAGCAATTGTGGAGGGTGTGTTTGGTTTGGGGTGGGTTGATGGGGTGGGAAACCCGGGTAGAGCAAGGTAATTGTTAAACTTGTAAGAGAGGTGATTAGGATTGATGTTGGGTTTAAAGTGCTCTCTTTGTTCATCTTGATAGCATATCATTCACCTTGAAAGTTTTGAACTTTATCACATTGCAAATATGAGTGAGGTCCTCCACATGTCTCATAACTTAGGGTAATGGCATTAACATCATTGGAAGAAAAATTGTTCAAGGAAACTTTCATAAGGGCTTGAATCATCTCTTGATTCATCTTTTGATTCTTGTCAATTGCTTGAAGAATTTCATTGTGACTCTTGAGGAGTTGGTTATCAATGGATGTATCAGCACTCTCTTGAACAACATGGACCACCTCATCTCTTTGGTTATTTGTTTGAACCATGGATTTTGTCTCAATGATATCTCATGCATCTTGTGTGGATTTTGAAAGAATGTTCCCACCCGTGGCCGAGTTAAGGGAATCTTGATGGTGAGATCTCAAAGCATTGTAGAAGGTGTTGATTTGGTGAACTTGGTTAAATCCATGATTTTGGGCACTTTCTCAACAACTCTTTGAACTCTTCCCAAGACTCACTAAAGTTTTGGTCTTGCTATTGCTTAAATCCTATGATTTGGTTTCTCAAGGCGGTTGTTCATGAAGGAGGAAAGAACTTATTAACAAATTTCTTCTTTAAGTCCTCCCAAGTGAAAATTCTCATAGAAGGTAGCTTGTCTAGCCAACTCCTAGCATTACCCTCTAAGGAGAAAGGGAATAGGATCATCTTAATTGCCTCATGAGGGACCCCATTATACTTAAGTGTAGTAAAAAGTGACATGAATCTCTTGATGTGTTCATGGGGGTCATCCATGGGTCTCCCTAAGAATGGAATAGAAGAAACCATATTGATCATGTTTGTCTTAAGCTCAAAAGTGTTTGCGGGTATCTCGGGTATAACAATAGCATCCGCATTTCCCTCCACATTTGATTGAAGGATCTGAATCAATGGTCTAATATCAACGGCAACCATGACTTCTTGTGAGTTGATCAAAGCACGATGCTAGGGATCGGCTTGATGGACGGTGTTGTTCTTGTTCTTTTTCTTCCTTTTGGGAGGAAGGGGTTGTACACCAAAAGGTATATGTGCACACGCTCGAGTGCGCATGCAACTCAACTCAAGGAGTGAGAGAGGAGCTCTCGATCGACTTTGGAAAAGAAGGGATTATCCTTTCCGAGGTTCAATAAGTAATATCCACAAGAAAGTATAATATATGTAAGTACTAATTGGGTGGCACACCACTTACCACTATCACTCTTGAAAGACCCACAAGAAAGCGGAGAAACGAGGCTGCGCGTAGCACTTAAGAGCCTGCTTCTTTAGAATGTGTAATACACTCGCATTATACCCCCACACAGTGGCCTCTTTCTCAAGTTCAAGTAGATTATGTTATTTATCTATTGTGCCTTAATTAACTTTGATCGATACACGTACTTAGGACCGGAACGCCCCCGAGCACGGTGTATTGCAAAAGCAATACTTATGGAAGTAGGTGGATTGGTTGTTCGTATCTACGTATATGTATTTACATATAATAATATATCAAAAATATATTTGTATTTATTTTGTTTTTAAGAAAATACTATATGTACGTAAAAGCGAGTGAAACCATTATATACAATATATTTTTGGTGTAATCTTTTAGGAAAAATATTACTTTTTAAATTTTTTATTTTTGGTTCAATTCTTAGGAAAGAATTGAATTTTATGGTTTTTTTTATTTTTTATATTTTTATCTTTTTGATTTTTTTTATCTTTTTTATTTATGATACGTAAAAGGAACGTTCACAAGGTGAACGGATCCCAAAAACAATTGTAACCGTCAATCAATCGTCAATCGTAACGTAATGAACCGGCAGCGGCGCCATTCCATATTTCACTTTTTAGTTCGTAATTCTCAACTCAAAACGAATTGATTATCCAAAAGATATCAAGTTCACAAATTGTTTTTGGTTTTAGATTTTATAAGATTTTTGGTAATCTAGGTCTAATTCAACAAAGCACGTAAAAAATTGTAAAATATTATCACTACGTAACCGTACTACTCTAAAACAAGGTGCACATACCACAATTAATGCAAATTGTATAAGTATTCAATGCACAAATTGTAAATCTACTAAAAATGTAAAGTATGTAAAGTGCAAGGACTGGAAATGAAAACTTTCAAACTAAAAGGACTGAAAATGAAAATGTTAACTAACTATAACAAATTTGTAACAAACTTGAAAACTGCCTAACCAAAATTGTAACAAATCACTAATCCAGGGACCTTAATGTGCAAATCCTAACAAACTAAACTATTAAAGGCTGATTAAACAAATCCCTAAAATTAAGGGACTAATCGTTTTTTTCTACGATTCCACTTTGGTAGTTTCATCATGACATCTTATAAACAACTCGTGTGTAAACACGTTTTTCTTATTTGATTTAGTGGTTGACATCCTTTAGTGGGGTCCTTTTTTATTATTCTTGTCGGCCTTTGTCCTTTGCTCCTTTTATTCCGTCAGTGCAGATTATCACTTTTAGTGCGAATTGTAGACTTGTTTTCTTGTATAGCATTTATTGCTTGCTTAGGGTTTTGCATTGGTGGGGCTTCCTGGTTTTTTTAATCGTTAGTTTGTTTTAAGATTCGCTAGTTTTGGCCGTAGTTGCTTGTGATTGGTGGCTAACGTTGAATATTCTTGTGGGTCTTTGGATTTTGTAGGGTTATGATTGGTGGATTGTTGGTGGATTATTTTACTGATTATCGTGACTAGCAATCATTAGCCTACTCAAGATTCGTTTCTTTTTATTTTGCTTGGCGATTTGGTGCTATTGGCTGTTTTATTTTTAGAATGAACATGGATTCGAGTAATGAAAGTGATA
This sequence comes from Glebionis coronaria, assembly GCA_025667525.1. Classification (NCBI taxonomy): domain Eukaryota; kingdom Viridiplantae; phylum Streptophyta; class Magnoliopsida; order Asterales; family Asteraceae; genus Glebionis; species Glebionis coronaria. Next base: position 1,309,605 of record JANFOE010000447.1, on the reverse strand, counting down.
AGCCACTGTTTACAGGTTGGAATGATGTGATTAAGGTGTCTAATCTTAAGGTTTTAGTAACGTTAGAGGAGATATCTAATTTGTTTTCTGTTCCTTTGAATACTGTGCGTGAAATTGAAGTGTTTGCAAATGGTGTTAAGGCAAACAAATTTCCTAAATGGTCTACTTTACCTAAGGAGACCACTATGCTTTATTATGAAGTTTTGTGTGAACGCCATAAGAATCTAACTAGTAGAACTTCTTCACTAAGTTCAGGTGGTTCGAGTGTGCACTCTGCACAAATGGCTAAGGAAACAGATGACCCTATTACAAATGTTTCCTCTTCTTGTGATATATCTTTGGACCTTGCAGCTAAGGCTGCAACCATTAATGGTATGCAACCGTGTAATCTACATGAGGTTTTGAAATTATTTGGTGTAACGATTCGCACGGTTGGTGATGCGGGTGAATTTATGCATGAATTACGAATGAAGAAACATCCTTTGTGGGAATTGATCTCACATGACCGTGCTAAAGAAATTCCGGAGTTACTTTGCAAATTTGAAGCTGATATGGTTATGTCTACTAATGGAGGTATTAATACAGTCTCTTCTTCGTTTAATTCTGAGAATGTTTGTGAAGGGGTTAATATCTTTATTCCTAGGAAGGTTGTTGAAAAATTAAATACTCGCTACCACAACACTTTATATGGTTACTTTCTTGGTAAAAGGATTGCATTTCCTGTGGTTGAGTATTTTGCTAAGAATAACTGAGCAAAACATGGTCTTAAGCGTATCATGATGAATGAGAAAGGTTTTTTATTTTTTCAATTTGGGTCTAGTGAGGGTCTTAATGCAGTTCTGGAAGGTGGTCCGTGGATGGTTCGTAATTCACCAATTTTTCTTAAGAAATGGACCATGAAAACGAATCTTCTAAAGGAGGAACTAACTCGTATTCCGGTATGGGTCAAGCTTCATGATGTCCCGCTACAGGTATTTGAAGAGGAAGGTATTTGTTTAATTGCTTCGTTTCTTGGTAAGCTTATTATGATGGATAATTATACTGGTACTATGTGCAAAGAGTCTTGGGGTCATAGTAGTTTTGCTCGTTGTCTTATTGAGATGAATGCTGATTCGGAGTTTATAGATAACGTTACTATTGGTGTCCCTGATCTTGAAGGCTCTGGTTGTACTAAGGAATTAATTCGTGTTGAATACGAATGGAAACCGCCTAGATGTCATACTTGTAATATTTTTGGTCATTCCTTTGATTCTTATCCGAAAAATGTTAAACCTAAAACGGTTGAAACTGTGACAACTCATGTTGATAATGATGGATTCCAACAAGTGCAAAGTAAGAGGAAGAAGTACAAAGGTAATTTAGGGAATCAAATTCCGAGAGGTGTCGCATTGAGCAAGGGTTTCCAAACGGGTAAGACGGTTGTTTTTCGTCCAAAAAATCACGTGGATATTATAAGTACGAGTGGTGATAAGAGTAGAAAGTTGAATACTAAATTTGGTCAGTCGCAGCAGTCTAGCAATCCTAATGGTCCGAACAAGGGTAAAGCTCAAATGAGCAGTGTTTCTACATCTAATAAATTTTCATCTTTGTCCATGCCTGGTATTGACGAAGGGGTTCAAGCAAGCGCGGAAGATAATGAGGAGGAGGAGGAAGTCGAGGTCGTCTTTGATGAATCGGTGAATCTTCTCAACACTAATTTTGGGGCAAGCACTCCTACTGGCTGATCCCATGTTGATGTTTTATTATTTTCCTCGTAACTTTATATTATCGTCTTGGTTTTTGTCTAGTTTATATATTTCCAGTATTCTAGACTAGTTAATGTTTATGGCCTGTCATAAACATTTTGTTTAACAAGCTGCCTGTAGCTTGCAGTTAATGTGGTATCTCAGCCACATTCCTTGTAATTCAACGCTTTTTTTGGTTCTATTTACCGGGGTCACTGTTACCCTTTTACCAAAAAAAAAGTGCAATAAAAGCTAGATTTTTAGTAAAAACGGGTTAACAAGTGGAATAAGCTCGTTCTGGCTTATTTCTCAATCTTAAAAGCTCTAATCTGTTGCAAAGAACTTAAAATTGAATTCTACTTAGTCAGCTTAAAGGAAATAAGCTAAATCGTCCTAGAACTCAAGATAGTTTTTTGGAATAAGCTCAAAATAAGCTACCAGCTTATCCAGACAATCACTACTTGATTTTTTTAATGAAACTGATAGAACATGCTTATAGAAAAATGGGATGTCAAAAATTATCAAAATTCATCAAGTGAATAAGCTGGAATGTGGAATTAAGCAAAATTGGGCTTATTTGACTTTCGTTGACCAGATTTTAAAAAAAACTGAAAACTTCCAAATCCACTTAATATCACTTGGGTAACAATAATATGTAATAAAATCACTAGTTTGATAAAGAGAATAAGTGAGAAATGATAAGTAGATTAGGCCTCATTACAGAAACTGAGCTTTGCTAAGCAGCTTTTATCAAAAGCTTATTTCTTGCTTAATTTGGAAAACTGTATGGTCTACTTAGTATGTATAGAAAGCTCAGATGTTCAGCTAGACTCATCAACAAAATTCAACTCCTAAACTCCACTAACAAAGAATTGGCAGATGTCTGAATCTAGCTTGTTTTAGCTATCAAAATGGACCCAAAGTATTTTATGGCAGTTTGCCTGTTTGACTATTTATTTGACTGTAAAAGCATGCAAGTTTACTTGTACTAGTCTAGTGAGTGAATGTAAACTCTAATCAACAACTTTCATCTACTAAATCAAGAAATCTCTACTAATCCAAACACCACTTATCAGATAAGCACAATTATCAAACTATGGAAACTAAGATAAGCTAACAATCAATGAAAACTAGTACTCACAACAAATCAAGTAACTAAAAATGAACAAGAATCAGGCATCACAAAGTATTTTACACTAGAAAACAATAATAAGCATGCAGTATGATTTTTAGAGGAATTTTACTAAAGAAGAACTTATTGGAGTAATTGAAGGCTACTTTGGTAATGAAGTGGAGCGCTGAGCTCACTTAATCTTTAACCACCACCCAAACTACCATCTACAACAGCTACAAGTCATGATTCACCATCATCATCACCAAATCACCCTTGCTACACTAGTCTGATCAAGGAAATGGCTGGGCTGTAAGATGAAATGAGTCTGGTAATGAACAAGCTATCAAATAGAACTAAAAAAAACTTCATTGTTCAACGAGAAAAACAAAATCAATCACAGGAACAGTAGGATAGAAGATTGTAGTTGAAATGAGAGTGAAAAGTAGATTTAGGTAAAGTGAGCTTTCATTAATGGTGGAATTATGTTACAATGGAACTAACAAACTAACAAACTCTCTCAAAGTGGTTGTCAATTACTTTGAGAGGTTTCTAACTGCTTAACTAACAACAGAATGTGAGAGAAATATAAGTGTGTGTGTTTTGCACACTTAGCTACAATTACATCTAATGAAGAACAAGCTAGGGTATTTATAGAGGAGAAGAGAGGTGAGGATGAAGTTGGTGACGTGTCAGAACCAATCACAAGCTTCCACGTGTCTCTAATTGATGAATTGTGATTTGCAGTCGAAGAAAACAATTGGGCCTTTTTGATTCAACTGATTTTAGCTTAATTGGTTGACTGGGTTGGCTTCGTCTTGTAAATGCGAGCACTTTTCATGTTAAACACTTTCCATGATATTCACTCTATTAATTTCCACGATCTGGGCTTGAGTGTGACACTTGGCGTGTTTATATTAGTTGAGAGAAAGTCACATGGAACATTATCCGTTATATGAAATATGATTTGTGGATTAGAGCACTGTTAACTTGTTCTCTATCTTTATTTATTATAGATGAGTTGGTGATCCATGTTTATCAAATAAAGCTCTCCCGTTGGTTGATAGAAGAACACACGGATCACTCTCAAAACTTCATTCCTTTTTGGCGATTTAGGTCCTTATACTTGGCAGATTTGTATTTTGAGCTATAGTCTTCATAACCTTGACAATTCTGGTCCTTTTAACTTTGAACTTGAACACAAATGATCCTTTGACTTTTTGACTTGAACTTTGACCATGTGTTGACTTTGTTCTTGACTTTTTCAACTTTGCACTTTTAGTCCTTCTACTTTCAAAGTTGTCAAGAAAGGTCCTTTGACTTTGTTTGACTTGTCACTTTTCATCCTTCTTTTGTCTTTTCTCCATCAATAATGGCTTGATTTCCTTGTTTGCTTCATATTTGTATTTTTTACCTACACAAGCACAAACAACAAAGTATACCCATAATACTACTTTTATAAATCAAAATCATGTATTTTACTTTGTGTTTTAAGGTTAATTATGATATAAGTGATATGAATTTCACTCATATCAACCTTATTGTGATAAAAAGGCGAAAGCTATATTCGACAGGTTGTCGGAGGCGAAGTACCCATTCATTTAAGAAGTTGCTTCCAATTTCTACCTTTCAGTTGATCGACTTATGAAAATCGAGCCTACGCCTGCTCTAGAGAAAGTTGTCGAGCCTGTCTCGGATGATGCTGAGGAACCCATGTAACACCCCATTTTTATAAATGGAATATCAAAGGATACTTATGAGGTGTCATCAAAGCATGCAAGGTAAATGTCTTAAAACATTAAATGACCATAAAGACGAATACCAAAATCAAACATCGATAGTCCAGCATAAGCTCACACACATGAAATATAAGTACTGAAAGGGAAGTAATAAATAATGTTCAAAAGAAATAAAGTACTGTATGGAAATGCATATGGTAGAGAAGGTTGGATAGCTTCGATCCAAATGCGTATACTCTCAAGATCCTAAGTGCGTCCATGTGTACCTGCCGTTTGGGAACATGAAAAGGAAACGGCTGAGCAAGACGCCCAGTGAACGGATATAACATAGTATGAATGACATAAGCATAATAAAGACTGATTAGCAGCAGAAATGTATAAGTCCTGGAAAACCTGAAACATGTTTATAAAACTGGTTTTATAGTTTGAAAATCTTATGATTAACTTATGAAAACTGTATTTTAACTTTATCCAAGATCCCATATAGGTCATGAGGTATCAACGTGCATGAATACTTAGACGGGTGGCCTCATCAGGCAATTAGAAGGGTTGCTTCTAATTATACTGGTATGGGTAGGAGGGATCAACTCCTTGTGAAGGATGCAAGGCACACACCACATTCACCATGAAAATCCTGACTGAAAACATGTAACTAGGATGCACCCATACGTCCCACATGATAATATAAATAAATGGCCAAACTAAAAGGGACGCCACGAGCAATCACTCCGTCGTGGGGAGTCATAACACGAGTGCCTCTGGTGTTATGGTTATGGTACTTCCATAACTAGATGAACTGGCATGCACGTATATAGCTCAGGCATTTAAAATATAACATAAGCATTCAAAACATATAAAATAACTGGGGAAAACAGATGGCTGTAAACGGGGAATCCTAATCAAACATACGAACGAATGTCCATACTGAAGGAAGAAATATCCGTACCTTATGTCCAGTAGTGAAGCTAGAATAGAAGCTGAAAGATCTACTCCGACTTTGCGGATACTACATAAATAAGGGACGTGTATAAGTTGTCTGATTACTAAGTGATTTACTCATTATGTGTGTTCTTAGCTTAATTTATATGTTCTTGTCATGTTTTACTGTTTTAAGTGTTATCTTGTATTTATTCATGTTTTACATGTATTCTGATTATGTATTATGTATTTCATGTATTCTTGTATTACTTGTGGTGTCATAATAAGTAACTTTCTAAAAATAGCAGGTTTCCAAAAATAGAAAGTTTCCAAAAATAGTAAGTTGCCAAAAATAGTAAGTTTCCTGAAATAGAAAGTTTCTAAAAATAGAAATTTTCCTTAAATAGAATTAAGCTGAATTATAAAGTCTAAAAATATAAGGTAGTGCTTATTAGTCATAAGTTATAAGTCATGATGATTTATTAGTAAAGTCTATTAAATTAAATACTTAGGCTAAAGTGATTAGTAATTAATAATGAAAATGCATGGTTTATTAATTAATAAATGTCATGGTTAATTTAATAAAACTTTACCTTATAACAATTAATTAAATTAAGCTCGATTTTTAATTTAATTAAGTCAAATAAAATACTTAGGTCATAACATGATAATTATATAATTTAATATAACCTATGTCCTGATTTTAATTAATTAATTAATAGTGCATGTAAATTAACTTAATTAATTAATTAATAAATATTGGCTAACAAAATGTACCTGAGCCCTAAACCCGAGACAAACCAACCGAACACTAAACACCACCACTCAGCCAGCGGCTGTGGCCTTGGCCTAGCCGTCGGTTGCCACTGGTAGCCCACGGTTCATACCGTCTGAGCCGGTGTTCCCCCTGCCGAGCCAAGTACCCACCGGCCTATAGCCGGTTCCCACTGTTTCTGCCTAAGACCCACCGAGAGCTTGGAGGGCTCTCGGTTGCCACTGAACCACACACGCATCCTATTGTTTGACAATTGGGTTGCGGCTGGTGAGCCAGAACATACGTCGACCTAATTGGGTTGCGGCTGTGTAAACAAAACACCCACCGAGACCAAACTTGGTCTCGATTTATGTGCGGCCGAACCAAAACAACCAAACAAACCCCCGAAACTTGTTTAATCTATTGCTATGACATGTTTTGATTTATGTTTTTAAGATTCATGATCATATAATAAAAATAAAAATAAAAAGATTAAGGTTTGGTTAATTACCGAATGCCTGGATGAATAAAGGGTTTAATCACGAACACGAACACGTAAGGATTCAAGATCAAAAATCAAAAATCATTCCCTCTTGTCTCTTGCTATGCCGCAGCCAAGGAGAAGAAGAAAAAGGGGCTAGGGTTTTGTTTATTTTTGCTAAAAGAAGTATAATGAATTTCCTGGTGAAAGTAATTACTAGTTGGTTTACAAAATGGGTTGGGCCCTCTCCCTTTCCTTATTGTGCCGCGACTACATAAGCCCAAAAGCCATAACCATACAATTTTCATGACTTAAACATTATACGTATATATTCTTGTTCTAGCTGTCGTGAATTAAATATTACACATAATATATATCGTGCATTAGGAATATACTTAATACTTGTAATTAAATGTTCGAGACACGTGTCGTATATTATTAATGGAAAGTTTTAAATTATTCGTGTTTTCATGTATGTATTGTTCATGGTATTTTATGCGGGTTTTACAACCCAAGTCTCCACCGACCGAAGATGCACCCGTTATTTAGATTTGCTTTCGTATTTTATAAACAATTTCATATTCGGATCTGTAATAACTTTATGTTTCATGTCGTACTTGTAATAGTTGTCTGCTTGGTGTTCTTAGATATTTGCTTTTGAACAATATTGTTCTGCTCCTTAGGTGATTGTAATCTATGCTTCTTACTTAGCTTTTGACGTTTATTCATTTAACTCTTACTTCTTCGTGTATACTTGTGCATATGTGTGTAAGGAAGATGTGTGGTTATTGATTGCTCTTCCCTTTTCGGAAGGACAAAAACTCAACATGCATCAACATAAATAATGGGAATGTCACCATAGTTTTATATAATATGTTTCTCATTCCAGATAGTTAGTCGAAACTCTTTCCTTGGTTGACAAGGCAAGAGCTGTTAAAACGTATTCTTGTGAGTTTTCATTTCAGATTATGAAAGACAGTTTTTCCCTTGACGTAAGGGAGAAAGAACTTTTAAAATATGTTCATAGACGTTTTATTTCGGACAATGAAAGGTAGTTCTTCCCTTGACGACAGAGAGAGAGAACTTTTAAATATGTTCATACAAATTTCATTTCGGAGAATGAAAGATAGTTCTTCCCTTGATGACAGGGAGAGAGAACTTTTAAAATATGTTCATACAAATTCATTTTGGACAATGAAGGATTGTTCTTCCCTTGACGACAGGGAGAGAGAACTTTTAAAATATGTTCATACAAATTTCATTTCGGACAATGAAGGATATTTCTTCCATTGACGACAGGGACAGAGAACTTTTAAAATATGTTCATACAAATTTCATTCCGGACAGTGAAAGATAGCTCTTCCCTTGACGACAGGGAGAGAGAACATTTAAAATATATTCATATAAATTTCATTTCGGACAACTAAAGATAGTTCTTCCCTTGACGACAGGGAGAGAGAACTTTTAAAATATGTTCATACAAATTTCATTTCGGAAAATGAAAGGTAGTTCTTCCCTTGACGACAGGGAGAGACAAATTTTAAAATATGTTCATACAAATTTCATTTCGGACAATTAAAGATAGTTCTTCCCTTGACGACAGGAGAGAGAACTTTTAAAATATGTTCATACAAATTTCATTTCGGGAAATGAAAGATTAGCTATTAGCATGATTCTTTTTCATGACCACAAACTAAAATGAACATTCATACAATATATTCCTTAATCTAGTCGTATTTGTTGCCAAGTTGCTTTCCCTTCGTGACCAAGGTAAGCTTTTCATTAATTCGACAAGAGAAAATGACATTTCCCTTTTGGAGGGAGTGAAGGTCGAAACATTCGAAATGCAAAGAAATAAACTAAGCTTTTCCCTTGCTAAAGGGAGATAAAATCGATACATAACACATAAAAAAACTAGAAATAGAATTTTCGGAGATTCATTGTATGCCACATTCTCGAAAACTCTTTGTTTTTCATGGTGAGCAACTTGTACGAACCATTCTGGAAGGCTTCCTTGACACGGTATGGACCTTCCCATTTGGGAGCGAGCTTTCCTTCCTTCTCCATTCCGCTGGCTTCATTCTTCCCGAGCACATAATCTCCTGGTCGGAACGTAACATGCCTCACTCTCTTGTTGTAGTACTGTTCCACCTTTGTCTTATATTTTACCTCTCGGATAGATTCCATCTCCCTCTTCTCTTGAAGTAAATCCAAGTTTATACACAGAGCATCATCATTTTCCTTTTCATTTACCATCATGGTCCTATATGTAGGCATCCCTATTTTGGCTGGTATAACATCTTCTGAGCCATAAGTGAGGCTAAACGGTGTTTCTCCATTACCTTGCTTTAGCTACGTCCGGTGAGCCCATAATACATGTGGTAACTCCTCTGCCCATCCGTCTCTGTCTCGACCCAACCTTGTTTTGATTCCTTGCATGAGGGTTTTGTTAGCTCGTTCCACTAGATCCTACTTGGGCATATTTTATACTCCCTCCGTCCTAAAATTATTGTCCTTTGACAAAAAATACATAGATTAAGATAAGTGCATTTATCACAGCTTTCTTTTTCTTACTTTTTGAAAAAATGACAATCTTACCCTTAACTAATTAGTTAGAGTCTTCTTTAAATTTTGTAATATTAATTTCAAAGAAGGGTAATATAGTAAACTTGACCAAACATCCCTACCTATTTTTAGTAGTGGACAATTAAAATAGGACATCCCAAAATGAAAACATCGACAATAAAAATGGGACGGAGGGAGTATTACACTAGAAGTGCAAAATTATATTGATATATGTTAGAAATACGTTTTAACGTATATTAGAAGTATCGGTCGCTCCACAATATGATTTATGTTGTAATAGCTCGTAGTTAGTAATTAGTTAGTATTTGCTTATTAAGTTAAGTAAGAACCGGTCCATGGGCTTGTCATGGACCGGCCCAAGTCCACTTATGACTTGGAACTATAAATACCCCTTTCCACTAAGGAAAGGGGTTGGTTGTTATCATTTCTTAATCTTCCACTTAATAAAATTCACATAGTTTCTCTCACTTTCTCTCTCTAACTTTCTCTCTCTAGAAATTAACAAACCCCTTCATAGATTCATTGATTATCAATATTCTACATTTGGTATCAAGAGCTATGGGGTGATTTAAGGTGGTGATTTGTGTGGTTTTTTAGTTTTTGATTGTATTAGTGTTCTTTAAGAAAAATCATCTTGATTCTTGGTGTTTTTGGTGTTTTTGTGATTGGGATTAGTGGATAAGTATTAATTGTTACTTATTTTAGTCGAAAGCACAAAACTTTTTGGGTTATTTGGTCAAAATCTGGGCTTAATCGTAAGTTTTACTGTTCGACTGTTCATCTAAGGAGTTTCTGATTAACTCAGCGAAACTTCCGGATCAAAGAGTTCCGGATCAAGAAGTTCCGGATCAAGGAGTTCCGGATCAAGGAGTTCCGGATCAAGGAGTTCCGAGTCAAGAAGTTCCGAATCAAGAAACTTCCGAACCAAGGAGTTCCGAGTCAAGAAGTTCCGAATCAAGAAACTTCCGAACCAAGAAGTTCCGAGTCAAGAAAACTTCCGAACCAAGAACTTCCGAGTCAAGAAGTTCCGGATCAAGCTAAAGTTCCGAACCAAGAACTTCCGAATCAAGAAGTTCCGGATCAAGCTAAAGTTCCGAACCAAGAACTTCCGAGTCAAGAAGTTCCGGATCAAGCCAAAGTTCCGGATCAATAACTTCCGAACCAAGAAGTTCCGAATCAATCCAAAAAGTTCCGAATCAAGGTAATCTTCCGAATCAACCAAAAGTTCCGAATCAAGGTAATCTTCCGAATCAACCAAAAGTTCCGAATCAAGGTAATCTTCCGAATCAACACAAAGTTCCGAATCAAGGTAATCTTCCGAATCAAACTTCCGAATCAACAAAAAGTTCCGAATCAAGGGTTATTTTGCTTGTTTTTTCGACGATTTTTTAGAGGATTTAATCTTGGTTTCATACAACAAAAACACAACACAATTCACAAGCTTTACTTCACTGCTCGATCAACCGATAATCTCTGTTTCTTTGAAGAAAAACAAAATGAATCCAAATTCAGTAATGCCTCAGATGACATCTCTTACGGATATATCGATTATAACGGGAACTGATAGTCGTCCACCGATGCTTATTAAAGAGGTATTTGAGGCATGGCAAGGTCGAATGATGCAATATCTAAAGGGGAAACCGACATACGGAAGGCTTATGGTCAAATCGATTTTGAATGGTCCACTCGACTATGGTACCATTACGGTTGACAACGTGACTAGACCACGAGAATTTGAAGAACTCACTCCAGCTCAACAACTTGTTGTAGATGCAGATGAAAAAGCACTTCAAACAATTCTCCAAGCTCTTCCCCATGATATTTATAGGATGGTAAGCAAGTATACTGTGGCAAAAGATTTATGGGAACGTCTTAAGGTGTTGCTACAAGGCACGTCTCTCACCAAACAAGAAAGGGAGTGTCAGCTGTATGATTTGTTTGATAGATTCACCTACAACCCAGGGGAAACACTTCACGATTATTACTTCAGATTCACCACACTCATGAATGATCTGAATGTATACAATCTTGAGATTGCTCCATTCCAGGTTAACACCAAATTCTTGAATACTCTACCTCAAGCTGAATGGGGTGAGTATATTACCGATGTCAAGTTAACCAGGGATCTGCACAAGTGCAATTTGGATCAAATATATGCCTTCCTTCAGCAGCATGAGAAGCATGTGATTATGCATCGTTCTCCTCGTGGTATGTATCCAGATTCCTTAGCTTTGATGGCGAATCAACCAAGCTTGTCTCACAACAACACACCTTATATCTTGGGACATCAAGCCTATCATGCATCACCTTACATGACACCAACTTTTCCCCAATACTCGATTTTACCACAACCTCCCACCTCACATCAGCAACAGTATCGGTTCAATGCACCTTCACCACAGTATGGTTCACAACTTCATCCAGCAAATGTTGCACCTTATGCTCAGCCTTCATATTCGTCTTATCAAGAGAATGTAGCATATCAAACAAGCTATCCTGATCAAATGAGTATTCCTTCTACTGACTATGCAGCTCATCCAGATCAAGCACTGTATTGTGATGATGAAGAAGTCCCTGTTCCTGTTTTCCAACAAGGAGCTGACCCAGTTGAAGTGCTAACTACTATGTCTGCTTATCTCACAAAAACCTTAAGCAAACGAGGATTCAGAGGATCAGCTCCTACCAACAATCAGTTAAGGAATTCATCCAATTCTCGCCAACAAGCTACAATTGAGAATGGCAGAGTCATGGTTCAGCCAATTCAACCATATCAGGGGAGATCTTCTACTTCAACCAATGCTCGCACAATTACTCCTGCTCCTGCTCCAATGGTCAACAATCCTCCACGGGCTAATACAGGCAAGTTGAGAATGATCACATGCTACAACTGCAAGGAAGAGGGTCATATGTCCAGGGATTGTAAGAAACCCAAGAGGAGAAGGGATGGACAGTGGTTTGCAGAAAAGATCTATCTGGTAAATGCTCAGGCGCAAGGAAGGGAACTTGATGAAGAGGAGCTTGCATTTCTTGTTGACCCAGGGATTGCTGAACAAGACGTTGTCACTACGCAGAATGCCGCTTACCAAGCCGATGATCTTGATGCGTATGATTCCGACTGTGATGACTTTCAAACTGCAAAGGCTGCTTTCATGGCAACTTTCTCCAGCTTAGGGCCAGATAAGAAATCTGAGGTACTTATTAACAACACCGATAATGCCACTGATGCTAGTATTCAACCACATCAAGTTGGGCAAGAGAGTGCTAATTCGAATGAATCTTCGGTGGTGAGTCTTTCAAACGAGGAGACAAATAATGATAGCAATATCAATGTGAGTCCCCAGACTTTGAGTGAATCACAACCAGGATCCATTTCGCATACGCCTACTCCTGCTCAACAAGATTTGGTCATGGTTCCTGCTACATTACTTAGCCAAATGAATGCTGCACTCTTAGAAACCTTAGCTAAGAATAAGAATTTGTCTGATGAGCTTGCCTTAAGCAATGAGAAAGTACAAACTTTGGAATTAGTGCCTTCATCTAGTGTTCTCACAAATCTCGAATATGATCACTTTAGAAACAAACAAATGGGTCACTTGCAAGAAATCGAAAACTTAAGAGCAAATCTGTCTAATGAACTTAGAGAAAAGGAGTTAGTGGTCACTAATTTTCAAAAACTTCAAACTGATTTTGAATTACTCGAATCTAAGAAGACTGAAATGGAGATTAATGCTACTAATAAGATTAGAAGTCTAGACTATTTGCTGTTAAGACAATACGCTGCTTCACAACTAGTTCACTTATTTGATGCTTCGTTTAAAGAGTTTAACTTATCACGTCTAAAAGGCCTTCCCCCTAATCCACGATATGCAAAACAAGCTTTAAGACATAGTCCTAGACTTTATAATGCAACTCAATTAGGATTGGCTTTAGACCCGATTGTTTTTCCCAATGATCGAACAAGTAAGGTTCTAGTTGATGAGGATCGGTCATACAATTCTGCAAAATATCCCGAGTGTGATTATTTTAAAATGAATAAGGAGCTTGCAAAAACTGATTTTAGAGTTCGCTTCCATATGGATAAAGATCTCATCACAGCACCGACCTACATGTTAGAGGAAGAACGCCCTAGTACATTTCCTACACTTGTCAACATGGAAGGTCCTAAGGAAATTCCAAAGAATCTTCCACCGGTTAGCACTGTATGGTTAAACTTGAAAGAGATTAACCGATACTTTACTAACTTTGACAAGGTCATTTTGGAATGTACGACTTCAAATGGCTTAAATGCCGGAGAATGGGCTTTCGAACACATGAACGAGGTGTTTAAAACAAAGATCAATCCGTTTGTCGAAAGTCTAAAAGAAAGTTTTGCATCTCTTAAGGAAAATCTTCAATTTGAAATTGGTGAAGTTCAAAAAGTGTTTTATGAAATGGACACCGCTTACGAATTGCAACTAATTGAAAAGGAAAAGATTTCAACCGAATATGACCGATTCTTGTCTGAAGTAATCTCGTGTGATGTTCTTACTATTGTAAATGTTAAATATTCGAATGAGCTTACATCCGCAATGATGAATTGTGATGCTGTGAATATTTGTGAGGATATTTGTGATGATGTTTGTGATATTTCTGTAAATGTTGCTGAAAATGTAAATGAGGTAGATAATCATTCTTGTCACGAATCTAACGCTGAGTTTTTAAAGCTACAAGATTCTTATAATTTACTTTCTCAACGCTTTAATCAACTAGAACAACATTGTATATCTTTAGAATTAAAACAACAAGCTCAAAATGAAAATCTTTTGATATCAAATGTTTGTGAAAACGGTGTTGAGAATAGTGACAAGATGATTGCAATTGTTAAGATATTAGAGGAAGAAATCATGAGATTGAAGAGAGAGATATCATTAAAGGAAACTTTAAGAATGGAACTAGAGGCTGCAGAGTCTAAAAACCAGGTCTTAGAAATTAGACTATCCACTATTCTAGGGGAGATGGATCGGACAAGGCAGGGACTATCCGCTCTTTATGGTTCGCTAGAAGAACACTTCGCTTTTAATGCGGCACAGCAACAATATTATGTTGAACAACTGAACCAAAAGTGCGAAGAAATCTCTGACTTGAACATCCTGCTCATAGACAAAAATATGGTTTTGGCTGAGTTAAAGGAGACACTTCTTCTCACCCGACAAGAAGTTGTTGATAACTTAGCTACCGACTCTGCACCGTCCACTAGTGCTCCAACAACCAAGAAAGTAGTGCTTTATAAGAATCCGCTTCATAAGAGGAACCCGGTTGTATACGATGATTATATGAGGAATGCCATTAAGCATGTCGATCTTCTTAGGGATATTTTAGACGATCTTTATGCCTTAGATTCCTCAAGTAGCGACTATTATTCGGCTCATGAATATGTTAAGCGAGTTCAATATTGCTTGGCTTATTTGCAATACATAGGTACACCAGGTTCTGCACTACTTAATAATAGGCCCATTGCTGTCACTCCATTTAATAAGACTCCAGGAGCGAAACCGTCATTGGCACAATCAAGTAAGACACCTTTAAAATCTGCTGCTAATGTTCCCAATTTGCCTTCTACAGGATTAAAAGCGACTACTAAGGCTAAAGGATCGCCACTCAAGAAAGATAAGATCAAGCCCGCCACTAGTAGTGCCACAAAGAAGAAAGTAGAAGTCCACAATAGGAATGCTAGTTCAGTTTTAAATAAAATGAATCATGTTAAGACTAAGAGCTCTGCGCCTGTGCAGCAGCCTAAACCATTCGTGAATTCTGATTTAATTTGTTGGAATTGTAATGAATGTATGTTTTCCCAGAGTCATGATTTGTGTCTGATTGATCACGTTAATGAAATGAATGCTATTAAGAATGGTCTTGAATGGAAGCCAACGGGTAGAACTCGTGCCCAAGTTGGCTGGCAATGGCGTCCCACTGGTAGGACCTTTACACTAGATGGAAAAATGTGCCCTTTAACTAGGAATGCATCTATCGAGGTTAGGTCTGAGCGTCCTTTAGTTAGGAACACTCGCACTCAAGTATGGAAACAGCGCCCTTTAATTAGGTCTGCCCCCACTGTAGTGCCTATCAGTGAAGAAATACCTCAGGATTTGAGCCAATTAGAATCTACACCACCAATTAAGAAGAAAACGGCTAGGAAATCTAAGAAACCTAGAGTTAGCAAATCTAAGATTATTAAATCTGTACCTGCTAATAACAAGGAACACTCAGATTCCGATACCTCTACATTGTCTTTGTGTGGTGATATTTTCAGGTGGTCCAAATCATCCTGTGGTATTTGGACTCCGGTTGTTCAAAACATATGACCGGAAATCGCTCGATGCTCCGAAATTTCGTCAGCAAGTTTCTTGGTACGGTTAAATTTGGGAATGATCATATAGCAAAGATTATGGGATATGGTGAATATCAGATTGGAAACGTGACGATTTCTAGGGTATACTATGTTGAAGGTCTTGGTCATAACTTATTCTCAGTAGGACAGTTTTGTGATTCCAACCTTGAGGTTGCTTTTCGACAACACACTTGTTTCATCCGCAACTTGGAAGGAAAAGATTTGTTGAAGGGATCTCGTGGTGCAAATCTTTATACTTTGTCCTTACAAGACATGATGGCCGCTTCTCCAGTATGTCTTCTCTCTAAAGCTTCTAAGACCAAGTCATGGTTATGGCATCGCAGATTATCTCATCTTAATTTTGATGCTATTAATCATCTGGCTAAAAACGAGTTAGTTCGTGGTCTTCCCAAGCTTAAATTTCACAAGGATCATTTATGTTCCGCGTGTTCAAGAGGGAAAAGCACCAAGAAATCTTACAAACCCAAAGCTGAAGACACTAATCAAGAAAAACTTCATCTTTTGCATATGGATCTTTGTGGACCGATGAGAACTGAAAGTGTGAGCGGTAAGAAATTCATTCTCGTCATTGTGGATGATTTCTCAAGGTTTACATGGGTTAGATTTCTACGTACAAAAGATGAAGCTCCGAAGGCTATCATCACTTTTCTGAAGTTCATTCAGGTACGTTTGAATACCACTGTCCGCCGTATTCGTACAGACAATGGTACAGAGTTCGTCAACCAGACTCTTCGTGATTATTATGAAGGAGTTGGTATATCACATGAAACATCCGCTGCACGCACTCCACAACAAAACGGTGTCGTTGAAAGACGAAATCGCACACTTATGGAAGCTGCTAGGACCATGCTTATTTATGCGAACGCTCCATTGTTCTTGTGGGCAGAGGCTATTTCTACTGCATGTTTCACCCAAAACCGTTCTATCGTTCGGAAACGCCATGGAAAAACCCCTTATGAGCTTCTACATGCCCGCAAACCCGATGTTTCATTCTTCCATGTGTTTGGTGCTTTGTGTTATCCAAACATCAATAGTGAGAACTTGGGTAAGCTTCAACCAAAAGCAGACATAGGTATTTTCATTGGTTACTCACCGTCCAAAAGAGCATACCGAATCTATAACCGTCGTCTTGGCAAGATTGTAGAAACTATGGACGCTGATTTCGACGAGCTGACAGCGATGGCTTCTGAGCAACACAGCTCTGAACCCGCGCTTCATGAGATGGGACCCGGTGCTATAAGTTCCGGATTAGTTCCCAACAATCCTACTTCTACATCATTTTTACCACCATCAAGGCCCGAGTGGGATAAACTGTTTCAACCGTTGTTTGATGAATTCTTCGATCCCCCGACTGATGAAGTTCCCGTACCTGTAGTAATTGCTCCAATACTTGAAGTGGTTGCTCAAGTCAATGAACCTTTATCTAATGCATCTACAATTCACAATGAACCGGATGCACCTTCACCAAGTGATTCACAAACTACACCTGAATCATCACCCCTACTTGTGCCTAATGATGTAGAAGAGGATACTACTGATCACGACCTGGAATATGCTCACTTGCAAGAGCTTCCTTTCTTTGGTGTAGCGATCCCTGAAAACCCTTCAGCCGCGTCTACCTCAGAAGAAGCTCCTTCTATTGTTCACTCCAGACCACCTAGGATTGAAAACCATAGCACTAAATGGACAAAAGATCACCCAATTAGGAATGTTATTGGAGATCTAGATCGACCAGTCTCTACGCGCCATCAATTACAAGAGAGTGCACTTTATTGTTATTTTGATGCATTTCTCTCTGAAGTTGAACCCAAAAATTGGCAGCAGGCTATGACCCAATCATCTTGGATTGAAGCTATGCAGGAGGAACTCAATGAATTCAAACGACTAGAAGTATGGGAATTGGTTCCTCGCCCTGACAAGGTTAACATCCTTACTTTGTTATGGGTTTATAAGGTTAAACTTGATGAGATGGGTTCGGTATTGAAGAATAAAGCAAGATTGGTCGCTAGAGGATATAAACAAGCCTTGGGTATAGACTTTGAGGAATCTTTTGCTCCTGTGGCTAGATTGGAGGCGATTAGACTATTCCTTGCGTTTGCTGCTCATATGAACATGATCGTCTATCAAATGGATGTAAAGACGGCATTTTTGAACGGTGAACTAAGGGAAGAGGTTTATGTTAGTCAACCGGATGGGTTCGTGAGTACGGAGTCTCCTAACCATGTGTACAAGCTTAAGAAGGCTCTCTACGGGTTGAAACAAGCTCCACGCGCGTGGTATGATCTCCTGTCAACATATCTCATGTCGGAAGGCTTCTCCAAAGGCAAAGTGGACCCCACTCTATTCACTCTCAAAGACGGCAACGACATGCTTCTGGTACAAATTTATGTTGATGATATAATTTTTGCTGCCACTAACATAGAATTGTCTAAACAATTTGAGAAGATAATGTCCACACGCTTTCAGATGTCGATGATGGGAAAAATATCATTTTTCTTAGGATTACAGATTTCTCAGAATCCCAGAGGCATCTTTATAAATCAGTCCAAATATGCTCTAGAATCTCTTAAGAAATATAATTTTGAGAATTGTGACCCCGTAGACACTCCAATGGTGGAGAAATCCAAGTTAGATGAAGATAGGGATGGGATTATTGTCGATCCGAAACTTTACCGTGGAATGATCGGCACCCTTCTCTATCTGACTGCTAGCAGGCCTGATTTGCAATTTGCTGTATGCATGTGTGCCCGGTATCAGGCTCGGCCTACCGAAAAGCACTTACATGTTGTGAAAAGGATCTTTCGGTATCTAAAAGGAACACTTCATCGTGGTCTATGGTATCCGAAAGATTCCTCGATTGCTTTAATATCATACGCAGATGCCGATCATGCTGGATGTCAAGATACGAGGCGTAGCACTTCTGGATCTGTGCAACTCCTTGGAGATAGATTGATCAGTTGGTCTTCCAAAAGGCAGAAAAGCGCTGCAATATCAAGCACGGAGGCTGAATACATCGCCATGTCCGGTTGTTGTGCTCAAGTCCTTTGGATGAGATCACAATTAACTGACTACGGTCTTGGATTTAACAAAATCCCGATGTATTGTGACAACAAGAGCGCCATTGCCCTTTGCTGCAACTATGTTCAACACTCCCGGGCCAAGCACATAGACATTCGCTACCATTTTATCAAGGAGCAGGTGGAGAACGGAGTGATCGAGCTGTATTTTGTCACTACTGAGTACCAGCTGGCGGATATGTTCACCAAAGCCTTAGATCGAGGACGAATCGAGTTTTTGATCGACAAGCTTGGCATGAAATCATTCACTCCAGCGACTCTCAAAGAGTTGGCAGAAGAATCAGCTGAATAGTCGTGGTAAACTATTCAGAGTATCCTTTGGTTGTGATCATGTATATTATTGTAAATATTTAAACCACAAAAAGAAAATACAAAAATATAAAACCAAGAAAAACCATAAAAAATATAAAACCCACAAAAACCATAAAAAATATAAAACCTAGAAAAACCATAAAAAGTATAAAATCAAGAAAAACCAAAAATATTTTTTGTTTTAAATCGGGCATGTCTTTTAGTACGGTAATATTTACGGCCTTAGAAATGTCGATCAATATTGACACGGTGCCATAAATAGAGTCCGTATAAAAGTTGTACATTTTTTAAAACATGCCCATCATGGCTTGTAGTTATTTCAGACTGCAACCCGGTTTTCATATTAAAGTCACGTATTTCCTTGGAAAACGTTGGCTCAGAACGGGAATTAATTTTCTCGGGCGTGATTTACAAGCCAAATCATGCAAAGGGATCAAGGTTACTTTATACCTTGGTTTGACACGAATTTGTGTACGTCTCAGTGCATTAATTTGTTAAGATAAGAGAAATCTTATTGACACCACGAATCAATATTTTTTCAAGAGAAATTGGAAATGCTTTCATCACTATTTGACTCTTTAAACAATGACTACAGCTCTTTAAATAGAAAACGGGTCATCGTTTAAGGGGGAGAAAATAGTAAAATCATCTTTGTCATTAAAATTGATTTTCAAAAGTGATTGTGAAAATTAAAGGCTTCATGGTAATTGAGTGGTTTTGCTTTAGAAAACGACTTGTGTTCGTTCTAAGTGATAGGCATGACTTTTAGATTTTGAGGATATGCTAATAGATGCGTTTGCTAAGATTGTGTGTAAGCTAAACAAGGGATAAGTACAAATGAAAAATATAGACAAAAAGGAAAAGTTAAGAAAATGTAGGGACTAAAAGTGTGTTTTATTGAAACTTGGCAAAATTGGTTTTGACCTAAGTCAAATATCACACCCCCCCCCCCCCCCCCGCCCCCAAATTTTTCTAATCACTGTTTACTTGATCTTTTGCCGCCATTGTTGCATAAACACACACACACGATCCAAACAATCAAATCTCTTGCTTAAATCCATCTTGATCCCGTTCATTCATCTAATTAAGGTATATATCATCTATATTAAACTCATAATTTCGTCTAAATCATCATCTATATTCCAGAAATTGATCCAGATAATTAACATTTATCAGATTTAGGGATATTCCTTAATTAGGGTTAATTTACACGGGATTTATGGTGGGTTTTGCTCGGAATAGATTAAATGATGTGTATATTGCCTTAGTTTGCCTTAGAAACTCACAAATGCGCTAGATTAATCATCTGAGTTTAGTTATGTAAAAGTTCCGGATGAACGTGGATTAAATCTTCCGAATGAAGGATTTCTTCTGAAAAACTTCCGAATGAGGAAGTTCCGAATGAAGGACTTCCGAATGAGGAAGTTCCGAATGAAGAACTTCCGAATGAAGGAAGTTCCGAATGAAGAACTTTCGAATGAAGGAAGTTCCGAATGAAGAACTTCCGAATGAAGGAAGTTCCGAATGAAGAACTTCCGAATGAAGGAAGTTCCGAATGAATAACTTCCGGATGAAGGAAGTTCCGAATGAAGAACTTCCGGATGAAGGAAGTTCCGAATGAAGAACTTCCGGATGAAGGAAGTTCCGAATGAAGAACTTCCGGATGAAGGAAGTTCCGAATGAAGAACTTCCGGATGAAGAAGTTCCGAATGAAGAACTTCCGGATGAAGGAAGTTCCGAATGAAGAACTTCCGGATGAAGAAGTTCCGAATGAGGAGAAGTTCCGAATGAGGAAAAGTTCCGGATGAATATGTTCCGAATGAGGAAAAGTTCCGGATGAATATGTTCCGAATGAGGAAAAGTTCCGGATGAGTTGTTTTGATTATTCTTGTTTGCATGCTATCTATGTACTTGTTGTTTTATCTTATGAAATGTGTTATGCTTAGAAGTAAGAATGATATATATCTATCTGTTTTTGTGCATCAACCTTTCATGTCTTATCTTAAGCAGATAAAATGACTAATCCAACAGTACAAGCTATCCAAGAATCTAGAGAAGCCGATATTGCTAAAGCCCGAACCCTTAAGTTTATACCCAACAACTATAGGCTGAAGCAAGTTTCTAAATCCACTCACCATGGTTTTAAGGTCGCCATAGCCATTCTTGATAACTCCCATTTCAAGAACGCCCTTAGGAGCACAGCCTCGGTGCCTTATGAGTATATGTTTGAATTTTGGGCAACCAAGGATTTCACTTCGAACAAGATCACCTTCACCATCGACAACAAGCAGCAGACACTCACCGTTTCAGACTTCCGTAAGATGCTTGGTATACGGGATACACCCAAGGGCATGTCTTTCTCAAGGGATCCTACTAAAGATGAACTCGCGGAGTTATTTGACGCACTTGGATGTCCGGAAATACGAGTTGCATCTGAGTTTACCACTGCTAAGGTAGGACAACCCTGGAGAGCTTTGATGGGTATTCTCAGTAAATGCCTTACACCAAAAACGAGTGGACATGATGCTTTGAGAAGTCCGATAATGAACCTCTTCTATGGCATGTACAAAGCTGCGAATTCAGATTATGCTTTGTTGATATGGGAAGAATTCACCTTTCAACTCTTCCACAACAAGAAGCTAAAGACAAACTTCTTTCCTTATCCTCGATTTATTAAGCTTATCATAAATTATTTTATGAAGCTTGATACTACTATTGATAGGCGAGCAGGAGGTCGCTATCACACTGAAGAAGCTGATGATACTGTAGATCTGAGGCATGAAGGACCGTCTACTGGTGTGATTCCGGGTCCTGTTCCTGATTACCTTCTGTCAGACAAAATCAAAGGTTCTGCAGATTACAAGCTACTACAGTTAGAAATCCAGAAGCTGAAAGCAAACCTTCAAACTGGAGAAGACTCTTCCACAACGGTTAAGAGTAAAGGTAAACGCAAACAACCAGCTGAGTTACCTGAACCCGAACCCAAGAAGAAGAAGACAGAGGGTAAGAAAGGAAAGGGTAAGGATTTGATGCGTCTACGTGATGAAGCAGATATTGTTGATCCTACTGTTGGTAAAACCGAGCAACAAATGCTGAAGATTGCTATTAAAAGGAGTAGGAAAGATACAGGCGGTAGTGGTTCAGGTGCGAGGGTAGATATCGAGGATGAGTACGAGGAACCGTATGATGTTGATGAGTTTGGGTCACCTGAAAACTATTCTACTTCGAAGGAGCCATCAATCCCTATTTCAACAAGTGTGGAAAAGGAACCTGTTGCTTCTACGATCATGGTGACAACTCAACCTTTGGCAACTCTACCTCCACCAATCCAACCCTTAACAACACGACCAACCCGACCGGCTTCCACACCATTTCTTCCACCACCCATAATCCCTACCCTTAGTACAGCAGTTACAACCGAGCCTATTCCATCAACATCTGCAACTTCTGCAACATCTGCAATGGCAGCAATAGTATTGGGCGAGATGTTGGATAAACATACGGATGCTCACAAGAGAGAAATGAATGAACTTCGCCAAGAGTTAAATAGAAGAGCTCAAAGTGAAGAAGCATCAAGGAAAGCTCAAGAAGAGTTGATTGCCAAGTTCGCTGCAGACTTGGAAGCTACCCGAAAGGCTCATGCAGAGGAAATTGCTCAGGTTAAGCAGGCTGAGGCCAATAAACATGCTGCACGCATTACCAGACTTCAAGCAATGAGGGATAAATATAAGGAACAAAAAGAAGCACTTGAAGCATCTGTGAAAGAAAGAGTGCAAGAATCCGTTGAATCTTTAATGCCTAAGCTTCGTGACGAGTTGAAGACACTTGCTGCTGACAATTTGATGGTCAAATCATCCAACCCTTCAGAAGCCGCCTATAAGATTGCTTATGACCTGACGGATTTTGAACTGAAGAAGATCCTTAAGGCTCGAATGGTGGAACTTGGGTCGCATGATAAATCGAGAATTCAACGGGCTCTATTTAAATCCCTGAATGATGCTATCATGGAGGATGATAGATTATTCAAAATGTTTGGAAGTGTGGTACCATATCACATCTTACCTGAGGAAGAAAGGGAAGAGAGTGAAGAAGAGGGTACGGGTGAAGAAGAAGAAGAAGAAGAAGAAGAAGGTGAAAAGGAGAAAGACGATGACGAAGGTGGTGATGATGATGAGGGTGGTGATGATGATGAGGATGATGACGATGATGAGGATGATGAGGATGATGATGGCGATGATGGTGGTGATGAGAATCAGGAGAGTGCAAGGGGTAGTAACGGGGATGATAACCAGGATGATGATGGGGGTGAACAACCGAAAAAGGGAGACAAGGTTACCAGCTCCAAGAAGACTGCTACTAAGACTGGAACCAAGTCCACAAAAGATGCAGCACAGAAGGACAAATCGACATCCTCGGAATCAAGACGAACTAAGTGGCGCCACGATGTGAATGCCACTACAGCGTCTTCGGCTCCTGGTATCTCTATCGCTGTGTCTGTACCTATTACCACTAACCCCATTAGTTCTGCTGTTGTTTCTCCTGTGATTGCAGAATCAGTGACGGAACCCGAAGCTGCACAACATTCTCCAGTTCACGACACTGCTGAAATGCCTGAAACTGAACCAACTGATGTTCGCACTTCAACTCCTCAACAACAAGCTCAAAAATCTACGGTTCCTGAACCAAGCATTAGAGTTTGGGAAGACACGTTGGAGATAGACGAGTCTGCACCACCACAAGCTTGGATCACGGCAGCAGCTCAATATGATCCGATCACAGATGCTGACAAAGATGTGCTGTATCTGCGTATCCGAAGTCCGATTGACTTATGTGCATTTCTTGCTCATGAGTATAAGACTTCGGTTACACCATCCTTGGTCAAGAAAGCGATGAAAGATAAGAGACTGCGTGCCAAAACCCGATTACCCCGAATGGAGTTCGAGTACTATGCCGATGAGATCATAAAGGCTTTGAAAACCGTTCAAAGGCCAGGACTTCATGAATCAGAAAGAGCTCCACCTCCAATGGATCCTGCTCAAGATAATCAGATTGCTCTTGACTTCTTCGTCACCAACGATCTTGAGTATCTACTGAAGGGATCATCAAAGTACGCAACCTCCCTGACATTGCTGAAAGCTGCCAACTGGGGGACAATACCCTATATCGAGGAAAAGGTAAATCGACTCTGGGTCCCTAAAATGAATCGTAATTATGATATGTATGCTGTCATAGGTGCATCTCATTGGGACGAAAGAGTCCGAAGGGCGTACAGGGGTTGCTGCTTGGTCAAGTCTGGAAGCAATGTTAGATCCGACATCCGCATCTCCAGCATCTTAGGAATGAAAACTGAAGCCAAGAACGGCTACTATCATGTGACGGAGATTCGCTTGAAAAGGGAGGATGACAGGGAATACAAAATCCAGCAAGGAGATTTTTCCATCATTCGCCTTGAGGATATCGAAGATATGCTGCTTCTGATGACCAGAGATCAACTTACTCACATTCCTCGTGAAGACCTGATTGCTTTGAATACAGCACTTCGTATGTTCACACGAAGCGTTGTCATCAAATCACGAGTTGAGGATCTTCAGTTGGGAGTCGAAAGCTATCAGAGGAAGCTCAATTTAACTCGCCCTGTGAATCAAGTGCTACCTCAACATGTAGAAAGATGTCCCTACACTGGCATTTCTGTCCCGAATTCTGGCATCTTCTACTTGAACAGTCGAGGTTTGATGAAGTTTATGAGGGTGGGGGAGCTCCACAAGTATAGCGATGGCACTCTTATACAAGTCAGAGATAAGTTGGAGCATCTGAACTCGGGTGGGACTTTGCCAGAGATGACGGAGGATTGGCATCCGGGTTACCGGCAGATGGCAAAGTATGTGATCAAAAAGATCGATCAAAAGCTCCGTGAACGTAGATTGATGAGGAGCTTGGAAAGATTCGTGGGTGGAAGACCGTATTTAGTGCACCACAAGCTACTGCAACGATCCATCTGATGGGTCGTACATCTCAGGTCACTTTATATTGGTTTTCAATTGTGAATATGTAAATTTGTGAATAATGTGCTTGAATGGCTTGGTGAAGTGTTAAGGTATGATAATTTTTCAAGAATTTCTCACGAGATTCTAAATCTTTCAAAATATGTCATACCAAAGCACTACAACTATCCCTTATTAACTTAAGGGGGAGCAATAACTTGTTCTATGGCCAAATATTGATTTCATTTTTACCCAAAGACCGGTTAATCCATTCAATATCCCAAATATTAATGGTTAACATTTTGGATAAGGGGAGAAAATGGGATTAAGGAGACGTAAGTGATACTTGGCTAAAAGATGAAAAAGACTTAATGATAATCCAACTTAATATGTGTTAAGCACGTGTTAAGGGGGAGCGTTTTTGATGATCAAAACACCTAAGGTACAAAACTTTTGATTTCAATATCACAAGTACCTTAGGTGATTTTCAATGATGTTTTCATGGTGGCAATTCCTTCCCAAAACACGCTTAATTCACGACGGACGTGGTGACAAAAGGGTGGTAGGAATAGGTTAAGTCCAATGATTCATCAGAGCCGATGGAATCTTCCCAAGGACAATTCCCTAGTTAGAATTAGAAGTCCTAGGAAAGATGGAGAAAGAATGTGAACGTAGCTGAATGCCGACCAAGTACTTAAGCTAGCACTGGAACAATCACAACAAGGTGCTAGTGATGACGTATTGGTAAGCATTGAAGGGGTTGAAGAATGAAAAAGAAATGTAAAGATAAAGGGTGTAAAGAAAGAAGCCCTCCTTACAACTTTAGGCAGAAACCGGGTCAATACATATGCTATTGAGGTCATTTTTGTTAATGATTCTCGGTATTGAAGAAAGACATCATGGACCCAGTGATGCAATGCACAACCCTTCCCCAGCTAACTCAAATATCTCTCAAAAGGTATTTGTTTTAATCACACGGAGATCAACACGTTATCTATTGGTTTATTCACTCCGAATAAACTGGTATTGAAAAGGTGGCACTCCTCTCCAGCCATCGCTCACTAAATCAAAACGCACAATCGAGTCTAGAGCCAAGAGATCATCAAAAGTCTCATTAGGACACTTTCCATTTATTCCTTGCTTTCTCACACACTGTGAAAAGTAAGAGATTTTTCATGAGTCCTACGCAATATTCCTGTAATATTGCCAGAACATCCGAGTAATACGCAAGTATTACAATGAAGATGGAAATCCTGCTTGAGCCAACATCAAACAAGCTCATGGTAGGTTACACGTGCGGTTCTTTTAGAACCAATCTTGTGAAAAACTAGAAGGTAACAGTGGTTTAATTCTTAATTGAACTTAAACTCGTTCCAGGCCTCTTCGCATTATCATATGATCTTGCCAGAACACTCAGAGTGACTCTTTATTGACCACAGTGACGAGTGGAAATCCTTCTAGTGTCAACATCAAACAGCACTTGGTAGGTAACGTGCAAGATTCTTTATGAATCGAGCTCGTGACAACTGGAAAGCAACGATGGTGAAAATCTTAATTGAAATTCACTTGTTCCAGGTTTCATGAATTGACGGCTTTTAATCACAAGGATAATTTATCCAAGTGATTCACTCTTTATGTTCGCAGTCAGCTTTGGACGGTCGAGTAAAGAGAACGGGTTTACCCGCGAAATCCTGTCAGGAAGTTACTTAATTGAAACTATCCGTCACGGGTACGATATCTAATATCGTCCAACGGTCTTCACCGACCGGAGGTAAAATGCTACCGAATTAGAATAAAATGTTCAAAGCCATTTTATTCGTGTCGTTGCTGTGTACCTGCTAAAGACGGTGGCGTTGCTGTGTACCTGTTGAAGACGGTGGCGTTGCTGAGTACCAGTAAAGACGGTGGTGTTGCGGTGTACCTGGAAAAGTAGTTCCCACATGCTTATGTCTTTTGCAACAAAAATTCAAGAAAGTACAAGATGAAGTCTTCCGCTGTACCAAACTCTGAAGCTTTCAAGAATTCAACAAAAAGATGTAAGTGTGTGGAACATGAAGTCACGAGGAGGCAAAGTTCACAAGAAAGGCAAAGATCGCACGTGAAAGGCCAAAGAACAATGCTCTCAAGTCAAAGCCAAAAAGATCAAATCAACATATTCACAACAAAAGAAAGAAAAGAAGAAAAGACTACGAGCTAAAGAACGAAGACTTAGTATAGTATGCTAGGTTTAGAACTTTGTAACGTGGAGTGACCTCCCTTAGGGGGAGATTGTTAGAAATACGTTTTAACGTATATTAGAAGTATCGGTCGCTCCACAATATGATTTATGTTGTAATAGCTCGTAGTTAGTAATTAGTTAGTATTTGCTTATTAAGTTAAGTAAGAACCGGTCCATGGGCTTGTCATGGACCGGCCCAAGTCCACTTATGACTTGGAACTATAAATACCCCTTTCCACTAAGGAAAGGGGTTGGTTGTTATCATTTCTTAATCTTCCACTTAATAAAATTCACATAGTTTCTCTCACTTTCTCTCTCTAACTTTCTCTCTCTAGAAATTAACAAACCCCTTCATAGATTCATTGATTATCAATATTCTACAATATACTAGACGATTATTTAAGTTTTTTAAAATATATTGATCAGTTATGAGAAATGATTGAAGCATTGCTCTTATAGCCTACTTTTATACTAGAAATACAAAATAGAAAATACATGTTGGTTGGACGGTTATTTAAGTTATACAAATATACCTTCACGCGTGCAAATTATGAGTAAGGATTAAAACATTGCTCTTATTAGCGTATTTTATATACTAGAAGTGAAAAAATAAAATGTGTTCATGTTTAAAACTATTATTGTAGTTTTGTAGAAATATCTTCACGTGTGCCAATTATGAGAAATGCTTAAAGCCTTAACCTTACTACCATATGTTTTTCACTAGAAGTACAAAATAGAAGATATTGATGATTTGATGTTTCATAGACTTTTATTTAGGTTTTCTAAGGATCTCTTCACACGTGCAAAAGTTTATAAAACTCCAGGCTACAAAATAAACTAGTAAAATTAAAACTTAAATAATCATATATTTTGTAAGAGTCTATGAAACATTTATTTTTAATAGTCTACAATATTGTTTTAGTTTTGTAAGATGTCCTTGCGCGTGTAAATCATGAGTAGAAATTGAGATTTTATCTTACTAAGAAATTTTTTATAGTAAAATTGAAAACAATATGAGATATTGATGTTTAATAGATGATTATATATACTTTGTAAGAATGTATCTTCACATGTGCAAATTATGAGCAACGATTGAAGATTTTATCTTACTAGTGTATATTTTTATACTAGAAGTGCAAAATTATAAGATATTGATATTTAATACTATGTAGACGACTATTTAAGTTTTTTAAAAAGATCTTCACAGTGTTAATTTTAAGCTAAAATCAAAGCATTGATACTACTAGCGTATCTTTTTATACTATAACAACAAAACTTGAAGATATTGATGTTTACTAGACAATTACTTAAATTTTGTATGAGTATCTTCAATTCTGCAAATTATAATCGGATATTGAACCTTTGATCTTTGAGTGTATTTTTTATACCAAAAGTGCATAGATATGAGATATCATGTTTAATAGACACTTATTTAAGTTTTGTAAAAATATATCTCCACATGTGTAAATTGTGAGCAAGGATTAAATATTTGATGTTACTTGTGTATTATAAGTTATTTATATTTAATAGACGATCATTTTTTTAAATTATCTTGACGCGTGCAATTTATTAGCAAGGATTGAAGCATTGCTCATCCTATCTTATTTTTATACTAGAAGTGAAAAAATAAAAAATACATGTTGATTGGACGATTATTTAAGTCTTGTAAAAATATTTTCACCCGTTCAAATTATGAGTAAGGATTGAAGCATTGCTCTTATTAGCGTATTTTATATACAAAAAGTGCAAAAATAGAAGGTATTAGTGTTTAATAGATGATTATTTTAGTTTCATAAAAATATCTACACGTGTGTTAATTATGAGAAGCGCTTAAAGTTTTGATCTTACCAGTATATATTTTTACTAGAAGTACAAAATTATGTGATATTAATGTTTCATAGACTTTTATTTAAGTTTCCTAAGAATCTTTTCGTGCTTGCAAAAATTTATAAAAGTCTATGTAATAAAATGCTCTAGTAAGATCAACGCATAAATAATCGTCTATTTTAGAAAAGTCGTTAATTTTTAATACACATGAATATCTTCACGTGTGTAATCTATGAACAAAAATTCTAACGTTTATCTTGCTTGCATGTTTTTAAAATAGAATTGGAAAAATATGAGATATTGATGTTTAATAAACGATTATCTAAGTTTTGTAAAATGTATCTTCACATGTGCAAATTATAAGCAGCGATTGAAGGTTTTATCTTACTAGTGTATATTTTTCAAACTATAAGTGAAAAATTATAAGATATTGATATTTAATAGACAACTATTTAAGTTTTTTAAAGTTATCTTCACGAGTGTTAACAAGAATTGAAGCATTACTCTTACTAGAATATATTTTATACAAGAAGAGCAAAACTTTGAGATATTGATGTTTACTAGACAATTATTTAAGTTTTGTATGAATATTTTCACTCGTGCAAATTATAATCGAATATTGAAGCTTCGATCTTACGAGTGTATTTTTATACGAGAAATGCAAACATATGAGATATTCTTGTTTAATAGACGATTATTTAAGTTTTGTAAAAATATATCTTCACATGTGCAAACTGAGCCTGGATTAAATATTTGATCTTACTTATGTAGATTTTATACTAGATGTGCAAAATTATAAGATTTTGATTTAATAATAGATGATTATTTAAGTTTTTCAAAAATATCTTGATGCGTGCAAACTATAAACATTGCTCATCCTAGCTTATTTTTTATATTAAAAATGCAAATTCAGAAAATTCATGTTGATTGGACGATTATTAAGTTTTGTAAAATTATCTTCACGCGTGCAAATTACAAGTAAGTGCAAAAATAGAAGGTGTTGATGTTTAACAAACGATTATTTTAGTTTTGTAAAAATATCTTCACGTGTGTCAATTATGAGAAACACTTAAATTTTTAATCTTTCTAACATATTCTTTTGCTAGAAGTACAAAATTAGGAGATACCGACGTTTCATTGACTCTATTTAAGATTTATAAGAATCTCTTCACCCGTGCAAAAATTTATAAAAGTCTATGTTACAAAATACGCTAGTAAGATCAAAACATAATTATCGCCTAATTTATAAAAGTCTATGAAACATTAATCTTTAATAGACTACGTTATTATTTAAGTTTTGTAAGATATCTTCACGCGTGAAAATTATGAGTAAAAATTAAAACTTTTATCTTACTAGAAGTGAAAAGTTATAAGATATTGCTATATTAAATAGATAACTATTTAAGTTTTTAAAAATGTCTTCATGGTGTGCAAATTTTGAGCACGGACCGAAGCATTGCTCTTTCTAACGTATTTTTTATACAAAAAGAGCAAAACTTAGAGATATTATTACTAGATAATTACTTAAGTTTTGTATAAATATCTTCACTCGTGTAGTATATAATCTAATATTGAAGCTTAGATCTTATGAGTGTATTTTGTATACCACAAGTGCAAAAATATTTTATAGACGCTTATTTATGTTTTATTAGAATAT
Source organism: Glebionis coronaria (assembly GCA_025667525.1). Lineage (NCBI taxonomy): Eukaryota > Viridiplantae > Streptophyta > Magnoliopsida > Asterales > Asteraceae > Glebionis > Glebionis coronaria. Next base: position 1,278,832 of record JANFOE010000447.1, on the reverse strand, counting down.
ATCTTTACATGTACAAATTACGAGCAAGGATTAAATATCTTACTTGTGTTTTATACTAGAAGTGCAAAATTAGAAAATATTGATATTTATTAGTCGATTATTTAAGTTTTTTAAAAATATCTTAACGTGGGAAAATTATGTATTTTTATATAAGTAGTGCAAAATTAGAAGTTATTAATATTTTTTATAATAGAAATGAAAAAATAGGAGATATTGATGTTTAATAAACGATTATTTAAGTTTTTGCGAAAACATCTACACGCGCTAAAATTACGAGCACCTTGGTTTTACTAATATATTTTTTTATAGAAGTGCAAATTGGAGATGTTTGTGTTTAATAGACGATTAGTTAAGTTTTCTAAAAATATCATTGCATATGAAAATTAGGAGCAAGGATCGAAGATTTGGTCTTTCTAGCGTTTATTGCACTCAAAGTGCCAATATTGGATGTATTGATGTTTAAGAGACGTTTGTTTAAGTTTCTTAATAATTCCTTCACATATGAATATTATGAGCAAGGATTAGAACCTTTGAGCATGCTAGTGTATTATATGTACTAAAAAGGCAAAATAGAAGATATTAATGTTTAATAAACGATTATTTTAAGTTTGCAATAATATATTGGCCCAGAAATTTTTATGAGCAAGGATTGAAGCTTTGATCTTATTATCGTATTTTTTATATGAGAAATGCTAGAACCACAAACAAACTTCCACAAAACGTTTTACAAAATGATTTTTCATGTGATTAGTGGACTCTTTTTTTATTATGAGAGTGCAAAAATAGGAAATGTTGATGTTTAATAGACGATTATCTATGTTTTGTAATAATATATACACACATGAAAACTAAGGGTAAATATTGAAGCTTTTTTTATATAGTAGAAGTGAAAGAATAGAAGTATTGATGTTTAATAGATGATTATTAAGTTTTGTAAGAATATCTTTGCGCATGAAATTATGAGCAAGTATTAAAGTTTTGACCTCATTAGCGTATATATCTTTTTTCACGTCTGAAAAAAAAATCTTTTATCAGTATCAAATGACGCACATTTATACATGAGCACACGTTTTTTATTCACGTGTGAATAAACTTTCTTCGACAATAAATACATGTACTTTTATACATGAGCATCTACTATAATTTTGAGTGTCAATTAACTTGATTCAATAAATAATAGACGTACATTTATTACATTTTACATTTAGAAATGAATAAACTTACTTCACTAGTAAGTACATGTACATTTATTTATCAGCATATATACCTTTATCTCACGTGTGAATAAATATTTTTTGTTAATAGATACATGTACATTTATATATGAACATATACCTTTTTTCTTTGATAAATAATCATTTCCCCTAGTGAAGAACTCACAATGTAATACAATTTGTTATCTTCTTTTATCAGTAAGTTAAAAGAAAAAAAAAGTTCACTTATTTTAAATTAAATATAGTTGAATTCTTACTCAGATATTTAATACAAAAATATTAAAAAATTTGTATTGTCCACTCTTAATTGGTTAAACTAGTGTTTCTTTTCTTCTTCAAAAAAAAGGAAACAAACAAAACTAGTATTTAACTGTACTGATAATACCAAAAAATCTTAGGGTCCGTTTGGTTTAAAATTGGGTTTTACTTTGGATGTAGGTTTATAAAGTATAGGGTTTAGAATTAGATAGTGTTAAGTGAAAAGTAATATTTTTTTTAAATTTTTTGTTTAGGTTTTGATTTGATGTAAGAGAGATAATATATATTATTAGTTATTTAATATTAAATAAAACAATTTTTTATTTTCATATAAGACTAAAAGCATTCTATTGATTATATATACTGAATAAGACAAAAAAAAAGTCTGCCATCATAATTGCAAAACCCCACAACCCCCCTCCCCCCCCCCCCCCTTGTTTTTGAAACAGTAAAAAATTTAGGCATTATGTCCAAGTATTCTGACTTGAGATTTCAAACAAACAAAGGTTTCACGTTACTTTAAATGAAAACCCAACCCAAAGTGGGCAACCAAACTGCCCCTTATTGTAATGTATTTACACTTTGAACAAATAAATGACAAAATAAAAGCATAAACTTTGTTGCATACTAAATCTGTTCTTTTGTACTATTATTCTTTCTGACATGATTTTAGCTAACTATACAACTGGAATGTATACTAATTGGCTTGTAGTATACCAATAGTACTAGTGACTTAAAATCCATGTATACCCTTAAATTAGCATAGACTTATTCAAAAAATCATAATCACCAATTTTTTAAAAAAACCCACTTCCCACCACTTTTTTAAAAATTAAATATCTCACAAACGGTAAATCGTCAAACGAAAAAAATACACCATTGCAACGAGAATTAAATCATCTATCTATCAAGGGGCACATGTATATACTTTCGACGAACTTTTTTTTCGACTTTTTTTCAAGTCACGTCTGAGAGGAATCATGTATGATTCGTCACGAATCATATATGATTTTCAAAAAATCATATATGATTCGTGATATGAATTGTTGGGATATGCGATCGTTTAGCCATCGGAAATACGTGAGCCTATCGGGGGCACACACTCAATACGGAGAACACACTTTTATTTACGTTTTATTATTTATAATTAAACGTTTAATAAAAACTTCACTTATTATTTAATTAACGGTGGTTAAATTAATTGTGTGTTGAATTAATTTATCTTGAGCGCGTTATTAAATTTAAGGGACTAAAAATCGACTATAGGAAACCCTAAGGAGCCCTAGCGGCCGATTATCCTTAAGGGTGTTCTAGAAGGTTTTTTTGGTTATTGTTTTGGTAAGTAAGTATTCAAGAATATTTGATTAAGGTAATCCTTTCCTTAATTGGTTTCTTGGGTTGGGCCTTAAAGATTTTGAGGAGGTGGAGAATGTGTATAAATACACAAACACCTAGCTCATAATTTTTATCCCTCTCCCTTGCCTCCTTTGTTCCGTCCGATCGCAACAAAACACCACGCCAAACCAAACGATTTTTCCCATTAACCCTAAAATCACATAAAGGTTAAACCTTTATAAGATCAATCTTTTTTGGTGGTTTTCTTATAAAGTCTTAAGCTTTATAACTAAACCCTAGATCTCTAAATCTAGGTTTTAGTTTTCCCTTGGTGGTTCGACATGCATAAACCCTAATTAGGGTTTATGTGATTTTGGGTTAATCAATCTTGTAACGTTCTATAAACCGATCCTTACGTAATCCCAATTAGGGTTTTGGATCTAGGGTTTCTAGTTACAAGATGTAAACACTTGTTGTTTGAGAAGTGAAGTTACTACTAGCATCGTAGTGATGTTCGTTTGACGTGTCGTGTGAGCAAACGATGGAGACGGTTATTTAACCATTGAAGTTCAAGATCAAGATCAAGACGTATTAATTGATTTATTCAATTAATTAAAGGTTGGTTTTAAATTTTTTTTCTTATGTGCTTAATCATGTATGTTATACTAGATCCATTCCGCTGCGTACTCGTAGTTAATGGTTAACTAGTAATTATAAATTCCAACAGTGGCATCACGAATCAATTCGTATGGCATTCATGGGTTACACATAGAATAAAACACGCTTGCTTCGCTTTAAAATCTCTTTTATTTATGTTTTTATGACAATTACATGCATACTTGTCATAAAGTTTTAATCTTGATCTAGATAATGGTTAAAATTGGGTAGGTTAAATTGAACCGGCTAATAATTACGATTGTTTTTATTATCCGTCAAAGACTTTTGCATCTCACTTTTGTGATACTTTGCACGTCATCAAGTACCTTGCTCGAAAACTTGATGAGGGTCTTTGGTCCTCAATTTGGGGAAGACTCATTCGAGACTTGGATCTTATATGATTTATCGCTTTCATATAGAGTCTGTCTTCTGCTTCTACCCCCTTCTGGTCTGTTTTTATGTGGTTATTTGTTTTCCATTATGAATTGCAAAACGTAATAATTCAAGATTCTAGGAATCATAAAAACGGATCTCTACTTATATCGAAACTAGTTTTAAAAGTATGTCATATTAATACACTTTTTCCTTGCGAATCGGCTATGTGTTATTTGTTAAAAATCATTTTTTGGAACAAATATTAATATGGACATAAGATCTATGAAACTTGTTTTATTATAATCTAATTGTTTTGCGAAATCATATTGTCACTCGAGTTGGGCTTACATACCGTAATGATGGCTTATAAACTATCTTCTCAACGACGTGATTTGCAAAATTAATTGGTTTATAATACTTAAAAACAACTTTTGTGCTTTACTAATGGTGGACTTGCTATTACACTACGTGTTCTAGTCAAGCTATCTAGGGTTTGAACGATCTTTAATCTTTTCCCGTGTCATGTACATGTTTCAGCATCTATATGATAATTATCCCAAGCACTTGCGCCCTCGGGCGCATGAAGAGTAGGATATAGGGTTTGATCCTTCTTTAATCTTTTCCCGCGGTAAACACGCCTAAATCAAAGTTAACAAAACGTTTTCTTAACTTGTGCTAAAAGATGATTGCATGCATCTTTTACACGCTTTTGACATTTGTTTTCTAAAACTTATGTGATACCTATTTGAATTTTAAGTCTATGCCACCCAATTTAATAGCACTTGTAGTCTTTTTTCGTCATCTGGTCAGACCTAGGGCGAATCATGCACCCAAGGCGATTTTTGTCACTGGTCAGACCTTTGCCAATTATTGCATGCTTTAAATTGGTAAGACTTAAAGTCGAGTTCCCGGTCAGATTCGGAACCCGAGGCATAAGATGAGATGAAACATACTCATGACTTTATTACGTGTAGAACAAGTTTGTTTGAGATGTTCAATGGCACTCGAAAGAGATGAGAGAACGTCCCATCCAAACACTCTACAACAATAAACTTCATGAATCGTCTCATAATTCTAAGAGTTGCACTTGTAATGCAATTAACGCTCGACGCTTACCTCTTGCCCTACTTGATACTAGACGGTCGGACCTCTAATATTGAGTGAGAGTGCAAGTAGGATCTTAGTCTTATTAGTAATTAATTGGGTAGTTAATTCTATTAAGAATTTAATTATCGAAAATACTAAATTGAACTTTCTAAAGTTCCGATTAATTGTGTTATTGCAACATAATTCGTAAACTAAAGTTGTTTTCTTATAGAAAACAAACATAGTCTCTTTCCCTGGTAAGAAAAGCGAGACTTACTCCTATCTCTTCTCATTAGTTGACAAGAATAAGATAGGACCATAATCGAATCGTTATCGATTGCATTTAAACTCACTTTTAATACTTCATTATCCTAATCCGGTTCTGAAATCATTGAAAGATAACATATTTTGTGTACCTAATGTCTATAGCTACCAAAATAAATGACATCTTTCACTTGTCACGATGTATGAGTTTAAACCGTAAAGAGTAAAGAATTTACTAGCACTTCGCTAGGTATCGTTCTTGGACTCTTGTTATTCCTTAAAGTGCTAAATACCCTTGCGGCTATGTAGACGATAAAGGAGGAATTGCATGCTAAATAAGTCAAGTTAATTGAAAGCATGAACGGCTAGTCCCTCATCCACACAAGTAGAATTTCATATACTTTGTTCAAATACCTAAGTAAATGTATACTTGTAGGAATTTTTCAAAGATAAGGAAGTCAATAAATTTCTATTCACTTTTTACTGGTGTTGTAACATCTCCTATGTTGACAAATCCAGTGGGAGCGTTGCAGTTTATTACTGAAATAATATCCATGTAATATTGTCAATTTCAGTGGGAGCTACAAGATTATTTTCTTGCTTAGTCATCCATATTATTTCGAACTTACTTTGAAATAATTTATCACTTCCAAATATGAATGACCATTGCTTAAAGAAAATTGCATTTTATTTTATATGATAACACGCTGCCTTTCTGATGTTGCCTTCTGAAACGTTATCTATAGAATAATAATCCATAAATCTTTGTCTAAAGTTATGGTTCTAAATCTACTTATAATATCAATGACATTATCATATTGTTTACACAATCAACCACATGTTGTATTGCTTGTCTACATAATATGATGTTGTGCCTTACACAAGTGGGAGAAATTGCAAAGTGTGTGCAAGGAACAACATATTATTAGTTTCATTTGCCCAAAAGGTACGAAAGCTAATAATTCTACTAAGACTTGAACATACAAGATGTTTGTTGTCCTACTACATTCAGTGTCATGATATAGTGGAAAGCTACTTCGGTAATTTACTACATGTTATAGTAAATACAATTATGGTTAAGATATAATACTCATAATTTTGAAGTATAAAATTAACTTGAAATTACTACTGAACTCAAGAGTTTGCGTTCATGATTGCTTTAGTTAGTATAATTATGTTTTTCCTTGTAAACACATAATTATAAAGTCCTTGAATTACTCACCGACTTATAACATAAAGTTTGTAGTAAAATAGTTATGTCTTCTTGTTAACACATAAACATTAGATCTTTGAATTATTCAAAGACTTATAATGTATACTTGATATGTTATGTTTTCTTGTAAACACATGAACATATAATTCTTGAACTGCTATGTCTTCTTGTAAACACATGGTTCTCGCATTTTTCAAGAAATATACATTATAGCATGCACCTGGATTTAAAATACGGATATTGTAATTTGGTACATGACCCAATTGACAAAGTATTTAATCCAAATAGAATTAAGTTATCTATAGAATTCTGATGTAGTCTCACAATTCCAATACTCATAGAATACCAAAATGTTATGGTATGTCTAAAGAGTTGAAACAAACTATATTCATATAGTTTGATTAATGATAGCTTTAATTATTCTACCTCCATGATCTATCAAGGTTAGAAAATTGCGTGTGTCATTGATACACTCAATATAGTTCAAACCTAGAAGGTATTCAAGACAACCCACAAATTGAAAACCCCTAATTTATTAGGGACTTTCGGTTGTTCCACTCAAACCAATCTAATCTTAAAATCTCTTGGGGTTTTTCGATTTTCCTACACTTCCGTGCTTGACGATTGTAGTGTTGGTGTTCCTCCTAGCTTGACGTAACACAAACCTTTCCTAAGGTTATTGGTAAAAAGAGTGATACAAGAATTAGGGTTCATGCTAGAAACCCTAATTAGGGTTCTTGGGAGAAATCCCAATATGTCTTGATTGAATTCTTTAATTTGTTAATATCTTATGAAGCGTACTATTAACAAACTTGAGATAAGAATTTAAAATGTATTTTGTAGTCTCTCTATTAAGAACAATTTATTGTTGCTTAAATACTTAGTATTTAGAGAATGATCTCTACTTACAAAAGTAAGTGGGAGTTATAACAAATCTTGAAGATATTCAAGAGAAAAATACACAACCTTCAAAATACACTTGTTGATGTCATATTTTGGTTAAGCATGGAAATGTCAAACCAAAGTAAATGTTACTCTCATTCATAAATCTGCAAAGATACCAGATCACTTGATTGATATTTTAATATCAATGCTGAGGAATATAAGTTAGGAGATCTTTGTAATCTACTAACTGCTAATGAATATTATAATATCTTGAATCTGATAAATATTTTAGAAATATGAATGATAAGATGCAGTCCTTAAAGGGAAAATCAATCTTTTGAATTTGATTGATGTTTCTTCTAATTATAAACCTATGAGGTTGGATGGAGTTTCTTTTGAAGAATGACTCACAAGGAAAAAATAGTATACATAATTAATGCATGGCTAAGAATAGGAAGCTTTTAATTATACTCAAGCAATTGATTATGATTAAATCATTATTCAATGCACGCATTGATTAAATAAAGATAATTGATTGTCATATATGTTTCTATGTAAATGGAATATGTCAATTAAAACTTTATAGTTTCCATTTATGATTACCTTTTAGCGAGGATGGTGTATAATCAAAAGGTTTATGAATCTATAAAATCTTTATTGAGTATACAAGATGATTAATTCAAGTATGGATTAAATCATGCATCTAGAAACTAAATCTAGAATTTAATTCAATATGATTTCGATTAAATTTAGACGAGTTTAGAGTACACTTGACATTGAGTGGGAGCACTATGTTTTTTCTTTAAATTCATATGTTGTATAACATACTGAAGATATCATTCCATTTAAACTAGATGTAATCCTTAAGATTGGAATGAAACTTCATTTGAGAATTTATGGAATAAAACAAATGACTTTGGAATAAATGTTTATTGAAATAAGCATATGCGGTAATTTAAGTCCAACACAATGCAATACATCATTCAAAGCGAGTCTTGATTGATATATTTCACTTGACATAATTTATAACATGAATGTAAACCTTATGTTTTTAACTAAGGATTCATTATGTATAAATACTATATTGTGTATATGACTTGTTGTCATTTTTGTACAAGAGCAAAGTGAGATGACAAAAACAATATCTAATTGAGAGTATTTTAGATTGTTGTTAAAACAAATGTTTACGAATTATAAAGCATAGTGATGTATGTGTACACTGATGCTAGAGGATAATCGATCTAGTAAAGTGAGATGTTATCATTTATTATAAATCTGCTAAACTAGATGTGCTCACAATGAGCATTGTTGCATTACACATTAAGGAATAAGAATACTTTACATTTTAAGAAACTGTAAAGATGACTGTCAGCATATCGTTGATGTTAAATACCTTATATAAGGATTGACGATATCCCCTACTATGAAACTTGCAAATCGTATGAGCATGTAAGAAAAGACACTCATCTTGTTTTCCAAATCTTTCACAATTGAGAAATTTGAAACAAGTATTCGGAAACTTTACTTAGATAACTATTTAGCTTTCTTGTTAAAGAATAGTTGAGAATGTTGGAAACATTTGACGTCAACTTGCTAAATTAGTTTCATGCATATCTATTTTAGTATTTGGATAATTGGGATGGTAAGACAATAATTATTTTCCGATGAATAAAGATACTTGGTATTTGTTATTCATTCATATAATTATTGTTGCCCTATGTTTGTATGTTTAAATCCTTGAATATTTGATTATTCTAAATATGTCCATTGTCGGTTAGCAATATGGGAGTATTGTCTACATTAAGACAAATGTGAGTGTTGGTTATATTCTTTGAATATATGGACGGTTCCCGCCAAACTCATATGTTATTCATAAGGGATGCGTATTGGACACCCCGAACTTTCGAATCGTTACTTTTGGGTCCTTGTTATGAGTAAGATTGCGAAAATGGTGATTAAGTCATCATCCTTAGACTTGAGATGCAAACAAGTTTGTGCATGTGTGAATATCACTTCTTGATTCTATGTCCAACGCTAGTTCGCCAGACCTAGTTATAAAGACTCTAATTGGAAGTGTTGTGAAGCAGCATCCACAGACACTTGTAGTCAATAAAGAATTTGTTCCTCCACTTGATATAGTGCAGTGAAGTACCACTGGGCCCTCTCCAGAATTAATCAGATAATTGTGTGGCCGCGCCCAAAGTGTAAATCAAGATGATACTTGTTTACGTTTGGTATATCTGAATTAACTTCTATAACGAGAAACTAAAATTTAAACTTCATGGAATGAGTTAGGATCCATATCCATAGTTTAAACGGTACTAGTAACAAAGGGATGATTATTATCAAGTCACATAATCGTATACCATTAATACTTTTGAGATATTCTTCTTAAAACTATACCTCAGTCATTTCCGGTTATAATGAAGTGTTGCTAGATACTTTATTATGGACGCTGTATGTCTAAACTCTCACAAGTGGGAGCTGTTGGGATATGCGGTCGTTTAGCCATCGGAAATACGTGAGCCTATCTGGGGCACACACTCAATACGGAGAACACACTTTTATTTACGTTTTATTATTTATAATTAAACGTTTAATAAAAATTTCACTTATTAGTTAATTAACGGTGGTTAAATTAATTGTGTGTTGAATTAATTTATCGTGAGCGCGTTATTAAATTTAAGGGACTAAAAATCGACTATAAGAAACCCTAAGGAGCCCTAGCGGCCGATTATCCTTAAGGGTGTTCTAGAAGGTTTTTTTGGTTATTGTTTTGGTAAGTAAATATTCAAGAATATTTGATTAAGGTAATCCTTTCCTTAATTGGTTTCTTGGGTTGGGCCTTAAAGATTTTGAGGAGGTGGAGAATGTGTATAAATACACAAACACCTAGCTCATAATTTTTATCCCTCTCCCTTGCCTCCTTTGTTCCGTCCGATCGCAACAAAACACCACACCAAACCAAACGATTTTTCCCATTAACCCTAAAATCACATAAAGGTTAAACCTTTATAAGATCAATCCTTTTTGGTGGTTTTCTTATAAAGTCTTAAGCTTTATAACTAAACCCTAGATCTCTAAATCTAGGTTTTAGTTTTCCCTTGGTGGTTCGACATGCATAAACCCTAATTAGAGTTTATGTGATTTTGGGTTAATCAATCTTGTAACGTTCTATAAACCGATCCTTACGTAATCCCAATTAGGGTTTTGGATCTAGGGTTTCTAGTTACAAGATGTGAACACTTGTTGTTTGAGAAGTGAAGTTACTACTAGCATCGTAGTGATGTTCGTTTGACGTGTCGTGTGAGCAAACGATGGAGACGGTTATTTAACCGTTGAAGTTCAAGATCAAGATCAAGACGTATTAATTGATTTATTCAATTAATTAAAGGTTGGTTTTAAATTGTTTTTCTTATGTGCTTAATCATGTATGTTATACTAGATCCATACCGCTGCGTACTCGTAGTTAATGGTTAACTAGTAATTATAAATTCCAACATGAATCATATATGATTTTCTAAAAATCATATATGTTTCATGACGAATCATACATGATTCCTCTTAGACGTGATTTACGAAAAAAAGTCGAAAAAAAAGTTCGTCGAAAGTATATGCATGTGCCCCTCGATAGATAGATGATTTAATTCTCGTCGCGATGATATGTTTTGTTTTATGTAACGATGAACGGTTTGTAAGATATTTAAATTTTAAAAAATGAGTTTTTTTTGTTACATGATAAACGTGGGTGGTTGTGATTGGTTGATTGAATTTATGCTAAACTAATAGTTTATGTTGAACTTTTTCCCAGTACTAGTAATGTTTTTACAAATGGACTTCGCAGAAGAAATAACTTCAATGAAAGAATAATTTGTCTCTAATTTGTCTCTTTATGTCACCCACTTTAACCATTGAAGGGTACTTCCATGAAGACAGATCTCCTCCTTATAGTTCTTGTTCCATTCTAGCCCACAAATCTACAAAAAGGTAACTATGTTACTACACAAGTTACAGATAGACAGTGCAATGAAGTTGAACTCTATTTAGAAAGACCAATCACCTGTGCTCCTGTCTGAAAACTGTTAAGACAAAGTCCCTATTTGAGTGTTCCATAATCTAATGCACCGATCACACATACTACCACCAGATGCCAACACATCAAAGTTATAAGGGCACCAAGCTAGAGCCTTGACTCCAGGCACATGGTGTGTAAACAGATGCACAAACCGGGTTGAGTTCATTCTCGACGCTTCCCACAGGTACACATCATTATCATCGCCACCTCTAGATAGTAAGTTGGCTACATTGATCATTTCAACCCACAAACTTGACTTGTCTGTGCATCTACATGTGACAACAAACTGGTTCTAGCCCTCATTGCCAACAAAAAAATGCAGTTTTAGTTATATTATTGATCTAAAGTTCTCATTTTGACGTGCCAACTGAAGATGCCGTGACTTGCGCAATTTAACTGGATTTCTGTAGGTAGTCATCCGACCCAAAACCAAATCCCCATTTGACACGATAACACGTGCAACAGTGAATGAATCGCCTTGTTCAACGGAAAATTGCCACTCTTTTATGGTAATAAGAATCCAGTCTTTATTTGCATTTATAGTTGCTTTAACTTCTATGTACTCTATTCTTTTATTCTCACCTTCGATAATAATATCAAATGGTAATCCTGACTCTTTAACCTCATTCACCCATTTCACATATTTGACACCATGTTTTTTGTAAAATTACTGAAATGCTACAAGTTCGTCGATTCTGCCTGTTATCATTTGTTGTTGTGCACCAATTTAGCTGATTTGTGTTGATTAAGTTAGATGAACTTGTTTGGCCTATTAGATCCTCTTTCCATTATCTAATTTATCTTCCAAAGAATCCTTAACAATTGCAGAATCTGATTGGTGTGTTATGTCTTGTTCTTCTTCCAAGATCACTGAAGGAATCGTTGAGGTTGGATTTTTTTTCAGTAATCTGGTCAGTATCATTCTCAATTAATCCCTTTCTCACATATGATTGGTCTTTTAATCCCTCTGTCACACCTCGTCTCTTTTTAGGATTAGGATTACCGAATATTTTTGTATTCACTACATGTTTCTGGTGCAGGTTTCCAGTTTGCAAGTGGCCAACTTGAGTTATTAAACTTCTTTGCAGTTTTTGACCGATTTACATCCTCCAGTGACATACAAGAGCTCGTGGTTAGAATATCCTGGTGATGGAATCGATATAGTCAACTGCGATTCATCACTTAGAGGCTTTGATAAATTCTGGTTATTTGTAACGAAAGATTCCATTTACTCTCGGTGGAACCAGATTCTGCCATCATTGTTATCATGTAAAGGAAATTTGCCACATGAAATTCAAGAATTTTAGCAACCAGAAAACGAGAAAGTTCCATGAAAAGCGAGTGTGTATCAGATTCCTGAGTTATGTACAAGATGTTGTCTTGTTGAAGACAGCTGCACTCGTGTCGTCTAGCAGACTGAATACCAAACTTCTTAATGACATTTTTGTAGAACAATATCTCAACCACAATAATTTTCAGAGAGTTTAGGTTCTTGAATCCAGACAGCTTGAACTCGGCATATTCATTTGGATGAATACTATAGATGTATCATTGAGCAAAAGGCAGAGCGCACCTCACCAATGAAGTTTTGAGACTAATGTCTATTGGACCATAGTATTTTGCTTCACGAGTCACAACCTGCCGTAAGGAATAAATTACTTTAAAAAGTGTACGAGTAATTTTGTGTGCGAAAAAGAAAGAGAGTGTACCTCAGAAAGTGAAGGGATTCCCAACCTCCTAAGTAAAACAGAAACATTATCTTGGAGCATTTGCGCCTATTCCGAAGTAAGATCCCCCAAACACAGAAAATCCACATTTCTCAAGTTCTTGGATTCCTTTTTTAGCTTAGCATCATCACACCAACATATCAAACCAAAAGATTGATGCATGGAAACCCATTGATCTTGCACTGTTAGAAGTATCCTCATTTCCTTTTCCTCCATTCTTTTTTTCAAGAAGTCGATATCATCACAGCTCAGAACCCCATAGTCCAATCCATCACTACATATTTGAAAAACTTGGAAAACCTAACACACAAAACAAAAAATATGGACAAAACTAGCAATATACACTATTGGACGTAACTTCAACCCATTTATATGAAAACGAGTCAATTAAGTTATAGTTTATTTTTCAAAAATAAAAAAAGAACCAAACTGTTAGCAGCCTTAATTGTTTTCTCAAATATAATAATTTTCATAAATAACTTTCTAGCGATTACATTTGATATATAACTGAAAAGAAATGTTCTCACTGTTTTAGCTACTTGTGATGGCAAACTCTCAGATGATAATCGTTGAAAAGACTGAAGGTGGCTAACAAGAGGAGGATTCTCAGCTACTCCCAACTTGGGCATAAAAAAATAACAAAGGCGAGTATAGACATTCCATAACTATCTTGGTCAAACTCAGGATGGGTCGACTTTGTTTGTCCCATCGAACTGGTAGAATCATGCCGATATACTTAATTGGAGATAAGAACAAACCAGAAACCACTTCATCGGTGGAACTAAACGAGTAAGGAACATATATGAAAGCTTCTGAAAGCAAACTATCCACTATCTTCTGCTTTGAGGTGCTCATTTCATTCCATATATATATGTGTAGAACTTGGACATTTGAGATATGCTGGTAAATTGGAAATTACAAACAGCTTAACAAACATGTTATAAAACAAGGCATGTAACAAAAGAAACTAACATGGTAAAAAAAAGTTGGGCCAAAGGATAACTACAACGTTGTTTAGGTTGAACTAAAGAATAATTTAATGGGTATGGGTCTCGCTTTCTAAACCTAGCTCTTAATAATTTAAAAAGATTGAAGAAGTGTGTTGTGTTAACCCAACGGAAAATAATTTAATCCCAACCAAATAATTACCCATTTTGACCCGTTGACCCATCTTGACATTACCTGGCCATATAAAAGGTTAATAAGATCTTCCCTAAACTTCAAGAGCTGATAAAGCATCATCAAGATTAACTGTATTCTTCAATCCGATAGAATTAATTAGCTTTACACTTGTACCATGTTTGACAACAAAAGAATTTGGTAAATTAGTAATGCAGTTCATCCCTTCGGAACAATTGTGCCACATAATAAATTTAAAAACTAAAATGTAAACACTAAGAAAGTAAACTAACCTTAGGAACACCATATGGTGCGTTGTCACCAAGAACCAAGCTTTAGACTCATAGTCTTTGATGATGGAATCATGTTCTAGATAACGATATGAGGTATATCTGAAATAAGCTTTTCAACTTCCTTTCTATCATAAGTTATAGCGTTATGAGAGCGCTCTAAAATAGCTATCAGGAAAGATATAGAAAAATACTCCACAAAACCATCAAATTCAATTCCATTTAGTAATACCAATGAACAGTAGCAAAAAGTCTTCATCTCAATGCTATATGCAAATGACTAACACTTTATCAAATGAGCTTCCCCTTAAAGTGTGCTAGTCATTGATAAATCTTCAATTATGTAGGCTTTATGTAATGATTACATATGAAGAAATCGAATTATAACTTACTTGATGGTGAAGAAGAATAACCCGAACTTGCATTTTATATCTTGTACTAACCACGTGACAAAGAGAACATCATATACAAAATCCTCATTTTCCTTTGAAATGAGACACTGAGCACAATAACGTAACTCCTTCAAGTGATAGAAAATATGTGCATAGAGTACCATAAGAAAAATCACACATTCCTAGATCTTGTATCACTTTGTCACAAGGTGTTTAAGCATAAAACACATACCCGCGAAAATCTGCTTCGTCTTCAAATAAATGATAAAAACTTTT
The DNA here is from genome assembly GCA_025667525.1 of Glebionis coronaria. Classification (NCBI taxonomy): domain Eukaryota; kingdom Viridiplantae; phylum Streptophyta; class Magnoliopsida; order Asterales; family Asteraceae; genus Glebionis; species Glebionis coronaria. The sequence goes on along the minus strand of JANFOE010000447.1, from coordinate 1,263,666 downwards.
TTTCGTAATCAATAAAGATAAAACGAGCCCTTATACCTTTTAGACCAGTTGCTGAAATCAGTAATGAAAGCAGGGGAAACTTTCTGACAGCAGGGGGATTTAACGAAGGCAGGGGACCTTAGCAGGGGGAACTTTAATGAAAGCAGGGGGAACTTTTTCAAAAGCAGGAGGAACTTTTAATGCCATTGTTTGTGTTATTAACTGTGTCAAACCTACACAAAGTGGGAATAAATTTATAACAGTAAAATAAATAACAAAAAAACAAAAGCAATTAAAAGTAACCTATTGTGAATAGTTTATACCTACTGTGATATCATTGTAGTCATTGGCTCACACCGAATAAATAATACTGAATAAATAAGCATCATCACGTTCACATTCAATTCAATTTTGCTATAATTCTTTCTTTGAACCACCAATTAGACCCACGTTCTTTTTCGCAACCAATCATATTAATTTCACACCAATTGAATGACCAATTTCCTTTTGCTGCAAAAAAACAAATCTCAACGTAGGACCATAAGTATCCCCACGTGAATAACACTAGTTTGCTTAATCAATTCGTGTGAACACAAATTGACTAACTCAAACAATATAATATTCTACCTTTTAAGTAGCCTACGTGAACCCCTATTTTCGACCAATCATTTGTTACATGAGTAACCGAATGTAATGCAGCCATTTTTGACATGGCTTTGACCATGGAATAAGCATATAGTATATATTACCCATACGTCAGGTCATAGCAAATGAATGGCGAACCCCACGTGATGGTCATTATGTTTATTTTTCAACCTTTCGTTGAATCATAAAACCAGGACCCATATGTAACATTTATTAAACAACCATAAGATTATTCGCCAATGAAGATCTTTAACGGATCAGAATATTGACCAATCACCAGTACCTTAATTCGTTCAACAAAATTTTTAGGGTTTGGACGAATAAACCCTAAAAACCACTATTTTCTTCACAGCAACATCAAGAGCACGAAAAACATCTTAATTCTCCTAGATATCGAGAGTCACCCGCTCTGGTACCACATGTTAAATTCAAGATCGTTAGACTCAATGGTTTACACCATTTATCTAGGTTGTCAATTGTACATGTGATAAACACAGCAGAATTGCACAATTAACATGAATAAAGATGTTTAACAAAGATGAATAATTCCCAAAAGGTTTGTATCATTGATTAGCACAAACCACTCTAGGTGTGTGTACATTGAATCCCACACCTAGAGATCAATGTTTACAGTAGGTTATATGAAAGTGATAAACAAAACCTACGCATGGTTCCTTTTATAACATAAGGAAATCATGATACATGGAAACTAAATAATATATTAATGAATAAATCAAAACAGACTTATTCATTCTTATCACTACTTTGACCAAATCTTTTCTTCTTATCACATATGGCAGGGGAAACTTACACCAGGGGAAAGTTTCACTAGCAGGGGAAACTTTGTTAGTATTTTGTCCACCAGCTTGAAGTTTCACATAATGTCTTATTTGGTCCATCTTATTTCCATGGTGATTTGACTCATCAACTTTTGACCCAACACCTAGATATACAATAAATTAAATTATCTATTTTCCTATAAATATATATATATATATATATATATATATATATATATATATATATATATATATATATATATATATATATATATATATATATATATACTCCTTATAAAGCAAATTGATATCTCTCTCTTCAATAAATGCAAATTTTTTAAGTAGTCTAATAAATAAAGCATAATGTACAACTTATTAATGCAAATAACAAACTAAGAATTTAGTAATACAACCTATTAATGCTTATGTACAACCACAATAAGCATAAGAACTTCTATAACACATTACATTTAAAACTATCATTAAAATATAATTAATATTATAATTAAAACACCTCATTACCAAAATTTACAAATAAAACAACATATTGTATAAATGTCACTACATCTTATTTTTTTTCAAAATCAATTAATAACAATTAACAAATAATTAATACACCTCATTACTCAAATATACAATTTAATATTCACTTTATATAACAATTTAAAACATATATATTTACAATTGTCAATATCAAGCCAGATTAACTGGTTCAACCGAGAACCAGAGCCACCATCGATTCGGCTAGACAATTAGTTAAAGCTACATAAACCTTAAATTTCACTTTTTGAGATGTTAAAAACGTAAAATTAAAATATTGTTGACCGAAATTATGTTGCAGGTACATGCACCCGCATCGCGCAAGTACCCTGCTAGTTATACATAAAAGAGATTGTTATATCTCTCTTATTAATTATTTAAGTACTACATGTTTTTATGCATATTGTACAAGCTACTTATACTGTATACTTAAGTAATATAATACATATGTACATGCATGTTGTACAACTTAATATAGAACGTCGGTTACGAAACTTGAATTGAATTTTGTCATTATAAATATATAATCATCTTAACTATTAATTTAATAAAAAACATGTTTAAAAATAAATACATTTTGTACCATTTAAGGCCAAAAATTGATATCAATTGGTTTGCGATAAATTTATTTTCTATAATTTTTATCATGTGCAAAGTCGTTATCACAAAAAATATGTAATTGAAAAATAAAACTCGTCAAAAATATTAAAACGGGGTACTCGCCGCCGCATTACGCGAATACCCTACTAGTAAAATAATATGAAGAGAAAGAAAAACTCTATATAAATGGTCTCTCAGCACTTGTATCATAGCGCTAAAACCACTACTATATTTCTCTTATAGACCATATATATTCGTCAAACTCGGGTCAAACAAAGTGTGGATCGTTATTTCCAGTCATCTTCATCTTCATCAAGTAACTTAGCTAATATCATCATACATATATGTCGGTTGTAACTCTTACTAAATAATTTCAGATTTCCTTGTGATGTTTATTTGAGAAATGATGGTTACAGATAGAGTATACTTTTGGACCTCACAAAATCGATCACAAAGACGTGTTCTACTCCACTGATCTATTATATGCTTTTGTCAATCTACGTCCTGTTGGTCCTGGTAAGTTTTTATGCAATTATCTACTGTTTATTATGTTATGGGCTCAAATGTTGGATATCAAAATTTTATGTATTTCTAGAGGTTTTTGTCTGCTAGACGATATATCAGCCTATCAGGGCTGTTTACTAGCTCTAAGCTGGTTTAAGAAAATTCTAACATAGGGAAAGGAAACCGGCGGACGTGAATCTAAACCCCTAAACAAAAAACCGTGTTTTAAAAGGATCAACATCGCAAACTGATTTGTTTAAAAAGTCCAGACTCACTGAGTGGATTAGGTAACTCCGTAACTGTCGTAATGTGTTCTGGTCAAAAGAGGTTTACTTGCTTGAGTTGATCCGAAAAAAGAAAGACTGTTTTTATGTCGTTACCTCAACATTTTTTATAGATAATCATTATATTATAATTAACCAATGACTTTTGGATTATTTTTCTTAAATTAATCCACTTTTAAACTAGCTTATTTTAGATTAAGGAACAACCTATGATGCATTTAAAATATATAATTATTCTTTAGATGTACTAGGTAGTTATTTGTTCTCTGATTAAGAGTCATTGTGATAAGTCTTCTACAAGTTGTAATAAAGTAGCGACACGATCCTTGATCATTAATTTTCAGTCCTTCTGATCTTGTTTTAAATGATTCTGTTTTAACTGAATCAGCTGAATTGTTCTTATTTTCTTTTGTAGGTCATATCCTTTAACTACTGTGAATTTGCATCACTTGCTTTTTTTTTGGTAAAAGGGTAACAATGACCCCGGTAAATAAAACCAAAAAAGCGTTAAAGTACAGGGAATGTGGCTGAAATACCACATTAACCGCAAGCTACAGGCAGCTTGTTAAACAAAATGTTTATGACAGGCCATAAACATTAACTAGTCTAGAATACTGGAAATATATAAAATAGACAAAAACCAAGACGATAACATAAAGTTACAAGGAAAATAATAAAATATCAACATGGGATCAGCCAGTTGGAGTGCTTGCCCCAATATTAGTGTTGAGAAGATTCACCGATTCATCAAAGACGACCTCGACTCCCTCCTCTTCCTCATTATCTTCCTCGCTTACTTGAACCCCTTCGTCAATACCAGGCATGGACAAAGTTGAAAATTTATTAGACGTAGAAACACTGCTCATTTGAGCTTTACCCTTGTTCGGACCATTAGGATTGCTAGACTGCTGCAACTGACCAGATTTAGTATTCAACTTCCTACTATTATTACCACTCGTACTTGTAGTATCCAAGTGAGTTTTTGGACGAAATGCACCGTCTTACCTGTTTGGAAACCCTTGCTCAATGGAACACCTCTCGGAACTTGATTCCCTAAATTACCTTTGTACTTCTTCCTCTTGCTTTGCACTTGTTGGAATCCATCATTATCAACATGAGTTGTCACATTTTCAACCATTTTAGGTTTGACATTTTTTGGACAAGAATCAAAGGCATGACCAAAAATATTACAAGTATGACATCTAGGTGGTTTCCATTCGTATTCAACACGAATTAATTCCTTAGTACAACCAGAGCCTTCAAGATCAGGGACACCAATAGTATAATATTAAGATGCGTGGTGTGTTTAACGATATCGTGGAGGGTAACCAGAAAAAAATTCATTGCTCACGGGCCAATCTAATGTGTTTTGAGATTTTTTGTTTGATATACAACCACTTCCATAACTTTCTTAGCTGATGATACTTTACCTTCTTTACTGCATTTGTGATACCGACTATCAACCCACCTTACAAAGTATAAAATCAATGAAGGGTTGCTCCTGAACCACATTTATGTTGTCTATTTACAGAAACTATTTGCGAGTACCAATAAAACTAAATTTGCTTTAATTAAATAAGATCATATAGAAGAAGTGATAAATACATGCAGACTGCAGAACGACATGTAAGTTTCTGTATTTATATAGCTCATACTCTAATTTAAAAAAAATGATAGAAGCGAACTTTGTCATGCCACTTTTCCTTTAAAATGTGAATTTTACTTTGGTTGACTTGACGATAAGCACATGTGCTTGTGACCCCAAAGCGTGAAGTTAAGCGATTTACTGACCTTACGACAGAAGAGACTTGTGAGATGTGGGTTATGGCTAAAAGAATTGGCGCTCTGCTCGAGAAGTACCACAAAGCATCTTCGTTCACATTTACTATCCAAGTAAGGCAGCTAAAATATTCATTCCAAATCCCCTTACCTCTTTTTCTTGTCATGGCATTCTTCTTATCGTTCTTTCAATATTATGGTAGATGTAGAAGTGTGTATCATCATCTCATTGGGACGCTTGTATTGTTTGGCATACAAGCATGAATTTTAATGGAAAACAAGTTTACATGAATTTTAATGGAAAACAAGTTTACATGAATTTTCCGGGAAACACGTTAACCTTTTTGAGTATCACTTGATTTAAATCATATAGATAAAAATTAAAGTGTCCTAACTATAGTTTTCCACAGTTTCTTCGAAATTATTCTGATGAAATTTCTGATAATGATTTAAATTATATGTAAGACAGGCAGTTATTTACGAAGGAAACAAATAAGAAACTAGACAAAAAAGTGTTTGTGTGTCAACCCAATCCGACCCATTCTACCACATGCTAAAAATGACTCTTATTGACAAGAAAACTGTTGTTCTTCGTTACGAGCCCTACTCCATTTGGGAAATAAATCATGTATGCTTAACTTTGGGATATCGTTGTTCCTATCAGGATGGTCCACAAGCAGGACAGTCGGTTCCACATGTTCATATCCATATCCTCCCTCGAAAAGTTGGAGACTTCGATAACAATAATGATATATACGACGCTGTAAGTATAGCCGACCTCCATTTTTCATTAAATCAGCTCAAATCTTGATCCATATATGATATTATATATTGTTATTTTGATATTGCAGATTGATGAATCAGATAAGGAGTTGAAGAAGAGACTTGACTTGGATGAAGAGAGGAAGGATAGAAGTTCGGAGGAAAGGATCCAAGAAGCAGAGGAATACATAAATCTTCTTGTAGAGTAATGCTACAACTACAGTACAATAAAGGCATATCATCAGTCTATTGTGTTTTAAGAAAGACCGGTATAATCTTTCATGTGTAATTTGAAACCATTCACAATAAATATGATCGGTGAACTCTTTATCCTAAATATATAATACTAGTCATATAGAACTAGCTACTCGCTAATTACAGAAGCTGCATCTGCATATTAAAGGTAAATGAACAACCACAAGAAGTCAAAGTGGATTATAGGGTTTATTCATATACACATAACACATATATGTAGTCATGCAACAAAACACAAAAGCACTTTTTATGAAATTAGAAGACTTGAGTTTTGAGAAAGTTTTCAAATTTTGAACACATTTGGGTCTTTAATGAAGTTATCTTCTACCTATAAGCCATTTATATGTAAGCCGTTGTCACGATAAACAAATTCAGATATAGAATATGGCTTCGACGAATGACGTAAGAACTATAAACCAACTCAAAAAGTAGTTAAGGGAGCTTGAAATAAATTCAACTCTTGAAAATAACCTTTATATCTTTTAGTTTAATTTTGAATTCTTAGCTAAGAAACTGATGCTGCAAAACATACCATTGCTGCCAACCCCGCTTAAAATCTGCTGTGTGTGACTACATTTACTTCAACCCCTGCAATCTGATGTTCTGTTATCCAATGGCAATATGCATTTCTTCTGAAGTTCTTTATATCTTTCAGCATCAAAACTATACCTTTCTATAAGCTTTCTTTGACGCGACAAAAACAACCTCTTCATAAGATCTTGGTAAGAGGGGTCCTTTGAAGTGTAAAGAAAGTAAGCATAACCTATTATCAAACCCGAAGAGGTGGTGAAGAATGTGATTGGTTCCATAACATCCCAAGAGAATTCCTAGAAAGTTAAACGGAAAAAGAGGGAAGCTTGTGCAAGTAAGAGCCCCAGCCCACCCCATAGGATGTTCCGCACTTGCTTGTGTGCCAACACGGCAATTTCTTCCTGTTTTGCTTGCAGCTTCTTCAGTTCCTCCTTCTGTGGGTCATCTTCAGGCATCAAAGCTAGAGGAACGGCTCTCCTAACCATATCCAATACCTGATCAGTAAAATTACATACATTAAGTCGATGGAATCTATTACAAATTGTGGTACAGCTTTATACAATACCAACATTGACCTTGAAAAAATTGGTCCAGCTAGTAGGTGGATGTTTTCTTTAACAATTGCCATTAAATCCATATCATAGTGAATGTGTACGCATCATCTGTTTGCTAAAATAATGGAATAGATTAAACTGGATTCTCATACTATTAGAGGGCTGGGTACGGTGGCTGGCCACGACGGCGCGAGGCGACGGCGGCGCCAACCGTACCCTGGGTGGCGTCGTCGTGTTTGGGCTGGCTACAACCAGCCGACGCCGTGGGCGACGGCGCGAGCCCATGGCGCAGCCAAGCACACCGTGGCTCGCGCCATGGGATGTAGTTATGGGTTTTTTTTATTTTTTTATTTTTTTGCTCAGCCAACTACAATCCTGTCAGCTTCTTCTTCTTCATGAACATGGTTATTTTGGTGAAAAGATAATAACAAGAAAAATAGGGTGAGAAATAAGGGAGAAATATGGGTAGTAGTGGTAGCATGGAAGGCAGAGGAGGGTGGTTGGGTGGGTTGTGGGGTGGCCTGTTTTTGTGAATTGTGACGAGGATGGAATAAATAGGATAGAGGGCTAAGGAGTTGTTTAAATAGGAAGTAATGTTTAAGCAAAATATGTTTTAAGTTAATTAATAGTAAAAAATAATAATAATGGGGGGTCACGATGACACGAGAATGCTGGTGTTAACTAGGGAGGGGGTTGTGCCATCATGGGGAGTTTTGGTGTCGTGGGAGAAAAAGGTGATGTGGCATCACTTTTTGCTCACGACACGAGCTTGATGGCTCGACTGTACCTAGAGTTCTTAGACCATGAAAACTGAGAAAGGACTTAAGTGAACGTATCGGTATTCAAGCTTAGTTAGTAATGCGTTTGTTCTTGGTGGACTGTTTTTTATAGAAAAAGTAATAAAGAATATCTGGAATCAGATTTTAAACTATTCAAAAAATAAATACAAAAAGGTAATTAATTCTGAGAAAAGAATCTTATTAACCTTTGTAAAAGCCATGTAAAAGTAAAGTAGTAACTCCTATTACCATCTTACACGGTGTAGGGGTGATTGAGACGTAGACAACACTACCCCTAACTAAGGTTGAGAGACTACTTCAGGTTCAACCAAAAGTAGAAAAAAAAGGTTGAGACGTAAAAGCCATGTAAACATTCTAATCAAATTCTTGGACTATCGCATATTAAAGATTATCAAATATTCAAATAATAATAAATCAACATAGAAGATCAATACATCTATAAGTTAGATCTTTATCAACGTTAGCCTCATAAAAACATTGTATACCTTATATGGATGAAGATGAACTTTATCTCTAAATATGAAAATAGCACCAACATCATCAAACAGTTTCGCAACCTCCTTGGCTTCCTCAACAGTTTTTGCAGCACCAATACTTTGACACGCATGTAAAAGCTCCGCATATCCAACAACCTGGTTACCTCCGGTCCCTAGCTTCTCCTTCAAAGCATCTACATCAACCGATCTCATTACCCTATTCGTTTTCTCTTGTGATACACCATCTCCGTGGCCTGACAAACTCGAGAACAAACAATCACGTAATAATCCATTACTAGATTTAGCAAAAGAGGCTTTTAGCGATCCAGACAACACCCTACTACCAAAATCCATCGAAAACACGCCATGTTTTACCAATGAAAACGACGACTTCCACATATTTGATATAACGCTTAAGGTGATCACTATGTATTATGGTTGGTTGTGCAAAATTCTAATGAAAATATATATACCATACCAATACCATGCATGCATATGTTGAAGATAGTAGGAGAAGAAACTTAAGGAAGAGAGAAAAACGGGGAATGAGAGACTATGGTCCGTAACGACCCGTATTAAATGGACTTTGCACGCTTGCTTTTTCGTTATTAAAATTTTAATAATATAAACTCTCCATTATTAAATCAAACTAGTTTAAGACCCGTGTAATACACGGACTGTCTAAATATATCTTACTTCAAACTTTCTTTCTATAAATAACGAATTTGAATACAATATAATATTTAACTACTTATGTATCTCTAACATCTGAGTATCGTATTGTAGGTACTTCGGGTTAAATAGGCTGGACTTTAACTTAAGCATGCAGTCGGGTTTAAAGCTGCAGCTTATTAAGCGAAGTTTATCTTTCCATAAAGCTATTTGGCGGATTAATTGAAGCGCAAATTTATCATTGTAACATCACGTAATTCATTTACAAATATTTTAGGCTCTTATGTGTTAATCTATTATGTTTTGAAAGGTATTCAAGTTATTATGACCTACTATAACCTTTTATAATCACCATAATCTCTTCTCAATTTGCCTTTAGATTATTAAAGTTGAAGGTTATAAAGCTCTCATGATCTTGAGTGACAAACAAAACTTATTTTAAAAGACTCAGAGTAAGTCTTTATAACCCTCTTAAGCTCACAGTCAAAGACAACCATAATAGTGGATAGCATAAGATATAACAAAGTCCCTACAGCCTTAGTCTATACACGTAAATTATATGTAAATATATTTGTTATTGTCTCATTCTATACATCTTTACTTTAACAAAAAGAATCCAAAAAATGTTGCAATTCTGACCAATTTGCTTTAAACAGAAAAGGGTTCAAATAGGTTGACGGGAAGAACACTGTTTTCAAATGCCTGAACACTTAAACTGTATGACAATTCATTCATTGTGATTTCTTACACTCGCTCTATATATATATGTGTAACAATAAAAAATTGAAAATAAAATAAAATGCAGTAGGCGTTTTAACCCATCCGCGTATGCTGAAACGGGTCATACTGTTGTTGTAGGAAATCCATTAGTGTAAAGCCAATGTTGGAGTGAATCAGCTTCCTTATTTGTCTCGACAAATACTAATGTAAGAGGTTGATTCCCCCGTCGTTCTTTATCATATAATCACAGGTCCTATAAAAAATCAAATAAACAATAATTAGTTCCAGTATTTTTCTCCAACATCCCTAAATTCTTGATCTCCTTTGCAACCTTTCTAAGTCCTAAAAATGTACCTGTTAAGTTAACCGTCTAATCTTCACAACAGGAAAATAAAATCTAATAATTCAAAAATAATAGTAATGACTAAAGAAACTTCACCAATGACATAATCTTATAAGGTATAAAATCATAAATTGAGACCACAGAAAACCTATCGATATCCTCAGATAGTTCCTTAGATTCTCCTTAGATTCTTCAATTTTGAGAAGCTATTTGAGCGCTTGCTACTGATCACATACACAGTGGTTCCTTACACGAACATGTTTCCACATCACTTATGTTATTATTCCAAAGTAATATTATAGACGAACACTACATAGTTTGTTTAAGGTTTATAAAGTAGCTGTTGAGCCAAAATTAAGCATACTCATTGACACGGATCCATTTTGTAGATGAACAATTGTTTCCCTTAATAACAGGACAACCACCTCTACATACCATAAGATGATATAACATACTACAGAGTTAGTGACACATAACTTGTCTCGAACAAGCATACAAAAGGATTTTTTTTGAATTATTAAGTAGGACGACAACTAACCAGGCAAATTTGAAGGATTTGTGGTTGCATCTCGTTTCATTTCACCTAACTATTAGTCCATTTCAAGTCAATTGCATAAGCTAACGAAATATCTAGTAAACCTCTTAACCTAACTATTAGAGGTCTAAACCACTAAACCGACATGAATTATTCCATTGAGTTGTTGTACTTGGTCAAATATCTTACCACTTCACATATTTTGATCTTGTATGTGACCCAACATTATGCTATCAATTATTTAGTTCGTGAATTTAAACTTATCTCATAAATAACTTCAAAAGGTAACTAACATAAAAAAAAATCTACTCTAGTAAAAATCTTGTATGTGACCCAGCATATGGGCCTATTTTATTATGAAAAAAACCAATATGAATTTTAACTCATTGTGATTTAGGATTAGTATACATAAGACTTAGCAGGAAGAATGTTAATGATCTACTCTAAGTACCATCTTTTTAACAACCAGTAATATAGGATCACATAACAGCTAGTATCATTCAAGTTCCATCTATAAAGAATAAGAAAATAAATCGATATTATAGTACCAAAATAACAATTGAACACTTTTTTGCAAAAAGTAAATAAGAACTTTCATATAGACATTTTATCAAGCACTTGGTATGCAAAAGATTTTCAAAAGAGTGATCATACAAAAATCTATCAATTCGTCTCACTTAGGCATATACCAATATATCTTAATAGCCCTTTGTTTAAACAACTAATTTGATAAAAGGCCTAAAAAATTACTACAATGCACAAGTTCACTATCTATTTGAAATCCAAGGGCTCATTCACTATGCAACTACAAAAAGACACGACATAAGATTCTTCCCAATATTAAGCAAAAGATTTTGCATAAAAAGTTAACATTCATAAAAAAAATGTGAAAATCATTGTAATAACATGATGAGGCTCAATTTTTTGAAAATAGTTGATACAAATCGCAAAATGAATTACCACTGTAATCTTCTATTTTTGGAAAATAGAAGATTCTTCAATTTTGAGAAGCTATTTGGGCGCTTGCTACTGATCACATACACAGTGGTTCCTTACACGAACATGTTTCCACATTACTTATGTTATTATTCCAAAGTAATATTATAGACGAACACTACATAGTTTGTTTAAGGTTTATAAGGTAGCTGTTGAGCGAAAATTAAGCATACTCATTGACACGGATCCATTTTGTAGATGAACAATTGTTTCCCTTAATAACAGGACAACCACCTATACATACCATAAGATGATATAACATACTACAGAGTTAGTGACACATAACTTGTCTCGAACAAGCTTACAAAAGGATATTTTTGATTATTATTAAGTAGGACGACAACTAACCAGGCAAATTTGAAGAATTTGTGGTTGCATCTTGTTTCATTTCACCTAACTATTAGTCCATTTCAAGTCAATTGCATAAGCTAACGAAATATCTAGTAAACCTCTTAACCTAACTATTAGTGGTCTAAACCACTAAACCGACATGAATTATTCCATTGAGCTGTTGTACTTGGTCAAATATCTTACCACTTCACATATTTTGATCTTGTATGTGACCCAACATTATGCTATCAATTATTTAGTTCGTGAATTTAAACTTATCTCATAAATAACTTCAAAAGGTAACTAACCTAAAAAATATCTACTCTAGTAAAAATCTTGTATGTGACCCAACTTATGGGCCTATTTTATTATGAAAAAAAAAACCAATATGAATTGTAACTCATTGTGATTTAGGATTAGTATACGTAAGAGTTACCAGGAAGAATGTGAATGATCTACTCTAAGTACCATCTTTTTAACTACCAGTAATATAGGACCACATAACAGCTAGTATCATTCAAGTTCCATCTATAAAGAATAAGAAAATAAATCGATATTATAGTACCAAAATAATAATTGAATACTTTTTTGCAAAAAGTAATTAAGAACTTTCATATAGACATTTTATCAAGCACTTGGTATGCAAAAGATTTTCAAAAGAGTGATCATAGAAAAATCTATCAATTCGTCTTCACTTAGGCATATACCAATATATCTTAATAGCACTTTGTTAAAACAACTAATTTGATAAAAGGCCTAAAAAATTACTACAATGCACAAGTTCACTATCTATTTGAAATCCAAGGGCTCATTCACTATGCAACTACAAAAAGACACGACATAAGATTCTTCCCACTATTAAGCAAAAGATCTTGCATAAAAAGTTAACAATGATAAAAAAAATGTGAAAATCATTGTAATAACATGATGAGGCTCAATTTTTTGAAAATAGTTGATACAAATCGCAAAATGAATTACCACTGTAATCTTCTTTTTTTTTGAAAATAGATGATTCTTCAATTTTGAGAAGCTATTTGGGCGCTTGCTACTGATCACATACACAGTGGTTCCTTACACGAACATGTTTCCACATCACTTATGTTATTATTCCAAAGTAATATTATAGACGAACACTACATAGTTTGTTTAAGGTTTATAAAGTAGCTGTTGAGCCAAAATTAAGCATACTCATTGACACGGATCCATTTTGTAGATGAAGAATTGTTTCCCTTAATAACAGGACAACCACCTATACATACCATAAGATGAGATAACATACTACAGGGTTAGTGACACATAACTTGTCTCGAGCAAGCTTACAAATGATATTTTTGAATTATTAAGTAGGACGACAACTAACCAGGCAAATTTGAAGGATTTATGGTTGCATCTCGTTTCATTTCACCTAACTATTTGTCCATTTCAAGTCAATTGCATAAGCTAACGAAATATCTAGTAAACCTCTTAACCTAACTATTAGTGGTCTAAACCACTAAACCGACATAAATTATTCCATTGAGTTGTTGTACTTGGTCAAATATCTTACCACTTCACATATTTTGATGTGACCCAACATTATGCTATCAATTATTTAGTTCGTGAATTTAAACTCATCTCATAAATAACTTCAAAAGGTAACTAACCTAAAAAAAATCTACTCTAGTAAAAATCTTGTATGTGACCCAACATATGGGCCTATTTTATTATGAAAAAAAACCAATATGAATTTTAACTCATTGTGATTTAGGATTAGTATACGTAAGAGTTACCAGGAAGAATGTGAATGATCTACTCTAAGTACCATCTTTTTAACAACCAGTAATATAGGACCACATAACAGCTAGTATCATTCAAGTTCCATCTATAAAGAATAAGAAAATAAATCGATATTATAGTACCAAAATAACAATTGAATACTTTTTTTTGCAAAAAGTAATTAAGAACTTTCATATAGATCTTTTATCAAGCACTTGGTATGCAAAAGATTTTCAAAAGAGTGATCATACAAAAATCTATCAATTCGTCTTCACTTTGGCATATACCAATATATCTTAATAGCACTTTGTTAAAACAACTAATTTGATAAAAGGCCTAAAAAATACTACAATGCATAAGTCACTATCTATTTGAAATCCAAGGGCTCATTCACTATGAAACTACAAAAAGACACGACATAAGATTCTTCCCAATATTAAGCAAAAGATCTTGCATAAAAAGTTAACATTGATAAAAAATGTGAAAATCATTGTAATAACATGATGAGGCTCAATTTTTTGAAAATAGTTGATACAAATCGCAAAATGAATTACCACTGTCATCTGCTATTTTTTTAAAATAGAAGATTCTTCAATTTTGAGAAGCTATTTGGGCGCTTGCTACTAATCACATACACAGTGGTGCCTTAGACGAACATGTTTCCACATCACTTATGTTATTATTCCAAAGTAATATTATAGACGAACACTACATAGTTTGTTTAAGGTTTATAAAGTAGCTGTTGAGCCAAAATTAAGCATACTCATTGACACGGATCCATTTTGTAGATGAACAATTGTTTCCCTTAATAACAGGACAACCACCTATACATACCATAAGATGAGATAACATACTACAGAGTTAGTGACACATAACTTGTCTCGAGCAAGCTTACAAAAGAATATTTTTGAATTATTAAGTAGGACGACAACTAACCAGGCAAATTTGAAGGATTTGTGGTTGCATCTCGTTTCATTTCACCTAACTATTAGTCCATTTCAAGTCAATTGCATAAGCTAACGAAATATCTAGTAAACCTCTTAACCTAACTATTAGTGGTCTAAACCACTAAACCGACATGAATTATTCTATTGAGCTGTTGTACTTGGTCAAATATCTTACCACTTCACATATTTTGATCTTGTATGTGACCCAACATTATGCTATAAATTATTTAGTTCGTGAATTTAAACTTCTCATAAATAACTTCAAAAGGTAACTAACCTAAAAAAATCTACTCTAGTAAAAATCTTGTATGTGACCCAACTGGGCCTATTTTATTATGAAAAAAAAACAATATGAATTTTAACTCATTGTGATTTAGGATTAGTATACGTAAGAGCTACCAGGAAGAATGTGAATGATCTACTCTAACTACCATCTTTTTAACTACCAGTAATATAGGACCACATAACAGCTAGTATCATTCAAGTTCCATCTATAAAGAATAAGAAAATAAATCGATATTATAGTACCAAAATAACAATTGAATACTTTTTTTGCAAAAAGTAATTAAGAACTTTTTTTTTTGGTATAGGGTTGCCCCGGTAAATATATTAACCAAAAAAAACGTTGAAGTACAAAGGAATGTGGCTGAGATACCACATTAACCGCAAGCTACAGGCAGCTTGTTAACAAAAGGAAATGAAACACCAAAACCTAATACATACTTCTACTAATAGACATAAATGCAACATTAGCAAATGCCAACAAGAAAAATTCTTGAAACCATGCGACCAACTCACCAGACCAGCAGCAACATAAAGAGAGCAAAAGATCCAAGTAAGGCCGCCGCCTTAAAAAACCTTTACGAGAAAAACCCAATGGGAAAAACCCCGCAAAGGGAAAAAGAGTACGACCCTTACCCAGCACTCCCATCAGGATAAATACACACCTTAGGGATTTTCCAATCTTCAAGAATCCCTAGAGACACTGAAGAAATCTTCTTGAATTTAAAAATGAGAAGCTTGAGCCGAACCGTATCACAAACTGAAGTCACAAGCTTAGCAACCGTCAAAGACATTTTGTTAAAAAGCCTATTATTTCGCTCTCTCCAAATGAAGTAGACCGAAGCCGCTAACACAACTCGAGCAATGATACTAACAACCGAACACCCCTTAGCTAAGGGTCTAATAAACTCCACAATATCAATCATACGCGGAGAAATATTGTGCATACCACACCTCCCACACAATTGTAACCAAACCTGTGTAGAATAAGAACATTCAAAGAAAATATGATTATGCGAGTCAGGGACCTGATTACACAAGGGGCACTTAAGCAACGAAAGATCAACATGAGGCCCAACATCCCATTGCTGAAGGCGGTCTTGCGTTTTCAATTTCTGCTTCAGAACTAACCACATATGAATCGCATGTCTCGGAACACACTGCGGAAACCAAACGACATGAAACCAAGTAACATTATTCGACCTCATCCGTATAGACTCCCATGCGACAGCCACAGAAAACGGCCGATTAACCCCATTATAGTACCGCCAAACCATATTATCACTACAATTATCACAAAGCATTGGAACCGGTATAGAAACAATATTCGGGAATCGATCATACCAGTCCAACGGCCATCTCCATGCTCCATTCATAATAAGATCCCATACCTTGTCCGATAAAGCAAAACCTGAGCGATTAATATGTCTAACGGAAATAGTATCTCGAATTGGGCATTCATCAGCCCATTTATCAAACCACATAGAAGTATCTCTACCATCATGAATTTGATGCCAAAAAAACGGTCGAATAATACTCCGAAGCTGAAGAAGCTTACACCAACTCCAACTAACATCACCAATACATGGAACATCCCAGAAACTTCTATCTTTCAATTTATAATCATAAATCCAACGCACCCATAGAGACTCTCTTTTAGAAAGAATACTCCATACATGCGACGTCATTAGAGCTGCATTAAATTCATCCAACCTACGTATACCCAGACCACCTTCAATCAGAGGCTTACAAACAGTGTTCCAGGCTACTTTAGCTTTATTCCGCTTCATCTCTCCTTGACACCACAAGAAACCACGCATAATCTGCTCAAGCTCATAGATAACTCTAGCAGGAAGAATAAATACAGACGCCCAATAAATATGCATTGACGAAAGAACATAACGAATAAGTTGCACTCTCCCTGCAAGAGAAAGAAACTTATTCCGCCAATCATTAACCCTATTTTCAAGCTTCTAAACTAAAATTTTACAATCACGATACCGAAGCCCTGAGGAAATAAGGGGCACACCAAGGTATCTAACAGGTAAAGTTCCTTCCGCAAATGGCGTAAGAGTAAGAATACTAGATTTAATCCCGCTAGGCACATTACAAAAATAAGCAGTACTCTTAGGAATACTAGGCACCAACCCAGAGACATTCTTGAACTCCTCCAAAGTATCCAATATAACAGAGACATAATCCAGATGACCCCTAGCGAATAAGAACAAATCATCAGCAAAACAAAGATTTACTAACCTCTGCTTCTCACAATGATTATCAACACGAAAATCTGTCTGCTGATCAAGGTTTTGAATGATAGCCCAAATCTCACCATCATCTTTCTGAGCTTCCTTGATCCTAGAATGTAAATCTGGTTCCACTCTAAGATTTGCCCAGTAACCATATCGTCCTTGTACACAAAACTCAATGTCTGTCATCTCCATGTCACGGATGATCTCCTTGGCAATCCATATGCCCGCAATCATACCCGACCTTTTCTTTAGAGCATCTGCCACCACATTCACCTTACCAGGATGGTACTGAATGTTGGTGTCATAATCCTTCAGCAGCTCTAACCATCTTCTCTGTCTCATGTTTAGTTCCTTCTGGGTGATGATGTACTTGAGACTCTTGTGATCTGTGAAGATGTCACATGATTCATCATACAAATAATGCCTTCAGATTTTCAATGCGAAAACAACTGCTGCAAGCTACAAGTCATGTGTAGGATTGTTTTCTTCATAAGGTTTAAACGTTCGTGATGCGTATGCAATAACCTTCCCATGTTGCATGAGAACACGGCCTAGACCCTTTCCTAAAGCATCACTATAGATCTGAAATCCACCTGTACCAGATAGGAGAGTAAGAATAGGTGCAGTTACTAACTTCTACTTAAGGTCTTTTTTTGGGTAAATGGGACTGTCCCCGGTACAAGATATATTACGCCAAAAAACATTGAAGTACAAAAGGATAAGGGTGAATGCCTTATCACAGCCCGTTATATGGGCAAAAACCAAGCTACAAACTAGCTAAAACCAACCACCTACATAAGATAGACATGCCTATCTTACGATCACCCAAACTAGCTACTTTCTATTCTTATTAGTAAGACTAAAATCATATTTATCTACGTATCTATCATTAAGATCAATCATATCATCATCATCAGATTCGTTAATAACTAAACCTGATCCATTAGTCTTTTTCTTTCCATGTTCTGGAGCCAGATAATACTCTTCCCCAATTGAGTTCAAAACATTAAAAAAATTGATGTAGAGGTAGATGCAACATTAGGCACATCAGATTTCTTAGCTTGTTTTTTCTCCATACCTGTTTTCGTCGGCGGCTTATAATAAGAAACTTTTGGTTTAGTAAGGCGCAACCCTGCAACCGGTTTAGGTTTCCATTGCTGATCAACTTGTTTTCCTTTATTCTTCCTATTTCTCACCTCAGTAAATTCATCATTAGGACTTGATTGAGCAGCACGTGCTTTAGTAGTCTTAGTAACCGGACGTTTTGGACACTGAGCACACGAATGACCAAAAATTTTGCACTCCAAACAATGTGGAGGCTGCCATTCATACTCTACCTCAACTCTCTCCATAGAAATCCCAATACCATCCTCAAGTGGAATAGCAATAACTAACGAATCCACAAGAGCTCGATCTGAAGTAACCTCAAAAAGTGCCCGCGCATATGTACATCGTCCCCAAGGATTAATGCTCATGTCACTAGTATAACTGTCCAGCATTATAGGTTTACCCAATTTAGAGGTAATGATACTAAGACGCACCTCCGAATAAGCAGCAATTGGAATGTTATGGATTTTGATCCAAACTGGAACAGAAGTAACCTCCTCCTTAACAAGCTTCGTGTTAGGCTTCAAGATATTAAGGATAATGGGGACTAACCTGATCAACCATGGACCACTTTCAATCACCTGCTCCATCCCCTCCTTAGTCTTGAACTTAAACAAATAAAAACCATTTCGAACAATAACTCGCTCTATACCATATTTAGACCATATTCAGCACATACCTCTCCACTAAAGTAAAAGCTATTCGCTTCCCAAGAAAATATCAATATAACGTATTCGTGAAATGAGCTTTCACCTCATCAACTGCAATTTTAGGTATTGTCACATCCGCACCCGCAACTGTCTCAAGTTCAGTAACATGAGAAACCTTAATAACTTTCTTTGGATTTAATGGTTTTGGCTCATGAAAAAGATTAGCAAACTTCTGCCTAATTGCCTTACCCGCCACAGTACCATCAACAATAGGAGAAGGAATACCAGTCCTAATATCAACCCCTACTTGACTTGAAAGTAGACACGCAACGCTCGTAGGACTGTTAACTCCCTGCTCAGCCATACCTTCATCATGAAGAGCCGCCACAGCAGGGCTGTTAGTAACACATGGCTGTACATCAGCAACAAACCCCCTCGAGGTAGCAGCAGGTTCCAAAAACTCATTACCAGCGGCCGTATGTTTTGAAGGAGCCCTAACACCCATGTTATCATGAGCAAAATTATCATGCTGCGAATCAGATCCTACCCTAGCGAGATCCGTCGTCCCAACACCAGCCTCCATAGTATTAAAGCTGCTGAGTTTCGTAGGAGCCCTAACTCCAAATGTTTTTGGATTAGCCTCCCTCAATCGTTTCATACGCTCAGCAAGAGCACCTAAGTCTACCCTATTCAGACCCTCCATTATTCACACCAACACACACCACCCAATAGCGACACAAATCAGATCACAAGCAATCACCCTAACAAACACCCCTTAAACGACTCCCATTAACTGAGCAGCCACAAATACCACCGAATTTATCTCGTTCTTCAATCCAGACGAATTTCTCTCCTTTTCTCATCAGCTTAGTCAAAGGTAAGGCTAACCATGAAAAGTTCTCTACAAACCTGCGGTAGTAGCCAGCTAAACCCATAAAACTTCTGACCTCTGTTGCAGATGTAGGTCTCGGCCATTTAGTGATAGCTTTAACCTTTGAAGGATCATGGTAATCCCCTCTGCAGATACAATATGGCCTAGAAATTCAACCTTGCTTAACCCTAACTCCCACTTGGAGAACTTGGAATACATCTGCTTCTGACGAAGGATCTGCAAGACTGTACGAAGGTGTTCCTCATGTTCCTCCTTGTATTTGGAGAAAATCAAGATTTCATCAATGAAAACAATTATGAACTTGTCCAGAAACTCATGGAAGACATGGTTCATTAAATCCATGAAGACTGCTGGAGCATTTGTGAGTCTGAATGGCATGACTACGAACTCGTAGTACCCATAACGTGTACGGAAAGCAGTCTTAGAAATATCCTGCTCTTTAACCTATAACCGATGGTAGTCGGAACTCAGATCGATCTTTGAGAAATACTTGGCGCCCTAAAGTTGATCGAATAGGTCAATAATACACGGCAAAGGATAAGGATTCCTGATCGTGATCTTGTTCAACTCACAATAATCTATACACAGACGCATGATGTCGTCTTTCTTCTTCACGAATAGTACCGGTGCACCCCATAGCGATGCACTAGGACGGATGAAACCTCGCTCCAAAAGTTCCTGCAACTGATCTTTTAACTCCTTAAGCTGGATGGGAGCCATGCAGTAAGGAGCCTTGGAAATTGGTTCTGCTCCTAGAATGAGCTCAATTCCAAACTCGACTTCACGAATAGGTGGTATGCCCGGAAGTTCATCAGGAAATACGTGAGGAAATTCTGACACAATAGGCTGATCTTGAATCGATGGAGACTCGGAAGTAATGTCATGAATGTTGGCTATGAAGCCCTGACAGCCGTTTGATACTAATGCACGCGCCTCCATGGATGAAATAATTTGTAAAGACCTCCCTGGCAGAAAACCATGGTGTATGTACTATGGAGATTTGACATCACCGAAAATAACCCGATAAGTGTGGCAGTCTATCACAGCCTGGTGTTTGGATAACCAGTCCATGCCCAATATCATGTCAAAATCGCACATGTCCAACGGGAGTGCGTCAACTCTGCGGATTCTATCATCAAATTCTAGGGGAAGGTCTCTGTACACTTGAGTGATTCGCACAGAGTCCCTAAGTGGCGTGGAAATGCTTAAGGCATTATCTAATGGCATAGGGGAAATCCTAACACGTGTAGCAAAAGTAGTGGATATGACTGAATGAGTCGCTCTAGTATCGAACAAAACGCATGCTGCCAAACCATTCATAAAGAGATTCCCAGTGATGGTACCTAAAGTCTTGTTCGCCTGAATCCTGGTAGTAGTGAACACGCGACCTGAAGTAGGAGGTAATTTGGAGTCGGCATGTCCAGAGGCGCCTTCTATCTCACCTTGGCGACAATCCTTCTGCTGATGGCCTTGATGGCCATACTTGAAACATCCACCAGTACCTCGGCGGTAAACACCAGAATGTATGCGCAAACAAGTAGGACAGATAGGATGCGTGAACCCTCCAACAGGCGTCCTAGCTAACTGTGAGCCTGTTTCAGGAGTGCATGCATGAGACATGATCATGGAACATAAGCATGATTACATAGAAGGTTTAATTAGTTACCAGATGAAGCAGAATGGTTAGGTTGCAAACCTCTGCGGTCCTGATCCCTACCGTTACCATTGCTCCTGAATATGAGTTTCTAGAGTGTCAGAATACCATAACATAAAACAGTTTAACATGAAAGAAGGTAAATGTAGGGACCTGCTGTTGTTAGAGTGGTTGGCATTGTTACGGTAATTGTCATTACCGCCACGCCTATCTGAACCAGAACGGTCATTGGACTGACCGTTTCCCTTAGATGATTGTTGCTGAGCGACCGAGGTTTCCGGTCATCAGTCTTATGTCTGAAATATAAAGTTGAACAAAGGATGATATAAGAATGAAAATACTAAATGAAATGAATGGTTCACATTTGGTGATTGAAGGTACCTCTTTACTGATCGATCATCACCAAACTCCTCTCGTTCCTGAAGCATCTCAAGCTTATGGGCTGCATCGGCCACCTGTGCCACTGTAGTTAGGGTGTCGGAAAAGTTGACCCGACCCGAACCCGAACCCGAATAAGCCTATTCGGGTCGGGTCACTCGGGTTTAAAAATATATTCGGGTCAATTCGGGTTGACCCGAATTGACCCGAGTTCTAAATGGCCTCGGGTTCGGGTTAATATTTTTTAGCCTTGACCCGAATTGACCCGACCCGAATTGACCCGAACCCGACCAACCCGACTTGACCCGAGTTTTTTTAACACATTTTACATTGAAAAGCTACTCAAATAATCCAATTTTTATTTTTTTACTCATACCCGGGTTGACCCGAACCTGAGTTGACCCGACCCGAATTGACCCGACCCGAGTTGACCCGAACCCGACTGACCTGAGTTCTAATTAGGCTCGGGTTCGGGTTTGATTTTTTTAAGTCTTGACCCGACTTGACCCGACCCGAGTTGACCCGAACCCGGTTGACCCGACCCGATTCCCACCCCTAACTGTAGTAAACGTAGTACACACCAAACTGTTGGCAACCGAAGTGCGAAGAGCCCAACGAAACTTCTCAGCTCGCTCCTCAGCAATACCAGCTGCTGCACCTAAAAACCCAGCCAAACAAAGAAACCTCTGCATGAATTCATTGCTGTTCTCCTCAGCAACCTGTCGGATATTATGATAATCCCTCTTGAGTCTCTCCTGTTCAGCATGTGGAAAGTAATGATAAAGGAAGAGTTCCTTAAACTGGTCCCATGTCCACAGTGCAACCCAATCATCAACACCGTTGGACTGCTTGATTGATTTCCACCACTGTAGCACATCACCTTCAAACTTATAGTAAGCCAGCCTTGCCTTGAAGACACCATCACAACCCATCGCTTCAAATATCTTCTTGATGTGAGATATCCAAGCTTCAGCCTCAGAGGGGTTGTCAGTCTGCTCAAATGAACGGGGTCTCTGTTTGTTGAATCGCGCCAACCAAGTCATAAGGGTAACAGGCAGTGGAGGTGGAGGATTGTTGTTGTTCTGCGGATGAGGGCCGAACTGATTGCCATGAGCCTGGACTTCAGCATGAACTTCGTCCATGATTTCATGCGTGTGTTCACCATCTGACAGTTTAAAATAAAATGCGACATAAATAATGAGTTTGATAAAATATGACATGAATATAAAAAATGCATGAACAGTGTATAAAACATGAATTTTTTTATGATGCATAAAACAGTTTAAAATGCATGGTTAATTAAATATGATGATATGTCCATGAGTGAACGCCTATGGGTCGGTTCACAAAACAAAAAGGCAAGTATGGACGCCTATGGGTCGGTTCACTAAACAAATAAAATGTTTCGATAAAAACACGCGACTAAATAGGGCCAGTCTTGTACCAACCATTACTTAGTCATTTCTTTCCTACTGGTGTTATTTGTTTTGTAATAGTTTAGTAAGATCATATGGCATGTCATATGATGTAGTGGTTGTTCAGGCATTTGCTTGAGGTTAATGTAGCATTGCAGCTACATTCTATTGTACTTCAACATTTTTGGGAATATATTTTATCGGGGTTTGGATTCCCCTTTACCCAGAAAACCATTACTTAGTCAAAATTCATGCGATAATGAGATGAATGCATGAAATGAATACATGAAATGAAAATGAAATGAAAAATGCATGAAAACTAACTGTCAGTTCGAGGAAGACGCTGGTAACTACCCGTAAGTCACAGGTCATGTTTTACAGAGCTACAGTTCGAAACCTTGGCTCTGATACCATAATTGTAACACCCCATTTGGTAAAATGGAATATCACAGTAATATATGGCGTGTTATCAAAGCATGCAAGGTAAATGTCTAAACATTCATGACCATAAAAGGAAATACCGGAAACAAACATCGGTAGTCCAAGTAACTCAAACACAAGCAATTATAAGTACTGAAAAAGGAAAGGACTAAACAATGTCCAACATGAAATAAAGTAAGATAAAGTATGATAAATTCATAAGATATAGAAGGCTGGATAGCTTCTATCCGAATGCACATACTCTTGAGATCCTACATGCGACCTTGGGTACCTGCCGTTTGGGAACATGAAAATGGAAAATGGCTGAGCATAACGCCCAGTGCACGAATATACAATAAAGCATGGAAAGACATAGAATAATGAAAGCATATAAAGAGCATATAAAGCAAGAATGGCAGCGGAGGTCAAAAAAAAGCCAATATAGGTCATGAGGTCAACAACGTGCATGAATACTTGGAGGGGTGACCTCGTCATGCAATTAGAGGGAATGCCTCTAATTAATATGGTATGGGTAGGATGGATCAGCTCCTTGTGAAGGATGCAAAGCACACACCACGTTCACCATGAAAATCCTGACTGAAACTGTAAATAGGATGCACCCATACGCCCCACATGATAATATAATAATAATAAAGGCTAAATAAACTGAAGGGACACCACGAGCTATCACTCCGCCGTGGTGAAGTCATAACACTGGTGCCTCTAGTGTTATGGTTATGGTGCCTCCATAACTAGGTGAAACTGGCATGCATGTATATGGCTAAGGTAACTAATAAAACATAAGCATTTAAATCTGTAACTACTGGGAAAACAGTTGGCTGCATACGAGAAATCCTAATAAAGGAAAAGAGTGTCCTTACTAAAGGACGGGAAAACCGTACCTTGTGTCCAGTAGAAGCTAACAAAAACGCTGAAGAACCTACTCCGCCTTGACCGATAATACTACATAAGAACAGGGACGTGTATGAGTTGTCTGAGATACATGTGTTTTACTAGTTCTGTGTGTTCTTAGCTCATTATTTATGTTTTGTCATGTTTTAACTGTTTTAAGTGTTAACCGTAGTTGTTCTTGTATTCTGTTGTTTATTATTCATGTAATAAGGTACTATAATACTTGTATTGTAATACTAAGTAACTTTCTAAAAATAGCAGGTTTCTTAAAATAGTAAGTTTCTAAAAATAGAAAGTTTCCAAAAAGAGTAAGTTTCCATAATTAGAAATAAGCTGGATTATTAAGCTCAAAATATAAATCAAAGTTTATTAGTAAAAATACAAGTCAAGGATTAAATGTTATAGCTTATTAAATAATTAACATGACTGATTTAATAAACTATAAGTTATATGAATTTAATTAAAATAAAATGTTTAATTAAATTAGGCTAAGTAAATACTTAGGTTAGTCATGAAATATTAATTTTAATATTATAACCTAAGTCATATTTTTATTTAAATTGAATAGTCATGAAAATAATTTAATTAAATTAATTAAACGAATTTTAATAATGTCCCGTACCCGAACCCGTGAATAAAACTAATCCTGAGCCCGAAAAGTGCCTAGCCGACACCACATAGCCGGCGGCTGAAAACCAAACGCAGCCCACCAGTAGCTAGGTCGGCTAACCGGTTGCCACTGGTGGCCATTCGCTCCCCCTGTTGAGCCACGGCTAGCCATTGCCGAGCCCAAGTATACCCCGGTTGTAGCCGGGGTTCCCACTGTTACACAAACAAGTCCCACCGAGACCATGGTGGTCTCGGTTGACACTAAACAAAACAAACACACTCTGACGTGAGGTCGGGGGTTCCCTTTTCCTTGCGTTCGACCCAAAACCAAGCCAAGCCGAGACCTTGGTGGTCTCGGTGGTGGTGCAAAAGCCAATCCGAGAGCCTTGGCTCACGGTTGATTCGTCGGCCGAACCAAAAACCGAACCAAACCAAGCCCTTCTTGGTTTTCTTGATTAATTAACATGTTTTAATGTTTGTTTTTAAGATTCAATTATCATGTTCATCATAAATCCAATAAAAGAATAAAAAGAAAAGATTTTTGATGTTACCAAATGCGTATATTAAAAAGGTTGATGAACACGAACACGCATACACCAAATTAGAGATAAAAAACAACCCGAACACCCTATGGTGTTTGTGTGTGGCCGGCGGCAAGAGAGGGCACAAGAGGAGAGTTAAGGTTTCTTGATTTTTAATAAAACTAACTTATGGTTATTCCTTGGAAGTTTTATTAAACATGGATTTGTATTGGGCTAATGGGCCAAAGGCCCTTCTCCTTTCCTTGTCTTGCTATGCCGCGGCTACCATAGGGCCCACCAAGCAAAACAGTAACTTTCTAGTTAATTCATTATATGTGTATGTTCGTGAATTAATGTCGTGTTCATGTCACATTTATAATATACTTAAATACTTGTTATTTAATGTCGTGACACATGTAATATATTATAAATGGAAAGTTTTAATTTTATCGTATTTTCGTGTATTTACTATTCACATGTACTGCTCATGGTATTTTAATGAGGATTTTACAGGAAACCATTTACATAATTTTTATAGAAGAAAATGAAACCCTAGCCCTTTGGTCCCCATAGCCGCGACACACAACAAAGAGAAGAGGAAAGATCGTTTTGATTTTTGATCTTTGGTTTATTGGTATTTGTGTTCGTGTTCGTGTTCTTTTCAATCACGCATTGGGGTAAAAACATCAAACCTTCATCCTTTTATTTTATTTATTTATTTATGAACACATGATAGATCTTTAAAAACAATTGGTTAAACATGTTATAGATTAAATAAAACATGAAAAAGGGTTCGTTGGTTTGGTTTTGGTGTGGTTCGCCGAGAGCCAAAGGCTCTCGCTGTCCTTGTTTTTGCCACAGTCGAGTCCCCATGAGGCTCGGTGGGTTGGTGACTCAAGCAGTGGGAACCACTGGCTATTTCCGGTGGCTAGGTTGTTCGAGCAGGGGGGAACGCAGCGAGGGTAGGAGGAGCACCACCGGCTTAAGCCGGTGGGAACCCTGTTCGAGCAGTGGCTAGCCGCGGCGAAGCAGCAGCTAGGCTGCCGTCGTTGGCTGCACAACCACCAGCCGCCACCACAGCCGCGGTTGTGAGTGGTGGTTGGTGTTCGGGGTTTGGTTTTTGTCTCGGGATTCGGGCTCGGTATTGTTTGCAAGTTATTTTTACAAGAATAATTAAATTAATTAACATGCCTTAATAATTAATTTAATTAAAAACATGACTTAGGTTATATTATTTTTATAAATAATACATGTTTAGCCTAAGTATATTTTGTCATATAATTTTAGACTATAGTTTTATTAATTAATTATTTAATACATGGACTTATAATTAATTAATAATTCATGACTTAGGTTTATTAATCAAAATTAATAATACATGTTAACCTAAGTATTTTATTAGACTTTATTTAATTAAACTATGACTTAATTAAATTTGTATTACATATAGTTTATTAATTAACCATGATATATTATTAATTAATAAAACATGAGCTATCATTATTAATTAATAATCAGTTATAACATATAGTATTTTTTTTGGTAAAGGGTTGCCCCGGTAAATATATTAACCAAAAAAACGTTGAAGTACAAAGGAATATGGCTAAGATACCACATTAACCGCAAGCTACAGGCAGCTTGTTAACAAAAGGATATGAAACACCAAAACCTAATACATACTTCTACTAATAGACATAAATGCAACATTAGCAAACGCCAACACAAAAAAGTCTTAAAACTATGCGACCAACTTACCATACCAGCAGCAACATAAAGAGAGCAAAAGATCCAAGTAAGGCCGCCTCCTTAAAAAACCTTTACGAGAAAAACCCAATGGGAAAAACCCCGCAAAGGGAAAAAGAGTACGGCCCTTACCCAACACTCCCATCTTGATCAATACACACCTTAGGGATCTTCCAATCTTCAAGAATCACTAAAGACACTGAAGAAATCTTCTTGAATTTAAAAGTGAGAAGCTTGAGCCGAACCGTATCACAAACTGAAGTCACAAGCTTAGCAACCGTCAAAGACTTCTTGTTAAAAAGCCTATTATTTCGCTCTCTCCAAATGAAGTAGACCGAAGCCGCTAACATAACCCGAGCAATGATACTAACAACCGTACACCCCTTAGCTAAGGGTCTAATAAACTCCACAATATCAATCATACGCGGAGAAATATTGTGCATACCACACCTCCTACACAATTGTAACCATACTTGTGTAGAATAAGAACATTCAAAGAAAAGATGATTATGCGAGTCAGGGACCTGATTACACAAGGGGCACTTAAGCAAAGAAAGATCAACATGAGGCCCAACATCCCATTGCTTAAGGCGATCTTGCGTTTTCAATTTCTGCTTCAGAACTAACCACATATGAATCGCATGTCTCGGAACACACTGCGGAAACCAAACGACATAAAACCAATCAACATTATTCGACCTCATCCGTATAGACTCCCATGCGACAGCCACAGAAAACGGCCGATTAATCCCATTATGGTCCCGCCAAACCATATTATCACTACGATTATCACAAAGCATTGGAACCGGAATAGAAACAATATTCGGGAATCGATCATACCAGTCCAACGGCCATCTCCAAGCTTCGTTCATAATTAGATCCCTTACCTTGTCCGATAAAGCAAAACCTGAACGATTAATATGTCTGACAGAAATAGTATCCCGAATAGGGCATTCATTAGCCCATTTATCAAACCACATAGAAGTATCTCTACCATCATGAATTTGGTGCCAAAAAAACGGACGAATCATACTCCTAAGCTGAAGAAGCTTACGCCAACACCAACTAACATTACCAATACATGGAACATCCCAGAAACTTCTATCTTTCAATTTATAATCATAAATCCAACGCACCCATAGAGACTCTCTTTTAGAAAGAATACTCCATACATGCGACGTCATTAGAGCTGCATTAAATTCATCCAACCTACGTATACCCAGACCACCTTCAATCAGAGGCTTACAAACAGTGTTCCAGGCTACTTTAGCTTTACCCCGCTTCATCTCTCCTTGACACCACAAGAAACCACGCATAATCTGCTCAAGCTCATAGATAACTCTAACAGGAAGAATAAAGACAGATGCCTAGTAAATATCCATTGACGAAAGAACAGAACGAATAAGTTGCACTCTCCCTGCAAGAGAAAGAAACTTATTCCGCCAATCATTAACCCTATTTTCAAGCTTCTCAACCAAAATTTTACAATCACGATACTGAAGCCCAGAGGAAATAAGGGGAACACCAAGGTATCTAACAGGTAAAGTTCCTTCCGTAAATGGCGTGAGATTAAGAATACTAGATTTAATCCCGCTAGGCACATTACAAAAATAAGCAGTACTTTTAGGAATACTAGGCACCAACCCAGAGACATTCTTGAACTCCTCCAAAGTATCCAAAATAACAGAGACAGAATCCAGATGACCCCTAGCGAATAAGAACAAATCATCAGCAAAACAAAGATTTACTAACCTCTGCTTCTCACAATGATGATGATAATGAAAATCCCCAGCTACAGCCACCTTTCTTTGTAACATGAGAGTTAAAACTTCCATAACAAGAGTGAATAAATAAGGAGATAAAGGATCCCCTTGTCGCAGCCCCCGTTTACTATTAAACCAACCATACAAATTACCATTAATACAAACCGAATAAGATGTGGTAGAAACACAACTCATTATCCGATTGATCATAGTTGGATGAAAACCAAAACCAACAAGAATACCTCGAAGAAAACCCCAATCCACCGTGTCATAAGCTTTCTGAATGTCAATATTAAACGAACATCTAGGTGGACCAAAGTGACAATGGTAGTTTCTCATTAACTCTTGCGTAAGGAGAATATTATCCGAAATCCTTCTTCCCGGGACAAACACAGATTGATTAACACTCACTAAATCACCAAGGTCACCTTTAATGCGATTAGCAATAATTTTGCTAATACATTTAAAACTAACATTACAACATGATATAGGACGATAATCATTGCACAACCATGGAACCTTCAACGCCAAGGAAATTCTCATAATGAGAGACAAATGCAGTCGAAACCGCTCCAGCTTCGTGAACAACATTAGACATATCCTTAACCATATCAATCCTATTTCGAGCATTTTTACTTTTGACAATGTTATGAAAATACGCTGAATTAGAATCCCCCGCTTCCAACCACTGGATCTTAGACTTCTGCCTCAAAAAACGTTCCTCATCCATAACAGCTTCCTTGAACGCAAGTAATAAATGAGCATGATCCTCCCGAATTGACGAGTTAGATGGATTTAGATCAATGGCTTTTTGAATCTCATCTAATTCATCACGAAGCAGATTGACACGCGTATGCAAATTACCTTGTTCATGCAACAGTTTCTGAAACGGAGTTTTAAGACCCTTAAGCCTTTTAACCATTTTAAACATTGCACAACCATGAACCTCCAAATTCCAGCCATTGACAACGATCTCCTGAAACCTGTCCTTATGAACAAGAAAATTATAAAATTTAAAAGGCTTAGGTTTAGGTTTAGACACCGTAGGTAAACGAAGCACACAAGGGGAGTGATCCGAGATCCTATAAGGCTGAAAGATAGCAACAGAACCAGGAAACTCATCCATAAACATCGTATTAGACATAACTCTATCAATCTTTTTAAGTATACCATCATCACCCTGTGGCTTCTCATTCCATGTGAAATGAAAGCCTGTAGCATTAACATCAGTGACTTCCATACTCCGTACACATTCTTTAAATTCACGCATAGCAATATTAGGACGATACCCACCACATGAATGATCTTCAAGATTAAGCGCAGCATTAAAATCACCAAGAACAACCCAAGGTTTATCCCGCTTAAAAGAAGCATGAACAATAAGATTACTTCACAAAACACGTCTATCTTGATAAGCATTATCCGCATAAACAAAAGAACAAAACAATGTTCTATTATCCAAAGGAGTATTGATTTGACAGCACATAACCTGATTCGTAAGTGACAAAACCATAACATCCACATTATCATCATTCCAACCAAGAATAATATGCGTACCTTTAGAACATATTCCCCCATTAGACGTCTACTTCCAACGACGACATATTTTCTTACAAACATCAAAAACACAAGTAGCATCCACATGAGACTCTAGCACAGCACACACACTAAGATTATTCTCATTAACAACCTGACGAACCTCCTTTTATTTAGGGGACTGGTTCAAGCCCCTTATGTTCCACGAGGCGATACTAAACATTTAAAACATTATGATCGGGAGTGCTTGCCCCTGTTGCTGGTTTCATAATATTAAGCGACTCATCGTAGATATTCTCTATAAAATCATCTTCATCCGCTTCCTGCTCACCACCAGACAGCGTCGAGAAAGCATTTGAAGTAGAAACATCAACAGTAGTTTTACCTTTATCAATAACTCGTTGTGAGTTCGTATTATTATCGGAACTAGTATCCAGATTCGTCTGTTTATTCAGACGTCCTCTATTGTTCGAACCAGAAGTCGAGGCTTTCGGTTTATAATTAAATTATTTAGTCATATTAAACCCCTTAGCCACGGAAACACCTCTTGGAATAGTGTTTTTATTCTTTTTGTTGTTTCGTTTTCTGTTTACCACCTGCTGAAATCCATCTTTATCCACATTAGAGCTACTCGCTCCATCATTTGTTACACCCATAGTTTTAGATACGACAACAACTCTTTTAGGGCAAGTACTCAACATATGACCAAAACACTTACATGTTTCACAACGTGGAGGCTTCCACTCATACTCAACCTGAATAACTTCTTTCGTATAATCATACTCGGTGTGTTTCGGAGTTTGTAAACCTTGGATCTATTCTCGATAATCAATAATGCATCTTTCGGAGTTTTACACAAAAAGTTGCCACCGGTGGCGGAATTCATAGAATCTTGTTCTTGAAAACTAAGACCGTTGTAAAACGTATCGATTTGGTGTAACTCGGAAAATCCATGGTGAGGACATTGCCTAAGCAATTCCTTAAAATGATCCCACGCGTCTCTAAATTATTCATTCGGTTTTTGCTCAAATCTCGTATCTCGTTTTAAAAAAATGTCATCTTAGACAGTGGGAAAAAATAATTAACGAATTTAGAAACGATATCCTTCCACGTAATTATGGAATTAGGTGGCTCTTTCTCATACCAATCCTTGGCGGCACCATCGAGCGAGTACGGAAAAAGCATAAGATTGACGACATCGGCGTCGACGTTCTTAAACTTGCTCGTGGCTAAAAGACGATTAAAATTCCGAATGTGATCGTGAGGATTATCCGCCTCACGACCTGGAAACTTCGTAGCTTGTATCAACGAAAGCATTCCGTTCTTAATCTCAAAATTCTCCGCTTCGATAGCGGGAATTACGATCGCGTCTCCATAACCCTCGATGGGCGCTTGGAGTAATTCCATCATCGAACGATTGTCGGCCATCTCGTCTACGGTCTCTTCAACAACGATATTAGGAACGTCGGTTTCTAATTCTCGTCTACGTCGTCGATTCCTTCGATTTCGATTGCGTCGATTCGAAGCGTTGCTAGAATTAGAATAATCCTTCGATCGAATGCGCATGCACTAAGCATAGAATGGGGGTAGCAAAGAAGATTCTTTTTGGGGTTTTTCGTTTTTTCAATTTTTTTGGTTTTTGATTGTTTTTTTTAATTTTTTTGGATTTTGGTGTATTTCGTAGACTCAAATCTACAAATCTCTCCTCGAGTCAATTTCTCGATTAAAGGAGCCTCAAGGAATGAAAACGGTCACGTGGGGCGAACGCCTTCGATGACTTTAGAACGATGGTGGAACACCAAAACGTTCAAGAGGGTTTAATCTTGTAAACAAGCAAATATAATATACGTAGATAATACTTGGGCGGCAAACCCTCGATTAGCCCTCTTTCTCAAAACACGCACAAGTAAGCGGGGGAAACGAGGCGGCGCTAAGCACTTAAGAGCCTTTTTCCCTTAGGTCGTGAAATACAACTGCCTTATACCCACCTTATAGTTTGTGTTAATCAAAATTAAGCCTCACGAAAGTATTTATCTATTTTGCCTTTTGATTTTGCTTTAGATTCGAATACAATAATTGTGTGATGAAATCACAATTAAGGTTGCGTTTTCACGCTTTTGGAGATATTGTAAATTTATTGTGATACGTAGTACAATATATTAATAATATTCACAAGAAAAAAGAAAACGATTAATGATATATAAAATATAGTAAAATGATCGTTGTGTTTAATTTCAGAAAACTAAACACAATTTATTTGGATATTATAATATATTAAGGAAAAATAACAAAAATGAGTATGTACGATATTTACGCTTTCCAAAAAAATGAAAAGCAAAAACGCACTACTCACACAAACACGATATATAAGTCACTAAACACCTCCCTGGCAGCGGCGTCAAAATTGATGTAGCAAAATTGTACACTTTTTAGAAAAACGTGTATGTGCGGCAAGTATTAAATTCCACGTTTTAGGAAAAACGCGAAACCGAATAAGTGCGAGTTCATTCTCGGCGGAGGCGTGTGATGTGTGCCAATATAATAAAATCAAGTTTGGATTAGTGTCGTTTTTTTGTTGTGGGAAGAAAGAAAATAAAGACGATTTACCCTAAAAATTACTCTACGATGTACAAAATGCGAAATCGTAAAATTAGACGAAAATTAAAAGTACACTAAAAATCCCCAAAATTGAAACTTAAGCTATGAAAAATATGATTAAAACAAAAATGAAAACAAAAATTTCCAAAACCTTTTTAATTATTTTATTAATTTTTAAAGTTTAATATAAAACTCAAAAATAAATAAATTGCATAAAAAGTGAAAATGAAAACTTTTTGTTATGTAATCCTAGATTAAACTAATTAAAGACTAAAAAATATTTTTCTAAAAATTTAAATCACTTTTTTCTATTTTTAATCTACTTTATAAAATTTAAAATGAAAATAATGATAAAAAAAACTAATTAATAAAAGGAAAAATCTAATTTTTGTTTTGAAAAATCCTAAACTAAAGTGAAAACATGAGAAAAATGTAAAAAGATAAAAAAAAAACTAAACCTAAATAAGTTGGTACACAACTTATAAGGTTCAAAAGGTTTATTTAAGCTATAAACTAATACACCCTAAGTATATAATAAACCAAACCTTTACCAGTAAAGACCCTAGGGCAACTTGTAAAGGCGTTGGTGTGTGGGAGTAGGGGTGCAGGTTCGAGTCCTGGCCCTTATTTTTTGTTACAATTATTTTATTTATTTTTTCTTGTTTATAACACTGAACAGTAACTTGGTATCTTACAAAAATCACAATCCAAACCTAAGCCTAACACGTTTTAAAGCTCAAATTGGATCAAATTATGCACAGACTTAAGCTTATAAACCCAACAGTGGTTAGAAACTAGGTGTTAGTGGATACGATTTTCCCACTGCTGCTCACAGAAAAACGACAAGGATGATTTAACTTGCTTGTTTTATGTTGTTTTTGGTACACAAAGGCACCCCCACAACCAGTTGGGTTGTAGGGAGTCACAGCAAGCACAAAACATACAACACAAACACAAGATAAGCAACAAATCAAGCACAAAAGCTTACTGTATCATAGAAAAAGTAAAATGCTGGTTTTGTTGATCTATTGTGCACTTAGACGAATTTTCGGCTACAATAACTTGATGACAACCTAACCAAACTACAAAACAACTACCCATAACCCTAAGATATCATGAAACCTAACTGTTTAACAGATTTGAACATCTAAAACATAGAATCAAAACCTTAACGTTAGAGGAGATATCTAATTTGTTTTATGTTCCTTTGAATACTGTGCGTGACATTGAAGTGTTTGCAAATGGTGTTAAGGCAAACAAATTTCCTAAATGGTCTACTTTACCTAAGGAGACCACTATGTTTTATTATGAAGTTTTGTGTGAACGCCATAAGAATCTAACTAGCAGCACTTCTTCACTCAGTTCAGGTGGTTCGA
Source organism: Glebionis coronaria (assembly GCA_025667525.1). Classification (NCBI taxonomy): domain Eukaryota; kingdom Viridiplantae; phylum Streptophyta; class Magnoliopsida; order Asterales; family Asteraceae; genus Glebionis; species Glebionis coronaria. Next base: position 1,228,772 of record JANFOE010000447.1, on the reverse strand, counting down.
GTGTGCACTCTACACATGTGGCTAAGAAAACAGATGACCCTATTACTAATGTTTCCTCTTCTGGTGATGTTTTTTTTGGACCTTGCAGCTAAGGCTGCAACCATTAATAGGTTGCAACCGTGTAACCTACATGAGGTTTTGAAATTATTTGGTGTAACGATTCGCACGGTTGGTGATGCGGGTGAATTTATGCATGAGTTAAAAATGAAGAAACATCCTTTGTGGGAATTGATCTCACATGACCCTGCTAAAGAAATTCTGGAGTTACTTTGCAAATTTGAAGCTGATATGGTTACGTCTACTAATGGAGGTATTAATGCAGTCTCTTCTTCGTTTAATTCTGAAAATGTTTGTGAAGGGGTTAATATCTTTATTCCTAGGAAGGTAGTTGAAAAAGTAAATACTCGTTACCACAACACTTTATATGGTTACTTTCTTGGTAAAAGGATTGCATTTCCTGTGGTTGAGTATTTTGCTAAGAATCACTGGGCAAAACATGGTTTTAAGCGTATCATGATGAATGAGAAAGGTTTTTTCTTTTTTCAATTTGGGTCTAGGGAGGGTCTTAATGCGGTTATGTAAGATGGTCCGTGAATGGTTCGTAATTCACCAATTTTTCTTAAGAAATGGACTATGAAAACGAATCTTCTAAAGGAGGAACTAACTCGTATTCCGGTATGGGTCAAGTTTCATGATGTCCCGCTACAGGTATTTGAAGAGGAAGGTATTAGTTTAATTGCTTCGTTTCTTGGTAAGCTTATTATGATGGATAATTATACTGATAATATGTGCAAAGAGTCTTGGGGTCGTTGTAGTTTTGCTCGTTGTCTTATTGAGATGAACGCTGATTCGGATTTTATAGATAACGTTACTATTGGTGTCCCTGATCTTGAAGGCTCTGGTTGTACTAAGGAATCAATTCGTGTTGAATACGAATGGAAACCGCCTAGATGTCATACTTGTAATATTTTTGGTCATTCCTTTGATTCTTGTCCGAAAAATGTTAAACCTACAACGGTTGAAAATGTGACAACTCATGTTGATAATGATGGATTCCAACAAGTGCATAGTAAGAGGAAGAAGTACAAAGGTAATTTAGGGAATCAAGTTCCGAGAGGTGTTCCATTGACTAAGGGTTCCCAAACAGGAAAGACGGTTGTTTTTCGTCCAAAAACTCGCTTAGATTCTACAAGTACGAGTGGTGATAATAGTAGAAAGTTGAATACTAAATCTGGTCAGTCACAGCAGTCTAGCAATCCTAATGGTCCGAACAAGGGTAAGGCTCAAATGAGCAGTGTTTCTACATCTAATAAATTTTCATCTTTGTCCATGCCTGGTATTGACGAAGGGGGTCAAGTAAGTGAGGAAGATAATGAGGAGGAGGAGGAGGGAGTCGAGGTCGTCTTTGATGAATCGGTGAATCTTCTCAACTCTAATTTAGGGGCAAGCACTCCAACTGGCTGATCCCATGTTGATATTTTATTCTTTTCCTCGTAATTTTATGTTATCGTCTTGGTTTTTGTCTAGTTTATATATTTCCAGTATTCTAGACTAGTTAATGTTTATGGCCTGTCATAAACATTTTGTTTAACAAGCTGCCTGTAGCTTGCGATTAATGTGGTATTTCAGCCACATTCCTTATACTTTAACGCTTTTTTGGTTCTATTTACCGGGGTCATTGTTACCCTTTTACCAAAAAAAAAAATTTATACTAACTTGCAATATTCTTTCCTGTGCTTCCAAACTGAAACCAAGACCAAAAACACACCAACAAGTCCTATTAAAGTATGTTTAAACAGTTTTTAAGCCTAAGTGTCATCCATAACTTGCCTTAAAACCTAATCCCAAACACTCCTTTACTGATGAAAAACGATTTTTTAACCAAGAGAACTTTTGAAAACTTACTCAACTTAAACTTAATCTATCGCAAACATATGACAATGATCAAATAACATATATTTAATAAAAACTAACATAAGGAACACATAAAGCATGCAAACTCAAAAGTCACCATGAATTGATGAACAAGCAGTAAAAAGGGAGTTCAAGGTTATTTACCTGATGCCACCAGCTTGTTCAAGCTTATCCACAACTATGGGCTTAAGAAGTTTATGTAGAGGACCCTTGCTGCGGGTCTACAACAGACCAGAAGGGGATAAATGTCTTCAATAAGAAAAATGGAAAGGAATGATAATGGTGACTTGTTTGAAACATGGACAAAACAAACAACCAAGAGAACACTACAAGTAGTATAAGCTTATCACAAGCTTGTCAGGATTGTGGTAGCTTATGCTACAGTAGATTATTAGAAAACAACAAAGATTTTTTTGAAAAAAACACTTTTGAAAATCAAACTTAAAACCAAACTTTTTGGTGAATAAAATGAGTAACCAATTAATATGAACTTAAGCTTATAAGAAAACCCTACAAAGACTTTGTCAAATCTTATGTATGGCTGTTCTATAAGCCCAAGGATCTCAAAAACAGATTTGGACAAAATAACTTTGAACAAAATGATTTTGATAAACCTAGACTATGTTTGCAAAGTAAATAAACATTAAACTAAGGAAAACAAAATTTAAAAGGGAATACAGTATATCTTGCAAGATTAAGAGAAAAACTTCAAATATTCATTAGTCAAAATTTATACAAGATAAAACTGGAACAAACTATCAAGAGACACAAGTCGCCTTTTTTATACATGAGCATAGAAGAATCTAGAAAACATTTAAAATGAAAACCTAGCAGCTTGCTCTTCCTAGAATGCCCCTTGACTTGATTTTGAATTTGGGTCCAAGTATGCCCATGTGCTTGATCTGCTGTATTTTTGTTATCTTATGGATGATAGCTGTTGAAAGAAGATCATAAACGTCTATTTGTGAGTAGCCAACAAGCAAAGAATTCTACTCGTTGATTTCTCTGAGTATGGTTGTCTTCTTGCACAATAGTGGGTCAGGGGAGAGCTAGGGTGAGGACCATAGTGACGTGGAGGTTTTTCAGGGGGTTTGGGATGTATTCACGATGTGTTTAATCAAAAGTATGGAGGCTTATGAGTGAAAACCCTTTGATTTAGGGTAGTAATTAGGTTAGGGTTTCTAGGGGATTAGGGAAAATGAATTGTGGTGTTTAATCTTGGTTTGTGTTTAAAAACTTTGTTTCCCACGTAATAAATCAGGTTTAAAAAGGTTTAAGTGAGTTGACTGGTTGACTGTGATGATGTGGATGTTTGGTGTGATGTGTAGGATGGTGGTTGGTTGAGAGGATAATTGGAGTGACGTGTGAGGGTGTGTGATAGGCTAGAATGAGGTTGGATCTCTGCTCACTTTTGGTCCTTCAATTCCCATATTGTTGTCACATAAACTTTTCACAGCCAAAACTCAAAACCCCTTTGTTATAAAGTTTGTGTTTTTGCACTTTTGCCACAATAACTTTTGAAAAGTTATTTCCAAGGGTTATATGTGTAATTTCAGCAATCTTGAAGGGCCATATATGTATAATCTCATCATTTTAGGGACCCAAGTACAATATTTGAGTTTTGCAAGGGTTTAGAATGACAACTCTCCCAAAGTTGAGGAACCAATCTTGCCATATCTTCAAACTTCAAGGACTTCAATGGAAAATCATCGTTCGGGTCTGGTTCTTTGTGCGGCTTGGTTTCCCGTGTTCGTTTTTGCTTGAATATTGTGATCTTTTGTTGATTTCACGATATCCGTACCTAAAATACACAATGAACAAACACAAACATATTTTGGTGTATTTTAATGATATTTTAAGCGTTTTAAGCCGGATTTGGACGATGAGACTATGTATAATTGCAGTCTCATCAATAGGCAACTTTGTTATGGTCTTCCTTGTAAAGAAATCCAGCCATGGATGATTGTAGAAACTAGAAGGGGGGTTGAATAGTTTCTCTTCGATTGGTGACCAAATTAAAATTACTTTCAATTTGGTTTGTATCAAAACTATCTTTTACTTGAGTCTAAGTTGCATAATGATTAGGTTCAATTCAAATGCACTAGCAAAGATAATAGGTAAGTGTAATGATAATGAAATAAGTAAAGAGTAAGGAAGGAGACAACCTAGTGGGAAGACACCAAGATTTATAGTGGTTCGACAACGAGGCTCTATCCTCGTTTCTACTCCACTCCTCGAGTACACCTACTCGAGATTTCCACTATATCCACAAGCTCCCTTCTCGGCGGAGAAAACCTTACATCGTTGCTTACATTATTTTCCGACACTAAGCTAAATGTCGAGACCTAATCTTTAGCTAGGACCAATCTACACAACGTTGCCTACTTCACAATTTAACGACACAAGGCTAGATGTCGGGTTCTAATCTTAAGGTAGAACCAATCTTTACGATGTTGCCTACTTCACCATTTTACGACACAAGGCTAGATGTCGAGTTCTAATCGAAAGCTAGAACCAATCTTCACGACTCTTCACTTTGAAGCTAAGTGAGAACTACACACAACACAACTACTAGTCACTTTATAGTTTAGTGAGAACTCACAAGACACAACCACATCACTTTATAGTTTAGTGAGAACTCCTAATTAAATCTATTAAAACTCAACTAGACTTATCCAAGTACACACATGTATCTTGGGTTTACACAACACAAATCCAAGCAAACACATATGCAATGGATGTACACAACAAATCCAAGTATCCACAAATAACTTGGATGAACACAACTAGTCCAAGTATTCATAAATACATTGGATTGACCTAAAACAAAAAGGGTATCATGATGAATATGACTAGCTCATAGATTCATCTTTATCACAACACTAGTGAGCGAGTGATCTTCTCATTGGACAAGGTAAAGGAGGGGATCAAGAGGATAATCATATGTAAACATCCTTAACAATTTAAGTGATCATTTACTAATGATTATGCTATAGAAAATAGAAAGAAGGCTGAGAAAAACGTCCAAGAGGCTTATTGGAAAATGAGATTTGACCCACTATTTAAAGGAGACAAAGTATAACGGATCTATAACGGCTAGCAAAAATCCCTTCTTCTCATAACCTAATTTTCTTTTTCCTTTAATCCGAATACCTTATAATGATGCTGTTTTCTCGAATAATTACTGATTATTCTTGAGTTAACAAAGTCTTTATTTGGTTGATTGATTTTAGGTTAAATTAAATTGGTTTTATTTTTCGTTTTTTGTCGTCATTGTCTTGTGCGAGTGTACTGTTTCTCTCTTTGGTGGTTACTTGTCTTTGTTAGATCATCACGTGTTACCTGGGCAAGTTGTTTCGGTTCGTTTTGTTTGTTTAAAACAGTGATTAGCATTAAGTGTTTTTTTAAGGTTTCGGTGTGTTTGGGTATCGATTTTGAGCGGATTGCATTCTTCAGAATTATTGCTTTAAATCGTCCTTGTTCCATAGTTGTTGCGGCTGCATTTATTTGTCCTTGTTTTTATCCTGCATTAATTCGTCCTTGCTGCCATTGGTTTAAATTGGTCGGCTGACATTGTCGGCTGACATAGTACTTTCGTTAATCAATTGGTCGGCTGACATAGTGGTCGGCTGACATAGTACTTTGTTATTAATTGGTGCTTGCTATTAGTTTATTGTAGTTTGTGGCGGCTGACCATAAGTTAGGGTTTCGGTATTAATTAAAGATTCTCATCGTCTCAAATATCAAGTGGCATTGAATTTTGACCCTAGCAAAACAATTACTGTTGTTATTGATTTGTAGGGTTACGTGGTTGGCTGATATTAAGTGGACGGCTGTTATTGGTTTATTATTTTGTGGTTCGTTTGATTCTGTGTCGTAGTTTTGTTGAAGCTATGGTGGGTTCGAGCAATGAAAGTGATAAGCTATTTTTTACAGGTTGGATGGATGCGGTTAATGTGTCTACTCTTGAGGTTTTAGTAACGTTAGAGGAGATATCTAATTTGTTTTCTATTCCTTTGAATACTGTGCGTGACATTGAAGTGTTTGCAAATGGTGTGAAGGCAAAAAAATTTCCTAAATGGTCTACTTTACCTAAGGAGACCACTATGCTTTATTATAAAGTTTTGTGTGAACGCCATAAGAATTTAACTAGCAGCACTTCTTCACTCAGTTCAGGTGGTTCGAGTGTGCACTCTGCACAAATGGCTAAGGAAACAAACCTTGAAGCTAAGGCTGCTACCATTAATGGTTTGCAACCGTGTAATCTACATGTGGTTTTGAAATTATTTGGTGTAACGATTCGCACGGTTGGTGACGCGGGTGAATTTATGCATGAATTAAGAATGAAGAAACATCCGTTGTGGGAATTGATCTCACCTGATCGTGCTAAAGAATTCTGAAGTTACTTTGCAGATTTGAAGGTGATATGGTTACGTCTACTAATGGAGGTATTAATGCAGTCTCTTCTTCGTTTAATTCTGAAAATGTCTATGAAGTGGTTAATATCTCTATTCCTAGGAAGGTCGTTGAAAAAGTAAATGCTCGCTACCATAACACTTTATATGGTTACTTTCTTGGTAAAAGGATTGCATTCCCTGTGGTTGAGTATTTTGCTAAGAATAACTGGGCAAAACATGGTCTTAAGCGTATCATGATGAATTAGAAAGGTTTTTTCTTTTTTCAATTTGGATCTAGTGAGGGTCTTAATGCGGTTCTGGAAGGTGGTCCGTGGATGGTTCGTAATTCACCAATTTTTCTTAAGAAATGGACTATGAAAACGAATCTTCTAAAGGAGGAACTAACTCGTATTCCGGTATGGGTTAAGTTTCATGATGTCCCGCTATAGGTATTTGAAGAGGAAGGTATTAGTTTAATTGCTTCGTTTCTTGGTAAGCTTATTATGATGGATAATTATACTGATAATATGTGCAAAGAGTCTTGGGGTCGTTGTAGTTTTGCTCGTTGTCTTATTGAGATGAATGCTAATTCGGAGTTTATAGATAACGTTACTATTGGTGTCCCTGATCTTGAAGGCTCTGGTTGTACTAAGGAGTTAATTCGAGTTGAATACAAATGGAAACCGCCTAGATGTCATACTTGTAATATTTTTGGTCATTCCATTGATTCTTGTCCGAAAAATGTTAAACCTATAACGGTTGAAAAAGTGACAACTCATGTTGATAATGATGGGTTCCAACAAGTGCAAAGCAAGAGGAAGAAGTACAAAGGTAATTTAGGGAATCAAGTTCCGAGAGGTGTTCCATTGAGCAAGGGTTTCCAAGCAGGTAAGACGGTTGCTTTTCGTCCAAAAAATCACTTGGATACTACAAGTACGAGTGCTGATAATAGTAGTAAGTTGAATACTAAATCTGGTCAGTTGCAGCAGTCTAGCAATCTTAATGGTCCGAACAAGACTAAAGCTCAAATGAGCAGTGTTTCTACATCTAATAAATTTTCATCTTTGTCCATGCCTGGTATTGACGAAGGGGCTCAAGTAAGCGAGGAAGATAATGAGGAGGATGAGGGAGTCGAGGTCGTCTTTGATGAATCGGTGAATCTTCTCAATACTCATATTGGGGCAAGCACTCCAACTGGCTGATCCCATGTTGATATTTTATTATTTTCCTCGTAACTTTATGTTATCGTCTTGGTTTTTGTCTAGTTTATATATTTCCAGTATTCTAGACTAGTTAATGTTTATGGCCTGTCATAAACATTTTGTTTAACAAGCTGCCTGTAGCTTGCGGTTAATGTGGTATTTCAGCCACATTCCTTGTACTTCAACGCTTTTTTTGGTTCTATTTACCGGGGTCATTGCTACCCTTTTACCAAAAAAAATATATAACGGCTAGCTGTGCGCGGTACCTTATCTCACCCCGCGGTTCCATATCGCTAAGGAACCGCGTAGGTACTTAAGGTACCGCCACTAGACTACGCTCCGTTTTTTGTCTTTTAGTGAGGTGAGAATATCTGAGGTATTTGAAACCTTCAAAGGATATTCTAACAGTATTTGGAATATGCTATTTTCAAATTTTCATTTTCCATTTTAATAAAACATTTTCTAAAAAAGAAAGTTTATTAAAAAGTCTTTTGTCATATTAACAAAAGTGAGTTTTAAGGATAATCATTTTGATGATCACTAAGTATGATTAAGAAAGGTTAGTGATATGATTATTACCTTGATGATAGTGTTAGTCAAATAATTCATTTTGTGTTTTACACTAAATGTGTTGTATGGTTTGTTGTGATCAAAACTAAGAAAGATTAGTTAACACTAATAATGTTTTTAGGTATCACTTGCATTAACAATCTCCCCCTTTTTATTACGACAAACGATAAACTCATTTACGTAGAAACACAAAATATGGAATTATTAACTAGTTTATCACTATCATTTCTCCCCCTTTGTCGTAGCAAAAAGGTTAGCACAAGTCTTTGAAGAACATCGAACTTTGCTAGTAGCTCCCCCTTGGTGGTTGCTCCCCCTTGCTTGGGGCACCAAGTTTGTGAGCTAAGGTGACATGCTACACAAAGGTTAGTAGAAAGGAAAGAAACACCAATGTATATATGATCACTACCTACTAAGTAACTTGAGAGGGAGAGAGAGAAGAAATCTCAAATTAGAAGCAAGTATTTTGCTAAGTATGTCTAAATAGGTAATTGACAAAATCAAGCTTCAATCCGATGAAGATGATAAGCTTGTCAATGGGTTAAAGTTTAGAATTGATGGAATCACCCATAAGCAATTGTAAAAATTAACCATGATCAACTCAAAATAGAACTAATGAAATAACACACAAACAACACAAAGGTTACATAAAAGAAAAAGACACAACAAGGAAGATAGTCATACACACAATATGAGTATCTAAAAGCAATAAATATGAAAAATAAACCACTAAGCATAAGCTAGTCTAATAGTGATATTTTCTAAGATTGCTTAAAAAGAAATAAAAGACTAAAAAGACGACGATGCATCATTCGAAGTTTTGTCCACCGGAACGAAAACTTGAATAGGAGGTCGAGTGAGGAGGAATTCAAGAAAATTTAACTTCTCATACACATGAGCAAGTTCAATTTGTTGAAATCGACAACAAGCACACGAGGATCCATGATGCAACACAAAATCGTTTGATAGGGGTATGGCATCAAACTTAGGGTTTGGTGGTGGTGGGGTAATGGGTTTGGGATTGTTTTCACAATGCCTTGTGAGGTTTGGGAAGGTTGAAAGGTCATTGAGTTGAGGGGTATTGAAGGATTGTGGTGGTGGGGGAACATTTTCTTTTGCTCTGATGATGGGGTTTATGGTATAAGTCTCATTCCAATACTTGATTGGAGAGAAGGTAGGGTTTTTGGGTGGTTTAGACGAAGATGGTTCATTCTTCTTAACCCAAATAGGTCAAACCGAGATTTTCGGTTTCTTTGAAAGCTTGGATGAGGAAGCTTTGGGTGAGTGGGATTGTGACAAACAAATGTCAAGGTTAGGAATGTAGGAGTTAGGCATTGTGAGAGTGTGAGAATGAAATCTCAAGGTTGTGTGAGAATGAATTCTCAAGGTTGGGAAGGTGTGAAAATGAAATCTCAAGGTTGTGTGAGAGTGAATTCTCAAGGTTGGGAAGGTGTGAGAATGAAATCTCAAGGTTGGGGTATAAGTAAAATGTAATCAAGGTAAGAATTTGAATACAAAATGTGAAGTGTCAAGGAATGTTTAGCCAAAATGAGTAAACAAGGAATCTTGACATGGTATAGGGTTTTAAAAGTTTTGACCAAAAATTCGTCAAACACTGACTTCTGCCCGCGGTACCTTAAAGGGACCGGCGGTTCCATATCGCTAGGGAACCGCGGGGCTTTAAGGATCCGCGTCCAGTGGACTTGAAACCAAGTTTTTACAGGTTTTTGAGAAAAACTAAGACTTTTTCAAAAAGTTGCAAATCTTGGAATTTTACCTCTATTAGCATCAACTTATGCTAGGGTTGCAAAAAGCAACACATTCACAAAGAATGTCTTGACAAAGGGTGACAAAATAATTTAGATATCATTTTGAACCAATTTTAGTCAAGTTTTTAGAGGTTGTGATAGATTTAGGTTCAATTTTAATTTCAAATTAAAGTTGATTAATGTGCACATAAGGATAGAAACACACAAAGCTAAATCCATAGATCAACAACATGAAACATTCATGAAGGAAGCAAGTACAATGACAAATAAAACTAACTAATACATAGCTAGCTTAACATTAAATCTAGATAAGTAGTTGTCTTTGGCTTGGTTTTGTTGAAAACTCTTATTAAGAAAACTCCATCATTCATCTCCTAGGAGGAGGCATGGAGAACAAGGCAAGCAAGAACTCTTGCAACCTCCTATGTAGTCCATACATATCCATCCTAAGGTTATGGATGATGTAGTGGTTGTAAAGACAACATGGACAACTAGGACCATGTGTTTGTTGAAACCCATAGTATGGATCACCCAAAAGGAGGGAAAGTGGAACACCCAAAACTGGAATGTTTGAGTTGGGTGGAGGTGGAGGAGGCATGTTCTCCAAGGGTGATGTGGGTGAGAGTGGAGGCATGTTCCCTAAAGGGGAAATGGGTGAGTTTGGAGGTAAATTCTCCAAGGTTGGTGAAATGGGTGAGTTATGAGGGGTAAATGGTGAAGTCACCAAAGTGTCATCAAAGTCATTCACAAAAGGAATGCTTTGGATTGGTTGGGGTTGTGTGGTCACATCCAAGGGTGCACTTGGAGTGAAGGGTGAAGAGAGCTCATTCATTCTTGAGTTGAATGAAGAGGAGGTAGAACTAATGGAGTGGTTAGTACCGTGGGTGGATGATGTCTTGCATGCTGCAAGAGGTGGGGAAGGTGATGAAGAAATGAGGATAGGAGCCATCTCATTCTTAGGTGTGTGGAAAGGTGAGGAGTTAGGCTTGGCTACCTTAATCCTTATTTTGAGTGTTTTCCTTGGGGTGGAGGTCTTGGAAGTGTTTGAGGTTTTGGTACACACCATGGTTGTTTAGGGTGGTTTAAGGTTTAGGGAAGTATGTTTGATGTGTGAAGAACATGGCAAACAAGGTGGGTTTAAATGGGTGAGGGGATGATCCAAACTAGTAATGGGTTAAAATCATTTTAGGTGAATAATGAATTTAGGTAAGCTAGTTTAGGAAATGTGTAGTTTATTACTGAAAATCATGCAAGGTTTACACAGATTTAAGAAAACAGTGTAAAGCAAAAGATGATGTCGTGCACAGTGGCCTGCGGTTCCTTATCTAGGACCGGAGGTACCTTATCGATAAGGATCCGCGGGTCGATATGGAACCGTGACCAGAAGGCTTTCAAAAATTTCCCATCTCAGTTTTTGATAAACCCAGATTTTTACCAAAAGATTCACAAGCCAAAGTCAACTACAGATCGTAATCTAATAAGCTAACTATCATAAGGCATGCACAAAGCTATGTAAATCACAAACATCACTGCATAAGCAATAATTAGGATCAACATACATAATAATCCAAACATGTAAATAAGTTAATACACATCCAAGATAAAATAAAATTGTTCAACATTATATGTTTACCAACATGTATTCTTTGAAGTACTTCAAAGCTTTCACCTTCTCTTTTTGCCCAATCCCTTGATCATATTCCCTAAGAACTTGAAACCTTTTCTTGATTCAACCCGGTGTTCGTGCAAATCCCCTCGAGTTCTAAGGTTTTCACGGTAAAGATGCTCCATATTGAGATCTTCTGGTACTTCACTAGAATGATGAGGGGAAGGAGCTAAGTCTTCAAATTCATCCTCGAATGGGTTTGAGGATGGATGAGAATTACTCGAAGAGTGGAAATGAGAACTAGTACCTATGCCATCACCATCACTTGTTGGCATGTCCATGTCCTCATCATCCATCTCTTGATGATCAGATTTTCTCGATCCTCGATCACTTCTTGTCTTTCTTGCATATGCCTCTTGAATAGGCAACATAACCCGATGAACCGGGTAGAAGCGAGAGAGATCGAGGTGGGGAAAATCATGAGCAACCCTTTTGAAAAGGCGAGTTAGAAGCATAGCATAGGGAAGGTTTGTTTTGGGCTTCGAAAGGGCATAATTGATTCGTCAAGCGATATAGAATGCCAAGTTGTACTTGGTGGATGTAAAGATGCAACTCAACATATGCACCATACACGCCGGGATATGATCTCGGTTTCTACCAAGACAAAAGACATTCTCCCTAAGGATATTGGCCCATTGGACCATAAAATCCTTAAGGTCGCTAGAGAGCACTTCATATCGATTCACATTTCGTACATTTGAATGAAGGTTTCTCACAACGTTTCCATCACGCTCTTTCGAGATGATGTCAAGGATGAACTCTAGATCAATTTCGGTGAGGTCATTTGGAGGTTTATGTAGGATTCCGAGAGAGCATCAAGTCTCCATTTATCCGTAAAACGACAAGTGCCTTTTTTTTTGGGTAAAAGGGATTCAACCCCGGTAAAATATATTACACCAAAAAACATTGAAGTACAATCGGATGTAGGTGAATCCTAACATCACGGACCGTTACATGGGCTATAATCAGCACAAAAACATTGTGCGAGAACCAAAAATCCTACATAAGAATGACATGTCATCACTATGACTACCAACGTTAACAACCTTTCCGTCTAAATATAAGAATGAAATATTGTACGTACTAGATATGTTAACCATACAGGAGACTTCTTGGATCTACCAAGTCAGCTCCTACCTCCACGGTAGACACCACATTATTCATCCGAAGCTAAGTACTAGACACGACGCGTACTATAGGAATTCACGAATAACACTGTTTGATAACACCTTCCAACCCGTGTACTATCAGTATCAGTGTCTAAACGACACATATAAGAACTTGCATACTCACAAGTCCAACTTCCCAAATGGTTAAACCACATCAGGGTGTAGAATGGACACCCTGTTTAACCAAAAAACAACCTCCTTTGCCCTTCTAAATACATCCCCATGAAGACACAAACACCTCGGCAAAGAACCTGCATAACACCAATCGTAGTACCACTCCCCTTAACCCACAGCAGAAAAAGAACCAGTCGTGTAACCTTACAAAAGTTACGGATGCCCTATACGCAGCATACCTGCATAGCCAAAAGTACACCTATAAACGTGCCCTAGAACACCCAACGTCATGCTGACCAGATACAAGAAGCATTCAAATTCGGATCAGTCATCAATGCTCTTAATACTGAAACCCTTACATATGAATCATAATGCGAAACCCTAACCTAGGGTTTATAGGGTGACCAAGTATTACCAGAGACAAAAACAACAACATATATACAATGCTATCATTACGTTAGGAAAAAAACACACCACCACCCAAATATAGCGAGATCAGAAAAAATGCAACATTTACACGTAAAAAAACCCTAAAATGAGTTTTCTTGATCGCACCATATATAACCAATGCTCGAATCATCACCACAAGCAGATTCAAACATAGTCGGCATCAAATATAACACCCATTAGGATGTAACCATCAGATCCCAAGCCAAAACACACCAAGATCCCCAACAGATAAGCATGGAAAAGACGGATCTAAACCCAAGACCACCACCGTGATACCCACCAAAGATTTACAAGAAAACAAAACCCTAGAAAATTAGGGTTTTCGGTTAATCACGGCTGATAACAGCGACAACCGCAAAAAATAAGAAATAAGATTACCCCGCCCCTCCCTAGTAAAATCAATCCCCTAAATCGATTGCATACCAACTAGATTAAAAGATGTCGTTAATCTGTTCAGAGTTCGAAAGGATCCCACGAAGGAAATCCCACAAATCTTAAATCAGAAAATAACCATCTAATAAATTGTAGATGATAGAGAGACGATATTAGAAGAAAGATTGATCAGAAAGTGATGAGGGAGGGGCGGCCGGAAATCGCCCCTAGAGGGGAGAGAAAATTAACGAAATAACTTATAACAACAAGTGTCTTCATATGGCACACCGAGAATTTGACCAAAGTTTTCGAGGGAGTATTGAATCAATTGATCATTCAACACGAAATGAATGAAAATTTCTCCATTGTATTCAAGCATGGAGTAGGTGATAAAGAATTCAAGAAGGAATAAGGGGTAAATATCTTCTTCTATGTTGAGCAAGCAATCAAACCCCGAAAGCTCAAACATAGATTGGATATAGTCATAACCCGTTATTTCCTTGTCAACGACTCTACCCTCGTGGAAACAACAAGTGGAAAGGGATGGAAAAGCGTTTTGAAGTTGGGGGAAGCATAGGTTTGGGAGAGGTTTGGCATGTATTGTCTAGTGTATTGATGATCCTTTTGAAATTGAGAAGGCATGATTAGTACCTAAATAAACACAAGAAAATATTTCTCCAATCACTCATATGAAAAATAAAATCAAAGATCAAAAATATGAGAATGTGTTATATCTATTTCTTGACAAACATAGGATTGAATCCATATCATTCTCATGTTCACAATGTGTCTATTCCATCATTAACCAAGAACACATGAACTATGTTGGATCAACAATAGATTAGAACATTGGTTTTTCAAAACAAGGTTTTTAGGTAAGCATTAATAATGTCATTACCTACTTGTTCATGGGTTCATCTCAAATCCATCTTTTAACGAAAATTATTTAGCCAAAATTCGGATTTGTTCTACAAGTGGGTTTTAGTGAAATCTTAATGAATATGAACCTAAGGAATCATAGTAAAATAACCATGTCAACCCACATTCCTATTAAGGTTTTAATTCAATTTCCATTTTAAAAATCCCCAATTATGAAAGGATGAACCCTATAACAAAATAGATGAAATTGAAAGAAAATACTTACAATTAATTGATGTTAGATGATGGATGAGTGAAACCCACAACTTGGAATCAATTAATTTGAGTGATTAAAGGTTTTGGAAGCTTCAACAATGGTGAAAAACAAGAAACCCGTCGGCTGTGTGTTTTTGGGAGAGAGGAGGTTTGGTTTGAAAAAGAATAAAATACTCAAACTGACGCTCTGATAAAAGTTTCTGCCCGCGGTTCCTTATCGATAAGGTACCGCGGGTTTGAGCCGCCTAGATAAGGAACCGCCTACAGAGGCAGGTTTTTATCTATGAAAAACGCCAAATTTTGAAAACCAAGTTTTTCTAAAATACTTAAAATTAAATCATGAGCCTTTTAGAATATCATTGGGTCATCATGACACTAAGCAATATGCCTAAACGAAGGATTACGAGTCAAATCGAGATCGAAAAGAACCGAAACAGACAAACGACTACTCGTAGCAAAACGACTAAGTGGAGAGAAGACAAGGGAAGTGAATCAAGACTAGGACCAATGCTCAAGGGATTAATGACAATCTTCAAGTACTGGTAACGAAGAGCTTGTGTCATATATAGTGGTTTAAGACGTGCCTTTCCGGCGAAACATTAAACGGCTTTGGTAATGAATAAGCACAAAGCAATTATTCAAGTATAGACTAAGATCACTTTCAATAATAGTCTTAGTCTAAACCAAAATATGAGCAAGGTATTAATTCACTTTCTCTCCCACAAAGGGCCTACTAACCGTATGGGTGCAAACCATGGAAATCATGCTTGATACTTTAAGCTTCTACTAACTCACTCTTCATCACCATAGTGAGTCAAGTATCCAAGCAATGAAGGTTTGAGAGGATAAAAGAAAAGAAGCACAAACCACAAATAAATGTCAAGGCAAGGATGCCGAGAACAAGCACATAGTCAAGTAATGATCAAAAGAATGATCAAAGGGCGTGTGGAAGAACGAAAGCGTACCTTCGCCACAAAGAGCAATCCATGAAGGAATAAGTGCTATGCCCAATCAATGACTATGATGAGTACTAAGTCTTCAAGGACTAGTATCATTCCCAATCATCTTGGTATCATCATTCAAAGATGTTAAAGATCAATGAAGATGAGTCTTTTACAAGTGCAAGTAACTCAATCCACAACCAATTAAGTGACTGATCTTCATGAGTACCTACACAAAGCAAGATGCAAACTAGTAGATACATTTCAAGAGTATATCTAAAATGCATAAAGGCTACTAATCTTAAGTGGGATGCAATATTATCAATTAAAAGACCTATTTTCAAAGAAAACATAGTTTTGACCAAAGAGAAACTTTAGTATAACTTGACCTTCTAATTTGAGGAGACAATGGATCGATCCAAGTTTTAAAGTACAATATACTTCAAAGATCTTGAGTGACCATCGCTCTGATACCAATTGTAGAAACTAGAAGGGGGGGTTGAATAGTTTCTCTTCGACTGGTGACCACAATTTTTTTTTGGTAAAAGGGTAACAATGACCCCGGTAAATAGAACCAAAAAAAGCGTTGAAGTACAAGGAATGTGGCTGAAATACCACATTAACCGCAAGCTACAGGCAGCTTGTTAAACAAAATGTTTATGACATGCCATAAACATTAACTAGTCTAGAATACTAGAAATATATAAACTAGATAAAAACCAAGACGATAACATAAAGTTACTAGAAAAATAATAAAATATCAGCATGGGATCAACCAGTTGGAGTGCTTGCCCCTATATTAGTGTTGAGGAGATTCACCGATTCATCAAAGACGACCTCGACTCCCTCCTCCTCCTCCTCATTATCTTCCTCGCTTACTTGAGCCCCTTCGTCAATACCACGCATGGACAAAGATGAAAATTTATTAGATGTAGAAACACTGCTCATTTGAGCTTTACCCTTGCTCGGACCATTAGGATTGCTAGACTGCTGCGACTGACCAGATTTAGTATTCAACTTTCTACTATTATCACCACTCGTACTTGTAGTATCCAAGCGAGTTTTTGGACGAAAAACAACCGTCTTTCCTGTTTGGGAACCCTTAATCAATGGAACACCTCTCGGAACTTGATTCCCTAAATTACCTTTATACTTCTTCCTCTTACTTTGCACTTGTTGGAATCCATCAGTATCAACATGAGTTGTCACCTTTTCAACCATTGTAGGTTTAACATTTTTCGGACAAGAATCAAAGGAATGACCAAAAATATTACAAGTATGACATCTAGGCGGTTTCCATTCGTATTCAACACGAATTAATTCCTTAGTACAACCAGAGCCTTCAAGATCAGGGACACCAATAGTAACGTTATCTATAAACTCCGAATCAGCGTTCATCTCAATAAGACAACGAGCAAAACTACAACGACCCCAAGACTCTTTGCACATATTATCCGTATAATTATCCATCATAATAAGCTTACCAAGAAACGAAGCAATTAAACTAATACCTTCCTCTTCAAATACCTGTAGCGGGACATCATGAAACTTGACCCATACCGGTATACGAGTTAGTTCCTCCTTTAGAAGATTCATTTTCATAGTCCATTTCTTAAGAAAAATTGGTGAATTACGAACCATCCACGGACCACCTTCGAGAACCGCATTAAGACCCTCACTAGACCCGAATTGAAAAAAGAAAAAACCTTTCTCATTCATCATGATACGCTTAAGACCATGTTTTGCCCAGTGATTCTTAGCAAAATACTCAACCTCAGGAAATGCAATCCTTTTACCAAGAAAGTAACCATATAAAGTGTTGTGGTAACGAGTATTTACTTTTTCAACTACCTTCCTAGGAATAGAGATATTAACCCCTTCACAAACATTTTCAGAATTAAACGAAGAAGAGATTGCATTAATACCTCCATTAGTAGACGTAACCATATCAGCTTCAAATTTGCAAAGTAACTCCAATATTTCTTTAGCACGGTCATGTGAGATCAATTCCCACAAAGGATGTTTCTTCATTTTTAACTCATGCATAAATACACCCGCATCACCAACCGTGCGAATCGTTACACCAAATAATTTCAAAACCTCATGTAGATTACACGGTTGCAACCCATTAATGGTTGCAGTCTTAGCTGCAAGGTCCAAAAAGACATCACCAGAAGAGGAAACATTAGTAATAGAGTCATCTATTTCCTTGGCCATTTGTGCTGAATGCACACTCGAACCACCTGAACTGAGTGAAGAAGTTTTGCTAGTAAGATTCTGATGGCGTTCACACAAAACTTCATAATAAAGCATAGTGGTCTCCTTAGGTAAGGTAGACCATTTAGGAAATTTGTTTGCCTTAACACCATTTGCAAACACTTCAATGTCACGCACAGTATTCAAAGGAATAGAAAACAGATTAGATATCTCCTCTAACGTTACTAAAACCTTAAGATTAGACACCATATCCCTATCATTCCAACCTGTAAACAATGGCTTATCACTTTCATTGCTCGAATCCATGCCAATCAAACACAGCCCTAACCACGAAAAATAAACCCTAATCAAACAGTAACCGAAACCCCTTAAAAATAAACAAACAAGACAAATGTGTCGACACCCTAAGAAATAAATTCCTTGCGATGGCACCACACCTTCAAATGTCAGCCGACCAATTAATAACCAATTAAGGTCAGCCGTAAACGAATGGGCAGCCGACCAATTAAAAACCAAGTAGACGACAAAGGTCAGCCGACCAATTAATTCACCCAAGTCACAAGTTGATAACAATTAATTCCAATGACAAGGTCAGCCGCCACAAACTTGATCCTTAAACAATTAATGCGACCAATTAATTGATCCTTAAACAAAGTCAGCCTACAAGAGATTGAAAGGTCAGCCGACCACTTGCTTAATGCCGACAATGTAAAACAAGGAGAATTAAATGCTACCCGGTCAAAGACGACACCCAAACAAACCGAAACCCTAAAAAAACACTTAATGCAGAATTGATGCTAATGAAACTAAAAGAAACTACTTGACCAGTAACCACCAATGAGGCAAGTAACCACCAACGAATCAATACAATCGCACAAGACAATGACGGTAAAAAACAAAAAATAAACCCAATTTAATTAACCCTAAAATGAATCAACCAAATAAAGACTTTGTTAACTCAAGAATAATCAATGATTATTCGAGAAAACAGCATCATTATAAAGTATTCGGATTAAAGGAAAAAGAAAATTAGGTTAGGAGAAAAAGGGATTTTTTGGCAGCCATTGATGTTTTTTCTTCTTACGAGCACTTTGGTGACCAAATTAAAATTACTTTCAATTTGGTTTGTATCAAAACTATCTTTTACTTGAGGCTAAGTTGCATAATGATTAGGTTCAATTCAAATGCACTAGCAAAGATAATAGTAAGTGTAATGATAATGAAATAAGTAAAGAGTAAGGAAGGAGACAACCTAGTGGGAAGACACCAAGATTTATAGTGGTTCGACAACGAGGCTCTATCCTCGTTTCTACTCCACTCCTCGAGTACACCTACTCGAGATTTCCACTATATCCACAAGCTCCCTTCTCGGCGGAGAAAATCTTACATCGTTGCTTACATTATTTTCCGACACTAAGCTAAATGTCGAGACCTAATCTTTAGCTAGGACCAATGTACACAACGTTGCCTACTTCACAATTTAACGACACAAGGCTAGATGTCGGGTTCTAATCTTAAGGTAGAACCAATCTTCACGACGTTGCCTACTTCACCATTTTACGACACAAGGCTAGATGTCGAGTTCTAATCGAAAGCTAGAACCAATCTTCACGACTCTTCACTTTGAAGCTAAGTGAGAACTACACACAACACAACTACTAGTCACTTTATAGTTTAGTGAGAACTCACAAGACACAACCACATCACTTTATAGTTTAGTGAGAACTCCTAATCAAATCTATTACAACTCAACTAGACTTATCCAAGTACACACATGTATCTTGGATTTACACAACACAAATCCAAGCAAACACATATGCAATGGATGTACACAATAAATCTAAGTATCCACAAATAACTTGGATGAACACAACTAGTCCAAGTATTCATAAATACATTGGATTGACCTAAAACAAAAAGGGTATCATGATGAATATGACTAGCTCATAGATTCATCTTTATCACAACACTAGTGAGTGAGTGATCTTCTCATTGGACAAGGTAAAGGAGGGGATCAAGAGGATAATCATATGTAAACATCCTTAACAATTTAAGTGATCATTTACTAATGATTATGCTATAGAAAATAGAAAGAAGGCTGAGAAAAACGTCCAAGAGGCTTACTGGAAAATGAGATTTGACCCACTATTTAAAGAAGACAAAGTATAACGGGTCTATAACGGCTAGCTGTGCGCGGTACCTTATCTCACCCCGCGGTTCCATGTCGTTAAGGAACCGCGTAGGTACTTAAGGTACCGCCACTAGACTACGCTCCGTTTTTTGTCTTTTAGTGGGATGGGAATATCTGAGGTATTTAAAACCTTCAAAGGATATTCTAACAGCATTTGGAATATGCTATTTTCAAATTTTCATTTTCCATTTTAATAAAACATTTTCTAAAAAAGAAAGTTTATTAAAAAGTCTTTTGTCATATTAACAAAAGGAGTTTTAAGGATAATCATTTTGATGATCACTAAGTATGATTAAGAAAGGTTAGTGATATGATTATTACCTTGATGATAGTGTTAGTCAAATAATTCATTTTGTGTTTTACACTAAATGTTTTGTATGGTTTGTTGTGATCAAAACTAAGAAAGATTAGTTAACACTAATAATGTTTTTAGGCATCACTTGCATTAACAATGATGATGAATGATTTGCAAGAAGAAGGATGAAGGTGGAGGGTAGGAGCGTGGGTGTGTGTGTTTTGATCCTGATAATTGAGTCAAATGGCCTCCATTGACTATAAATAAAGACAATTGAAACTGTTCATTGGCCCCTAATCAAAAGGGGTTGGCCTTTCCAAAAATTTACCATTAATGAGATTAACCACTTTCCATCTAATCCATTAATAGACAAATAATAACAAGAACAGGTGTACTCACCTGCATCAAGTGTCAACAGATATAAACAGACAACAATGATCTTGACCCTTAAGATGATGTGATAGTGAGTACCGAGAATCAAGTCTGAATCATGCCCCCAACATTTGACGAAAAGGTTCCAAGGATGGAATATTTGAATAGATTATAGTCAAGTGAGGTTGTGCTGGTGCTCATATGTAGAACTTGTGTAAATGAAAAAACAACAATGTGAAAAAAATATGTTCTGATAATAAACCATTATGCAAGAATTTTTATCACAAACTCTTTATAGTTTCACGTAAAAAAGTAGATTTAGAAAAGAAAATTGGTAAAATATCTCAAAACAGAATATTTCACATTAAGTAATTAGCATGTAAATCACTGTGTCTACTAAGTGTGGTGAAATTGATAAGATCGATAGCAAAATATCATGAAATACAGGAAAATAAGGAAAAGGTCATACAAGTTTATGAGGTACAAGAAGGTAGGAACACCCAACTCCCAAATCTAATGTTAAAGGCTAATGAAGCACAATTTAATGACGGCCTTGACGTTTATAATGTTGTATACCCACAATCTCACAAGTAAAGCTATAAACGTGTTGACATGTAGGAAGAATATAATTTAACTTTATGGAAGTAGAAGCTATATGAGTGATAACTTCAATACGAGTACGAGGAGGAGATCCAAATGCCAATAATTACACGACTAAAACTTCACTTTAAACCCATATCATTACACGCATCGCATAGCTATTATATCCATATAGAAATACATATAAATCATATATAAACTTAGAAATGGCAAATCATGTCCATATGTCTAAACTTGAGCTATATGAATCCTTTTTATAACTAACTGACTAAATGGATATTGTCTTCTATTTTAGTTGTACTATTTGGACAACACAAAATCATTAGATTGAATAATGAGTATTATGAACAACATGTGATTGGTATTTTTTACCCATTAATTAAACTTCAGCGTATTTGTTTATCCTTTAATATAAACAAAAAATTTGCACCATTTTCCCCAAAACCGTTTGACACATGTTCATTTGGTCCACGCCCGTTTAGTCCAAGTATTAATAATTTCTCATTAAGTTTGCGTCAATGGACAATGACTGTTTGACCCATAGCCCATACCCATCCTACCCGCACATGTCCATACCCGCCCTACCCGCCCATGCCCATACCCGCCTTACCCGCCCATTTAGCCGCCTCAACATTAACTATACTCAACTATGAATTTGTAGGCATCCTTTGAGCTAAGGACTGATTGTCGAGTAGCAGTCTTCGTAGAAGTGTTTTAGTAGTCCATCCTACCTATGCCACCTGAACAACTACTAAGTGCACTACAATACCGAAGCTTCAACAAAACAAATATTTGATCTGATAGTCAATGTGGTCATAAATAACTACAAAGAGCTATTAGTACATCATTAAAAAGTAAACACAAAAAATGTTTGTAGGATACACCAAAGCATAAAAAAATAAAAAAACAAAAGTTGCAATACACACGTCAATAAAAAATATTTTGATTGTTTAACAAAAAAATAAGACTATAAAAATTTTAAAAAACACCAAAAAAATTAATAATTAAAAATAAAAATAATTAAAAACCTTCGAAACAACAACAAAAAACGACCCCACCCGTTGGACGGGTTACGACGCTAGTATATATATATATATTATATTCAACCCAAATCTTCCCATCTTTGTCTTTGTTTTCCAAAACCCTAATTAGTAACCCCTAATCGATCGCCACACCAATGGATCAGTATATCAATCAGCAACCCTTGCATTTGATCACTATCTCATCATACCAATGGGATCACTATCTCGCAAATTGCTTTGGTCATGGCTGCTAGAATGAGGCCAGAGGCTTCAGGTAAACTATCTAAAAGAATAATTTGCGAGGAAATTGGTATTCGATGTTCAATTGGTATTCTTTGATTGTTTAATTTTAGTATTGTACATAAATTATTACTCTTTATAACTATGTAGCCCGGTGAATAATGTGATGTGGTGAATAATGTAATGTGTGTTCAGTGAGGTGAAGGGTGTATATGTGTTTGTTGGTTAAGAACGACTGTTTAATCAGATTCTAATCTGGTAGTTTTCCTAATCTTATTGTACCTTGATTAAGATATATATACCACTAAAATAGAGTAAGTTGATGAAATATTGGATAGAAGCTTATATGGGAACTTAAATTTGCGCATTTGCAGTGTTGAGTAATAGAGAATTTCAGCTATACCCTGTCGCTTTTAATCAAGTTCTATTTCAGACCTTACTTTTAACGCTCAAGCTAAACTCAATATCAGTGTATGTAACAATTACTTTTTATAGCCACGCTCGTGTTGTAAGGTACCTAGTTTCCCTTCTCTTGAGAGAGGAAGTTCTGAATGTTTGCCATCATGATCGAAAGATGAGTTTCATGTGTATACTACTCGATGAATATGGCTAATTGTGGTCACTAACTACAAGAAGTTTGCTTTGTGTTTCATAATTGTGGTCACTAAGTGTTTGTTTATTTACCGCTAGTAGGGTTCATAATATGGCTATTTTTTTGCTTAGGTTATTGAATTGTGGTTTCGTTAACTTTATTACTATATTCTTTGCATTCGGCCTCTTGGTTGATCTGATAATACTATTATTTCATGATACAAAAGAATGTCCTGCCACTTTTCTTGGGTAAATAAAAATGGTTCTTAAATAACTAATTGTGAACATGCCTACCAAACTGCAACCTGTTTTTGTTTTTATGGTATATTCTGGCAATGCAATGGGTAGCAGCTGGTGGGTAATTAAGTCTGACCTGGAAAGAAAGTAAAGGAAAATTTGGTTTGTTTAAGCACACAGCGGTCTTGGTTTGTTTGAGCAGGTAGAGAACTAAGGCTATCTTCAAGTGCCGTAAAAGGCTCAAGTCAGACCCAGACCACATTGGACTAAAGAAAATCTATTAAAATTCAACCACATCGTCCTCTCCTTATTCCTTAATATGAAGTCCATCACGAAACCTAATAACCAGCGGATAAGGTTTCATTCTATATAGTAATCTTAAAATAAACTTTTTATTGGCTTGGTTTTTATTGCATATAGAAATACTATCGCTTCGGCTATATATTTTTTCCCTTTTTTTCTCAGGTTCATTGGCAAGAAACTATTAGGGGATGTCTTGCTCGCAATAAACTACATATAGAGTACCTATAGTGTATGATCCACAACCTGCGAGTACTCCATTATCTATATAATTCAAAATTAACACTTTTGGTTTTTATTGGTCTCTTGCACCACCCGAAAGTTATGACCATATAAAAACTAGAAAAGGCTAGACCATAATGGAAATGGTTTCATCATATGTTAGTATTTTAAATTTGTTTGTAGCATAATAATGCTTAGACATAGTCTAATAGTACATGACGACCCATATTTACTGATTGATTAGTGCCGAGTGAATGTCCAGAATGGTTACATTGGAGGCAAGTATCTATCTACTTAAAAGGAATCATGTTGCAGGGCTCTTTTACACAAAGAATAAAAGTAAGATTTAAATTCATTCCTGTATTCTGAAGTAGTGCAATTCCATTCAATTGTACAATTTTCTCCATTGATATTTTGTGTGCCTCGACTCATTTTTGTTTACAAAAAGTGGAAATGGAAAAACACTTGTATGTTAAAATCTAATATGTGAAATGCATATCCATACAATAAAAAGGAATAGAGCCTAACCATATTCCCTTCAAATCATATGATATTGTTATCAGGTTTTGTGTATGATGTCTGCAATGGCAAATCTTCTTCTCCATTCTGCAAAGAGATGGAAGAAAGAATTGTAATGTCAGTTGACGGTAGGCTTCCTGGGAACTTTGCTACAATTTCTAATTTTTATATACTTCATTTGATCTTAAAAAATGATATTTGGATTTTTACACCATCATCCCCGTGATAATAGGTATATATCATTGTATTTACTTCTGTAAAAAGAAGCCACATATGTAAATCATATACTTAACAGTAGCATTTGATGAAAAACAAATTATTTGATTAGACTACATAGCTATACAGATATTTGACCATATAGCTTGTGAAGGAGCATAGGAACCCAAACTTCCACTCAGCCACTGTTGGCTTTGTAACATATTCAAATTCTTCAACAATATTATTTTCGAATTTATTATTATGTCTTTGACAGGCAGATTGGTGTGTTGGATCTTTCGTTTGAGTTGATAACATACAAGTCGAAGACCCTTGTGAACTGGCACTGATGAAAGATTTGGTTAGTGCTAATTTTGTTGTTATCTTCTTTCTTTTTCTGCATTGCTTTTTGTGGTTTTTTTACCCTTTTCAAAATCAAATATGAAACATACATGTATAGATTCTGCGGTAAACTAAACATTTTTGCACAAGTAATAGCGATTTAAACTTCTAACGGACTGGATCCATCGAGAATGTGGGATTTATGAAATTAAGACGTTTACAAAATGGTAAACAGCTACTTTTTAAGCATTCAATTAATCCAAATTAATGACACACATAATATCATCTTTTTTTTCCTTTCCTTATAGGTAATGGTGGATGACTATTGTGTAACTTCGTATATGGATTCATTATTTTGTTAATCTCAGCTCAGCTTTGATGTGCAATCGGATATTCAAATTAATGAATTCCGAGATCGTGTAATATTGGTGAGTGAACATGACATGCCTCATGTTTTATATCTAAAGAAAACCTTTTAAAAGTGTCTCTCTTTGAAATAAGCTAAAAAGGGTAGAGGTCAAACAAATTATAAGTTTCCCAAGTCTATTTTTAATGTCATACAACCTCTCAAATCATTTTATTCAAAGATTTTGGCTTAAGTAAGTTGTTTATTAATGTATTAACTGTTGAAATAGGTATCTTGCAGTTGCATCATCTTCTGATTGCAATGAAAAAGTTGCCACGATCCCTAAAAAACATTGTTGATGACTAAAGGGGTGTTAGAGTACTCAGGAATCAAGGATGTGGATATGGGCATGAGGTAATTTCTCCTTTGATACTACAACCATAAATACTCATTAGCATGCTTTGCATTAGGCTCCTATTATTATTTACAACAGAAATTATGACGCGAAGACACTATATCTGTTTTCATAAAACTTACAAATATAGGCACCCCTTTCGACGTTCCAACCTCCTTTTGTATGTAAGGATGGCATAAGCCTTCTCATGTTGAAAAAGCTTAGTAAAATTAGAAGAATCATTCACATATTAATATCCTAAACACCCATAATCTGCATTTGGGTTATCTAATAATTTTTGAATTTAAGTTTCATGTTTGTCATTGTTTTGAAACCCATCGGATGTCCAATGTTCACTGCCAAGTTAAATTTGCTTATCTTCTTTGTTTTGTGGTCTTCTTATAGTAAAATGTAGAAAATTATTGTTTATTAAGGATATTAGTTGTTTTAAAAGTTTGTTACTTTAGACTATTTACACAGTGCATAAGGGCGGCAAAGAATTTGAAATGATGCAACAACAACAAGTTCTGATTTGTTTCTGTTGTCAGTCCCAGAACCTAAGGATCCACAAAATGTCGTCATTTCCCAACAGGTTCGACATTTTCTTTGTTACTCTTGCATATTCCTTTTACTTTATTCTCTTTTTTTAATTTGACCGAGCTTACTCTTTCCTTCCTTCCATTATCGTACTGACCATGTTGCAGTATGCAACAGCCCAGCGTTGGACAGAGGACTTTACCATGTTTTTATCAGAAGAATATAATCGGAAGGTATAGGTATAGTACGTTTTAAAAATAGGAAAATATTATTCGTGTAACATGACAAAATAAGATTTGTTGGTTGCAGAAGCTTATCAAGTTAGGATTTCCTTAAGATGAGATTCATGAAGAAGAACAAGCATGAACGGAAGAAATCGAGGGATTAACGTAGAGTGGTATGTGCATTGTGATTTTAGTTCTCCCGATATCCAGCAATCTCATTATCTATTTGGTAAAGTGTTATATATGCGTTTATATTATCTACAAGTCTACCAACTTTTTTAACATGCAATTAGTCATTGTACCAATTTGTATATCACTATATTTTTATGTAAAACATATGTTTAGTATATTATGATCCTCGAAGGCCTGTGTGACAATAATAACATGTATTACCAAAGGACTGAATAACTTTAAGCAAACCAGATTTCACCAATTATGCAGTTTATACTGTACATCTATCTATGTTCGTATTGGTCATTAATTCAAATTGAATGATATTTACACTGATCCTGTGCTATATGAAACAAGGCACGAGTATGATAACAGATTAAGACCGTCGAGTTAACGTGGGGCTGATGTTTTCATTTTGGCATTCTTCCTGATCAGCAAAAGCCAAATACGAGAACATCTTCAAGAAGGTAAAGAATATCTCATTCTTCATGAGTTTCATATTGGCTCTAATTATTTTGACATGAAGTTTGACGCGTTTTTTCCTTATCCTCAGTGGATCTCGAATGTGAAGCATTATGCCTCGGGTATCTAAATTGTCTTGTGGGGAAAAAGCCTGGTGAGTTATTCAGACAAAGCTTTGCGAGTTATCCGGTCAAAAAATATTAATCTGCATTCATTAAATTGACAATCATGTTGTGCTTCAAATGTAGTTGCAATCTGAATGATTTTATATGTTATATATACAACAGAAGACATCAAGCTGCAAAGTATCTGGCTAAAGGAAGCATTGGAAAAAAAACTTCAGAGGAAATAGAATGTAAAACCCAGTACGCTCGTATCTTTAATTCGAGGACGAATAATTTTTTTTAGAGGGGAAGAATTGTAAAATCCGCATTTAAAACCCAAGAACATTAATTATACACAGTCTCAGTTTTAATTAAAAGTTATGTAATTAGTTATTCAGAAAAATAATTAATCGAATTATTTAGCTATTCAAATATTACATTTTATTTAAAAAATAGAAATAAAAATAAAAATAAGTATCTGATATTAAAACCTTAGTTTATAATTATTTGTGTATTATTATTAAGTGGTAGAATAATACCCGGTATATTTATAGTGTTTCGAAAGTTAGTTTAAACTTAAAATCAAATATAAAACCCAATTGATGTAAATACTGAGAAAACAATTTGAAAAAGCTAAGTCGATATCACAGTACGAAAATTTCACGATTAGATGTTGATCATGCGTGAACATTTCTATAACTTTACATATTTAGTACGTTAAATAATTTCTAAGTATACAACTATAATAATAGTAATGAGAATGATAAATGAGGATGGAAAAGATTTGAACTTTTGAACAAGTCAAGTAAGTTACGTGTATATATTATCGGCAAAAATCAACGCCTTAATTGGCTTATCATTCTTGTTTTATTCATGACTTAGTCACATATTTAAACCACTATTTATCTCTATGTTTAGCCACAAGTTGTTGGTCACTAGCACAACTAAAACAATACTTTAAGAAAACACATAGTGTGATAACTATCCCCAAATGAGAGTCTGCTTATAAGGGTACGGCTCTTGTCATTCAACTTAAAAGCCCGTTCAGGTTGATTTGATCGGTTCGTGTTCGCGATGGGTTCTGACTCGTCTGTTAGAGTTTTCGGTTCGTGTTCGAGTTTGCGACTCAATCTATTTTCGTTGATCGGAGTATTTGTGTTGTGTCCGATCAAACTCGTCTTCCATTCCAGTCTCGACATGATCTTGTATTGCTGTGAGGTAAATCTTAGATTTTCATTTTACCTATGGAATAATACGCTTCTCATGAGTATTATTTACTCATTTATAAACTAGCAACTATATGACTAGAAAACCACAATTGAAAATATGAATATATTTTGAAACGTTGAAGATTTTTAATAGCATAATATTTATGAAATTTAATATCTAAAGATTGGTCATATTTATCATATACGCGCATGCATCAAGAATGTAAACAATGAATTAGTTAACGTGATGTGAACCGAGTCTTTGACAAGTTTTTTTTTTATAATTTAGAAATGGGCCGTGTAAACTCATTATACAAGAAATGCTTCATCCTAAACCAAAGAATCTGATTATTTTTAAAAGAGTGAACTAATTTGAGTAAATTACATTTGATCGGTATGTATAGTCTTATATAAAATATGGCTACTTATAGCATTTGTATGATGAATTAATCAGAAAAGTCATGAATGAAATGTAACCGAATGAGATTATCAATACCCCATATTATATATGGTATGATCCATTAAAGCGTCTAAAAGGATTTTTGGTTATGTTATTCGTTCGCTATTAATTAGTAGATGGGTATATATTTTATGTAGATCTATTGACGGAAAAATAAGTTTGGACATTATTTAAGTTACGAGTTTTGTTAAGGTACGGATATTTCTATCTCTCTACTAGTATTTGTCTCTTTCGTTTATTTAGTTGATTGTACGGATTTCCCGTCCTTTCAGTAAGGACTTCCTTTCTATGCATGATTAGGATTCCCCGTCTTAGCCAAATGTTTTTCCCAGTATATGTTTAAGCTTATCAGTAATCACGATTAATAACTACATAAATTGCCTGAGCATTATATACAAGCATGACCAGTTTATGTACTAGTTACGGAGGTACCGTAACCATGGCACTAGAGGCACCGGTGTCGTGACTCACATGCAGGAGAGTGATATCCTGCATCGTCCCACTCATATTCAGTTTTGCCATTTTTATATGTATGTTTAGTGGGACGTATGGATGCATCCTAGGCTTATCAGTTTACAAGTTATCAGGGTGAATGTGGTGTGTGCTCTACATCCTTCACATTGGAGCTGATCCCTCCACCCAGCACAGTATTTAGAGGTCACCCCTCTACAGTTATTTAGAGGTCACCCCTCTACAGCATGATGAGGTCACCCCTCCAGTTATTCATGCACCGTTGTTACAACACATGACCTATATAAGCTCTGGCAATTAAAATACAGTAAATGCATGTTTTCAGATTTAACAGATAACAGTTCAGCTTTATTATTTATAAATCAGACTTTACAGATTATACACAGATTTCCGCTGCAACTTTACTTATCAGTCTTACAACTCCAGTATTTTATCATCTGTTTCATTTCAGTAATTCCTTATCATGCTTTATATCCGTTCACTGAGCGTTATGCTCAGCCGTAGTTCTTTCATGTTCTAACGGCAGGTACACCAGGACGCTCTTAGGATTCTGAGAGCATGTGCATTGAATGGAAGCTATCTGAACTTCTTACTTTATGCACTTCTTACATTATTCTGCTATTTGGAGATTGTTTAGTCCTTTCCTTCAGTATTTTATTTTTCATGTTTTGAGCTTAGGTTGGATTACCGATGTTTGATTCCGGTATTTCCGTTATGGTCATTTAATATTTTAGGACATTAAATACACGTAACGGTCCACTTATCCAAGTGGGGTGCTACAATTATGGTATCAGAGCGCAAGGTTCGACCTGTAGGCTCTAAAACTTGACCTGTGACTAGTGGGTAGTCACCAGGAACTTCCCAGATTTTGGCGTTGTTATCATTCATGTTTCTCATGCATTTATCAGTCAGTCTTCTTCATGTATCATTCAGTTTTTCTTAAAATTTTGACTAAGTAAAAGGTTGGTACAGGACTGACCATATTTAGTCGCATGTGCTTTTCTGCGAATTTTGTTTTGGTGAACCGACCCATAGGCGTTCACCCTTGCCCGTTCAGATTTTTGTATTGGTGAACCGACCCAATGGCGTTCATCCTTACTCTTGACATATTCATGCTTTCAGTCGAATATTACTTGGTGAACCAGCCCATATACGTTCACCAAGGTTCAGATCAAAGTTCATGTTTTTC
Organism: Glebionis coronaria; assembly: GCA_025667525.1. Taxonomy (NCBI): domain Eukaryota; kingdom Viridiplantae; phylum Streptophyta; class Magnoliopsida; order Asterales; family Asteraceae; genus Glebionis; species Glebionis coronaria. The sequence continues at coordinate 1,198,165 of JANFOE010000447.1, read as the reverse complement.
AGTTGAATGTTGTTTTGTGAACCGATCCATAGTTGTTCACATTTGTCATATCATGACGTTTCATAAAATCTTGACAAATATGAATTGGACTACAACCAACCATATTTAGTCCCAGATCGTAAAGTTCTACACATGACAGTTCTCAGAAAATTTTGATAAGTATGGATCGAACCAAAATCGCCCATACCTAGTCACATGTTGTCCTTAAATTATGTGGATTGAACCATGGCCATCCACATCAGTTGACGTTAAACCTTAGTTGATTATTCTTCTATGTTCCTTGTATCCGTCAAGTTTATACTCTCACGTGAATGTCGTTTTCATGCTGACTAAGTTCATGTCTCCTTATGAGGATTATGTTTCTAGCAAGGTGATGATGTTTACATGCTAAGATACAGAAGAAACCATTTTCATGATAAATCATGATTGGATTTCATTAATCATGCTTCATGCTGACCACTGTTGGGACATGGATTATATCATACTTTTCAACCGCGATACAACCAGCAGTAAGTCGACGCAGAAATTGTCAGCCTATCATGTTACTTATTTCAGATCAGTTTACTACCGTTTAAATCAAATTATTTCCTTGATCATGTCAGACAAGCGACACCAGTATCGATCATCCCATAAAATTTCCACCAGTGTCATGTACAGTATTCCATATGTGTCTCAGTTATACTCCATGTACAGTATTTCATGTGTACTCCACGTACAGTGCCTCAGATATGCTCCATGTGCAGTATTCATTTTGTACTTCAAGTACAGTAGTCCATGTGTACTCTAGGTACCCTACTCCATGGATATTGCTAATCGATCCTCAATCATCTCAGGCGTTGTCACTTGTCGATATTCTACCAGGTGCTGATGATGCTCGTGAGTTGAAGATTTTACCAGATGCTGATGCTGCTAACACTTTGAAGACCTCACAAATGCTGATGCTGCTGATACTTTGGAGATTTCTCAAGATGCTGATGCTGTTTATACTATTAAGACTCTGCAGAACAAGGACGAAATAAATTTGAAATTTGTGACAAGAATAAATTTCAACCATCAGACACTACCACTCCATTCCATGCTTTCACTTTCTTAGCTAGATGTCACACTTGACTCAGCTAATCTTTCAGTCAGAAGAGTGGGAACCGATAACCAGCCGGCCACTCAGTAGAAATAGTTACATGAATCATGATCATGATAACGCCCGTCAGGAAACTGACAGACAAGGCGGTAATGACAACCACCGCGCTTAAAAATAATCAGTCAGTAACCATCGGAACTCCGGAACGGATGTGACCAGAAATACAGAGGTCAGTAGTCTAGCCGGTTCGCCAATCCTAGTAGTTACCAGAAATTTTTATCCTTATTCATACTCACCATTAAAATACATGTCCAGACAACAGTTAAGACACAGGTCTCATGTATCATTCTGGAAGACACATATCAGGACACCAGTCATGGTACACGTCATACGAATATCTTCTCAGAGTACGAGTCAGAACTCATAACTCTGTATGTTTGCTAAACCAGGCTCTCAGAAATTCAGGGTACCCTCCAAGGGAGTATACCGTTTTTGTCATGACACGCCTAAATCAGATAACTAAAAACTCAGTTACCACTACTAGAGTATTATTCAGATTAAACACGCAGAGTTCATTCTGTAAGGTTACAGACAAACATATTCAGCAAAATTTGCCATGTTTGCTAAATTATTCATATGTCAGCTTTATCCAAATCAGACATTATGTACCTTACAGCCAGAAAAGAATCCACAGTACATACCGTAATTATGAAGGGTTTCAGTTCAGTTAACGACGAGATCCGTCTTACTAGATCCCAAATATATTCTTTATATTTTGGCCAGAAAATCAGTACAAATTTTTCTGCCTTAAATGCGTGAATTCTCAGTCCATAGCTACGAAGACTTATAACTATCAGTTATAAAGTTACTTCTGAAACTCTTTAAATTCATGATCAGCAAATTATCCCAAAGTTTTCCAAAGGTCATTGCAGAAGGTTTCTAGAAAATCATTCCTAACCACGAGACAGAGTTTAACATAGAGCTTGTCTCAACGACGGAAACTGATTTCAGAACTCTTTATCGCAGGACTTCAGCTGAGTTAAAAGAGTTGCAGCATTTGCTGCAAGAGTTACCGGAACAAGGCTGTATTCGCCCTAACGCACCACTAGGAGGTGTACCGTTTTTGTCTATCAGAAAGAAGGCCGGTAACATGAGATCATGTATCGATCATCAAAAAATTACAAGATCGCCACTCATAAAACGATACTCATTCCACGAATAAGAGGTTACCTGACCAGCTACGATATCTTAAATATTTTCCAGAACAATTCGCAACCGGGACACCAGTAGTGGTGAGAAAAGAACATGATGTTTTCCAGACTGTTGTTGCACATATTGCAGTCTCTCTAAAAAAATTGATTTTTACTTCTGAGCTCCCTAATGCTCCAGCTATGTTATGAAATTTATGAATAAAATTTTTCCATGACTAGTCAACCAGATTTCCACCAAGATGTCCTATAATCAGGCAGAATTTTGATAGAAGCGGTATCACACAATTATGCAGCTATGTTCATATCTAGATGCCTGACATACCGTAGGTTCAAGATAGAACGTCGTCATGTTAGTAAATTATTACAATCCTTAGTAATTTCTGAGCAGAAATGAGACGAAATTCCATGAAATTGTTATCAGTTACCCCAGACTCAGAAAAAGTATGATACTGTATAAGTCATCGTCAACCATGTAATCAGCCTGCGCGATTTCTTTCATCCGAAAGGATTACGTAGTAGCGCACCTGCAAAAAAAATTTAGTGGTAAATTATACAAATTAAAGGTATTCCATCGACCATCATACCAGATGGAATTCATGTTCACGATCACGTGTATGTTTACGTTCACCTTACGTTCACGTTTATTTTCACTTTCACATTTATGTCTCATTCACAGTATGATGTTGATTCAGTTCATGTTTATGATATCTCATGATTTAAATTCACTATTCGCGTTCATGACATTGTTCACATTCAAGTCTGTGTTCCACCTCAGTGTATACGTTTCAAGTCTTGTACCGGATTTGGCTACAGAAAGCTTAAGAAACCAGACTCAAGTTTAGCACAAATTTTCATAATCAGACAGACGTTTCAAGTCTCAAGCCGTATAATTGGCATTCGTCTCTCAGTAAGCATACATTCATGATATGTCCTAATATCATGTTCGCAGTATGTTCACGTATCACGTTCGCAATAAATTCCATGCCCAACGTTCCTCATATAATCGTAAACCCCGTTTACAAGTGCTCACGTATCACGTTCACAATTTTTCACGTAGTTCATCTCAATATATTCTCAGCATCTTGCTCATAGACATAAATATTATCTTTCAGAATAATCGTACGTACCATTTCATGTACCCTACATGTTATAGCTTATTCATTCTATCAGATTTAGAAAATCCATCTTATGTATGGAACCAGAAACTATTCAGTATCGTCAGGACAGGGTCACCAGGACCAAGATTTTCATTGTGTTTAGATCTTGAAGGAGCCGTTTCGAGCGAGAAGCCACTCGGAATGGAGGAGTCCATCCGGACTTCTCATCCTTTCCTGCAATAAATCAATTAGGTTCTTCCAGTCAGGCTACGTTCCAGGTCCTCTTCAGTCACGGCACGTTGCATGTTACTTCAGTCATGTCGTGTTTATACCTTTCAGTAGCATTATGTCTTAATTAGAAGACGAATTATCCTTTCAGCTTTCATGTTCTTTCAGCCCATGTGTGTCCTTTCAGCTTATATGATTTTAGGTTATGTACACTTTCAGCTTTTACTTTTATCAGCTTAAATTACCTCTAAATTCGATGACGAATTTTCCTTTTAGAGGGGAAGAATTGTAAAACCCAGTACGGTCGTATCCTTAATTCGAGGACGAATAATTTTTTTTAGAGGGGAAGAATTGTAAAATCCGCATTTAAAACCCAAGAACATTAATTATACACAGTCTCAGTTTTAATTAAAAGTTATGTAATTAGTTATTCGGAAAAATAATTAATCGAATTATTAAGCTATTCAAATATTACATTTTATTTAAAAAAATAGAAATAAAAATAAAAATAAGTATCTGATATTAAAACCTTAGTTTATAATTATTTGTGTATTATTATTAAGTGGTAGAATAATACCCGGTATATTTATAGTGTTTCGAAAGTTAGTTTAAACTCAAAATCAAATATAAAACCCAATTGATGTAAATACTGAGAAAACAATTTGAAAAAGCTAAGTCGATATCACAGTACGAAAATTTCACGATTAGATGTTGATCATGCGTGAACATTTCTATAACTTTACATATTTAGTACGTTAAATAATTTCTAAGTATACAACTATAATAATAGTAATGAGAATGATAAATGAGGATGGAAAAGATTTGAACTTTTGAACAAGTCAAGTAAGTTACGTGTATATATTATCGGCAAAAATCAACGCCTTAATTGGCTTATCATTCTTGTTTTATTCATGACTTAGTCACATATTTAAACCACTATTTATCTCTATGTTTAGCCACAAGCTGTTGGTCACTAGCACAACTAAAACAATGCTTTAAAAAAACACATAGTGTGATAACTATCCCCAAATGAGAGTCTGCTTACAAGGGTACGGCTCTTGTCATTCAACTTAAAAGCCCGTTCAGGTTGATTTGATCGGTTCGTGTTCGCGATGGGTTTTGACTCGTCTGTTAGAGTTTTCGGTTCGTGTTCGAGTTTGCGACTCAATCTATTTTCGTTGATCGGAGTATTTATGTTGTGTCCAATCAATCTCGTCTTCCATTCCAGTCTCGACATGATCTTGTATTGCTGTGAGGTAAATCTTAGATTTTCATTTTACCTATGGAATAATACGCTTCTCATGAGAATTATTTACTCATTTATAAACTAGCAACTATATGACTAGAAAACCACAATTGAAAATATGAATATATTTTGAAACGTTGAAGATTTTTAATAGCATAATATTTATGAAATTTAATATCTAAAGATTGGTCATATTTATCATATACGCGCATGCATCAAGAATGTAAACAATGAATTAGTTAACGTGATGTGAACCGAGTCTTTGACAAGTTTTTTTTTTGATAATTTAAAAATGGGCCGTGTAAACTCATTATACAAGAAATGCTTCATCCTAAACCAAAGAATCTGATTATTTTTAGAAGAGTGAACTAATTTGAGTAAATTACATATGATCGGTCTGTATAGTCTTATATAAAATATGGCTACTTATAGCATTTGTATGATGAATTAATCAGAAAAGTCATGAATGAAATGTAACCGAATGAGATTATCAATACCCCATATTATATATGGTATGATCCATTAAAGCGTCTAAAAGGATTTTTGGTTATGTTATTCGCTCGCTATTAATTAGTAGATGGGTATATATTTTATGTAGATCTATTGACGGAAAAATAAGTTTGGACATTATTTAAGTTACGAGTTTTGTTAAGGTACGGATATTTCTATCTCTCTACTAATTTTGTCTCTTTTGTTTATTTAGTTGATTGTACGGATTTCCCGTCCTTTCAGTAAGGACTTCCTTTCTATTCATGATTAGGATTCCCCGTCTTAGCCAAATGTTTTCCCCAGTATATGTTTAAGCTTATCAGTAATCACGATTAATAACTACATAAATTGCCTGAGCATTATATACAAGCATGACCAGTTTATGTACTAGTTACGGAGGTACCGTAATCATGGCACTAGAGGCACCGGTGTCGTGACTCACATGCAGGAGAGTGATATCCTGCATCGTCTCACTCATGTTCAGTTTGGCCATTTTTATATGTATGTTTAGTGGGGCGTATGGATGCATCCTAGGCTTATCAGTTTACAAGTTATCAGGGTGAATGTGGTGTGTGCTCTACATCCTTCACATTGGAGCTGATCCCTCCACCCAGCACAGTATTTAGAGGTCGCCCCTCTACAGTTATTTAGAGGTCACCCCTCTACAGCATGATGAGGTCACCCCTCCAGTTATTCATGCACCGTTGTTACAACACATGACCTATATAAGCTCTGGCAATTAAAATATAGTAAATGCATGTTTTCAGATTTAACAGATAACAGTTCAGCTTTATTATTTATAAATCAGACTTTACAGATTATACACAGATTTCCGCTGCAACTTTACTTATCAGTCTTACAAATCTAGTATTTTATCATCTGTTTCATTTCAGTAATTCTTTATCATGCTTTATATCCGTTCACTGAGCGTTATGCTCAGCCGTAGTTCTTTCATGTTCTAACGGCAGGTACACCAGGACGCTCTTAGGATTCTGAGAGCATGTGCATTGAATGGAAGCTATCTGAACTTCTTACTTTATGCACTTCTTACATTATTCTGCTATTTGGAGATTGTTTATTCCTTTCCTTCAGTATTTTATTTTTCATGTTTTGAGCTTAGGTTCGATTACCGATGTTTGATTCCGGTATTTCCGTTATGGTCATTTAATGTTTTAGGACATTTACCTTATGCTTTGATGACACGCCATAAATACACGTAACGGTCCTTTTATCCAAGTGGGGTGCTACATAGAAAGAGGTGTTTGTGATCACTTTTAGATACTGAAAACACAGGTTAAATATCTGTCCTAATTTTTAGTATATATTTTTGTGAAACAAAGTATGTATCAACTTCTAAGTTAATCTTAAATAGGTGAGTTTTTCTTAGTACGCATTTGCTAAGGTATGGACCAAATGGGACAATTTCTATGACACGAACCAGTATGAAAAAACAAATATTTTTAAATCAATGCAAAAAATATTGAAAAAAATGTGCATTATGTTTTGTGTAAAATATATATGTTATAAAGTAACTCTGAAAAGTGAAAACAACTTACCTATTATCTGTCCTTACTTTGCACAATAACTGTGAAAGATACTTTATTGAAAAAGCAAGTGTGGTTTTGTAACCATAATAGCATTACGAAACCAAGAAGTATATGTGCAGAACTTGAACCCACACCAGGCTTTAAGCTATGCATCAGTATTCTTCGATTTCCCATGGACAGGTTCTGTAATAGATGACTCAAGTGAGTTAGATTCAGTTTATTGTAGATGGGCAGGTTGCAAGTATTTATTAGGGCCAGTTTGGTTTGTGGGTTTATTACTGTTGGCTTGGCATAAGTCACAAAGTTAAATGTTTGATTGCATTTAAAGATTTTTAATAGAGGCTTGATCCCCTTCTGACGCTCATATTCCTAAAGATAGAATTTTGTTGGGTTTTCAGTTTTTAAGTAGGTCCCACCACTTTCTTACTCTAAATATTTATTTTTATTTATTAGTTTTTTATTTATATTTGTTAATTTATTCTAAATCTAATAAATTATTATATTTTCTCTCTCATAATCAAATCTAAATCTTAATCAATCCTAAACCATCTATTTTATAAACCCACACTTAAAGTAAAACCCAACTTCAAACCAAACGGACCCTTAGTGTAATTCTTATATTGCTAAAAATGTTTGAGGTCTACAGCTAGATGCTTTTTTCGTCATATTTTTGTTTATTCAGTTAAAGAAAGAAGGCCGGAGGAATGAAAATATGAAAGGCATAATTTTTTGTAAATTTTAAAACCATAATAACAGTGGGAGTTGTATAGATGAAGCCAAATCGATAAGCATGGTAGCTAGAACTGCAGCCATTGTTTTGCAGGTAAGTACCATAACTGTTCAAAAAGGTTTCACTGTATATAGAAATAGCAAAATCAACTTCAGTACCATTGTAGTATCACAGTCTATCGACTTAAGTACTAAACAAGTTGGGTGATATGTAACTTCCGCAGGCTGGGCAAATATGTTGTCGAATCATATATGGAACAAATATTGTCTAATGGTTTCTTCCCCGTCGATCCTGCATCTGTTCTTCTAGATTAATATGCATATGGCAGTCTATTCCCTTATAACTGCGTATATGCAGTTTTACATACATATATGATTCCCCCATAAACTTACTAATTCATTCCTTAACTTTTGAGTATGATTATGATTTTTATTTTTTTTATCGTTCTTGAATCGATTTTAATCCAAAAATGGACCATTAGTTGTTGGAGCCTATCTGGACATAAATTTCAATGTGTTTAGTTGTTTCCAGAATGAAGTTAGTTGCATGTTCGATATGATTGCTTCACTGTCACTAGGCTCAAGCTATTAGCCATGTTTTTTTTCTTTTGTTTAAATTGTCAGTATGCAAGTAGTTTTATATGAAGATCGGCATGTGTAACGGTTCGGCCTGCAAATTCCATCATCCAAGGATATCTTAGTAGCAACTGGTGGTGTCGGAAACGTTAGAGAACATATATCATTGTTAATTGAATACTCAAGGTCAAACATTATCACAAGTTAGCTTGTTTTTTCAATGGCAAATTTTCTTCCCACACATTGTGTTTTTTTAGTGCTACGCAATTGTAATTCTATCATATGTTTCACATTTTAGTTTTCTTTGATTCAATTTTCATGTCATGATATTCTTTATGATCGTTGACATGGTCTCTCTTATTATTATTAGACAGGCGCTTTGTTTTTATCTCATTTTTTCCGTTCTTTATATTCAACTAGCTAAAAGACCCGTGAAATTCACGGGTATCTTAAAAAAGGTTATAAAAGATAGTAAATTACACTGCGTGTTAGGAATCTACAAGTTAAAAAGAACCACAATTTAATAAAGAAACAAAAGGTATACTTATTGCAGTAATCACGTTATATGAAACACAATAGTCACCACAAAGAAACTAAAAAAAAAATACCAATCGTTTATTCTACCAATTCCACATACGATGTATATGTAGATGTGGTCATAATTATGTACCAGTTCTTTGTCGACCACCTTGATGGTGTTAATAGTGACATGTTCGTCTTTATCATGAATAAACATCTTCAGTCTTTTTTTGCTTTTAAGAGGAGAGACAACTTTATATATAGTTGGCCATGTGTACAAACAGGTCGTGATAAATACAAACCAACTTGCTCGAGAGATTTTCTTGATCTTTTGTTGATTGTCATCGCGAAAGAGGCTCGATCCTTTTGGAATGACGGGTAAGACCAGCTCGAGTGTCCATCGTGTCATGCTTTGACTTATGCAGAATGATACGGGCGCGTGAAACTATTCCTTACTATCTTCAGTGGCAAAGTAGTGGCAAACGTTTATGTAAGTCATGTTTAACATAATTCCTTCCTTATTTGTTACACATGGGTTTGAAATAGATTTTTGTTTATAATGTTTTTACATGTTCTATAAGTATTTGAGTTGTAATATTGTACAGGACCTTTTTGGTAAGAATACGTACATGTCAGATTGGTTTACACATATTAAACATAAGAGTGTTGATATATGGACCTAATAAAAAGGCCTAAAACAGATCTAAACTTACGTGTCGTGTTTTGATTGGTGAAATGCACGGGACTCATTATTTTATATTTTCTTTTTTCTCAGCTTAGCCTTTTATTGCGTCACTTGTCTCAGTCCTGTGATTAGGCTTCGTTTTAGGCATATGAATTAGGTCTCTCTATCAAGTTTCTAAACGTGATTTATAATTAATGTGTCGGCGTGCCTCACACAACTCACCACGTCTAAATAACTTAGTTGTTTAATACCTTTTCCATAATGGGCTTGCAAATTGTATGCAGATTAAGGTCTAAACATAATAAATGGCTCATACCAAGAAAGTATAGATAATGTCATAAATATCAAAAGGATCATCGTTACGGAACATCTTAAACAAATGTTACTTAGTGTGTGTAACAATCCTTCTCTATTTTTGGGACAAACTGTTCTTGGTTAGAGATTCCTCATCTATAGGTAGAGCATCAGCCGAACTCTTTTGCACAAGGCTAGTTGGATCGACATGTAAAGTTTCTAGAGGGGTTCCGTTATCTTCGGTGCCAGAAAATAAGCTAACGTTATGTAAAACACACATTATATAAATGGGTATAAATATATTTAGATGGTTACAAAGCTAATGTAAATCGATTAAGAAATAAGAGTCTAGACATTATTAAATTTTGTATTGCCATCGTCTGCTGTAGTTTTTGCAACACAAAGAATTAGATAAGAATAGTAATATATGTGGAACATTGTATCAAAGTTGTCTAATTATTCGTTCTCAACAACTTGCTCAATAACGTCTAATAAAACCAGTTAGAATTTAAAATGTTGCTTATACACAGTCTCTACACATACTTGTAATCAGATAAAGCATTTAACTCATGGAATTTTCCAAATACTTTTGTTTCATAATCCAATATTTTCAAAAGCGGTTTGAAACGAAGCATGAATTAAAAACCAAATTACGTAGAGTACGACATTAATGAATACTTACTTGTCTAGTGACATTTGAAAAACAAAATACGTCGTAATACATAGTGAATACCTCCTTGTCCATGATTATCATTTCAAGATTGATCATCCTCTCGCAAAATGAATGGCCATTGGGTTACTGTGGCAACATGTATTAATTGAGAAATGATAGCATAGATTATCAAAAGAATTTGATTATCGAAGGAAAGGTGATTGGTATAACGATTTGATCGGAAACGTGATTTGTAATTAGATGAAGAAAACATAAATATGTCTCGACGTGCCTCCGAAATCTCACCACGTCTAGCAAAAATTATATGTTTTATACTTTTTCCATAATAAGCTTACAAATTTTATGCAGATTAAGGTCTAACATATAGAACTGGATAGTTTGGTTACCAGGCCACTTCGTCTAAGTTGGTCATGAATACTGGTATTTACTTAAAAATCAGGACTCAATTCCTTAATAACACCTCTAAATCTGCTATTTAAAACCACATGCTCTCGTTTACATTAAAATATTGGCAAATTAAAATTATTAAATACACTGTCATAAGCCCTCTCTCCATTCTGAGAGTAATATTTATTAGCTAATTATTAATTACTCTTATTATCTAACCTAAGATGTTGATAGGATACCAGGAGTATAATCTAGCATATCAAAAAAATTTATTTTAGATAATCTGTCATGGTATATTAAAATCATAAGCCTTTTGGTCATAATTGTAGTAATAGCTTCGCACCTTATTACTATAAGATGATCCACACAGTTCAGATGATCCACACAGTTCAGGAACCATGCACCATCTTGAATTCTTGGTCCAACATAATCCTGTGAGCAAATAAAATGGAACCGGTTGAAAGCGATCAATTCGAAAAAGTAAATCATGATTAGAATAGTGAGTGGGTTCACATGCTGCGACAGGATCTTGATAGCACCCTTGGGTCAAAACGATCAGTTCAAAAAGCACTTAAACTAATTGTGGTAACTTTAAATTTGCATTCTTGTAAAAGTGCTAATGTGTTATACAAATACCAGTTCAAAATTCCTAAAAAATTAAGAAAAATGACATCTTCTCATGAACGCATTTATTGGACATAAAATGACTTATATGAATAATGATCAATAAACCTTAAAAAGACGAAGAACTTTGTTTTGAGTTCTGGAGTGCCTTCTTGGATGATGGGAGATTCATGCTATTTTTCACCACTCGTGATTTTATCAGCTGATAATTAAGAAAAAAATAGATTAGAAAAAACATATATAAAAGGAAAAAATAAGATCATGTAACAATACATTTCATTTGGATGAAGAAAACTGATATTTAATTGACGGAAAAAATATCGATCGAGTCTCATTCGCTCTTTGTTACAACGTTTTGATTCTAGCACTGCCACTCATTCTGTAAAAAATCGCATTCATATTGTTAATGGTAGCTTAATATGTTACTTTTTTGTATAGAAGATATTATACATGCATAGGATGACTTACCTTTTTGTAAACTCCAGTCCAAAAGAGAAATCGGTTATTGTAGAACCAATATAGAAATATCGAAATCGAAATACCATTCTCGGTAACATGTTAAATAAACACTAAACGAATGAAAGTTGTCAATCAAGAATAACAATCAATGACAGTTAAACAAAAAAATAAATGATGTCAAATCATACTATTAAAATCTTTTTGTTAGTGACAATCATTATTTGATTAATTAGGGATTGTCCATATATAAATCATGTCACAACTAATCAAAAAAAATTATAACAACTGAACCAAAAATAAAAAGTTAAATCTGATCGAAATAAAATACCTACAAAATCAAATGGTGTAATATCAAGTTTACACCTGCAGAATCAAAAGAAAAGTTACTATGCTAATATGAAGGAATAACTTTTAAAATGAATGATACATAAATAGATGAAAGATTACCAACATCGATTTTGGTCCAAAATGGATTTGAATCTATTGTGCTTTGGTTGTTCCTATTGTGCTTTTGTTTTGAAACAATTTTGATTTTGCAATTGTGTTTTGGTTCTTCGGATACATCTGATGTTGCATATAAACGAAGATAATAGGAGACTTTTTAAAGAAAAAAAATAATAAAATAATAAAAAATAAAAAATAAAAAAATAAAAAAAATAAAAGATAAAAAATAAAAATTAAAAAAATAAGTTAAAAAAGATCAAAGCTTACTTTAGAAGATTTATTGGGTGGTGAAGTGGATGTGTGTACTTGACAAAAATATCTATTGCCTAATTTTCAAGACACATCAGCGAATTAAATAGGGCTGCATTAAAAGGTTTGAAAATCTATATGATTTTTTCAGTTGACTGGTTAAAACATCCACTTGGCAGTATAATATTAAAAGTTATATTTAGAAAAAATTAATTAGATTGTTGCTTTAAGAGTTGTACAATGGCTGCTTTAAAGAGTTGTACAAAACTGTGTTATATTAAATATAATAGATAAATATGTTGGGATAAATATATGTTAGAATTTACAATTAGAGGTGGCAAAACGGGCGGGCTAAACGTGTGGCTGGCTAAACGGTTGACGGGCTAAACGGGCGGCGGGTCAAACGGATGCGGGCTAAATGGGCATGGGCGAATTGGGCGGGTAAACAGGCGCAAGCTAAATCGGGGAAAAAACATATAAAAACAAAAACGTAGAATTAAAGATAAAAGTACTTGTTTGAAAGTTGGGGATAAAAATGAAATATAAAATATCCGCCGAGTAGCCTAATTAGTATTTTATATGTGCGTTCATTAAGCCCATTTAGTTTCTTATATGACCGCCCGTTTAGCCCATCAATAATAAAAAATGGGTAAAAAGTGTCTTATCTTTTTTTGAAAGTATTAAAAATACGCATATATATCAAAATAGTCAAGATTTACCACCTCTATTTATAATTGATTTATCTTCCTTTCATTTTTAGATAATGATATTTACAAAACAAGCTACTATGGTTATGCATCTATACAATTATAGAATGTAAACTTTTTTTATTACTATTATCAACAAAATAATTTAAAACTTAATTTTATAGATTGTTTTTTTTTTCTCTTATGGTATAACTTTTTCTTTAAACACCACTTTAAAAGAAACATAATAATTTACAAGATTTAAAAAATACAACTTTTAATTCTTCTATTACTTAATGCACACGTGTGTTGATTTTTGTTATGTACAAACTTCAATAAAGTTGAAACGATTACTATACGATTATTTCAAAAACCATAAAATATATTACTTTATAAATTAAATAAACACAAATAAATCGACAAAAATTATTATAATGCTTACAAAGTTCTTTGTATAATGCACAATATTCTAACATCATTATTTAGCTAAACAAAAAAAACGTAAACGATAATTACAAGTCATGCCCGCCCATCGGGCGGGCTTTGCCACTAGTATATATATATATATATATATATATATATATATATATATATATATATATATATATATATATATATATATATATATATATATATATATATATATATATATATATATATATATATATATACTAGCGTCGTAACCCGCCCAACGAGCGGGGTCGTATTTTTGTTGTTCCAGAGGGTTTATTGTATGTGCGTTTTTAGTTTATTGTATTTTTAATTTAACTTGTAGTATATTTTAGTTATATTTTATGCTTAAGTAACGTTTAATTTATATTAAAACTGATTTTTTAAAATTTTAAATTCAATCCGATTTAATAAAAATAATATTTTATGGTTTTTAAAGTCTAAATAATATGATTTGTTAAACAATACGTAACTTTTCAAAAGAAGTCTAAAACGCATTTTGTGTTTTATTTCTTTTTGTTGGCAGTGTGTGTGTGATATTTTTATGTTTTGAGTCGTTCAAAGGATGTATGGAGCACCAGTTATAAAACAGTTGAATATAATATGTGCAAAGTATTAATATTCACATGTTTGACAAACCACAAAGATAATTTTTGTATTTTACTCTTTATCCTATACGTATTCCAAAAAAACAATACAATATTAATAGCTAGTTCAGTATTATAAAAGCAGTTAAAACTCTTTCGAAATATCGATTTCCTACATAACGTATTGTAATATTCGTTTGTGAAAAGACGTCATGCAATTAATATATTATTCCTAGAGATGATTTCCTATTAAAGCATGACAATTTTTATAGCATAGAAAGGTATACTACTTATTTTTTTGACAGTTTAAATATACTTATTAAATATTTAACTATTATTCATCAAATTTTACATTTTAAATCTAACACCGCAACAACCATCAACCAACTCCAAAAATATCACCACCGTTATTACGAAGCAGGGCCTCTACCACACACCACCATTACTACCAAGCAACCTCTTATCTCACTCTAAAAATTCGTTTCTTAATTTGAAGGTGGAACGAAAAGATTTACAAATAAACATGTTGGGAAGAAAAAGCGCATAACAACAAGTCAAACGATCACATTCAAACATTGATATAATACGTCAAGAAAAATAAGCGTATAACAGCAATTTGATATACAATCACATGTAAACAATATGGATATACGTGTTTTTAATATCTACTGCCCAATTTATTTGTTAATATTAGTTATATTACGAATCACTAAATTCTTTTATAGTTATCATTGAATATATATGCCACCCTATAACTATGAAAGCCAAAAACTTCAACTTTTGGTAGTGCACTACAACTTAGATCCACAACAGGCACGTTCTGAAATTTTATATCTCAATTTATGATTGGTTTCATTAAAACTTATGATTGTCGATGATTGGTAGGACTAGTAAGAGAGACAGTGCTTTGATAGTGACAGTGGTAGACATGCTTGGTGGTGGAGATGGTGATTGATGGTGATGATAGCGGCGGTAGACTTGAAATTTTAAAAACTTAACGGATGGTTGTTTAATATTCAATGAAAATATCTAAATTGGCCATAATGTTAGTTGGATATTTTTTTATGCAAAAATAAAAGAATAATACATTGATTGGAAATAACCTTTTAAGTTAAATATTTTTTTGCCATTTACCTTATATTGGTCCGTTTGGTTTGAAGTCGGATTTTATTTTGTATGTGAGTTTATAAAGTAGATGGTTTATGATTGGATTAGTGTGGTTTTTGAATTAAATAAAGAAAGAGAAAAATAAAATAAGTAAAATAAATATATTTTTATAAAGTATCAAAATATATGGATAGAAACATTGCCACGTTAATTTTTAAAAAGGAGTGGTGATTTGCACACTCCAAATATTTATTTGCACACTCAAATTATGTTTATTTTAACATTTATACCCCCTACATCATTTAATGGTAATATGCATATATTAAGGGCATAATAGTCATGACATATATATTTTGGAGTGTGCCAATAAATTCATGAAGTGTGCAAATCATCACCCTTAACAAAAGCATGAGTAAATTTACAAATCTTGGTAAGTGACCTAATTTTTCTAAAACCATATTATAGTGGGCCGATGTCGTCTCATTTATCACACCAAATGTTGGTTTTGAAGTTTAACCCAAATTTTTGGGATGAACAGAGGATATCAAACGCGCCAAAGTATTTTTTTTAACGGCAAATATTAGTCGTTAGTGGGTCGAGTCGTGCAATGTCATCCAACCGAAAGAATGTCTTCTTTGAACCCTCGCCTAGTTAGGTTAGACTCCTTATTCGCTTCGCTTGAAAAACGCCAAAGTATTTAATAAATATAGATAGAAATACCCTTTCATATGCACTTAATATATTTAAAGTATTCAAAATATTTAAAGTATTATAGTCATGTAGTGTTGGACTTGGTAGTTTTAGGCTAACTTTTCATATTTTATCTAGTCCAAATATATTAGAAACAATAGGTGATTCTTTTAAATTAAAAGAATGGTAGAAATCCAATAGAGGGTCACATATTTAATTTAAAAGAATTGTAGAAATCCATTTGAGGGTCACATATTTGGGTTAGTTTGGCTGTGCTGTATTTTGGTAATGTGCTCATTAATAATGGGTAAAATTGGTGAATAGAAAAATGTAACTAAAAAGTAAAACTGGTCAAATTGACGAACCATTATAAACCAAAAAGAAAAAAAATGAGTGAAGCTCGCTCTAAAAGGCGCCAATAATACATGTAAAAAGGCACAAAATGAGTAGTTTCCATGCAATACAGAAAAATTAACAAATGATGATGGAAACATTGCTAGGAGCCTAGGATCCTTCTTTTTCTCCATAAAGAATGTCTCTGCATTTGTTGCATCAGTCAGTCAAACAATAGGCAGGATCCTAGCAATGTTTATACAAACGTCAGAAGAGTTAGAATAAAGCCATTAACTACATGACAAAACAAACATGAACAATAACATATCATTAAAAAAAATAAGGCTCCACAAATTTAATCCACCGCATATACTTTTCGAGATAGATCATCTGATATATTAGAACTTTGACTATAAACCATTCTTCTTTAGACTTTTTAGTTATAAAGATTCATGTAACTTCAGTTATAATAAACAATTCCGGAGATGTCGTAGATATTAAGGTGTAAATGTGCAGTGAGAAAGTTTTAGCATAGTGTCAAAGAGCGATAAAAAAACTAACCGGAGCTGGTTATAGCGGACAACCAAGCACGTCCAGAACATCTCTACCAAACAGAAAAAGAGTATATTAGAAATTTTGATATAGAGCAAATAAGAAAAAATAGGATAGGACACCTTGTTTATTTCGTTGCAACCCAGAAGCTCTTCAATGGTTCCATTACGTGTCAATACTCTCCAATAGGTAAACTCGGTTCGGTTTGATCGACTTCACTGTAATTCATAATTGTCATCAGCGTTTAGATCCTTTGAAGTTGTACATGTTTTAAATGTATTCTGGCTACATATTTAGAAGAGCTCGACTTGATCTTATCCCCCAAACTGTAAACATTACTGTTACATAAGTCATCTAACAGAAATTGATATGTCCTCGACCAAATCAATTCATTTGTGCAATAGTTATTTTACGTGTAAAGAAGTGTGAGATTGCTTAAGCTAGCTGCTTCAAATTATTATAATTGGATACTCATTTTTAACAAAACATAAATGATCATATGATTCGCTGAAACCATTGTTTCACAATTTTCTGAACATCCAATACTAAGACCCGCATAGCCCATAACCAAAACACTTCTTCTAATTCTAAGATATTTCACATGCACATATTCTAAAGATCATACTAATATACACTGCATACCCCAAAGACCCTTCAGGATTATGAAGCCGCGTTCCCTCATTACCAACAGCGTGAACGACCTTTAGGATCTATGAATGGGTGCCTTTTGAAAGTGATTTATCTAATAAGAAATTATCAAAATATAAGGATGTGTTTAGATAATTATATGTAGTGTTTGACACATTCTAATAATGTAAGGAATGTTGGGTCAAAAAGTTGATGTGACAGAAACTCAAAAACGAAGAAAACATGAAGGCATTTGTTCAACGTTGACACATTGTGTCTAAGCGTTGAAAAGTGTAAATTAGGCGTTGACAGAAGTCAACAGAAGTCAAACGTTGTTGGAAGTATCTATTTATGATAAGTATTCAGAATATTATGTATTAGTTTATTTAAATAGAAGATTTACATGTTTATTCATAGTTATCTCTTGTAAACCCTAATCCCTAGTCTATAAAAGGAACCAAGGGTTATTAGGGTTTTTATAACATTCATTCACAATGTAAACCTAAAGCATGTGTTGCACTAGATGTGGGATTAATGTATACACGTCGAGTGATTGTTGATTATTAATATAATTGCAACCCAATTATTTAATTTTTGTGTTATTGTGTCTAAACACCTTGTTTCATGATTATGGTTCTATTCCGCTTTGATTATCTAATCATATAAACTATGATCATTCCTAGGAGCCTAATGATCGAGGAAACTTAGGTTTCCACAGTTGGTATTAGAGCCTCGTGGCTCGTGATGCTAGGACCAACAAGGTGTTCGTGTTTTGAGAAGAAAAGAAAAATCCGTCTAGGGTTTTTCTGGGTGATTTTGTGTGCGCAACAGTATTCAGAAGGCCATAACTTTTGATTGAACCGTTGGATCGCCACGAAATATTTTATGTGTGTTCTACACACATATATCTAGATATCCACCGGAGGGATTATCGAGATCTATCCGCAAGATAAAGTTATTAAGCGTCGAACTCAGAAGTGGTCATATGCTGTTTTCTGTGAACAATAATAGTAAAAACGCGATTTCTCCTTCGTTAACCGTTGGATCGTCGTGAAATTCGCGCTGTAGGTTTTTGAGACTTGTGTCTAGGATCTGACTAAAGGGATCTTCTATCTGAGCTCTCATGAAGAAGATATTCGATGTCGAAGTTCACTGCAGTTTATGGTTTTCACATAAAATCATGATTTAGGGTTTGTAAAACCCTAGATCTATTATCCGCTGATAGATGTTGGTGTGACGCTGATAGATATTGGTGTGACGCTGACAAGGCATGGATGAGACGCTGATGGCCAGGCGCTGACAGGTGCAAACTTGGCGCTGACAGAGTTATATGTAGGCGCTGACAGAAATTCATGTGTCATCCGAGATATGTTTTTTCAAACGCTGAAAAGTGTTGTCCGATATTGGACAACACACACTGATGAGTTCTTGGACAGTGAAGGATCTTGGATGACAAAGGAATAGTTGCTGCTTGGAAAATGGATAGTTTTTAGCACACAAAAAGAGGTATTTACACACGAAGGTACATGGGATCTCCGTTTTTATACAGAATATCAAGTAGATATTTATGGCTCGGATAGTTTTTAAAAGGGATTAATGATTTTAATATGAGTTAGCAAAAATTCATGAAGAATTTGATGAATATTAGATTATGTAATCGGAGTAGCCTTGAGAAAGAGGTATCTGATCTAATACTTTTACATATGGTATGAAGATGTTATTTCATTAAAATTCGTCATGAAGAGGTGTTAGCTTAAGGGGAAGAATTCTTATGGTAAGTTTGTTGTTCGAAGAAGATTTTCGCGAGTTTGTGTTCTATCATATCTTAAAGTCTTGAACTCCCAGTCATTGACTTTTAAGATAACTTGTTTGTGCTTTTAATGGTTGGTGACGAAGACTTGTCATAAAACTTGAAGGAGTTACATTATCGTGCTGAGTGTCTCACAAAGGATGAGAATGTTGACAAGAGATCGAGGTCTACTTATACTTCACCAATGGTATAAGTTCTTTATCATGTGGATAGTACAAGACATGGAACATAGGTTTGGGTTATTCTACTTCTACATCAAGAATATTATAGTTATTTTTCTTCAAAATCATTACATAGAGCCTACATTTGGAGAATCTTCGATTGCATACATTATTTCCTTCCCTATTGATGTGACAAAAAGGGGAAGATAGGCATGCTACACTTGAGGGGGAGAAATTTGAAGATGATGTACAACTTACAAGAGATACACAAAGAGTTTTGCCAACATCAACTAGGGGAAGATTGTTGGGTCAAAAAGTTGATGTGACAGAAACTCAAAAACGAAGAAAACATGAAGGCATTTGTTCAACGTTGACACATTGTGTCTAAGCGTAACCACCATCAAGTGGCCTAGTGGTAAGGTCCTTGACTCTCAAAGGAGAGGTCAAGGGTTCAAACCTCACTAGGTGTGTACACTTGGGGGTGGCCATGGAGGTTCACCTGCGACGACTCTGGGCTATCCAAAAGGGTAGTCGCCCTGGGATTAGTCGGCTCGCAATGTCGAGTCGGAAACCTAGGTATACCCACATTGTGTCTAAGCGTTGACAAGTGTAAATTAGGCGTTGACGAAAGTCAACAGAAGTCAAATGCTGTTGGAAGTATCTATTTATGATAATTATTCAGAATACTATTTATTAATATTCTGTATTAGTTTATTTAAATAGAAGATTTACATGTTTATTCATAGTTATCTCTTGTAAACCCTAATCCTTAGTCTATAAAAGGAACCAAGGGTTATTAGGTTTTTCACAACATTCATTCATAACATTCATTCACGTGGGATTAATGTATACACGTCTAGTGGTTGTTGATTATTAATATAATTAGC
The DNA here is from genome assembly GCA_025667525.1 of Glebionis coronaria. Lineage (NCBI taxonomy): Eukaryota > Viridiplantae > Streptophyta > Magnoliopsida > Asterales > Asteraceae > Glebionis > Glebionis coronaria. The sequence continues at coordinate 1,177,740 of JANFOE010000447.1, read as the reverse complement.
AACCCAATTGTTTCATTTTTGTGTTATTGTGTCTAAACACCTTGTTTCATGATTATGGTTCTATTCCGCTTTGATTATCTAATCATATGAACTATGATCATTCCTAGCAGCCTAAAGATCGAGGAAACTTAGGTTTCCACAAGGAATTAAATATGAAAATAGCCACAGCCCACAAAGAACATTTGGAGAACAAAAAAGGAAAGACATGTAAAATGGGAAGATATAGAATTTTCAAATATCTTACCAGAAACTTCATGAGGAGGTGATGGTAAAGATCCCGTTTTTGTTTCTTCAATGCTATCAGAAATTCTTTTGGGACTGGATTGCAACAAACTATCGAAAATTAGATGTAAAGGACTGATGCATTTTGGAGCGGGCATCACGTTTCCTGATTTAGTTCTAAAGTTGGAGTCCACAAATTAATCTGCCTTTTTAAAAATCTGATTTGTTGCACCCTTGAGCCCAGATCAAAGAGTTCGGCTTCAAATCTTGTACAATGTTTTTCCTTTTTCTGCAGCAAAATATAATGCAGAGGCACTTCCTTACCATCCAGTACTATGAAGAGACGGATTGCTAGGCTCCTACAGAACCTGATTTGCGAAGATGTGAGCAAGTTGCATATGAATCAGACAGACCCAAGAGTGTTTCAAGTATCTCCAAACCACATATTCATCCTTCAAATAGGGAACCCTATAGAAGAGATGATGCAAGAGGATTGCTAGGTTCACAGCCTCGTTTCTATGGTCAGATTCTAATCCTAATTGAACCGTATATGTTTTGTAACCATACACAAAAATTCATTTAGCCATGACATGAGATACTTATTTTTCGTAAAAAATATAAAATAAACATAAACTTTTTGAATAAAAGCATAAAAAAGAACCATTATACCGATCATATAAAGTGAACTTCAATATGAAGAATCATCCATCAGGTATCTTTTTGAATCAGTACATTACGGCTTTCCCATGAGGGCAACTGCACACGAGAGAGAGATATGTATGATATTATTATTATAAAGTTCAGAATATTATTGTTAACTATGAGTAGTGTCATTATAATCTTGAAATTAGTAGCAATACTTCGTCCTTTCACTATTAACAAAACATATGATTGTATTAAAATAGACATGTTCCTCAGTAATCTTACAGTCCAAGTGCCTCCCCATTTTTTCATAATCATGCTCTCCTTATCGATTCAATACACATAATGCTAAAATACTCCGAGGAGTACCTGCAAGAAAGTAATGATCACCGCTCATTTCTTACAGATCATCTTGATCCAAATATACAAAAAAATGTGAAATTATGTAAACAACTCCTTTTTCACGTGGCAAATTGTAGTATGATTTATACGCGTACCTTCCGAAATTAGTTCATATATGCTTCATATTCGAATCTCTTTACTCTTTCTCTTTGTTTAGGGTGCATAAATTACTATCTGGAATGTCGCGGCTTCCTTCATTTTTGTGTGAAGCATTAGCACCTTTTGGCAGTTGTGGCCAGTATGTTGCATCTATGTCTTCTGAGGTCTAAAGGACCATCACTGAATACTGTAAGCTACTTGACCAATGTGGCACTTATCCTCCTTAAGATTTGAAGTACTACCTGAGCTTCAGTTGGTTTCTCTGATTTATAGTTTTCTTTAGTGACTTTGCTGGTAATTTCTTTACAACTTTTTTTTGCAGCAGGAGCTCAGCTTTTGGCAGTTTTAAGAATCTTCCCAAGAGAAAAAATCTATGCTGGTTTAGATGTATCACCATTTGAAATAAGACCATACGTTCCACATACTACTGGTCTAGTAATGCTTTTAAAAGATACTTGTTTCGGACGTGATTCTGTTTTGAAAATCCAAGTCGAACCTTGCCTTCTTACACCATTCTTTTACACACTCTTTGTTTGTAGCCCCTGTATCAACATTATTGGTTTCAACATAAAAAGTATGATCATTGAGGACAGAATAAAACACAAAAACTTCTATCTTCGGCGTAAAACAAAAGTCTCTTATAAAACTCAGTAAATAAGAGTACGTATAATATGATTTGACCACACGATATGTATGCATTTACCAGCAAAAAAATAGAACTAATTCATTAGACTAACATTGTTTAAAATCCCCTGATATAGACATGTGCAGATTAACAATGACAAACATGAAAAATTTTGTGTATCGTTAGCACAAAATTGAAGTTTTGTTTTAAGATACTTATTTCTGAGTACAGAAGGAAGGAGAATGTAAATATGATTCGCAAACAAAAACATACCTTTTGATAAAGAAATAATCTGTTCATATATGCCAATTTAACATATATGCTGGAACACCAGCGACATCAGCAAAGAAAGGTGATCTATTTTCTTTCCCATCAAATCCAGCACCAATATGCTTCACCTTGCACACAACTTTTGACATCGGAATACCAATAAAATGCGAGGAGTAATACCAAGAAAATGCTTCAGATATGTCGCTTCTTAAGAATATGAACCGTGAGAGCCTATCAATTATCCAAATTACATTTTTAAATAGAATCAGAAATATATAGTTTGTTACAATCCAATGTACAATAGACAACAAACAACATAAAAACCACACACAAAGAAACATATAATAATAATACACCGAAAAGGTCATAAGTGTAAGCAACCAAAAAATATAAAGGAAATGAAAGAAGCAGATACACATACCATTACTGAGGTGTTCAATCCTCATAACATGTTATTTCTTCCTCGTAACAGGTTTTTTTTTTACAAATTTTTAGTGACTTTGACCATTAGAAAAGAAGTCTTGAACCGCATTAAAAAAACCCTAGAAACATTAATGGCGGCCGATAAAAAAAAACAAAAAACAACTTGCGATTCAATTCTTCTGGTTCGTTTGATCGAGAAATCTTATAACACTCGTGTTCTTTCGTCTAATCTTTGATTAGTTTTTTATCTAACACGTTTTTTATTAGATAGATTGGTTGTTCGTCCATTAGTTTGTCGTTGGTTGTTTCTCTGGTGTCGTCGTTTTTTTTTGTTTCTTTATTTTCTCATCTATCGGTTTTAGATTATATATACCTCATTTTGAGATTGGCGTTGGTCTCATTGTTGGTGATTCGTTTTTCGTGGGCTTCTCTTTTTTTTATTCGGGTTTTTTTTAGGGTTTCGTGGTTGTGTTCGATCTAGGGTTTCTTTGTTTCTGGTCTGCATGGAGTCGGTGAATACTAAAGAAGACGAGGTTACTAATGCTGCCACTATCAATAGTATGCAACAATGTACCTTGTCTGAGGTTTTGTTGTTGCTCGGGGTTACGTTGAACACGGTTCAAGATGTAGGTATGTTTGCTTATGAGATTAAGATGAAACATGGTTGCTGGTCTTTGGTGTCGGCAGTGCGATCGAAGGAGATCATTGACTTGCTGTGTAAGTATGAGGCGGAGATTCTAGCTAAAGATAAAATATTGCAGTCGATTTCTTCATCTCCTCTTGGTCAGTTCGTTACTAAAAGACAACCTAGTGGAGTCCCATTGCCGAGTACGGTTGACATTGGTGATAATTTTATAAGCATGTCAACCCCGATGGTTTCTAAACTATTGGATGCTGAGGTTGACGGGGTTGAGCCCCCTGTGAATGCGGATAAGGTTGATGATGTATTCTGGTCTCACCCATTGAATACTTCTAGTACGTATGCATGTGTTATGGCCCCGAAACCTAATGGAAGTTCTAAGTTTGGACATCATGTGGCTGATAAGGTGTACGATGGTGTCAATATTTCTATACCGAGAAAGGTTGTGGCTAAAATGAATTCTAGGTATGAGAATATGTTGTATGGATATTTTATTGGGAAAAGGCTTGCTTTTCCGGTGGTGGATTACTTTGTTAAAAGTAATTGGGCTAAACATGGGATAAGTAAGATTATGATGAATGAGAAAGGGTTTGTCTTTTTCAAATTTAATACACTTGCTGGATGGGAAGCGGTTCTAGAGGGCGGTCCATGGATGATCAAAAAGTCCCCTATCATTCTTAAGAAATGGTCGGTGAAAACAAGTCCTAAGAAGGAGGAATTAACTAAGGTGCCCGTTTGGGTTAAACTCCATGATATTCCACTACAAGTGTTTGATGAGGAGGGCTTGAGTTTCATTGCTATCTATATTGGAAGACAGGTTATGCTAGATTCTTATACGAGTACTATGTGCAAGGATTCTTGGGGTCGATGTAGCTTCGCAAGATGTCTTATTGAGGTTGATGCAAATATTGATTTTTTAGAGTTCGTTACTGTTGGAATCCCAGCTCTTTAGGGGGATGATTATACGAAAGAAGTTATTCAGGTTGAGTATGAGTGGAAGCCTCCACGTTGTGAAACTTGTAAGTGCTTTGGTCATACGTTGAGTACTTGCCCTAAAAGAGTTGTTTTCATATCTAAAACTACGGGTGCAACAAATGATGGAGCGAGTAGCTCTAATGTGGATAAAGATGGATTTCAGCAGGTGGTAAACAGAAAACGAAACAACAAAAAGAATAACAACACTATTCCAACAATGGAGGACGTCTGACTAAACAGACGAATCTGGATACTGGTTCCGATAATAATACGAGCTCACAACGAGTTATTGATAAAAGTAAAAATACTATTGATGTTTCTACTTCAAATGCTTTCTCGGCGCTGTCTGGTCGTGAGCAGGAAGCGGATGAAGATGATTTTATAGAGAATATCTATGATGAGTCGCTTAATATTATGAAACCAGCAACAGGGGCAAGCACTCCTGATCATAATGTTTTAAATGTTTAGTATCGCCTCGTGGAACATAAGGGGCTTGAACCAGTCCCCTAAACAAAAGGAGGTTCGTCAGGTTGTTAATGAGAATAATCTTAGTGTGTGTGTTGTGCTAGAGTCTCATGTGGACGCTACGTGTGTTTTTGAAGTTTGTAAGAAAATATGTCGTCGTTGGAAGTGGACGTCTAATGGGGGAATATGTTCTAAAGGTACGCGTATTATTCTTGGTTGGAATGATGATAATGTGGATGTTATGGTTTTGTCACTTACGAATCAGGTTATGCACTGTCAAATCAATACTCGTTTGGATAATAGAACATTGTTTTGTTCTTTTGTTTATGCGGATAATGCTTATCAAGATAGACGTGTTTTGTGGAGTAATCTTATTGCTCATGCTTCTTTTATGCGGGATAAACCTTGGGTTGTTCTTGGTGATTTTAATGTTGCGCTTAATCTTGAAGATCATTCATGTGGTGGGTATCGTCCTAATATTGCTATGCGTGAATTTAAAGACTGTGTACGGAGTATGGAAGTCACTGATGTTAATGCTACAGGCTTCCATTTCACATGGAATGAGAAGCCACAGGGTGATGATGGTATACTTAAAAAGATTGATAGAATTATGTCTAATACGATGTTTATGGATGAGTTTCCTGGTTCTTTTGCTATCTTTCAGCCTTATAGGATTTGGATCACTCCCCTTGTGTGCTTCGTTTACCTACGGTGTCTAAACCTAAACCTAAGCCTTTTAAATTTTATAATTTTCTTGTTCATAAGGATAGGTTTCAGGATATCGTTGCAAATGGCTGGAATTTGGAGGTTCATGGTTGTGCAATGTTTCAAATGGTTAAAAGGCTTAAGGGTCTTAAAACTCCGTTTCGGAATATGTTGCATGAACAAGGTAATTTGCATAGGCGTGTTAATCTGCTTCGTGATGAATTAGATGAGATTCAAAAATCCATTGATTTAAATCCATCTAACTCGTCAATTCGGGAGGATCATGCTCATTTATTACTTGCGTTCAAGGAAGCTGTTCTGGATGAGGAACGTTTTTTGAGGCAGAAGTCTAAGATCCAGTGGTTGGAAGCGGGGGATTCTAATTCAGCGTATTTTCATAACATTGTCAAAAGTAAAAATGCTCGAAATAGGATTGATATGGTTAAGGATATGTCTAATGTTGTTCATGAAGCTGGAGCGGTTTCGACTGCATTTGTCTCTCATTATGAGAATTTCCTTGGCGTTGAAGGTATTACTATTCCACTTGATACTCATAATCTGTTTACTAATACTCTTGATGGTTCCAAGGCGTTATCCATGATTCGGTTGGTGTCTGATGCGGAGATAAAAAGTGCATTGTTTTCAATGTGTGACGATAAAGCTCCGGGTCCTGATGGTTACACTGCTGCCTTTTTCAAAAAGGCTTGGGATACGGTGGGTGATACTTTCACGTTTGCTATTCAGGATTTTTTTCGTAATGGTAAATTGCTTCGGGAAGTTAATCATACTATTATTGCTTTAATCCCTATGGCTTCTACGCCGAGTACTATTAATGATTATCGTCCTATATCATGTTGTAATGTTAGTTTTAAACGTATTAGCAAAATTATTGCTAATCGCATTAAAGGTGACCTTGGTGATTTAGTGAGTGTTAATCAATCTGCGTTTGTCCCGGGAAGAAGGATTTCTGATAATATTCTCCTTACGCAAGAGTTAATGAGAAACTACCATCGTCACTTTGGTCCACCTAGATGTTCGTTTAAGATTGACATTCAGAAAGCTTATGATACGGTGGATTGGGGTTTTCTTCGAGGTATTCTTGTTGGTTTTGGTTTTCATCCAACTATGATCAATTGGATAATGAGTTGTGTTTCTACCACATCTTATTCGGTCTGTATTAATGGTAATTTGTATGGTTGGTTTAATGGTAAATGGGGGCTGTGACAAGGGGATCCTTTATCTCCTTATTTATTCACTCTTGTTATGGAAGTTTTAACTCTCATGTTACAAAGAAAGGTGGCTGTAGCTACGGATTTTCGTTATCATCATCATTGTGAGAAGCAGAGGTTAGTAAATCTTTGTTTTGCTGATGATTTGTTCTTATTCGCTAGGGGTCATCTGGATTCTGTCTCTGTTATTTTGGATACTTTGGAGGAGTTCAAGAATGTTTCTGGGTTGGTGCCTAGTATTCCCAAGAGTAATGCTTATTTTTGTAATGTGCCTGGCGGGATTTAATCTAGTATTTTTAATCTCACGCCATTTGCGGAAGGAACTTTACCTGTTAGATACCTTGGTGTTCCCCTTATTTCCTCTGGGCTTCGGTATCGTGATTGTAAAATTTTGGTTGAGAAGCTTGAATAGGGTTAATGATTGGCGGAATAAGTTTCTTTCTCTTGTAGGGAGAGTGCAACTTATTCGTTCTGTTCTTTCGTCAATACATATTTACTGGGCGTCTGTCTTTATTCTTCCTGTTAGAGTTATCTATGAGCTTGAGCAGATTATGCGTGGTTTCTTGTGGTGTCAAGGAGAGATGAAGCGGGGTAAAGCTAAAGTAGCCTGGAACACTGTTTGTAAGCCTCTGATTAAAGGTGGTCTGGGTATACGTAGGTTGGATGAATTTAATGCAGCTCTAATGACGTCGCATGTGTATGGAGTATTCTTTCTAAAACAGAGTCTCTATGGGTGCGTTGGATTTATGATTATAAATTGAAAGATAGAAGTTTCTGGGATGTTCATGTATTGGTAATGTTAGTTGGTGTTGGCGTAAGCTTCTTCAGCTTAGGAGTATGATTCGTCCGTTTTTTGGCACCAAGTTCATGATGGTAGAGATACTTCTATGTGGTTTGATAAATGGGCTGATGAATGCCCTATTCGGGATACTATTTCTGTCAGACATATTAATCGTTCAGGTTTTGCTTTATCGGACAAGGTAAGGGATCTAATTATGAATGGAGCTTGGAGATGGCCGTTGGACTGGTATGATCGATTCCCGAATATTGTTTCTATTCCGGTTCCAATGCTTTGTGATAATCGTAGTGATAATATGGTTTGGCGGGACCATAATGGGATTAATCGGCCGTTTTCTGTGGCTGTTGCATGGGAGTCTATACGGATGAGGTCGAATAATGTTGATTGGTTTCATGTCGTTTGGTTTCCGCAATGTGTTCCGAGACATGTGATTCATATGTGGTTAGTTCTGAAGCAGAAATTGAAAACGCAAGATCGCCTTAAGCAATGGGATGTTGGGCCTCATGTTGATCTTTCTTTGCTTAAGTGCCCTTTGTGTAATCAGGTCCCTGACTCGCATAATCATCTTTTCTTTGAATGTTCTTATTCTACACAGGTATGGTTACAATTGCATGGGAGGTGTGGTATGCACAATATTTCTCCGCGTATGATTGATATTGTGGAGTTTATTAGACCCTTAGCTAAGGGGTGTACGGTTGTTAGTATCATTGCTCGGGTTGTGTTAGCGGCTTCGGTCTACTTCATTTGGAGAGAGCGAAATAATAGGCTTTTTAACAAGAAGTCTTTGACGGTTGCTAAGCTTGTGACTTCAGTTTGTGGTACGGTTCGGCTCAAGCTTCTCACTTTTAAATTCAAGAAGATTTCTTCAGTGCCTTTAGTGATTCTTGAAGATTGGAAGATCCCTAAGGTGTGTATTGATCAAGATGGGAGTGCTGGGTAAGGGCTGTACTCTTTTTCCCTTTGCGGGGTTTTTCCCATTGGGTTTTTCTCGTAAAGGTTTTTTAAGGAGGCGGCCTTATTTGGATCTTTTGCTCTCTTTATGTTGCTGCTGGTATGGTGAATTGGTCGCATGGTTCCAAGACTTTTTCTTGTTGACGTTTGCTATTGTTGCATTTATGTCTATTAGTAGAAGTATGTATTAGGGTTTTGGTGTTTCATATCCTTTGTTAACAAGCTACCTGTAGCTTGCGGTTAATGTGGTATCTTAGCCACATTCTTTTGTACTTCAACGCTTTTTTGGTTAATATATTTACCGGGGCAACCCTTTACCAAAAAAAAAAAATTTAGTGACTTTGTGGGCGCTTCTGAGGTGTTAAATCCTCGTAACAGGTTGTTTATTCCTCTATTTGTAATATATGTTGGCCATTACTGAGCTCCATGAAACAACATCGGTCGACATACCTCCCGATTGAGATATTTTCAATCAGATGCTCTAGTATATATAAAGGACTCAAATCTCATATTAGCATAGAGAATTAAGAATTTTGAAAGGATCAAATTAAGAAAAAGTGATGAACTACTCAGCCTATCCATTTTGATACATCTACAACTCATTTAAGTATTTAAGTCGCAATGTGCGTTCCGTAGTGCACATCCAAACACCCCCAATTATACATATTTGGAGCTCACTTCGTCCTAAACTGTAACAATCTAAGACACAGAATAAGATCGATGAGATTTCAGAATTGAAGATTGGTTAAATAAGAGAGTTAATTCGGACCTTTACACCATATATAACCGGAACAGAAAGAGACCTAGACTTGAGAGCTCCAATTGCCCCAACTAAGGAGATAGAGTGGTCCGACTTACATACTAGATGTCTCGATATGGCATGTGCATTTTTTAAATAAATAATATGTTACACATTCATATATTTTTTGAACATAATATGGTTTATTAATACATGGGATCAACAACAACAAAAGTGAATTAAGAAATTCAGATTTACATGTTTCTTGAGGACAGTGTGCAACTTCAAGTTCTGCTTCAGTTGTTGCATTAGATGTTATATGAGTAGTCCAGCCGTCCACTTTAGCCTTTGAAAATCGCCATTCTTGTCAACAGACGCAATAAATAAAAAACAGAGAATATTTAACAAACTGCTAAAGTTGTTAATTTTCTTTGCACTGATAACATCAATAAGAAATTAGAAAAAGGCAATATAGAATGCATACTATTCGGTCTGTCTTTTTAGAAATAGGATCCCTCGCAGTGTTGATCAGGTACTTTGTTGTTAAAATTTATGGGTCTAAGATGCCATTTACCGAATGTCTAATGATCATCCAAATTTACCTCATACTTTTACAGGGCCTCTGCAAGTTTGTGCTATCTTTGGTTCCTTCTATCTTTTCTAGTGGGATAGACACTTATTATTGGAACTTTATCACCTCTAATGATGTAGAATACATTTTGACGGATCTCTCACCGAAAAATCCAACCCTTTATGTTGAAATGAATAGGATGCCTGCAATTGTGCCAGTTGTTGTGTATATTATGAATCGAGAAGCATGCAACAACTTCTCGCCATCTCTGGTACTAAAACCTCTTCTAAAGATTATTCCTTTTTGGCCAAGTGGTAGGAGCTTGGAACCATAACGCGACTTCCGTTTCACAGTTTATATTAGTTTTGTTCCTCATCCTACTGTAAGTGAAAAGGTAAAAACTTATGTAGATCGACCAAGAAAAATCAAAATATTATAAACGAATCATTAAAGTTAGTATTACAGTAAGAGTATTACCCTGAATTTAAGTCGAATTGTAAAACTGTCTTCATTTTATGTGATAGGAATTCATTTTTTTCTCACCGAGTGCTGAATGCATCTACTTAAAAAAAACCGCCTAGCTCAGTCAAAACCTTTGTTTTCTTTCTTTTTAGAACAACCATAGTTGTGCTTTCTTCAAAATTAAAACATACCTATGAAACATATAGGATACTTTAAAACCAAAGTTCGTATGCTTTCTAGCCAAAATCTTCTTAGCTGGGATGTTATTAAGTTTGAACCTAGTAGTGAAGGTACCACTGGTGACAACCATAGAGGAGGGAGTGATCATGCTCATGAGTGGTCGACAATGGGTCGGTTATTTCTCATGATAACTCATCCTTGGATTGTAAGATGGAGCCTTAGTTTTCTGATTTCAGGAAATAACTTTCTGAATATAACCTGAATATATAAGGAGCATGAGCCTCTTGAAAATATACATGTAAAGCATATACGTGTTTAATTACACAGACTGAAAGATCCACACTCAATTGGCATATGGAAAATTCATCAAAGTTTATATATTGTCATTGAATGCCGCAGAGCTCCGCTTAAGTTTATTCAATATTTTGTACATGCATTTAGCATAACTACCAAGTTCAAAAGGTGGGCCAATATACATAATTTTGTATAAATGAAAGTCATTCTAGAGCTTGTACGGGTCAGGTAGATTGGGTTGAAATTCACACCTTGATGTTGCTAGAGACTAACTTTACCCGGATCACTAATGAAGCTTCTGCGAGCAACGACTGCCAAAATATTTTCCTCAAGATCCTTCGTCAACTGAAGTATGTAGATACACTGGTAAAACAACGCCTTAAGTGCAGCTAATCTAATGCCTATATCGAGAAAACTGTAAAGCATTTATATGGTCCTTTTTGAAATCAAGATATTTTTATATAAAACTCGGTCTAAACTTGTTCAAGAGTTCTGAGTTAAAGGCATTTAAGTCGTCTAATAATTTGAAAAGCATTTTGATGTGGAAATTGTACCATTAGTTTTAATTACAATGGTAGGTCATAGGCAGCAAACCATGGCGGTACTACTTGATCAGTGATACTAAAGATGCACCCGGCGAAAACATCCATGCACCTGGCGAAAACATCCATGCACCCGGCCAAAACATCCATGCATGTTGTGCTTTTTCGTCGAATTGGTTGGATCATACGTGTACGCTTTCCGAAACATATATATTTGTTGCGACCTGATGACTTCATAATAAAACACCAAAAAATCATTTTTTGGAAAAAAATCAAGAAATAAGAATTATTCAAAAATCAAATTAGTACATGTATGTTTTCTTAGGAATGTAGAACCACATAACCATATTCTTAACTGTGAAACTGTTAATTCATATGCAACATCCAAATAAGAACATGATAAGGTTAAACCACCGAAGAATGATGCCAAGTCTTTAGTTTCTAAATAAAACATAGAAGTATGATAAAATCTATCATATCTCTAGATAAACCACCGAACATATATATTTGTATTTTTTTATTATAGATCCAAGACCAAATTATTATATTTAGAACCAATATAAACCATAATTGACTAGCCCATAATTCATTATCAAACATATATCACAAAGACAATCGTTAAATAATATAAGCATGTATCATCAAATAAAATACTTAAAAATGTTGCAAAAAAATCTTTGTTCACAAAATGTATTTAGAGAAAAATTACATGATCAGTGATTGTAAAAAAAGTTGCAAATGCTTTGGAAAAAAGCCAAAATCCAAATCACGAATAAATTAATATCAATTCAAAATCAAACTTTCAATCAGTGTAAATATTGAATCTGGCCGTGATTTTTAAATAACAACAATTATTTGGATCTTTGTTTTAGTTACAACATTAAATGTGGTTAATGATAAATATGTAACATCAAAATTTCATTTTGAATAATTTATAACAAAATATTTAAATAACAACAATTAAATAATTTATTCATCCAATCTTCATTTTAGATATCATATCGAATCTGACCTTTTCGTTTTTATCGCCGCCGCCATCTTCATCCTCCACCGTCGCCAATGTCCTACTCCGACAACTACCACCTTGGTTCTACATCACACACACTCGGTAGTCAGTACACACTACATCATCTATGCGGCGTCATCGTCATATCTTTTCTAATATTTATGTCTCATCGACGTCATTTTTGATGAGATTTTAATGATATAGTAGTTTAGATTTTCATCTTATAATTTTAGATCTGGAACTTTTTGTAAGGAGGCTATGAAAGTGATGGCTTGATTTTAGGATGAGAGATAATAAAGAGAGGTGTTGATTGTGATGGTTTTACGAGGAGTGTATGTTGATTTATTTTAATATTTATTTAATTAATACATACTACCGATAATGTCCTTTTTAGCTTTTGTTAAATTAAAATAAATCCTTTATCTTTAGTTTAATTGAAATTTTGACACATTTAATCTCAGCTTTTGATTATAATCATTTAATGATTTAGATTCATTTTAAAAGTTCTACATGGTTCTACAATTAAAATGGGTTCTGCATATAACTCTTATATATATATATATATATATATATATATATATATATATATATATATATATATATATATAAAATTAGATAAATATAGGTGGAAAAACCGAAACCTTAAAAAACATCAATGGCTGCCAAAAAATCCCTTCTTCTCATAACCTAATTTTCTTTTTCTTTTAATCCGAATACCTTATAATGATGTTGGTTTCTCGAATAATCACTGATTATTCTTGAGTTAACAAAGTCTTTATTTGGTTGATTGATTTTAGGGTAAATTAAATTGGTTTTAATTTTCGTTTTTTGCCGTCATTGTCTTTTGCGAGTGTATTATTTCTCTCGTTGGTGGTTACTTGTCCTTTTTTAGATCGTCACGTGTTACCTGGGCAAGTTGATTCGTTTTGTTTGTTTAAACAGTGATTAGCATTAATTATTTTTTAGGGTTTCGGTGGGTATCGTTTTGAGCGAGTTGCATTTAATCATCCTTCAGATTTATTGCTGCATTAATTCATCCTTGTTTTTATCTTGTCGGCTGATAGTTGTGGCGGCTGACATCTTGTTCGGCTGACCCTTCATTGCTGCATTTATTAGTATCTTGTCGGCTGACCCTTCATAGTTGGTGGCGGCTGACTTTTTGGTCGGCTGAATCTACTTTTTTGGGTCGGCTAGCATTATATTATATTAAGGGGTGAATTTTGTGCTGTAATTGATTTGTAGGGTTTTCGTGGGTGGCTGAATTAAAGTGGTCGACGGTAATTGGTTTATTATTTTGTGGTTCGAGTGTTTCTATGTCGTAGTTTTGTTGAAGCTATGGTGGAGTCGAGCAATAAAAGTGATAAGCCACTGTTTACAGGTTGGCATGATGCGGTTAAGGTGTCTACTCTTGAGGTTTTAGTAACGTTAGAGGAGATATCTAATTTGTTTTCTATTCCTTTGAATACTGTGCGTGACATTGAGGTGTTTGCAAATGGTGTTAAGGCAAACAAATTTCCTAAATGGTCTACTTTACCTAAGGAGACCACTATGTTTTATTATGAAGTTTTGTGTGAACGCCATAAGAATCTAACTAGCAGCATTTCTTCACTCAGTTCAGGTGGTTCGAGTGTGCACTCTGCACATATGGCTAAGGAAACAGATGACCCTATTACTAATGTTTCCTCTTCTGGTGATGTATTTTTGGACCTTGCAGCTAAGGCTGCAACCATTAATGGGTTGCAACCGTGTAATCTACATGAGGTTTTGAAATTATTTGGTGTAACGATTCACACGGTTGGTGATGCGGGTGAATTTATACATGAGTTAAAAATGAAGAAACATCCTTTGTGGGAATTGATCTCACATGACCGTGCTAAAGAAATATTGGAGTTACTTTGCAAATTTGAAGTTGATATGGTTACGTCTACTAATGGAGGTATTAATGCAGTCTCTTCTTCGTCTAATTCTGAAAATGTTTGTGAAGGGGTTAATATCTCTATTCCTAGGAAGGTAGTTGAAAAAGTAAATACTCGTTACCACAACACTTTATATGGTTACTTTCTTGGTAAAAGGATTGCATTTCCTGTGGTTGAGTATTTTGCTAAGAATCATTGTGCAAAACATGGTCTTAAGCGTATCATGATGAATGAGAAAGGTTTTTTCTTTTTTCAATTCGGGTCTAGTGAGGGTCTTAATGCGGTTCTGGAAGGTGGTCCGTGGATGGTTCGTAATTCACCAATTTTTCTTAAGAAATGGACTATGAAAACGAATCTTCTAAAGGAGGAACTAACTCGTATTCCGGTATGGGTCAAGTTTCATGATGTCCCGCTACAGGGATTTGAAGAGGAAGGTATTAGTTTAATTGCTTCGTTTCTTGGTAAGCTTATTATGATGGATAATTATACTGATAATATGTGCAAAGAGTCTTGGGGTCGTTGTAGTTTTGCTCGTTGTCTTATTGAGATGAACGCTGATTCGGAGTTTATAGATAACGTTACTATTGGTGTCCCTGATCTTGAAGGCTCTTGTTGTACTAAGGAATTAATTCGTGTTGAATACGAATGGAAACCGCCTAGATGTCATACTTGTAATATTTTTGGTCATTCCTTTGATTCTTGTCCGAAAAATGTTAAACCTACAACGGTTAAAAATGTGACAACTCATGTTGATAATGATGGATTCCAACAAGTGCAAAGTAAGAAGAAGAAGTACAAAGGTAATTTAGGGAATCAAGTTCCGAGAGGTGTTCCATTGAGTAAGGGTTCCCAAACAGGAAAGACGGTTGTTTTTCGTCCAAAAACTCGCTTGGATACTACAAGTACGAGTGGTGATAATAGTAGAAAGTTGAATACTAAATTTGGTCAGTCGCAGCAGTCTAGCAATCCTAATGGTCCGAACAAGGGTAAAGCTCAAATGAGCAGTGTTTCTACATCTAATAAATTTTCATCTTTGTCCATGCCTGGTAGTGACGAAGGGGTTCAAGTACGCGAGGAAGATAATGAGGAGGAGGAGGAGGGAGTCGAGGTCGTCTTTGATGAATCGGTGAATCTTCTCAACACTAATATAGGGGCAAGCACTCCAACTGACTGATCCCATGTTGATATTTTATTATTTTCCTCGTAACTTTATGTTATCGTCTTGGTTTTTGTCTAGTTTATATATTTCTAGTATTCTAGACTAGTTAATGTTTATGGCCTGTCATAAACATTTTGTTTAACAAGCTGCCTGTAGCTTGCGGTTAATGTGGTATTTCAGCCACATTCCTTGTACTTCAACGCTTTTTTTGGTTCTATTTACCGGGGTCATTGTAACCCTTTTACCAAATATATATATATATATATATATATATATATATATATATATATATATATATATATATATATATATATATATATATATATATATATATATATATATATATATATATATATATATATATATATATATATATATGTATATTTATATATAGGGTAGGGTTATAATAAAAAAATTCTTATAATAAAACAGGTAGGAGAAGATCCTAGCCCTTGGATCAAAACTTTCTAGATCAAAAATTAAAAAAAAGGAGCGGTGGCATTTTTGTAAGTAACATAAACTTCATGGACAAAGTTGTAAAAGTATATTTTACGTAAAAACTTCATCCCAAACATTTATCTAAAAGAAACTGGATCTCACTTACTATCTCTGAACCGATTTTCTCTCACTGAACACGACGTATCTATCTCCATATCACGATCCAATGATAATGAAGGCACGATCGAATCACGATGCACGATCGAAACACGGTTGTATCATAATGAAATCAACATCAAATGATAAGGAAGTCACGAATAAATCATCGAATCACGAGCAAATCATCGAATCACGATCTAATTATTTTCTTGCTAAAATCGTCTTTTGTTGAATTTTGATGCAGCGCACTTCATCAGTGTAGAAAAAATAAAGAAAAAACGTGTTTTGAAAAGTTGCGTACAATGTGTTTGATAAAATGTTTCAACTATATTTGCAATTGTGATTCATTAGGAATAACACTATGATGCTCTTGGTTTTAAACTGTGATGCGGTAGGTATAATTATCTATTCTAATGAATCATAGTGTTTTCCTAATGCATTATTGTGTTATTTCTTATGCACCAAATTATGTACTATGATGCACTAGGTTTTAGTTTCCATGTATAAGTATGTATTAGGTTAAGCATAAGTTTAATCATTATGAAAATGACTGAGTGTGCATGCAAAACCTTTATGTGCTAGAAATTTAACTGAGATGCATTAGTTCCATGTCTAATGCACTAGAATTTTAGTTGAGATGCAGTAGTATTTAGGTGTCACGTGTAAAGGATGAAGTATGCTAAGTGTAGGTTGTTTTATATGTGTAAATATGTTTGTATGCTTGGTAATATGTTTGATGTAATAGAATTTGAAGCAAGATGGAGTAGGTGTTTAATATACGTGTATAGAGATGTATGTTGATGTTCATAGGCTTGTGATGTACTAGAAAATGAACTGTAATGCATTAGAAAACAGAAATTGATGGCTAATGTATTGGAATTTGGACTAAGATGTAGTAGATGTTTATTTTACGGGTACAAGTGTGTATGTTGATGTTCATAGACTTGTGATGTACTAGAAAATGAACTATAATGCGTAAATAGATGATTTTAATGCATTGTAGCTTATTTCTATTGCATTACACCACCATACTGCATCCTAGTTTAAATTTTATTGCATTACTTTGATAATTTGGTATTTTCATGAATAACACTTGAACTTTTATTACACATGTAAAAACACTGGCAAAAAAACACAAGAGACAATGGTAGCAGGTAAACTGAACCAGTTAAAAAAGTTGATGTTAGAAAGGATAGCAGAAAAATCCGCAGCCCAAAATAAAAATGAGTTGATGACTGTGGAGTATTTCCGATGACACACAATATAGTTCTACTCTAATACTATATTACTGTACTACATCACAATGTAACTTATATTATATCACAATGTAAATTGTACATCACAAATGTAAATTTTACTACATCACAATATAAATTTTACGGCATTATAATGTTATCATATTGTTGTGTCACAATGTTATCATACTTCTTAAATATAATATAGTTCAACTGCATCACTTGTTGTCTCCAATGGTTGTTTGATTTTCTTTCATAGTGTCAAACTTCAAAGGCTTGTCCATGATTGCAGAAGACAATCGGTTCCACTTTCTCAACTACAAAACCGAAACACACATTAATATAACATATCACATCCTATTGTATATCCTACTACATTAAAGTTATGCAGTAAAACCATGTACTGCATTCCTACTTCATTCAAGTTATGTAGTTAAAATATGTATTGTATTTCTACCGCATTACTGTCGTAGAAATAAAACTGTAATGCAGTAAAAAAACTACAAATACATTACAAACAGTTTCTACTGCATTACCATTATGTTCTACTGAATTACTGTATATCATACTACATTAAATTATGTAGTCAAAACTTGAATTTTTACCAGATTAATGTAGTATAAATAACATATTATAATGTAGTAGAAATAGCATATTGTAATGCAGTAGAAATAACACTATAATGAAGTAGAAATAACACTTTAATGCCGTAAAAAACTATAAACACATTACAAATAGATTCTATTGCATTATACTTATGTTTTACTACATTACTCTATATCCTAATTCATTACAGTAATACAAAATTGCTTTGAGACATTTTATCAAACAGTTTATTTGCAGCATCATAGTGTTTCTCAACCTTTTGCCAGATCTTGAACAAAATTCCAAATTTAACATTTTAGATCGATAAAAACAGAACATCGAAACAAATGATTCAAAATGCGATCAATAATGAACCAAATTAATCAACAACGACTAAAAAACAACTAAAAACTTACGTTCAAAATAGAATGATGGTGGGGAATGATCAGGGATGGTGGGGAACGATCGGGAATGGTATGGAATGGTTGTTGAATGTGTTGTTTGTAAGGTAGATAGAAGGTGGTGCGATGGTGGAGAAACGAGACACAGAGATTGGAGAGTCTGAACGTAAAGTGAAAAAATAAGAGAAAAGAAACTATATATACCCTAGTGTAAATTTACTATTATACCCTTGCTTATAAAAATAAGAAGAGGGATGGGAGGGGACACATGGCGGGCTGTGGTTCTCTCCTACTCTTTTTATTATAAAACTTATTTTATTTTACCCCAACTCTATATATATATATATATATATATATATATATATATATATATATATATATATATATATATATATATATATATATATATATATATATATATATATATATATATATATATATATATATGTATATATATATTTGGTAAGGGTTTCCCCGGTAAATAAATTAACCAAAAAAGCGTTGAAGTACAAATGAATGTGGCTAAGATACCACATTAACCGCATGCTACAGGCAGCATGTTAACACGTGATTATGTCATGGCATAAACACAAACTAATCTAGAACTACAATGCAAGTAAACTAGAAAGAAACCAAGATGCAAACATGAAGTCACGCATTGTCTTCAGCTTCCACCAACAGCACGAAAGGAGCAAATGATATCCAAATGAGCATGCCTTCTTAAAAAACCTTGCCAAAGAAAACCCAGTGGGAAAAACCTTGGACAAGGAAAAAAGAATACAACCCTCACCCGGTACTCCCATCACGAAGAACTCTAGAGCTCGGCACCCTCCATTTGTCAAGCAGCAAACTCGACCTGGCAGACAACTTCTTAAAACGAAATTGAAATCAACTTCAACTGAATAGTATCACAAATAAGCTGAACAATCTGATCAACGACCAACAGATTTTTCTTGAAAAGTCTTGAATTACGTTCCATCCATATAAAGTACGCAGTAGCAGCCAACACAAGACGGGCAAGGATGCTAGGACAAGACTTTCCCTTAGAAATTGGAATAACATAGGCTAAAATATCATCAATCCGAGGGGGTATGCTATCCATATCACATAGGCCCCGAACCTTAGACCAGACCTGCATAGAATAAGAACATTCAAAGAAAAGATGGTCATGAGAATCCGGCACCAATTTACACAACGGACATCGTAGGAGGCTTAGATCCACCAAAGGGCCAACATCCCATTGCCTAAGCCGATCCTGTGTCTTCAATTTTCTTCTAACCACTAACCACAAGTGGATAGAGTGACGAGGAATACAATGAGCAAACCAAACAGCATGATACCAATCAACCATCAAAGCCCTATCCCGAATAGAGTCCCAAGCTAAAGAAACTAAAAAGGATGTAGAACCCCATTTATATCCCGCCACATTAATTCATCATCCTGAGCATCATTAATAACAAGGACAGGGATAGAGATAATGTTCGGAAATCTAGCATACCAATCCTGCGGCCACTGCCAAATACCATCAGTAATAAGATCCCTCACCTTATTAGATAAAGAGAGCCCCGATCTTGTAATACTTCGAAACGTAAGAACGTCCCGTAACGGACATAAATCTGCCCATTTGTCAAACCACATAGAAGCCAGTCTACCATTATTAATCTTGTACCAAATAAATTGACGAATGCGTGGTCGAATTTGTAGAAGTTTTCTCCAGCCCCAACTCAAATCACCTATACATGGAACGTCCCAGAAACTTCGATCCTTTAACTTGTAAGAATAAATCCATTTAACCCATAAAGACTCTTTACGAGTGAGAATACACCAGATATGAGAAACCATTAAAGCAGTATTAAAATCAGAAAGCTTACGAATACCAAGCCCACCTTCATAAAATGGAGTACAAACAGAGTCCCAAGCAACTTTAGCCTTACTTCTCTTCATTTCACCTTGACACCATAAGAAGCCTCTCATAAGCTGTTCCAAATCATGAATAATCCGAAACAGGTAAAATAAAGACAGACGCCCAGTAGATATGCATAGATGAAAGAACTGAACGAACTAACTGGAGTCTTCCTGCTAAAGAAAGAAATTTATTGCGCCAATCATTAACTCTACTCTCAAGTTTTTCAACAAGGACTTTACAATCCCTATATAGAAGCCTGGACGAAATGAGAGGAACACCAAGATATCTGACAGGTAACTCGCCTTCAGCAAATGGCATGATATGTAAAATACTACTTTTAACAGCAGTAGCTACATTACAGAAGAAAACTATGCTCTTTGGGATACTTGGAACCAAACCTGAAGCTATCTTAAATTCCTCCAATGCATTCATAATAACCTGCACAAAGTCCAAGTGACCCCTAGCAAACAATAAAAGATCACCTGCAAAACAGAGGCTGATAATACGTTGTTGCTCACAACGGTGATGAAAATAAAAAATCTCTGCATTAAGAACCCTCCGCTGCAACATAAGTGAAAGGATCTCCATGACCAACGTAAAAAGATATGGAGATAACGGATCACCTTGCCTGAGACCTCTTTTTCCTTGAAACCAGCCATATAAATTACCATTTACGCAAATGGAATATGAAGTAGTAGAAACACACGTCATAATCCAATCAACCATTAAATGGTGGAATCCAAAACCAATCAGAATGTTACGCAGAAACTGCCAGTCCACCGTATCATAAGCTTTCTGAATATCCACCTTAAAAGCACATCTTGGAGGACCAAAATTTCTGTGGTAATTCCTCATCAGCTCTTGCGTCAATAAGATGTTATCCGAGATCCTACGCCCCGGAACGAAAGCAGATTGATTAATATTAACCAAATCGCCCAAATCCCCTTTAATACGGTTAGCAATAATTTTACTAATGCATTTGAAAATAACATTACAACAAGAGATGGGGCGATAATCAGTAATCTTATTTGGAACAGAAACCTTAGGGATAAGAGCAATAATAGTATGATTAACCTCTTTAAAAAGTTTTCCATTAGAGAAAAACTCCCGAATAGCACATGTAAACTCATCACCTATAATATCCCAAGACTTCTTAAAAAACGCAGCAGTAAAACCATCCGGCCCAGGCGCTTTATCATCACTCATGGAGAATAACGCACTCTTAACTTCAGAATCAGAGATGAGTCTAACCATATGGGCAGATTTCTGACCACCAAGCTTTCGAACAAACAAATCAGACGTATTAAACGAACCTGAAACACTTGCCTGACCAAGAAACTGCTCGTAGTGAGCAACGAAAGCTCCAGGCACAACATCTCCATCATGGAGCACATTATGAGAATCTCGAACCATTTCAATACGATTACGAGCCGCCCTACTCTTCACCGAGTTATGAAAATAAGCCGTATTTGAATCACCTGCATCAAGCCATTCAATTTTAGATTTATGACGTAAGAAGCGTTCCTCATCAAGAGAAGCTTCCTTAAAAGCAACTAGATAATGAGCATGCTCATCTTTCAACAGCACATTGGATGGGTCTCTATCAAGGGCTTGTTGAACAGCATCTAATTCCACACGTAGTCTAGTAACACGATCATGAAGATTACCCTGTTCAAACAGCAGTTTACGAAACGGAGCCTTTAAACCTTTTAAGCGTTTAACAAGCCTAAACATAGCACAACCATGAACATTTGCCAACCATCTGTTAGCTACCACTGCATGAAAACCCTCCTTATGCACAAGAAAATTACTGAATTTAAAAGGCTTAGGTTTGCTAATTGTATGGATTCGTAACACAAGGAGAATGGTCAGAAATCTTGTAAGGTTGGAATATCGCAAAACATCCTGGAAACTCATCAAGAAACTTGATGTTAGACATAATTCGATCAATCTTTTTGAGAATACCATCATCACCTAGTGGTTTCTCATTCCAAGTAAAATGTAAACCTGTAGCATTAACGTCCATAACTTCCATAAGATTAACACACTCCTTGAATTCCCGCATGGCAATATTAGGAGTGTAGCCGCCGCATGAGTGATCCTCAATATTAAGAGCAGCATTAAAATCACCCAAAACAACCCATTGCTTATCCCGCATAAAAGTAGCATGAGCAACCAGATTATTCCAAAGAACACGTTGATGGATATAGTAGTTATCAGCATAAACGAAAGAGCAGAACAAAGTACGGTTATCCATACGCATTTTAACCTGACAATGCATAACTTGACTTGTTTGAGACAACACCATAACATCCACATTATCATCATTCCAACCAAGAATTATACGTGTCCCTTTAGGACACAAACCACCATTTGACGTCCACTTCCATCTGCTAAAAATCTTACGACACATATCATAAACACCCGAAGCATCAACATGAGACTCCAAGATAGCACAAACACTCAGATTATTTTCATTAATAACCTGACGAACCTCTATTCTTTTAGGGGATTGGTTCAGACCCCTTATATTCCATGAGGCTATACTAAACATTTAAAACATTCATGGCAGGAGTGCTTGCCCTTGATTGAGAATTAAGAAGATTAGCAGATTCATCATAAATGTTTTCAACCTCCTCATCATCATCATCTCCACTTAGGTCACCTATATCCCCTGAAAGAGTCCCAAATGAATTCGAAGTAGAAACGTCACTCACCACAGATTTACCTTTATTTGAACTATTAGTATGCAACCCAGATTTGGTACCACTATCAACTTTGCTATTATCATGTTTAGATGCATTCGAAGTCTTACCGGGATTAGATGAGTTATCATGTATATGACCACCAGAAGTAGACGACTTTGGACTAAAAGTAAAAGGAGTACCAACCTGGAAGCCTTTGCTTAACGGGACACCTCTCGGAATTTGGCTTCCTTGCTTTCCTTTGTTGTTATGCTTTCTACTAGGAACTTGTTGAAATCCATCATCATGTTCATGTATAACTGTAGGGGCCAGTTTAGGGATAACACGTTTAGGATAAGTTTCAGCCGTATGACCAAAGATGTTACATGTAGGGCATCTAGGCGGCTTCCACTCATATTCAACTTTAATAGTTTCCTTAGTAAACCCCTCACCCTTCAAATCAGGAACACCAATAGTAATTGTCTCATGTAAATCACAATCAGATTTAATTTCAATTAAACAGCGAGCAAAACTACTACGACCCCAAGATTCCTTACACATAGTGCTAGTAAAAGAATCAAGCATAACAGGCTTACCAAGATATGTAGCAATCAGACTAATACCCTCTTCCTCAAACACTTGAAGAGGCACATCATGAAGTTTAACCCACACAGGAATACAGGTAAATTCTTCTTTGAAGGCTAGTCTTCATAGTATACCTTTTAAGAATAATGGGAGAATTACGAATCATCCATGGTCCACCTTCCAACACAGCTTCATAACCAGATTGTGCATCAAATTTAAAGAAAAAGAAACCATTGGAATTCATCATGATCCTTTTTAACCCAAATTTAGCCCAATTAGTTTTAGCATAATACTCAACCACTGGAAATGCCATTCGTTTACCAATAAAGTATCCATAGAGCGTATTATGAAAACGTGTATTAACCTTCTCAACCACTTTACGTGGAATAGATACCTGAACACCCTCAAACCTGTTTTCAGATATGGCAGAACCTATATTAACACGAGCAACAGGTGAAGCTTGTTGGCTTGAACTAGCAGCAGCTGCATAGGAGTTAGATGGACCACCAATATCCACCGACTGTACAATAGGACATTCCTTAACAGTTTCCTCGACATCTATCACTTGATCACTTGGATTAGAAAACATGAAATCATCCATATTTGAGTCAAATACATTACTCCTCTCATTAGAGTTTATATCCAGTTGTTCAAACGATAGCTCATCATTAACCAATTTACTAAACGTAGGAGATGAGACACTCACCTCTTTATGCTGATCGAAGGACATACGCATTGTGATATTAGATAAATCTGGTGTAACCTTAGCATCATGTCCAAAAGTAGTGCTCATAGGCGGATCCCTAGCATCATCACGCACACCAGCATTGGTAGCATTAACATGTTGACGTTTTAGTGTTCTAACACTGCTCTCCAACTCCACTTGGTGTGCACATACGATGTCAAGAGTCTTTGTCCATTGCTCAGTAGTCATTCGCTTCAAGAATTCATATTTGTTATTTTGGACATCATTCATAAACCTACTAACCGTATTGAGAGAGATCGAGAACAGTTTTTCAACATCCTCTAATGACCCGACATTCAAGTTCAGTTGTTCACCATTTACTGTATCAACAACCGAATTAGGGTTTGATAAACCCTTAGTCGCATCAGTCACCACCATAGTAAATGAAACAGCCCACAAAAAACCAAAAGCTACGAAAAATTAAATAAACAATCGATCCACAACCAAAAAAAAATGCTAGACAATTTACCAACCGAAACTCTAAAACAATTAATGCTAGACCATCAAAAACAAAAGCGAACAAAAGTCAATAGTATACACGTGATGCCACACTCTATAGATTGATTAAACCGACCAAAAAGATATAATTGACTTAACCGACTGAAAGCAACCAACGAAACATCAAACAAAAGCAAATCAATGACGGCATAATAAATTTAAATAGAAACCCAATTTAATTAAATCTAAAACCAATCAACCAAATAAGGACTTTGTTAACTCAAGAATAATCAGAGATTAATCGAGAAAACAGCATCATTATAAGATATTCAGATTAAAGGAAAAAGAAAATCAGATTATGAGATGAAGGGAAATATTCGGCAGCCATTAATGTTTTTAATATATATATATATATCTATATATCTATATATATATATATATATATATATATATATATATATATATATATATATATATATATATATATATATATATATATATATATATATATATATATATATATATATATATATATATATATATATATATATATATATATATATATATATATATATATATATATATATATATATATATATATATATATATATATATATATATATATATATATATATATATATGTATATATATATATATATATATATATATATATATATATGTATATATATATATATATATATATATATATATATATGTATATATATATATATATATATATATATATATATATATATATATATATATATATATATATATATATATATATATATATATATATATATATATATATATATATATATATATATATATATATGTATGTATATATATGTATATATCTGTATATATATATATATATATATATATATATATATATATATATATATATATATATATATATATATATATATATATATATATATATATATATATATATATATATATATATATATATATATATATATATATATATATATATATATATATATATATATATATATATATATATATATATATATATATATATATATATATATAGAGAGAGAGAGAGAGAGAGAGATGGGATCAATAGAAAACTTGATCTCAAAAGAAAACTTAGAAAACCTCTTTTTAACCGTTGGATCAAAGGCCCACTACCCTCCATTTTTTCGCAAAAAACTACAGGGGCGTGTTTGTTATTGTCTTCATTTTCCAAGGACTAGTTTTATAAATTCACATTTACCATATAAAATGCCTAATTCTACATCATTTTTTCCTTTTTTTTCCTTTCTCTCT
The DNA here is from genome assembly GCA_025667525.1 of Glebionis coronaria. NCBI lineage: Eukaryota > Viridiplantae > Streptophyta > Magnoliopsida > Asterales > Asteraceae > Glebionis > Glebionis coronaria. The sequence goes on along the minus strand of JANFOE010000447.1, from coordinate 1,151,955 downwards.
GATCAAAGATTCGACTGTACAACCACCGCCACATCCATCACCAGTACAACCACCGCCGGTAACACTAACAGTCACCGCCACAACCACGGCCACATCGACCGTAACTGGTACAATCGATGCTCGCCCTCGCTAATGGATCTATGATTCATCATCCCCATCTAATGGATCTATGATTCATCATCATCCTCCCCCTCCCGTACAACCACCGTTTCTGGTATCGTCGATGATGGCGGCGCCGGTGATTGGAGATAAGCTCCTTGTTTCAGGTAATACAAACTCTAATTTGATATACATATTTGGCATGTAATTTTTTATCAAATGGTGTTGATTAATTTTTTTAATAGTTGAAGTGTGTTTGAAGCCTTCTAGCGCGACGAGAATTAAGGACATGAAGTTTGTCGAAAGGTTGTTCTTTTCTGATTTTTATGAAATGTGCCTTAACATTTATCGCAAAATAAATAACCAAGGTTCATATTCAGTTACCATTGTTTTATTTATATATAGATATATATATTTTTCTTATTTTGATTGATTAATCGCTTACTTTTTTCGCGTATTAGGACTTGAACGAACTTGGTTTATAGGAATATACTGTGACAAGTATGAGTGATATCCTGTAGAAATACTATGAATGTTCTCTGGTTAAGACTAACTGGTGCATAATATTCTGTGTGATGTTTTGGTTATGTGTATCTAGTATATATGTTTAAGGCATTTTCATGTGGATTTCATTATTTGAGTTAGGACATATGGTACCTTTCTTAGTCCTGGAGTTGTTAGGGTAAGATTTGAGTACCATATATCATCCACAAATATATGTGCGACTAACCACCTTATGGTTGGTAATGCGTACTGCATAGCATTTGGTTGTTTTGTTGAAATGCTTGGCTTGGATTGACATGGCTCGCTGGTGTAGTTGACACTAGCAGGTAACAACAGAGGACGTGGCAACTAAATTGGTCGGGTTATGGTCTCTTAATGTTTTCATAATTGTTAAAATATCTACTGTGAGTCTTTAGTCACATGGTAGGGATGTTTATTACTAAAATTTGTGTTACTATATGCTCGTTGATGCCAAAATAGTATGCACGTTGATGCCCAAATAATATGTTGTTGATGCCCTGTAAGTATAACTTCAGTTTATGCCTTGAGGGATGTACATGATTGTGTTTCCAAAGTAGATTATGTGATTTACATGGTGGATGTTGATCCATGTGAATCGTCTTGTTAGAGCTAGATATATTTTTTTATGTGTACCAAAATCCGCCATCTTATACGTAAATGGGTAGAATCTGATCCCAATAATCTTTAGTATCTGATATAATCTAGGTTGCGTGGATATCTAATGAATCATTAAATGAACCAATTGTTTTATTGACATAAACTTATTTTTTTTATGGTGTGTATATGGCAGTTACGATAAATGCTTCATCATAGTGATGTAATGGGAGGTGAAGTGAGGAAACCAACTACATGACTTTTGACATACCTTGCATGCGCAAGCAAGAATCTACTAAAAACTCAACAATTGAACGTAACTAAAGACAAGGTTACTGAATCTCGGGTGGTGGTTAAAGATGTTGTGGTCGATGAACAAGTTTTATGGGAACCAAATTCAGCAATACGCAGAAGGAAGTAAAAGGATTGGGACCAACAAGAGGGATTTTATGGGTTATCCAAGGAATTTCACAGGGAGTGGTCATAAAAGTGATTTCATAGCTGTTGCTTTGACATAAGTTGTACAATGTATGATTCTAATACCACATTTTGTAACATGTATCTCTTTAAAAAAAATATGTATGTTCTTTGATATTTTCACTGTTGTGTTTACAAAAAACCTGATAACTGTGCTATATAGTTAACATTTACGTTGACATTTTATACTTTCATTGTTTGAGTTGCTTGGTTGTGATTGTCTTCCTCAAAAAATAATATATCAGTTTAGGTCTGGACAACCTTGATTGTAATTGTATGTGTCTTTTGCCGAAAAAGGACATGGTGTACATAGCAGAAGATATACAACCAGATGCATTGAAACATACAAACAGATTCCCTAAAATATATAAACGGATTCCCTAAATTATATAAACGGATGCACAAAAATATATAAACGGATAGAAGAAGATATAAAACCAGATGCATTGAAACATACAAACGGATTCCCTAAAATATATTAACGGATTCCCTAAAATATATAAACGGATGCACAAAAATATATAAACGGATGCTTTAAGAAAAAGCACGTCAAACTGCCACTTAGATTTAACTGATGTTTCTTCCAAAAAAAAGAAGATATATTCAACTGATGTATGTGTACAAAAACATCATATACTTCCATTATCATACAAGTGCCACAGATCTTTATATGTTATACGCGTGTACACTATCTAGTGTCACAAATCTTATCTCAATAACCTACAAGGACTGAGATAATTTACTTTGGGTTTAAAACAATCAGCAAACTGCATGAAATCATCCATTTCAGATTGATGGTTTATGTAATGGTGCACATGAACAATTGCATTCCTTTTTTTTTTGTCTTGGTCTTATTTTTCAACGGTTCTTTTCTTTGACCTTTTTTACTAGCGTTTTTACAGCAGCTTTTCCCTTCTTTTTTATGCTTCCTGAATCCAAAGTTTTAAAATTAGCAACTTAATCAAATCAGATGATTATGTTGTACAACTCCTGGTAACAAATAAGAGGCATATACTGATTATTTCTCAGCTTTTCGTCTTCCTTTTTCCAATTGCTTGATGCTCATCCCCCTCATTTTATGCCTTGCTAATAGGATGCTTGTCAGCTTCATCTTCGGAATCAAATGAGAATCCTTCAAATGTTCCTAAAGTTACAATATATCTAATATCAAAAGCTAAGATTGACTAGTAATACTCATTGATACCTCTTTTCATGCAAGAAGGGCATTTGTACTGTTTTATGCTCTCAGCTCTGGCTGGCGTAATTTTGACACATTTGCCGTGATACCATCTTTCCCACCACATCATATGTCACACCCTATCCAGAACTCGTCGGCGCTTTAATTCCCACCACAACTACGACATTACGTGTCACCATGTTCATCTTCTTCCTCCTCGTAACTCTCTTCTGTTGGCTTTTGGACGCTTTTCACATGCCCGTCACTTGATCTCTGCATATAAAGAAATCAATATTGTTATTCACTTTCCTAACATATATCTGAAAGTAGCGTTGTGTTCAAAATTTATGGGGTAGTGCATGGTAGATCAAAATAATGTTACCTTTGTGCTGCCCTTTGCTTTGCTACCACTCTCGGCTGTGCTACTCTTGTCTTTAATGGGCTTCTTTTCTAATACAACTTCAAAGACTGTGCATCTCATTAATCATGTTAAATATACGCTTCCTGTTAAACACAAGAAGAGACATGATAGTAAGGTGAATAATATTATATAATCCAAAACTAAATCTAGCTTCTTTTTAGCAGGCATGTAGCTATAGACTGCTAAAACGAAGATACTAATCCAAAAAGTGTTCAAGGTACAAATTATAGTTATACAGAACAAGTGTTAAGCTGTAGATTATGTAGAACAAGCACCTGCAAAATAGGTGCTTCGAGACATTTATTTAGCTTTAAAAAAGGTACTATGCATCGATCATATACTAAACAAAACTTAAGTTCTGGAACAAACTACCTGCAAGTCTTCATCCATATTATCTTTGAATTCACTCTTAATAATACAGCTTCATCCATATCAGAATATTCTGTTTGCTAACCGTTCTTATTCTACCTTACCAACACTCGACACACTGAAGGTTTTATTTTGCCTATCCGTGGATAATCCTAATTGATGCGCTAATAATACATCACAAGAGGTCTAATAAAATACAAATCATGAACATGTTTCAGCTACTTTACATCAATCCTAGTTCCCCCACTGGGCAATCCCATCCGAGTAACAGGCGCACCAAGAACGCCACCTGACATTTATTTACTTCAATAAATATACTATTCAATCCAAAAACCTAAGATGCAATAAATTACTCATTCAGGTATATCATGTGATTCATGTTTTTATTCCAGTAAATATAATAGTTCGAGTGTTATTCACCCTAAAAAATAATTTATTATTTACAACGTCTATGACTAGCAATATATAAATGAACTCAATATCCCATCGATTTCAAAAAATAGTATACCATCAGATCCAAAATGTTAAGTGTAAGACTTCTAAATTTAATTTTCTGCTACTTTCCTACATTATGCAACCTAATAATATTTTTCCGTTTTGATAGTTCACAAACATATGCCCTTTATATAGCAAACGCATGCCGTAAACTATTTCCAAACAGATGCTACTTTTCCCTTAACATTACTTAATTATATCAAAATGATGCCATTTTTACTATTTGATCCGGTGCTTGTACTTTGATTATCATCTTTGCTTGTTTCTTTTTCATCGGATGATGTTTCATGTTTATCAAATTCACAAAAGAAATTAAATTAATCCTCAGTTTTACCACCATTTTACTAAAAAAATGGGAAATTTCAGTACGTGAGCATGCATACCCATCCTAAATGTGCTGACTGTACCCGTTAAGGGAACAATTAGAATCCTCTTCCTATGGAAATGCACAACAAACACTTGTATAATAAAACTATTTGTTACCTTTTGGGTTTAATGGGATTTGATGGGCAGTGTTGAACACTTGGCGCCTTAAGTGACTTATTGGCATTGCTATTTCGAGAAATTGATAACGTTACCAAGCATATGTTGATATGGGACTTTCTGTAACCGGCAAAAGATTATTATAGATACTTCATTACAAATAGTCAATATAGTACCTCTAAAAGACAAACTACAAATACAGTTAGAATCCAAAGCAATGGCATGCGTAAATAACTGGTGATATGTGAAGCAGACAAACTTGGGGTGACAATATAAGCTAGTTTGGTCTAAACAAATCGGGTTAGGTTGGCCCTGCTGTTGAGTGATAACAACTTTTTTTGTAAATATATTCCTAGTCGAAGATAATAAGTATATTTTATTGAATAATATAAACTACTATGTTGTTATAAGAATGTTCTACTGTTTCTTAAATGTATTGTGCAAATACTCTTTGGAAACTATTTAAAATGTTTGACTCATTTAACCTAGACTAAAAAACAATCAAGACTGAAAAAAAGATAGTTGTGGTCTTTTCTATTGTTTAAGGGCCACTTAAAGATAATATGATAAGCTGATATGTATCATTGAAAATGCAAACATTTAACCACAAATCAGCTAAAGCATTATATATAGTAGTTATCGATGTTTTCCCCACAAGTGAAATTTTTTTCTATGCAAATGGATGCAACAACCATACACATTGATGCCGTAATATGTCCAACGATACACTAATCATACTCATTGACGCCCTAATATTTTAATGGAAGCCTATTGAAAGAAAATCACAAACAATCTTCAGTTATATCCCTATACTATGTAATATCACATTTAAAGAGTGTTTGGGGATGCTTTTTGACCCTATCCACTTTTTATCTTTCCTTAAATAGCAAATAAGCCATTTTTATTTTATGAATGCATAAAACAACTAATCCTTATCCGAGTAATATTAATATGGTTTCTTATTACTTGCTTAACTATAAAAAACAAGTTATTTTCAAATACTCATCTAATAGATATAATCAGCTAGCTCCATTATTGCTTTTTTCTCAAATGATTATCCACTTCTGCTTATAATCATAATCTAATCAAACCAATATCCTAAACGCCAAGTTTAATAATCAAAATATACATTTTGTGGAATAACAATGTGTTACGAGATCAACCCACAAGACTAGTGCAAAATAGCCCATTTTAACTCGAACTGTATTGGTACATTATCTATCCCACCCATTTGCTATTTCTAGCTATATACATGTACATACTTGAATTATAGAAACTTGCAGCATCAGCTCCACCAGTAGTGTACATACAATGCTGATCTCTAGCAACTTCCAAAGGGTTTCAACATCATAAACAAGTTTCTTTGAGTACGCCTTGTTATATTAAGAAAATAGATGTATAAGCACTAGCAGGTGCCATATTGGCCGCAAGACTCGAGCAACTAGAGCATTCATTCAATGGTCTTAGTCCATATCTTCTGGTCTCTTCCAAGAACTATGATCAATGGTATCGTCTGTCAATCCTGATGTATCACCTTCTACTCTCCTTTGCATGATACAACTGAATCCAGATATATCCAAGTTAATCAAAAACCTGAATTTTTAATTCGGGCGATAAACCAAAACATCGACATTCTAAAACATTTAAGAACTACATGAAGCATCCAAGAAAGCCATCTGAATAAAGTTCAAGACTTGAGATTCTAACTAGCTCATACACCTAGTAGCTAATCATATCACAAAGGATAAATTTTTATAGTCTTAAATTATAACTAGTTACCAAAAGTTGGTATTTTGTGTCCGTGTATCCAACCAACACAGTTCACTACAGTTTTCATCAAACAAATGGTTATTTTCATTTAACTTTGATGCTCTAATAATTCTAACTAAAGGTGGCAAATCTTGCCCATTTTGATAAATATGGGCATTTTTGTCCATTTTCAAAAAAGGATGGGACGCTTTTTGCCCATTTTTTATTATTAATGGGCTAAACGGGCGCATATGTAAGAAACTTATGTGCTTAATGAGCGCACATGTAAAACACTAATTAGGCTACTTGGCGGATATTTTATATTTAGTTTTTTATCCCGTCTTTTAAACAAGTATTTTTAATTATTAATTCTACGTTTTTATATGTCTTTTTTCACATTTTAGCTTGCACCCGTTTCGCCCGCCTGTTTCACCCGCCTGTTGCCCGTTTAGCCCGCCGCTCGTGCCCGCCTTGCCCACCCGTTTTGCCACCTCTAATTCTTGCAATACACATACATTAGACACAATCATGTAAGGTGTCATGTGACTCTTTAACCATACAAAAAGATGACTCAACGTATATCCTGATGCACAATCACAAACGTAGATGCTATATGTTTTAACCTAATGCGGTAACTACAATCGGATGTCCTTACGTGTAATCTCATTGTGCAATGCAAATATACATAGATGTCATACCATAAAATCATATTCATTCATTTTAACAAACAAGTTGTGCGCAAATTTAATAAACACACTTTTGATGCATTATTTTGTCAATTTTGTTTCATATTCCTTAATTTTGAGCTACATTGTTTTGAATCTACTAAAATACCCTAATAATACACTTACTCACGTAAAAATGCTACATATACCTGATGTACGTTTTTCCAGTGGGTGAGGTCAAACATATGTAGCCGTTAATTGATATTAATGATTTGATGGCCGTTGGTGGCGTCTAGTGGTTGAAATGATGGTAGCCTTCTGATGGTGGTGGTGCCCGCGTTGTGGTTATGGTGGTGATGGTGCCCACATAATGGTTGATGACGATGGTGAACGGCGGTAATTGATGACGATGGTGATGGTGGTGGTGGTGCCCACATAATGGTTGGTTACGGTGGTTTTAAATGGTTATGGTGGTTTCGGTGATTTTAGATGGTTATGGTGGTTTCGGTAGTCCCGATGGTTTCAGTTTGGTGTGTGTGCGTGTTTTGATGTTGATAAGAATAAGTTTTACATATTGTCAATTATATCCCCCCTCCAGTTTTCTATTAATTTTGTTTTCTACCCTCCGGTTTGAGATTGTGTAAAATAGACCTTATAATTTATATATATATATATATATATATATATATATATATATATATATATATATATATATATATTCATTTAAACATAATAATGAAAATACATACGCATTATTAAGAGTATAAAGGTGGTTCTCGCAGTTCTATACATTTATTTGGTTCTGAAAATAACCTTACACTATATATATATATATATATATATATATATATATATATATATATATATATATATATATATATATATATATATATATATACATATATATATATATATATATATATATATATATATATATATATATATATATATATATATATATATATATATATATATATATATATATATATATATATATATATGTATGTATTCAAGGGTCTGGATGGTCCGTTCACTTTGACCGTCAGTTTGCGGGTGGTAAGCAGTGCTCATGTCTAGGTTTGTCCCCAAAGCTCGTTGGAAAGCCTTCCAGAAGTTGGATGTGAACCTACCGTCCCGATCACAGATTATTGAGACTGGTATTCCATGCTTGGTCACTATCTCCTTAAGATATCTCTTTGCTAGTTTCGTTAGGGAATCAGTCTCCCTGATTGGTAGAAAGTGCGCGGTTTTGGTGAGTCGATCGACGATTACCCAGACGGTGTCATAACCGTGAGACGACTTTGGAAGCTTGGTGATGAAGTCCATGGTGATGTTCTCCCATTTCCACTTTGGTATCTTAGGTTGTACTAGCAAACCAGATGGTCTTTGGTGTTCGGTCTTGACACGTGAGCATGTCAAACACTTCTGACATAGGTGGCAATGTTTGCTTTCATGTTCGGCCACCAGTATAACTTCTTTATATCCTGATACATCTTTTCAGATCCAGGATGTATAGAATACTTAGACTTATAAGACTCGTGCATGATTACGTTCCTCAAGTCTCCATAACAAGGTAACCAACTCCTCCCGTGCAAGCACAGAGTTCCATCCGCTCTCGGCTCAAATTTCTCTTTGGTGAGGTCGGTTCTATGCATACCTCCAATATCTTCCTTCACGAAGTTTTCAGGCTTCTGAGCTTGAGTCTCAGCTTCTAGAATTTGCTTGGGTAGGTCTAGGCTAATCGTCATGACTAGTGCTCGGACTCTCATAGGAGGATCGGTTTCCTTACGGCTTAGAGCATCAGCAACCACGTTTGCTTTACCGGGGTGGTATTTGATCTCGCAGTCGTAGTCACTTAGCAATTCAATCCAACAGCGTTGCCTCATGTTTAGCTCCGATTGATCCAGTATGTGTTGCAAACTCTTATGGTCAGTATGCACAGTGCACTTGGTTCCGTACAGATAATGTCTCTAGATTTTTAAAGCAAAAACCATGGATCCAAGTTCTAGATCATGTGTGGTGTATTTCTTCTCGTGTTTCTTCAGTTGCCTAGAGGCATAAGTGATCACCTTTGTTCTTTGCATCAATACTGCACCCAAGCCTTTGTGTGACGCATCATAATATATGACGAAGTCGTCGTTACCCTCGGATAAGGCAAAAATAGGTGCACTACACAGCTTCTGCTTGATCAGCTGGAAAGCTGATTCTTCTTTCTCTCCACAGTCAAACTTTATTCCTTTCTGTGTGAGTTTGGTCATTGGTTTGGCTATCTTGGAGAAACCCTCGATAAATCGACGATAGTATCCGACAAGGCCTATGAATTGGCGGATCTCTGTTGGTGATTTAGGAGATGCCCAATCCTTTACAGATTCAGCCTTTGCTGGGTCTACATGAATACCGTCACTATCGAACACGTGGCCGAGGAATTGAACTATGGGAATCCAGAATTCACATTTGGAGAACTTGGCGTAAAGTTGTTCCTCCTTGAGTACCTTCAACACTTGTGTAAGGTGTTCTCCGTATTCATGTTCATTCTTGGAATAAATGAGTATATCATCTATGAATACTATCACGAATTTATCCAGGTAGGGTCTGCACACACGATTCATAAGGTCCATGAAGATGGCAGGTGCGTTGGTGAACCCAAAAGGCATGACCTGGAATTCGTAATGGTCGTAACGGGTCCTGAAAGCTGTTTATGAAAAATCCTCCTCCCTGACCCTTAATTGGTGATATCCATATCTCAGATCAATCTTGGAATACACACTTGACCCTTGCAGTTGGTCAAATAAATCATCAATGCGGGGAAGTGGATAACGGTTCTTTACAGTTAACTTATTTAGTTCTCTGTAATCAATGCCCATTCGAAAGGAACCATCTTTCTTCTTGACAAATAAAACCGGAGCTCCCCACGGTGAGGAAATGGGTTGGATGAATCCTTTGTCAGACAATTCCTGAAGTTGTTCAGCTAGTTCTTTTATTTCTGATGGTGCTAATCGATAAGGAGCTTTAGCTACGGGTGCAGCTCCTGGGATCAAGTCGATCTGGAATTCCACCTGTCGGGCTGGTGGTAAACCTGGCAATTCTTAAGGAAAGACTTCGGGAAAATCTCGGACGATAGGTACGTCCTTGATTTGCTTCTTCTCGGGTTTATCTTCTTCATCTGTTTGGGAAATATGAGCCAAAAAGATAGGACATCCTCTCAACAAATATTTCTGGGCTTTAGTACAAGAGATAACACTAAGTCTAGTGTCGGTAAGGTCAGTGTTACCGTCGCCTCGGATGATTAAGGTCTCGTTTCCCCATGGCAGGCGGACTAATTTATCGTCACAGACAATGACTGCGTGATACTTAGCTAACCAGTCCATGCCAATGATAACATCGATACTACCTAAGTTTACTAGAATTAGGTCAATGTTGAATGGATGCTTGGAAAGGTTCAGAGTACAACCTCTAATGATGGCATCAGCCTCTACGATCTTACCGTCTGCTAATTCTACGGAGAAATGGTGGTCTAAAATGGAAGGGGTAACTTCTATTATGTTACTAAATTCAGTAGATATAAAGCCTCTATCCTCTCCAGTGTCAAATAGAACGGATGCATAACGATTGTTTAGTAAAAACGTACCAGTAACAATGTTGGAGTCTGGGTTGGCCTTTGCATTGCCTACCACGTATACCCTTGATATGGCTCCTCCATTGTTCTTGTTCTGACTAGCCAACTTGGGGCAACCTGGTCTTACATGTCCGGGTGCTCCACACTCGTAGCACACAACTCCTTTATTCGGACCATTGTTACTTCCTCCAGCAGCGTTGCGGTTTCCTGGCTGTCCATTCCCGTTCCCACGGGCATTAGGTCCGCCTCGGTTGTTGTTTCTAGAAATTGGGTTGGGTCGGACCTGGGTAACAGCATTCACTTGGCAAGTACGAGCATAGTGACCAATCTCTCCATATTTGTAACAGGATTTGCATGGACTACCAACATTGTAATGGAAGTGGCACCTTGGGCACATAGGTTTGGTACCTACGTAAGCTCTTAGTTCTGTGGTGGAGATAGCATTGTATACCTGCCCGACATTTTGCCTCTTTTGAGGTGGCTGGTAATGGCTGCGAACATTGTCATCCATCTTTCTTTTGTTCTCAGTATGTCTCTTAGATATGGTACGAGCTCTCTTATTGATCAGCTCAGTAGAAAATTCCATGGCTTTCTCGACGGTAGTGGGTCGAGAGGCGAGAACGCTATCATAGATGGCATCGGAAAGTCCTCCAACATACTTCTCAATCTTTTCCTCCTTCTCGGGAAACATCCTGGTGCACATGAGGGTCAACTCCTGAAATCTCTGGTTGTAATACACGATATCATTGTTCTTACACAGAAGATCCCACATTTCAACTTCCAGTTTCTTCATTTCGCCCCTTGGGCAGTAATTTTCCGTCATCCTCTATTTCAAGTTGGTCCAGTTGAGAGTGTAAGAAGCGTCGTGTCCTAGGGTAGCAACCACTGAGTTCCACCACGTAAGAGCACTTTCGAGTAATGCGCAGGTGGCGAACTTGACTTTGTTTTCGTCGGCGCAGTCGTTGATGCAGAACACGGTCTCTAGTCTTTCAAACCATTGCATGAGCTCTACAACGCCTTCGCTGCCTCAGAAATACGATGGCTCGCACTTGAGGAAATCAGGATAGGAGCAGCCTCTAGTGGTATTGTTGTTCCTACGGTTATTGGAGTTTTCCCTATCGCCCATATTTATGCTAGCGGCCATAGCGGTGGCGATACCCTGGTTTGTCATTTCCCTAAGTTGGGCAGTAGTGATGTTATGGTTATCATCGACATCGACATTGTTGAGATTATTTCTAGTGATTGCCATTTGTTTGTGGTCATACACAAAATGAGATCATTAGCTTTAGTGTTAGTACATTTCACATATTATCTGCACAAGGATATTTATGCCTAAAATGTATAACAAATTGGATAACCTGTCAAGATTTCAATAATATAGTACAACACATGATACATAACAAAATAAAGTTAGCACATGTCGTTTCCGACAGAAAGTAAACATATCATCATGCACAACCAATCCAAGACAGAAGTACAACACGCCTGCTTGGGATGGTGGTACACACAATCTAAAATGCAATATATACATACACCTATCTAATGAAGTATAGTACATGATAGGATACAAAAGATACATGAAATGAAAGTACATGGGGCCTTATATCATGATAGTTGGGATGCAACCCAAGAGCTTATCATGATGTACACAAAATCTAGCACATCAAATCTATGCAAGTCTAACAGATCCGCTAGAAGTGGCTGGTACAGAGGGAGCTGGTGGGGCTACTGGTGCTGGCATGGCATCCTGTAGAGCAATCATGGCAAGACGGGTCCTCTTGACGTGTCGAAGCGTATGAACCAGCTGAGCACGAAGAGTATCCAAGGCTCCTCTAAGATGGGCCGTCTCTGCTGTCACTCCATCATGGCGAATAGTCGCCAAGTCAAAGATCATGGACATGGTCTGCTCCTGAGCGGTGAGGGTGGCATGAGTCAGATGATGTAGGCTCTCCATAGCGTAGATGCGGTGACAAATGAAATCATACTCCACCATGAGCCATTGAAGAGCATCCTGGACTGTGGCCCATGTCCCCCTGGCGACTTGGGCTTTAGCCCAGGTGGTCCAAGTGAGGGAATCTAGACGCTCCCGCAGGATATAGCGCTCAGCTTGGCCGGTAAACAGCAAGCTGTGGACATCTGCCATGTCATGCGCCTGTCGGGCAGCTAATGCCGCAATCTGGGCCTGGACAGGGTCAACCTGTCTAGTCCCGGAACCCTCTCTGACCTCGAAAATAGAGGCGGGGGCAGTTTCGTACCTCCTCTTACGAGGGGTTAGAGATCCGGGTGCATAGCCCTAGAGAGATGACGAGGGTGGTAGGGTGGTAGGGCATAGGTCATCTGGTCCTCCTCCTCAACAGAGGGAACCATAACAGCATGTGGAGTAGCAGCAGTCGGAACTACTCCGTCGGTCTGACTGTGCTCAGACTCAGAAGCTAACAGCCATCCTGACAGCACTGATGTCGGTAACGGTGGTACAACTGGAGTGGGATCGATATCTGGTACAGCCATCGGTGATGTCACTGGCGATGTCATAGTAAATATGGGAATAACATCATTTTTAATTGAAGTAAGTATTAGCTTACTCAAGTTAAAAAGTGTTAAAAATGGTATTATTAAGTTATAATGGTTGTAGTGAGTGTTCTCTTAACACCACGAGTTAAAAGGCTTACTTTATACTTATAAGATTATTTAACCAAAAGTTAATAATCAATGATCACATAAATAACGTAATAAATGCATGCTCTACGTTCTATATGCTTAACTATTTTAGTCCTGAAAATCCCAAAAGATTTTTAAAGCAGTTATAGTCCAGTTTATATAAAAAATTTATTTTTACATTTTATTAATTTTTTTCTGGTTCTCTATAACTATCGCTCTAATACCATTCTATGACACCCCCAAATTGGTAAAATGCAGCGGAAATAATATTTGGGTGCCACGTAGATGGATCAATAACAGATAGTACATAGAGCATCAGATAAAAGATTATCAAACATTTATTACATGATTAAAAGTACAAATTGCTATTTAAATGAATCCAACATAAATAAATGATTGTTTATAATTCCCAAATGATAAAAATCCCCAGATGCGTGCTAGAATGCTGCCTAGCCTGATGCTGAGATCCATGCACAAAATAACTACCTGCTTCAAATACCTGAGAAAAACACGCTTTTGAGGGTCAACATAAAGTTGGTGAATTCATAGGTTTAATAAATAAGTTTGGATAGTAAAACAGTCACTGAAGCAGTAATGCACATAGCATTAATACTTAAAGGTAATTACATTGCCTATTGCCCGAACTGACACTTGAGAAGTTAAGCCCTCAATAAATGAGAACCCTTCGCCTTATAAAAAGGCACCCATTATTCCGTTCTGACATAGTAAACACATGTTGTCCGGGCCAAGGCACAGTGAGCATGACTCACTCAGGTGGGGATGGTCAATCCCAAATAGATTTATTTATAACATTCAGGTAATCTAATAATTCTAACAGTTTCAGTTCACGGGTCATGAGGAATTCTACAATAGACACATGTAATTAAAGTTGGTACAGTTTAGTTTACATCCATAAAATAAATTGCATGATTTCTTCCCCATACAAGATTTTAAAAGTTTGTCAATATATAAAGTGGGGCCATAAACTCACCTCAGTAAAACAGTAAAAGTCACAAGAATCCTAAAGTAGTGCCCACAACATAGTCAACAACCTAAATAATTATACAGTCTCAGTAAAAGAATAATAGGATGCATAAAAGTTACTGAAACAATCTGTACATGCTTCTACTGATTTTAAGTATTTTATTGTGATCCTTGTAATTTAAATTATCGCTATACAAGTAATAGAGTGATTACTTTTAAGTGTGTAGTAATTAATATCATCAAGTTACTACTTTATTTAATTAATGTTTTCGTACTTGTACCATTATAAGATGAGTTTAAATATCTATAAAAGACGGTTCTATGTTTATTTAAAAAGTACAAGATTGGTAATAAATATATTTATTATATTTATTCTTATAAATTTAATTGTATTTATATATATAATTTATATAAATAATGTTTGCAAAAACGTGTTACATTTTATGTAATAAAAGTCTCCAAAGTTTATATAATTTAATTAAATGACAAGTTTGAGAACGAAAATGGTTTTTGTATTTATCGTGTTATTTAAGTTTACGCTTTTTAATTATTAGGGAAAGTATATAATTAGGTTTAATTAATTTTAGGGAATTTACGACACAAGTCCCTCAAGTATATATATACTTTCAGTATATTTATACAAACGCCCCTAGGGCTTATATAAGTTTCAAGGTTTGGTAGGAATGTGGCTGAAGTAGGTGACTAAAAACCTAAACCCTAATTTCTCTCTACATGGTGATTTCTGGTCTCCCTCCCTTAATTCCGATCTAATCATTGCCTCTTTCTTCGTGCATTCATTTAATCTTATTGCTCTTTGTTGTCTCTAATCTTAACTTCTTCCTACGTTTTTCTTTTGGCTTAACGATTTCTAGGGTTTGTTACTTGATGATCTTTGATCGTCTTTTATCAGATCTGTGTTTCGTTTACCAATAGTTAATTGTAGGTGGTTTGTTGGTTAGGATTGCTAGGATTTATTACGTTTTCTTGAGTGACGGCTGATTAGGGTTTTGATCTGTTGGGTTTTGTTAGGGCTGCTGGTTATATTATCCATAATACTCGTTTGATCCTAGGTTGGCTATCATGGTGTGTGTAGTTTTCTGATAGTAATCATTAGTGTTTGTTCCATTGTTGTCAGATTGGAGGCAGAGTATTATTTAGGGTTTGTAGGATTTCTAGGGTTTGGCTGGTATGGAGACGGGGAGTTTGGGCAGTCAGGTTGACTTAGATGCATTGGCTGCGCGAATGAAACGGTTAAAAGAAGCTGGTGCGAGGACTGGTGGTGATCCACAGAGACGTGAGGTTCTTAGGGTTATTCGTGGACCAAATCTGGTTGCTAAGGAAGACGAAAAGATTGATGCTTCACGGGCTGACTTGGAGAGTGATCTGAAGACGAGTTTACCTCAAGATGAGGGTTGCGTGAATCCTGTGCATATAGAACAGCCGAGTTCTATGGCATCGCAAGATGGTGGGTTAGGGGCTGGGGTAACGTCCTCTATGGCTGGTAACCATAATGATAGTCTGAATACTATACATGGTTTTGCTGAGTTGTTTCATGTCCCGAAATCTCCAAGTATGAAAAGAGTTGTAAAGGTCTCTCATATTACTGAATTTGAGAATGTCAATGGGGCTGATGTGGCAATACCTAAGGTTGCGGTTGACGAGGTGAAATCTCATTTCACTAATACGTTGTATGGATATTTTCTTGGTAAGAGAATAGCTTTTACATTAGTGGAAAGGTATGTTATGAATACTTGGGCTAAGTATGACATTGAGCGGGTGATTGTTCGCAATGGCTTCTATTTATTTAAATTCAAAACTAAGGAGGGGATGGAACAAGTGCTTGAAAGTGGTATGTGGTTGATATGGTTAGTCCCTATTATTCTTAATGTTTGGAAGCCTAACTCGAAATTGGTTAAGGAGGAGGTAACATCTGTCTCAGTATGGATTAAGCTCCATAATATTCCTATCGCTGCCTATTCAGAAAAGGGTATTAGTATCATTACTTCTAAACTGGGTAAGCCAGTTATGTTGGATAGTTATATATGTGATATGTGTATTAATCCTTGGGGTCGTAGTACATATGCTCGTGCTCTTGTGGAGATCTCCTCAGATCGGGTCCTTGTGGACTCGCTAGTGGTTGCTATTCCTTTAGATGATGAAGCTGGGCATTCTATGGAGAAAATTGAGGTGGAATATGAATGGCAACCCCCACATTGTATGGAATGTAAAATTTTCGGCCATTCGGTTGTTCAGTGTCCGAAACGTCCAAAACCGATTCCTAAGAATACTGGAGCATGTGCAGGTCCATCTGTTCGGAATGAGGAATTTATTGAGGTAATAAATAGGAAAAACAAAGGAAAACAGACGGAGCAACAGTGGAAACCAAAGCCGGTGGCTGGGTTAAGGCTCACGAAGCCTAAAGTGTCTTATTATCGAGGAGCAACAAAAGGTACAGAGAAAAAGCAGACTACCAAGCCTAATGTCACTAATATTGCCGCTACGTCTACTTCTAATGTATTTGATGTCTTAAGTTCCATTGAGGAAGATTATTATGTGGCGTGTGAGCGGAGGAAGAAGAGTACTAAGGGGTCGTTAGGCCGTAATGTAGCATCTACCTCTACAATTGGGGAAGATGATTATATGGCTCCAGAACAGGGAAAGAAGAAGACTAATGGATATATTAATGAAGATGATGATATGTTTGATCCTAATGATAGCTATGCAGATAAATATGATTTTAGTCTTACTAATAAGAACAAAAAGTAGCTAGTTTGGTTGATCGTAAGATAGGCATGTCTATCTTATGTAGGTGGTTGGTTTTAGCTAGTTTATAGCTTGTTTTTTGCCCATGTAACGGGCTGTGATAAGGGATTCACCCTTATCCTTTTGTACTTCAATGTTTTTTTGGCGTAATATATCTTTTACCGAGGACAGTCCCCTTTACCCAAAAAAAAGTTTCAAGGTTTGGAAAAATAGGTCCTTGTGGTTCGGTTAGGGTTAGAGAGTGTGCATAAGTTACACAACAGCCCCTAGGGCTCGGTTTATTTTCGAAAAATGACAACATGGGTCCTTGTGGTTTCAAAAAGTATAAGGAAGGCACAAAAAGTAACCTAGGGCTTATATAAGTTTACCGAATGGCCAAAATTAGTCCCTCAAGTCTCGAACTAGGTTTATATGGCACGAAAATATTCTAGGGTCTGTATTAAGTTTACAAAATGGCATGTTTAGTCCTTGGGGTTTAATTAAGGCTCGGCTATATATAAAACGCAACCCTAAGCTTTCCAAATTGACATGTTTGGTCCTTATACTTGTTTTAAGTCACGAAAATATATATGAGTTTTATACCTTTTTCATTTTGGCTATAACTTTCATTATATTACACAAACGGCACCAAAGGTCCCCATTTAATATATTTGGTGCATAATGGGCTCGGGTGGCCCATTAAGGGTCCGATTTTGGTTAATGAGCCTAATGGGCTTGTTTTAATAGTAGAAAACATAAACTTAACCAAAATAATATAACCCTAACTTATATTTTGGGCTTATGGGCTTATAATATTTTGGCTTATACTAGCTTATGGCTTATTTGATTCGAGGCTTATGGGGTTCAGCTTATAGCTTATTTTTGTGGCTTATTTAGTGTTCTAAGTTGCTGATAATTCCTCCACTCCTACACATTCGTTTTAGCCACAAGGTTTAATAACCCATGGTTCATACTCGGCTAACAAAATAAGCCGAGGCTATGAGCTTATATATTAGGCTTATCTAGCTTATTAACTAATCTCTCCTTCCATTTCATTCTAAGTTAACTAGAGATACCTTAAAGCAAGGTGTTCTTAATTCGGCTAGGATATTTAGCCGAGACTTATGGGGCTTCATCTAGCCAAACATTTAGGTCTAGCACTTTAGTTTTCTAGGAAACATACCTAAATTGTTTACTTCTTCACATTCGTTACTTATAGATCTAAGCTAGATAACACGTTTTATTTTAACCACAATATTCAAGCCGTGGGTTTTCTAGCTAGGTTTTAGCATAGTTTGCGTGTGCATGCATTCTTAGCCTCGATTTCTAAGGATTTATGTGAATGACATGCAATGAGGAGTAAAAACAAATGGGAAGGTGGTGAGGAGATCTATACTTACTTGTCTTGTAGAGGAGATGATGAATGATCAAGAGTTAGGAATCTTCTAGGCGTCGTGTAACCTTATACGTGACCTAGAATAGCTTTGGTTTGCCTTGTATACTATGGCCCTCGTGTAGACTAGCTCTAAATGCTTTGAAGACCAAGATTTGGTAGTAAATGAGGAGTAAGTGTTTCGTATGTGTGTGTGTTGGTAACCAAATGTGGGAAGATATAAGTGATTGTGTTTAAGGTTGGTAGCTAACAAACACAACAAGTTGGATGAGTTTGTATGGTTTAGGTAGTTCACACGACAAGAGAGAGATCAAGGTTGGGTTTCCTATGTTGAGTACAAGCATATCTAGTACTTGGGATATCCTAGTACCATCCCATTAATGGCAAGTATGTACATTGGCCCTTGTCTTGTGTCTAGCCGTCGGTTTGCAAGGGTCAAGGGGGGGGGGCAAGTGATGACTAAAATAGTGAGCCATAATGAGGGAGTGTTTGTACAAGCTTTTGTCAAAGTCTAGTGTAGGTTTAGAGTTTAAAATTGTATAGTTGTGTGTTGTGGGAAGCTCCTAGCCGAGCAACATATACAACATGTGGGAAAAGGTTTTCAAAAATATCTAGAAGTGAGTGGGTAGTGTTTAAATGTTTAGAGAAGATTTTTGGTAAGCAATTACTTGTACATATACATAAATCGTGTAACATATAGCTTCCAAAGGGGAAAAGTGACAATTTTAGGGTTTCTAGTATGTGTATATGTTAAATGTGATAATTTAGTTAGGACAAGGTATAAGTTGAAAGGTAACTTCTTAATTAAGGTATATGGTATATGTTAAATGTTTATAACATGGCTTTGTGAAGGTTAAGGTGATTAAATATGACAACATGCCCATATATTTAATAAATATACTAGAATTGACAGTGATATTTAATGAAAACTAGTGCTTCATAAAATTAATGAAGTGAGATTACATTGACTCAAGCAAGATGTGTACATAAGGTGACAAAGTCAAAGAGGTAAAAACAGGGGTTTTACAGTTTTTGATTCCAAATTAAAGTAAAATGACCAGTTACATTATTGTTTACATCATCAAATGGATAGGCTCACTACCATCCCACTCTATCCTTATAATCTGGTTGGTTATGTAATGCTTACATTTTACAGGTACCGTTATTATGTGTGTTATACCTGTCGAAGAGATTCTTCATTATAATGATATCAAGATTGTTCAACTTTGGTGACGTAATTTTAAAAAGGTATAGAACCTTTCATTAAATCGTATCAAGACGTCTTTGCGAGATAATAAATGCTTACTTATATACATCATTCATATGCTTGAACGGTGTCAGTTCATGTGTATTGAATTCTTGTAGCCCAAAACCTTCTCTTTGATAGCATTTTGAGGTTGCCTCTTACTGAACTTTATGCTCCTTCAAATGGAGATTCCAAAGAAAATGGCGAGCCTCAAGCCACCATTACTGTTGATAATCCATCCAATCAGTTCGATGTAAATCACAGTTTTAACTTTTTTTAAATACACCAAACTGTTTCTTTTATTTATTGTTCAAGTATAGAATTCTAAGATATGTATTTTTTTATCTTCAAATCCATTTTCGCAGGCTGTTAACACAGAAGAGACCACAATGTCATGTGAAGATGAGAAGCATGTTACTGATGCACTTCCTTCAAAACCACATAAAGCCGTACAACCAGTAGAAAAGGCTCTTGAAGATGTTAGGCTTGGCGCCACCAGTGCCTACTGCAATTTAACAAAGGACACCGAAGAAAACATGAGATGATATTTGAATCACATGAAGTATATCTTGTAGAAGACTTTACACAAAATACATAAAAGTTTTCTAAGAAAATAACTACCAAAAAGACGAAATGGCTTACTTTTAATCTGAAGTAGATAAGTGACAATAAGTTCTTATAAGGTAGATTATTTTTAATCTATTTTTCTCGCGTAGCCACTATTTTTGCAACCTTTCACGCTGAGCTTGCTCCCTGCCTCCCTCTTATAGAAAGAGTATGTTTCACACCATCGATGGTGACAACTAATAAGCTTAACAGAAAGTAAAAATAATAATATTTTTTGCTTTTGTAAAAGAGAGCAGAGAGAATAAGTAGATAAGTTGTTTACTTATGCAATCCCAAACATCCTATAAGAGTTTGATGTTGGTTTATCTCCATCCACAATATCAGTAGCCGCTTTTAAAAATATTGTTGGCACTTTCAAAAGATCTACCACCAATATCCGCACCGACTGCCGCTCCGCCCAGGCTCACGCCCAAGGTTTTGCAGTGACCGTCGCGCCCTCCTACTCATTAGGGTCTGGCTCTCTTGAAAATCCTTCCACTTCATGGCTTACTGGAACTTCCCCGAGTACTATACAACGAATCCGACCAACAAGTTTGTTCTTAATATATGATCAATGATACACCAAATAAACTAATATTAAAGGAAAGTAAGTTGGTTGACGCAACTGAAGTTATTAGTAGCTTCTAAAAGCTTATTATTGCTATTACTCACACACATAATCATATCAATTAAAATATGGTACCTTGAAAGAGATCTTGAACCGGTAAATTCACTGGTGGTGGAGCTTGTGGTGGGGTTGGAGGCTCTGTTAGTGAAAAATCAATCGACACGGCATTATGTTTATTGGGAACAATGGAATTGCATCAGCTCTGGTTCGGCGAAGCATTTTTACACCTGTTACTTCTCTGCAATATCATATATATAATGTGACAATCCCGTCAGTTTATGGTCGATATTTTATTCTCAAGTATTATTGAAAAACATTATTTTAATGTTATATTATGAACTCGCTCATTTTTGGGAAGAAATTTTGGTTTACATCTTAAAGTAGCATCGACTCCGTTTAAACCGGAGAACTCTACGTTACGTGCTTACGTTTACATACACCGTTTTTTATGACAGTCCGACATTTCAGGAAATAAATTTATTCTCGAATATTATTTTGGAATATTAATTTGTGTTGGTTCATAAACTCACAAATTTACGAGAAGAAATTAGGACTTACGTGCCTAATTTAGCCTCTTTTACGACTAAACCGGAAACCCTAGGTTTACGTATATACGCTTTTGAACTCCGTTTTTGATGAGACAATTTTTATTATAATCGTTTTGTGCCGTAGAATCATAAGTTATAAAAACATTTTTCGTAAAACGACCCGAGGGCATGTAAATCGAGGAAACTAGAATCGAGGAGTACTCGTAAAGTAATAAGGGGATGAAACAAGTTATACTCGTAAATTAATAAGTGGGCGGCCATGTATAAGCCACAACACAAGTGTGGTGTCGAGCTTACAAAGAAACTAAGGACACTTGTCCTTAGTTCCTTACTAAACCATCCAAACCACAAAAACTAGCTACTCATACCATTCACACTCATTTCTTACATGCAAAACCACCTAAATTCTCTCTACCCTCCCTTTTTTTCCGTCCATATACCACCACAAAACACCACCATTGATTAAAAATTCTACCATCAATCTTGTTTTAACTTGCACAAGATGAAAACCCATTGAAGACTTGTTGATTTGAAGTGATCCTAACATCTACAAAGAAGTTTTTCTTGGAGTCTAGGGATGATTTTTCTCAAGGTGTTCATATATTTGGTGATCTTGAAAGTGGTCTTTCATATATCATAAGATTGGTTATCAAAAACCAAGTCTTGTTCTCAACCTTTTCATCACTTTGGTGGTATAGAGATTGTTTATTCCTATCGTCTTTTTATTTTGTAAAAGTACTTATGTATTTTCTTTTTAGATGTATATGTATATGATGATGAATGATGATCAAAGTATTATGTGGGGATCTTGTGTTGATAGATTTGGTTAAAAAGACTAAAATCTACATGTAAAGATGTTAAAATCATGGTTAAATTTATAGGCTGTATAAAACAGTAAGTAACCATATGAACACTTGGTAAAAAGGCTTGGATTATTGAATATACAGTTACATATATGATTTTTACATATGTGGTGAGTTTACCACTCAATGGAATCAATAAAATGAGCAAGATATGATCAAAATACTATTAAGGTTCAAATCTGTATAGTCTGTTTTGGACGAATTATTAGGGATACTTAGAGGATGAATGAGCAGTAGCTAAAAAGGAGTTATTTGTAGCACATATTATGTAGTTTGTGCTGCCATATAAAACCCACTAACTTATGATAATACTTATAAAATAAGTTGTATACTATGATAAATAAGTATGACATTGTTATAAAAATACAAACTCAAATGTTTTATAAAGTTATAAAACTATATATAAGTTTTACGTCTTTTCGGCTAAAACCGAAATATTAACGTTTTCACCAAATAAAACTTAGACGGTCGGATCCGTCTAATGTAACATTTCTATAACTCATATAATGATATGTAAGTACATTTAACAAGTTACACATGAAAACCTTTCATACTCTTTCGTAGGTAAAGCATTATAAATCACCATTTTAGCCTCATCATTTTTGGCAAGTTTCTTTTTAGTGTCATCATTAGAATTTTCAAAAGTTACTAACTCTTTCTTTTTGAAAACTTCATTATATTGATAAGGCAAAAAGTCACCATTGGTAATAACATGCCAAATATCTAAATCTTTAGATTTCACATAAATCTCAAATCTATTTTTCCAATAAATAAAACTATCGGCTTCAAAAAAAGGTGGTCTTTGCATAGATTGCCCTTCTAGGTACTTGTTGGAATCCATAGATCGATTCAAGTTTTAAAATACAATATATTTTAAAAAAGCTTGAGCAACCACGTTCTGATACCAACTATAGAAATTAGAAGAGGGGTTGAATAGTTTCTTAAAATTTACTTGTTAAAAGAGGGTTTTCAAAATTCCTTTTCAAAAACCTAGGCTTGAGTAATTATGTGAAATCTTCTTATACACAATATGAACAAGGGATAGTGCAACTAAACTAATAATCACAAGTATATGCTAATAAAGAATAATGAATGTAAAGAGATAAGGAAAAGAAAGATCAAACCAAACACCACGGATTTATAGTGGTTCGGCAACGAAGCTCACTCCTCGTCCCTACTCCACTCCTCGAGTACTCCTTACTCGAGAGTTCACTAATCAACAAGCTCCTTAAGGTAGAGAAACTGTACACAACGTTGCTTATCTAAGTTTCGACTCTGAGCTAAGAGTTGAGCCCTAATCTTAGCTAGGACCAATCTATACCAATATACTTTGAGCACAAAGTATTAACCCTACACAACTTCAAAATAGATAAACCTATTTGGATCTTCACAACACAACTAACTACCAAATAGCACAACTACTTGGATCTTCACTACACAACTCCAAATAACACAACTACTTGGTGATACTATTATGAATGAATAAAACTTGGTCTTCAATAGATCTTGAGGTAGACTCAACACTTCAAGGATGAAAGTGTTCTTCTCTTTTCACTTGAAGAGGAAGATATGGGAGGAGAAAGATTCACTTCTAAACAAGTAGTAATCAATATGTTAGAATTTGGAAATTTGTGTGCAAAAGAGGTGAAGAGAAAATCTGAGAATGGTCCACTATTTATAGGACAAAGGTCCAACGGTCATATCTGAGCGCGGTGCCTTAATTGTGCCTGTGGTTCCTTATCGATAAGGAACCGTATAGGCCTTTAAGGGACCACAGTCGTAGACTCTGCTCCCTTTTGTCTTTTGGTGGGGTAGTCACATCTGGTGGTATAGTTATCCTCAAAGAATATTCTAAACCCAAATGGAATATGCCATTTTCAAATTTTCAAATATTTAATTTAATAAAACATTTTCTTAAAAATAAAGTTTATTAAAAAACTGTCACATTTAATAAAATGTGAGTTTTAAGAAAACTTAAATCCTTGATCACTTAAATAAGATGAAAACTTGTTTGTTCATACCTTAAGCGATAATGGTTGAAATGAACAAATACTTGAACTCAAGAATTCGTTTTTCGTTGTTTTCGTAAATGCTTGTTTTTATATTTTGTCATAATCAAAACAAAGCGAGACCGGAAAATGAAACTAGCGTTTTTGGGCATCATTGCATTAACAGGTTGTCCTAGTGCAATGATGTAAAACCCGCATTAAAATACCATGAACAATACACATGAACAGTAAATACACGAAAATACGATAAAATTAAAACTTTCCATTTAGAATATTATTACACGTGACACGATAATTAATAACAAGTATATATGAATATTATAAATGTGACATGTTCACGATAACCAAATTACCGATAAATAAAACACGAACATTTCATATAAATTGACTTGGGAAAAACTTCGATTTTGTCCTCGGGCCTTATGGGTGTTGCGGCTAGTAGAGCAAAAAGAAAGGGATTGGGCCTTTTGGCCCATGACTCATGCTTAACCAAATAATAAGAAAAACACAGGAGGTTTTCTCATAATTTAGGTTACAGAAAACAAACAAAACCTTGCCTCCCTTCTTTTCTCTTGCCGCCGGCCACATTGATCACCAAGGGGTGTTTGGGACGATTTTGCTACTTGATTCTTTGTGTGTACGTGTTCGTGATCATAACCTTTTCTTCCACGTGTTCGGTATTATTTTTCTTATTAATTCTTTTATGAATTCATGTTATAAATTTAATTAATCTTAAAAAAAGCCATAAAAACATGTGGGATTAATTAATCAAGGATTAATAGGGGTATTTGGTATTGCTTTATTCGGCCGAGACCCAAGCCGAGAGCCTCAAGGCTCTCGATGGTGTTCGTTTTGCCTAGTCGAGACCTCAAGGTCTCGGTGTAGGGTGTGTTTGGCTCGGACGCAGGCAAGGGACCCCGACCGTGAGTCAAGGTATGGTTTTGGTTTAGATCGAGTGTCAACCAAGACCAATAAAGTCTCGGTGGGACTTTTGTTTTGGACAGTGGTAACCGAACAACAAAAATAATGGGAACCGGGGTGAACCGGTGTGAACCGGTGGCGAATCGGTGGGAACCGAGCCCGACAGCGGCTAGCCGTGGCTCGGCAGCGGGTAAACCACTCGAACAGTGGAAACCGGCTAGGCCGGGTAGCCACTGTCAAGGGTGTTTGGCTCGGCTTATATGTGTAACACGGGTACGGGCTCGGGTTAATTTTAAATCACGGGTTCGGTTTTCGGGAAAGTATTAAAAATCAGAAAATACGTTTAATTAAATTATTTCCTAGACTATTTAATTTAATTAAATGCATGACTTAGGTTAAATATTAAAATTAATATTTCATGTATTACCTAAAGTATTTTACTTAGCTTAATTTAATTAAAACATGTACTTTTAATTAAATTCTTATAATGTATAGTTTAATTAATTAACTAAGTTATTTAATTAATAAGCTATAGTACTTGAACCATGACTTGTATTTTACTAATTATACTTTACTTGACGTTAATAATCCAGCTTATTTCTAATTATGGAAACTTACTATTTTTGGAAACTTTCTATTTTTAGAAACTTACTATTTACGGAAACCTACTATTTTTAGAAAGTTACTTAGTATTACAATACAAGTATTATAATACCATACTACATGAATAATAAACAACAGAATACAAGAATAACTACAGTGAACACTTTAAACAGTTAAAACATGACATAACATGAATAATAAGTTAAGAACACTCGGAACCAGTAAAGCACATGTAATTCAGACAACTCATACATGTCCCTATTCTTATGTAGTATTATCCGTCAAGGCGGAGTAGGTTCTTCAGCGTTTTCGTTAGCTTCTACTGGACACAAGGTACGGATTTCCCGTCCTTCAGTAAGGACAACCTCTTCCTCTTTTTGGATTTACCGTATGCAGCCAACTATTTTCACCGGTAGTTAGAGATTAAATGCTTATGTATTAGTTACCTTAGCCATATGCATGCATGCCAGTTTCACCTAGTTATGGAGGTACCATAACCATAACACTAGAGGAACTAGTGTTATGACTTCACCACGGCGGAGTGATAGCTCGTGGCCTCCATTTCAGTTTATTTGGCCTTTATTATTTTATTAACATGTGGAGCGTATGGGTGCATCCTAGTTATAGTGTCAGTCAGGATTTCATGGTAAATGTGGTGTGTGCATTGCATCCTTCACAAGGAGCTGATCCCTCCTACCCATTACCATTTAATTAGAGGCATCCCCTATAATTTGTATGACGAGGTCACCCCTCCAAGTATTCATGCACGTTGTTGACCTCATGACCTATATTGGATTTTGGTATATTAAACTAATACAGATTTTCATAAGTAACATAAGCTATGTTTTCAGAACTAAAACCAGTAAACATGTTATACCTCTAGGTTTCCCAGGACTTATTCATTTCCACTGCCTTTCATGCTTTATATGCTCTTTTATGCTTTCCTTACTCTATGTTTCCATGCTTTATTTTATATCCGTGCACTGAGCGTTATGCTCAGCCGTTTTCCATTTCCATGTTCCCAAACGGTAGGTACCCAAGGTCGCAAGTAAGATCTCAAGAGTATGTGCATTCGGATGGAAGCTATCAAGCCTTCTATATCTTATGCATTTATTCCTACTTTACTTCATTTGGACATTGTTTAGTCCTTTCATTTATAATACTTATATTTGCTTGTGTGTGAGTTACTTGGACTACTGATGTTTGATTCTAGTATTTCCTTTTATGGTCATGAATGTTTAGACATTTACCTTGCATGCTTTGATGACACGCCATAATTTACTATAGCATTCCATCTTAACAAATGGGGTGTTACAAATGAGCTGTTCCATATAACCCCTCATGTCCATGTAATAGGCACTTACAAACTTTCTAGGAGTTTGCTTGGAGCTATGCAAAGCATCTACTAAGTGGTAGATCTCCACAGCTTGCGGCTTTTTCGGACATATCCTTGAGCTCACCAAGCATACGCTTAGGAGAAAATAGCTCATACTTCTTTTGAAGTGGAGGGGTCATTTTCCCTAACATTAAGCAAGCCACCTCCGAGTGCCTTTTAACATTAGCAGCGTGTTCACTCCTTTGCGCTTCAGAAGCTCCTTCAGCAAGATCCTCCGGATAGGGAGTAGTCAAGATATCAATAGTACCCGCTACTCTCAAGACAATTCTTAGTGAGCGGTACCAATCATTGAAGTTTGGGCCAGTAAGTTCAGGACGATAAAAAACGTTTTGAACGCAGAACATATAGTGTTATTGTTGGGTTGAGCCATTTACATAAATACATTCAAATATTAGTATTTTCGATAATAAAATACTTTCAAGAAAACAAAATTACCCTGGTATCTAAACCATAGTATTTTCCTTGAATCCTAGAACATATATTGACATGGATCCATTACATCAGTTGATCTGCTGGTAATGAATGGACTCAACATAGCGACTTGTCGAACAATCCAATTGACAAACAATTTTCAATTTCTAGATATTTAAAGGATTTACATTGCCAAAAAATGTTTTGCATTGTAAACATGTTTTATACCTTCGGAATGCCTTAAGTTTCCAGATCTCACTGAGTAACTTAATTAAGGCGTCTAATCTGAGTAACGTAAAACCATCATAAGAATTATCATTCTATGAAAGTTTTCTCTCCATCACAACATCATCAAAAAATCTCATTTGATGACCTAGTAATTTCAAGTGTTCGTCAATTAGGAGCATTCGACTTAAATTTTAAGGGTATAAATTTGATGTCAAAATTAACGTATGGAGAAGCATGCATACAACTCCATAGCATAAGTTTAATAAAACATTTAGTAAACTTTTACACGAGACTAAATTTCTACATAAACTATGTTGAGTTATTGGTTCAACCAATCAAATAATTTACCCACAAAAATTCACAACGTACTTATGGCTAAAGCACAAACAATAACCTTATTCATTGTGAATTCGGATGTGAATTTGCGGTAAATCAACCTTAAGGTACAATTCAAACAATAATCGTAGGTAATTTCAATTTGACGCACAGGCGAGCCGGGAATTTGGTCAGCGACTAATGGCTTAACACCTCCTTCCTTAACCGGGTACATGACCAGCGGTGCGTTATACCCACTTTATAGTTTGTCAAAAGGAGTAGACCGTTAGATTATTTTTTCAGTTCACCAATCAACGTAATTCTATGTAATTTAGATCTCAAACAAATCTTAATTTTAATATGATTTAGTCCATATTTGTTTTTCTTAAAAAAAACCCTTGTTTACAACAATTCGTACAATTTTTAACATAAACAAGTAAAAAAACTAAATCATAAACACATAATAACAATTTATATGTGCGATAATAAATCAAATAGCCACATGCATACGATTTATTCAATAACCTTTAAATATAGGTTTTTATATTCATATAAATTTTTTCCATAATTCAATATTTATTGAATCAAATAAACGTACGATTTTACGGTCCATGAAAACATGCACGTTCATCATGGATCCACCCTCAAATCTTAACAATTAGATCTCTTCGGATTGTAACCTTTAATTTACATGACATAACAATTAATCATGCAATTTAATCTAAAATTATACAACATGTAATTTGGGGTTTCAAAAATAATTCTTTTTTATATAAAATTCGGCCAAAACCATAATTTTTAAGAAAACCTAAAAAACATGTAGTTTTAACTCAAACAATTATTAGTTAAAAACTTTACATTTTCGATAATTATAACATGTTAAAACAGCTCACTGAAGGTTTATATAGTTCATAACAATTACACAAAACCCTAAACGAGATCAAAGCACACATAGCGGAAGCAATTTAACAAGATCATAATAATAACACAATTATAATTAATCGAATTAGGGTTACATACCTTTACGCTAAAGCAAATCCACATGATAAAGAACGAATCACCAATTCGGGTTTATAACGTACTCCACCAAGATATAGTCTAAAGTAAGACTATATTACGTTCTTGTACACACGTAATACAACGAGCTAACCGTGATTCTAGCACGTGAAACCGAGCTTTTACCCTAGCGGAAAAATCTACCCAACAACCCTAGAGAGGGGCTAGGACTATATTATAAGTAAAAACGAAAGAACATAAAAATCAACCGAAACCCTTTGTGGGTTGTGTGTTGCGAGCGCAAGAGAGAAGAGAGAAGGAGAGATTGGTGTGTTGAATTATGAGGGTGGGGGGTTGTTTATATAGACCCAATTCTTGTAGTCCAAACAAATATAAGGAAAGTTTTTCCCCTTCCCCTTTGCCTCCATAAACGATGGCCCAAACACCCCTTGGGGTGTTCCGGAATCTTCTGTTCTTCTTTCTATTTATTCTACTTACTATTTATTCCATAACGCTCGTTAATATTTAACTCTTAATTATTTAACGATCGTTAAAGTCATAGCTCGGTTTAATTTAATAAATATAATAAATATATTTATTAAATAAATTAGTAAACATAATAAATATATTTATTAAATAAATTAACTCTTTACGTATTGTGTGCAATCCCGTAATCTCGAGTTCGATCCTATCACACAACTGTTAAATATAAGTCCATAAACTTTCAAAACTCTCTATTTCTCTCTGGTTATTCTCTCTAACCATCTCTTTCTCACTTTTGTCTCTTATGATATAAATCTCCAACTCTTGAAGATCATCATCAAGAAATCTCTTAAAACTTTGATCCTTCATTGCTTATTTGTGTGAATGTATTAAGTGTTACCTATACATCCAACATTGTTGTACTCATACATCTACCAGTTGTGTAATATTGTGGTTAGTATTTTAATCCTCAAAATACATAGTATGAAGGAAGTTGTTGTACCCGGTTGAACGGACACGACCACTTAGCTTAGGTGTCGATATATTGTAAGCGACGTGTAAAGGTTTTCTTCGCCGAATAAAGGAGGTTGATTGACTAGTGAAAGTCGAACTCTCGAGTTGGATACTCGGGGAGTGGAATTAAGGGAAACATGAGTGAGATCTTGCTAGGCCGAACCATTATAAATATCTTGTCTTGTATGGTTTGATTATACTCTCTTTTATCTTTATTACTTGTCTTGTTTAATATCATACATACTCGATCTATATATTCTTAGTAATCACAACAAAAGTTTCAAAGAGTTAAAATAAATCGGTAAAACTATTTAACCCCTTCTAGTTTTTTACAATGTGGTTATGTGATAGTTGGAATGAGGTCATTACTTGATTTAGGGATAGAATTTTCGTTTAGAAAGCTAAGACTCTCTCAATCGGTGGTATATTCACTCTTGTTAGATTATTTTTAGAAGCTTGCCAATATATTGTTGCTCATTATTCAAAGTTCTTAAAAAAGTTAGCAATATGTTGAAATGAATTCAATGTCCTTCTTCTAGAGTTATAAGGAGAAACAAAATTCTATCTGATGGGTCAAGTAGGAAAGCATTCTTTTGGTTCCGAAGTGATGGGGTTTGGGAATGAGAAACTTATGTCCTGTTTAGTTGGTGAAAATTTTCCCATTTTTTCAGAAAATTTTTCATTTGAAAATTAAAAAACAGAAAAGTTGTTTAGTAGCATCATTTTCCAAAAATTTTCTACAATTCCAAAAATTTCATTTTCTAATTGTATAGAAAATTGGAAAACCCCTATTACCCTTTTCTAAATTTTTAACTTTTTTCTAGAAAAAGAAATCCCTCTTTTCTAGAAATTTGGAAACAGAAAAATATAAAAAAATTTCCACAACTAAACACACCCTTAGACTTTCTTTCAAAATGGAAAAGACGCTTTCTTATAAAGAAAAACGCTTTTGGAGTATGGTAATTCAAAAGTTTTATGGCGATGAAGGTTGTTTTGGAACTCCTTTTGGGTGTTTGACGGTAAAGAGATTTGGTGTGATATTATAAAGGCGGGTAATTCTATTGAAAAAAAGTCCTTTTTTTAAACTTTCCTTTACCCAAAATATTTCAAGCGCGCAAACATTTCTCTTTTAGTAAAAACATGGTGTCTAAGTACTATGCATCTCCTGGATATGTTTCCAAGGCTTTATGCTCTCACTCGATCAAGATTTTAAAGTCAATGACCGATGACATCTTATATATGGGAATTGGGGAGGTAACTAGGAATGGAGACCCCCACGTGGCAGAGTTGTAGATGATATTTCTTCTCGCATATCTATAATTGGCTATTTGGTTATTTCGACTAATGTGGTTGAACCAGAAACATACTCATGGTTTATGGATAGTTCGGGCAGACTCAAGGTAAAGAAAACCCTCTCAAAACTGGTTCATAATATTATGCTTTAAGACTTTATCCTACGCATTCATCATATGCTAAACTCATGGATCATTTAGAAAGAAAATATTTTTGTTTGGTGGGTATTTGTAAATATATTGGCTACGCGTTCAAACATCCTGAGGTATTAATATAACTTAGAGTTGTTATCCCTTTTGTAATGACATGGAAGGGGATGGACATATCTTAATTAAGTGCCCTCGGGTTCTTGAATTGTCGAGAAAGTTATAGAGTTGGTGGCATTTAACGCCCCCAACTATTCATTCATCGTTCATGATTAAAGATATTTCATTAGTCTTTATAACTTGCGTGTTTGTCCTTAACTCAGAAAGGCTATTCATGGTAGTTTCTCAATGCATTTATGAGCAATTTGGAAATGTAGCAATAAGGTGATCAATTCTCCATTAGATATTTGGTTCAATGAGTTAAAGATGAGTATATATTTATGTTCATCCAACAAATTTCGAAGACATAAAATTTGACCCGTTGTTCTCTAAAGCCTACATCAAATAATACATGAGACTATCAAAATTTATTAATTAAAAGAGTTATTAATTAATTGATAAATTAATAATTATTAATTTATATATTAATTAATATTTTATTAATTTATAGTAGAATAAATAGTTTACAAACATCTTTCAAACTTCCACTTAATTATTGTATATAATACATGTATGTATATCAAATGAACGACCCAATTTGAAAGAAACTTTCAATCACCATCTTATTATACTTCTTGTGTTCAATATATCACTTTATGGATATTAAAAATATTTTTTATATAAATACAAGATCAAAATAGGTTAACACAAATAAATCATACACACAACATGGCTTCCCATCTTAAAGGTGTGAAAAAAACAACAGTGACAAACCAGATTCGAAGAACATTATGCAAGCACAACAAGGATAATCCAAGTCTCACTCAAAAGCAATTGTAAGAATGGGTTCATAGTAACTATGGTTTGCAGGTGAGTCAAGTGACAATATCGAATACAGTTAAGCGGTCACATTGAACACATTGAACAATTTTTTGTTGAGCTATGAGAAAACAACACCAGAAGTTCTTACCATGCTGAGGAAAATTAGAGACGGAATTCAAGGCGAAATTGATTTCAACAAAAAATAAAAGACAATTGAGTCATTTTTCAAAAAATCTTCATAAATCATTCATGTAATATGATATATATATAAAGAATTATTAATTTATATTTTATATAGGGTCTAAAGAAATTATCAAAAATATATTATCTTATAATTTTAGCGAATTATTAATTTAGCATCCTATCCCCGAGTTAAAACCGGCAAAAATATTATCTTAAAGAGTTTATTAAATAATCGAATATTAATTTATCGAGTTTGTACTGTATTTTCTTAATGTAACGTAGTTCTGATTTTCTTCTTTCTTGATTTTGACCGCTTTTTTGTTTGGAATTTGCTATACCATGCCCAGTGGGAAATATCTAAATGCATTTATTATACTTAGGAGCTGTTTGGTTCATGTGTTTATAATACATGGGTTTATAAACCTGCAAGATTTCAAACACTGCTAATCTTAAACCAATGTATTAAACATTGTGTATCATGTTTGGTATGTAAAATATGTGACAAAAGATTTCAAATGTAAATTACAATATCACCCTCATCTTCATCGATTAAAAAAAACCACATAAGAACAGTAACAAAATTATTTTGAATTTCCACCGACAAACTTTTTCTTCATTAGATAGATCTCATATCAAATGAAAAGAGCTACACAAAATAAATTAATATTGCTAAGCGCTAACTTAGAATTGAATTTTCATATGGCTTGTACCCACAAAATTCAATGTGGCAAAATCTATTAAAATCAAAGGAGAGAAGTACAAAAATCATCCATGTGGTATGTCGAAAAATTAAATTACATCCTTTGTTAACTTTTTGGACAACAGCTATCCCTCCGTTAGTGCGCGGGGCACAATACATCCATCATGGACTAACGGTGCACATGCTTTCTCGTTAAA
This sequence comes from Glebionis coronaria, assembly GCA_025667525.1. NCBI lineage: Eukaryota > Viridiplantae > Streptophyta > Magnoliopsida > Asterales > Asteraceae > Glebionis > Glebionis coronaria. The sequence continues at coordinate 1,118,302 of JANFOE010000447.1, read as the reverse complement.
AATTAACAAAATCTAAAAGAGAGGGTATTCTTGTCTTTTTCCTTTTCCAGGGATGTATTGTGAACCTTATCATAAATAGTTTCAAAAAAAAATTATTTTTGAAAAAAAAAATTATTTTCAGAAAAAATAAGTTTTATTTTCTCGAAAAAAAAATATTTCGAAAAAAAAATTATTTTCGGAAAAAAAAGTTTTATTTTCTAAAAAATAAGTTTTATTTTCGAAAAAAAAAGTTTTATTTTCGAAAAAAAAAATATTTTCGAAAAAATATGTTTTATTTTCGGAAAAAAGTTTTATTTTTGAAAAAATGGTTAATGTTTGAAAAAAAAAATTTTATTTTCGAAAAAAAGTTTAACAAGAAATAGACTTTTTTTTATAAAAAAGTCATTTCTTTTTTCGAAACAATATTTTTAAGAAAAAAATAATATTTTTTCGAAACAAATTTGGTTTAAGAATTTAATTTTAAAAAAAAAAATGTTTTTTTTCTTTTTAGAAAAAGATAAACCTTTTTTTTTTAAAATAATTTTTTGTTTTGAAACAAGTTTTTTTCAAGAATAAATTTTTTTAAATAAATCTTTTTTAGAAAATTAATAAAATATTTCAAAACAAAAAAATTTAAAAAGAAAGTTTATTTTTTTTCGAAACAAACATTTTTTCAAAAAATTAAACTTCTTTTTCGAAAAAAAAGAATTATTTTTCAAAAAAAAATTAAATTCTTTTTTCAGAGTTTTTGTTTCGCTAAAAATTTTTTTTCCCGAAAATAAAACATATTTTTTCGAAAATAAAACTTTTTTTCCGAAAATAAAATATATTTTTTCGAAAATAATTTTTTTTTTTCCAAAATAAAACTTATTTTTTAGAAAATAAAACTTTTTTTTCCGAAAATAATTTTTTTTTCGAGAATAAATTTTTTTTCGAGAAAATAAAACTTAATTTTTCTGAAAATATTTTTTTTTTCAAAAATAATTTTTTTTAAACTATTTATGATATTCTGGGAAAGGAAAAAGACAAGAATACCCTCTCTTTTAAACTTTGTTAATTTTTAACGAGAAAACATTTGTACCGTTAGTCCATGAGGGATGTATTGTGCCCCACGCACTAACGGAAGAATGGCTGTTGTCCAAAAAATTAACGAATGATGTAATTCGATTTTTCGACATACCACAGAGATAATTTTTACACTTCTCTCAAATCAAAGAGAAAAAAATATGAATCTAAATAGTTTTGACGTGTACCATTATCAAACCTTTTTTTAGGAAAAACTTGTCTTTGTAAAACTGAAATTGAGTCTTATGCAATATATTGAAGAACCAATTAAAAGAAAAAAAAAAGTAAAATGAAGAAGATTATTGAAAAATATGCAAGTGATGAAGTTTGAGCAAAAAGAAGATGTAGAGTAAGTAAATGGATAACGATGCCATTAGTGGCAATATTATTCAGCTGGCCCCACAAGTTTATAAACACATCCATCTTAAGCTGCATTCTTAGAGGGAACGGTGTGGCAAAGAGGGGGGCTCGCCGTGCCTAGGTGGCACGCTCGCCGCCCCTCGCCGCCGCTCGCCGTTACACCGCCCCCCCCCCCCTCGCCGGTTCTTAAATGTCACAAAGTGACATTGCTCGCCGTTTAAAACAAGTGGGGCCCATTTGAAATATTACCGTTTCAAACGGCTATATTTCTTAAAAAAAAAAAAAAAAAATTTTAAAAAACTTTTTTTTCTTATAAATACTACCCAAATTTCTTTAAAAACCACACACAACAAAAACATTCAACTAAACTTTCACAAAAAACTTGAATATGAGCACCTCGTCGGATTCGTACCAGTCAGATATCGAAGAAATGGAAGAAGTAGAAATGGTGTGGAAGATTAACGAAGAGGAAGAAGATGAAGTTCATTCACATCGCAGATACATTTGGCGTGAACGTGACGTCGCCGAACAACGTTTAATGGAAGATTATTTTGGTCCAGATCCAAAATACCCGGCAGAAAAATTCAGATTAGGATATCGGATGAGACGGGAGCTGTTTCTGGAAATTGTAGAAGGTATTGAAACTTATTGTGCAACAAATAATCCTTTACCCAAGCATTTTCATTTTTTTACTATTCGATATGATGCTACGGGTATGAAAAGTATGAGTGTCATCATGAAATGCACATCCGCTCTTCGCCAATTGGCAAACGCCACGGTGGCGGATGGGGTAGATGAATACTTGCAAATGGGTGAACATTGTGCCCGTGATTGTCTAGACTATTTTACTATGTGCGTTATAGATTTGTATATGCCCGAATTTTTAAGAAAGCCTACACCAAATGACGTTCAAAACATATATAACGCACATAATACGATTCACGGGTTACCGGGTATGCTAGGTAGCCTTGATTGTATGCATTGGGAATGGATTAATTGTCCTAAAGCGTGGCACGGGCAATTTGGGAGAGGTGATAAAAAACACCCAACCCTCATTCTAGAAGCCGTTGCATCATACGATTTGTGGATTTGGCATGCATTTTTCGGGGTTGCAGGTTCGAATAATGATATTACTGTGTTGCATCATTCACCATTGTTCGACGACCTTTTGGCTGACAACGAACCAGTGGCACCATATCTTGTAAACGGGCAGGTATTCGAAAGAGGGTACTACCTTACAGATGGTATTTACCCTAAATGGTCATGTTTTGTTAAGTCGTTCAGCCAAGCACGTGATGACAAAATCCGCTGCGTTTAAACGGCGTCAGGAAAGTGCCCGGAAAGATATTGAAAGGGCATTTAGTGTCCTACAAGGACGATGGCGTATAATTGCTCAACCGGCGCGTGCTTGGACTGTGAACAAGCTACGCAGGGTCATGTACACGTGCATCATTTTGCATAATATGATTTTGAAGAATCAAGGGTATGCGATTTCCGAAGCAGTTGAAATGTACATCACTCCTGGGAACCATTTGTTAAGGTCATGGGTCGAGCGATGTGAAATACGTCGCAGGAAACAAAGAGAACTCCGAGATAGAGACGTACATGCAAGGCTTCAACGGAACCTCATTGAGCATGTTTGGGCACAAGAGCAACCATGAATAATCGACCGTATTGTATTTTTTTTTTCGTATTGTCTTTTTCGTATTGTCTTTTTTTTCGTAGCGTAATTTTATTTCTCGTATTTGTATTTTATTTTGTAGTATTTTGTAATTTTTAATTTTATGAAATGAATTTTTATTTTGTGTGAAAATTGAAAAATTAAATAAAATGGTGAGTGGTGGGACCCAAGTGAAGAGGAGAGAGACTAGTTGTGATAAAGGGGGTGTTTTTGGAGAAGAGGAGAGAGATTAATTGGTATGACGTGGCGCTGATGTGGCGTAGTGAAGAGGAGAGAGATTAGCCATGATACCTTTGCCTCTTAGCCCGTCGTTTTATCGTCATTTTAATGCAAAACCGCTTTCTGTTTTTTCAACCAAACACTCTACCCTCATGGCCTCATGGTTTTTAATTTCAAAACACACGAAACCAATGAATACTAGCCAACCAAACGGGCCCTTATTATTTCTATATTTCATACCACTTTACATTAACAAGGTACTAAGCCCGCGCTTCGCGGCGGATTGTGGGACGTTTGATTATTTTCTGCCCATTACCATATGTAAACTTCAATTTTGGAAAGTACAGTGAAAACCATTGCGTTATAGTGGAGATTAAGGAAACAACAACTTTCCTTTCTATAAAATGTATCACATATCTGTATTCATGTTATCAAAAGAGTGACAAATACTTCATCTACCATAACGTTTTTAATCCGTCACTCATTCATATGCGAAGAAATGTCAGTCTATTCACGATACTCAAGAAATTCAAATCACCTCAACCATGTCTTACCGTATCTAGTGACAGTATGCAATTCCGTTTTCCCATTCTTCCTCTTTGTCCTTATGCAAGGAGCAGCTGCATCCAAACTGCCGTTCCCAACATCAAAACACACATTATGTGATAGTTGCGGAGTACATCAGGCTCGAGTTTTTCACATCGCATACTTTACAAAGCTCGTGCCATAATGCCAAAGGCTGGTCCAGTGTTCCTGGATTATAATACCAAACATTGTCAATCGAGAAGATAAGCTGTTCTTACACCCAAATGAGAATATATATGTAACTTAAGCAAGTCATATGTTCACTTTCGATTTTAACTGCCACCTTAGAAAAAATTGTGCGCTGAAAGCCCGTATCTACTTTCTCCATTTTTTTGCTGTTGTATACAGTCTTTAAAAGTGCTCTTGATTAACTTAGTATATGCACCTATCACCCAATCGAACCCGACTTAACCCATTTATAATAATGTGTTAAAACTGAGACCACGAAAGTACATTATTACCTGCCGTGCCAATCTCAATAGTATCGCCGAGTATATTTCTCAGCCAACCCGTGCATCTGCGCTGGAAATCTTGTTCCGCAGAGTAGTGCTACACATTTGTTGCTGGTAGATGTTGTTGAAAGAGTCTCTCTCGACGGCCAACATTGGAAGAGTTTGGCGTGTAACTGCCTGATGTTGTCATCATTAGGAATTCGTAACTCAATATCATTAAGAAAAAGTTCATCCCAACTTGATTGGTAAGTTGACAGTTTGGAAGAATCTGTGACTATCTTTGTTGACACAACGACTGTGTTCTACAGCCGTGTTGCTTAAGTCTTGGTTTGCTGTGCTATAGCTCGCAGCACATTATCCGATGGCTTTGCTATCACACGTTTCTTTATAGCCTACCTAATATCTTCGCTGCAGCGAGAGCAGCTGTTGTTGGTTATCCAAGCGCTGATCATTGTCCAAGTAAGGAAAAAACACCAAACATCAGCAGTCGACATGTAAGATAGGAAAGAATAGAAATTTTAAAACAGCTAATAACATTGAAGATAAAGAAAACAACTTATGTCAACATATAATGATGCTCCTTATTTCACATAAAGTTAAACACGTAGGTATAGAACTGAAAATCATCCAATTGTTTCATTTCATCTAAAATATAAACATCAACTAATATTATTCTGTTTATTTTTGCTGCTATTCAACTAACATAACGGGTTTATTTACGTTGCTATTAATAACCTCAACAACTAAGCAAATTCACTAAAACAAATCAGAGGAAAATTCTTAGAGATCAAATAAAGGTACCATTATCTCTTACAACAAGGAGCTGGACTACTGCTATTCGTCTTCAACAGCTGTATAAAACAATTATGAGTGAATTAATAAATGCAGGGTATGAAAATACATACAGTTAAAAGCAGAAGTGATAGTTTTTAATCATCCATACAAAAAAGAATTGTTATGTAGTTCATAACCCACGTTGCTAATTTCAAGCTATAACTTTAATAAAACCCTACATATAACAGAAAACAAACAACAAAGAGCGAATTTTTACCTGGTTAACATAAACTCACAAAAGCAATCGAGGTTTTGATCGAGTTCTAGTTCATACGGAAGCCATCACATTTCATCACTCTTCTATATCATTATAACATATAAATAATCTGGTGTTAATCATTTTTAAACCACAACTCACGCTAAGTTTATTGTCGTTAAAAACAGGAAACGTAAAATGATGGCATGTTGGGTCACTTTTGAGCTCTAATATACGTCGAATTCTCTTAACAACATAACTAATTATTTCTAGGAATCTAAACTACACCTAAGTGGCTATAAGAACCCATATAATAAGCCCTTAAATCCAAGTATTGGTTATCTAAATATCCATGTGAAAATTTGTCCCCAGCAGTTACTATAAAACCAAAACGTAACCTCTAGAGAGTGATTATCGAACCTTAATAACTTGCGAACCTACTTCACATAAACTCACAAAAGTAATGAAACTCCTTGAAAGCTTATTTCTTTATTTTGATTATTATTTCTTTGACCTTCTAATCAACAATGAAACTCCAAATCAATAAACCATCGACAACAGAACTCCTAAAATAAACCCTCGACAATGAAACTCCTAACCTCCATATGAGACAGGTCCGACCTCTTTTTCGATTAGTAGCGCCATCTGAATCAAAAACCTCCACAACGAAACATCTAAACGAATAAAACCGAAAAAAGCCAATTTTTGATTACAGTACAAAAATTAATAAACTTTGAATAAAAAGAAAAATAAAAAAACAAAAATAATTATAAAAATAAGTAACCATTTTCTTAGAGTATGAACAACTAATATCAGCTTTACCATAGATGTGGAGGAAATCATCAAATAGTCAGGCATCCTGTTGTTGCCGTCACGGCTTATTTTTATCAAAAAATCTGCACACAAAAAAAGAACAACTCCAGGTTAATCTACATCCCCAAACAATAAGCTTTTCAAATCATTAAAATCAAAACGAAATAAACATTTAAAATTAAATCCCTATCCTAAAAAGGGCAACTAAATCCTATCCTAAAAAGTCAATCCCTGTCGTTATCCTAAATCTGGTAGCAAGAAAGAAACCTAAATGAAGGCAAGCTAATCTGATTTCGCTAATTCCCTGGAATGATAAACGGTTATGGTGGTATAACGTAATAAGTTTCGTAAGAACAGAACAGGCGGATCGAAAGAAAATCAGGGATAAAAATTAACAAACCTAGTGGATTAGATGTTGAGATGTAGTACCCAGAATGAATTGGTTAATGAAAGGGGATTTTATATCCCAATCTCCACCTGGGCAACAGATGGCGCAAAAACGGAGAAAAAAGACACGTAATTAGCGAGTGGGGGATATGACACTCGCAGCGAAGAGACAATGGAATTTTTTTATACTACTCACAAAGACAGAGAAGCGCGTGAAGAAAAACTGGTGTGAGGTATGGAAAAACGTGAGTTAACCGACCATCTTTCTTTAACAATATTCTCGTAAATAAATGAATGTATAATTAGCTACATATTTCATAGTATACCAATTTTAGCCTTCTTTTCATTTTGATTCTCTTTTTAATTTGAGCAATTCTCGTCATAATAGTACAATATTCATCCTTTTTATAATTTGCGCAATTCTTGCATGTGTTATAATAGTACCAGATTTTTTTGAGCAAAATAATATAACCAGATTTGCTAACATGGATATTAGTCGGTGTACAATATTTAATTCCGTAAGATATAACATACTTTTTTACTTTAACTAGACGAATACTCGCGCATAGCGGCGGAAATATCTAGTTGCAAATTATTAACGATATGCAATATTGTGATAAGTGTTTTGTGTCATGTTCAACATAAAACGAGAAAGATCAAAATGTAATTGCAAACGATTGTAACATGTGATAATTCGATTATAACAAAAATTCTTGACATGTAGTTTATATAAAAACATTTAGTGACACTGAAAATAAAACATTACATGACATTCGAAATGTAGACTCCTCATTTATGGAACTCTTAAATTAGTTTCATTAATACATTCACTTGTACGTGAAATCCATTTACACAGCGTAATACAAAGTTAGTCATGCGAGAAAACATAATGGTAAAAATAGACACTCCCATGTAAAATTGTTTAAATCTGAGCTTTATATATAAGTTGAAAGAATATATTGAGCTCTTACGCCTAAGCTTTACCAAAAAATAATGTAACACACGTACACCCCAAAGGACATGACAACCACAAAGTAAAAACTAACATGATGTACAACTTAGATAAAAAAAGTGATTAAGAACAAGTGTACGTAAGTAATTATAAACTTGAGGCGAAACAAAAATAACACATAAATAAGATACCATAACTTGGAAAGCATTCGTCCATATATATATATATATATATATATATATATATATATATATATATATATATATATATATATATATATATATATATATATATATATATATATATATATATATATATATATATATATATATATATATATATATATATATTACCAAAATAATAAACAAAACTACCATTCTCATTCTTCTAAATAAAGAGTCTAAAAGTAAAACCTTCATTTCAAGATATACAACTTCCAGAAACAAAACTTAACAAAATAAAAGAAGCATAATTGTAGCCCAAAAGCCGATATATAAGCAATTCTAACATATTTTGTTTTCAACAAGATAGATACATCTTCTTGACACCACAAATCTTCTTGCTTTGTTCTTCTTTGTCTTTAACTATTTCGTTGACCTCTCAACCTTGGAATCAAGTCAATTCTGCATAAATTCATATATAGATTTACAAGAAGGTCACATTATAAGGTTGCTCTCGTCAAGATCATCTAAAAGCAGGTCGCACTACACATGCAAATAAAATGTATATAAACTCGAATGTAAATAAAACAAACCTCAAAAGCATCGTCAACATTGTTTACATTTTTCATTGCCATCAATCCATCATCTCTTGTCTTCTTCGTGGTTGTGGCTTCTTTTGCTAAGGAACATTATTAGAACATTAACATTAGAACTTGAACATATGTATCGTAAACAAATGCATCTTAAACAATCACTCACAATAATATAGTTAGAATTAAGTAGGTACCCAGAATATAATATCATTACATTTTACCTAATCACCACTTACGAACTGTTTAGAAAAAGAGTACTAAAGCAAACATTTGGTTGAGTGTTTTGACGGGGTCATGTTGTTGAAGAATGACGATGATGTGAAAACACAAAGAAAGGATTATTTATACTCAGTTTTCATTACAGTTTTTGGACACAATTTTGAATATGATTTTGAATCATTAGGATTACATTTAATTTTCAATTAAACATATCAATAAAATTAAAAAAGAAATTATGTTTCCTTAAGTAAATCGAATATTGAATCATTATATTTTTAGACAAAATCGTGTCTTTGTGATAGAGCCAAAAAGTTTCTCAAAATACAATTAGAATGCTAGAATAGTTTCAATAGTGATTTTAGAGCTTGAATTGTTTTCAAAAAGCTTAAATATTAACAAATGAGCTTGAATTGTAAGACATAGCTGTCATTTTAAAGAAGGTCTTCATATTCTATTCATAGACCCTTTTATTAACCATTTAATTTTGCAATTCTGTGTAATGTAGTATACATTTTCAATAATTCCTAATTCCATATATAAGTTACAATAATGAATTTTCAACAATTTCAACATTCAAGATACATAGATTAGACGCATCAGTCACATACCGCATCTCCAAATAAGTTGATGAGAAAACTGAAGAATAACATCATCAGTATACCTAAATTCTCACGAGATGTCTCTTACAAGTTTAGCTAATTTTAAACCCCTGTATTAATTCTTTGATTTGTTTCTAATTATTTTTAGAATTAACATTATTATATCCGAAAATACATTCAGATTCCAATGTTATATAATGTAACACCCCATTTTGGAAATGGAATATTACGCATATCATGGCGTGTCATCAAAGCATACAAGGATAAATGTCTAAGCATTATTCAACCATAAAAGGAAATACCGGAAACAAACATCGGTATCCCAAAGTAAAGCTCATCACACACAAACATAAATACTGTAAAAGGAAGGACGAAACAATGTCCAAAGCAACTGTATCAAAGTAAAGGAAATGCATAAAGTAAAGAAAGACAATAAAGCTTCCAATCCATATGCACCTACGTTTCAGATCTACGAGCGTCCCTGAGTACCTGCCGTTTCGGGAACATGAAAAGGAAAACGGCTGAGCAAGACGCTCAGTGCACGGATGTACAATAAAGCATGATATAGGATAAGCATGTAACATATAACAGCGGAAGACTAAGTACTGAGTAAACTGGTTAAGTAACATGAAAACTGGTTTTATAGTTTGAAAAGCCTTATGTTTAACCTGTGAAAACTGTTTTAACATATAAATACCATAGCCCTATAGGTCATGAAAAGGTCACGTGCATGAATACTTGGAGGGGTGACCTCATCATGCTGATTAGAGGGGATGCCTCTAATCAATATACTGATTTGGGTAGGAGGGATCAGCTCCTTGTGAAGGGTGCAAGGCACACACCACATTCACCATGATAAACTGAATAAAACATGTAACTAGGATGCACCCATACGCCCCGACTGATATAATAATATGGCCAAACTGAAAAGGGACGCCACGAGCAATCACTCCGCCGTGGGGAAGTCATAACATCGGTGCCTCCAATGCTATGGTTATGGTACCTCCATAACTAGGTGAAACTGGTCATGCTTGTATATGGCTATAGTTTATGCTAAATTAACATAAGCAGTTCAAAACAATAAAACAAATGCTGGGGAAAACAGTTGGCTGCATACGGGGAAATCCTAATAAGGAAAGAATGTCCATACTGTAAGGACGGGAATCCGTACCTCAAGTCCAGTGAAATGAACGGAAGAAAGACTCCTACTTCTGGATCACTAATGCTACATGAATACACACGTGTATAAGTATCGATTCACTGATTACGTACTGGGTTCTGTGTCTTGTTATAGCTGATTTGGTATGTTTTAGGTCATGGTTCACTGTTTTAAGCCTTAAACTGTGTTTATCTTGTATTTCTGGTTTATCTGATTAAGTATTACTGGTGTTTCATGTATTAATATACTTACTGTATAATAATAAGTAACTTTCCAAAAATAGCAGGTTTCCAAAAATAGAAAGTTTCCAAAAATAGAAAGTTTCCAAAAATAGAAAGTTACCAAAAATAGAAAGTTTCCAAAAATAGAAAGTTTCCAAAAATAGAAAGTTTCCAAAAATAGAAAGTTTCCAAAAATAGAAAGTTTCCAAAAATAGAATTTACTGCCTAAAATAGATTAGTTGCCTTATTTAATTAAGTTTCTATAAATAGAAGTTTCCATAATTAGAATTAAGCTGATTATATAAGCTAACATATAAGTCTAAGTGTTATAAGCTTACTACTTAAGTCATATGATATAGTGTATAGTTTAATTATTATTTCATGTATTTTAATTAAACTATAGGTTAAGCATTTTAATTAAAGTATAACATGTATAATTAAAATGAAATGAAAATACTTAGGTTAACATGTGTATTATTATTAATAATAATATAACCTAAGTCATGTCTAAATTAATTAATTATAGGCATGTTTTAATAATTAATTAATTATAACTTATAACATAAAATACTTAGGTTAAATTAATGTCATGATAAACTAATAATTAAAATAACCTAAGTCATGATTTAATTAATATTTCATGTTATTAATTAATTATATCCTAAGTTCATGATTCATAAAATTACATGTAACATAGATCATGATTTTAACCAACGAACCGTGAACCGGGTATGAATTCGACACCGTACCCCGGGCCAAACCCGGGGCACACGTGTCCCCTTGCTGCCGTGGGTCCCACATGAGCCAACCAAGACCATTTGTGGTCTTGGTGGTGGCGGCAATAGCAAACCAAACCCCCCTCGGGTTTGTTTTGCTAGGCGGCTAGAAACAAACACCCCTTTAAATCATTCCTTGATTTTATTTAATACCAAAACATGTTAGATCAATGATTAATTATCTTGTTTTCATAAGAAAAATAATAACATGTTCATGAAAATAATCAAAGATCAAAAGAATTAAAAAGAATTAAAAAGAAGGGTTAGAAAGGTATACCACTATGTAGCTTGGAAAAAGGATGAACAAACACGTATTCTAACACTTGTTTTCAAGATCAAAATCAATCAAACACCCCCTTATGATGGTGTATAGGTGGCGGCACAAAGGAGGCAAAAAGGAGAGGAGAAAACTCTTTTTAGGGTTTTTAGTTTATTTCTTGTAAAATGAAAAGTGAAAACAAGTTTAACACTTTACCCCCCTTTACTTGAAAAGTCCATGGGCTAAGCCCATTTGTCTATGTGTGCCGTGGGTATGGGGGCCCCACATGGGGTACCCGTACCTTTCTCGTGTCCCGATGTTTCGTGTTCGTTCGTGGTTAAACGTGCTCGTGTTTAACGTGTTTCTGTTTCTTGTAACGTGTCGTTTATCGTAAACTTAACGCTCGTAATTATATTATAAGTATTTACGTAATTATTTTAGTTAGTATTTTAAATGGTGTTCATGATTTAATTATGTTCACGTGATATATCATTAACTGTTTATCATGGGTTCGTACGTAATCGATACTTGTCATGACATACACGTATGCACTTGCTTGATTATTAGCACATGAATGTGATCAATACTACATGAGGTAAGTTTTAATCTAGAACGTACGATCTTAAGGGCACTGTTCATGGTAAAAGCATGCGGGTTTTACAATTCTTCCCCCCTAAAAAGAATAATTCGTCCCCGAATTATAGATAAAGTAAGCTGAAAAGAAGTGACATACCCGAACTCAAAATATGAAGTGAGGGTAAGAAGCCCGGATAGACTCCTCTGTTTCCCAAGTGGCTTCCCGCTCGGTATGGTCCCTCCAAAGGATTTTGACGAATGGAATCGTCTTCCTTCTCATGACTCGTTCTTGCCTGTCGAGTACTCGTTCGGGTTCTTCTACAAACGTGAGATCTTCACGTATCTGTTCCAGTGGATACTGAACCATGTGAAGGGGATGATAATTGTACCCTCTGAGTAAGGACACATGGAACACGTTATGCACGTGCGAAAGCTGAGGAGGTAACGCCAATCGGTAAGATACTTCGCCGATTCGTTCAACGATATCAAATGGTCCGATGAACCGAGGACTGAGTTTTCCTTTGATCCCGAAGCGTTTAACACCACGTGCCGGCGAAACCTTGAGGAAGACGTGATCTCCCACATTAAAATGTATGTCCCTACGATGCTTATCGGCGTAACTCTTCTGACGTGACCGTGCTTCCTACAGTTTCTGTTTAGCTACCTCAATCTTCTGGTTGGTCATTTCTATAATCTCTGGTCCTTCAAGTGTTCGCTCTCCCACTTGATCCCAGCAAGTTGGAGCGCGACACTTTCTGCCATACAACATTTCGAAAGGAGCACATTTGATACTTGCGTGCCAGCTGTTGTTGTATGCAAACTCAACTAAACAGATGTAATCGTCCCAATCACCTGTCCATTCCAACGCACACGACCTTAACATATCTTCCAATGTCTGAATTGTTCGCTCCGACTGTCCGTCCGTTTGAGGATGAAAGGCTGTGCTCAGCTTAAGTTGTGTACCCCAAGCTTTTTGCAGACCTTTCCAGAATCGCGACGTGAAACGAGGATCTCTGTCTGAGACGATGCTGGAGGGAGTGCCGTGGAGTCTCATGATCTCCCTTCTGTACGTATCTGCGAGTTTACTTACCGGATCTTCCTTGCGTATCGGTAAAAAATGAGCTGATTTGGTGAGTCGATCAACAATGACCCAAATAGCATCGTGCTTTCTCTTGGTAGGCGGAAGACCGGTAACAAAATCCATGGTGATTTTGTCCCACTTCCACTCTGGAATATCCAACGGTTGAAGGAGACCGCCAGATCGCTGATGTTCAATCTTAACCTGCTGACAGGTAAGACATTTGGAGACATACGTGGCTACATCCTGTTTCATACCACTCCACCAAAAGTGCTGTCTGATGTCATGGTACATTTTTGTCGACCCAGGATGTATAGAAAATGGGGAGCTGTGAGCTTCAGCTAACAATGCTTCCCGGAGTTCTTGATTATCAGGAACACAAAGTCTCGTGCCCTGCCAAACGATACCGTCTGCGTCCATTCTGAATTCTGTCTGCTTTTCCAAATTCTGAATTATCGCCCAAATCTCTCCATCATCCTTCTGCGCTTCCTTGATCCTAGTCAGTAACTCAGGTTCTACTGTAAGATTCGCCCAGTATCCGTGCTGCCCACGTACCATGATTTCAATGTCAAGCCGCTCCAAGTCCCTTATGTTTTGCTCCTTGATCTCAATGCCGTTTATCATTCCGGACTTTCTGCTGAGTGCATCTGCTACTACATTAGCTTTCCCGGGATGATACTGTAGGTTAATATCATAATCCTTCAACAGTTCCAACCATCTCCTTTGTCTCATGTTCAATTCTCGCTGTGTGAAGATATACTTCAAGCTCTTGTGATCCGTGAAAATGTCGCATGATTCTCCGTATAAGTAATGCCTCCATATCTTCAATGCGAATACCACTGCAGCAAGTTCCAGGTCATGCGTAGGGTAGTTTTCTTCATAGGGCTTAAGCTGCCGTGAAGCATACGCGATCACTTTCCCATGTTGCATGAGAACACAGCCCAGTCCCTTCCCCGATGCATCGCTATAGATCTGAAATCCACCTGTACCAGATGGGAGAGTAAGAATAGGTGCAGATACTAACTTCTGCTTTAGGTCTTCGAAGCTCTTCTCTCGATCTTCCGTCCAGACGAATTTCTCTCCTTTCCGCATCAGTTTGGTGAGAGGCAATGCCAGCCGAGAAAAGTTCTCCACGAATCTTCGATAATATCCAGCTAAGCCTAAGAAACTGCGGACTTCTGTCGCTGATGTTGGTCTTGGCCATTTAGTGATAGCCTCAACCTTCGCTGGGTCCATAGTGATCCCTTCTGCTGATACAATGTGACCTAAGAACGCCACCTTGTTTAACCAGAACTCACACTTGGAGAATTTCGCATACAGCTGCTTCTGACGAAGAATCTGTAGTACAGTACGGAGATGATCTTCGTGTTCCTCCGTGGACTTTGAGAATATCAATATGTCATCGATGAATACAATGACAAATTTATCAAGGAATTCATGAAAGATTCTGTTCATTAGATCCATGAATACTGCTGGAGCGTTAGTCAGGCCGAATGGCATGACTACAAACTCATAATGGCCATAGCGGGTACGAAAAGCAGTCTTGGCAATATCCTGCTCTTTAACCCTTAGCCGATGGTAGCCTGACCTTAGATCGATCTTTGAGAAGTGTTTGGCTCCTTGAAGTTGGTCAAACAGATCGTCTATACGTGGCAGTGGATATCTGTTGCGGATGGTAATCTTATTAAGTTCACGGTAGTCAATGCAAAGTCGCATGCTGCCGTCCTTCTTCTTAACGAACAAGACCGGTGCGCCCCATGGTGATGCGCTCGGTCTAATGAACCCTCGTTCAAGAAGTTCCTGCAATTGGTCCTTCAGTTCTTTTAGCTCTATGGGAGCCATACGATACGGAGCCTTAGAGATTGGCTCAGCTCCTGGAACAAGGTCGATGTTGAACTCCACTTCTCTTGCAGGTGGTATGCCTGGAAGTTCATCTGGGAAAACGTCTTGAAATTCTGAAACTACTGGTTGATCCTGAATCGATGGGGATTCAGCATCCATGTCATGAACCGTAGCGAGATAACCTTCGCAGCCATGTGACAGTAATGCACGTGCTTGCAAGGTAGATATGACTTGTACAGACCGTCCGGGTATGAACCCGTTATGGATGTACTCTGGTGCATTAATGTCGCCGAAGATCACTCGATAAGAGTGGCAGTCTATGGTAGCATGGTGCTTGGATAGCCAATCCATGCCGAGAATCATATCAAACTCAATCATGTCTAGAGGAAGTGCATCTACTGCACGAACTTTATCGTCAAACTCTAAAGGAAGACTCTTGTATACATGAGTTATTAACACAGAGTCCCTCAGAGGCGTGGAAATGGTAAGCTTAGTTTCTAATGGCAAGGGAAGTGTCCTGATGTTCTTAGCATAAGTAGTGGAAACAACTGAATGAGTGGCACCCGTGTCGAAAAGAACACATGCAGCCTGGCCGTACATATACAAAATTCCAGTAATGGTACCTGTAGATTTGTTTGCCTGATCGCGCGATGTCGTGTAGACACGCCCAGTGGTAGGAGGCGGTTTAGTATCAGCATGACCCGAAGTACCCTCCATTTCACCCTTACGGCAATCTCTCATACGATGGCCAGGGAGGCCGCACTTGTAGCACGCGTCGGAGTCACGACGACATGGGCCAGGGTGTCTGCGATGGCAGGTGCTGCAAAGAGGATGAGTGAATCCTCCAGCAGGAGTCCTTGCTTGCTGAGGGCCTGCTGATGACAGAACGTGTTAAGAATAAGGTATATGCACGAGTATAGGACGTAAACGTCGTAAGATGCTTACCAGTGTTAGCTGAACGGTTGGGCTGAGAACCCCTGTGGTTCTGGTCCCTTCCGTTACCGTGGTTCCTGGTAGAGATTAACATAGCGTCAGCATGAGAGATATAACATGAAATCATAAGAAGATGCGTAAATAGTAGGACCTGCTGTTGTTGGACTGTCCCGCATTGTTACGGTAATTGTCATTACCGCTGCGCCTTTCCACAACAGAACGGTCGTTAGAGTGACCGTTTCCTTTGGGCTGATTGGGCTGCTGCTGAGTAGCCGGCTGAGACCGGTCCCCAGTTTTCTGCCTGGAAGATACAGTTTAAGAGATGATTATAGAACATATAACGATAGGATGCGGTCTGGTTAACGCTAGAACATGAAATGTTTTACCTCTTGTCGGGTCTTTCTGCTTCCCCGAACTCATCACGTTCCTGCAACATCTCAAGCTTTCTTGCTGCGTCAGCCACTTGTGCTACCGTATTGAACGTAGCACATACTAGATTGTTCGCAACCGAGGTGCGAAGTGCCCACCTGAAATGGTGTGCCTGCTCCTCAGGAGTACCAGCCGCTGCTCCTAGAAAACCAGCAAGGCGAAGAAAGCGCTGCATGAATTCATTGCTATTCTCGCCCTGTCTCTGACGTATCCCGTGGTATTCACGCTTGAGTTTGTCCTGCTCTGCCTTAGGAAAGAACTGTTCCATCACTCTCTCCTTGAATTGGGCCCATGTCAAACCAGCGACCCATTCATCACCTCCTTCTGACTGTGTCAAAGCTAGCCACCAGTTGAGTACATCGCCTTCAAACCTGTAGCATGCCAATCTTGCCTTGAAGGCGGGGTCACATCCCATAGCATTGAAGATTTTCTCAATGTGAGTCAGCCAGCTTTCAGCATCGCTGGGGCTATCAGTCTTTTCAAAAGCTCTAGGACGGAGCTTGTTAAATCGTTCCAACCATACTGCTAGAGTCACTGGGGGAGGAGGAGGAGGAGGTGCCTGATTCTGCGGCTGCTGATTATTCGCAGCTTGGACTTCAGCACGAATGTCATTCCTCAGTTGAGGAAGTAAGGCTTGCATGGCAGCCTGAATCGCAGCATTGAGCTGCTCTTGCTCGCGTGTGAGAACCATCTGACAGTATAACATAAACATATGATTAACAGTTCAAACATAAATATATAAAAGAAAAATTTTATGCCAAAATTTCACGAGAAAAATTTTATGCAAGAAAATCTTTGTATGAATGCATGATGCAGTTTTATGAAAACTTTTGATGCTCGAGAGTGAACGCCTTCGGTCAGTTCTCTCAAAATAAAAGACATATCGAGGGGACGCCTATGGGTCGGTCCCAAATCTAAAAGTTTCGATAAAACACGTGCGACTAAATAGGGCCAGTCCTGTACCAACCATTACTTAGTCAAAAACCCTGTAACAATGACATGTATATGTATGCTTAAAAATGATGAATGCATGAAAACAACTGTCAGTTCTAGGAAGACCGTAGTGACTACCCACTAATCACAGGTCATATTTGAGAGCCTACAGGTCGAAGCCTTGTCTCTGATACCATAATTGTAACACCCCATTTTGGAAATGGAATATTACGCATATCATGGCGTGTCATCAAAGCATACAAGGATAAATGTCTAAGCATTATTCAACCATAAAAGGAAATACCGGAAACAAACATCGGTATCCCAAAGTAAAGCTCATCACACACAAACATAAATACTGTAAAAGGAAGGACGAAACAATGTCCAAAGCAACTGTATCAAAGTAAAGGAAATGCATAAAGTAAAGAAAGACAGTAAAGCTTCCAATCCATATGCACCTACGTTTCAGATCTACGAGCGTCCCTGAGTACCTGCCGTTTCGGGAACATGAAAAGGAAAACGGCTGAGCAAGACGCTCAGTGCACGGATGTACAATAAAGCATGATATAGGATAAGCATGTAACATATAACAGCGGAAGACTAAGTACTGAGTAAACTGGTTAAGTAACATGAAAACTGGTTTTATAGTTTGAAAAGCCTTATGTTTAACCTGTGAAAACTGTTTTAACATATAAATACCATAGCCCATATAGGTCATGAAAAGGTCACGTGCATGAATACTTGGAGGGGTGACCTCATCATGCTGATTAGAGGGGATGCCTCTAATCAATATACTGATTTGGGTAGGAGGGATCAGCTCCTTGTGAAGGGTGCAAGGCACACACCACATTCACCATGATAAACTGAATAAAACATGTAACTAGGATGCACCCATACGCCCCGACTGATATAATAATATGGCCAAACTGAAAAGGGACGCCACGAGCAATCACTCCGCCGTGGGGAAGTCATAACATCGGTGCCTCCAATGCTATGGTTATGGTACCTCCATAACTAGGTGAAACTGGTCATGCTTGTATATGGCTATAGTTTATGCTAAATTAACATAAGCAGTTCAAAACAATAAAACAAATGCTGGGGAAAACAGTTGGCTGCATACGGGGAAATCCTAATAAGGAAAGAATGTCCATACTGTAAGGACGGGAATCCGTACCTCAAGTCCAGTGAAATGAACGGAAGAAAGACTCCTACTTCTGGATCACTAATGCTACATGAATACACACGTGTATAAGTATCGATTCACTGATTACGTACTGGGTTCTGTGTCTTGTTATAGCTGATTTGGTATGTTTTAGGTCATGGTTCACTGTTTTAAGCCTTAAACTGTGTTTATCTTGTATTTCTGGTTTATCTGATTAAGTATTACTGGTGTTTCATGTATTAATATACTTACTGTATAATAATAAGTAACTTTCCAAAAATAGCAGGTTTCCAAAAATAGAAAGTTTCCAAAAATAGAAAGTTTCCAAAAATAGAAAGTTACCAAAAATAGAAAGTTTCCAAAAATAGAAAGTTTCCAAAAATAGAAAGTTTCCAAAAATAGAAAGTTTCCAAAAATAGAAAGTTTCCAAAAATAGAATTTACTGCCTAAAATAGATTAGTTGCCTTATTTAATTAAGTTTCTATAAATAGAAGTTTCCATAATTAGAATTAAGCTGATTATATAAGCTAACATATAAGTCTAAGTGTTATAAGCTTACTACTTAAGTCATATGATATAGTGTATAGTTTAATTATTATTTCATGTATTTTAATTAAACTATAGGTTAAGCATTTTAATTAAAGTATAACATGTATAATTAAAATGAAATGAAAATACTTAGGTTAACATGTGTATTATTATTAATAATAATATAACCTAAGTCATGTCTAAATTAATTAATTATAGGCATGTTTTAATAATTAATTAATTATAACTTATAACATAAAATACTTAGGTTAAATTAATGTCATGATAAACTAATAATTAAAATAACCTAAGTCATGATTTAATTAATATTTCATGTTATTAATTAATTATATCCTAAGTTCATGATTCATAAAATTACATGTAACATAGATCATGATTTTAACCAACGAACCGTGAACCGGGTATGAATTCGACACCGTACCCCGGGCCAAACCCGGGGCACACGTGTCCCCTTGCTGCCGTGGGTCCCACATGAGCCAACCAAGACCATTTGTGGTCTTGGTGGTGGCGGCAATAGCAAACCAAACCCCCCTCGGGTTTGTTTTGCTAGGCGGCTAGAAACAAACACCCCTTTAAATCATTCCTTGATTTTATTTAATACCAAAACATGTTAGATCAATGATTAATTATCTTGTTTTCATAAGAAAAATAATAACATGTTCATGAAAATAATCAAAGATCAAAAGAATTAAAAAGAATTAAAAAGAAGGGTTAGAAAGGTATACCACTATGTAGCTTGGAAAAAGGATGAACAAACACGTATTCTAACACTTGTTTTCAAGATCAAAATCAATCAAACACCCCCTTATGATGGTGTATAGGTGGCGGCACAAAGGAGGCAAAAAGGAGAGGAGAAAACTCTTTTTAGGGTTTTTAGTTTATTTCTTGTAAAATGAAAAGTGAAAACAAGTTTAACACTTTACCCCCTTTTACTTGAAAAGTCCATGGGCTAAGCCCATTTGTCTATGTGTGCCGTGGGTATGGGGGCCCCACATGGGGTACCCGTACCTTTCTCGTGTCCCGATGTTTCGTGTTCGTTCGTGGTTAAACGTGCTCGTGTTTAACGTGTTTCTGTTTCTTGTAACGTGTCGTTTATCGTAAACTTAACGCTCGTAATTATATTATAAGTATTTACGTAATTATTTTAGTTAGTATTTTAAATGGTGTTCATGATTTAATTATGTTCACGTGATATATCATTAACTGTTTATCATGGGTTCGTACGTAATCGATACTTGTCATGACATACACGTATGCACTTGCTTGATTATTAGCACATGAATGTGATCAATACTACATGAGGTAAGTTTTAATCTAGAACGTACGATCTTAAGGGCACTGTTCATGGTAAAAGCATACGGGTTTTACATATAATTTAAAGTTGAAACTGTGTTATAGCTTTTTGCAATTTTGTGTGTTTTTAACATTTCCTATTTTGGTAGCTTTTTCAACCATTCGTATAGTAGTTTCTCAATTGCTGTTACTTGCATTTTCATTGTTTAAACATTTCTTCTATAAGTGTAATTAATATTTCAACAATTCCAAAATTAACTCATTTTTCAACATTTAAAGTTTGATGATTTTTCCTTTATAAGTAGTATAGATTTGCAAACAATATTCAATTCTCCTAATCATTTTTAATTTTCCATACTCTTTTTATATATTCGTATCATATGTATATTAGATATTTTTGGCTATCTACTTCTTTAAACTTATTTTTTTTTGGTAAAGGGTTTCCCCGGTAAATATATTAATCAAAAAAGCGTTGAAGTACAAAGGAATGTGGCTAAGATACCACATTAACCGCATGCTACAGGCAGCATGTTAACACGTGATTATGTTATGGCATAAACACAAACTAATCTAGAACTACAATGCAAGTAAACTAGAAAGAAACCAAGATGCAAACATGAAATCACACATTGTCTTTAGCTTCCACCAACAGCACGAAAGGAGCAAATGATATCCAAATGAGCCTGCCTCCTTAAAAAACCTTGCCAAAGAAAACCCAGTGGGAAAAACCTTGGACAAGGAAAAAAGAGTACAACCCTCACCCGGCACTCCCATCATGAAGAACTCTAGAGCTCGGCACCCTCCATTTGTCAAGCAACAAACTCGACCTGGCAGACAACTTCTTAAAACGAAATGAAATCAACTTCAACCGAATAGTATCACAAATAAGCTGAACAATCTGATCAACAGCCAACAGCTTTTTCTTGAAAAGTCTTGAATTATGTTCCATCCATATAAAGTACGCAGTAGCAGCCAACACAAGACGGGCAAGGATGCTAGGGCAAGACTTTCCCTTAGAAATTGGAATAACATAGGCTAAAATATCATCAATCCGAGGGGGGATGTTATCCATATCACATAGGCCCCGAACCTTAAACCAAACCTGCATAGAATAAGAACATTCAAAGAAAAGATGGTCATGAGAATCCGGCACCAATTTACACAACGGACATCGTAGAAGGCTTAGATCCACCAAAGGGCCAACATCCTATTGCCTAAGCCGATATTGTGTCTTCAATTTTCTTCTAACCACTAACCATAAGTGGATAGAGTGACGAGGAATACAATGAGCAAACCAAACAGCATGAAACCAATCAACCATCAAAGCCCTATCCCGAATGGAGTCCCAAGCTAAAGAAACTGAAAAAGGATGTAAAACCCCATTTATATCCCGGCACATCAAATCATCATCCTGAGCATCATTAATAACAGAGACCGGGATAGAGACAACGTTCGGAAATCTAGCATACCAATCCTGCGGCCACTGCCAAATACCATCAGTAATAAGATCCCTTACCTTATTAGATAGAGAGAGCCCCGATCTTGTAATACTTCGAAACGAAAGAACGTCCCTTAACGGACATAAATCTGCCCATTTGTCAAACCACATAGAAGCCAATCTACCATTATTAATCTTGTACCAAATAAATTGACGAATGCGTGGTTTAATCTTTAAACTTATAATCTTTTTTTCTTCCTATATAACAAATATTTTTATTTAATTTGGTTAATAATTAATTTTTGTAATTATTACTTGACGTCATGTAACATGTGTATATATAGGATTTTATAGTCTCTTACAACTACAAATTGCAACATTTTTAGTTTTTTGCTCTAATATCAAAGTTGAGCATATATTTTTCTTCTTCATACGATTTCTTACATGTCATTTTATTTTGCATAGTTTTAAGAGATGCATAACAAAGTTTTTTTTAATTTAAATGAAATTCCAACTAGTTTAGATCCTATTGATATTGATTTAAATGAAATTATTTCTGAAGAAAATGAACAAGTTATGTAAGATGCTCTTGATAAACCGTTTGTGGGTCAATATTTTCTTAGTGAAGAAGAAGCATTCGCATTATATCAAAATTTTGTTAAAAATGGTTTCTCAATCATACACGGGAGGTTCGATAATAATAAAAATGGAAAAAGACACGCGCGACTTTTTGTGTTACCGTGAAGGAAATCCAAAGCCGAAGGTGGTGGATTATTCAAAAGTACAAAGAAATCGGACTTCTTCTAAATGCGGATGCAAGGCGTATATGCGAATTACGTAAAGAAGAGAAAATGAGATTTATTTGGAAGAATGGCAAGTCACCATTTTTAATTGGGAGCACAATCATGAGTTGTTGTCTACGGATGAGGTTCGGTTTCTTTCTTCATATCGTAGTACTACAACGGAAGATGAAACACGCATACTCTTGCTTAAAGAAGGTGGTTTGTCAGTTAGACAAATTATGCATGTAATGGAGCTTGAAAAAATGTAACGCATGGGAAACTTTTATTCCTTAGTAAAGATGTTCGTAATTTTTTTTTTGTAAAATTCATAACAAATACTCGCATAATAATGCAAAAGATCTTTTGGAATATTACATGAAAAGTAAGAGTGAAAACTCTAACTTTCAATATTCATTTACAAGGGATGATGAAAACAAGCTAGAACTCATATTTTGGTCTCCCTCTTAATGTTTTGAGTGGTACCAAAAATATGAAGATGTGGTTGAATTTGACACTACATACAAAGTGAACTCGTATCACATGCCTTTTAACATCTTTGTTGGCATCGACAATAGTGAAAGAACGATTTTATTTGGATGCGCTCTTTTACACAACGAGACAACAAAAACATTTAGGTGGCTTATTGTGGTATTAATTCTTTCATCATTTCTTATAATTTTATTAGATAATAGATTTTTAAAAACGTTTACTTACAACATCAATTTAAAGAGTACATATATTTTGTCTTACTTCTTTGTACGCACTTTTTCCTGTTTCTTTCGTATAAATCCCTAGACATTAATTCATTTTAGAAATAAGATTTGTATATAAGAATCTATAACAAGAATTTATAACAAGAATTTGCCTTACTAACTTGCTAATGATCACGACAATCTGTTTTGCTCATGACAAAACCATCTAATACGATATTAGTTGATCAAGATTCGTAGATGACGGAAGCAATTTTTTAAAAAATTGTCATTTACAAAACATGCATTTTGTATATGGCATATCACGACTAAATTTAATGGTTGGTTCATTTCAATATTAAGACGTGAATATTCAAGTTGGTGCTGTGATTTTTATAGCTTATACAACCTAGACACGGTAGAAGAGTTCGAGAAGCAATTGCCATTAATGATAGCAAAACACGATTTGAGCGAAAATAAACATATAAATGAGTTATATCGTATTAAAAAGTTTTGGGTATCAACTTATCTTCGTGAGTTTTTTTTTTGCGGCATGACAACAATAGGAAGATCATAGAGTATTAATGCATTTATATAGAGATTTATATCATCATCCACCACACGTCTAAATCAATTTATTAAACAAGTAAGTGTTCATTCTAAACATTTTTTATGTTTTAGTTACAACATATAAATTTAATCCATAACTTATTTGATTTTTAGGTTGATCTAGCAATAGAGGACATACAACAAAAACAAATTCATGACACTATGTTGGTAAAGTACAAGAGATCTTTTTTATATCACACTCACCATTAGAGGAGCAGTGTTATCATTTTCTTACTCATTTTGTATTTACCAAGTTTCAAGACGAGTTTGCTCGAGCAATTAAATACACAGTTGTAGAAAAAACGTATAATGTGTTTTTGGTTAAGCATCACAAATATATACATTGTAACAACCATGAGGTGGTATGGGATGGTGAACTTGCTAAGTGTAGTTGCAAAAAAATTAAATTTGCGGGTATACTATGTCGTCATATCTTAAGTGTTTTTCTTCACAAGGATTGTTTTCACATTCCTCTCGCGTATTTGCTTTCTCAGCGGAGCCGTAAAGGAGTTACTTTGTCACAAGAAGTATTTTTCGAAAACTCGACATATATGAACAGTGATGAGGTTTCAAGAGAGGTAATCGAGTTGATTGATTGTCCACCAGAATCAAAACCTAAAAGTCGTCGTAAACAAGGAATGGGGGGGAGGGATTGAATTGACGAAAAAAATATATAGTTGTAGCCTATGTAAAAGTATTGGTCATAATATTAACTCATGCCTAAGTAAAAAAGTACTTATCGGTATTTCAAAACATGTCGCGAAGAAAAAAAAAGTTACGTCGAAAAACCAAGATCCGAATGCCATTGATGCAAAGAAAAAAGTTATGTTGGAAAACCATGATCTCGATCCTATTTTTTCTTTAAAGTTCTAAATTATGTAATTTAATTTGTTAATGTTGAATGTGAAATAAATTTACATGGGCCTTCACGCCTATTTCTTTCATGTCTCTTTTGTATTGTGAGTATTCCATTTCATAAAATCTAAGTACTATTATGACACATGCAAGAATTGCTCAAATTATAAAAAAGATGAATATTATATTATTATAAGGAGAATTACTCAAATTAAAAAGAGAATCAAATAAAAAGAAAAGTAAAATTCATACCATGAAATAGGTAGCTAATTAATGTAGGGGTGAAAATCGGGTCGGGTTGGTCGGGTTCGGGTTATTCGGGTCGGGTTAAATTCGGGTTGAGGGTAAAAATAGTTTACCCGAACCCGACCCGAGTTCAACTCGGGTTAGTCGGATTCGGGTCTAATCGGGTCGGGTCTACTCGGGTCGGGTCTATTCGGGTTCGGGTCAACCCGAATACGGGTAAAATTAAAAAAAAAAACTTTTTAACATTTTTTAAATAGAAATTAAATAAAATATATTTATAAAAAATTAAAAAAATTAAAAAAAAAATTATTCGGGTTAGTCGGGTTGACCCGAACCCGAATTAAGTATAATATATTTACCCGATGTCCGATCCGATTTCAAATTCGGATTAATCAGGTTAATCCGATTAACCCAAATTTAAAATTAAACCCGACTAACCCGACCCGAATATACTCAGGTCGGTTTATTGACACCCCTATATGCAACATGCAAATAATAAGAATAATAAATGCTTTAAACATTTTGCACTGGGCATGGTTGACAAATCTCTTTTTATTTTAGTGTATATTTTTTTCTGGCTTCCTTTTTAAAAGTCGGTTTCTTAATAAAATCTCAGCTTTAAATTTTTTTATGAAAAGTGTTTTTGCAAAATTTGAAACATAAAAAAATGTGCATTTATTAAACTGTATTTCTTTCTTGTCTAGTAAGAATTCGTGTATTTTGTTTTGGTAAATCGGTTTCGATTTTATCTGAATGTACCTTTGGTTGTGAGGAATAATATGAAATATATTCCACCTTTAAAAAAAAGAAAAATAGTTTTGAAACGAAATTACTATAGACTAGCCGTGGCGCCGTGCTACTTTTGGAAAATGAGATTTTGGGTGGAATAACCGACGGACGCTGCCCTCTATATTCTTTGACCAAACCTTACCAGACGGACCCATTTCAAAATCTCAACTGAAGCGGGAAACAAACCAACCATGAACAAGAAGAACAAGAAACCAATCACTCCCATAACCAAATCCAACAAAAGAACACGAACCCAACTAAAACCCAAACCTAAACCTGAAAATGAAGATGGGTTATGTGACATAGAAGATTTGTGTTTTAAGGAAGAACAAGTAGTGGAAATAAGGGAATCTTTGTTGAAATGGTACGATGGTAATAAAAGAGATCTTCCTTGGAGGAGAGTTGAAGAAGGCGATGGGAAAGCCTATGCGGTCTGGGTTTCCGAAATTATGCTTCAACAAACTAGGGTTCAGACTGTTATTGCTTACTTCGATAAGTGGATCGCCAAATGGCCTTCTGTTCATCATCTTGCTCTTGCTTCTATTGAGGTCTACTTTTCTTTTTTTTTTTTTTTTATTGTATTCATTGTGTTTACGGGGGTTTAATTAATGTTTGTATTAGCCTATATCATGGCCTTATTGGCTTATTTTAAATTAAAGAGAAGCTAATAACCTCATTTTGCATGGTTTACGAGCTTGTGGTCTACAAGGTCATAAGCTCAAGTAAATAACTTAATATAAGCTGTAAAACCTGAGCTCATTGACTTTTTCTTTTTCTTTTATTAAGCCAATAAGCTCATAAAGTCTAAGCTTATTTTGCGGCTTATGAGCTTATTTGATTTCGGTTTATGTCTCATAAGTCTCATTTTTTATACTTGTGGGCTTATATAAGTTTATTATGCCATAACAAACTTATATAGGCCACAAGTTTGAAAGTAAGCCGAAAAAATTGAACTTATAATTTATAAACCAAAAGCAAATAAGCTCGTAAGTACATGAATTAGTTTAAACAAAGACCAAAAGGGTATGAGATGAATTCAAGAATATGGAAAATTTCCCTTTGTTTTTTTGCCAATTGATCTTCATGTGAGAAAATAACTTATGCCCCTACATTGTCAAATTTGGTTACATTTTATAACGAAATTAAAATTTAAAACTAAATATATGGTGTAGGTGATTTAGGGCGTGTGTGTTGAACGTTTATAGAAAAGAAGAAGATAATAGTTGGTGCATGTTTGTGATTGATAACTAGATCTGGCTTTTTAATATGCATCTCCGAGTTGCAAACTCAAAATGAACACCTTGAAAATGCGCTTTTCTTTTTTAGCTGTATCTACAACAAGCAGTAATAATACTATAAGCAATCCCACAACTTTATTGCAATTGTTTGTTTACTTGAATTTTAATTTGACAGTAAGAGTCAGTTTCACCATACCTAAACTCTAGAAAATGATTATCAGCGACCTGGAAACGCACAGTCAGATGATATACAGAAATCCGAACACCCCCTAATTAGTGTTACGTTATTCTGAAACCCTTTGTACAGGAGGTTAATGAGATGTGGGCAGGATTGGGTTATTACAGACGGGCAAGGTTCTTGTTGGAGGTCAGTTTAGTTTTTTTGAATTTAGCATAAGATTATGCACTCTCTTTAAGTAGTTGGCCTCCAGGTTGACGGCCTAAAGATCCTACCCTCTTGCAGCTGGTCTTTTCTCTATCTAAGTTATAAATATAAATTGCATGTTAGGGAGCAAAAATGGTTGTTGAAGAAGGAGGTCAATTTCCTAGATCAGTAAATGATCTTCGTAAGGTTAAAGGAATAGGGGAATACACGGCTGGTGCAATCGCATCTATAGCGTTTAATGAGGTAACTAGTTTATCCATCAATAGATTATGAAAAATTGTTTAATTGTATCTGTTCTATTCCATTGGTAATCAAACACGTTTTTTTAATGTAGGCAGTGCCTGTGGTGGATGGAAATGTTGTTAGGGTGATTGCTAGATTAAAGACGATATCAGCAAATCCTAAAGACAAAGCAACCGTCAAGAGCATCTGGTTAGTGCTCAAATACGATAAAACTACTTTTTTTTTTTTACTATATGATGTATATACTCTTCAACTAAATGG
Source organism: Glebionis coronaria (assembly GCA_025667525.1). Lineage (NCBI taxonomy): Eukaryota > Viridiplantae > Streptophyta > Magnoliopsida > Asterales > Asteraceae > Glebionis > Glebionis coronaria. Next base: position 1,090,462 of record JANFOE010000447.1, on the reverse strand, counting down.
ACGTGTATTATGAACCAACATAAATGGCAAATAGGTACTTTTTACATGAAACTTCACAGAAACTAAAAGTGTGAGGACGCTGATGCTATTTTAACTTTATGTTTCCTTGGGAATGAAAGTATGAGTAACATTTCAAACTAGAAGTGATAACCCAATAATTTTGTATATATAGTAACAAGTGTGAAGTTTGGTAAGTTTATAGATACTTCTCCATCCCCGGAAAACTACAATATTGGACTATTGGTCATATACCCTTCAACTAAGATGAAACACAGTCCTGTGAAGCAAAATCAATGACAGATACTTATGTTTGCATAAAACTTCCCATCAAAAGGAACTTTTTGCAAAATTAAGGTAACACCACCAGTAAACAAAATGACAGCTTATCAGTAACTCATGATTTAAGTATAGATGTATTAATGGTTCTTGCTTCTTTATCAATGTGGGATTGGTTGTTACATAATCCCCACTAAACTGTTTTGCATGCTTAATCAATGAGAGCCTGGTTATTGCAGTGTGACTTTCTTACAAGAGAAGTTTTGATAAGGTTTAATGTATGATGTTTTCACTACAGGAGACTAGCTGGACAACTGGTTGATCGTCATAGGCCTGGAGATTTCAACCAGGCTCTTATGGAACTTGGTGCTACAGTATGTACTCCCTTGAGCCCTAGTTGTTCATCTTGCCCGATATCTGCTCACTGTAGTGCACTTTCAGAGTCCAAACATAGCACATCCACACTTGTAACTGATTATCCAACAAAAGTCACAAAGGTGAAACAAAGGCATGACTTTTCTGCAATTAGTGTTGTTGAAATATTAGAAGGTGAAGAAGGTACAGACTATACATCAGATTCAACAAGTAAGATTTTGCTTGTCAAGAGACCAGAAGAAGGTTTACTTGCTGGGCTTTGGGAGTTCCCTTCTGTTCCCATGAAAGGAGAAGCCAATGTGGTTACAAGGAGACGAGCTATTGACAAATTTTTGAATGATTCAATTGGTTTAAACCTTACTAAGTCGTCTAACATTGTCGAAAGAGAAGAAGTTGGTGAATATGTCCATATCTTCACTCATATCCGTCTCAAGATGTATATTGAGCTATTGGTTTTGCGCTCACAAGGTATTTATCCATTTACTATATAAAAGTGTATGGAAAAATAAAAACCATCTTGATATCACTTTGGTGCATAAGTTTTGCTTCAATTTTCAGCCACTCCTAGGACTTGTTTGCATATATGTGCACACACACTAACTATAGTTTGTATTTGTATTCAGATTTGTGTAGAGAAAAGGGCAAAGGACTCGTGTCCTACAAATACGTTGATGCCAAAACCGTTGCAAGTATGGGATTAACAACTGGAGTACGAAAGGTAAAGTGCATGGTATTCAGCATACAAAAAGTTACCATCTGTTTTATACTTTGAATTCGCTCATAGAGCTCTGTTTGTGTCATTCTTTTTTCCCCAACCTGGTTTTGTTACTTCCATTTCGTTCATAACTTTTTTGCGGTTATGTAAATGTTTTGTTCTTTATGTGTAGGCTTACAACCTGGTCCAGAAGTTTAAACAGAGTAGATCAAGTCTGGTTGCAAGATAAAGTATATTGATCGCCGTGCTGGCCACTGCACAAGTTTTGCTCTTAAAAAGTTGCAGTAGTTAATTGACACTTTAACAGATGTGATGCTTGTATCAAGTATTAACTAATGAATGAATATTCGCCAAATTTTGCTCTTCAAGTAACAGTCAAAGTTATTATTGATCATTTTGGTAATCGACTCATTACTTATAGTCTTATAGACCTGATCAGATTCTTGCAAAATTGTTCACAAGACCAGATACTTGTACAGCATAAAGTTTACTGGAAACAAAAACTAAAAAGAAATAGGATTCAGAATAAAATAATTACACACTTGAAAGATAACTCGAACAGATTATCAGCAAAATTATACAAGACCACCAGTAATTCTCCAGTTCAATAAACACAAAAAGCTCAGTTGAAAAGAATGTCAAAGAGACAAGAAGGTATAACTTTTTAAAGAGCCAAAGTAGCCAAACTCGAAGCAATATACAATTAACTACTGTTATCGCTCAAGAATTGACCATTCGAGCTCCTAAAAAGAGTTTACATACACAAAAAAGGCAAAAAAAAAAAATAAAATTGCAGCATCATTCATGTAAAATGATATGTTCAATAATCTTACTCTACATCAACAAATATTTTTCCACCTTCCACAAATATTTGTCCATTGGTAATAATATGACACTAATATACAGCAACATAAAATCCGCCTGCCCCGTCACATGAGGTGTTTGCTCGAGGGGAGTGCAGGCAGATGTGTATAATATGAACATCCTGAGCATATCTTTTTCCACAAAAATATATTTCTTCGCGACAAGTGGGCTTCAAATGCTGGAAAATCATCATCACCCACTTAAAAGAGCTCCTCTGAATTAAACTTGTTCCAAGCCTCCTATTAAATTAAAATCAATATTATGACCAGCTCGATGGACTCAAAGATTGATAATTATCTACTCCCTAGTGTTTGACGACTAGTAAAGAAATCCAAATAACAAAAAGCGGAAAGGCTCCAAAAGCAAATCGATTGTTATGATGACATTTGCCACACGTGCTATTTACTCTACAAAAGGAAGCCTCTTAAACTAACTTGACAAATACGAACTTTCCTCCATCAGTAAGATGCAAATGGGTTATAATCACGAGCTACTAACATATGAGAAATAAAAAATGTGAATGTATCCATTAAAGTATAGCAAAATGGATGATATAATTTTTATATCATTTTCGAATAGAAGCCCTAAGACCATCTTCAATGACTTGGCTACAATTTTTTGAAAAATGATAAGAGGGGCCTAATTCGTATGCCTAAAAAGAGGCCTAATCACAGGATTGAGACAAATGGTGTAATGAAAGCCTGAGATGAAGAAGAAAATATGAAATAGTGGGCCCCCTGCATTTCACCAATCACAACACGACACGTAGGCTTAGGTCTGTTTTTAGGCCTTCCTATTAGGTCCATATATCAACACTCTTTTTAAAACTATCTTGTCAAATATACTCCAATGCAAAATACAAAACCTATTTAAAAAGCTTTTTAGGTGACAATGTGAGATGAAAACTGTATTAAAATAGAAAGAAACCTTCACAAAATATTTTCAAATGAATCTCTGAAACAGTGAAAAGGTTTTGTAAAAGCTTGCAAAGGGGATGCTCTATATGAACTATAGATGCGCTTGCATTCATACTGCGCTCCAAATTTTTTTTTTTAAAGAATGCAAATGCTTAGCGTAATAATTAATTTTTGTGATCAAGATTAACAAAACTAGCACATCGTCTATCAGCTTCTGATCTAATGATGTCGAATGTCTAATTGCTTAAACACTTATGAAATTTGAAAAAGAAATATGTATATGTACCTTAAGTAGGTCAAAGACCTTTTCAGCAACATATTTCTGTTGAAGATTAGCTCCTTTTTGCTGCACTTTGTCAGGATGAATGCACAAAGTTGCCTTTCTATAGGACTTTTTGACATTGGCACCAGTTATTAAATCAGTCAGTGAAACAGGTTGCCAACCGCATCCAGGCCATAAAACCTAGAAACCAATAAAAAGAGAATAATGAGTAAAGATGCAAAAACATACCTCCGGGAACAGTTAAATGTTTATTAATTTTTAGATAACTTGTTATGGAGCATTAAAGACTGGGACCATGCACAATAAATTAAGATTCATAACGGTTTATTGTTCCAAATAAACTTCAAAATTGCCAAATGGTATATTGTCACAGATGAGTTCAGAGCTTATCATGCAACCACTGTTGAGAGAAGAAAAAAAGATGTGGATGTGCTGACTTCAGTTAGCAGAACATATGGGTATCCTCATGGGTTGGGGTTGAAACAACCTGTTATTTAGTAAAGGTCAAAACAGCTCATGTAAGCTTGTGTGAACCACATACATGCTTTGTATGGTTTTTATAAGTACTTGAAGTGTTCAAATGTAATTAGAAACAATTTCTTATTACGATAAGAATCTGTTACTAAAAATATAAAGCGATTTAGGTTGCCATAAGCCCATAAGCATCAAAATTACACTTTGGGCAACATTCACCTGTTTAAATTTTAGATATTGTTTTTCTAACTCTGACCCATTTAACCCATTAGGACAAACCACAACCCAATTAACACATTCTTAAGTAAACGGGTTCAAACAAACATTTAGAACCGAATTTTAACACACGCAACTCTAGTTATACTTAAATTACATAAGGAGGCCACAACCTTTACCATTTTTTTGAAGTTTCCGATATAGTCACAAAACTGTTTTTTTTTTTTTTTTTGAACGGCAAAATTTTTATTGATAGAACTACCAAGAAGCTAGAAAGCACTAAACATAAATCAAGAGATGCCAAGAGCATACATATTGTAATGTCGATAGCAGTGCACGCAAGTTTCCTTCTTTCCCAGCAGCCCAACGCTTAATTTCAATATCCAGAGTTTCACCAATTCTCTGAGAGGAACACAATATATGAAGAAAATAAATGAGACAGTTACTAAAGAAGTGATACCAATCCGCAAAATCCAAGCAATGCAGATACATGTCTACAAGGCAAAGGTTGCTGAAGTGCTATGATTCACCCAAAAAATGAGATGCCTGACTAATACTTACACTTCTTTCTTCCTGTTCCCTCTGAGATTGAAGATCGCGATTATTCTTTTCTGCTAACGCTTTAGCCTATACATGAAAGTGTCTTAAATCAGAACTAAAAGTCTTATCACGCAATAGTTTCACAATAGCCTATCTTACAAACATGGAAACAAAATCAAATAAAAATACTATATAGTACATACCGCACGCTCCTGAGTGCGTTGTTGTCTTTCCAGTCTAGCTCTTCGTCGTTCTTCCGTTTCACCTTCAACATCTTGGAACATTCCAGCAGTAGATGAAGGAGCAGCTTTTGATAAGAAAACAAATAGTAGTGAATAAGTAAAGATGGAAAGACTTTCGTAGTCAAAATGGGTTTGGTTCACAACAGGTAATTTTTTGGAACGGGTCAAGTCAGATTGCCCGAAAACACTTCCTAAAATTTTAATCTACTATAACTAATAACTAAAAAGGTTGCACTAAATCACTGATTATCCGAATTTTTTATACATTAATATTGAAGTAGTATATTACACTTTCGGCTCGGCGACTTTCAACCGGTCTCCTTTTTAGCTTTAATTATATCTAACCAATTGATATATTAACAGATAGAACATTACCAAATTGACCCACTTATAAGTTAATAGTCAAAACAGCCATTTCCAAAAATAAATTGAACTATATACAGAGTTCAAAACTAATAAAGTTAAAAGTATACCTCCAAATATTGAGCTGAGGTCGTCAACAATATTGGTGGTGGAAGATGCTTTCTTCATATTGGAAGATACACCAGTAGAAGAAGTCCTCTGAGGTCCTTGCTGTCCTTGTCTGTTCTGGGATAGTGGATCAGGAGCAGGGTCCTGCATTGCAGATAAAATGGTATACAATATGAGCTTTAAATTATATGCAGAATACATATGGTACATGATAAAGCATGTACTACTCACAGAAGAATTTGCCCTTGGTCTTGGAACACTGCTTGCTCGGGAACTGAAGAAGGATTCAAGATCATCATCATTCTTTTGTTGGTTCATCTTGGCAGCAGCGGCAGCAGCAGCCCTATCTCGAGCTTCTGCAGCTGCTCTCTCTCTAGCCTGAGCATTGACCCTTTCAACAGCAATACGCTCTGCTCTACGGCGTGCATCTGCTTCAGCCTTAGCAACAGCCGCTTTCTCCTTTGCTGCCTTTTCCCTCGCTTCGGCAGCAGCCCGTTCACTGGCCTCTGCTGAAGCCCGTTCCCTAGCTTCTGCAGCAGCTCTTTCTGCTCTTCCCTTTGCATCAATAGCTGCCCTTTCACGGGCCTCAGCTTGCGCTCTCTGAACCGCAGCTCTTTCGGCCTTCAGCCGAGCCTCAGCAGAAGCTCTCTCACGTGCCTCAGATGCTGCTCTTTCACGAGCTTCCCTAGTTGCCCTCTCTACAGCCTGTCTACCTTTTTCCCTTTCAAGCCTACTTTTCTCTCTCTCTTGTTCTTCCCTTTCTTTCTGCAGGCCCTCGTCTTCTGAAGATATTTCATCCCTCTGTAGTTTCACAGTTTCCTTGTTTCTAGAAGCCTTTGCATTGTCTCTTTCCCTTACTTCTTTCGCATGCCTAAATTTAGCCTCGGCCCTGTCCATAGCATCCTTCATGGCAGCAGCAGCCGAGTTTGAATCCATCTCTTCACCAAATTGGGAATCATTATTGTCAACGCCGTTATCTGCTGTCCCACCCTTGGCAAAATTCTCAAACTCATCTAATGGAGAACTAGAACCCATAGGACTCTTGGCTGCAGGTTGAAATGGATTAGAACTTTGAGAGTATTTAGCAGACTTTGGGGAAGCAGAGTAATCATTCCCAACTGGTCTGGTATTCGAAGCAAAGTAACCTCTTCCTGACTGTGTACTATGCCTGGGTATTGGAGGGGGAGGTCTTGAAGGTGGTGGAGCTCTGGTTGGGTGTGTGAACAGAGGTATCTCTGACACAGTGAGCCATATATCGTCCGCCTGCTGAACATGTTTGTCTGATGGGGGAGACATGTCTGCTTGAGAGCTTAACTCGGTATAGGAAGGTGGAGAAGCAGCTCGGTGAACAGATCTCTGCGACTTTTTGAAAACAGGAGGCATGTCAAAGACGGTTCGCTGAGATTCTTGAACATCTTCTACAGGCACCTTTGGTGATTGGCTCTCTGAATATATAAAAGAAGATTTTTCTGTTGGCTCTCTACGAGTTGAGCTTCTTGAACTGCCCATACGTGATTCTTCTTTAGGAGGACTGGGATCCTTTCCTTTGCTATTACTCTCACTTGGGAATGCAGGTGCAGGCTTACCAAATCCATGAAGGGGGTCGATGTCATCAAACATACCCCTATTTACTGAAGATCCTCCAGAATTTGTGCTACCAGATTTACTGAACTTGTGAATTGTTTCCAATGGGTCAACAAACGCGCCATGGGATGAAGTGACAGGGGTAGCCATAGATTCTAGAACCACAAATGGATCATCCATTGCACTTGAAGTTACCTTTGTGCTGCCAGTAGAAACTGGCACGGACTCTGAATACGATCTGTGAGAAAAGAATGATGTTATGAATCAGCAACTTGTTTGACTTTCACCAATACATAATTATCACTTGAAGAGATACTTATCTAGAAAGATGGAGAAACTGTAAAAGGATAATCCTGCATTCAAAACTAATAGTACAAAAAAAATGTCCACATGTCACATCCTTAATATAATGACTTACACTTTAGATTCGTTAAAGTTGCAACACATTATAGAAGTGTACAGTGTGTGCAACACAAAGATTGACAAACATAGAACTATTAAAGAATACTGACATGACAAATTAATAGTATACTTAACAAGGAGGTGCAAAAAGACTTAAATTCTTCCTCTTCCTCTACAAGAGCAATAATCAGCTATATTTATTCGCTTGTAATCTTCTACGTAGTACTAAATGAAAACTAAACTCAAATTATTCATTAGCTAGTTTGATTAATTTGAGTATCTGACGCATTAGCAATAAAACACAACCCAAATTTGCCCTTATGATGTAAATGGGCAAGAAATATCCAGTTCACCAATGTTAACACAGAAATCTTTATGCAGACTACGGAAATACATAATATGCTCTAATTGTTCTCCTATAACAGGCAAAGTACGCCAGGATTTGGTTTGGACTTTTGCTTAAAGCTCATTTAACATTAGGTGTCAGCCTGTCAGGAACCACAACATTTGAGGATAGCTAATCATAAGCAAGTGAGCAAGAGCAACTATAGCTTTTTAACATAAAAAAATATAATAACATAAGATTTCATTGGTAAAGCCTCAAGCTTTTGCCCCAAAAGATGTAATGAGGAAAAGAAAAACATCATTATAAAATGGTATGAGAGGTAGACACTGATTAAACCCAAGAGCGTCAGCTTCTCAATATCGAATCTCCCATTATTCCGAGATGAAACTCCTGTCATAAAATTCACTAATTCTCCTAGGCCAAGTCCCAAAACAGTTCCATCTCGGGAAGTAAGAACCTAACAGAGCCTATGAAAGATGAACCTTGCTCACATGGCAACAATTTGCTATGTTAAACACCAAAATGTTCTACAAATTCATGGCCCTGAGGGCGTGCTTGGTTGAAGCAAGAGAATGGGAAAGGGAAATGCAAAGGGTATACTAAGGAATATAATAAAGGTATATCATTGCATTGAAGTTGCTTGGTTACAATATTAAAGGATTTGAAGGATTGGATTTTTTTCCCCTTTTCTGTATTTAGCTTATATTTAAAAATAACAAAAGTGACGACAATTAGCATCAATAATTAACAAAATATGATTCGTTATGGTCTCCAAAACCTAAGACTAGCAGGTAAAAATGTAAAATATATATAAGCGTGAAAAATTGAAAGCTAAATTTTGAATCTAGCAAAATTGTAAAACATTATAAGCAAAATATTCGTAACCTGTAATATATGTTGAAGTAGTGGAATTATCATTTGTATATTCAAAGTTCAACAAAAGATTAGATACAAAATGTATATACATCAAAAGTTATAAAATTAAATATTTAGGACACTTAAACTTTTATACATAGACATTCAATCAGTTCTTTAAAAATATGATTGTTAATTACCATTAAAAAAAGATTAATCATAGTTCCATGAATTTCGGAAGGTGGAAACATGGGATTAAAAGTTCCAAAGTAGGTAATGGATTTTCAATATCCCAATTTGGCGAGTAATGGTATTACCCACTTTGAAGGAACGGATGATTGCATCATATATAACAAACCATCGTTTTTCATTACTATTACCTTTACCCACCCCCTAAAACCTCAACCAAGCATATATGTTCTCCGGCAAGAAGGTGTATAGCAATAAAGGAAAAGCAAGTTAGGGTTTTTCCACATATGTATGGCAATCATGGTCATTGCTTAAACTTCAAAGTGTATTTAAGGGGCTTCGCTCAAGCTTATACTGTGTGTGGGTGGGCTGGGGGTGGGAGTGTGTTGTGATGGGCGGGTGGGGGTGTCAGAAACTCGTATTTTGTGGCTTATGTAAGGGGACTTGGACTTATATCAAAGAACTTGGTACATATTTGGTGGTGACTAGGGATTGGAAGCGGGCACGGGATAACCGACAGCGTAAATCTGAGTAAAAAACACTCACCTCCCAGGGTATACCTAATCCATTTTAGCCTTTTTGGCTTATTCTCTGCCAAAATATGAAATTTAAAAAAGTCGAGGTATGCGAATATATCATCAAGCATTGACGTAATCGCGCACATATCCATTAATATGCTCATACGTAATTCAAATAATAGCAACATAAACTTCCAGAATTAAACCACCGCAAAAGTAAAATGTCGCCTAACACGAACATACGATTGTCTCCTAGTATAACTACACCCTCACGTAATCATTCCTCTCTTATAAATCACATTACCATAGAATTCTTTGGGCAAGTACCAATTTTGTGGTATAGCAATTTATATCCCGGTCCACGTAAACAATCATAAATTAATGACTAAAGATTCCACATTTCTAAAGTTAAAAGCAAGATCAAATAAGTAATAAAAAATACCTATTCCGTGATCCACTTCCAAAACCAGGAAGCAAATCATCGAAACCAGCGGAAGTCTTACTCTCCTTAACCACCGTCTCCTTCCTCCCGAAATTACTCAACAAATCATCAAAGGCGTCACTTTTGTTACTCTCCACATTGGAAGCGAAAATATGATCCTCCTCGTAAAACCTGGCGGAACTCGACTTACTACTCTTGACACCAGGCAAGCCATCAAATATATCAGCACCATCATCATCAAAATCATCGTAAACAGGTTTATCGTAAACAGGTAAAGTCGAGTTGAAATTAACTGATTTAGATTTAGCATTATCAGTAGTGTTTTTGAAAATGGAATCGTAATCGATATCGGATGATGATGATGACGTGGCGGTGGATTTCATAGGAGCGGATTTGCCTTGGGGTTTGAATCCGAAGTCACGAGCTAAGATGCCGAAATCGTCCATTGGAGACACCAGATCTGATATCTTGGTTATGATCTGGATCTTCAAGTGCTGATCGGAGTTAGGGTTTGACGGTGGTGGTGGCCGTTGAAATCACGGTGTGTTTGTTTTTATGTTCGGTTCAAGATATTCGACTTGTATTGTATGTAGGCTTTCTTTTTTTTTTTTTTTTTTTTGAACAGGTATGTAGGTAGTAGTATTATTGGTTTAGTTGATGTAGGATTGTGGGTGTTTTTTTCATTTTTTACTTTGACGTGTTTCACTGTTTTTTAAAGTTTGAATTGGCACCAGCTTTTCTACGAGACAAGTTGGAATTTGACTCGACAAAGATTTAACAAGAATACGAAGCAATCACTACAAAAATACACTTCAATTAAACACAAAGATTATTTAATAAAACATTACACACCAAACAACCTCACATGACCCGATCGATTGCATGATCAAATCGTCTTTTTTTTTTCTTTTTTTTTCTTTTTTTTTTGTCTCAGTCAGCACGTTGACCTTTCGTACCATGATAACCCAAAGACGTGTCCTTATTTGGCAGATGGGTAGGAAACGCGTCAACGTCATCTTTATTATACACACGGTATAACATTCATATACAAACTCTATTTTATACGTGTCTGAATTATAAATTAAAGTTTATTGTTACACGCATGAAGTACATACATACTTAAAGAATTACACTCCACATATCATTTTATTAAATAAAGAGAACGTCTTTCAAAAAAATAAAAAAAATAAAGAGAACAACCTTACACAAATACTGAAATACATATCTTCTATTATATATAGAAGTTAGACCTTTTAATTTATTGTGAATATGCTCATAAATGTGAAGTCTCCATAATCTTACATAATTAATGAGATGGAAAAACAAGGGTTGTCGAAATTGATGAGATGGAAGTGCAAGGTTGCGGAATTAATCACACGATAAAATTTGGTTGTAGAAGCTCAAGTGTCAATCGTTTATTGTGGAGTCTTAAATAAATGGTAATAGAAAAACTTTGTGTATAAATATATGCAAGTGTTAGCATGTGGATAAAAATAGGAACTTCAAAGCTAACATTGCATTCAACTTGTTGATATGGCTAGAGCGGATTATGAAGTTACAAAGGGTGCAACGGCTCCGTGAATACTACCGAAAAATATTGTGTAACTTATAACTATCGGATAAATGTGCAACATTTTACAAAAATATAAGCCGAGATCATTGAAACATATAATGGAATCATGGATGGCATAATCATATAAATGGTAATCTAGATTTTATAGCTAATGATATATCTATCTCTTTACACTTTCTTGGTTTAACAAATATAAGAGTTGCATTACATATTTTATGGGGAGCTTTCATGTTCGATCATTCCACCAGGATCCATAACAAGCTTCTTTTAAATGACACAAATATTTGTCTTACATGTAGTGTATTCAAAACAATATAAAAAAATCAACTTTGTACCATGTTGGGAATTATTGGTTTACACTTTATATTCAAGCCAAGATGTTTGTATTGCTAAGAATATATGAAGAATTGCTCACATTGAACTAATAGTACTAACTAGATAAGTACTGTTGGTGTTGAAGTTATTAGTACTAACTTAGTGTTGTTGATGAAGAATTACTAATGTTGTTCAAAGGAAAACGTGTGAAGAGATTAGAACACGTTTGAGATATGTAGAATATATTTAGAGTATATCTTATATATTTAGAAGATATGTATTCTAGTATTTTCATAATTATCTTGTACGGGACTCCTTGTGTAAAACCCGCTTTAAAAGTCCTCGACCATAAATTACGTAGACATACTTAATTTAAATGTTACGTAATTATTTATTCAGATAATAAATAACAGTGTTAATTCAAGTATTACGAAAGTATTTTTATTCAGGAAATAAATAATTCACAACAGAATATATTTACAAGGATTAATATACGAACACGTACGCAATGTTTAAAATCCACGAATATTAAAATTACACGCAGTCTTAGACTTATTTAAAAACGTTACAGAATTATTCATCCAGAATAAAATATTTATATATCCAAGTGTCACAGTTTGTATTATCATCCGGTAAATAAATAAATACATTCAGAATAAACGCGAGAACGAAACACGAACTCATAACACGACCCGTAATACACGATAATTTCTATAAAGTCGAAAATGAAAACGTATGTACATGTAAATGGGCTGGAGGCTAGAGTCTTAACAAGAAAAAAGGGAATGTGGGCTTAGGGCCCATTTTTGAGAAAAAAGTAAAATACGGGGGAAACCCCTTTCCACAAAACAGAAGTCGAACAAACAAAAAAGGGATTTAGGGTTCTTTGTTTGCTGCCGACAGAAAAAGACAAAAAAAAGAGAAAGGGTCGCGGGCTGAACAAACCAAAGAAGAGAGAGAAGGGTTCGATCCCTTCATCCAAAACAGTCGAGGGTATGTATTTTGATTATCTAGCCACGTAATGGTAATCTGTTCTGGTTCCTTTCTCTTTGATTTTATGATCTCGAATCCAAAAGAAATAAAAAACAAATGAGGTTGATTATTAAAAACATGAATTAATATGTTAATGGTCGAATTTTTGGGGTTTCACACAAACCGAGACACATTTGGTGTCTCGGTGTGTTTTTTTTCTTGGACCAGCCGCTAGGCGGCGGTGGTCTTGGTGGTTGTCGGCCCAAACAGAAACAAAACAAGGGAAAACAACGATGGCCAGGGGTGTTTGTTTAATAACAGTGGGAAAGAAATAATCAGCAGGGGGTGTTTGGCTTTTCGAACAGCAGAAACAACCACCAGGGGTGTTTGGGTTTAACTCGCAAAAGGGGATGTTTGGGATTACTAAAACAGTGGGAACTTGATAAAATCGGTGGGAACATCATAGAGATCAGTGAGAAAGTTTTTGAACAGAAACTAATACCTTTTAGATTGAGATTAGCGACAGTTTAGCGACGCTAAATTCTGTCGCAGATTTCTTAAGACAGTTTTAATGACAGATTGTTGGACAACCTTTAGTCACAGTTTTAGTGACAGGTTTTTCTGTCGCTAATTCTAGTAGGCAGATTTAATATATATGTTGAATTTGTTTTAGTGCGACCGAGAAGGGGGTATCTCGGTAGGCTCGGGAATATAATTAAAATGATAAAAACGACGACTTAATTATACCTTATTTAATTCACTTTTATAAATAAATGTTTTAAATGAATTATGTAGTAAATTAATTTGTTCATACTAAACTAGTCTTATAAAAATTTAAAAGGGTATAATTTTATTAAATGAATTAAATTATTTTTGGAAACCTTCTTAATTAGGAAACTTTCTATTTTAGCAGGTTACCAAATATAGAATTAGTATAAACGTCAGAACGCATTTTATACCATAATTAATAGTAGAACGAAAATACGTTAATCAGAAATATTAGAACACTCGGATTTATCAGTTTATACACATACAATATATCAAGAATAAAATAAGTTAAACTATGAACAGATAAGAATCATAAACAGTAAACAGTAATCAGATAACTTATTACGCGTCCGTTATTTATGTAGTAACCGTGAAGTCGAAATAGATCTTTCAGCTTTCAGTCTTATTTCATTACTGGAAACGAGGTACGGATTTTCCGTCCTTCAGTAATGACTTCCTTTCTATGCATGATTAGGATTCCCCGTCTACAACCAAATGTTTTCCCCAGTATATGTTTTAAGCTTATTAGTAATCATGTTAATAACTAAATAAATTGCCTGAGCATTATATACAAGCATGACCAGTTTATGTACTAGTTACGGAGGTACCGTAACCATGGCACTAGAGGCACCGGTGTCGTGACTCACATGTAGGAGAGTGATATCCTGCATCGTCCCACTCAACTCAGCTTGGCCATTTTATCAGTATTATTAGTGGGGCGTATGGATGCATCCTAGGCTTATCAGTTTACAGTTATTAGGTGAATGTGGTGTGTGCTCTACATCCTTCACATTGGAGCTGATCCCTCCACCCAGCACATTATTTAGAGGTCACCCCTCTACAGCATTTAGAGGTCACCCCTTGAAATTTAGATTTTGCTAGGTTAAAAGTTCGTTTTTCTCGGTGTCTAATCGAATTGATTACCAGTTTAAAGTGTGACTCAGTCGTTTTTGGTTAACAAAAAGAAAGTTGATTATCTATAACTAATTAAAAAGTAAATGCGAAAAGTAATAAAAATAAACTAAAAGCAATTAACTAATAAAAACAAAACAATTTAAATAATAAAACGTGAATTTAAAAACGAAACAATTAATAAAAATAACACTAAGACAAACAAGTTTAAAATAACACTAAGTAAAAAGGCGGGAAAAATTAAATTTGAATTTGAAAATAAAGACAAGACTTAAAAAATACGATTCCATCGGAATACCCCATCGGAATCCCATCGCAATGCGTCATCGGAACCCCATCGGAATGTACTCGTCGGAATACACAAATGACATCCATCGGAATAAATCTAAACAACCTATCAGAATGACTATAATGAAAACTATCGGAATGTTTAAATGGAAATCTATCGGAATACATTAAAAAGACAAACCATCGGAATAAAGCATCGGAATCCCATCGGAATGCAAGCTATCGGAATATGGCTGTCCAAAATTGGGCAGCATCCCGTCGCAATACAACCCTAAACCCCGTCGCAATCCAGATCGCAATGTGCGATCGGAATCATGATCGGAATAAGGGGGAATTACCCAAGCTATCGCAAAGTGGAACCACAAGGGTTATTGCGATGGAACATAAGTCGCCCGTCGGAATGTGTAATACCCAATATTTCGATGGAACATAAAAATAATCCGAAAATGCAAATAAGCTAAAGTTCATTAAGCACTATCAATAAGCACACTAAACCAAAACTTGAACAACTTAATAAGCATAAATTTGAAAGCTTTTAAAAGACGAAATTCATAAACTTTATAAAAACACAAAATAGCAAACAAAATAAGCAAACTTTAAAAATATAAAAACTTTTTAGAAAACTTTAAAATAAATAAGCTAAACACAAAACAAGCCAATAAGATTGTCAAACTTATAGCTTATCTCATACAAAAACTTGGATAAAAGTAAAAAGGTAAACTTTTTAGTAAAATAAGCAAAGAGATTAAGCAATTTCTACTTAATACGAAATTTAAATGAACCAAAAAGAACAAGAAAAGTATAAGGAGAATGATGAAAGAAAACTTGATTAAAAGTAAATAAAGATTAAAGTAATAAAAATAAAGAACTTACTTGAATTAAAGGCAAGAATTTAAAGGTACAAAACAAGGTAGTTAAAATGACAATTTAAAGAAATGACATGAAAATAAGGTGCATGTAAATGAAAATGGAAGAACTAGTGTCACTCTAGCCAACACCTCAAATGAAGAGGTGTGGCGTCTATATATAGGGAGAGGGGAGCATGTGTTGTTTCCTTCTTTCTTTCTTTCTTTCCGTCTTTTCGTCTTCTTAATTTTTCGACTTTTTCGACGTTGTCTCGGGAATAATTAAACTCGTCTTGAAAATTCTTCATTAATAAGACTTGAGTTCCTCGGCTTTATTAAACTTCCATCTTTAGACTTGTTCTTCGATAAATCTTAAGAATAGGTCTTGGACTTCCGTTCTTTTTCCACTCTTGATTTCCTGACTTCGTCTTTTGTCTTTTTCTTCGATAAAAGCCCGTGTTTTCTCCCCTTTTCACATTTTCGTCCTAAATCACAACAAAAACACAAACCACGCATAATTCCGACATTTACGACATAAAATACACGTTTTGGCCTGGTTATTATTGTAATTAAGTGGTAAAAGGATGGGTGTTTTCACACCTATCAAATCCCCTACACTTGACCATTGCAATGTCCTCATGCAATGCATTAGTTACAAAGCAAGTTTTACATTTTCCATCATAATCAATCCACATTGGCCTTTATTAAACAGATAGAAAATTCTAAAATATTCAAAGGAAGAAAACAAGTAAAGAAATCAAAGACATACCTTAGGGTTTTGGAAATGTCGTGAATGATCATCATCCTCAAGTTTTCATGTTCTCCATACCAAGCTTAAAAACGAGATCATTGTTATTATAAGTTAGCAGACTATCACGAATTCATGTGGGCCAATTATTTACTTAGACTCCCTTATTCCTAGGTGTATCTCTTATATTTTATTATTGTCTTGAATGATCACGAGGATGCATTGTTGACTTATTTCGATAGTTATTAAGGCTGAAAATAAAGTGGGACGATTTAATCAATAGTTAGCTAAAGGACAAAATCTTTTAAAACTGTTTCTCGGGACCTCATAAAGTTCATATCTTGGCATAACTCGTTTCACGATTTGAGACCTTTCTCGGACCGATATTTGGCAGCGACTTCATACTTCACATCTTGAGAGACGTTCATGAAATAATGGTCTTCTCTTCATAATAGGAATTTCATCACTTGAAGTTTTGAGAGATTCTTCATATTTGGACCACGACTTCTTCACTTTTCTCCAATCTTTACTTTGGACTTTGATATACAACGATCCGCCTTCTTTTAGGACTTGGATCTATTTATCCTCATACCTTGTTAGGGCCTTTTTGGATAGACTTCTCCATGATCTTTACGGGAGTATTTGCTTTTCGTCGTGTGTCTCGATCCTTCATATTGATTTTTTATAAATGATTCTTCACATCACTTGGGATCTTTAGCAACAAAATGTAGCCCTCATTCCTTGTTAGGGCCTTTTCGGACTCGCCAATCTTCGCATCCCGCTTCAATAAGTTATGCCTTGGCTATGAACTCTAATTAATACCGAGCAACTTTTAAACGATCTTGGGCTAGAAGCTAAGTAACTTTTCAAATCGTACGACCTTACTTATTGCAGATAAATTTATTAACAGGCGATGGGAGAATAGGCTTATAATCAACTCACATAAATTCACGAAAGAACACCAAACTTATAATTGACTCTATCATCTCTCGTTCTTCACAGTTTAAAATCTCAAGGAATGAGACTCGTGGATGCTTAGCCTATTAAATCAAAGTTTTGGGTTTTCGAGTCATCTATAGGATCTTGCAAATTCTTAGACTTTTTCAAGTTTAGAATTCTCATTTTAAAGTTCCCTTGATAAACGACTCTCTAGGATCAATTATAGCAACTTGCGAAAAGTTCTTGTTCTTAACCCGTGAGAGTTAAGACTTTCGCGTTTTAAAGCTCCCTATATAAAAGCCTAGCAAAACTTGACTTAAACACGTTAAGGATACTAGCTAGAGTAAACTTAGATAAGTAAACTCGGGTTGAGTCAAAAGATTCACAACGTTGAAAATTAAAACCACTTTATTAAAATTTATTCTAGTAAAGAAAGAAAATAACTATACAAAGGTAAAAACTAATAGGCCAAAATAGATTAAAATTTTTGAAAAATGTCGAAAAATTAGATTTTTCGGTTAAAAATGAGGACGAATGCAAGGAAAAGACCACTTAACTTCGATAGAAGTCCCCCTACACTTGATATAAACATTGTCCTCAATGTTTAAGCAAGTGGGAGTAAACCCTCCTACACTTAGGACATTGTTCACGATGTTTAAATCTTGCTAAGAAAGAGACAACTAAAGAGATTCCTATTTTAATATTGAAAAATATAAAATAGAGAATCAAAAGAGTTTAGGATAGGACCGGGAAGACGGGAACACGGAATCACGGGTCGTCAAAAGTCATCAAGAGTGTGTCTTTTAAGCTCTAATCCCTGCACATGATAAGAAAGAAAACAAGAAATACCAACGGGGCTCCCCCTACACTTATGATGAAAACAGATAAAGATAGATAATCGGGTTGCCTCCCGAAGAGCGCTTGTTTATATTAACTGAGTCACGAGCCTGACTCGTCCCCGAATTAAATGGTCCACGGGGAAGCCTCGAATGTAATACCGGGATCAAAGACCTTGTCCTCGTTCCCGGTTGACATCAACAAAGGGGAGGCGGGAGGATAAGTCTTAAATGGGAGAAAAGTCCTTTCAACATACGAAAAGTATGTGAAATCGTGAGCCACGGGAGGTGGGGTGGGTAAAGGAATCAAATTGTCATCCCCCAAAGACAATTGATGCTCAGACTGCGGCAAAGCCGTAAGGTTATCAATGATAATATAATCAATGTCACCTCCCGGGTCAAAGCACTCATCCTCCGTAATAGTGGCTAAAGGAGTGGAGGAAAGTTGCTCGGGAGGGGGACTTGGGACAATAACATCAAGAAGCAAAGTATCAAAAAGGATATCCCCCTCCGTGCCATCATCCTCAATACCCGGAGGTATTAAGTGAATGTCGATTTCTTCTAGCAATGGGTCATTATCTTCAACGAGAGGAATAGATGGAGGTAAAGACTCGGAAAGAGGAGGAGAAGTCAACTCTTCGATTTGAGCAATAAGAAGATGCACTTTCTGTAATTTGTCGCGAAGAATCATGTCTTCCACCTCATCTACAAGATCAAGTTCATCGGTGAACTTCTCGTAAGCCGGAGAGAATAAATCGTCATCGCCCGCATCTCCCGGTGGAGATTGAGAAATTTCAAAAGTGAAATTCTCATAGCGTGGAGAAAAATCGTCATCATTTGGATCTACCTCTTGCGTAAGAGCAACGTCGTCCTCAGACTCCATAGCAGTCGGTATGTCACAAACCTCATCATCAAAGAATTTATCGAGACCAAAGTCACTAATCTCACTCAGTGAGTCACCATTCTTAGACGCATTAGGAATATCGAGAGTAGGAGTAGCAACTTCAGAAGATGGGTCGAGAGCGTAGACATCATCGTCGTCATCATCGTCATAATAGACTGGACCATTCCAATTAGGAGTGACATAGTCGGCTAACTCTTCCTTGATAACCTCCACATCTTTAAGAAGCTCATGAATCAATTTTTGTTGTTCATCTCCCCGAGTATGTTCAATTAAACCAATTCTATCCCACGCTGTAATTAAACATTTTGGTGTAGAAAAGAAGGGAAAACGACCAAATTGGCTCAAAAAGGTGTTGGTGGATTTCAAGATTTCGTCACCATCAAGCAAAGGTTGCCTTTCCTGATGCAAGTCAGCTCTGATTTGAGCTAAACTTTCTAGAACATGGTTCAAAGTAGTGAGTTGTTGGTCAAGACTAATTTGCTGAGAGGATTGATGATTGAGGGTGTGATGTGGGGGCTCAAAGTTATACACACTGGGATGATAGCACGGGATTTTCTCAAAGACCTTCGACGGTTCACAAGAAGAAGCATCGTGAGCCCCCCCCCCCCACAAATATAGCACCACGGGTATGGAGAAAAACCCGGTGCATTTTGAGGATAAGGATTGTCATAGACGGGAGAGGGTGAGAAAGTATTGTAAGAGGAGAAGTACGAATTTGTTGAATTACAAAATGGACAAAATCCGAATTGTGTATCGTCGATATTAAAACCGTACCGCTCACAAGTACACCATTGACATGTTTGAAAACCATGCCATGGTCTCCCACACCGTACGCAAGACGAATCCATGAAGAAAAATAGATAAGCAAGAAGAATATTTTTGGTGCAAAACTTTGAAAAAAAAATGCTTTTATGATTTTTCAAATGTTTTTGGATTTTTGAAATTTTTTATTTTTATGGATGTTTTGAAAATTTTTGGCAAGAAAAAATAACGTTCACGAGTGAATGGATCCCAAAATCCAACGCGTCTCTCACAAAAAACCGTTAATCTTAACGAAAAGAGCCGGCAGCGGCGCCATTTGAAATTTGGATTTTGCTAGGTTAAAAGTTCGTTTTTCTCGGTGTCTAATCGAATTGATTACCCGTTTAAAGTGTGACTCAGTCGTTTTTGGTTAACAAAAAGAAAGTTGATTATCTATAACTAATTAAAAAGTAAATGCGAAAAAGTAATAAAAATAAACTAAAAGCAATTAACTAATAAAAACAAAACAATTTAAATAATAAAACGTGAATTTAAAAACAAAACAATTAATAAAAATAACACTAAGACAAACAAGTTTAAAATAACACTAAGTAAAAAGGCGGGAAAAATTAAATTTGAATTTGAAAATAAAGACAAGACTTAAAAAATACGATTCCATCGGAATACCCCATCGGAATCCCATCGCAATACGTCATCGGAACCTCATCGGAATGTACTCGTCGGAATACACAAATGACATCCATCAGAATAAATCTAAACAACCTATCGGAATGACTATAATGAAAACTATCGGAATGTTTAAATGGAAATCTATCAGAATACATTAAAAAGACAAACCATCGGAATAAAGCATCGGAATCCCATCGGAATGCAAGCTATCGGAATATGGCTGTCCAAAATTGGGCAGCATCCCGTCGCAATACAACCCTAAACCCCGTCGCAATCCAGATTGCAATGTGCGATCGGAATCATGATCGGAATAAGGGGGAATTACCCAAGCTATCGCAAAGTGGAACCACAAGGGTTATTGCGATGGAACATAAGCCGCCCGTCGGAATGTGTAATACCCAATATTTCGATGGAACATAAAAATAATCCGAAAATGCAAATAAGCTAAAGTTCATTAAGCACTATCAATAAGCACACTAAACCGAAACTTGAACAACTTAATAAGCATAAATTTGAAAGCTTTTAAAAGACGAAATTCATAAACTTTATAAAAACACAAAATAGCAAACAAAATAAGCAAACTTTAAAAATATAAAAACTTTTTAGAAAACTTTAAAATAAATAAGCTAAACACAAAACAAGCCAATAAGATTGTCAAACTTATAGCTTATCTCATACAAAAACTTGGATAAAAGTAAAAAGGTAAACTTTTTAGTAAAATAAGCAAAGAGATTAAGCAATTTCTACTTAATCCGAAATTTAAATGAACCAAAAAGAACAAGAAAAGTAGAAGGAGAATGATGAAAGAAAACTTGATTAAAAGTAAATAAAGATTAAAGTAATAAAAATAAAGAACTTACTTGAATTAAAGGCAAGAATTTAAAGGTACAAAACAAGGTAGTTAAAATGACAATTTAAAGAAATGACATGAAAATAAGGTGCATGTAAATGAAAATAGAAGAACTAGTGTCACTCTAGCCAACACCTCAAATGAAGAGGTGTGGCGTCTATATATAGGGAGAGGGGAACATGTGTTGCTTCCTTCTTTCTTTCTTTCTTTCCGTCTTTTCGTCTTCTTAATTTTTCGACTTTTTCGACGTTGTCTCGGGAATAATTAAACTCGTCTTGAAAATTCTTCATTAATAAGACTTGAGTTCCTCGGCTTTGTTAAACTTCCATCTTTAGACTTGTTCTTCGATAAATCTTCAGAATAGGTCTTGGACTTCCGTTCTTTTTCCACTCTTGATTTCCTGACTTCGTCTTTTGTCTTTTTCTTCGATGAAAGCCCGTGAAAGCCCGTGTTTTCTCCCCTTTTCACATTTTTGTCCTAAATCACAACAAAAACACAAACCACGCATAATTCCGACATTTACGACATAAAATACACGTTTTGGCCTGGTTATTATTGTAATTAAGTGGTAAAAGGATGGGTGTTTTCACACCTATCAAATCCCCTACACTTGACCATTGCAATGTCCTCATGCAATGCGTTAGTTACAAAGCAAGTTTTACATTTTCCATCATAATCAATCCACATTGACCTTTATTAAACAGATAGAAAATTCTAAAATATTCAAAGGAAGAAAATAAGTAAATTAATCAAAGACATACCTTAGGGTTTTGGAAATGTCGTGAATGATCATCGTCCTCAAGTTTCACGTTCTCCATACCAAGCTTAAAAACGAGATCATTGTTATTATAAGTTAGCAGACTATCACGAATTCATGTGGGCCAATTATTTACTTAGACTCCCTTATTCCTAGGTGTATCTCTTATATTTTATTATTGTCTTGAATGATCACGAGGATGCATTGTTGACTTATTTCGATAGTTATTAAGGCTGAAAATAAAGTGGGACGATTTAATCAATAGTTA
Organism: Glebionis coronaria; assembly: GCA_025667525.1. Lineage (NCBI taxonomy): Eukaryota > Viridiplantae > Streptophyta > Magnoliopsida > Asterales > Asteraceae > Glebionis > Glebionis coronaria. The sequence continues at coordinate 1,068,347 of JANFOE010000447.1, read as the reverse complement.
GCTAAAGGACAAAATCTTTTAAAACTGCTTCTTGGGACCTCATAAAGTTCATATCTTGGCATAACTCGTTTCACGATTTGAGACCTTTCTCGGACCGATATTTGGCAGCGACTGGTGATGTTGTTTTGGACTTTGCAGCTAAGGCTACAACCATTAATGGGTTGCAACCGTGTAATCTACATGAGGTTTTGAAATTATTTGGTGTAACGATTCGCACGGTTGGTGATGCGGGTGAATTTATGCATGAGTTAAAAATGAAGAAACATCCTTTATGGGAATTGATCTCACATGACCGTGCTAAAGAAATTATGGAGTTACTTTGCAAATTTGAAGCTGATATGGTTACGTCTACTAAGGGAGGTATTAATGCAGTCTCTTCTTCGTTTAATTCTGAAAATGTTTGTGAAGGGGTTAATATCTCTATTCCTAGGAAGGTAGTTGAAAAAGTAAATAGTCGTTACCACAACACTTTATATGGTTACTTTATTGGTAAAAGGATTGCATTTCCTGTGGTTGAGTATTTTGCTAAGAATCACTGGGCAAAACATGGTCTTAAGCGTATCATGATGAATGAGAAATGTTTTTTTTTTCAATTCGGGTCTAGTGAGGGTCTTAATGCGGTTCTGGAAGGTGGTCCGTGGATGGTTCGTAATTCACCAATTTTTCTTAAGAAATGGACTATGAAAACGAATCTTCTAAAGGAGGAACTAACTCGTATTCCGGTATGGGTCAAGTTTCATGATGTCCCGCTACAGGTATTTGAAGAGGAAGGTATTAGTTTAGTTGCTTCGTGATAGGTGTGTAAACACCCATCCTTTTACCACTTAATTCGGGCTAAAACGAGACCAAAACACGTATTTAATATCATTTGTTTGGAATTATGCGTGGTTTTTGTGTTTATTGTGTTTTCAGAGCCAACCGGATAAATATTGAAGAAAACATGGGATTGCACGGGTTTTACTGAAGAAAAAGACTCAAGATAAAGTCTATTGTCCAAGAGATGCAAAAGATTTGAAGTCGCTGGGCCTATTCGAAGATTTATCGAAGAAAAGGACCAAAGATGGAAGATTTATATAAGTCGAAGAAACTCAAGTCTATTAAACGAAGAAATTAAAAGACGAGTTGAATTTAATCGACAACAAATCCCGAATCAGAATCGAAAACGGAAACTTTTCTGAAAAGACGAAAAGACACGAAGAACGGGAGAAAGCCCACTCACCAACCAAAGGAAACACCTATAAATAGGCCATCCCACACACATTTTAGACTAGTTTTTTTTTCTTCCTCCCCACTCTTTCTCCTGGTTCGTATAACACCATCACCACTAGGGTGATTGGTGATTTTTATCTTTGGTTCTTTAATCTTGTAATTTTAATCCTTGTTTAATCTTGTCAAAACATTAATCATCCAATTCAAAGTTCTTGTTTAATCTTTCATTTCATCTTGTTCATCTCCATTTTTATCTTCAAGTTCTTAAGTTTTATTTTTCTTGATTTGATCTTTAAAAGTTGATGGGATTTGTGTTTTTATTAGTGGGATTCGTTGCTTATGGTATCTAAATGATTTGTGTTTAATTTGGTAAAAACTTTTTAAGTATTTGGTTTGATTTTGATTAAAATTCGTGTTCCTTGTTCTTCGCAATACTGTTACTGTAACTGGGTTTCCAGATCTTCCGAATCAGCTAAAAAGTTCCGAATGAGTCCTTCATTCGGAAACTTCCGAACCAAGCATTAAAGTTCCGAATCAAGAGAAAACTTCCGAATCAAGCTTTCATCCGGAAAGTTCCGAGTCAAGCATTAAAAGTTCCGAACCAAGTAAATCTTCCGAATCAAGCTGAAGGTTCCGAATCAGTGTCTTCCGATCCAGCAAGTTCCGAATGAACCTTCATTCGGAAAGTTCCGAATGAGTATGTTCCGAATGAGTATGTTCCGGATGAGTGAATAGTATCTTCCGAATCAGTTAGTTCCGAATCAAGGTTTAAAGTTCCGGATCAGTTATTTTTTAGTATAGTTACGGTTTTACTGTTGTTGATTTACTGTTTCTTCACTCATATTTCACAATTTACTTGTTAACTTTAATCTTAATTTGAACTTTAAATTTTCAACCAAGTTTTTGTTAATCTTAATTAAAGTAATTGCCTTTGATTTAAACTTTCATTTCCACTTTCTATTAGACTAGAAAACCCAACCCCTTTATTTAGTAACCAAGGACAATCATTCCACTTAAGACCTAGATCAATTCGAGAGGATATCGAGAGAAAATTGAACCTAGCAAAACCCTAATATCAAATGGCGCCGCTGCCGGCTCTTCTCGTTAAGATCAAAAGTTTTTTGTGAGAAATTGGATTTTGGGATCCGTTCCCTGTGAACGTTACTTTTTCAAGAAAATTTTCAAAAACACCTAAAAAATATAAAATTTTCAAAAATCCTAAAAATTAAAAAATCAATAAAAACCAAAAATATTTTTGCTTTGTTTTTCTTTGTTCGTTCTTTTGCAGGTGTATGCGCACTCGATCCACGTCTTATCAAGAGCCCGAGCCTCTCGATAACTTAGACATGGCTGGTGTACAAAACAACAATAACATACCACCTCCGAACAACAATAATAACAACAACAATCCGCCTTTCAACAACATGAATAACAACAACAATGAGCACCTTCCGGATAATCGCCCAATGATTGAATTGCTGCAAGCTCATGTTGATGGCAACACGGATCCAATTGTTATACCACCAATTGCCGCCAACAATTTCGAGCTCAAGTCAGGCTTTATCCAGATGGTCTCAGCTCAACCGTTCTTGGGACGCACCATTGATGATCCACACGACCATATCAAGAGATTTCTACAACTCACCAACACGGTCAAGCTCAATGGTGTTCCACAAGAAGTGATAAGGTTACAACTTTTTCCCTTTTCTTTAGAGGGACAAGCCCGGCATTGGCTTGCTAAGGAACCGCCACAGAGTATTCTCTCGTGGACGGATTTGGAAACAAAGTTTATCAACTACTTTTTTCCACCCTCTCGTACTACCGCTTTGCGGAATGAGATTATAAACTTTGAACAAAAGTACGATGAGTCATTCAGTGAATCTTGGGATCGTTTTAAAGATCTTTTAAGAAAATGCCCACAACATGGTTTTACCAAAGTACATCAAATTAATACTTTTTACAATGGTTTAAGCATGAGTGACCAAGATTCACTGAATAGTGCCTCGGGGGGTAATTTATTGGCTAAGACATCTAATGCTGCTTGAGACATCATTGAGAACAAATCTCGTGTGCAAACCAAGAGTGTTAGGACCAATGTTGCTAGTGCTAGCACTAATGACAGCGACAAGCGACTTGACAAAATCACCACGCTTCTTGAATCGCTTGTCACCCACACCGTCAGCAACAACAACAGCAACAACGCCAAAAATGCACAAGTGAACGCTGTCAGCCAACCTTGTGAGATATGCGGTGGTCCCCATTCTTACACAACTTGTACTGCCACCCAAGATTACCCTGCTGAGAATGTGAATGCGGCATATGGCACCTACCAACAACCTGCTTATCAAGCTAAACCCCAAGGTGACCGTAACTTGCTTAGCTATCGCAACAACAACTATCTTTCACCACCTGGCTTTCCTCCTTCCAACCCAAACCAACAACAAAACCCTAACCGCTCTCCTCAACAACAACCTCGACAACCATACATCCCACCTCACAAGCAACAACAACCACCTCAACGGAACAACCAAGTCTACCAACAACCTGCTTACCAACCACCTGCATACAATGCTCCTCCCAACCAACCCAACGCTCTTCACCAAGAAGTGGAAACGTATATGAGGACTAATGATGCGATAGTGGGAAATCTTCAGAGAGAGGTGCTCAACCTGAAAGCCGACTTGGTCAAGCAAGGAAATGATTTGAGAGCTGACATGAGAAACACGTTGGATAGCCAGACTAATGATCTGAGGAACATGATGGCTAGTTTTTTCCAAAGTAGTCAACCCTCTTCTTCGGGTACTCTTCCGAGTAACACCGTTGTAAATCCAAGAGGGGAGATGAAAGCAATCACCACTCGAAGTGGTAAAGGTACAAAGGAACCCGAGCTTCCTATACCCCCACCGGTGGTTGTGACTAAGGAAAACGAGTCTCCTGCTCCTATTCCTCCTCCTTCTCCTTCCCCAATTTCTCCACCTCTTCTTTCTACCCCTCCTCCACCCGTGGTTGTGAGTGATCCTATACTCCCAAAGACTTCCTCTTCTTCCAATATACCTTATCCTTCAAGGTTGAGGAAAGAGAAGCAAAAGAGCAAGGATGATATTCAGGTTTCGAATTTCCTTAAAATGTTTAAACAACTGAATTTCAATATCTCCTTCGCTGAGGCTCTCGCTCACATGCCCAAATGCGCCAAAATGTTTAAAGACCTTCTGAGCGACAAGGAAAAGCTCCTCGACATTGCCAACACCCAACTTAATGAGAACTGCTCTGCAGTGCTCTTAAGGAAATTGCCAACCAAGCTTGGTGATCCGGGTCGTTTTCTTATCCCTTGCAATTTCCCGGGAGTAGAGAATTGCATGGCCCTAGCCGATCTAGGTGCCAGTATTAATCTCATGCCTCTAAGTGTTTGGAAGCAATTATCTCTCCCAGAGCTAGTCCCCACTAAAATGACTTTGGAATTGGCCAACCGTACGGTTGCTTATCCAGTGGGGATAGCCGAAGATGTCATCGTAGGAGTCGACAAATTCACCTTCCCTGCTGATTTTGTTGTCGTCGACTACGAGATGGACCCCCGTGTGCCACTTATTGTTGGTCGTCCATTCTTGAGGACCGGTCGCACTCTTATTGATGTTGAAGCCGGAGAGCTTATCATGAGAGTGGGTGACGACAAAGTAGTCTTCAATATGGGAAAGTTGTCTAAACAGCCTTATTCATATGAGAGCGTTAATTGTATTGACGTTCTTGATGAGGCTTGTGAAGAACACTTTAATGATGCTTGCAAAAGTATTCCTACCTCTCTTCCCACTGTTGAGACCGTGTCCTCCATTGATTCATCGTTGTCTCTATTTGGAGATAGTGATTTATTCTGGAACAATCTTGAAGATGCCATGGGAGATGCGAATTTAGCTACTAATGATTCTCCCACCAAGGGGGATGAAGACATGAGTTTCTTTGACAATCTTCTCACCGAAGACAATCCTTCGCCTCCATCTCCCACGGTCATTGCTATCGATGCCACGACTTCGAAAACGCCTTCCGACGAAAATCCTCCGGATTTGGAACTGAAGGAGTTGCCGCCTCATCTCGAGTACGTGTTCCTTGACGACAACAAGAAGTCGCCCGTCATTATTGCAAAGGATTTGAAAGATGAAGAGAAGACTCGCCTCGTTGCTGTGTTGAAAGCTCACAAGAAGGCTATTGCGTGGAAAATCTCAGATATTCGTGGAATTGATCCTCACTTCTGCACGCACAAAATTCTCATGGAGGACGACTATAAGCCCACTATTCAAAGCCAACGAAGGGTGAATCCAAAAATACATGAAGTCATCAAAACAGAGGTTATCAAACTTCTTGATGCGGGTATGATTTACCCTATTTCGGATTCACCGTGGGTTAGTCCAATCCATTGTGTGCCCAAGAAGGGCGGAATAACCGTTGTTCCCAATAAACACAACGAGTTGATTCCCACTCGTCTCGTTACTGGGTGGAGAGTTTGTATAGACTACCGCAAACTCAATGATGCCACGAGAAAGGATCATTTCCCCTACCTTTCATGGACCAAATGCTTGAACGATTAGCCGGTAATGAATATTACTGCTTTCTTGATGGTTTCTCGGGTTATTTTCAAATACCCATCGATCCCCAAGATCAAGAGAAGACTACATTCACTTGTCCCTACGGCACTTTCGCTTACAAAAGAATGCCTTTTGGCTTATGTAATGCGCCCGGGACTTTCCAAAGGTGTATGTTAGCTATCTTTCATGACATGGTTGAACAAACCATGGAAGTCTTCATGGATGATTTCTCGGTCTTTGGGGATTCCTTCTCTGCTTGCCTTGCCAATTTAGAACGTATGCTAAAGCGGTGCGAAGACACTCGCCTTGTTCTAAATTGGGAAAAATGCCATTTTATGGTAAAAGAAGGCGTCGTGCTTGGACATAAGATTTCGAAAGCCGGTCTTGAAGTAGACCGTGCTAAAGTTGATGTTATAGCAAAGTTGCCTCCACCTTCAACCGTGAAGGGTGTGAGAAGTTTCTTGGGTCATGCGGGCTTCTATCGCCGATTTATCAAAGACTTTTCTCAAATCGCTCGCCCGATGACCCACCTCTTGGAAAAAGATACTCCTTTTATCTTTTCCAAAGAGTGTCTTGAAGCCTTCAACTCACTTAAGGATAAGCTAACTAAGGCACCCGTCTTGGTTACCCCTAATTGGGAGCTTCCTTTTGAGTTGATGTGCGATGCTAGTGATTTTGCTATTGGAGCGGTTCTTGGATAAAGAGTGAACAAACACTTCCAACCGATCCATTACGCTAGCAAGACAATGACAGGGGCACAATTGCATTATACGACAACCGAGAAAGAGCTTTTAGCTGTTGTCTATGCTTTTGAAAAATTCCGCCCCTATCTTGTCCTTTCCACCACCATTGTGTACACCGATCATTCCGCGCTGAAGTACTTGTTGACAAAGCAAGATTCTAAACCAAGACTTCTTCGCTGGGTTTTGCTGCTCCAGGAATTTAAAATCGACATCCGCGATAAAAAAGGAGCAGAAAACCTAGCCGCGGACCATCTTAGTAGACTTGAGGATCCTTACCAAGGGGATCATCCGACCAAAGAAATCAATGATTCTTTTCCCTTGGAGACCTTAATGTCTATAAACTCGAAGCCGAATGAAACCCCGTGGTTTGCGGACTTTGCAAACTACTTGGCGGGTGGAATTCTCAAGGAAGGGTTGACGTCCCAGCAAAAGAAGAAGTTCTTTACCGACATCAAGACTTACTTTTGGGACGACCCTTACCTATTCAAACAATGTGCTGATTTGATAATTCGCCGATGTGTTGATGGACCGGCAGCGTCAGACATCCTTGATGCTTGCCACAAAGGACCCACCGGTGGTCACTTTGGTCCCAACTACACCGCTAAGAAAGTGTTTGATTCGGGATTTTATTGGCCCTCCATATACCGTGACGCTCACGATATGGTCAAGCGATGTGATGTTTGCCAAAAGCAAGGCAAAATCACACATAAAGACGAGATGCCTCAGAATTTCATTCAAGAATGTGAAATTTTTGATGTTTGGGGTATCGACTTTATGGGGCCATTCCCTTCGTCTAAAGGAAACAAATACATCCTTGTAGCCGTTGACTACGTTTCAAAGTGGGTTGAAGCCAAAGCTTTGCCTACTAATGACGCAAGGGTGGTTTGTAACTTTTTGAAGGCTCTTTTCGCTAAATTCGGTGTGCCTCGTGCCATTATTAGTGATCGTGGGACTCATTTCTGCAATGACCAATTTGCTCGAGTCATGGCTAAGTACGGTGTAAACCATCGTCTTTCCACAGCCTACCACCCACAAACTAATGGCCAGGCTGAAATATCCAACCGAGGGCTGAAGCGAATTCTTGAAAGGACCGTGGGAGAGCATCGTGCCTCATGGGCTGATAAACTTGATGATGCTTTGTGGGCTTTCCGTACCGCTTACAAGACCCCGATCGGCTGTACGCCTTATCGTCTTGTGTACGGGAAAGCGTGCCACCTCCCCATTGAGTTGGAGCACAAGGCTTATTGGGCCTTGAAGTGGGCCAATTTTGATATAAACAAAGCCGGTGACCTACGCAAGATCCAACTCAATGAGCTGAATGAACTCCGTAATGAGGCTTATGAAAATTCTCTGATCTATAAGGAAAGAACTAAGCTCATTCACGACTCCAAGATCAAAAACCGAGAGTTCCATGTTGGAGACAAAGTCTTACTTTTTAACTCTCGGTTGAAAATCTTTTCGGGAAAGCTCAAATCTCGTTGGTCCGGCCCATTCACCATTGCCCAAATTTTTCCATATGGTACTCTCGAGCTCGCTCAACCTAATGGACCAAATTTTAAGGTGAATGGCCAACGAGTGAAGTTGTACTTTGGTGAGGACACCTCTAAGGAGGTGATTCCATCCCTCACCACGTTCCCCATGAACTAATTTTGGGTCGAGTCAGGCTCGTGACTCGGTTATCAAAAACAAGCGCTCCTCGGGAGGCAGCCCGAGTATCTATCCTTGTATGTTTTAATCCCCTAAGTGTAGGGGGGGACTTCTATATGTGTTTGCCTTTGTGTGGTGATGTGATTACAGGGATAAGTGCACTCTTGGAATCTTTGAAGAACCGAGCTCCCGTGTTTATTCGAAATCCGGTTCTATCTCTCAACTATCGTGATTCAATTTTCTTCATACTCATATTTGAAATTGATCACGTTAGTCGTCTCTTCCTTAACTTGAGTTAACCAACGTGCACAATGTCATAAGTGTAGGGGAACCTTTTCCCACATGCTTAAACATTGAGGACAATGTTTATCTTAAGTGTAGGGGGGACTTCTATCGAAGTTTTAAGTGGACTTTTCCATGAAAATGCCTTCAATTAACCGGAAAATCCTATTTTTCAGCATTTTTCAAATTTTTTATTAACTTTGGCCATTTAGTTGTAATTTTAAAAATTTTATCGTTGCTTTCATATGTATATATTCCGCAATAAAGTCAAAAATATTAATAAAGTGGTGTAGCTAGTTTAGAAGTCTTTGACATATTAGGCCCGTTGTGTTTATTTTGACTCAACCCGAATAGACTTATCCAAGTTTATTCTAGCTAGTATCCTTAACCATGTAGACCTTAATTGGTTTATTAGGCTAAGTGTCCACGAGTCTCATTACTTGAGATTTTAAATTGTGGAGGACGAGAAATGATAAAGTCAATTATAAGTCGGTATTCTTGCACAAGCTCACTTGGTGTAATTATTTGCCTATTCTCCCATCACTTGCTAATAATTTATCTGCAATAAGTAAGGTCTTACGATTTGAAAAGTTACTTAGCTTCTAGCCCAAGATCGTTTAAAAGTTGCTCGGTAATGATAAGAGTTCATAGCCAAGGCATAACTTATGAAGCGGGGCGCGAAGATTGGCGAGTCCGAAAAGGCCCTAACAAGGCATGAGGATTCAATTTTATTGCTGAAGATCCAAAGTGATGTGAAAAGCATTATTCCTAAAGTCAATATGAAGGATCAAGACTCACGACGAAAAGCAATCAACTCCCATAAAGATCATGGAGAAGTCTATCCGAAAAGACCCTAACAAGGTATGAGGATAAATAGATCCAAGTCCGAAAAGGAGGCGGATCGTTGTATCTCAAAATCCCAATTAGAGATTGAAGAAATAATCATGAAGTCGTGGTCAACAAAGTTGGAGTACCCCTCAAAAGTCTCCATGTGAAGAAAACTCTATTATGATGAGAAGACCATTATCTCAAGAACGTCTCTCGAAGATATGAAGTATGAAGTACATGCCAAATATCGGCCCGAGAAAGGTCTCAAATCGTGAACCAAGTTATGCCAAGATATGAACTTTTTGATATCCCGAGAAGCAGTTTTAAGAGATTTTGTCCTTTAGCTAACTATTGATCAAATCGTCCTACTTTGCTTTCAGCCCTAATAAACTATCGAAATAAGTCCAAAAATGCATCTTCATGATCATTCAAAGACAAAAATAAAATATAAGAGATACACCTAGGAATAAGGGAGTTTAAGCATTTAATTAAGCCATGTGTGTAAGTGTTTGAATTGCTAACTTATAATAACAATGATCTCGTTTTTAAGCTTAGTTTGGGGAACGTGAAACTTGAGGGTGATAAATCTTCGCAGCACCAAAGCCCTAATGTAAGTCATCGATTTCTTTGCAAGTTATTTCCATGTAGCTATTCTCACGTGAAAATGGTTTTCTATCCCTTTGTTATCTTTGAAGTTTTATTTCTTTAATTTTTGTTTAAGTAGAATTTTAAATAAGGCCAAGGTTGATTAATTATGAGAAAAGTGTAAGCTTGCTTTATCACTAAGCATTGCATGAGGGCATGGCAATGGTTAAGTGTAGGGGATTTGATAGGTGTGTAAACACCCATCCTTTTACCACTTAATTCGGGCTAAAACGAGACCAAAACACGTATTTAATATCATTTGTTTGGAATTATGCGTGGTTTTTGTGTTTATTGTGTTTTCAGAGCCAACCGGATAAATATTGAAGAAAACATGGGATTGCACGGGTTTTACTGAAGAAAAAGACTCAAGATAAAGTCTATTGTCCAAGAGATGCAAAAGATTTGAAGCCGCTGGGCCTATTCGAAGATTTATCGAAGAAAAGGACCAAAGATGGAAGATTTATATAAGTCGAAGAAACTCAAGTTTATTAAACGAAGAAATTAAAAGACGAGTTGAATTTAATCGACAACAAATCCCGAATCAGAATCGAAAACGGAAACTTTTCTGAAAAGACGAAAAGACACGAAGAACGGGAGAAAGCCCACTCACCAACCAAAGGAAACACCTATAAATAGGCCATCCCACACACATTTTAGACTAGTTTTTTTTTCTTCCTCCCCACTCTTTCTCCTGGTTCGTATAACACCATCACCACTAGGGTGATTGGTGATTTTTATCTTTGGTTCTTTAATCTTGTAATTTTAATCCTTGTTTAATCTTGTCAAAACATTAATCATCCAATTCAAAGTTCTTGTTTAATCTTTCATTTCATCTTGTTCATCTCCATTTTTATCTTCAAGTTCTTAAGTTTTATTTTTCTTGATTTGATCTTTAAAAGTTGATGGGATTTGTGTTTTTATTAGTGGGATTCGTTGCTTATGGTATCTAAATGATTTGTGTTTAATTTGGTAAAAACTTTTTAAGTATTTGGTTTGATTTTGATTAAAATTCGTGTTCCTTGTTCTTCGCAATACTGTTACTGTAACTGGGTTTCCAGATCTTCCGAATCAGCTAAAAAGTTCCGAATGAGTCCTTCATTCGGAAACTTCCGAACCAAGCATTAAAGTTCCGAATCAAGAGAAAACTTCCGAATCAAGCTTTCATCCGGAAAGTTCCGAGTCAAGCATTAAAAGTTCCGAACCAAGTAAATCTTCCGAATCAAGCTGAAGGTTCCGAATCAGTGTCTTCCGATCCAGCAAGTTCCGAATGAACCTTCATTCGGAAAGTTCTGAATGAGTATGTTCCGAATGAGTATGTTCCGGATGAGTGAATAGTATCTTCCGAATCAGTTAGTTCCGAATCAAGGTTTAAAGTTCCGGATCAGTTATTTTTGAGTATAGTTACGGTTTTACTGTTGTTGATTTACTGTTTCTTCACTCATATTTCACAATTTACTTGTTAACTTTAATCTTAATTTGAACTTTAAATTTTCAACCAAGTTTTTGTTAATCTTAATTAAAGTAATTGCCTTTGATTTAAACTTTCATTTCCACTTTCTATTAGACTAGAAAACCCAACCCCTTTATTTAGTAACCAAGGACAATCATTCCACTTAAGACCTAGATCAATTCGAGAGGATATCGAGAGAAAATTGAACCTAGCAAAACCCTAATATCAAATGGCGCCGCTGCCGGCTCTTCTCGTTAAGATCAAAAGTTTTTTGTGAGAAATTGGATTTTGGGATCCGTTCCCTGTGAACGTTACTTTTTCAAGAAAATTTTCAAAAACACCTAAAAAATATAAAATTTTCAAAAATCCTAAAAATTAAAAAATCAATAAAAACCAAAAATATTTTTGCTTTGTTTTTCTTTGTTCGTTCTTTTGCAGGTGTATGCGCACTCGATCCACGTCTTATCAAGAGCCCGAGCCTCTCGATAACTTAAGACATGGCTGGTGTACAAAACAACAATAACATACCACCTCCGAACAACAATAATAACAACAACAATCCGCCTTTCAACAACATGAATAACAACAACAATGAGCACCTTCCGGATAATCGCCCAATGATTGAATTGCTGCAAGCTCATGTTGATGGCAACACGGATCCAATTGTTATACCACCAATTGCCGCCAACAATTTCGAGCTCAAGTCAGGCTTTATCCAGATGGTCTCAGCTCAACCGTTCTTGGGACGCACCATTGATGATCCACACGACCATATCAAGAGATTTCTACAACTCACCAACACGGTCAAGCTCAATGGTGTTCCACAAGAAGTGATAAGGTTACAACTTTTTCCCTTTTCTTTAGAGGGACAAGCCCGGCATTGGCTTGCTAAGGAACCGCCACAGAGTATTCTCTCGTGGACGGATTTGGAAACAAAGTTTATCAACTACTTTTTTCCACCCTCTCGTACTACCGCTTTGCGGAATGAGATTATAAACTTTGAACAAAAGTACGATGAGTCATTCAGTGAATCTTGGGATCGTTTTAAAGATCTTTTAAGAAAATGCCCACAACATGGTTTTACCAAAGTACATCAAATTAATACTTTTTACAATGGTTTAAGCATGAGTGACCAAGATTCACTGAATAGTGCCTCGGGGGGTAATTTATTGGCTAAGACATCTAATGCTGCTTGGGACATCATTGAGAACAAATCTCGTGTGCAAACCAAGAGTGTTAGGACCAATGTTGCTAGTGCTAGCACTAATGACAGCGACAAGCGACTTGACAAAATCACCACGCTTCTTGAATCGCTTGTCACCCACACCGTCAGCAACAACAACAGCAACAACGCCAAAAATGCACAAGTGAACGCTGTCAGCCAACCTTGTGAGATATGCGGTGGTCCCCATTCTTACACAACTTGTACTGCCACCCAAGATTACCCTGCTGAGAATGTGAATGCGGCATATGGCACCTACCAACAACCTGCTTATCAAGCTAAACCCCAAGGTGACCGTAACTTGCTTAGCTATCGCAACAACAACTATCTTTCACCACCTGGCTTTCCTCCTTCCAACCCAAACCAACAACAAAACCCTAACCGCTCTCCTCAACAACAACCTCGACAACCATACATCCCACCTCACAAGCAACAACAACCACCTCAACGGAACAACCAAGTCTACCAACAACCTGCTTACCAACCACCTGCATACAATGCTCCTCCCAACCAACCCAACGCTCTTCACCAAGAAGTGGAAACGTATATGAGGACTAATGATGCGATAGTGGGAAATCTTCAGAGAGAGGTGCTCAACCTGAAAGCCGACTTGGTCAAGCAAGGAAATGATTTGAGAGCTGACATGAGAAACACGTTGGATAGCCAGACTAATGATCTGAGGAACATGATGGCTAGTTTTTTCCAAAGTAGTCAACCCTCTTCTTCGGGTACTCTTCCGAGTAACACCGTTGTAAATCCAAGAGGGGAGATGAAAGCAATCACCACTCGAAGTGGTAAAGGTACAAAGGAACCCGAGCTTCCTATACCCCCACCGGTGGTTGTGACTAAGGAAAACGAGTCTCCTGCTCCTATTCCTCCTCCTTCTCCTTCCCCAATTTCTCCACCTCTTCTTTCTACCCCTCCTCCACCCGTGGTTGTGAGTGATCCTATACTCCCAAAGACTTCCTCTTCTTCCAATATACCTTATCCTTCAAGGTTGAGGAAAGAGAAGCAAAAGAGCAAGGATGATATTCAGGTTTCGAATTTCCTTAAAATGTTTAAACAACTGAATTTCAATATCTCCTTCGCTGAGGCTCTCGCTCACATGCCCAAATACGCCAAAATGTTTAAAGACCTTCTGAGCGACAAGGAAAAGCTCCTCGACATTGCCAACACCCAACTTAATGAGAACTGCTCTGTAGTGCTCTTAAGGAAATTGCCAACCAAGCTTGGTGATCCGGGTCGTTTTCTTATCCCTTGCAATTTCCCGGGAGTAGAGAATTGCATGGCCCTAGCCGATCTATGTGCCAGTATTAATCTCATGCCTCTAAGTGTTTGGAAGCAATTATCTCTCCCAGAGCTAGTCCCCACTAAAATGACTTTGGAATTGGCCAACCGTACGGTTGCTTATCCAGTGGGGATAGCCGAAGATGTCATCGTAGGAGTCGACAAATTCACCTTCCCTGCTGATTTTGTTGTCGTCGACTACGAGATGGACCCCCGTGTGCCACTTATTGTTGGTCGTCCATTCTTGAGGACCGGTCGCACTCTTATTGATGTTGAAGCCGGAGAGCTTATCATGAGAGTGGGTGACGACAAAGTAGTCTTCAATATGGGAAAGTTGTCTAAACAGCCTTATTCATATGAGAGCGTTAATTGTATTGACGTTCTTGATGAGGCTTGTGAAGAACACTTTAATGATGCTTGCAAAAGTATTCCTACCTCTCTTCCCACTGTTGAGACCGTGTCCTCCATTGATTCATCGTTGTCTCTATTTGGAGATAGTGATTTATTCTGGAACAATCTTGAAGATGCCATGGGAGATGCGAATTTAGCTACTAATGATTCTCCCACCGAGGGGGATGAAGACATGAGTTTCTTTGACAATCTTCTCACCGAAGACAATCCTTCGCCTCCATCTCCCACGGTCATTGCTATCGATGCCACGACTTCGAAAACGCCTTCCGACGAAAATCCTCCGGATTTGGAACTGAAGGAGTTGCCGCCTCATCTCGAGTACGTGTTCCTTGACGACAACAAGAAGTCGCCCGTCATTATTGCAAAGGATTTGAAAGATGAAGAGAAGACTCGCCTCGTTGCTGTGTTGAAAGCTCACAAGAAGGCTATTGCGTGGAAAATCTCAGATATTCGTGGAATTGATCCTCACTTCTGCACGCACAAAATTCTCATGGAGGACGACTATAAGCCCACTATTCAAAGCCAACGAAGGGTGAATCCAAAAATACATGAAGTCATCAAAACAGAGGTTATCAAACTTCTTGATGCGGGTATGATTTACCCTATTTCGGATTCACCGTGGGTTAGTCCAATCCATTGTGTGCCCAAGAAGGGCGGAATAACCGTTGTTCCCAATGAACACAACGAGTTGATTCCCACTCGTCTCGTTACTGGGTGGAGAGTTTGTATAGACTACCGCAAACTCAATGATGCCACGAGAAAGGATCATTTCCCCCTACCTTTCATGGACCAAATGCTTGAACGATTAGCCGGTAATGAATATTACTGCTTTCTTGATGGTTTCTCGGGTTATTTTCAAATACCCATCGATCCCCAAGATCAAGAGAAGACTACATTCACTTGTCCCTACGGCACTTTCGCTTACAAAAGAATGCCTTTTGGCTTATGTAATGCGCCCGGGACTTTC
Source organism: Glebionis coronaria (assembly GCA_025667525.1). Classification (NCBI taxonomy): domain Eukaryota; kingdom Viridiplantae; phylum Streptophyta; class Magnoliopsida; order Asterales; family Asteraceae; genus Glebionis; species Glebionis coronaria. Next base: position 1,053,082 of record JANFOE010000447.1, on the reverse strand, counting down.
CAAAGGTGTATGTTAGCTATCTTCCATGACATGGTTGAACAAACCATGGAAGTCTTCATGGATGATTTCTCGGTCTTTGGGGATTCCTTCTCTGCTTGCCTTGCCAATTTAGAACGTATGCTAAAGCGGTGCGAAGACACTCGTTATGGTAAAAGAAGGCGTCGTGCTTGGACATAAGATTTCGAAAGCCGGTCTTGAAGTAGACCGTGCTAAAGTTGATGTTATAGCAAAGTTGCCTCCACCTTCAACCGTGAAGGGTGTGAGAAGTTTCTTGGGTCATGCGGGCTTCTATCGCCGATTTATCAAAGACTTTTCTCAAATCGCTCGCCCGATGACCCACCTCTTGGAAAAAGATACTCCTTTTATCTTTTCCAAAGAGTGTCTTGAAGCCTTCAACTCACTTAAGGATAAGCTAACTAAGGCACCCGTCTTGGTTACCCCTAATTGGGAGCTTCCTTTTGAGTTGATGTGCGATGCTAGTGATTTTGCTATTGGAGCGGTTCTTGGACAAAGAGTGAACAAACACTTCCAACCGATCCATTACGCTAGCAAGACAATGACAGGGGCACAATTGCATTATACGACAACCGAGAAAGAGCTTTTAGCTGTTGTCTATGCTTTTGAAAAATTCCGCCCCTATCTTGTCCTTTCCACCACCATTGTGTACACCGATCATTCCGCGCTGAAGTACTTGTTGACAAAGCAAGATTCTAAACCAAGACTTCTTCGCTGGGTTTTGCTGCTCCAGGAATTTAAAATCGACATCCGCGATAAAAAAGGAGCAGAAAACCTAGCCGCGGACCATCTTAGTAGACTTGAGGATCCTTACCAAGGGGATCATCCGACCAAAGAAATCAATGATTCTTTTCCCTTGGAGACCTTAATGTCTATAAACTCGAAGCCGAATGAAACCCCGTGGTTTGCGGACTTTGCAAACTACTTGGCGGGTGGAATTCTCAAGGAAGGGTTGACGTCCCAGCAAAAGAAGAAGTTCTTTACCGACATCAAGACTTACTTTTGGGACGACCCTTACCTATTCAAACAATGTGCTGATTTGATAATTCGCCGATGTGTTGATGGACCGGCAGCGTCAGACATCCTTGATGCTTGCCACAAAGGACCCACCGGTGGTCACTTTGGTCCCAACTACACCGCTAAGAAAGTGTTTGATTCGGGATTTTATTGGCCCTCCATATACCGTGACGCTCACGATATGGTCAAGCGATGTGATGTTTGCCAAAAGCAAGGCAAAATCACACATAAAGACGAGATGCCTCAGAATTTCATTCAAGAATGTGAAATTTTTGATGTTTGGGGTATCGACTTTATGGGGCCATTCCCTTCGTCTAAAGGAAACAAATACATCCTTGTAGCCGTTGACTACGTTTCAAAGTGGGTTGAAGCCAAAGCTTTGCCTACTAATGACGCAAGGGTGGTTTGTAACTTTTTGAAGGCTCTTTTCGCTAGATTCGGTGTGCCTCGTGCCATTATTAGTGATCGTGGGACTCATTTCTGCAATGACCAATTTGCTCGAGTCATGGCTAAGTACGGTGTAAACCATCGTCTTTCCACAGCCTACCACCCACAAACTAATGGCCAGGCTGAAATATCCAACCGAGGGCTGAAGCGAATTCTTGAAAGGACCGTGGGAGAGCATCGTGCCTCATGGGCTGATAAACTTGATGATGCTTTGTGGGCTTTCCGTACCGCTTACAAGACCCCGATCGGTTGTACGCCTTATCGTCTTGTGTACGGGAAAGCGTGCCACCTCCCCATTGAGTTGGAGCACAAGGCTTATTGGGCCTTGAAGTGGGCCAATTTTGATATAAACAAAGCCGGTGACCTACGCAAGATCCAACTCAATGAGCTGAATGAACTCCGTAATGAGGCTTATGAAAATTCTCTGATCTATAAGGAAAGAACTAAGCTCATTCACGACTCCAAGATCAAAAACCGAGAGTTCCATGTTGGAGACAAAGTCTTACTTTTTAACTCTCGGTTGAAAATCTTTTCGGGAAAGCTCAAATCTCGTTGGTCCGGCCCATTCACCATTGCCCAAATTTTTCCATATGGTACTCTCGAGCTCGCTCAACCTAATGGACCAAATTTTAAGGTGAATGGCCAACGAGTGAAGTTGTACTTTGGTGAGGACACCTCTAAGGAGGTGATTCCATCCCTCACCACGTTCCCCATGAACTAATTTTGGGTCGAGTCAGGCTCGTGACTCGGTTATCAAAAACAAGCGCTCCTCGGGAGGCAGCCTGAGTATCTATCCTTGTATGTTTTAATCCCCTAAGTGTAGGGGGGGACTTCTATATGTGTTTGCCTTTGTGTGGTGATGTGATTACAGGGATAAGTGCACTCTTGGAATCTTTGAAGAACCGAGCTCCCGTGTTTATTCGAAATCCGGTTCTATCTCTCAACTATCGTGATTCAATTTTCTTCATACTCATATTTGAAATTGATCACGTTAGTCGTCTCTTCCTTAACTTGAGTTAACCAACGTGCACAATGTCATAAGTGTAGGGGAACCTTTTCCCACATGCTTAAACATTGAGGACAATGTTTATCTTAAGTGTAGGGGGGACTTCTATCGAAGTTTTAAGTGGACTTTTCCATGAAAATGCCTTCAATTAACCGGAAAATCCTATTTTTCAGCATTTTTCAAATTTTTTATTAACTTTGGCCATTTAGTTGTAATTTTAAAAATTTTATCGTTGCTTTCATATGTATATATTCCGCAATAAAGTCAAAAATATTAATAAAGTGGTGTAGCTAGTTTAGAAGTCTTTGACATATTAGGCCCGTTGTGTTTATTTTGACTCAACCCGAATAGACTTATCCAAGTTTATTCTAGCTAGTATCCTTAACCATGTAGACCTTAATTGGTTTATTAGGCTAAGTGTCCACGAGTCTCATTACTTGAGATTTTAAATTGTGGAGGACGAGAAATGATAAAGTCAATTATAAGTCGGTATTCTTGCACAAGCTCACTTGGTGTAATTATTTGCCTATTCTCCCATCACTTGCTAATAATTTATCTGCAATAAGTAAGGTCTTACGATTTGAAAAGTTACTTAGCTTCTAGCCCAAGATCGTTTAAAAGTTGCTCGGTAATGATAAGAGTTCATAGCCAAGGCATAACTTATGAAGCGGGGCGCGAAGATTGGCGAGTCCGAAAAGGCCCTAACAAGGCATGAGGATTCAATTTTATTGCTGAAGATCCAAAGTGATGTGAAAAGCATTATTCCTAAAGTCAATATGAAGGATCAAGACTCACGACGAAAAGCAATCAACTCCCATAAAGATCATGGATAAGTCTATCCGAAAAGACCCTAACAAGGTATGAGGATAAATAGATCCAAGTCCGAAAAGGAGGCGGATCGTTGTATCTCAAAATCCCAATTAGAGATTGAAGAAATAATCATGAAGTCGTGGTCAACAAAGTTGGAGTACCCCTCAAAAGTCTCCATGTGAAGAAAACTCTATTATGATGAGAAGACCATTATCTCAAGAACGTCTCTCGAAGATATGAAGTATGAAGTACATGCCAAATATCGGCCCGAGAAAGGTCTCAAATCGTGAACCAAGTTATGCCAAGATATGAACTTTTTGATATCCCGAGAAGCAGTTTTAAGAGATTTTGTCCTTTAGCTAACTATTGATCAAATCGTCCTACTTTGCTTTCAGCCCTAATAAACTATCGAAATAAGTCCAAAAATGCATCTTCATGATCATTCAAAGACAAAAATAAAATATAAGAGATACACCTAGGAATAAGGTAGTTTAAGCATTTAATTAAGCCATGTGTGTAAGTGTTTGAATTGCTAACTTATAATAACAATGATCTCGTTTTTAAGCTTAGTTTGGGGAACGTGAAACTTGAGGGTGATAAATCTTCGCAGCACCAAAGCCCTAATGTAAGTCATCGATTTCTTTGCAAGTTATTTCCATGTAGCTATTCTCACGTGAAAATGGTTTTCTATCCCTTTGTTATCTTTGAAGTTTTATTTCTTTAATTTTTGTTTAAGTAGAATTTTAAATAAGGCCAAGGTTGATTAATTATGAGAAAAGTGTAAGCTTGCTTTATCACTAAGCATTGCATGAGGGCATGGCAATGGTTAAGTGTAGGGGATTTGATAGGTGTGTAAACACCCATCCTTTTACCACTTAATTCGGGCTAAAACGAGACCAAAACACGTATTTAATATCATTTGTTTGGAATTATGCGTGGTTTTGTGTTTATTGTGTTTTCAGAGCCAACCGGATAAATATTAAAGAAAACATGGGATTGCACGGGTTTTACTGAAGAAAAAGACTCAAGATAAAGTCTATTGTCCAAGAGATGCAAAAGATTTGAAGTCGCTGGGCCTATTCGAAGATTTATCGAAGAAAAGGACCAAAGATGGAAGATTTATATAAGTCGAAGAAACTCAAGTCTATTAAACGAAGAAATTAAAAGACGAGTTGAATTTAATCGACAACAAATCCCGAATCAGAATCGAAAACGGAAACTTTTCTGAAAAGACGAAAAGACACGAAGAACGGGAGAAAGCCCACTCACCAACCAAAGGAAACACCTATAAATAGGCCATCCCACACACATTTTAGACTAGTTTTTTTTTCTTCCTCCCCACTCTTTCTCCTGGTTCGTATAACACCATCACCACTAGGGTGATTGGTGATTTTTATATTTGGTTCTTTAATCTTGTAATTTTAATCCTTGTTTAATCTTGTCAAAACATTAATCATCCAATTCAAAGTTCTTGTTTAATCTTTCATTTCATCTTGTTCATCTCCATTTTTATCTTCAAGTTCTTAAGTTTTATTTTTCTTGATTGATCTTTAAAAGTTGATGGGATTTGTGTTTTTATTAGTGGGATTCGTTGCTTATGGTATCTAAATGATTTGTGTTTAATTTGGTAAAAACTTTTTAGTATTTGGTTTGATTTTGATTAAAATTCGTGTTCCTTGTTCTTCCGCAATACTGTTACTGTAACTGGGTTTCCAGATCTTCCGAATCAGCTAAAAAAGTTCCGAATGAGTCCTTCATTCGGAAACTTCCGAACCAAGCATTAAAGTTCCGAATCAAGAGAAAACTTCCGAATCAAGCTTTCATCCGGAAAGTTCCGAGTCAAGCATTAAAAGTTCCGAACCAAGTAAATCTTCCGAATCAAGCTGAAGGTTCCGAATCAGTGTCTTCCGATCCAGCAAGTTCCGAATGAACCTTCATTCGGAAAGTTCCGAATGAGTATGTTCCGAATGAGTATGTTCCGGATGAGTGAATAGTATCTTCCGAATCAGTTAGTTCCGAATCAAGGTTTAAAGTTCCGGATCAGTTATTTTTGAGTATAGTTACGGTTTTACTGTTGTTGATTTACTGTTTCTTCACTCATATTTCACAATTTACTTGTTAACTTTAATCTTAATTTGAACTTTAAATTTTCAACCAAGTTTTTGTTAATCTTAATTAAAGTAATTGCCTTTGATTTAAACTTTCATTTCCACTTTCTATTAGACTAGAAAACCCAACCCCTTTATTTAGTAACCAAGGACAATCATTCCACTTAAGACCTAGATCAATTCGAGAGGATATCGAGAGAAAATTGAACCTAGCAAAACCCTAATATCACTTCGTTTCTTGGTAGCTTATTATGATGGATAATTATACTGATAATATGTGCAAAGAGTCTTGGGGTCGTTGTAGTTTTGCTCGTTGTCTTATTTAGATGAACGCTGATTCAGAGTTTATAGATAACGTTACTATTGGTGTCCCTGATCTTGAAGGCTCTTGTTGTACTAAGGAATTAATTCGTGTTGAATACGAATGGAAACCGCCTAGATGTCATACTTGTAATATTTTTGGTCATTCCTTTGATTCTTGTCCGAAAAATGTTAAACCTACAACGGTTGAAAATGTGACAACTCATGTTGATAATGATGGATTCCAACAAGTGCAAAGTAAGAGGAAGAAGTACAAAGGTAATTTAGGGAATCAAGTTCCGAGAGGTGTTCCATTGAGTAAGGCTCCCAAACAGGAAAGACGGTTGTTTTTCGTCCAAAAACTCGCTTGGATACTACAGTACGAGTGGTGATAACAGTAGAAAGTTGAATACTAAATCTGGTCAGTCACAGCAGTCTAGCAATCCTAATGGTCCGAACAAGGGTAAAGCTCAAATGAGCAGTGTTTCTACATCTAATAAATTTTCATCTTTGTCCATGCCTGGTATTGACGAAGGGGGTCAAGTAAGCGAGGAAGATAATGAGGAGGAGGAGGAGGGAGTCGAGGTCGTCTTTGATGAATCGGTGATCTTCTCAACTCTAATATAGGGGCAAGCACTCCAACTGGCTGATCCCATGTTGATATTTTATTATTTTCCTCGTAATTTTATGTTATCGTCTTGGTTTTTGTCTAGTTTATATATTTCCAGTATTCTAGACTAGTTAATGTTTATGGCCTGTCATAAACATTTTGTTTAACAAGCTGCCTGTAGCTTGCGGTTAATGTGGTATTTCAGCCATATTCCTTGTACTTCAACGCTTTTTTTGGTTCTATTTACCGGGGTCATTGTTACCCTTTGTACCAAAAAAAAGATATTTGGCAGCGACTTCATACTTCAAATCTTGAGAGACGTTCATGAAATAATGGTCTTCTCTTCATAATAGGAATTTCTTCACTTGAAGTTTTGAGAGATTCTTCATATTTGGACCACGACTTCTTCACTTTTCTCCAATCTTTACTTTGGACTTTGATATACAACGATCCGCCTCCTTTTAGGACTTGGATCTATTTATCCTCATACCTTGTTAGGGCCTTTTTGGATAGACTTCTCCATGATCTTTACGGGAGTATTTGCTTTTCGTCGTGTGTCTCGATCCTTCATATTGATTTTTTATAAATGATTCTTCACATCACTTGGGATCTTTAGCAACAAATGTAGCCCTCATGCCTTGTTAGGCCTTTTCAGACTCGCCAATCTTCGCATCCCGCTTCAATAAGTTATGCCTTGGCTATGAACTCTAATTAATACCGAGCAACTTTTAAACGATCTTGGGCTAGAAGCTAAGTAACTTTTCAAATCGTACGACCTTACTTATTGCAGATAAATTTGTTAACAGGCGATGGGAGAATAGGCTTATAATCAACTCACATAAATTCACGAAAGAACACCAAACTTAAAATTTGACTCTATCATCTCTCGTTCTCCACAGTTTAAAATCTCAAGGAATGAGACTCGTGGATGCTTAGCTATTAAATCAAGTTTTGGGGTTTTCGAGTCATCTATAGGATCTTGCAAATTCTTAGACTTTTTCAAGTTTAGAATTCGCATTTTAAAGTTCCCTTGATAAACGACTCTCTAGGATCAATTATAGGAACTTGCGAAAAGTTCAGTATATTTTTATCATGCATTATATCCGTTCACTGAGCGTTATGCTCAACCGTAGTTCCTTTCATGTTCTAACGGCAGGTACACGAGGACGCTCTTAGGATTCTGAGAGCATGTGCATTGGATGGAAGCTATCCAGATTTCTTACACTATGCACTTCTTGCATTATTCTGCTTATTTGGACATTGTTTAGTCCTTTCCTTCAATATTTACTTTTTATGTTTTGAGCTTATGTTTGGATTACCGATGTTTGATTCTAGTATTTCATTTATGGTCAGTAATGTTCTAGGACATTTACCTCATACTTCGATGACACGCCATAAATACACGTAACGGTCCACTTATCCAAGTGGGTGTTACAATTATGGTATCAGAGCGCAAGTTTCAACCTGTAGGCTCTTAAACTTGACCTGTGACTAGTGGGTAGTCACCAGTACTTCCCAGATTCTGGCGTTGTTATCTTTCATATTTCTCATGCATTTATCAGTCACTTCTCTTCAGTTATTAGTCGGTTTTATTAAAGTTTTTGACTAAGTAAAAGGTTGGTACAGGACTGGCCATATTTAGTCGCATGTGCTTTTCCACGAATTTTGTTTTGGTGAACCAACCCATAGGCGTTCACCCTTGCCGTTCAGATTTTGTATTGGTGAACCGACCCATAGGCGTTTACCCTTACTCAGTCAGATTCATCTTTTTAGTCAAGTGATTACTGGGGAACCAGCCATATGCGTTCACCATTTCTCAGGTCAAATTTCATGCTTTTCAATCGAATGTTGTTTTGTGAAATGACCCATAGTTGTTCACCTTTATCAGATCACGACATTTTATGATATTTTGACAAGTATGTACTGGACTACAACCAACCATATTAGTCCTGGATTGTAAATTCTATACATGACAGTTCTCATGAAATTTTGACAAGTATGGATCGAACCAGAATCGCCCATACCTAGTCACAAGTTTTCTTGTTATAATTTTGTAAATTGAACCATAGCCATCCACACCAGTTGATGTTAAACCTCAGATGGTTATACTTTGGTCCTATTATCAATCAAGTTATACTCTCACGTGAATGTCGATTTCATGTTGACTAAGTTCATGTCTCCTAATGAGGATTATGTTTTCAGCAAGGTGATGATGTCTTCATGATAAGATACAGAAGGGGTTAAAGTAAAATCCTATTTCATGATAAATCATATTCTGGTCTTCATCAATTATGTCTTCATACTCAACATTTATGAAACTCCGTTAAATCATACTTTCAGCCTCTATACAACCAGCACTAAGTCGACACATGAATCGTCAGCCTATCATGTTACTTATTTTCAATTCAGTTTACTACCGTTTAAAATCATTTTATTTCTTTGATCATGTCAGACAAGCGACACCAGTATCGATCATCCCATAAAATTTCCACCAGTACCATGTACAGTATTCCATATGTACCCCATGTACAGTGTCTCAGTTATACTCCATGTATAGTATTGCATGTGTACTCCACGCACAGTGTCTCAGATATGCTCCATGTGCAGTATTCATTATGTACTTAGTCCAGGTGTACCCCAGGTACCCTACTCCATGGATATTGCTAATCGATTCTCAATCATCTCAGGCGTTTCCACTTGTCGATATTCTACCAGGTGCTGATGCTGCTCGTGAGTCGAAGATTTTGCCAGATGCTGATGCCGCTAACACTTTGAAGACTTCACAAATGCTGATGCTGCTGATACTTTAGAGATTTCTCAAGATGCTAGAAGACTCTGCAGAACAAAGACGAAAACTATAAATTTGAAATTTCTAACAAGAATAAATTTCAACCATCAGACACTACCATTCCATTTCATACTTTTACCTCCTCAACTAGATGTCACATTTCACCCAGCTAACCTTTATTCAGAAGAGTGGGAACCGGAACCAGCCGACCACTCAGCAAAATAGTTACATGAATCACGGTCATGATAATGACCGTCATAAATTGACAGAAAGAGCAGTAGTGACAACCACCGTGCTTATAATTAATCAGTCAGTAACCATCAGAACTACGTAACGGACGTGACCAGAAATACAGAGGTCAGCAGTCTAACCGGTCCGCCAATCCTAGCAGTAATTTTCAGCCTTGTTCAGATTTATCTACTAAAACACATGTCAAGACATCACTCAAGACATAGGTCTCAAATATCATTTCAGAAGACACGTATCAGGACACCAGTCATGGTACACGTCATACGAATATCTTCTTAGAGTACGACTTAGAACTCATAACTCTGTATGTTTGCTAAATCAGGCTTTCAGAAATTCAGGGTACCCTCCAAGGGGATATGACCGTTTCATCAAGCAACGTATAAAATCAGATCATGAAAGATCCAGTTACCACCACTGAAGTATTAATCAGCTTAAACACGCAGTATTCATTCTATGAGGTTACAGACGAACACATTCAGTAGAAATCATCATGTTTACTTCACGTATTCCTATGACAACTTTATTTTAAAACATGTATTTACCGACCTCTGTTGGAAATATGTTTTACGTATTAGAAATGATCGGTCACTCCAACAACAGTCCATGTAATAGCTTGTAGTTTAGTTTATTTTTACTTATTAAACAAAGCCCAAACCGAGCCCATGAGATGTATGGGTCGGCGGCCCAATTGTAAGCCCAAGCCCATCTTATGGGCTTGGTATATAAACCATCTCCTTAGATGGAGAGGGTGTGGTTTCATTTCATTTTACACAAAGTTAATCATTTTCTCTCTCAAAAGTGTGTGTGTGAAATCATCTATCTTTCTATCTCTTTCTCTCTCTAAAACATAAGTAAGATTTACATATCCCACAAATGGTATCAAGAGCCATGGGATGATTGTTTGGTTTTTGTGTTTGTGTTCTTGATTCTCTCACCTATTTTGATCCTAAAAACATTCGGCCAAATTGTTTTTGTGTTTTTATGGTTTAATCTTGAAATACTTCATCTAATTACTTGTTATAGTGATTTGGTATTGTTATTTTGGTTAAAAACACAAAATTTTTTTGGGTGTTTGATTTATTTAGGCTTAGAATCTCGAATTTGTTGTGTTATTGTACTGTCCGAGAAAAGTGGTATCCATAGTACGATCTGTGTATTGTGATCGCATAAACCTGGGGTTTCTACTTGCGATCCAATAGCACGATCACATAATACGATCACTCGTTGCGATCACGAGTACGATCACTCGTTGCAATCACGAGTACGATCACTCGTTGCGATCACGAGTACGATCACACGTTGCGATCATTGGGTACGATCACGAGTGCGATCCAAGCACAATCGTTGGGTGCGATCAAGGAGTACGATCGTTGGGTGCGATCAAGGAGTACGATCGTTGGGTGCGATCAAGGAGTACGATCGTTGGGTGCGATCAAGGAGTACGATCGTTGGGTGCGATCAAGGAGTACGATCATTGGGTGTGATCAAGAAGTGAGATCACTCGTCACGATCAAGGACTGCGATCCCCATTGCGATCTGAGTACGATCCCCACTGCGATCCAACATTTTTTTTCAAAAACGTGTTTTTGAAAATTCGTGTGCAATTTTGACTTGGAATTTTTGGTTTATCGAGAACATAATTTAGGGGATTTCAACATTATTTCTCGGCTTTAACACACAACAACAAATACATTTACTTTCTCTCATTGATCGATCAACTTTGTAAATCTTAACTTATAGAAATGGAGTACACATCTTTTACGGATAAGTCCATCCTCTCGGGTACGGATAATCGTCCACCAATGTTGGTGAAGACTATGTATGAGGATTGGGCTTCCCGAATGGAACTTTATATGTTGAACAAAGAAAATGGACATCTAATTTGGGCATCGTTGCTCAATGGACCATTGGTATATGGTACTGTGACGGAAGGTGCTGTTACTCGTCCTCGCACAACGGGGTGAACTAACTGGAGATGCTAAGATACAAGACAAGTGTGATAAACAAGCTACAAATATCATTCTCCAAGCCCTTCCTCCAGATGTCTAGAATCTCGTCAGTAAACATAAAGTTGTCAAAGAGTTATGGGATAGAATTCGTGTTCTAATGCAAGGCACTTCGTTAACTAAACAAGAACGAGAGTGTAAGCTTTATGATGCTTTTGATAAGTTTGCCTATGTGCCAGGGGAGACTCTCAATGATTACTATCTGAGATTTACCCTATTGTTGAATGAGCTCAATATCTATGGCATGGCAATTCCTACGTTTCAATTGAACACCAGGTATTTGAACACTCTTCCTTCAGAATGGAAAAAGTACGTGACGGATGTTAAATTGGCTAAGGACTTGCATAACACCAATGAGGATCAACTTCAAGCTTTTCTTCAACAACACGAATGCCATGTGATCGAGGCTCGGTTGTCTACACCTCAAGCTCATGATCCACTTGCAATGTATGCTTCTCAACAAAACATGGCTTATACTTATCAACAACCATCATACTTGCAGCAGCCACCACCACACACCTATCAGCAACCGCAACAACCATCTTATCAACCACTAATGATGCCACAACAAGCATTTTAACAAAGTGTTCATCAACAATCTTTTCCACAGCAACCACCACGTCAGACATCACCATCACAAGCCAACACTTCTCCAATGGGCTATACTCCTCAGCAAGGATATTTTCCAATTGAAGCACAACCAGCACAAGCCTTCTACTCCAATGAACTTCCACCAATCCAAGCACCGGTCTTTACTCCAAATGATACGCCAGCTGATGTTCTAAACCATCTCACTGCCTACTTGTCAAAACTTGTTGCAACTAGAGGATTTCCACCAACAAACAATTAGCTCCGCACCTCTTTAAATCCTCGACAACAAGCCACTGTTCAAGATGGTCAAATGATGGTGCAACCTATTCAGGAAAGGCAAACTTCATATGGACCTCCTACAAGGACTGTGAATGCTCAAGCTGTGAATTCTCAAGCTAATGGAAATGGAATCCCTATTGGTCCTCAAAAGGTTGCTACTTGCTACAATTGTCGAGTAAAAGGTCATATGGCTAGGGAATGCACTCAGCCAAAACGAATAGGGGATGCAACATGGTTTCGTGAAAAGATGTATTTGGTTGATGCTCAGTCTAAGGGAAAGATCTCAGACAATCCGGGATTAGGTGAGCATCAACCAAATACAGGGCTCTTGATAAGACGTTGATCGTGTACGCATGCACCTGCAAAAGAACTATCAAAGCAAACAAGAAATATTTTTGGTTTTTATGGTTTTTTAAAGTTTTTGTATTTTTGAAAATTTTATATTTTTTTTAGGGTTTTTGAAATTTTTTATGAAAAAGTAACGTTCACGGCGAACGGATCCCAAAATCCAAGTTCTCACAAAAAACTGTTGATCTTAACGAGAAGAGCCGGCAGCGGTGCCATTTGATACACTGGTTTTCATTGGGTTCAGAATTAATCTCGGAATCTTCTCGAATCGATCACGGTTCAAAGTGGAATGATTGTTCTTGGTGACAAATAGAAGGTTTGGTTTGTTATCTATTTTAAACTAATAGCAATTAAATGTAAATGTCGATGAGCGAAAAGAGTTTTAAAGATTAGACTAAAATAACAAGTTGGAAATAAATGTTTGAAAACTTAAAGGCAAAATTAGAAAAATACTTGAACACTTAATAAAACAAACACTTGAAAACTTTGTAAAAACGAAAAACTAAATCCATCGGAAAGTTGCCAAATCGGATTCTGATCGGAATATAGATCGGAAAGAAGACTGATCGGAGTACCAAAAACACCCTCGTCGGAATATTAAAGAATCAAGCCAATCGGAATATCACTCAAACCAACACAATCGGAATGTTGTAATTGGTGCAATCGGAATATGGGAAACAAGTGCCAATCGGAATGTTGCCAAACTAGTCAAATCGGAATGTTACAAAACTTGCCGTCGGAATGTCACAAAACCACCCTAATCGGAATCTTCAAAACCCTATTCCGATCAAAGGATCGGAATATTGGAGATGCAATCGGAATGGGTTAAAATACCCACAATCGGAAAGTTCAAAACCCTTTTCCGATCAGACGACCGGAATAAAGGGGGGGGGGGGGGTGTGCTCGGAATGTTACAATCGGAAAAGGGTTTACCTTTTCCGATTACCCTCTTTGATCCGAAAGAAAAGCTAAGGCAATAAGCTATTTGATTAAGCTAACACCAAAACTTTGAACGAATCTAATATTAAACGGATTTAATAAGCACAAATACAACTTATCTAAACTTAAAATAAGCAAACTTTTCAATCAAACTATAAAAAAATGAACTTTTTAAGAAAACTTTTAAAAAGTAAATAAGCTAAACATATAAACAAGCCAATAAGCACAAAGATGTTAAAGCTTATTCGTATGAAAACTTAAATAAACATAAAAGATTAACTTTTTAAGCACGAAAACATTGATGAACAACACGGATCATAAGTAATTCGCACCAAAAGTGAACCAAAATCAAAGAAAGGTAGAAAGAGATGAAAGATTAAAAGCTTAAACTTAAACTTGATTAATGAAATCAACACTACAAAAGGTTTAATCTTTGAAAGATTAAAAGAAAGAAAGATGAAAACTTAGTGAGAGAAAGTTGAGAACTTTCTCTCTCTAAAACTAGAGAGGAAAAAATGAAAAGTGAAACTAAACACTAAAAACTAACTAGCCCCTAAAATTGTGAAGTGAAGTCCTATTTATAGGCGTTTGCTCGTGGGCTTGTGAATGGGCTTTGTTTTTGGGCTTCTTTTCTTCTTTCTTCTTTAGTCTTTACGTTTCTTTAAATAAACGTTTCCGACTTTGGATTTTGAGAAGTGTCGGTGAATAATTCCAACTCGTCTTATAATCTTTTGTTTAATAGACTCGAGTTCTTCGACATATATGAATCTTCCATCTTTGGCCCTTTTCTTCGATAAATCTTCAAATAGGCACAATGACTTCAAATCTTTTGCATCTCTTGGACAATAGACTTCGTCTTGAGTCTTTTTCTTCGATAAAACCCGTGCAATCCCATGTTTTCTTCAATATTCACCCGGTTGACTCTGAAAACACAATAAACACAAAAACCACGCATAATTCCAAACAAATGATATTAAATACGTGTTTTGGTCTTGTTTTAGCCAGAAATAAGTGGTAAAAGGATGGGTGTTTTCACACCTATCAACATGTTCTGACCTTCAATACCTTCAAGGATGCTAAACCTGTTTGAATCAATAAAAGCAAGGTTTGGTGGCAATGACTCTAGAAAGAATGTTATGAAGACACTTATGAAGCAGTAGTATGAGTATTTCATTGCTCAAAGCTTAGAGTCACTTGACTTAATCTTTAACAAGTTTCAAAAGATAGTGAGCCAACTTGCTATCTTGGGTACATTTATTGAACAGGATGATCAAAATTCAAAATTCTTAAGAAGTTTACATGTTGAATGGAGTACTTATGTCGTTATGTGGATGAATAAAGATGGTGTAGATATAATGAGTATTGATGAAGTCTACAACAACTTCAAGGTTGTTGAACAAAGAAGTTAAAAAGAAGGTAGGGATTAAGCACAAGCACTAGCTCTCGTTCACCAAATATGGTGTTTGTTTCAACTCCTAGCACTAGCGGTACTAATAAAGTTAATACTGCTTATTGAGGTAGTACTACAAGCCCTAAAGTTGATAATGCTAGTGTAACACCCCATTTTGATAAATAGAATATCACAGGATAATTATGGCATATCATCAAAGCATACAAGGTAAATGTCTAAAACATTAAATGACCATAAAAGAATTTGGAAACAACATCGGATCCACATAAGCTCCACACACGAGATGCATAAGTATGAATGTAAAGGAAAGGACTAAATAATGTCCAGCAAAGCAAAAGTATGTAAATGCATTAAAGAATGAAAGAAAGTTGGCGCCTCATTCCATGCACGTACTCTTGGAATCCTAGCTTTTCCCTTTAGTACCTGCCATATTGAGACATGGAAGAGAAATACGGTTGAGCAATACGCTCAATGTGCGAATATATAACATAGAATGTAAAACATAAACATAAGCAAGTAATGAATGAAATAAATAGCAGCGGAATAATGTATGTCCTAGAAAACCTGGTTTAAGTTCATAAAACCGGTTTATATTTGTGAAAAGACTTATATTTAGTTTATCTTGAAAATCTGTATTTTAAATATACCGAGTGCCCATATAGGTCATGTTATATCCACGTGCATAAATACTTAGAGGGGTGACCTCGTCATGCAATTAGAGGGGTTGCCTCTAATTAATATATAAAATGAGTGGAGGGATCAGCTCCTATAACGGATACAAGGCACACACCGCAATTACCATGAAATCATACTACTTGTCATAGGATGCACCCGTTCGCCTCATATGATAATAATAATACTGGTCAAAACTGAAAAAGGGACGCTGCGAGCAATCACTCTCACCGCAGAAGAGTCATAACACCGGTGCCTCCAGTGCTATGGTTATGGAGCCCCCCATAACTAGGTGAAACTAGCATGCATGTATATAGCCCAGGCAATCTAAAATAATAATACATATACTGATGTGTTTAAGACACTTAAACTACTGGGGAAAACAGATGGCTGCAAACGAGGAAATCCTAATATAGGAAGAAAGATGTCCTTACTGAAGGATGGAATATCTGTACCTTATGTCCAGTAAATAAAGACGAAAACGAATGTAGACGATCACTTCGACTTCACAATAGCTATATAATGAAGGGACATGAATAAGATTCGGTCTTACTTATACATACTTGTCATTTGGTTTACTTGACGTGTTCATACTTATTATATTTGCTCTTGTCTTGTCTTATTATTTCATGTTTTAATCATGTATTTCTTATAGTTTCATGTGTTTTAGATTCATGTGTTTCATGTTTTAAGTGTTATTATACTTTTTTGGGTAAAGGGACTAATCCCGGTAAAATATATTAACCCAACCAATAAGCACAATGGAATACGGCAGAAATACCGTATTAACCTCAAGCAAAGCTTGAACTACCAGATCATATGAGTAACATAATGAGTAACTTTCTAAAAATATCAGGTTTCTATATATAGTAACTTTCCAAAATAGCATGTTTTTTCATATATAGTAACTTTCCAAAAATAGTAAGTTTCCTTAAATAGTAAGTTTCTAAAAATAGAAAGTTCCCATAATGAGTAAGTTTCCAAAAATAGAAAGTTTCCATATCTAGCATGTTTTTATAAATAGCATTTAACACCCCCAAAATACATTGCGCAGCGGAAATACACATTTGGGTGCTAAACTTAAACATCATTTCACAACACACTTTTAACGATCTCAAAATGAGACATTTCAAATATAAAGGAAAGTAATTTAACCATTTGTATAAAACCGTCGATCCTAATTAAAACAAGAGTTTAACAATCAGAGTAGCGTTTCGGTCCACCAAAGATCTCAACCAATAAACAAACATTTTTACCAAAATACATGACAAAACATAACTAGTTTTATGACAAGGGAAAGAAATCAGTTTTAGACTCATCAATCACAAAAGCAACCTGCAATCCTTCTCCAGCAAGTTCCGCCATCTATTAACTTCAATTACCTGCAATACATGCTTAAAATCATCAACACAACGGTTGAGCAAGTCTATAGGTTTTCCAATCATCGTTTGAACGCAAGAGAAAAATCAATCATAATCATTTAATAGAATTGTTGTACATACAATCTATTGTTCAGGCATTTCATCTTATAGCATAAGCTATACAGTTGTGTTTAAGCTCATGACACCAACCCGTTATGACCAATCATCCGCCAAAAGGCCGGCATGATAAAAGTGAAACCATTGCCCATATTAAGGTAATCGTTGTAAATATTACCTTGTCTCTTATTCAAGTTATCCGTTCGAGCAGCGCACTCAGCGTACTAACTCTCGTCTCGGATAGGGGTGTCAACCCCGATAGTACTATCAATTGTTTAAGCGGCTATTTGCAACCCACACAAGGGCAAGACAATAGTTAACGGTTCATGAATTTAGGGCCTTCTACAACTAGGTACTCAACACAATTCAAGCAACATTCGGGTCCAAAGGCAACATACGGGTCCAAACAATTATTCATGACTTGTGTTCCATTTAGTTTCAAATAGCATGTATCCCCTTCGCGGGTTTTAAAATCATTCAACACAACTTGTACAAAAGCGAGGCTATAGTCTCACCTTGAGTAATAGCAGTAGCAAGACGACCTTCGACGATTGTTGATGCCGATAAACACGAAAATCGCGACCTATCAAATAAGGCGCGTTCATTAATAATAGACTCAAATATAACCCATACATAATAATATCAAAATAAAAATCATAATATTACGACAAACCCGAAAGAAAACAATACAAGTGATATTATTACTTCCTTCTATATGTTTACTCTATTTGTCTATTCTTTCAATAAAAATCTGCCGGTACATACCAAATATACGAGCTCATTTACCCCACTTAAACACGTCAAATATTTATGATACTGCTCAGAGATCTCATTTACTATCTATAGAAAGTCTTCTTCAAAGCCCATTAAAAGATTTTACTTTTAAAATTCCCTGCCCGACACATCTTTGAACTACAAAAACCGGACAGTTTTACGTCACCGATTCATACAACCATTTTGACCATTCTAAACAATCCCGTTTATAAATCTGACACTTGAGTTTGAAAATAGACTCACAATCCTAGGTTTAGAAATTAACATCAGACCTTGTCCATTTCTACAACTCATTCCATAGTCCCCGAGATTCGATCCAAATATCGACAACAACTTCGGATTGTGTCGATACTCGTCTACCGGTACACGAATAATCAAACTAGTATAACTTCTCGCTCGTTTGAAGCTAGAAGCTCTACTTTATATCAAATCTAAGCTAATTGAATTCTCTACAACCCTATCCTATTAGTTTAACCACTTTCAAACAGTAAGATACCAAAAAATAGCCTGCAAGTCACTGATCTAATTTACCCTCTAAAATCTCCCACAAAATCATATTTTTGATCAATTCTAACAACTTTTCTCATCATCCTACACCCCTAAAATCAACATATCTTAACCCTATCACTTGTATCAATCATAAAAATAAAAACCCAAGAATCAAAATCAACATTTTTCATAAAAACAACATGATCATCACATGATTATCACTAGATAAATACATGCAAGATCATCTACCCATCAAAACACCCTAGTTCATAATCAAAAATCCAAAACCTCATGCATGTTGAAGATTTTAGTATCATTAGAATTATCTTTAAATTTTAGGAATTAGACTAGTCTTATTTTTTATTAGATCATAATAAAATTAAAGAAATTTTGATGGTGAAGGGGGTGAAGGTCACGGTTTTGGAGAGAAAGGGAGAAGAGAGATGAAACTTTTCTTAACTATGTGTTTTGTGTGTAAAAAAAGTTAGGTAGGAACTATATATATGGTGGTCCAAGGGCTAGTTTTGCCAATTTTGCATAGTTTTGGTCCAAAATGCAATTAAATAGCTTAAAGGGTAGAAAATGTAAATTGTCAATTTTGAAAATATTTATGAGACTCGGGTTTCATAAAAATAATTCTCAAAAATTAAAACGCACTCAAAATATGATAATAATATAGTCCCGGTACGACTTAATACGCAATTAAAAACAAAAACGTAAAAAATATAAACATCGAAACAACAAATAATAAAACGTAAAATCTCGGGCATCCGTCGATATCGTCATCACTAATAATCCTCGCTATTAGTAAAAAGGTATAAATAAGGCTTCCAACATCGGTTTTAAATTAAACCACCAAACGTCATATCATTCAAGCTCATCAAAAATTTCAAAAACATTCGTAAAATAAGATTAAATAATGACCTCGGGTTCGGGTTATCACATCCTACCCTCCTAAAAGAGAGCGACGTCCCCGGCGCTCGGCCCCTCTTATACTCAGATTTCATACTTATAGAACAAAAGAGAACTCTTTTCCTTAAAGAAATCCTCATACTTCCTTCGCGAGTTCATATCCACTCTTAGAATTCTTGTATTCTCACAATATAATTCTTATTATGCTTCAATCTCTTAAGAACTCTTCACAGTTCTCTCTATGAAAAGCAACTTATCTTCAAGTTGAATTATTTCCTTGCTGTTCCCAAACAAATTTCACCCTTCATAACTACACCTTAAGTATAACCACCTCTCCAATTTCAAACTCCATCGATTCCCTTCTATTGCCAACATAATTCTTCTAACAACTCATTGTTACTAATAAACAACCCTTAACCTATACAACCTTATCAGTAGTTACCAACATCAGTTCTAGTTCTGTCATTTAATTCCACCTACATTTTTGCAATACACCAGAAACCTAACTTACGTCCATAACTCACGATCTTTAACCTTCACAATTTGAAGTTCTTTATGGACCTTTAACAGTACATCCTCATTACTAGCATGATAACCATCATCGTATAAGAATTATAACAATTCCTAAGTCAATCACACGCGCATAAGTATATCGTCCAATGTTCGAATCGTTCTTTCACTCTGTCTATGAGTCTCTGTATAACACGCAATATTGAACTCAACTTTCACTTTTACTCAAACCAGAACGTATCAGATACCTGACTTGTGAGATTCCTTCCTCACTAAGTCTCACACTCTTAACATACCTTTCTTAGATGGACTTAACGGCCATCAAATTCGATTCTCCAAAGTACTTCATCTCATTCGATCTTACTACAAAATCCTTTCCATAAATTTGACAAAATGTTGAAACCACTTACCTTGACATCCTTTTCTATCAGACCATTAGGTTAAAATTTCAATATCCTTTCTATCAAGTCAACACTTCTTATCATCACCAAAACTCAAACCTTAGAGGCTTTTTCCCTTTTCCTTACTGGTAAGTGCATCATCTACCACATCCGCCTTTCCCGGATGGTAGCGAATCTCGTAGTCATAATCACTCATAGTCACATTCACCAACATACTCAAGTATTCGAAATTTATATCTGGTGATCCTCTACTCATCTCCTTTGCCTTCCCAAGAAGTTGAATATGAGACAACTCTTATGATCCTTGATTACTACACACTTGATCCCATACAAGTAATATTCCTACAATCTCAAAGCAAACACCACAACTACATAACCCTTATGAGACGCATGACAGCAAACTACAAACTACAAATACTTCGGGCCCTTCCAACAATGACACCATCGGTGCAGAACACAACTTACCCTTCAATGTTTAGAGTATAGCTTCCTCATCTGATAAGGATCAGATCTCGAAACTTACAATTTAGATGCATAAGTGGAACTCACACATCCAATTCTTCTTAGTCAGCTTAATCAATGGTTTAACAATCAAGGAAAACCTTTCGATAAACCTCCGATTATTCCCAGCTTAGACCAAGGAATTAACAGATTTCCGTCGGCGTCGTTGGTACCGACCCATCCTAAATCGCTTCAATCTTGGTAAGATTTTCACGAATACCTTTGTTGTCAATCACATGCCCTAGAAAATACACTAATTTCAACCAACACTCACACTTAGAGAACTTTGTATACAACTTTTCTTTCTTCAACCATCCTAAAATTATCCTCATATGCTACTTATGCTCCTTCTTTCCTCTTGGAATAGAATAGAATATCGTTGATAGATACAATGACTAACTCACCCAAGTACATCTTACACACACGATTCACCAAGTTCATGAATACGGCAGAACCGTTTTTTTAATTCCAATAACATCACTTGAAACTTAAAGTACCTACATCAAGTACGAAAAACATATATAGGAATATCTTCTTCCCTAACTCTCAATTGATACTAACCAGATCTCAAAGTGATCTTTGAGTACACATTGGATCCTTACAATTGGTCAAATAACTCAATATGCATAGGATTGACGTCTTATTTGTTAAACTCATGATTGTTGATACACATCCGAAACAATCCATCCTTCTTGACAAACAACACAAGCGATCACCATTGTAACGAAACTTAATCTAATACATCCCTTATTCATCTATTCTCGTAAATGATCGGATAATCCCTTCTACTCTGACGGTGCCAAATGATAAGGCGTGCGAATACTCAACAAAACACATGAGCACTACACCTGCCGCTTACAACACTCAATCAACACGAACTCCTCTTCACAAGACGGCAGCAACTCTGCAAAACTTCAGGAAAAACCTTAGAATACTCTCGAATCATTAACAGATCTCCCAACTTCTCCTCAACTACCCTATCATTAATTACCTGAGCTAGAATATATCACATCCCTCTTCCACCTACTTCCTCATTTTCCAACAAGACACACTTCCCAAAAGGGATAGTTCACTCATCACCTTTCATAGTCATCACGCAGCTTCTCAACCAAATCTAAACCGGCAACTATTAATTTATGGTGAAGATTAGTTCAATCTCAAGCATCAACACTACGTACAACTAACCATTTTATGCCACTAATCTACATCTAAAAATCCAATTTTATGAGCATCAAGTCGATATTAAACATCTAATTCCCTAAATTCAGGGAACGCTCTCTTGGTATAGAACTAATACTAACAACCTTTCCATTGGTTAACTCCACATCATAGTTATTTGCTAATCTTAGTAATTCTCTGTTGATAAGGCAACTGAATTTTTACATTTCTAAGGCTTCTATCTAATCTAAAATTAAACAACACACTAACATAAATAATGTCAAATAAGAACGTACCATTTACAACGTTCAGACCTTAAGGTTTGTCAGCATCACACAACACGTAAGCTGGACCGGCAGCATTCCCACCTTGTCGATTTCCTTTCCTTGCACAATTCCCTTGCTTGTGTCCTTTCTCACCACAGCTAAAACATATCACAACTCTAGGGGTACTAATTCCAGTAACTAATCCTCTTGTCCTACATTTAGCAGCTTTATGACCAGGTTGTCCACACTTACGGCAAGCAGGAGGTCAATTACCTACATGGTATAAGGTACATCAAATACACTTATGATTTATATTGTTACCTCCAGGCATAGTGGCAGCACGAATTCCCTCATTCCTTCCATAGTTTAAATATTGGTTTCTGTTTTCTCTCTGGTTATTATTATTACGGTAATCCTCACGATTCTGATCTTGATTCTGGTTGGACTGAGCAGATTCCCACTTTCTCTTATTGTTTCCAGTAATGCTATCTTTCTTGTCTTGCACTTTCACCTCCATTAAAGCATGCACCATCTGAACAGCTTCATCAGAAGATTTAGGTCTTGAAGAAATAGTCTCATCCTTGATAGTACTAGGCAACCCCTTAATGTACTGTTTTATTTTCTTACGATCATTCACAAAAGTATATAGACATAACAAACAGCTTAGAAAACATCTTAGTATAAGCAGCAATATCATCGTTTCTTAATACTAAGCATCTCAATTCGTCTTCCAACTGTCGTAGTTCCTCCTCGGGATAAAACTTAGCAGTAAATAGTCCTTTAGTCACGGTCCATGTCCTACCATTATCCACAACCAATCCTGAAGTAGTCACTTGGTTATCCCACCATCTTAGTGTACCATCATTCTCTTGAAACTTACAAAACAGCAACAACACTCCCAACTGGACCAGCAGCATCATCATTATTCCCAACAGCATCATCATTATTCCCAGAAGCATCATCGTTATTCCCATCAGCATTATCATTATTCCCAGCAACATTAACTTCAGCACCATTATCTCCAGCACAACTAACTCCAGCATCTTGATTCCTTGCAGCACGATCAGCTTCAAGTGCTCTAGCAATAGCTTGCTCGATCATAGTGTTCACAGTAGCAGTTGTTAGCTTTAACGACATATTTCAAGAAACTTAGTCACGTGGTGATCCACTAATGACAGAAATATGATTCCCCCACTCCTTCTTCTATCATCACAGAAGAAAGAAACATGATAAGTATACACGTCAAGATAAAAGAAGGATTTCTTTATCAGGACATATCATGGATACTACATGTACGAACAACACAAACTACAATGATTCATCAACCAAAACTCAAAAGAGTTAATAAAGACACATCATAGATCATGAGGGTAATTCAGATTGCATTGAGGATTCAACAAGATAGTGGCAATGTCTGTCACTACAATCATCTACCAATCAAACTTAAAAGATAATAAGTTTCATCACAATGCTACGACACAAGGTCTAAATAAGTTCGATTACAGAAAGAAAAATAAATAAATATAAAGAAATTCATCACGCGATTAGTTCCTTAGACACCGGCTCCTCATCCTCCTTAATATTGTTCTCAGCTTTATCACACTCATTTATCTCTCCTTCGCATTTCAAAATCGAATCCATAACATGATGGCAACTCACTTCCAAAATTCAAACACTTACTCATACACGACGGATTAATCACAAAACAAGTCTCAGTACGACTTTCAACACTCCTAAATTTCTAAGCTTGACTCAGAATTGATCTCACATGAGACTCCCATTCACTCATCCTTTGAAACCTTGCTTGCTCCTCTTTAAACCTTTCAATTCAAGCACTCAAATTTATCACCATTGACCTAAGGCTAGCAATCTCGTCCATCTGCCGAGTCCTAACAAACTCCAATCTACACATACTAGATACAACATTTGAAACAACTTTTCATTCACATAAACCTCTTAATCACACAAGTTTCAACCACATATCTATCGTACAACAATCGATCAAACTTCCTCATACCCGATACAAGTCGCAAGAAATCAGTTGTAAAATTATCCGTCATCTGTGCTACTGTCCTAGACCCTCGGCGGTATATAAGGTCATTATTCAAAATTATATACATATGCATTGTATAAAAAAATTACGATACAAGTACTCGACGTATTTTCAACAACATCAATACATCAACATAGTATTTACTTAATAAATACTCAAGAAATCATTTCAGTTTTAAGGGATACATCTAACTAATAAACAATACAAAATAATTAATCTTACAGGAGCCTTGCTGAGAAGTTGCGTACTTTTGTAAAATATTTTCGACACCAAAGTTATAGTTTAGGACATTTTCAAAATCAACCTAATTCTCTATAACTAAAAAGCTTTGATTACCAATCTTTAACACCCTCAAAATACATGCGCAACGAAAATACACATTTGGGTGCTAAACTCAAACATCATTTCACAGAACAAATTTAACGATCTTAAAATGAGACATTTCAAATATAAAGGACAATAATTTAACCATTTGTCTAAAACCGTCGATCCTAACTAAAACAAGAGTTTAACAATCAGAGTAGCGTTTCGGTCCCCCAAAGATCTCAACCAATAAACAAACTTTTTTACCAAAATACATGACAAAACATAACTAGTTTTATGACAAGGGAAAGAAATCAGTTTTAGACTCATCAATCACAAAAGCAACCCGCAATCCTTCTCCAGCAAGCTCCGCCATCTATTAACTTCAATCACCTGAAATACATGCTTATAATCATCAAGACAACGGTTGAGCAAGTCTATAGGTTTTCCAAATCATCATTTGAACACAAGATAAAAATCAATCATAATCATTTAATAGAATTGTTGTACATACAATCTATTGTTCAAGCATTTCATCTTATAGCATGAGCTATACAATTGTATTTAAGCTCATGACACCGACCCGTTATGACCAATCATCCGCCAAAAGGCCGGCATGATAAAAGTGAAACCATTGCCCATATTAAGGTAATCGTTGTAAAATTTACCTTGTCTCTTATTCAAGTTATCCGTTCGAGCAGCGCACTCAGCGTACTAACTCTCGTCTCGGATAGGGGTGTCAACCCTGATAGTACTATCAATTGTTTAAGCGGCTATTTCCAACCTACACAAGGGCAAGACAATAGTTAACAGTTCATGAATTTAGGGCCTTCTACAACTAGGTACTCAACACAATTCAGGCAACATTCGGGTCCAAAGGCAACATACGAGTCCAAACAATTATTCATAACTTGTGTTTCGTTTATTTTTAAATAGCATGTATCCCCCTCGCGGGTTTTAAAATCATTCAAAACAACTTGTACAAAAGAGAGGCTATAGACTCACCTTGAGTAATAGCAGTAGCAAGACGACCTTCGACGATTGTTGATGCCCGATAAACACGAAAACCGCGACCTATCAAATAAGGCGCGTTCATTAATAATAGACTCGGATATAACCCATACATAATAACATCAAACTCAAAATCACAATATTACGACAAACCCGAAAGAAAACAATACAAGTGATACTATTACTTCCTTCTATATGTTTACTCTATTAGTCTATTCTTTCGATAAAAATCTGCCAGTACATACCAAATGTACGAGCTCATTTACCCCACTTAAACACGTTAAATATTTATGATACTGCTCAGAGATCTCACTTACAATCTATAGAAAGTCCCTTAAAAGCCCATGAAAAGATTTTACTGTTAAAGTTCCCTGCCTGACATATTTTTGAACTACAAAAACCGGACAGTTTTACGTCACCGACTCATACAACCATTTTGACTATTCTAAACAATCCCGTTTACAAATCTGACACTTAAGTTTGAAAATAGACTCACAATCCTAGGTTTAGAACTTAACATCAGACCTTGACCATTTCTACAACTCATTCATAGTCCCCGAGATTCGATCCAAATATCGACAACAACTTCGATTGTGCCCCCAGTCTAAGCTGGGGTTTTCCCTGCCTGCGTCAAGTACCCACCGAGCACCTCCCGAAGGGTCTCGGTTCCTACCGCTAGGCCAAGATCCCAACTGTGGGTCTTGGTCCTTGCGGTTGCCCATCACAACACCATCACCGCCATCATTGGCTTGCGGCTGGTGGTTCACGCAACACTACCGAGACCTACATGGTCTCGGTTGGGCTACGATCGAAACAACAAACACCTCCAAACATTTATTTGTTTTTAGACTTGTTAAATCCATGATTTAATTATATGTTCTTGTATTATTGAAAATTTTCATACATAATTAAATTAAAAACAAATCAAGAAAAAGGGATTCAAGATACCGAATGCGTGGATTAAATAATGATGAACACGAATACACTACTTTATCAAACAAGATCAAAAACCAATTCCTCATTGTGTTCTATGGGTGCCGCGGTAAGAGAAAGAGGCAAGGAGAGAGCTAGGGTTTTAATTTATTTTCTGTAAAAGTGTTTTATGAAACCTCTATAGTTTTTATTAAAACACTTGTATTAGTTATGGGTATGGGCCAAAGCCCGGTTCTCCCTTCCCTTTCTTTCTAGCCGACGCCAATAAACACCCATATACTATTTATGTTTGTTTTTCTTGTTTAATTATTATTGTGTATATTCGTATTTAATTATCGTGCTATCGTTACTTGAACGTTTTCTTAATGTCGTACGTACATACTTATTGTATATTAATATTCGTGTTTACGTACGTAATGCTTATGATAATTAATTAATATACATAGTATACGTATTAAATAGTCGTGATGCATGTCGTATATTAACTAATTACAAAGTTTAAATTGACGGTAACTTCGTGCATTTAATGATCTTAGAATTGTTAAAGCGGATTTTACAATTCTCCCCCTCTAAAAAGAACAATTCGTCCTCGAATTAGAGATACGATAAGCTGACAAGATGCTAAACGCTAAAATGACATAAAAGCTAGAAAGACATGTAAGATGAAATGACATACCCGAGTCAAAACTGGAAATGAGGGTAAGAAGTCCAGATAGACTCCTCTGTTTCCCAAGTGGCTTCCCACTCGGTATGATCCCTCCAGAGGATTTTAACGAATGGAATCGCCTTCCTCCTCATGACTCGTTCTGGCGATTGGGAGTTTTCTCGGGTTCCTTGATATATGATAGATCCTCTCAAATATGCTCGAATGGATACGTAACATTATGCAATGGATGGTAGTTGTAACCTCTGAGTAAGGATACATGGAATACATCGTGCACATGAGATAGCTGAGGAGGTAAAGCTAGACGATATGATACTTCATCGACACGTTCAAGGATTTCAAACAGTCTGATGAAACGAGGACTGAGCTTGCCCTTGAGTCCAAAACGCTTAACACCAGGTGCTGGTGATACCTTAAGGAAAAGATGGTCACTGATATTAAATGATAGATCTCTATGATGTTTATCAGCATAGCTCTTCTGTCGAGCACGAGCTTCCTGTAGCTTCGCCTTGGCTATGGCAACCTTCTCATTGGTCACCTCTATCATTTTTGGTCCTTTAAGGATTTGTTCTCCAACTTGATCCCAACATATTGGAGCACGACACTTTCTTCTATAAAGCATCTCAAATGGTGCATACTTAATACTTGCATGCCAACTATTGTTACAGGCAAACTCTACTAAACATATTTAGTCGTCCCAACTTCCTGAGCATTCCAGCGCACAAGCCCACAACATGTCTTCTAAGGTCTGAATCGTCGATCCGATTGACCATCGATCCGAGGATGAAAGGCAGTGCTAAGCTTAAGTTAAGTGCCCCAAGCTTTCTGCATACCCTTCTAGAATTTCGACGTGAAACGAGGATCTCGGTCTGATATGATGTCTGAAGGAGTTCCATGTAGTCGTATGATATCCTTAAGGAATATATCTGCCAATTTGCTGACTGAGAACTCCTTGCGAATTGGAAGAAAATGAGCTGATTTGGTTAAACGATCAACTATGACCCATATAGCATCATGTCTGCTCTGAGTAAGCGGAAGTCCGGTGACGAAATCCATGGAGATTTTGTCCCACTTCCATGCGGGAATTTCTAACGGTTGTAGTAAACCACTAGCCCGCTGATGCTCAATCTTAACCTACTAGCAGGTTAGACACTTGGATACGAAAGTAGCAACATCCTGCTTCATGCCACTCCACCAAAAATGTTGTTTAATGTCATGATACATTTTGGTGGATCCTGGATGAATAGAGAATGGAGAGTTGTGAGCTTCTGTCAATAAGGCTTCCTGAAGTGTTAGATCATCCGTAACACATAGCTTAGTTCCTTTACATAAAATGCCTTCTTCATCTAAACGAAGTTCTGTCTGCCGATCAAGATTCTGAATGATAGCCCAAATCCCACCATCGTCTTTCTGGGCTGCCTTAATCCAAGAAATTAAGTCTGGCTCAATTCTCAGATTAGCCCAGTACCCATGTCGTCCACGTACTAAGATTTCCATGTCTAATCACTCTAAGTCACGTATGATCTCCTCTTGTATCTTGATGCCATTAATCATACCCGACTTCCTGCTAAGAGCATCTGCCACCACATTCGCCTTGCCGGGATGATACTAAAGATTGATGTCATAATCCTTGAGTAGTTCCAACCATCTTCTCTACCTCATGTTAAGTTCCCTCTGAATGAATATGTACTTGAGACTTTTGTGATCAGTGAAGATATCACATGATTCACCATAAAGATAGTGTCTCCAGATTTTAAGTGCAAAGACTACTACTGCTAGCTCTAATTCATGTGTAGGATAATTCCCCTCATAAGGCTTTAGTTGACGTGATGCGTATGCAATCACTTTCCTATGTTGCATGAGTATACAGCCTAATCCTTTACCCGAAGCATCACTGTAGATCTGAAATCCACCTGTACCAGTTGTGAGAGTAAGAATAGGTGCAGATACTAACCGCTTCTTGAGTTCTTCAAAGCTCTTCTCCCGCTCATCATTCCAAACGAATTTCTCTCCTGTGGGTTTGCTTTTTACTAGATCCGGTGGTCTTAGGTGGTGGTAGAGATGGACAACCATGGTTAGAGAGAGAGAGAGAGAGATGGAAGTGTGTGTTTCTAGAGAAAGAAGGCAAATTGATAAAATGAAGACGTCAATTATGTAGAAGCTCAAGTGTCAATCACACGTCCCGAAGCTGGTGGTAGTGTAGAAGCTCACGTGTCAAATTTTAATACTCCACAATATTAGCTTGGTCCCGTGTGGTAGTGTAGACACGTCCCGAAGCTGGTGGCTTAGGAAGAGCAGCACTAGAAGTACCAGCAGTGTCTCCCTTCTTGCAGTCTTTCAACATGTGTCCTGGTAGTCCACACTTGAAACAGACGCCAGCTGACTTACGACATGTACCGAGATGTCTACGACTTAATCTGGAGACACTATCTTTCTAACACCCCCAATTTACATTGCGCAGTGGAAATACACAATTGGGTGCTAGACACAAGCATCATCACACAAGGTATATTGAATGACTCAAAAGTGAGACGTTTACACATAAATATAAACAAGATTTTCATAATAGGTCTATAACATAAATTTCATCGCATAATTGTACTAAAACGACACCAGAGTAAAGCGTTTAGTCCCCATGGATCTCGACCAACAAACAACACAAGTTTAGTACAGTACACAACATAAAGTAAATTGTTCAACAGTAAAGGGTAGAAACAGTTGTTTTCAGGGTGTATACCTCGGCATGCATTTACGTTATGGTTGATTATTAAGCGTAGACTGAAGACCCAAGATCGAATGAGGGATTGGGATAATATTGATCTGTCTACGTTAAGATGTGCTCTTTGTGAGGCGACGCATGATTCGCACGAGCACTTGTTTTTCGAATGTTCGTTTTCTACTCAAGTTTGGAACACAATTAGAAGAGTTGCTGACTTTCCTTATCCCATGCTTGCTATAGAAGATGTGGTTTCCGATTGCTCATCAGAAGTCTACCCGAAGTTTTGTAGCAAAACTTGTGTTGGCTGCGACAACATATTTTATATGGCAGGAGAGAAATAATCGAATCTTTAAGAATTCTAAGAGGACGGTTGCCCAGGTTGTTAAGGTTATTGAAAATTCTGTTCGGCTCAAGCTCATGTCTTGCCGTTGGAAACATTCTCGGAGCGTCTCAGCTTTGGTGCAGAAATGGAGGCTATCGGCTCGGTTGATTAGCTAGTTTTCTTTATGGAGGTTTTATTTTGTTCATGCTCCTATAGATGGTTCTTTCCTATAGGTGTTTTAGCTTATTTTATGCATTGATTATATGGCATGTCATATAATCTGGTAGTTCAAGTTTTTTGAGGTTAACACGGTATCTCTGCCGTGTTCCATCGTACTTAATGTTTTTGGGTGATTAATATATTTTACCGGGGAATAAATTTCCCTTTTACCCAAAAAAAAGGGTAGAAACAGTTTTTAGACCAACATTCTTCCAAAAGCCAAGCCACAACCTCCACAGCAAAGCTCCATGCTCCATCACTTCCTATTACATGAAATACATGCTAAAACGAGTCAACAATAATGTTGAGTGAGTCTATAGGTTTATCAAATCACATTTGAACACAAGAAGAAAATCAATCATAATCATTTATAGAATTGTCATACACATAATCTATATTCAAGGCAATAATAATAATAATAAACATTGTATTTAAGCTCATGACACCGACCCCTTAACCAAATAGTCACCCACGCCAAATGCCTGCATGACTAGAATAAAACCATTGCCCCTCTAGGGTATTAGTTGCTAGAATACCATAATCTTATTTACGTAAAATTATCCTTCCCAGCGGGTTACTCAACGTAATGCCCTGGTCTCAGATAGGGTGGTCAACCCAATAGTACTATCAGTAGAATAAGCGGCTATTCCCGACCCACAACATCAAGTCAGAAGATAGTTAACGGCTCATGAATTTAGGGTCTTTAGCAACAAGTTACTCAATACAATGAATTCAACTTTAGGCAACATTCGGGTCCAACAATTACTCATGACTTGTGTTCATTTATTTTCAAATAGCATGTATCCCCCTCGCGGGTATAAAACATTTAGTAGCTAGCATAAAAAGCGAGGCTACAGACTCACCTTAGTATAAGAGATCTAGCGAGATGATCGTCTATGATAATGGATGCCTTTCAAACACGAGAACCGCTACCTATCAAATAAGGCGCGTTCATTAATAATGACTCGAGAAATAAATCATACATAACAACATCAAACTCAAACTCATAAAGTCACAATAAACTCGAGAGAAAACGATATAAATAACTTTATCATACTTTACTACACATTTACTTTACCATTTTACACTTTTAACAAAGTCCGCCGGCACATACTACATGTACTAGCTTATTTACCCCTTTTAAACTCGTCAAACGTTTATGAAACAACTCGATAAACTAACTTACTATATATAGAAAGTCCTCCTACAAGTTTATCAAATGAAATTACTTTTAGAGTCCTTTACCCGACTCATTTTCAAACTACAAAATCTGGACAGATTTACGTTAATTTTTCATACAACCGTTTTAACTTCTTTAAACGACTCCGTTTACAAAACCGACACTCGGGTTTTAAAGTAAACTCAACCTCTAAGGTAAACACCTCATTATCAGTAGGTTACACATTTCAAAACTTCCATTTATATTCCCCGAGATTCGATCCAAATATCGACAACAACTATATGTAGTGCCGATACTCGTCTCCCGGTACACGATCAATCAAAACATCATAACTTCGAGCTCGTTTGGAGCTAGAAGCTCTACCTTATATCAAATCGAAGCTAATAAAATTATCTACACCCTAGGCTATAAGTTAAGCCAGTTTCAAAACATAAAAATTCGGATTTTACAGTTTACTTACTGTTATAAAATGACCATTAAAATCTTGTATAAAATCACCTTTTTGATCAAAACCAACCATAGAAATATTCATTCCTATACCCTAACATCAACATATATGAACCATAACATCTAAATCATCATCAAAATTAAAACCTTTAGATCAAAATGAAGTTTTTAACAAGATTCTTGCAACAATCACCATTGATCATGGCAAGAACACCATGCATGATCATGGTTTCTACCTACCAACATCAAAAAAATAAAATGCCTTGCATGTAAGATTTTCTTATATCAAAATGATCCTTGATCAATTATAAGAGTTGGTCTTGCTTTGGTTTAGTTCAAATCATCCTCAAATTCAAGTTAAAATTGAAAATTGTATGGGTTTAGGGTGGTGGTGGATGTTACGGAAATAAGAGAGAGAGAAGAGAGATAGGTGAAAAATTTTTGAGTGGATTTTTGTGAGTGTGTGTGTTTGTTTAAGCTTTTATATAGTGCATGAGGGACCTTGGTTGCAATTTTGCAATAGTTGTGGCTCAAAATGAAAAAATAGTTAGCTAAAAATGCGGGAAATAACTATTAGTCAATTTTGAAAATATTTACGGGGCTCGGGTTTCATAAAGATACTTTTAAAAATTTAAAACGTACCTCAAATATAATAATATCGACTCTCGACTTGACTTAATACGTCATTTAAAATAAAACATCAAAAATGACAAAAATCGAACAACCGACAATAAAACGTAAAATATTTGGCATCAATAGACATCACGCTTGCTAATACTCCTTATACTTAATAAATATTAAATATTAACCTTCCAACATCGGTTTAAACTTAAACCTCCAAAAATAAATATAGTTCAAACTCATCCAAAAATTCCAAAAATAATCGTAAAATAAGATTAAGCAATGACCTCGGTTTTGGGTTGTCACAATCTTTATGGTGAATCATGTGATATCTTCACTGATCACAAAAGTCTCAAGTACATATTCACTCAGAGGGAACTTAACATGAGGCAAAGTACCCATGTTGTCCAGTATCCCCTTTGGAAGCCTTGGAGGGGTATATATAGTCACTCACGCGCCTACATTATACATAGTTTCCTAGTCTAGTCTTTGCGTGAGTGACTATGATAACTAATGGGAATTCTTAAATGTCGTCACATAAAGTGAATTTCCAACAATCTTCCCCCATGGGACGAAGTGTAGAATTCCTTACAATATTTTTTCCTAACAAGTACATATGATTAAGAACAAAAGCTTCCATGAAGCGTCTAATGCTGATGAAGTCTTCTGAGGCCTTTGACTTCAAGTCTTCACTTCAAAACGACTCATCTTTGTAGTAACTTGTAGTAGAAATACTGTAACGGCACGAGCTAAGCAAATCATATACTTCTGGTTAAGGAGAAGCTTCTGAATTAACTTCCGCTTAATTCATGCCACATAATCTTGATGTAAAAGCTTTTAATAGCTTCCCCCTAAGCCGAAAATCCTCATGAGCAATTTCAAAGCTTTCAATAGAGCTTAGAATGATTAAGCGCACATCGGAATTTAACAAGCAAACCGCATCATATGAAATGATAATTTTGCTATGAGTGATTGAAAGTTTGGGGCACACCAAGTAGATCAACAACTTCTCTTCTCGCGCTTGAATAATTCTTCTGAATTTTTCTTCCCCCTAAGAGTTCAAGTTATGCATACTTGGAAGCCTTGGAGGGGTATATATAGTCACTCACGCGCCTACACTATTAGTCTTATTATGCTTATGTCATATCATGCTCTGCTTGTATATCTGTTCACTAGGTGTTTTGCTCAGCCGTTTTCCATTCATGTTCCCAAACGGTAGGTACTTAGGGACGCAACTAGGACTTGAGAGTATGTGCATATGGATGGAAGCTATCTAGCCTTCGGTACTTTATGCATTTTCCATACATTACATTACTTCATTTCTTTTGGACATTGTTTAGTCCTTTCATTTAAGTACTTATATTCATTTGTGTGGGCTTATGTTGGACTACGGATGTTTCATTCCGGTATTTCTTTTTATGGTTATTTAATGTTTTTGGACATTTACCTTGCATGCTTTGATGACACGCCATAATTATCCTGTGATATTCCATCTATCAAAATGAGGTGTTCCATGAACAATATCACAAAGTAAACACATGTACTGTAGAAATAAATGCTTTTAAACAAGGTGTTGCTAAATTAGAAGCAAATATAGTTTTGTATACAAAGGGTCAGCAAAACTTTGAAGAGAAAATTAGGATTTCAACTCTTCAAATTAGAGAAAAAGATGTGGTTATTAAACCTTTCGGAAAACAACTTATGAAAATAACAGCAGAAAATGAAGTTTTAAAAGCTAGTCTTTTTAGTGAAAGAGAAGTTATTAATCAATCGCAAAAGTCCTCAAAAAGAATGGATAAGCTGATTAATTCACAAATGGGGTATTATGATAAAACAGGCCTATGATATATAGAGGACCAACCTGGGATAACTCTAACTGACAAGGACTAATCAAAGGGAATTTTTGATAGTTCTAATGAGTCAGTCGATACTCTTGAAAATGATAGGTATGCCGAAGGAATGAAGGCAGTTCCTCCACCTTTATCAAGAATTTTCATGCCCCCAATAATGATATAGGCATAGAGTTAGATGAGTCAAAAGTTGGTGTTGATAATAAGTCAAATGATTCAGAGTCAAACTCTAGTACCTTGACCCAAGATAAGCCTGTTGTGACCAAAAATATTGTTTATCCACCTTTGATGAGCACCTTTGTGCCTTTAGGACATGTGCCTACAACTAGTTCTGCTCCTAAGTAGGTGAAATCTCCTAGTAAGGCATTAGATAATAGTACAAAACATCATGGTAATACCAAGAGGGGTGGGCTAGGTTGTAAGAACACTAAGTTAGAACAACCTTTTGGATCTTCTTTAGCAGAAAAGGATGTTATGTATGTGGTAGTCTAAGTCACTTTATCAAAGATCATGTTGAATCATAAATTATATGACGCATGGACCGTTTTAACATATCTAGGATATTAGTAATATACGCAGCGGAATAACAATAAGAACAACAACGTTACTATGAAGGTTTTCTTTATTCCACATAAATAAACCTAACTATTACACTATAACACACACATGTTCTGTTGTTCTTAGACTCTCATGGGAGTTCTAAGCTTTGCTGGATGATTAAAAAAATAGCCCTGCCCCTCGTTATATACTAGAGGTTCTAGGGTTTACTAGGAGATAAACATAATAAAGCAAACATATCTTCTAAGAATATAGAATATCTATAGAATATCTTCAAAATATCTCTAGAATATTCTTTCTTCTTATCTTCCTGAAAGGTACTTGGACTCCTGAAAGGTACATGGAATAAGCCTAGCGGTACCTCGTAGGCCTAGCGGTACTTGGATTTGTACTAGCGGTACTTGCAAGTACTTTTGGTTTTGTCTCATCAAATCTTAATTCCCAACAATCTTCCCATATCTGATGATGATAAAACATCCATATATCTCCTTTAAACACACACAACATATATCTTCCCCTTTTTGGAATCTCTTTAAATAGGGGTCTTCTGAAGATAAGGAATGAATAATCACATGTGATTACTTCCCCTTGAGTGGTGCATGTAGATGATTAAATAAGCTTCCCCTAAAACTTAGATCCATCATCTCTTGAATCACAAAATTTGTAGAATTTAACTGATGATCACTGAAGAAAAATGAATATCATCCATTTGTTGAAGAAGTGGAATCTCCCAAGCTTGTATCTTATATCTTGTACTATCCATGTGACGTCGAACTTATATAAGGAACAAGACAAATATAAGTAGAACCAATCTCTTACAAAAATCCTCATTTACCTTAATGTAACTCCTTCAAGTGATAGGAAATCACACATTCCTAGATCTTGTAAGTCTTCGTCAACACCATATAAGTACGAACAAGTTATCATCAAATGCATGAAGAACTTCCCCTGGATTCATGCAATTCACCCAATTGCTCACTAGTTGATAAACTATAAGCCAAAGGGGGTTTAGTTTATTGGAATGAACGGGAACTAAAACAAAAAAAAACCGTACAAAAAACCGTACAACTATAAGCCAGTTGTTAGCTATAACAATATATTTAGTCAAAATGACAAGGTGTATTGCTCAGCAACAATATTTTTTACTTCACGGGAACTGCCAACCTTGACAACTATGAGCCAGTTGTAAGCTATAACAATATATTTAGTCCAAAGACAAGGTGTATTGCTCACGTATTTGAGATATAATAAGAAAACAAGCCTGTGAAAATCAACTCTTACATCAAACAAGTAATAATCTATCGTCTTCATAGAATCCTCCAATAATCTAGCCATAAAAACTGAAGTACTTTCAGTTTTGTCCGAGATTTGGAGCTGTACCAAACTCAGTGTCATCTGATATCTCTTATAACAAGTGGTACCTAACCATACAACAAACGGTACTTTATCTAGCGATCCACTGGTATTTAGCAAAAATAATCAAAGAGTGACCCTTTTTCTATCATTATTCTATAGCAAAACAACTTCCTCCTTCCTCCCATAGGTATTCGCGACATGCTTTTCTGTCACAGAGCTGTTGCAGATTCTTGTGCTAAACTAACTAGTGACATCAAGTCTGTCACTCTCGGTTTTTGTTGATGTTTACATATGACGGTACATAAAACATATGAACGATACTTTCTGAAAGGTACTTGGTATATATAAGCCCAATACTTCTAGCCCACATAATTTTTATAACAATTACATCCATAATTCCAGTACCATATAATACGTGACCAATAAATCAAGAAATAAATACGATTCATAATGGAAACGTATATAATCCCTAAAAAAATAGTAATATGCATCGCATAGTTTGGTTAAAAATCACGTAGTATTTTCCGTCCATAGAACTTCAAATATATAAGACATTAATCCCTAAAGTTCAAGGATTGAAGGCTGTATTCTAGCATGACTCATTCATCATCAATTGTATACCCAAAAAATCTCGCATACCATAATCATATATTAGCATAGTAGAAGATTTCTTCCCACGTTATATGCAATAATGAAGTGTACCTTTTGCTGCGTGAAGTATACCATGGGAACCAAAATACACACTCTTGTACCACCGTCTTCTGCTTGTTTATGCTTGTACCTACTGGTACTTTTGCATCGTTCAAACAGCTGCCTGTTCTTCCTTGGGTCTTTGTTTTTCTTGCTGCTACACCATGAAAACGTCCCATTATATGGCAGCTTCCCCTGACTTTGTGCATCTAGGTCTTATTCAATAGACTGATGAAACCCTAATAATCACGAATCATCAAAGAGTAGATTACTTTGTTCTTCAAACCATTCACGCTGCTTTGATCACATGTTCATTACTTCCTCAGTCTTGTACTCCTTCTATGAAATGTACAAACAATATGGACCACCTAACAACTTTTCTTTTGTTTGAATTATTTGAACCACAAGGACTGTCATCACCACACGCCAACAACAATAATCTTTTGCTGTCTTTTATGATTCCCTGTGCGTCCTTTTAGTGTACAAGATTCTTTATCATAGCAGCCTTTTTTTTATCACAATCTGTTCATATGACGTGTCTACCACACGTTTTGTGTACTAGATTCACATAGAAACAAATGTGTAAATCCAAGGCAATATCAGTCACCTGCTTTTCTTGAACAAACACAGCAACATAACGATTTGTCTAGGGTTTGTTGGGAGAAACCCTAGATCAGCAACTTTCTTGAATCTCCTTAGATCATACTAGGGCCTATCAGTAATTGTAAAATCAACTCCTTAAAAATAGTATAATCAACATCAAGAACATATTTTTTTGTTTTGAATGATTCTAGGGTTTATAGTAACAATAATATCAAAAACAGAATATCAAAAAACCTTTTCATGCAGCCTACTTTGATCAGTTGTAACTTTTTCTTGACAGCTCAGATCGAAAATCCCTCTGGTGATATTCTAGTCACGTTTATAAAGAACCTCCAGTTCGAATTTCGTGACGATCCAATGAGTTATCACCGTTTGAATATGGTTGTGTAGAAACATACGAATCTGAAAACCCTATACAGATTTTTAGATCCGTTCTTCGTTCTTCGACATGAAACCTTCGATCCTAGAAACATAGAGCCCCCGCTCTGATACCACATGTTGAACCATAAATTATATGACTCATGGATCGTTTTAGCATATCTAGGATGTCGGTAATATTGTATACGCAACAGCGGAATAACAATAAGAAAAACAACGTTACTATGAAGGTTTTCTTTATTCCACATAAATAAACCTTACTATTACACTATAACACACACGTGTTCTATTGTTCTTAGACTCTCATTGGAGTTCTAAGCTTTGTTGGATGATTAAAACAATAGCCCTGCCCCTCTTTATATACTAGAGGTTCTAGGGTTTACAAGAAGATAAACATAATAAAGCAAACATATCTTCTAAGAATACATAATATCTCTAGAATATCTTCAGAATATCTCTAGAATATTCTTTCTTCTTATCTTCATAAAAGGTACTTGGACTTCTGAAAGTTACATGGAATAATCCTAGCGGTACCTCGTAGGCCTAGCGGTACATGGATTTGTACTAGCGGTACTTACAAGTACTTTTAGTTTTGTCTCATCAAATCTTGATTCCTAACACATACTTTATCAGATGAATTTGGGACACTCATGTCTTCAAAGTTTAAGATGTCAATGATGGGTTAGGTATCATTTTCTTAGGACTTCAGATATCTCATAGTCCTAGTGGCATCTTTATTAACCAATCCAAGTATGCCCTTGAATCGCTTAAGACATATAAGATGGAATCTTGCGACCCCGTGGATACTGCAATGGTGGAGAGAACCAAGCTAGATGCAGATCCAGATGGGATACCTATTGATCCTACTCTTTTTCGCAGTATGATCGGTACCCTTCTGTATATTACAGCTAGTAGACCTGACCTTCAATTTGCTATATGTATGTGTGCTCGATACCAAACTAGGCCTACTGTGTTACACTTAGCTGTTGTTAAAAGGATCTTTCGATATCTTAAAGGAACTGTTAATCGGGGACTTTTGTATTCGAAGGACTCCTCGATTACACTAATGGCATATGCAGATGCGGATCACGCAGCTTGTCAAGATACATGGCATAGCACAAGTGGAATTTTGCAACTACTAAGAGATCGACTTATTAGTTGGGCATCGAAAAGGCAGAAAACTGCTGCAATTTCAAGTACGAAGGAAGAATACATAGCTATATCTGGTTGTTGTGCTCAAATTCTTTGGATGAGATCGCAATTAACCGACAATGGTCTTGGTTTCAACAAAATTCCGATGTATTGCGACAACAAAAGTACCATTGCACTGTCCAACACTCCCGGTCAAAGCATATTGACATTCGCTACCACTTTATCAAGGAGCAAGTGGAATGGAGTGATCGAGCTTTACTTTGTCAAATCGGACTATCAATTGGCGTATATCTTCACGAAGGCTTTAGATCACGCTCGAATTGAATTTCTAGCCGACAAGCTAGAAATGAAAACTTTCTCGCCTGAGACTCTAAAGGCATTGGTAGATGAAGCGATAGAATAGTGGTGGTAAAACTATTCTCCGTATCCTTTGTGTTCATGTGTATATATTGTTTATATTTTTTTCCCACAAAAGCAATATATCAAAATATAAACCCACATATAACCCATAAAAAGTAAAAAATTCAGAAAAATCTAAAAATGTTTTTACTATTTTTTTAATTTTTTATGGCATGTCTTTTGGTACAATAACATTGACAGCCTTATAAATGTCGATTAATATTGACACGGAGCCATAAATAGAGTTCGTACAAAAATATTTCATAAAACATGCCTAAATGGCTTGCTATTATTTCAAATAGTAACCCGCTTTTCATATTCAAGTCAAGTATTTCTTATGAACGCTTTGGCTCAACAACGGGAAATAATTTTCTCGAACATGGTTTACTTTATAACATTGTAAGAGATTGTGTTTACGTTATAACACAATCTAACACGAATATATGTACGCATCAGTGCATTTATTTGTTAAAACGAGAGAAATCTTGTGCTTTTACGAAGTTATCATCTTTACAAATCGAAGTTCTTTACAACTGGTATCAACATACTCGACGATGTGACTACTCAAACGACGACTACAGCTCTTTAGATAGAAAACGGGTCAACAATTGAGGGGGAGAAATTGTCTAGCATTCAGATTCTTTGATGTCGGTTCTTTGTGAATTGCCGGTGTTAACTATTGGTGCCAAGATGAAGTATTTATCTTTCAATTGGTGTCAAGACGTCATAACCTAGTTCATTATTGTTGTCAAGATAATGATACCAATCGTACATTTGGTGTCAAGAGACAACTTCAGACATGACGAGGAGACCAACATTTGCCGACAAGAACTAAATATGGTATCATTTTTTTACAAATTGGTATCATGGAGATAAAACGGACTTGCATTTTTCTTCCCAAAACTTTTGTTAAAATCTCATTAAATCAATTGATATCAAAAACATTGGTTGGGTTAATATTTTAATATGGGGGAGAAAATGTGATTTAATATAAGAAACGGTTTATCACAAATGGTTTGATTTAACGTGATGGCTCATCCCGACATATAGTGACATATGTTAAGGGGGAGCAAAATGTATTTGAATATCAAAATATATTACATTGTAACGATCAATTACCCTCAACCTATTTATTTTAAGACGATGACGATTGTGGTAACATAATGATGGTAGGACAGGTTAAGTCCAATGATTCTTTTAGAACCGAAGGAATTTACCCAAGGACATTCCATAGCTAGAAATAGTAGTCCTTAGGAAAGATGGAGAAAGATAGTGAACATAGCTGAGTGCCGACAAAGTACTTTAGTTAGCACTAGAAGAATCACAATAAGGTGCTAGTTATGACGTATTGATAAGCATTGAAGGGGTTGAAGAATAAAAAAGAATTGTAAAGATAAAGGGTCTAAAGAGAGAATCCCTTCTTACAACATTAGGCAGAAACCGGGTCAACTCATATGCTATTGAAGATACACATCATGGACCCAGTGATGTATAGCACATCCCATCCCAGCTAACTCATATATCTCTCAAAAGGTATTTGTTTTAATCACACGGATACAACACATTATCTATCAATTTATTCACTCCGAATATATTAATATTGAAATGGTGGCACTCCTCTCCAGCCTCCGATCACTAAATTCCAATATAAACGATCGAGTCTAGAGCCATTTGAGATCATAATTAATCTGATTAGGACACATTTTCTGTATTTCCTTGCCTCTTCACACGCCATGAAATGTAAGAATGATATTAGGACTCCTACGCAAAATCTTCATGATCTTGCATGAACATCCAAGTAATACGCAAGTATTTACAATGAAGATGGAAATCCTTCTTGAGTGAACATCAAAAAGCTCATGGTAGGTTACTTGTGCGATTCTATATGAATCAAACTTGTGATAACTAGAAAGCAAGAATGGTTTAATTTTTAACTGAATTTAAACACGTTCCAGGGCTCTATGAAATATCTTAGTGATCTTGCCAGAACACACAGAGTGACACTCTGAGGTGTTCAAAGTGATGAGTGGAAATCCTTCTAATGTTAACTTCAAACAGCACTTGATAGGTAACTTGCAAGATTCAAATCGAATCAAGCTCGTGACAACTGGAAAGCAACGATGGTACGATTCTTAAATGAATCATACTTGTTCCAGGAATCAGAATTGACGGCTTCAACCATGCGGATATTTTATCCAAATGATTCACTATTTCGTTCATGTCTACTTATGTTGCTGCATTTGAAGACGGTGCCGTTACGGTGTCTGAGAAGAAGTCGTCCCCGCATGCTTATACTTTCTGCACTTAATACTTCAACAAATTCAAGAAAGCCTAAAAGTCAAGTCTTACGTTGTATCAAACTCTAAAGCTTTCAAGAATTACAAAGGTATAAGTATGTGGCACATGAAGTCACGGGGAGGGGAATATCAGATATGATGTATGCACAAGATCAAGGTAAGAGAAACGTGCTCAAGATTAAAGACAAAGATCACATGATATTCACCAAAAAAGAAAAGAAAAGAAAGACGAATACTACGACCTCAAGACAAGCATAGTATTCTAGGTTTATTTTATTATTGTAACTCGGGTAACCCCTTGTTTGGAGTGACCTCCCTTAGTGGGAGATTATTGGAAATACATTTTTACGTATTTAGGGAGAATCGGTCACTCTATCAATATATTAGTTAGTAGCTCGTAGTCTAGTAATGTTATGTTAAACAAATGCAAAGCCCACCAATATTACTATAGGTGGCGGCCCATTGTAAGGTCCAAGCCCATCTTGTGGGATTGGGTATATAACCCCTCTCCTTTGTTGGAGAGGTGTGGTTGTTCATTTTATTTTCACACACATGAATGTGTCTTTTCTATATTTTTCTCTCTCTAAGTGTGTGTGTGTGTGTGTGTGTGTGTGTGTGTGTGTAACCCTTTCTCTCTCTACTTTCTCTCTCAAGATATATAGGTTTACATAACTCTAACATAAAGAATGGACCAGACGTATTGATGTGTCGAGGAATGTCGATGTATTTTAATGATATACGATATAGGACAAATTTAGGCAATTACCCTTAGAAAGGTAATAAACCATAAATAAGTCGACGACGGATATGATTAAACACGTTGATGATCCAAGTTCGTTGTACACAAAAATCGAGTGAATTTGAGACGTTTTGTTTCGATTTGGATAATTGATTTGAATTGTTTTTCGGTTTTTAAACTAAAATTAATCCTACAATTTTTAAATCCTAAGTGCATGAATCGTTCCCCATTATTTAATCTAAAGACAATTATTTAAAAAAATAAAAGCTATTTAAAAATTTAAACTATTTAAAAGTCTATTTATGAAACTATTTTATTTAAAATCTAAATTAACTAAAATCTAATTATTTAAAAACTAATTTTTAATAACTAATTAAATTTCTAAAATTAATAAAACATTTTTTTTATTTTTTTATTTATTAATTTGAAAACTTTATAAAAGAAAATTAAAAATAATTTTAATGTAAATAAAAGTAAAAGTAAGTATTTAAACACAACCAAAGTTGACAGTACCTATGTTATACTATATTAATTAAAATAGCTACATTAAATCACAAAAGAGAAGCTAGACGAGTTGGTTAAAGTGTTTGGCCCATGACTAGGAGGTCATGAGTTCGAGTCCCATGGAGGACATTTTTTGTGGTTATTTATTTTGGACAGATTAAATGTAACCAAAGTCACAGTAATGACTTTTTGTGATGAATACTTGGACTGATAAAGCAGCAAATACACTAATAGACTAATTGAGTCTGTTAGCTTATGTGATAAACAGATTAAACTACACAGCCAAAATAAACAATATCAGCAAAATAAAAGCTCACATATAATCAGACAATGAGCAGGCAACCCTAAGAACTCAAATATCCAGCAGACAAAATCACAAGATCTCAAGGACTCTTATCAAAGGCTCATAATAACAGTTTAAACGAGGCTAAACAACTATCTTCGTTTTATAAGAAGCAAACATTCAGATTCATCAACTCATATTAAAACCAAAATTACAGCAGACTATATGTTTAATCTAATCAGATAATTAAATCAGCCTTTTAACAAATAAAAAAGATTAGTTGCCAAAAACCTATCATACACTCAAAATTAATAAACCTCTAAATCTTACTAACAATCATGTAAACACATTTAAATACTACTCAAGTTAACGAATTCAAATCTTACTTACTACTACAAATTCAATATTCAAATTAACTAAGTTTATCAGCTAAATATGGTAAACAAAAGACACACATTCAGCAGCTTAAACATTCAGTTAGTGACAACCATTCAACCCATCTTTCTCATCAGCTTACTAAAATGATCAGACAAATTAACGAATATATTCTAAAAACTTGTACACAAAACTCACAGATACAAATTTATCTCAAACCCCATTTTAAATCAGATGCAATAACAACTAGCTTAAATAGTTATCTCAAAAATCAGATTAATC
The DNA here is from genome assembly GCA_025667525.1 of Glebionis coronaria. NCBI lineage: Eukaryota > Viridiplantae > Streptophyta > Magnoliopsida > Asterales > Asteraceae > Glebionis > Glebionis coronaria. The sequence goes on along the minus strand of JANFOE010000447.1, from coordinate 1,009,059 downwards.
CAAACACATATTCAGCTAACTTAATCTAATAAGCAGATTTATTTAAACATTTAAACAACATAAAATAAAAAGTAAATAACACCTTTTGAAGACATCCTTTGGGACGAAGATCTGCGCTGAGCAGTCTTATGAGAACGAATAAACTCCGCCTTCATTCACCACCATTCATCGAACCATTCACCATCATTTAGTACCAATAATCGAACCAATAATATAAACTTCCAGTGGGGAAAGTTTTATCCACTTTTTACTTTAATTAATTGACAAAAGCTATTTATTAGCTTGAATCAATTAATCATACACATTATTATTAATAAAATCAGATTTTAAAGATATAATGCAATGACAATTTAAGACAGAATATAAATTGAACTCAATTAACCAAAAAATAGACTTTTATTAATAATTGAGATTAATACAATACTGATGAAAAGAGAGATTAACAAAATTATCCTAAATCTATTTTACCATAATAACAATAAGTAAAAAAAATGGAATGATGAATTACAAAAAATATGGGGGTTTTTATAGCCAAACCTCCAAGGCTCTTGGTGGAGTTTTTTTGAGAAGATTATTCTATCTTGACCGTCTAATTCATCTTTTCCTTATTCTCTTTCTTCTCAATTCCCATCCAAGGGCTGTGGATAGCTCTCGGTCACACGGATCGCCATGGTGGATGGAATTTGTGTTTCTTGTGCTTTCTCCAAGCTGACTTGGCCTTCTCTTATTGGTGGCTTGAGGATGAATGAGGTGTTTTAACCAATCAAAGCAAGGAAGAGAAGCCACGTCATACTGACTAGTCCATCTTCTTGATCCTATATTCTTGGGTATTAATTAGAGGCGCGTGTATAAACACACGCTCTAAATCAAAAACCCCCAAATCTTGATTTTCATCTCTTAGGGTTAAAAGTGTCTGGTTATTTCGATTGAGAGAGAAAGGTTGTGGTTACTTTGTTTGTATCGAAATAATGAAAGTGTGTGGTGGATAAAAAAAGGTTTGACCAAATGAGAGTATATAAACTTATCAACGTTTATTAATCTGACCAAGCCCATAATTTTTCCCGTTTCATAGATAACTTGTCAAGTCATTGGGCTTTTGGCCCAATTATTCCAATCCGTTAGGTTTTTATAAGTAAATGGGCTTTTAATTGACTTTTAAGGTAAAAATGAATAACTTGTTTTTGTTATTGGGCTTTTAAGCCCAATAGATCCAATGTGGGACCCACAAGCCCATTTGTATTCATAAAAGATTAAATCCACTAAAATCGAGCTTGACTTTGGCTTTGTCGATCTTTTCTTCAAACTCGTGCCGTTTTTGCCGGTTTTCGCGAACTTCGGTACCTACACACATTAAACAACAAACAAACGTATACAAGGCAATATTTATACATTTTATGCATTTATTGATTGTTTATTTATATAATTGATATGAGTAAATTCACTCATATCAAACTCCCCCTTGCTAAGCAATTGTCGTGTCCTCACGCAATAATAAAATAAAGCTACTAACTACACTTTTATTCAACTTTTGAAACTTTATCTTGCAAAAACATAATGTAATGCTTTCATTATTTGAAAAATAACTATTAGGATCATAAAACTCAAATAGATTCATCGTCCTCGACTTTTCACTTTTCCATGCCAAGTTTAAAAACAAGATCATTGTCAATCATAAGCCCCAAAATTAAAAAAACTCATACAAGTAATTTGTGTTAAACTCAATCTCCTATTATTCCTAATTGTATCTCTAGATTTTAATGTCATTCACCCAAAGGCTCATTTGACTTTATTTGATATTTATTAATCCAAAAATGAAGGCAAGAACGGTGTAAACTCAACACTCAAAACCTAACCTCGACTTCAAAAACCGTTGTCACTAAAGAAAGCCCACATCAAGGATAACTTAACACGATTTGAGGGATAAATCCCCGGATCCGAAATTTGGCTAATAGGACTACTTAAAAGCAACAATAAAACCTCCAAAGTCAATAATGACCTTATTAATGGAGTTAGCAACAATTACATCATATCACCTTGTGGCTCTTTAAGATGCAATTGTGCTCCTTATTCATAATCCACACCCGAAGGCTCCTTGGACAAAAATAAGGGAATTGACATTCACCATCCCACCTTATGGCTCATGATGATGAAGCAATTTTTATTAAACACGTCCCCATGCCATACACCCTAAGGCTCAAATGACAAGGTTAGTGCTACATGACTCCCACCCGAAGGCTCCTAGAGAACATGTTTTTATTTATTCTTCTTATTATGATATTTATAGTAAGCCAAATTTCCGCAATCCCATGATCAAAAGCCCATGACGCTGACACCCTTAATGTGTTCTCACTATAATTACAAGGGAAGAAAAAGAAGGAGTTACGAGTTAAGATATCAAGCCTAAACTGCTAAAAACTTCATTTATTAAGCAATTATTATTCAAGCGTTAAAAATAAATACAAGGAGATTAAATCAACACAAAAATACTTATACAAGGAAGAATTAATTTTAGAAACTTATGATTAAACTATATCATCTCTTGTTCTCCGTATTGTAAAATTTCAAAAATGTGAAATCAATGGATACTTAGCCTATTAAATCAAAGTTTTGGGTTTTCAAGTCATCTATAGGATCTTTCATCTTCTTATACTTTTTCAAGTTTTATAATTTGCGTTTTAAAGTTCCCTTGATAAACGACTTTCTAGGATCAATTATAGGAACTTGCGAAAAGTTCTCGTTCTTAACCCGTATGAGTTAAGACTTTCGCGTTTTAAAGTTCCCTATATAAAAGCCTAGCAAAACTTGATTCAAACACGTTAAGGAAAAGCTAAGGTAAAAACCGAGTCGAGTCAAAAACTATTTTTATTTTCACCAACGGAAAGCGTACATTTGTGTCAAAAGCACTTATTTTCTTTATTAAAACATAAAATAACACTAAAATTTAAATTTTTTATGAAAAACGAGAAAAACGATTACGTTTAGACACGACAAAAGCAATTGCAAGCGATTATATCGATTGACTCCCCCATGCTAAAACCAAACATTGTCCTCAATGTTTCTTAGCTCAAGAGTAACACCCCCTTGCTAAAACACGAATAGTCTATTGCAAAATCCTAACATGGAAAGAGCACGCAAATTGATAAGCCGTTTATTAATTATGCCTTAAGATAAAACGTTAGTCGATAAAAATCAAAGGATAAAGAGTATGCCCCTTTTGACAATCAAAGTATGGAAGATCAAGTGGACCGGCAAAAACTGTACACGAGATCTTCAATGATTAGGGTTATACCTAAGATTCACAACACAACAAAACACGAACACGAGCTTGAAAGATCAAGCCTTATTAGTGTTAGAAAATAGAAAGAAGATAGAATGTATGGGAATCCCCCACAAGGCCCCTCGTTTTTGTTAACCGAGTCATGAGCTCGACTCGATCCCCGCATTCATTGGTCCTTAGGGAAAGTGGTGAAAACCGGCATATTGGAATAGATTCCAACATAAAGCACGATGCCGGGGTCAAAGATTACATCCTCGTTGTCGGATGACAAACGAAAGGATAAAACTCCAACACAAATCTCCATAAAGAGAAAGTGGTCACAAATCACGATATGGATAAAGCATGCTCCCCGAGATAAACTCACACCAAGATGATCAAAAAGTCTTTCAATTATTGCATCGGTAAAAGGCCGAGATTTCCATAAATCAATGATTCTGGGGTCGAATACCTCGTCCTCAGGAGAGAAAGGAATAGACAACATGGTGTCTTCCCCCATGCTAATCCAAAATCATATAAAGCATATGGTAAAGGTGGGTTAAAAGTCTCAACACTTGTGGTATCAACTTGCATGACTTTGTTGACTTTTTCACTCTTATGAATATGAACAAAGGGGTCATGGTACTCAAAATGAGTCGCATGAAAAACCCGAACATTAAGATCAAAGTGAGTGGGAAAGATAATTGGAGTAAAGGTAATTTCTCCCTGTAGATCAACATTATCATCATCATAAATCGGGTGATCAAACCAAAGATCTTCATCACCGTCATTAGACTCTTCCTCAAATTCCGAAGGAGTGTCTATATAAAGAAACTCATCAACCTCCTTCAAGAGAAGTTCATCATCACAAGGTTTGTGAGACATACGAAGTATGATGCTCTTAAAATCCTCTTGAAACAATAGATTATTGTTCATTGAAGCTTCAAAGAGAGGATTTGAGTAAGTCACCAAAGTGTCATCAATCTTGTCATCACAAGAAATATCCGACAAAGTATCAAGTGTGTCACACTCGGATACAAGATCATCATTCTCATTAGAAGGAAATTCATCGGAGAACTCTTCGAGAATGGTAGGTAAAACATGAGAACCACGCTCGATCTCGAGATCGGAAACGTCTTCACTTCCCCGTGGAAGTGGATCAACAAGTTCATCGACGAACTTATCTAACCTCACTCGGTGTGAAGTTAGGAATCAAAGGCTCTTTAAATGAATATTGTGCCTTAGGATCATTAATTTGGTCCTTCGAAGAGAATGAAAATGAGTCCATTGTCAATGATTTTTCAATTAAAGCAATATCTCTCTCGGGATCAAAATTCTCACAATTAAACTCACTAGCATCAAATGGCGCACTAAGGTAATCATCAATTTCCTTTTCAATCTTATAACTATCATCCTCGTGTGGAGTGAGTGGAGACGAGATAATATTACTTTATCTAGTTTACTTTTGTCTTCTAGATTCGGTTAGGGCTTTTGCTGTTTCATAGTCTTTGTTAACAAGCTGCATGTAGCTTGAGGTTAATGTGGTATCTCAGCCACATTCCTTTGTACTTAAACGCTTTTTTGGTTAATATATTTACCGGGGTAACCCATTACCAAAAAAAGACGAGATAATATTACAACACGATTCAACAAAACAAGCATCTTTCTTTGCAATTAACTTTTCTTCTTCACAAAATGAGGGTTCCATAGTTGGCAAATCACTTTTGTAAAAGAGAGATTCCTTGTTTGTGTTACTTTCAATAGGTTTAACAAGTTTTACACTTTCCACTTTCTTAGGAACAAATCTTGGTATTTTTTCCGGTTTGAAAATAATATGTTTATCCCCATAAAACAGTTTTATCTCCTCTTCCCTCATATCAACTATAACATGAGCCGTGCACAAAAATGGTCGTCCTAAAATGATAAGCACACGAGGATTGGTCTCATAATCAACGATTGCAAAATCGGCTAGGTAAAAGAAATTCCTCACTCCAACAATGACATTTTCCGCTATACCAACCGGATGGGTGGTGGTACCATTAGCAAGCTCAATGATCATTCGAGTGGGACTTGGTGCATAGTCAAGAGTTTTCCAAATAGACAAGGGCATTAAGTTAATGCTAGCTCCTAGATCGGCTAGAGCTTTGCATTCCCCAAGCTCATCAAAAACACAAGGTATCAAGAATTGACCCGGATCTTTATATTTCTCCGGAAATAAATCAAAGAAAACCGAGGAACTAATCACATTTAAAGTAGCCTTGGTAACATCAAGAAAAGTTTCTTTAGGTGGAGTATAAAGCTCAATCACTTTTTCTAACTCATCATAAACTGTGATGGCCTTAAGCTCTCCCCTCGGGTTTGGAATGGTATTGCTAGGTAAGCAACCCGAAGAAGAGGATGGTTTGGACATAAATCCGTCAAACATCAAAAGAAATTTATTCTCAAACTTAGCTTGATTTCCCTCAAAACGGTTTTGACTTTGTTCCAGACTTTGTTGCATTCGATTTTGACTTTGCTCAAATCTTTGCTCAAATCTTTGTTGGTTAAGCTCAATCTTGTTATTTTATCCCTTGATCGCATTTTGAAACTCATTTTTCAAAGTTGCCATTTGTCCTTGAATATTGTTTTGAAAAGCTTTCAAATTTTCCTCATTCGTTTTGATATAGCTTGACAAATCATTTTGATTATTGCTTTGAAAACCTTGATTGTTTTGATTAGCATTAAATCCATTTCCTTGATTAAAATTCCCTTGGTTACCACGGTAAAAATTATTCCCATTATTCCCATTTTTGTACCTATTTTGAACCGGTGGAAAACCCGGTGGAGCAACATGATTTTGACGAGGAACTTGACCGTTAGGGCCATAAGTTCCCGTCGCGGCAAAAGCACTAGCTTGATCAAACCCCGTGGTTGAACAAGCATAATTTGGATGTGCTCCACCACTTGATACACAAAATTTCTCAACCATATTAATCGATCCATGAGGATTATTCCTAATCTCATTCAACAATGTAGCAAATCCATTATCAATCTTAGAGTCCATTCTAGCAATATCGGTATTAGATTAATTCACATTGGAAACAACCGGTGTGTTTCGTGAATATTGCACTCTAGACTTATTCTCAATTATACCCCACGCGTCTCTCAGAGTTTTTCTTAAAAGATTACTACCCGTGGCGGCATTTGAAGAATCTTGTTCAACCATATTAAGTCCATTATAAAAACTATTGATTTGGTGCAATTCCGAGAAACCGTGGTGTGGACATTGTCTTAACCAATCTTTAAACCTTTCCCAAGCAACTCCAAACGATTCATGCACTTTATGTTCAAATCTAGTGATCTCGTTCTTAAAGTGTGTTGTTTTGGATGGTGGAAAGAAGTAATTCATGAACTTAGACACTAAATCATCCCATGTTAAAATCGAGCCCGGTGGTTCTTTCTCATACCAAAGCTTAGCGTTACCCTCGAGCGAGTACGGAAAAAGCATGAGCTTAATCGCGTCATTCGGTACATATCTAAACTTGAGAGTCGAGGTAATACGAATAAAATTCCGAATGTGAGAGTGCGGGTTATCGGTCTCATTGCCACGAAATTGGTCGGCACGATGAGTGATAAAAGGCTCGTCTTAATCTCAAAATGATCCGCCAAAATAGCCGGCACAACGATTGCTTCCCCATACCATTCGGTGGGTACACGAAGCAATTCCTCCATTGTTCGGTTTTCGGCCATCTCTACAACAATAGGTGGAAGCTCGGGTTCCACTATTCGTTGTTGACGATTTCTATTTCTACGAGGAATATTTTCAAGCCTATTGTAATCAATCGAAAGTCGAGAAGATCGTAATTGCATAAACCGAAGTGACGAGAATTTTAGAGGGTTGAAGAAAATAAATTAGACAAGAAGAAGATTATTTTTGGTATTTTTATTTGGTATTGCTCAATCAAAAAGATTGATAAAAAAACAAGGAATAAGGATAATTACTATGGAAGTAATCTACCCTCGGTCGACTTTGATACTATAGGTGAAAACCTAACAGTCTCGAGGTTCAATAAGTAAACTACAAAAATAAGATTTAATACTACTTGAGTTGGCAAACTAATAATCGGTCGTCCCTCTCAATATACGCACAAGCAAGCGGGAAAATGAGGTGGCACAAAGCACTTAAAAACCTTTTTCCTTAGACGGCCTTTTATAGCTCGTCGCCTTATACCCACCTTATAGTTTGTATAAATCGAGTTCAAACTTTTTATTAGTATTTATCTATTTTGCCTTTTTTTTCGTTTTGGATTTGAATACAATAGCTAGGTGATGAAATCCAAACTAAGGTCTTATTTGGAAGTAGGTAAATTTATTGTTCTACGTAATACAATATAGTAATCACAAAAAAAACACGAAAAACAATACATACTATATAATAGAAAAATAATAAAACTTTCCAAGGACGGAAAGGGTCTTCAAATAAATGATCAACAAATCTCCACGAAACGAATCATACACAAGATCCCGGCAGCGGCGCCAAAATTTTTGATGTGTCGAGGAATGTCGATGTATTTTAATGATATACGATATAGGACAAATTTAGGCAATTACCCTTAGGAAAAGGTAATAAACCATAAATAAGTCGAAGACGGATATGATTAAACACGTTGATGATCCAAGTTCGTTATACACGAAGATCGAGTGAATTTGAGACGTTTTGTTTTGATTTGGACAATTGATTTGAATTGTTTTTTGGTTTTTAAACTAAAATTAATCCTACAATTTTTAAATCCTAAGTGCATGAATCGTTCTCCATTATTTAATCTAAATACAATTATTTAAAAAAATTAAAGCTATTTAAAGTTCTACACTATTTAAAAGTCTATTTATGAAACTATTTTATTTAAAATCTAAATTAATTAAAATCTAATTATTTAAAAACTACTTTTTAATAACTAATTAAATTTCTAAAATTAATAAAACATTTTTTTTATTTTTTTTATTTATTAATTTGAAAACTTTATAAAAGAAAATTAAAAATGATTTTAATGTAAATAAAAGTAAAAGTAAGTATTTAAACACAACCAAAGCTGACAGTACCTATGTTATACTATATTAATTAAAATAGCTACATTAAATCACAAAAGAGAAGCTAGACGAGTTGGTTAAAGTGTTTGGCCCATGACCAGGAGGTCATGAGTTCGAGTCCCATGGAGGACATTTTTTTGTGGTTATTTATTTTGGACAGATTTAATGTAACCAAAGTCACAGTAATGACTTTTTGTGATGAATACTTGGACTGATAAAGCAGCAAATACACTAACAGACTAATTGAGTCTGTGAGCTTATGTGATAAACAGATTAAACCACACAGCCAAAATAAACAATATAAGCAAAATAAAAGCTCACATATAATCAGAAAATGAGCATGCAACCCTAAGAACTCAAATATCCAGCAGACAAAATCACAAGATCTCAAGGATTCTTATCAAAGGCTCATAATAACAGTTTAAACGAGGCTAAACAACTATCTCAGTTTTATAAGAAGCAAACACTCAGATTCATCAACTCATATTAAAACCAAAATTACAACAGACTATATGTTTAATCAAATCAGATAATTAAATCAGCCTTTTAACAAATAACAAAGATTAGTTGCCAAAAACCTATCATACACTCAAAATTAATCTTTAAAATAAACCTCTAAATCTTACTAACAATCAAGTAAACATATTCAAATACTACTCAAGTTAACGAATTCAAATCTTACTTACTACTACAAATTCAGTATTCAAATTAACTAAGTTTATCAGCTGAATATGGTAAACAGAAGACACACATTCAGCAGCTAAAACATTCAGTTAGTGACAACCATTCAACCCATCTTTCTCATCAGCTTACAAAAATGATCAGACAAATTAACAAATATATTCTAAAAACTTGTACACAAAACTCACATATACAAATTTATCTCAAACCCCATTTTAAATCAGATGCAATAACAACTAGCTTAAATAGTTATCTCAAAAATCAGATTAATCCAAACACATATTCAATTAACTTAATCTAATAACAGATTTATTTAAACATTTAAACAACATAAAATAAAAAGTAAATAACACCTTTTGAAGACATCCTTTGGGACGAAGATCTACGCTGAGTAGTCTTATGAGAACGAATAAACTCTGCCTTCATTCACCACAATTCATCGAACCATTCACCATCATTTAGTACCAATAATCGAACCAATAATATAAACTTTCCAATGGGGAATGTTTTATCCACTTTTTACTTTAATTAATTGACAAAAGCTATTTATTAGCTTGAATCAATTAATCATACACACTATTATTAATAAAATCAGATTTTAAAGATAGAATGCAATGACAATTTAAAACAGAATATAAATTGAACTCAATTAAGCAGAAAATAGACTTTTATTAATAATCGAGATTAATACAATACTGATGAAAAGAGAGATTACAAAAATCATCCTAAATCTATTTTACCATAATAACAATAAGTAAAAAAAATGGAATGATGAATTACAGAAAATATGGGGGTTTTTATAGCCAAACCCCCAAGGCTCTTGGTGGAGTTTGTTGAGAAGATTATTACATCTTGACCGTCTAATTCATCTTTCCTTATTCTCTTTCTTCTCAATTCCCATCCAAGGGCTGTGGATAGCTCTTGGTCAAACGGATCGCCACGGTGGATGGAATTTGTGTTTCTTGTGCTTTCTCCAAGTTGACGTGGACTTCTCTTATTGGTGGATTGAGGATGAATGAGGCGTTTTAACCAATCAAAGCAAGGAAGAGAAGCCACGTCATACTGACTAGTCCATCTTCTTGATCCTATATTCTTGGGAATTAATTAGAGGCGCGTGTATAAACACCTGCTCTAAATAAACCCCCCCCCCAAATCTTGATTTTCATCTCTTAGGGTTAAAAGTGTCTGGTTATTTTGATTGAGAGAGAAAGGTTGTGGTTACTTTGTTTGTATTGAAATAATGAAAGTGTGTGGTGGATAAAAAAGGGTTTGACCAAATGAGAGTAAATAAACTTATCAACGTTTATTAATCTGACCAAGCCCATGATTTTTCCCGTTTCATAGATAACTTGTCAAGTCATTGGGCTTTTGGTCCAATTATTCCAATCCGTTAGGTTTTTATAAGTAAATGGGCTTTTAATTGACTTTTTAAGTAAAAATGAATAAATTGTTTTTGTTAATGGGCTTTTAAGCCCAATAAATCCAATGTGGGACCAACAAGCCCATTTGTCTTTGTAAAAGATTAAATCCACTAAAATCGAGCTTGACTTTGGCTTTGTCGATCTTTTCTTCAAACTCGTGCCGTTTTTGCCGGTTTTCGCGAACTTCGGTACTTACACACATTAAACAACAAACAAATGTATACAAGGAAATATTGATACATTTTATGCATTTATTGATTGTTTATTTATATAATTGATATGAGTAAATTCACTCATATCACGTATATTTTCATATATCAGTCTTACAATGTAAACCTAAAGTGTAGTGTGTGTTCTAGACATGTGTTTCATGATAACACGCCTAGGTTATTTGTATTTGATTTAATGCAAGTCACATTAGGAGTAATGCATCTTGTTCAACACCTCTTGATATGTATCTTGTTCTATTCCACTATGTTAATCATATGAACATGATGTAATCCTAGATTAATGGTCTAAAGCATTGAGTTCAAAAATATTAATGGACCCTACAATTGGTGTCAGAGTTGGTGGCTCGTGATATCTAGGATTGAAGGTGTTAGTGTCGAAGAACGAAGAAGAAGCTTAAAAATCCGATTAGGGTTTTTAAATTCGTATGTCTTTGCAACAACCATACCAAAGTGATGATATCTCCTTCGTTAACCATTGGATCGGGCTGAACTTTTGTGTGGTTATTCTACATATATGAGGCTACGATCTCACCGGAGGTATCTTTGATTTAAGCTTTTAATCTCGAGTTATAGGCTGTCGAATCTTTCTAAAAAAAGGAGGGGTTTTATGAATAAATTGTTAATCCCAATACCAATCCATCACAAGAAACTAGAGAGAGAAAGAGAAGAAAATAGAGAGAAGTTAGAGAGAGAAAGTAAAGAGAGAAACTAGAAAGAAAGGTTGATTACTAGGTGAAAAAATGAGAACCAACACCCCTTCCACACATGGATGAGGGTTTATATACCCACGCGCTTGGTGGGCTTGTGGGCTTTGTTCATATCTTGGGCATAAAGCCCCTAACTTAGACAATTTTAGCATAAAGTCCAAGCCCGGTTATCCCGACTAGCCTATTACTATACAAGACCATTAACGACTAATATGACCTATTACATTCTTGTTCGAATATATAAATTATAGGGCTAACAATCTCCCCCAATGTATCGGTCATCTTTAAACACTTAAATTATGTGACTGAATACATTCTTGTGGAGGTGATCATCCTTCTTAGGTCTTGATCTTGTCGATCTTGTTTATAACGGATTTGTTCCTTCATGCTTTTGTGATCTTTATTTTGAGCCTATGTTATTTGACTTTGAGTGCTTGAGATCTTCAATCTATCCTTGATAGTCTTCATCTTGTGCTCTTGTGACATCTGAACCGACATGTTCATACTTTGTTGATTTCCAAAGCCTAACAATCTTCCATATATATAGTTGTAGTTAGACCTTGAAGTATCCATTAACTATCAGAGTAGCGGAAGTCTTTAACTTTTAGTATGAACATGTGGAGACGAATTTGGTTAGTACACAGCTACGCCACCTTCTTGATATGCAGCAACATATATAGACACGGACAAAATGGCTTTGAACATTTCACCCTAACTTGGTAGTGTTTTACCTTCGGTCAGTGAAGACCGTTACACGGTATTAGATACCATACTTGTGATCGGGTAGATTCAATAAGGAATCTCCTTAACAGGGTTTACCAGTTGTACAAGCCAGTTCTCTTTACTCGACCGTATCAAAGCAGACTACGAACGTAAAGAGTGAATCAGTTGGATAAGTTATCCGTCTGATTAGAGTCATCAATTCAGATTTTCTTGAACAAGTTTGATTCAATAGAGAATCGCACCATTGTTGCTTTCCAGTTTGTCACAAGCTCGATTTATAAAGAATCTTGCGAGTTACCCGCCATAGTGCTGTTTGAGGTTGACAGTGGAAGGATTTCCATTCTTCATTGTGAACACTAAAGAGTATCACTCTAAAAAATCTAGAAAGATCACACGGATTATGCGAAGAAACCTAGAATCAAGTTTGAATCAATTAAGAATACAAACTTAGTTTCTTTCTAGTTCTCACATGTGACACCCCAGGTAGGGTCAAAATATGCGGAAATATCCACGAGATGTCACTAGGGTGGATCGATAGCATATAGTCCATAGAGCATAAGATAAAGAGTTAGTCAAATCAGATTACATGTTTATTAAACAAATAGATAAAAATTGTCTTAAACATGATGAAGAGTGATTGTTTGTGTTCCCCAAATAGAACCCCTGACGAGTCCTACAATGCAGATTACAAAGATGCTGGAGACCGTGAACACACCACGTACTAACTTCATATTCCTGTGCAAAACATACTATAGGGGTCAACATAAAGTTGGTGAATTTACAGATTTTAACAATTAATTAGTTTGGACATACATTAATCATAGAAGCAACAATGCACAAAGCATTCTTACTAAAATGTAGATTACATTTGTTTATTATTAGAAACTGAAGCTTAACCTTCCATAGTCCTCAACAGATGAGGACGTAGTGTCTTACAAAAAGACACCCATTCCAGTTCCAACATGGTATACGTCTGTTGTCCCGGCCAAGGCACAGTGAGCATGACTCACCCAGACGGGGATGGTCAATCCCTAATAGATCTATTTATAACATTCGGGCGATTTACAACAATTTAACAGTTCCAATAATAATCAATCATAGTCAAGTTATACAATCTTGTTATGTCCATTAAGTGTTTGCATATCTTCTTTCCCAAAAAAGGAAAGTTTTATCAAAAGTTTATATGTGGCTGTAAACTCACCTGGGAGTAGGCAATAGCTGTTTAATACGAATATCCATTTAAAGCTCACGCCAAAGTTATGCCTAATCAGATAGTACAGTCTTAATAGATAGTACAAATAGCATATATGTATGCTTATACATATTTTAGTCAGTTCATTTATGCTACGGTGTTTATCTAAATAACCGTAGTTCAAGTATCATCAATATTCATTTAACTTATCTATATAAGTTTCATTTCTAAGTAAACATAAAATGTTTAACTATTAATATCAGTTAGCATACATGTATTTATAATAATCATTCAACTTACAATTAAGTTTCTTATTTAAGTGGACATATAATGTCTTACTTAAAATATTAATTTACGTTTTCTGTTCAAGTATTATAATCACTCATTTACTATTAAGTTTCTTTATTAAGTAAACATAAAAATTCTACTTAATATTATTTCACGTTCATAGTTCATGTATTATAATCATTCATTTAAACCTTAATATTAAGTTTCATATTTTAAGTAGACGTAAGATGTTCTACTTAAATATTAACATTCAATTTATCCGACGTTCATATAAATTTTATTTAAAAGTATATGAGTTTATGTATGAGTAATACATATTCATAATTGTTTATACAATTATTTCCTAAAGTAAATATAAATATTTTATTTTGAAAAATAAAATAAAATATTTTATTTAACTTTAAAGTTTCCATAAATTCTTTTAATATTTATAAAATAATTTAAACTTAAGAATATATACCTTAATTCTTATGGTCTAAGTATTTTAATTATGTTTTATTATAATTAAAATAGATTTTAGGGGTTAGGGCTTGTTAATGTTTCGGAATATGGCAAAACTAGTCCCTCTATATTTTTAAACAAGTATAACTTTCGAATTTTACATATTTAGTACCTAGGGCTTGTTAAAGTTTCGGCTTATGGCAGATTTAGTCCCCCTAGTTATATCTAGGTTTTGTAACTTTACTAAAATTATAAAAACAGCCCCTAGGGCTTCTTTAAGTTTTGGTAAATTACAAGAATAGTCCTTAGGGTTATAAAATGACACAATAACTTTTAGAAACTTCCCAAAATGGTCCCTAGGGTTTAATTTGCTACGGATAGTATTTATTAAACCCTAGACTTTTGGATATTTACATTTTCGGTCCTTGCGTTTACTAGTTTATCGAAACAAGTTTCATAAGTTACGGTTTTAGTCCTTAAGTTTTATAAATTGTCATTTTCATCCAAAAAGTTTTTATAAGTTATATTTTATTATAAAAACTTTTATTTTAACATTCAAACTTTATATGGGCTTATTAAATGGGCTAAACATCTAATGGGCTATTTTAGTGGGCTTAAATATATCTCAAGTCCACTAATTTATTTAAATGGGCCTTTAAATCATTTATTGGGCTTAATAAACTTTAAGTCCTTTCATTAGTTAAATGGGCCTAAGTGTAATCTTAAGTCCATTTAAATTACTAAGATTTACCAAATGGGATTTTTGGGTCTATTAAGTTTTAGATTAACATTTCATGGACTTAATTAGTCCATTAACATTACTTTATATTTTATGTATGTTTTTAACTTAGGATATTCTTATAAGTTTAGTACGAGCTTATTCATATTTAGTTTTAAATCTAAATAGAAGAATAAAACTTATAATTTGTTTTATGTGTTGTACCAAATTAGATCTAGGTGTGTTATAAGGTTGCAAGTAAGTCATAAGCCCTAATAGGAACTTATATCTCACGGCTATAATTAGTTATAGCTTATTAAGATAAGTCAAGTCTCATTTTAAGGTTGCATGTAATTTATAAGTATTACAAAAAATAGATGTAGCTATGTACACATCAAGAAAATAAGTCACAAGTCTAAAATGAGATCTAAACTATGTCTAGACCTAAAAATCAATCATAGATCCATGTACACACATATATAGCCCACAACTATATTTTTAAATCTTGGTATTTCCAAGATGAACACTTTAGCTATTTTAAGTCTTGTAAATATTTACAAAAACACAACCATGATTATCTAGGTGTCATGCATGTTCCCAAGGTTACTATTTTACCAAGGAGACTACATATAGCCCACGGCTATATTGTCTCTTCCCAAGGTTCCCATAGTCTTGTTTTATGTTTAACATACTCAAGTTAATCTTTATCATTAGATCTATGGTTTATAATAGCATGCATGTACTTTTAATCCATTTTAGGTCATATGTAACCCACTGCTACATTTAAACACATAAGTTATTTTTATGATTTTTAATATTTCATTTAACATGTTACATTTCATATTACATTCTTAAAACTAAGTAGAAATCATATGGTCATTACTCATTCTAGCTGTGACCTTTAAGGTCATGGTTTTTATGATCTATAAGTTACATAAGTTCATTTTATGAGATCTATGATTATTAGTTAACCATAGTCCCATAAAACAAGATTTGTAACCCATGCAACATTTAGATTTATAAAAGGTTTCATGTGGTTTTTAAATCAAGTTTAAAACATAACATACAAGTCATAAGTTTCTTATTAAAAGATTTTAAATCATGAACATGATTTGCATAAATATGCTGTGACCTATAACGGTCATAGCTTTATCAAATCTTGATTTTAACATGTTATTACTTGTGTTTATAGATGTATGACGATGCATGCATGAAGAAATGAAAGGACATGATATGTATACCTTTCTTGCCTAAAAGTACCAAGGATGATCTAGATGAACAAGGGGATTTGAGATCTACTCAAGATGATGAAGAAAACCCTAGTTATAACTAAGCCGTGACCTATAATGATTCGGATAAGGCTTGTTTACAAGAGGAATGATGCTACCAAATGATTTGTAATCAAGATGGGACAAAGATTTAGTTGATTTAATGAATCAACTTTGGATTTTTGTGGCTTGTAGCCGAAATGTAGAGAGAGAGATGAAGAGAGAAGTGAGATTGCATGTATGAGGGAATGTGTGTGTGTGTGTTTCGGCTTAAAGAGGAGAGAGGGAAAGGAGGGCAAAAGGTATGATTCACCTTGGTAAGACACATTGTGCCAAGTGTCACCCCTTGCCTTTCCAAGGCAACTCTTCTTCTTCGACACAAGCCTATGTGGCGTATTTAGCTAGCCAAAAGGGAAAATGGGCTTGTGTTGGGCTTATGTTGGGCTTATCATAAAGGAGGGTGATGATCTTGGGTTAGTCCAAGAGTAGTGTAGTATACAAGGGATGTATGCATATGCCTAAATGGCTAAGCATGCATGATGTAATATTTTTCTCCAATTTGTTAAGTGTGGCACACACACATTGCTAGTTATAATTTCGTTACTTGTTTCCTAGTTGTAAGTTCATGGTCTTAGGTTATGAAGCTATTTTCAACAAAGATGTAAGTAAAACTATAGTTACATGATAGACATGTTTATACACATCTAAAGGAAATATAACCCATGCATAAGTGTTCTAGGATTATTGGGTGGAAATTTATTATATAACACCTAGGTTTCCCTTATACGTCCGATTGGGCATTAATGAAAGCTTCTGTTGTTACAGGTGAACAGAAGAGAATGCAAAGAGCTTTTATCTGAGTTACACTATACATCCGATTGAGCCGTAAAGGAGACTGCTGTTGTGGATGGATAGGAAGGGAATACAAAGAGATTTTTATCTGGATCGCACTATACATCCGATTGAGCAGTAAAGGAGACTGCTGTTGTGGATAGATAGGAAAGGAATGTAAAGAGATCTTTATCTGGATCGCACTATTCATCCGATTGAGTAGTAAAGGAGACTGATGCTATGGATGGATAGGAAAGGAATGTAAAGAGATCTTTATCTGGATCGCACTATTCATCTGATTGAGCAGTAAAGGAGACTAATGCTATGGATGGATAGGAAAGGAATGTAAAGAGATCTTTATCTGGATTGCACTATTCATCCAATTGAACAGTAAAGGATACTGCTGCGGTGGATGGATAGGTGCGGGCTTCCCAACGGGGTCGCAGTTATACCCTTCCAGGATTTGGGAGAGGACCAATGGCATTGCGAATTTGGTTAGGAGGACAAATCCACTACAAATGGTTTCTGATATGAGGAGGACACGCCAGCATGTTTTATATGCTGGGGAAGCTGGGGATGCATTATATCTGCATCCTTTTCACGGGTGAGATGCAAGTTATATCTTCATACCCGATGATGAAAATTGGGGGTTGAAGGTAAAACAAAACATTTTAACTATAACCCCTCCTATATCAACAACTTTAAGAGAAGACTTACGATTATACCCCAAGCTTGTGGGGCACAAACATTAGTTAATAGTACTAAAGTTTCTACCCAACAGAGAGGTTAAGATTGTTGTTGATGGTGATTGCGTAAGAAGTTTGCAAGGAATCTGCTTCATTCTCCGCGGGGTTGAGCGAGAGGGGCGCTGAAAAGAAGTACCTCAAATGGTGGAAATAAAAGAAGATACCAAGTATAAAGAAGTGCGCACCTTGCAGGGTGCCGTAACAAGGGTCATGCATTCACTATTACTGGTTCAAAATTTGTATAAATTCTGACTTCTAAAGAGAGTAAATCACATCTCTTAGAGTCTAGTGGGTGATGGTATTGTCGAACTAATTGGACCCGAAAAGGAAAGAGGAATGTCCATAAACATGGGACATTCAATATCTCTTTACGAGGGATGTCGGACATAGCCCTACAAAGTACACCCATTGTGAGTTTGATGTGCCTTTCAGGTTTAGGGTTGCTTGAGTGACGGATATAATCCTACAAAATACATCCATTGTGAGTTGGATGTGTCTTTCAGGTTTAGGCAGGGGAGAAACAGGTTAGGGAAATGGAGTATTCCCAGACCAAGTACTATGGCCTGTTGGTGCGAGAGATGACACTAAATCTAGTGTTAACTATATCGGTGTTATGGCTCCCCAGTATAATCAAGGTTTCATCTCCCCAAGGTACACGGACCAATTTTTGGGTCGTATAGGATAATTGTATGATACTTGCTAGTTAATTCATGCCAATGACGACATCAAAGCTATCAAGACTTTCTAGGATCCGATTGATGTAAAACGGGAGATTGGGAAGTTTTGAGGAAGAACCTCGAATGACGGTGTTAATTATCATAACTTTTCCGTCGACTATATCACAGTATAATAGGAGTCTAGAACTAACGGAGGGATTTCAAATACCTTACTAAATTTAGCAATTGTAAGGCTTTGGTCTACACATGTATCAAACAAGATAGATGCATATCATTGGTTTAGTAAGAACGTACCAGGTACGATGTTGGAGCTTGGATTTACTTGGGCATTGACGGCATGTACACTTGCTAAGGAGTTCCCTTGTTGTCCTTCTTCTGGTTGGCCAACTTGGGACAATCGGGTCTCACATGTCCAGGGGTTCCATACTCGTAACATACTACAGCTTTCTTTGGTCCACTACTACTTCCACCTGCGGGGTTTCGGTTTCCCTGCTGCCCACTTCCACTCCCACGTGCATTGGACTTGCCCTTGTTGCTGTTCCCGGGATTGGTATTGGGTCGACCTGGGGTAGCAACATTTGTTTGACAATCGCGAGCAAAATGGCTTTGTTGGCCATACTTGTAGCATCCTTGGCATTGTCCTCCAGCAACATGATGGTAGTTGCAATTTGAACACTTAGGCTTGGTCCCTGAGTAGTTCTTGGTGCGGGTTGTGGGAGTAGTGTCATCTGCTTGCCCAACGTTTTGCTTTTTGGAAGGCTGTTGGTGCTGGCTACGAGAGCTTTCATCGGATTTTCTCTTGTTTTCCGTTTGCCTCTCTGACAGATTACGGGCTCGCTTATTGATCAGCTCAGTTGTAAATTCCATAGCACCTTCTACGGTAGTGGGTCGTGAAGCTAGCACACTCTCATGAATGTTGTCAGGGAGTCCACTAACATACTTCTCAATCTTGTCACTCCTTATAGGGAACATTCTGGTGCACATCAAGCGTAACTCTTGAAATCTTTGGTTGTACCAAAGGATATCATTGTTCTTACACTTTAGATCCCACAGCTCGACTTCCAACTTCTTCATTTCTCCTCTGGGACAATACTTCTCAGTCATTCTCTCCTTGAGGTTGGCCCAAGTGAGAGTATAAGCAGTGTCATGTCCAAGGATGGCGACCACATAGCTCCACCAGGTAAGGGCGCTCTCGAGTAGGGTGCACGTATCAAACTTAACTCTGTTCTCGTCAGCACAACCACTGATGCGGAAGACTGTCTCTAGTCTTTCAAACCACTGCATCAATTCAACAACTCCTTCTTTCCCTCGGTAGTATGAGGGTTTACATTTTAAGAAGTCGGGGTAAGAACAACCCTGTTGGTGTTGTTTCTGCGTGCATCGAAGTTTGGATCATTGTTTGCATTTGGGTCAGCTCCTCTGGCTACCATGGCTGTTGTGATGCATTCACTTATCCTTTCCCGCAGTTGTGCGGCAGTAACATTTCGAGTAGCTTTTGGGGATTTAGCATTATCGGCATTGGAAGTGGTTGCATTATTAGGATTTGATCTCGTAATCACCATTTGTCTATAGTCATATACAGAATGAGATTATTAGTTCAAGCGTTAGTACAATTTTTATATTATTTGCACGAGAAAACTTATGCACTGATTTCATAACAAATTTGGATAGCCTGTCAAGATCTCATAATATAATACATTGCACAACAGATATAATAAAGAAAGTGATTACATGTTATTTCCATGAGAAATTTAACATTCATCAAGCATAACACAATCTAAGTCATAAGCCGGTCGGGCCTAGTCCAATGTAATGATACACACAATCTTTATAACATCACATCCCAAAGTTACATGTCCAAAAGAAAAGGAAAGATAAAGTACGGGATTACATCACCAAAAGCTGAAGAATAAATAAAAGTACAAATGCCCTATGTCATGATAGCCGAGATGCAACCCGTAAGCTTATCATGACGTACAAGAAGTCTAGTACGTCTATACTAATCCTGCCTGGATGGTCCACTAGATGATGCCGGGGCTGATGGTGTTGATGGAGCTGGTGGGGTTGTAGAATTCCTCCTGGTGTTCTATAAAGTCCAAACTGTCGTTCGGGTCTCCTTGAGCGTACGGAGGGCTGATAATAGCTGGATCCGGAGTCTATCGACGACCCCTCGGAGATAAGCCATCTCCCCAGTAACCCCATCATGTCGGACAGTGGCGAGATCAAAGAAAATGGATAATGATTGCTCCTGAGCGGAAAGAGCAGCATGGGTCTGATGTTGCAGACCCTCCATGACCTGAATGCGCTGGTGGAGGCGGTAGTTCTCCTCCAATAACCATTTCAGTGCCTCGTCTGTCCTAGCCTGGATGCCCTTAGCGGTCTGGGAGTCTCCCCTCATAGTGCGGAAAAGAGTGTCGATACGATCATAGATGACAGCATGGCTTTGTTGACTGACTGTCAACTGGCTGCGGAGGTCGGATATCTCGCGCTCCTGGCGTGCAGCCAGTGCGGAGATCTGGGCCTGGACGGAATCGACACATCCTGCCCCGGAGCCTTCCCCGGTCTCATAAGTGGAGACGGGTGCGGGCCCGGAAAAATAGCCCGATGATAGGGATGGAGGCATGGAAGATGGTATGCTAGGATGGACCCGGTCCTCCTCCATAGAGGTTAGGGCCAGTAAGGCTGATGCTAAGATAGAAAAAGGGTCCTCTGGGAGTACAACTTCGATGGCTGGGTCATCCTCTGAATCCGAGGCTGACAACCATCCACACTGCGTCGATCGTTGAGATAAACAAACAACTGAAGTAGGAGCTACTACGGGTAGAAGAGTCGAGGATGCAGTAGGCAGAGTCATGATGCTTTGAAATAGTATTATTTTAAGTTTGAAGTGAGTATAAGCTTACAAACAAAGAACAATATTATTTTAGATTACATGTTTTATGAAATATACCCCTTTTAAACAATTATTATAATGTTTTAAGGTTACATATATTAATAATTATATATATATATATATATATATATATATATATATATATATATATATATATATATATATATATATATATATATCTTTACATTATATATAAGAGGAGGGGTATGCCACATCATATCCACGTCATCACTTGGGCCCTTTCATGTCACGGGCTTGCGTTCTGGGCTTAAGCTACGATCTAAAACTAAATAATTGCAAAACTAAATTCTATAATTGCGTTCTGTTTTTTTTTTCATTGTAAAGCTCAATTATCATTCACCGATCTCAACCTTAACAAGTTCATCTTCTACCTTTACATACATGAAAGAAGGGTATCGGCGATTATATTTGACTGAAGAGTTCTATTGTTTATTGATGGAACGATATCATGATCTTGAATATATTACTTCATCTGAATATTTGATAATCAACAATCAAGGTAAATTGGATGAGTCAATTTTAGGTTTTTTTAATCATCAATGAATGTGCTTCTAATTGTAGAGTTCTATTACTTATGATTAGGAAAGAATGGTTTATCTTAAATAAGTACAGCTCAATGGGGTTATGTAATCTAGACGTGTTGTTTGTATCTGTTTTGCAATTCGTTTTTTGGTTCTTAAGGATGTTTTGATATAGGTGAATGTTCCTCTACTGTTCTTGGCGCGAAGAAGGTTATATATATGGCGGTCCTTCATTGTGGGAAGCTATGAGGACCACGAATGCTTCAAGCATCGATTTCCATGATGAAGGTAGCTTCAGTTTTTCCGGGTTGTGGTCATTTCATATATTTACGTATTACTACGTATACTATTATTAATGTACAATTTATGTGGTCGTTTGTCATTGCTTAATTGTTTTTATTAAAATCTAACCATAACAGATATACCAGTCTTTTCATTCGCCAAGGCAAAAGCGGAGACGCTTTGAAAGCCACCAACAACAATGAACAAGGCTGCTGTTGGCCGTCGTTCTACAACTATGGAATACCTGCTAGAAAGTTAGAATCAGAGAGCACCAAAAGTATCAATGGCAGCATCATCGTCTCAATAGAAACCAAGTAAAAAACTACATCAATTTACATATACCTTTAAGAAAAAAAAAACCTTACAACAACAATTTTGTTCACACAAAACTTACGCCAAATATTTTATAATGATCGTGATGGTAAAACTATTATTTGTTTAATTTGTAAAAACTAGCTACCTTTAAGACTGGTGCAACATGTAAAAATTGGTTATATTGTATAATTTGTTTGTAAATTTATATGTTTTTTTGTTTTTCATAAATTTTTATTATTCTGATTACGTTTATTGTTCCAGGGACAAAGAAGATTGCTTGTGTTTCTTTTTGGAATTTTAATACATTCAGCTTAGCCCAATCCATGCCTTTAGGCACACAAGTCATATGGTCAGTTTACAATTATAGATATAAAAAATTACAATAAGGTATTATCATGTTAATTACATATTTTATACGTATTACCGGCTTAGTTCGAGGATGGGAATGTAGATAAGTGTGATACTGAAATCAATATTTTATTGTGTCTTATTTTCTATTTCCTGATGGTGTTGTTGAGTTCATTACTTCATTAATGGTGGGGTATTATAATTTACCGTATGAATGAACATATGAAACATTAAGGGGTCGAAAACTCGTCTGCTAAGTTATCTGGTAGCACTTTCCAGTACCTACGTCGCCATCAAAAAGTAAGTTAGTGGCATGCAATGAAAAAAAATAGAAACATTAGAGTTTTGTGCACTATTAGATTATTGATTCATAATGAAATTGCAGGTCTGGTTATTGAAAGGGGCAGATTTAAGTTTGCTTTCACAGTTAACGTGTGATTGGATTTTCTTATTCTATATGTGCGTGTAGGATATTTGTATCTAGCAGCGGTGAATGTAAAAACTCATTTATGAACATGACACATATACCTCTAATTGTAATCTGCAGAGTCATGCATCAAGAAGATAACAACTTCAAAGAAGACGATGATTGATCTGGCGGAGATTTGGAAATCAATGGCAGTTCTATGGCAGTTGCAGGTTTACTTTGCTGCAACAAGAGTTGTACATATGTTGATTTAGTTTTCAATTGGATTTTAGTGATACAATAGGCTGTAAAATGGAATTTTTGTGATTAAAACTTGCTTGTAGAATGTCTGCCTTAGTTAGTTACTTGGAAACAAACGAGCAAATTAAACACAAGTTCTACCCAAAATGAAATATTAAATGAAAATTAACCATCTAATGAACATTTTTGTACCCATATGAGTTTTAAATTAAAAAAACTTTATTTGTTTGAATTAAAAGTCGAGGGGTTTGAAATTATGCAGGCAAGATCAACAACATGTTGGTCTATATCCTGCCTGCTTCTGAACAAAAAGGCGAGTGTCGCGTTTGAATATATAATTTGACGTTGATAAATAATAGTTGGGTACTTGGATTGTTAGATTGTAATATGTGACATTTTATGAATTTAGGTGTAAGCTGTTTTATACAACTACTAAATGTAATATTTGAATATGTCAAATGGAGCAAAATGTCATTCTTTTTAATTTGTTTTATACAAAATCAGGAAGGTATCTTGCTAGATATTTTGATAGTGATTAGTCATCACCAGGCTTGACTTACAACTCCTGTCCGTACAGTTCAGAAGATATACAACGAGTTTGACTTGGATAGCTATCCCTTTGCAGATTATGTCTTCACTCATGGTCGAAGTCAAATAGCAAGGCAGAAGGGAAGAGTGAAGGTGCTCCATCTAATTCTAATGTCAAGAGCATCGATAAAGCAACTGCTTATGCAAAAGAAAAAACCGTGACAGATAAGAAGCTAAATAGAGACACCAATATAAGTGATAAATGTGGAACCATCATCTTCATCTGATGGAAAACCGAGCAACAAAGCAGTTGCAAGTGATATTAAGTAAGAAGATAGCAGAGAAGCTATTGAAATTGAGAACATTATACAGTATGAGGGATTATGGTATTGAACCACGCCATCAACATTATACTTGTGTAGTAGATCTTCTTGGCCGTGCAGGTTATGTTTGATCGGGTATGACAATAAATTATTTTTATTAATTTGCTTAATAGTTGTCTTAGTCTTCGTATTCATGTTGTTTAAAATTTTTTTTATATGGATACGACTATACGAGTGTGTCATGACTTGCTACCATGACAAATGGACTTTATCTGATTAATGGAATCTTTTTTTTAACTACTTAAGGACTTAATTTCTCTTGATTATTTTTTGGTCCATCACTTCATAAGACACTACTAAGGGCTGCAAGCTATAGACAAGCATTTTGTAGGCCAATATATATATATATATATATATATATATATATATATATATATATATATATATATATATATATATATATATATATATATATATATATATATATATATATATATATATATATATATATATATATATATATATATATATATATATATATATATATATATATATATATATATATATATATATATATATATATATATATATATATATATATATATGTTTTTATATATGCATATCTCGTCGTAAACTCACCTCTCATCTCTTCACACGCAACTATAACTATTGGCTAATTTTTCCATATATTTTTGTTTATGACAGATCATCACCTTTTAAGTATGGGTTCTTCTTTTTGCCCAAACTGTTTATATTGACTTGAATTGAAAGTAACTGTTCTCATTGCTGTAAACTATATTATGAAGCATACGTTGTCTGCATATTTTTATGTTGTGAACACCTATTTGGCTCCAAGGTATGAGTTATTTTAATTTCGACTTTTTGACTAGAATGTACTTGACTTGATTTATCTTATATTCAAGAAAATACCAACAAACCCGTATACATAAGCCTTATTATTGTGACAAATATATAGTCTACATTAGGAGTATCCCAAGGTGGAATAACATATTACACAGGTACATCTTGACTGATATAAAAGGATCCTTCAATGATAGATCTCAACGCGTTTGGAATCTACAATGTTTGAAGGTATATACGGATATGTTTTATCCATGCATACACATTTTACGCTTTCATTATGAACATGTCATATGGGTATGTTTCATCTATTGATGCATACACATTTACGCTTTCATTATGAACCGTCGAATGTTATGCTTGCTTTGACCCATTTGGTGATGGTCTTTGATTTTTACGAGTTGCTAAAACTTAATGCGTATATGTTAGCCAATTTTCCCCAATTAACAGTTTTAGTGGTTGTTGTCTGCTTTTTTACCTTTTATAATTGTTAAATTGTAAGTAATTATGGACTATAATCATATGGAGATGGTTTTTCAAGCCCTTCCACGAATGTGTTATGACTTCGATATCGTGCTTTAATGGGTTTTAAATTGCTAACGATAGTTCCAAAATGTAGTAAACTTCATAAATTACTATATATTTGTTTTTGTATTAGAGTGCATATTGTGCCTTTTGTTTTTGTAAAGATCAACGTTTTCGCTTCCCTTTTATCCGATTCTATGTTTGCGTATCTGAACCACATAATTCTGTAGTCGAACTAGATGAAGCAGTTCGTAAACATGTTTTTCCTTTCTTTCAGTATTGTATTGTTTGGCTTATTGCGGTATTTTGTTGCTTGATGTAGATGTCAACAGCGTGTCTGCGTGTGCTTTGATAAAGAAGCGAATAATCTCATATATTCTGGAACCGATGATTACCGATGTAAGGTAAAGCCAAAAACTTTGATTGGCTTCTCTACATCTGGTCGCTAAATGATTGTTATGTATAAACTTATATGTCCCATCTGCACTTTTAGGGCCGTTCTACACAATTCATCAGAGGTGACAAAACATGTTTAGATCAATGGGGTAATGTTTTGGACGGGTCTGGTGGGTTGACTATCATGGTTGCAGTAGCAGCACCTTCTTTAAAAACCGTGTTTGATTTGCTGTAACTGCGTATTTTTTAGTCTCGACACCAATAACAAACCTCTTCGAATTCGTGTCATATCTAACCTTTTTGTGGCAATACTATCTTGTTTTCAAAACATTTCATGTATCTAAAGTCCTCTTTACATGCGCTACTTTAGATTTCTTGCTGTTAGAATGTTTGGTTGAAAAATCTAAAAAACGTTTGTGCTGTTTTAAGGGGAAAAATATCCTTTTAACTCTAAATCCTCCCATAGAGCACATTGCGGTTCATTTTCACCCTCTTCATATCTTGTCATATCAATGAAATAGTTAATGTCGTCGTCATCTTCATGAGTGACCAAACCAGCCAATAATAACTTATTTAACAAAGATACACAGTTCTAAAAGATAAATGGAGCCGTTCATTGTTTTTCATCAGCCTCATTGCGTATAACAACATCAAGATGACAAGAAATCCATTCGACACAAACCAGAATGCCAGGGAAAAGAAAACTTGAGGACGGATCAGTCAACTGCAAGCATCTTTGGTGAGTGCATTTTTTTAGAAGCACTATGGTTTGTACAATGTTTGCATAACTCTGACCTTCAGTCCATCCTTTCACATTATTCATCATAAATATAAATACGCAGACATATACATACTTAATATTACTTTTCCAACTACTTCTGGTAACTTACCAGCTGATTATAATTTGTTAATTCAGAGTAAACTTATTTTGACCTGTTACATATTTAAGTATTATATAATAGGCTAATAACAGTTTTTGCCCGGTAACCTTGGAACGGATCAATACGGGAACCTGTGTATATGCAATGAAAATGTTTTATATGATCTGCTATATAACATACTTACATGAGGGAAACGATAGTCGGTTGACCGATACTGTTCTCAAGTGTCTTTACGTTTGTAATGAAGTAGTAGATGACTTTATATAATTAATATGCGGGGCGGTGCGCATTTTGTGGTGCGGTTTTAGGGTCAAAACCGCAACCGCACCGCACCGCATTTGCGGTTTTTGTTTTTTCTTAAAAGCGATCCACTGGTTTTTGTCGTGGTGCGGTTTTTGTGGTGCGTTTTTTTTTTGCGGTTTTGTGGTTTGCGGTGCGGTTTCTGCTCACCCCTAATTTCAGTAATCAGAATATGTGATGTTGCCAAACTGCATGATGATTATATATCAAGCTACTGTGATGGATGAATTTATTGCAACCGTACCTATCAGTCTGATCTAACTTTTTTAGGTGAAAGACGAACTCACTTTAAGAAAATCTATAATGCTTTGTTAATAGAAGGTAAAGTATGAGACATGTTTAGTTTGTATTTGTACGACATTTTAGATCCAAACTATAAGCAAAACACCGGTCCTAATGTCAAAATACAAAAGGTTTCTATAAGAGGCGGTACAACTTATTTGGTTAATGAAAAAAGTGGTTATTTTGATACCACATTTTGAGTATATGGTTTATAATGCTAATGAATGGGTTGAATCTTACGATAGTTTGGTATATAATTATACTATGTTTTTTTCGTATATGTATTATTTTCATACTTTTCATATATGTATGTAGCAGAAACAAAGGGATGTGCAAACAGAGAATCTAACCTCCAAGATAGTATGGAGTGATGGGATCTTTCTCGAGTAGCTGATTATAGATCGACACTCACTTTTCGAACTCATGAATGGATAAAATGAATATGTTGCTATTCAGGTAGATAGTTATTTGTGATGTTTAGGTTTGAGCTTCTCTTTAAGTCTTGCTAAAAAAATTATGTTTAGGTGCACTGTGTGCTTAAAAAAAATTAGGTTTGAGCTTCTCTTTAAGTCTTAAAATATTGATTTGCTTAGAAAAAGTTGGTACACTAGCAGTAGTTGTTTACATTTTTCTTTTTATATGTTGTTGGTTTTATTTTTGCAAAATATCATTTTCATAATTATACAAATTATCTCTATACAAAAAGTTCTTCATATTTAATAAGATTTTTTTATTCTCATTTTCTCCGCAATAAAGTATTTGTACTTTTTATATCCTATTAAAATCACAATCTTATTTTTGTCGTTTTATTATTATATTCCTTAGCTTAATTACTTTACAACTTCTAAATTGGTTACTCTAACGTTTAGCACAAAATGGTACCCGAATTATTTATGACCCGTCGTAGGAACATGAATTATCTATGAGGTGAGCACATGTTCCAATTTATTTTTGTCTTAAATGATAATTTCCTATGCCCGGAGGTCTTGGGCACAAGGCTTGTCATTAGTTTTCCTCTCAAACGAGGCGGTTAAAGAATTAAACAAAAAGTAGGCGAGAGTTCGAAAAAAACATTATGCGCTTGGATGATATAGCACAACTCGACCCACTAACTACTAACATTTTTCGTTCTAATTTTTTATTATTATTTATTTATCAATTGTATCCGTTTCTGCCATCCGGTATGCATAAAGTGTTCAGATATTTTATTATGACTACAGTAGTCACTATATGTAAGTACACAATTGAGTTCGATTATAAGGTGATACTAAATGACAACAAAATGAAACTTGAAGGGCTTGAAGTAATGGACAACCTTTGTGGATACTCTTTAGCCTTTACGAGTGGAACATGCCCGCACGAAACATGCCCTTTGAGTGGTTTATAGCTCTCTTCAGAGTATCAACATAGTATAATATAGGGTTGAGCATTTGGTTGATTCGGACCGGAAAATCAAACTGTCACAACAACCTTTTGGAGTTGTAAGCTTTTTATTTTAAACAAGTAGCTCTCAAATGAAAAGCTGATTCTTACAGCTTTTTAAATAACCAGCTTTTTAAAAACTATAAATAACTGATATACCCTCTAGACATATTATAATTTATCTAAATATTTTCTTATAAGTCATTTTTTATATTAATTTTACAGATACCAACTAATTTATCAAACATTATTATTATAAAACAACACAACTTATAACTAATGTTAACAACTTTATAATTAATAACTTAAAACTTACAATTAACAGTTAACAGTTTACAGCTATTTTTACCAAACATTGCCTAAAAATACCTTGCTGGTACAAAATCATAAGCACATAACAATGTTAAAAACATGATGCAAGTCATTTTCTTGAACATGTCAATCTAACATATAACATATAGCGTAGTTGATTCTAAGGTCCGTATGCGCTTGAAGTTTCATAAATTGTTTAAAATGAATAAAACGTAGAAAAGAGATCGCATGAGTGATTATTAATAATTAGAACAACATATAATTTGATAAAAAAATTAATGTAACAAATAAGAGTAAATAAAGTAAAGTAAAATACTCAAGATAATGCAACACAAAAAAATAAATAAACAAAACTTCATAAAATACAATACTAGAGACAATGCAAAACAAAAGAGATCACATTATATAAAGATAAAAAAATAGGCTAGCGATTTTTAGTGTGTAATTCACATAAAAAATAAAAAAAGGTTAACAAAACTTCATAAATTTCTGATTCAAATAGGTTAACATATTTTAGTGTCCTAAGTTATTTAAATTTCATTAGTCTCACATTATATAAAAACAGTAACATTGTAATCATCTAATTTTTTTTTTTATCAAACTTAAGATATACCAATAAAAAAATTTAGCTACAAAAGTGAAACAAGATATGAGTATTATAATGTTATTTGCCAATAAGGACAAAAAAATATAGCAACAATATTAAATTAAAAAAGTTTATAACAACAATAACTGTCCAAATAAAAAAAGTAAACAACAATCACAAGTCATACCAGTCCATCGGACGAGTTTTGCAACTAGTATATATATATATATATATATATATATATATATATATATATATATATATATATATATATATATATATATATATATATATATATATATATATATATATATATATATATATATATATATATATATATATATATATATATATATATATATATATATATATATATATATATATATATAATCATTTAAGTAGTTCATTTATCAATTCGTAAGTGCAAGGTTTGGTTTAATATTACCTATAATTTCATTTCAGTATTTTACTGTGTAGTATAAAATTTTCAAGTTTAGCATATCTAACATTTTCCATAGCAATATCTTACTAAACAGTATTAATAACCAAGTTTAGTAACAATATATATATATATATATATATATATATATATATATATATATATATATATATATACACTTAGTTCACATAGCATAAAATGCCCTAAGATCTATATACTTAACTAACACGGTCCCAAAATAAAATCCCAAAAAGATTTTTATAAGTTATAGTCCAGTTTTAAATAAAATAAAAATCATTTTATTTTTATTTTATTTAAAACTTTTCTGGTTCTTTATAACTAATGCTCTAATACCATTCTCTGTGACACCCCAGGTAGGGTCAAAATATGCGGAAATATCCACGGAGATGTCACTAGGGTGGATCGATAGTATATAGTCCATAGAGCATAAGATAAAGAGTTAGTCAAATCAGATTACATGTTTATTAAACAAATAGATAAAAATTGTCTTAAACATGATGAAGAGTGATTGTTTGTGTTTCCCAAATCAAACCCCTGAGGAGTCCTACAATGCAGATTACTAAGATGCTGGAGACCATGCACACACCACATACTAACTTCATATTCCTGTGCAAAACATACTAAAGGGGTCAACATAAAGTTGGTGAATTTACAGATTTTAACAATTAATTCGTTTGGATATACATTAATCATAGAAGCAACAATGCACAAAGCATTCTTACTAAAATGTGTACATCTTACACATACGATTCACCAAGTCAGTAAATACGGTAGACGCATTCGTCAGTTCCAAACATACATAACTTAAAACTTAAAGTACCCATATCAAGTACGAAAAACAGTTATTGGAATATCTTCTTCCCTAACTCTCAGTTGATGATAACCAGACCTCAAAGCGATCTTTGAGTACACACTGGATCCATGCAACTGTCAAATAGGTCGTCAATCCTCGGCAGTGGATACCGATTCTTGGTAGTTAATTTGCTAATCTCACGATAGTCGATACACATCCGAAACAATCCATCCTTCTTGACAAATAACACAGGCGATCATCATGGCGATGAAACTTAATCTAATACCTCCCTTATCCATCAATTCTCGTAGTTGATCGGATAACTCATTCTACTCTGACGGTGCCAAATGATAAGGCGTACGAATACTACTAAATGAAACGCATGAGCACTACACAACGAAACGCAGGAGCACTACACAACGCAACGATGGAGCATTGTACCTGTTGCTTCCAATACTCAATCGATACGAAACTCCACTTCACGAGACGGCGGTAAACTCAGCAAAACCTCAGTAAAAACTTCATAATACTCTCGAATGATAAACACATCTCCCAACTTCTTCTCAACTATTCTATCACTAGTTACCTGAGCTAGAAATACATCATATTCCTCTTCCACGTATTTCCTCATCTCCAAACAAGACACACTTCTCAAATGGAAAGTTCACTCATCACCTTTCACAGTCAACCCTCAGCTTCTCAGCATAATCTAAACCAATATTTATCAATTTATGATAAGGAATTATTCAATCTCAAACATCAACACCACACACAACTAACTAATTCCTACCAATAATCTACATCTAAAGATCCCAACTCTATGAGCATCAAGTCGACATTAAACATCTATTTCCCTAAATTCAAGGAACACTCTCTTAGTATAGAACTAATACTAACAACCTTTCCATTGGTTAACTCCACATCATAGTTAGCTGCTTGTGACAATCCTTAAATTTCACATCTATGCTATAAGCCATAACTGTCTCAATATGAAAATTTGACTAGAAATTTTTGCTTTTCATACCTTACTTGGTAAGATGAACTGCTTCTCACAACCTGAACTGCCATTACAACATATTACTATATGTTTCCAATACAATGTATATATCAAGTCTAAGATCTAAAAGTGATCTAATAAGTTCAATATTGATAAGAACATCTCAAATGTAACCATGATGCCCTAAATTCCCTTAGAAACCCTAGAATCCCTATAAGTGAGTTGTAAACTCAAGAATGGTAAATTATGAATGAAGAATACATATGAGTAAGTCAGTATGGATTATAAACAAGTTGTAAACTATACTTTGAAGACATTATAACACATAAGAATGGTAAGAACAAATCATACAAAGCTAAGTACAAGTAATTGTACATAATAGTCTAGATCACCACCTAGAAACCCTTGGTAAACAATATTTCAAGCAATATAATTACCTAATATCAATGTACAAGTATCAAAAACAATATACTAATGACAATCTATCAAATAAAGGAAAGTTAATTAATCACTAATTACTAATATTCACTAATCCAAGGCTAATTATAAGTTAAGACCTAGTAACTAAGATTAGCATATAAAATCCATTTCACATTGAATTAGAGTCTAATCTTTTTCCATAAATTACAAAACTCAACTATATATCATATTAAGAATATACATTTATTTCAAGTCAAGTTACAGTTTGGTAAAGCATAAAGTACAAGTTATTAAAGCATAGGATCTTAAGCTCCCATAATTGTCCCTAGAATATGATCAACCTATACAAACCCTTAAAATAAAATTTTCGAATACCTATGAGTCATAAATATACTATATAAGCCCTAGAATAAGTGTTTATGAATGTACAAACACTAATTACCCAAGATAGAAAGTCATTAGGATTAATGACCTAAAAACCCTTATATTAATAAATCTACATAGAATCACTACCTAGTTCTTTTTGGAAAAGTCTATAAATATTAAAAGTACTTCACTAAGGTTATAAGATTATGTTAAGACAATGTAAAAGTACCATAATGCACAAGGTACAAGATTTTAAAGCATGGCTTGTAAATTAGGTCAAAATGGGTATTTTTACTCTTTAGACAAGTTTATCTGAATTAAGCTATTAAACCAAGTGTAATAAATCATTGGACACGTAAAAAACAATTTCTAGGACCTAAATTAAGTATACATCAGTAGCTAATTGAAGGATAAATCCTTTTACTAAGATTTAACCCTAGATCATTAGAAAACCCTAATCTACATAAGTATACTTCGCATTTTCACATCAAACCCTTGTCAAACTCCAAACCAAGAACCCAAATCTCTTAAATAGAATGTATAAACCCTAATTAAGCCTGAATAATTCACTAATTACTTACTCAAGTCCTTAACCACCAAAAAAACAAACCATAAGTTACAAGCCCTAGTTTTGAAACCCGGTTTTGTATTTTCCCTCCAAAACTCATCTTAAACTCTTTCCTTGCGATTCCAAGTTTAAAATCAGATATTTTAAGTATCCTAGGATATTTTAGGCTGTGTTTATGTAGGAGGGTAAGCTACTTGGTTGCTACACATCCTTGATCCTATCTATATGTTGACGTGAGGTATTCTTAGCCACAAAACCAAGATTGACATGAATCAAGCTCTTACAAACGTGCATAGACTTTACCTAGGCACCCTTAGTCACTAAGTTATCCATAATAAACTTTCATATTCAGAACTTGGAGCTTAAGGCTTGGAAAAGCTATAAATAGAGGCAAAATGAACACATAGAAACTTGCTCCCCGTTTTCTCTTAACCTCCATTACTCATTCTATTTCCACTTTTATATACGTCCTAGGACATGTCCCAATACCAGAAACCAGGTCTAGAAGCTAGCCATTGAAGGTCTTGAAGCTTTGATAGCAAGATGTGCTCATAAGAAGCCATTAAGAGCCATTTTGGAGCATCCTAGGTAATCACTTTGTTAGCTATACTTTGATCTTGTTATAATGAATTATTAGAGTTGTTACAATGCCAAAATAATGTTAGAAAGATAATCTAAAAGAAACTAAGCCATTTCATCATTTTAAATGGAAGTTATAAGCTAAAAATGTCTTAAAACCCTAGTTTTGTAATTTACATCAAAAGGTATAATTCTGGAAAAATGTTGTTATTATGATTATAAACTTTTTTTGGAACTTTGTTTTAAAATCCTAGATCATTGGGTCCATTTTTGAGGTTGTTATGTGATTTTTACAAGTATACGGACTAAAACTGTCATTTTTGAAACTATTTAACATTTTTGGCCAAAAGTGTCATTTTGTGAAAGTTAAATATATAAGAATAAATATTAGAAAGTTTGGGCCCTAAGGTTAAATATTGAGTGTTTAAAATGAAAATACTAAAACTATATACTTTAAGGGTTAAAAGTGTAATTATACCAAAGTATAACAAAAGTGATAATTTTGCCAATTTTGAAACTAAAGAAGATTAATTATGAATATGAGGAAGTAATGAAAGTATCATGTTAGTAGGGAGCTTTGTACAAAGATGTTCCATCTCAATATTACGTTCTGACTGAGTGGTTGGGTTTACGATTTAAAATGTCCTCGCTTCTCAAACGTTTATAGAATGGCTTCTAAGTATGATGGCCCGAACAATGGTGCTAGAATTACAACCAAATATTAATGAAAGAATATATCACCAACACTTAACAATACTGAACTAAAAAACAAAGACTTGATACTATACACAATGTATTAATCCAGGTTTGTGTGAGATCAATCTATTGTTTATGAGGCCAAGTTGTGGTTTGTATGATCAAGCTGTTTATCTGTGAACGAAATATACCTGATTATAGCTCAGATTCTATGGCCATAAGGTGAGTTCAGAGCCTCACTTTTAAATTCTTTTTAATGCTTTTTAAATGATTTCAAAACCCATGAGGGGGATATATGCTAAAAATGAAATACAAGTGTTTTTGGTATGCTTTCCAGATATGATTCATTGACACAACGTTTACTGCTGCCTATAAAAGTCCCTTTTTAATTGTGAACCGCTAATCATTTCTCGGAATGAGCGCTAATATCGTAAATAGTTGTTGTCCCATAATTTTGTGATGATTAAGCAAGGAAGAAAGAAAGAAAATAGATGAAGAAGAGATGGATTCCTAGAGAGAGAAAGTAGTGAGAGAAAGTAGAGAGGAGGAGAGGATTAACTTGTTGAATATTAGATTAAGGAAAGAATCAAGTGAATAACCAACCCTCCTAACATGCTAGGAGGGTAGTATATATAGTCCACCCACATGCGGGCTTTAATGGGCTATATATTGGGCCGGGCTTGTCTTTTGGACTTTAATTAGTTTAAATCCAAGCCCGTAAACCATGACTAATTAACTACCTATTACAACGTTCTAACTAATGTTACAATAATAACCTATGACCGAGCATTCTTGTTTGACTCAATATTTTGAGGCTAATAATCTCCCCCAATGTGAGGTCATACCCTTTTGATATTTGAAGATCGATGGAGATTACGATTCTCGTCATAAATGAGTCTTGAACGTGTAACAGTAGTTTTGTTCCTTTATGCTATAATCTTTGAGCCTTTGTCATTGTCTTTCGACTTAGTCTTTTATCTTGAGATCTTCAAATCATTCTAGACTTGTCTTTGCCATCTTGCGATCTTGTGTCTTTATCCACATGCTCACACTATTAATTGTTAAATAAGACTTAGGGCATGAATATGTGGTTTTGAATCTTTGACTTTGCTGAGTACACCGTGACGCCACCTTCTCGAGACAAAACATAGACACGGACTGAATGGCTTTGACATTCGTCCTAAATCGGTAGCGTTTTACCTCCGGTCGGTGAAGACCGTTATACGATATTAAATATCGTACTTGTGATTAGGTAGATTCAATTAAGAATCTCCTTGACAGGGTTTCGCGGTTGTACTAGCCGTTCTCTTTACTCGACCGTCTCAAAGCAAGACTGCGAACGTAAAGAGTGAATCAATTGGATAAATATCCGCTTGATTAAAGTCGTCAATTCAAATTTCCTAGAACAAGTTTGATTCATTAATAATCTTACCATTGTTGCATTCCAGTTGACACAAGTTTGATTCATAAGAATCTCACAAGTCACCTACCGTAGCGCTGTTTGATGTTGACGCTAGAAGGATTTCCATTCGTCACTGTGAAAATTAATAAATTTCACTCTGAATTTTCTGGCAAGACCATAAAGATATTGCGTAGAAACCTGAAACGAGTTTGAATCAATTCAGAAACAAACCACTGTTGCTTTTCAGTTTTACATATGTTCAATTCATAAAGAATCTTACACATGACCTACCGCAGTGCTGTTTGATGTTAAAACTGGAAGGATTTCCACTCATCATTGTGAATACTAAGTAGTATTACTCTGAGTGTTCTAGCAATATCACAAGGATATAGCGTAGGACTCTCTTGATCTTCATTCGTGTGTCCTAACGAGATTTGATTGATCTCTTGGCTCTAGACTCGATTTGTGCAATTTTAGTGGTCGGAGGCTGGAGAAGATGCCACCTATTAAATATCAACTATCTCGGAGTGAGAAAGTCAATAGAAGTCGTGTTGATCTCCGTGACAATAAAATAAAATTCTTTTGAGAGAAGCCTGAGTAGCTAGGAAAGGGTTGTGCTTCACACTACTGGGTCCATGATAAGTTGTCTTCATGATGTGTTGACCCGGTTTCTGCCTAAGTTGTATGGAGGGCTTCTTTCTTTACACCCTTTATCCTTACATTTCTTTTTCATTCTTCAACCCCTTCAATGCTTACCAAGACATCATTAATAGCACCTTGTTGTGATTGTTCCAGTGCTATCATCAGTACTTAGTCGGCATTCAGCTACGTTCACATTCTACTCCATCTTTCCTAAGGACTTCTAATCATCTATTAGATTGTCCCTGGGAAGATCCCTCCGGTTCTGGTTGGATCATAGGATTTAAACCTAACCACCCTTTTGACACCAATAACGTCGTGAATTAAAGATGTTGTGGGTATTTGATCGTAACCATGAAAACCACTTTAAATTCTAACAAAGTGTTTGAAAAACATTTAACACCTTGCTAGTTTTGTCGTTTCAGAAATGCTCCCCCTTCACATGTGCATCGATAATCGAAAGTGTTTCGCACATGTAGGTAAGAGTTAAAGTGCTTGAGTCTTATATAAGATCACATTTTAATCACATTTTCTCTCCCTATCTCTAATATATTTTGTTTTTCTATGGATATTTACGTTTTATTATATTTTTTGTTTTCTCAAGTTTTTCGAAAATAATCCAAAATAGACTTTTGTACAGCAGAAGAAGATGATATCGAATGTACAGAATTAGAACCCTTTGAAGAGGGAGAAGTGGGTTCAGAATCCGCTGTTGTACCTGCAATCACAGAAGAAGAGTTTGCACAAATACTAGAATTAGGAGTAACAAATTCCTTTTCAGCGTGTAGAACAGTAGCATTAGTGCTGGTGCAGGTGTCATCACTCTTCTCTATTGGAATCCACTTAAGACCAACTTCCGTGAAGATTCGACCCATTGGTTTCCACTAAAGACTAGATTTAGGAGTAGCTTTCTCTTGCACAGCGGAAGACTTCTTTGGAGAGAAACTAAGTCTTTTTTTAATCCATGTTTCAGATTTGTTGTTGTTGCTTTTCTTTGCGACGGGTTTGTATCTCCTTGGTGTCTTATGGGATTCTGTATTCGATCTCCGTTCAAAGGAACGAAATTTGACCTCATAGAGGTATTGCAAAATGCAATGGTCATGATTTCCATTGTGAATGCCCTTTTTGCAAGTGGGACATACAGGGAATTTGGGATTCACGAAAGCACTTATATTCCTTTGTTTTCCAAATCGTTCAGGCGTAGTGTTTGAAACACGACTATTCATGGATGGTTTCCAATTCCTAGATTGCTGAAGAGGGATCCTAGGTTTTGGTTGACTATCATTAGGAGTGTGTGGAACTCTAGCGAGATTTGGTGAACTTGGTTTTTCATACACGAGTTTGTCTTGCTGAATCTTCCCTTTTTGTTTCGCATCCTCTAGATTGTGGGTATGAACGAGGTCATTTGAACCTACATATTCCTTTGTGGACGTGAATGTCACACGTTTTGGAGGAGTCCTAGAGGTGCTAGGTGCATTCACATGGTTGGGTTTAGCAACAGTGTGCTTTCTAAATGGAGGAACATAGGGTGATATGGATGGTTTTGGAACACTTGGTTGCACATCAGTCTTAGGGGGTAACCTAGATTTCATATGAGAATAATTGGAGAACGGAGTCGGTTTTCCTAAGATAGACAGCTTTGGATCCTTGTAGGCATTGGGTTGTCGAACAACAGGTTTCTTAATGCTAGGTTCCACGATTTTCCCACCCATTTTAGCAATGATTTTCTGCAACTCTGCTATCGCTCTGTCCCTGTCTTGTAATTGAGCTTTCAACCCTTTAATTTCCAAATTCTGTTCATTCATTTCTCGAAATGTTTGGGAAAGTTTTTCTTGCAATTTATTATCATGTGGAAAACTACCAACTTCTTTTTGCAAAGCAAGTTCAAGTGAATGACAATGTTTTTGAAGGAAATCAGCTTTGTGTTGAAGTAACTCAAAAGCCTTTTTGTCAACATTTTCTTTACGTTTCGGAAGCTCAATTTCAAGACGTTCACATTCTTTGATCTTATCAAGATATTGGCATGCAACTTCAGAATATTCATCAATATCAGCACAAGATGTAAAATAAGCAGACATAAAATCTTTAGAAACGCATTCTTGCAAGAGTAAATCATATTCATCTGAGAAATCAGACTTCTCCATTTGAAGATCATCAATGTGTTTCTCAAGAGATTCAACGTATTTTAAATCATCATACATTTCAGTCCGAATGAACTCCTCAAGTTGAAGAACAGTTTCTTTAATCAACGCCGTGTTTGGAATTAAGAGTTCTTTCACAAGCAAGGTAATATCTTGAGGAATCAGACGTGTTCATTCAGCATTTTCACGTTTTGCCCAGTCTCTTTCAACAATAGATTTAACATTATCTATGTGGTGTTTAAGAATACCTAATGTTTTCCTACTCTTCCTTTTAGATTCATCTAGAGGGAGGTAGTTTATGTATTTGTAAACATTAGATTTCTTAGGGGCAAATGCTTTCTTCCATTGAATTCTCTTTTGTTTGCATTCTAGAAACACTTCCTCACGAGTTTTCTGAGTTT
Source organism: Glebionis coronaria (assembly GCA_025667525.1). Lineage (NCBI taxonomy): Eukaryota > Viridiplantae > Streptophyta > Magnoliopsida > Asterales > Asteraceae > Glebionis > Glebionis coronaria. The sequence continues at coordinate 969,891 of JANFOE010000447.1, read as the reverse complement.
GTTTGTTGAAAAGACCATAAAGACTATTCTCATAAGCATAATTATATGGTTTCACAAACTCCTTATTGACAAGTGGTTGACTATCATCATCCCAAAGGGCAGTCTCTTCACTATCGGCACTTACATGCATGCAATCAAGATCGATCCTTTCAGTATCATCAAGGTAAAGACATGGGTTCGCAGCTTGAGCTTTGGCAAGGTACTCAAGACTTGCAAAGCTAGCTTGACCCTTAAACATCGACGGAGGTGATAGCATTCTTACGGACTGAATAGAATCATGCGTTTTATAAACAACTTTCTTCAAAAATTCGACTTGTTCTTATAGTTTCGTTACTTTTTCGGTTTCTTTATCATATTTACTTTTGAAGTCTTGTTTTAACGCATCTACCTCTTGTTTCTTATCCTCGAGAATTTTAGCAGAATCGGTAGTGGTCATAGAGAGCTTTTGTTCAAGTTCATTAACTTTGGTATTGGCAAGGTACGTTTTTTGACGTTCATCCATTAAGAAAACATTATATTGACGCTTCTCTTTGGCTAATAACTCAAGAGTTGTATTATATTTGTTTTCAAAATCGTCCTTTTGACTTTTTAACGTACTACCCTTGTACCCCTCAAGCTCTTTGGTTTTCTGAAGAAGCTCTGCTCTATAGCTATCTATAGTTTCACTAGACTTAATTAGAGCAGCTTTGCATTCTTCAAAATTTTGAGTGAGTGTTGCGTTTGCCTTCTTTAATTGCTTTTGACTCTTTTTATTTTCTCTGACATCGTTTTGTAAAGTAGCAATTAAATTGGCTAGCGCAACACGCTCCTCGTCATCATACTCATTTGCATGTTGATCATTGTCAGACGAATTATTGCACGTGTCTAATGGATCAGGTATGGTATTGCTATCAACCTTTTCCGTCATACATGTGGGAATAATGGTTTGAGTTTGATCACTATGCTCATGCGTATTAGCATTTCCAAACACATTATATTCATCATAGTGTACCTCTTCCAATGGCTCAGAATCGAAAACATGACCATTATCATAGGAAGGTGTATTGCTGATGACATTCTCAGAGTCGATGTGTTGTTTGCCAGAGCTGCTGTTGTCTTTCCCAGAGTTGTTGTCATCATTCCCTGAACTATGTGTTGGAGTCTCATAACTGCAGCTTGTATTCTCAATATCTGATGCGATACCACAACTGGTATGAAGTCTGTTATCAATTATTTGTTGCGTCTGTATTGTGTGATTCACATAGGTTACAATGAAGTCGATGTTGCGGGTTATCCGATCTTTGTATGATAAAGCATCCATTCCATGATATCGCTTGAAGCACTCGTTGGTAAGCGAATACTTGATGAAGTCAGAAGTAAACATCGTTTCAAGTGATGTCTTGAGATCAGTGAAAGTGATCTTGCATTCACTAGCAATGAGTCTTTCGTTGACAAGTTGTGTTTGAAGTTTATCCATGACATGAGTGAATGTTTTGCTGAATGTGCCAGTGGATTCACGTAAGTCTAACAAGACTTTTTAAAGGCGCTGAAAAGAATCTTGAAGTACTCTAAAACCGTCCATGGCGTTTTTTCTCAAAAAACATATCTGTTGCTGTAGTCGTTCCATTTCGAGGTCTTTCACGTCTGAACTTTCAGTAACCGCATTACTCGTTGGCATGATGATCGTCTCTCTCTGTTGATGAAGTGACTTTGGATCTTAAGTAGATATGGTGTGATTGTGTTGTTGTTGAAATTCCGAAAATTTGAAATTTTTCTCAGTCCGACAATAAATTCCTCAGTCCGACTAAAACGGTAAACCGAAATTTTTTGAATAATCAAATTTTGAAAACGAGTTAGAAATAGCCAATAACTACTAGGGAAAAAGTTTGAAAAATGAAAATTTTAACGAAAAATAAAACCTAAAAATTTGAATTTTGGTCCGAAAATTTGAATTTTTGGTCGAAAATTTTTTCGCATCGCTAAAATTTGAAATCGAAGCTTAAATGGCCTAAAAATGGTCTAGGAAAAATAAAATTGAAATCGAAATTTTTTTTATCTTCGTGTAAACTATGTTCCGGGACTAGTCTAGATAGTGGCTAAGTCTAATAAGTACTCTAACAAAATTTAGCAAAACATAGCATCAGAATGTCCATCGGAATGTTGTCAGAATGCAGTATCAGAATGTCATCGGAATATGACCTGTCGGAATACCCTTGATCGGAATGTCCCTAATCAGAATTCCCTTGTCGGAATGTCCTAATCGGAATACCCTTGTCGGAATACTCAAATCGGAATGCAATCGGAATCCCTCGTCGGAATAATGTCGGAAAGAACCTTGTCGGAATGTGATCGGAAAGTGGTGTCGGAATACAGATCGGAATGTTGTCGGAATCCTTAAACCCTTTTTCGATGCAACTGATCGGAATCACAATCAGAATCTTTAATCCCTTTTCCAATTACACCAATCGGAATAATAGTACTGTTTCGAGATTTTGAGGTAAAAAGATGAAGTTTTCGACAAGAAATTCGCGATTTTAACCAACCAAAAGCAATCAAATCCCTACCACAACTATATAGGAGGTGTAAATCAAGAAGTAGAGCACGGAAAACACAAAAAAATCTTGAATTCGAGATGATTATAAGAGAAAATCACACGAACCAAGCAATATCAACAACGAATCACAAAACTACCCCATGGCGATTGATACCAATTGTTGTCCCATAATTTTGTGATGATTAAGCAAGGAGGAAAGAAAGAAAATAGATGAAGAAAAGATGGATTCCTAGAGAGAGAAAGTAGTGAGAGAGTAGAGAGGATGAGAGGATTAACTTGTTGAATATTAGATTAAGGAAAGAATCAAGTGAATAACCAACCCTCCTAACATGCTAGGAGGGTAGTATATATATTCCACCCACATGCGGGCTTTAATGGGCTATATATTGGGCCGGGCTTGTCTTTTGGACTTTAATTAGTTTAAATCCAAGCCCGTAAACCACGACTAATTAACTACCTATTACAACGTTCTAACTAATGTTACAATAATAACCTATGACCGAGCATTCTTGTTTGACTCAATATTTTGAGGCTAACAATAGTACTATTGGAGACTAACATCTCCTGTCTGGGAAAGTCGTACTTGCTAGCACCTCAGTGGTCAAACATGCATACTTTATGTTGCTAATAAGGATAGTTTGTCAGACTTCCTCATAAGGGAAAAATGTTGGTTCCTATGTCTAGTCGCGGTATTATAAGCTTAGTGCAATTGAATCGTCATTTTATTCAAATTTACGATCAAATAACAACGTAGCTCAAGAAAAGGATCTTGTATTCAAACTGATTTTTAAGCCTATGAATTCACTCAACCTATGTGTTGACTTTAAGCATATATTTCAGATAAATGGTGATTGATAGCATGGAGCATCACAAGGATGGCATGAAGAGGCACAAGACTGAAATTATTCTAGATTTTGGGAACCTCATATTGTAAAACTCTTATTTTTCAATAAAATATAAAGAAAGTTGATTTCATCACTCTTTTGAGTTGTTTTCTATTATTATGACTTGTGTTCTTTGAAGTAATACCCCAGATCAATGTTTCGTTGCGTAAAGGTAAAATGGGGATGTTACAGATGGGTACTCAGAGCCATGGTTATAGAGAAGAAGTAAAATCTTGACTATAACTACTTTTAAAATAATTTCAAGAAAGTCCTCCGTGCCCATGCCAGTGCTGCTACAAGAATGAGGTAATATTATACCAATACTAGGACTTCTATCCTATAGAACAACGTGTAAATGATACTATGTTGATGTGTACGTAACCTACTATAAATAAGTTAGGATTTATCGACGTCCCTAGAATTAGGTATTCCTATTACCATCTTATCGGATTCGAAAGATGAGCGTTCTGTAAGTATTCCTAAGAATATTTCCCATCTTCAGATGAGTAATCCTTATGATACTTCAGAAAACATACCTAGAGATTAGAAAATCCTAATAGACGTTTTGCCTTTTGATGATAACCTCTATATGAAAGTTATACGAGCATATAAGGAAGAAATAGATCTTTGACCTCGGCATCAAATTTATCCATCACCTTACCCATATTTGAATATTTACCTACAAATACCTACAAGATATCCTACCCTATTTAGAGAACTTCCTCCATAGCGTATTGAAGATATTGAAAGACATAGGAAAGGCCGAGGAGTCATACAACGAGATTAAAAGAAATTAGAAGAAGATTTGCAGAAAAGATAAATGCATTAGACTAGAAGTTGTGAATACTTTCAACTTTATGTTTTTAATTTTATATTAACAGAGAAGCTTGTCCTGTAAGACAATTTGTTAATAAATAAAAGTTGTGTTACTCATCTTGTCGTTTCATATTTATTTTTGAGAAATAAGAAACCCCTATTTCTTGATTTTCTCATAAATGAGTATAATTTAAATTGCGTTAATTCTGAGATAAGCATATACTTGATAAAGTGTATATTCTTTAGGATTTCTGTTATCTTCTATGATGATAATAATTATCAGTTGAATATAACCCGCAAATTGGAAGAAAGACTTAAGAAGATATATGGTATGCTTGGCTATTATATAAGATAAGTTGTTGCATATCAAATGATGTTACGATTATGCATGAGTCTTATCTTTATAAATACGTTGTAAACTTTGGAACTATGTTTCATAATTGGATTTATTATCCTCAGATATGAATGATAATCAACATATTAAGTTTTCTCTACACCCTACCAAATAAACCCAAAAGATATACCTTGTGTTCAATAAACATTTATATGTATTCCTATACATATGTGACAAATGTTTGATATGAGTATACCTCGGATTCTGAATTATTTCTATTCTTTCCCCTCATTCTAAACCCTAAAAATTATTTGACGAACAATTGATGATAACGTGGTTGTAATCCTGCAATTACAATAAGAAGTATTACCCGGAAGAAGACTCGATGACTAGTTAGTTTTTGATATCCAAGGAAGAAAAGATGCTATTAATATCACCCGTTGGATTGAAGAAGCTAAATTAATCAGTTTTCTATCGTAGTAATCGTTTGAAATTAAGAAATGAAGCTTGCTATAAGAAGATAGCACTTCGTCGGTTATCTTGGTAAATTCTTTATACTCAACCCATTGAGATAAAATAAATACATAAGATCGCTTGATTAAATTTCAAATATTTCTTATCGAGAAGATGAAAGAAGAATTCCACTAACTAATGATAAAAGGAATTAATCTTGAGACATACACGAGGAATTTTCAAGAGTTAGTAGAGTTCGATCCTATTCCGTAGAATGAGAAAAGCCTTCATCAGAAGATTTTATCATGGAATTATGTCATGGGATTTCATCTGAAATTATGTTAAGAAGACTTCATCAGAAGATTTTGTTAGGAAAGTTTAGGAATTTTATCGAAGATTTTGAAGAAAGATTACCACTTCCAAAATCCCAATATATTGGAAAAACTCATTTACATCTACCCAAAGAGTTAATGGACAAGGTAATTAAGCACAATCCTGTGCAAAATCAGAAAAATCTTAAGCGTAAACTCGGCAGTGAATGAACGTCCGTAGATTCTAGTAAACAAGAACATAGGATTATAAATCCAACCTACAGTGAATATGATGGAAATTTTCTTCTGTGTAAGAAATGCACCCTACATCACACAGAAATTTGCACCATCTGGTGTCAGATTTTCAACATAGTAGATCATTGGACTAGGATTTGTAAGGGCAAGTGGCCTTATAAATCATATGCTTGGTAAGATTATTCTTTATTTTATAGGGAATAAAATACCATCTTCTATTTTTCAACGTCGTTCGTCTCTAGAAAATCGTATTCTTAGATATAATATACAAGACGTCTTACACAAGCCAACGTAAAAAGGACTTAAGGGTAGAATATTTGTTTATATTCGTGTTATGTCGGAAATTTCTAAGTCAATGATTTACATTCTGTTTATTTGATTGAATTAGGACGCTTCTTCAGTCAAATGAATAAATTTAAATCACCAAATTTATAATTTCTTCCTTGCATAAGGTTGGACGCATATTTGTTTTAGTGAGAATTTATAAATGGACTTAAAGAGATCCGATATAAGACAAGTGTAGACTTAATAAGACGTTAGAATTCTAAGTGAGAAATTACGTGTATTACTATATTAGAAAAGTACGTCAATGTTCATCTTAGATTTGGAATTTGTAAATTCAAGTATTCCATTCAACTCGAAGAAACTTTGAAATCCTTATATTATGCTCTAACAAAAGAAGCAGAATATTGAAAGTCATATGACTTACTAGTTCAACCTGAATTCCTCCATGGAAATAGGAAAGAACAATGAGGATTTTGTTACTTCAAGTAAGACATGATGCTATCTGGGTCATTATCGATTGTTTTACTAAGGCTGCAGGATTTTTTAATATTTAGGAAATTGATAATAGGGAAACTCTGACAAAATTATATGTGAAATAATATGTTGACATGGAGTATCAATATCTATCATCTAAGATCGTGATGAGTGTTTCACATCTTGATCCTAAAATTATACTCAAAATTTGTGTGTTGTACTTAGATAAGTATACCAAGGTGTTAAGAACTATCCAAATATTAAACTACATACTCCCTGTATGTCTTATAAACTTTGGAAGGACACTTACCATTGGAAAAATTTTCCCGTACAACAATATTTTTCATGCTAGAATTAAAGCAATACTATTTAAAGCACTCTATCGAAAGAAGTGCCATTTACGTATCTGTTGGGCTAAAGTTGGAGATTTTCAACTTACAAAACCTAAAGTAGTTCATGAAACTATTTGAGAAGGTTATATGAGAATAGAGCTTTATAGTACGTTGAATAGTGACCGTTAGGTAACTGCTAGATTTAAATGGTAAATTGGAAAGACTGTTTTAATAAAGATTTCTCACCATGAATGAGAAACTACACCATATTAAACAATATCAATGTGAGAAGGATGTTTTCTCTATCAATTACCCAAATTGATTTTGAAAAATGAGATAATCAATTCAAGATTTTGAATTAAGAAGTGACATATTGACTTGAGTATCCCAAAGAACTCAGTAATAATCACAATCCTTTTCGTATTTTGGAATCTAAGGAAGATTTATGTGATTAACTGGTATGTTTTCAATATTTCATTTGGTACTAAATTAAATTCTTATGAGGTAATAAAATGATCTTGATCAGTAAAATTTGAATGATATTTCATATACAACCATTTTTGATAAAAATGATGATAGAAAAGATTGATTTGAAACTAAATACCAACCGTAAAGCTGTATTCTTTATATGTGAATAGAATTCTAAGAAAGAATTTGAACACTTAAGAGCTATGTTACCCATATAATCTCGGGACGAGATTTCTTTGAGGGGGAGACTATGACAATCCTCAAATTTCATATCTATGCTATAAGCCATAACTGTCTCAATATGAAAATTTGACTAGAAATTTTTACTTTTCATACCTTACTTGGTAAGATGAACTGCTTCTCACAACCTGAACTGCCATTACAACATATTCCTATATGTTGCCAATATAATGTATATATCAAGTCTAAGATCTAAAAGTGATCCAATAAGTTCAATATTGATAAGAACATCTCAAATGTAACCATGATGCCCTAAATTCCCTTAGAAACCCTAGAATCCCTATAAGTTAGGTGTAAACTCAAGAATGGTAAACTATGAATGAAGAATACATATGAATAAGTCATTATGGATTATAAACAAGTTGTAAACTATATTTTGAAGACATAATAACACCTAAGAATGGTAAGAACAAACCATACAAAGCTAAGTACAAGTAATTGTACATAATAGTCTAGATCACCACCTAGAAACCCTTGGTAAACAATATTTCAAGCAATATAATTACCTAATATCAATGTACAAGTATCAAAAACAATATACTAATTACAATCTATCAAATAAAGGAAAGTTAATTAATCACAAATTATTAATATTCACTAATCCAAGGCTAATTATAAGTTAAGACCTAGTAACCAAGATTAGCATATAAAATCCATTTCACATTGAATTAGAGTCTAATCTTTTGCCATAAATTATAAAACTCAACTATATATCATATTAAGAATATACGTTTATTTCAAGTCAAGTTACAAGTTGGTAAAGCATAAAGTACAAGTTATTAAAGCATAGGATCTTAAGCTCCTATAATTGTCCTTAGAATATGATCAACCTATACAAACCCTTAATACCCAAGATAGAAAGTCATTAGGATTAATGACCTTAAAACCCTTATATTAAGAAATCTACATAGAATCACTACCTAGTTCTTTTTGGAAAAGTCTATAAATATTTAAAGGACTTCATTAAGGTTATAAGATTATGTTAATACAATGTACAAGTACCCTAATTCACAAGGTACAAGATTTCAATGCATGGCTTATAAAATAGGTCAAAATGGGTATTTTCACTCTTTAGACATGTTTACCTAAACTAAGCTATTAAACCAAGTGTAAGAACTCATTGCACACTTAAAACACAATGTATAGAACCTAAATTAAGTATACATAAGTAACTATTTAAAGGATAAAGCCTTTTACTAATATTTAATCCTAGATCATTAGAAAACCCTAATCTACATAAGTATACTTCCCATTTTCACATCAAACCCTTGTTAAACTCCAAACCAAGAATATAAATCTCTTAAATAGAATGTATAAACCCTAATTAAGCCTTAATAATTCACTAATTACTTTCCCAAGTCCTTAATCACCAAAAACACAAACCATAAGTTACAAGCCCTAGTTTTAAAACCCGGTTTTGTATTTTCCCTTCAAAACTCATTTTAAACTCTTTCCTTCCCATTCCATGTTTGAAATCAGATAATTTAATTTAGGCTATGTTTAAGTAGGAGGGTAAGCTACTTGGTTGCTACACATCATTGATCATATCTATATGTTGCCGTGAGGTGTTTTTAGCCACAAAACCAAGATTAACATGAATCTAGCTCCTACAAACGTGTATAGACTTTACCCTTAGTCACTAAGTTATCCATAACACACATTCATATCTAAAACTTGGAGCCTAAGGCTTGGAAAAGCTATAAATAGAGGCGAAATGCACACATAGAAACTTACACCCCATTTTCTGTTAACCTCTATTACCCATTCTATTTCCACTTCTATATACGTCCTAGGACATGTCCCAAGACCAGAAACCAGGTCTAGAATCTAGCCATTGAAGCTCTTGAAGCTTTGATAGCAAGATGTGCTCATAAGAAGCCATTAGGAGCCATTTTGGAGCATCCTAGGTAATCCCTTTGTTAGCTATACTTTGATCTTGTTATAATCAATTATTAGAGTTTTTATAAGGCCAAAATAATGTTATAAATATAATCTAAAAAACTAAGTCATTTCATCATTTTAAATGGAAGTTATAAGCTAAAAATGTCTTAAAACCCTAGTTTTTTAATTTACATGAAATAATAAGCAAAACCCCATTTAAAAAGCTACAATTCTAGAGAAAGTAGGCTATTATTGTTATAAACTTGTTTTTGGAACCTTTTTTAAAATCCTAGATAAATTTGGTCAATTTTTGAGGTTGTTATGTAATTTTTACAAGTATACGGACTAAAACTGTCATTTTTGAAACTATTTAACATTTTGGGCCAAAAGTGTCATTTTGTGAAAGTTAAATATATAAGAATAAATATTGGAAAGTTTGAGGCCCTAAGGTTAAATATTGAGGGTTTAAAATGCAAATACTAAAACTATACACTTTAAGGGTTAAAAGTGTAATTATGCTAAAGTATAACAAAAAGGGCTAATTTTGCCAATTTTGAAACTAAAGAAGATTAATTATGAATATGAGGAAGTAATTAAAGTATCATGTTAGTAGGGAGCTTTGTACAAAGATGTGCCATCTCGATATTACGTTTTGACTGAGTGGTTGGGTTTAGGATTTAAAGTGCCCTCGCTCCTCAAACGTTTATAGAAAGGCTTCTAAGTATGATGGCCCGAACAATGGTGCTAGAATTACAACCAAATATTAATGAAAGAATATATCACCAACACTTAACAATATTGAACTAAAAATCATAGACTTGATACTATACACAATGTATTAATCTAGGTTTGTTCAAGCTGTTGTTTATGAGGCCAAGTTGTGGTTTGTATGATCAAGCTGTTTATTTGTGAATCAAATATACCTGATTATAGATCAGATTCTATGGACATAAGGTGAGTTCATAGCCTCACTTTTAGATGCTTTTTAATGCTTTCTAAATGATTTCAAAACCCGTGAGGGGGATATATGCTAAAAATGGAATACAAGTGTTTTTGGTATGCTTTCCAGATATGATTCATTGACAATATGTTTACTGCTGCCTATGAAAGTCCCTTTTTAATTGTGAACCTCTAATCATTGCTTAGAATGAGCGCTAATATCATAAATAGTACTATTGGAGACTGACATATCCTGTCTTGGCAAGTCGCACTTGCTAGCACCTCAATGGTCAAACAAGCATACTTTATGTTGCTAATAAGGATAGTTTGGCAGACTTCCTCATAAGGGAAAGATGTTGGTTCCTATGTCTAGTCGTGGTATCATAAGCTTAATGCAATTGAATCATCATTTTGTTCAAACTTACGAGCAAATAACAACGTAGCTTAGGAAAAGGATCTTGTATTCAAACTGATTTTTAAACCTATGAATTCACTCAACCTTTGTGTTGACTTTAAGCATATATTTTAGATAAATGGTGACTGATAGCATGGAGCAGCACAAGGATGGCTTAAAGAGGCACAAGACTGAAATTATTCTAGATTTTTGGAACCTCATATTTTAAAACTCTGATTTTTCAATGAAATATAAAGAAAGTTGATCTCATCACTCTTTTGAGTTGTTTTCTATTATTATGACTTGTGTTCTATGAAGTAATACCCCAGATTAATGTTCTGCTGCGTAAAGGTAAAATGGGGATGTTACAATGCTAATCTTAGTAATTCTCTATTGGTAAAGCGACCGAAACTTTACATTTCTAGGGTTTCTATCTAATCTAAAATCAAACAACACACTATCATAATTAATGTCAAGTAAGAACATACCATTTACAACGTTTGGACCTTAAAGTTTGTCAGCATCACCCATAACATAAGCTGGAGCGGCAACATTTCCATCTTGTCCATTTCCTTTCCTTGGACATATCTCTTGCTTGTGTCCCTTCTCACCACAGCGAAAACATATCACAACTCAAGGGGTACTAGTTCAGTAACTACTCCTCTTGTCCTACACTTAGCAGCTTTATGACCAGCGTGTCCACACTTATGGCAAGCAGGAGGACAATTACCCACATGGTATAAAGTATGGCAAACACACTTAGGATTTATCTTGTTATCTCCAGGCATAGTGGCAGCACGAACTCCATCATTCCTTCCATGATTTAAATACTGGTTTCGGTTCTATCTTTGATTATTGATATTACGGTAATCCTCACAATTCTGACCTTGATTCTGGTTGGACTGAGCAGATTCCCACTTTCTCTTATTGCTTTCAGTTATGCTACCTTTCTTATCTTGCACTTTCACATCCATTAAAGCATGTGCCATCTGAACAGCTTCATCAAAAGATTTAGGTATTGAAGAAATAGTCTCACCCTTGATGTTTCTAGACAATCCTTTAATGTACTGCTTCATCTTCTTGCGGTCATTCAAAAAAGCATCAAGGCATATAAAACACAGCTCAGAAAACCTCCTATTATATGTAGTAATATTATCGTTCCTTAACACTAAGTGCCTCAATTCATCTTCCAACTGTCCTAGTTCCTCCTCGGGACAAAACTTAGCAGTCAATAATCCTTTAGTCACAGTCCATGTCCTACCATTAGCCACAACTAATCCTATAGTAGCCACTTGACTATTCCACCAACTCAGTGCATCATCCTTAAATGTAGTAGCATCAAATTTCACCTTATTAGCTTCAGAACACCCACTAATCTCAAATGTACTCTTTATCTTTTCAATCCATCTACGCAATTCCAATGCACCACCAGTACCACGAAACTGAGTAGGACTACACTTCATAAAATTAGCATACATACATTATCTTGGTACTTGCGGGACAGCAGCAACACTTCCAACTGGACCAGCAACATCGTCATTGTTCCCAGCACCATTAACTTCAGCACTTTGATTCCTTGTAGCACGATCAGCTCCAAGTGCTCTAACAATAACTCGCTCGATCATAGTGTTCACATGTAAGTAGTTCAAGTCCCGAGCTATATATACCCCTCCATACTTCCATTGAGGGGTGAGGATTGTCATTTCTTGTTTTCCTTTCTCTCTCTAATAAAACAAATATTAGAGTCTCTTTCTCTCTTTCTTTCTCTCACTACAATGGCTAAACACCTCTTCAATCCTCCCCGACCTTCGGATCTTTACCCGTGTTATGGTGAATCACATGTTAACAATTGGCATCAGAGCTAACCGGGGGTGTTTCGTGTTTTTGCTTCGCGTTTTTGTGTTTGTCTTTGATTCGTGGTAATCTGGTCTGATTTTAAATCTGTTCCTATCATTTTTCGTATCATGTTTTTGTCCATTTCATCATCATTACAACGTCTTCACTTTATCCAATTTGTTGTTTTAACTTTTATAAAACTGTTTCTTTTAACAGTTTTTTTACATCTCTTTTTATATCAGTTTTTTTGTCTCATTTTCATCTGTTTTTATGCATCAAAATCTGGGTTTTTCTTTCTGGTAAAAAAAATTTAATTATGATGTTGAGTATCAAGAAGATCTCAGATCCACTATTTTTAAAGAAACCAAGGAAAAAGTCAAAAACTTGATTATTGCGAAATTGGTGTTGTTTTAAAATATTTCGAGATCTTGCCGTTCAAAATATTGCGAAATGGTAACTCTAAAAAATATTGCAAAATGTTGACTCAAAAATATTCCGAAATGGTCTCTCAAAAATATTTTGAAATCATGTTAAAGTCACATTGCGAAATCATCATCTAACATTCCGAATTCATGTGCTTTCAGAAATCTTGTGCCAAAAATATACCCGAGTCAACTTGGTAGTTACCGAGTTGACCGGGTTAACTCACTGAGTTATGATTCAATTCATTATACATATAAGATTAGACTCGAACTAACCACCATCTCATCAACTCTTGACTCAAAATTAATCAAAACCATAAGACCTCAGATCCAAGTCGTGATGTGACATGCATGTCAAGATCTATTAAGATCAAGACCACGACAATCATCATAGATTTTTTTTGTCGGGCGAACCCATGTTTGGTATGCGAAACAATAAATGATAGATCTATAACAAGAGTGTTATAATCTGTATTTGTTTCGATTAAATAAACACAAAACAAGATCTTAGATCTGTTAAACGTCTTCCTCATCTTTAACGAGAAATATATCGTTTAACATGAAACATCACTGATCTAATGTAAAGGTTAAACCTTATTTGATTTTCGAATCCATAAAGAAAAATCTTGAACATGCATGTTCATATATCTCTTTTGACTCGATTGAAATCATCAATTAAATAAACCTACCCGAGACCCTCATGTTAGAGACCTTGCTGCATATTCGTCCTTGTGGTATTCGTACAAGTATATATCATTACAGGGTCATGGTTAATTTATTTTGGGATTGGAGATGAGTTTAGAGATTGGGATTATGCGATGGGCAGTGATTAGATGATTTAAGATTGATGGTGTTATAGAAAACAATGGAGGCTGATGAATCTTGGTATTGATGAATTTGGGATTGAGTTTTGAGATCTAAGTATTAAGATCTAATGGGGGTGGAGTTATCTATGTACTTGGTGATAAGATTGAGAAAACCCTAAAAAAACCCTAGAAACAACTATGGCGGCAGAAAACCTCTTTTTATCTATGATTCATCTTTTCTAGCTTGTTTCATCATGAAAACAACTCGTGTTTTTATTGGTCTAAACACGTTTTTTTATTTGATCAATTGGTGGACAGCTGTTAGGTGTTTCGTCTTTTTAACTTTCTTGTCGGCAATTGTTTCTACTCTTTTATTTTATTCCTAGTCGGTGCTGATTCTTTATTAATATCGATTTAAGTGTGACGTGGTTCTCATTGTGCTATTTGTTTAATTGTTCGCTGGTGTTGCTGGTGATTCGTTGATTTGTGGGCTTCTCGTTTTTTTTATTAGGGTTTTTTTAAGGGTTTCGTGGTTGAGATCGATTTAGGGTTCTTTGTTACTGGTCTGCATGGAGTCGGTGAATACTAAAGAAGAAGAGGTTACTAATGCTGCCACTATCAATGGTATGCAACAGTGTACCTTGTCAGAGGTTTTGTTGTTGCTAGGGGTTACGTTGAACACGGTTCAAGAGGTAGGTGCGTTTGCTTATGAGATTAAGATGAAACATGGTTGCTGGTCTTTGGTGTCGGCTGTGCGATCGAAGGAGATCATTGACTTGCTGTGTAAGTATGAGGCGGAGATTCTAGTTAAAGATAAAATATTGCAGTCGATTTCTTCATCTCCTCTTGGTCAGTTCGTTACTAAAAGACAACCTAGTGGAGTCCCATTGCCGAGTACGGTTGACATTGGTGATAATTTTATAAGCATGTCAACCCCGATGGTTTCTAAACTATTGGATGCTGAGGTCGACAGGGTTGAGCCCCCTGTGAATGCGGGTAAGGTTGATGATGTATTCTGGTCTCACCCATTGAATACTTCTAGTACGTATGCAGGTGTTATGGCCCTGAAACCTAATGGAAGTTCTGAGTTTGGACATCGTGTGGCTGATAAGGTGTACGATGGTGTCAATATTTCTATACCGAGAAAGGTTGTGGCTAAAATGAATTCTAGGTATGAGAATATGTTGTATGGATATTTTATTGGGAAAAGGCTTGCTTTTCCGGTGGTGGATTACTTTGTTAAAAGTAATTGGGCTAAACACGGGATAAGTAAGATTATGATGAATGAGAAGGGGTTTTTCTTTTTCAAATTTAATACACTTGCTGGATTGGAAGCGGTTCTAGAGGGCGGTCCATGGATGATCAAAAATTCCCCTATCATTCTTAAGAAATGGTCGGTGGATACAAGTCCTAAGAAGGAGGAATTAACTAAGGTGCCGGTTTGGGTTAAACTCCATGATATTCCACTACAAGTGTTTGATGAGGAGGGCTTGAGTTTCATTGCTAGCTATATTAGAAGACCGGTTATGCTAGATTCTTATACGAGTACTATGTGCAAGGATTCTTGGGGTCGATGTAGCTTCGCTAGATGTCTTATTGAGGTTGATGCAAATACTGATTTTTTAGAGTCCGTTACTGTTGGAATCCTAGCTCTTGAGGGGGATGATTATACGAAAGAAGTTATTCAGGTTGAGTATGAGTGGAAGCCTCCACGTTGTGAAACTTGTAAGTGTTTTGGTCATACGTTGAGTACTTGCCCTAAAAGAGTTGTTGTCGTATCTAAAGCTACGGGTGCAACAAATGATGGAGCGAGTAGCTCTAATGTGGATAAAGATGGATTTCAGCAGGTGGTAAACAGAAAACGAAACAACAAAAAGAATAACAACACTATTCCAAGAGGTGTTTCCGTGGCTAAGGGGTTTAATATGACTAAAGAATTTAATTATAAACCGAAAGCCTCGACTTCTGGTTTGAACAATGGAGGACGTCTGACTAAACAGACGAATCTGGATACTGGTTCTGATAATAATACGAGCTCACAACGAGTTATTGATAAAGGTAAAAATACTATTGATGTTTCTACTTCAAATGCTTTCTCGGCGCTGGGTGGTGACCAGGAAGCGGATGAAGATGATTTTATAGAGAATATCTATGATGAGTCGCTTAATATTATGAAACTAGCTACAGGGGCAAGCACTCCTGATCATAATGTTTTAAATGTTTAGTATCGCCTCGTGGAACATAAGGGGCTTGAACCAGTCCCCTAAACAAAAGGAGATTCGTCAGGTTGTTAATGAGAATAATCTTAGTGTGTGTGCTGTGCTAGTCTCTCATGTGGATGCTACTTGTGTTTTTGATGTTTGTAAGAAAATATGTCGTCGTTGGAAGTGGATGTCTAATGGGGGAGTATGTTCTAAAGGTACGCGTATTATTCTTGGTTGGAATGATGATAATGTGGATGTTATGGTTTTGTCACTTACGAATCAGGTTATGCACTGTCAAATCAATACTCGTTTGGATAATAGAACATTGTTTTGTTCTTTTGTTTATGCGGATAATGCTTATCAAGATAGACGTGTTTTGTGGAGTAATCTTATTGCTCATGCTTGGGATAAACCTTGGGTTGTTCTTGGTGATTTTAATGTTGTGCTTAATCTTGAAGATCATTCATGTGGTGGGTATCGTCCTAAATTGCTATGCGTGAATTTAAAGATTGTGTACGGAGTATGGAAGTCACTGATGTTAATGCTACAGGCTTCCATTTCACATGGAATGAGAAGCCACAGGGTGATGATGGTATACTTAAAAAGACTGATAGAATTATGTCTAATACGATGTTTATGGATGAGTTTCCTGGTTCTTTTGCTATCTTTCAGCCTTATAGGATCTCGGATCACTCCCCTTGTGTGCTTCGTTTACCTACGACGTCTAAACCTAAACCTAAGCCTTTTAAATTTTATAATTTTCTTGTTCATAAGGATAAGTTTCAGGAGATCGTTTCAAATGGCTGGAATTTGGAGGTTCATGGTTGTGCAATGTTTCAAATGGTTAAAAGGCTTAAGGGTCTTAAAACTCCGTTTCGGAAATTGTTGCATGAACAAGGTAATTTGCATACGCGTGTCAATCTGCTTCGTGATGAATTAGATGAGATTCAAAAAGCCATTGATTCAAATCCTTCTAACTCGTCAATTCGGGAGGATCATGCTCATTTATTACTTGCCTTCAAGGAAGCTGTTCTGGATGAGGAACGTTTTTTGAGGCAGAAGTCTAAGATCCAGTGGTTGGAAGCGGGGGATTCTAATTCAGAGTATTTTCATAACATTGTCAAAAGTAAAAATGCTCGAAATAGGATTGATATGGTTAAGGATATGTCTAATGTTGTTCATGAAGCTGGAGCGGTTTCGACTGCATTTGTCTCTCATTATGAGAATTTCCTTGGCGTTGAAGGTATTACTATTCCACTTGATACTCATAATTTGTTTACTATACTCTTGATGGTTCCAAGGTGTTATCCATGATTCGGTTGGTGTCTGATGCGGAGATAAAAAGTGCATTGTTTTCAATGTGTGACGATAAAGCTCCGGGTCCTGATGGTTACACTGCTGCCTTCTTCAAAAAGGCTTGGGATACGGTGGGTGATACTTTCACGTGTGCTATTCAGGATTTTTTTCGTAATGGTAAATTGCTTCGGGAAGTTAATCATACTATTATTGCTTTAATCCCTAAGGTTTCTACGCCAAGTACTATTAATGATTATCGTCCTATATCATGTTGTAATGTTAGTTTTAAATGTATTAGCAAAATTATTGCTAATCGCATTAAAGGTGACCTTGGTGAGTTAGTGAGTGTTAATCAATCTGCGTTTGTCCCGGGTAGAAGGATTTCAGATAATATTCTCCATACGCAAGAGCTAATGAGAAACTACCATCGTCACTTTGGTCCACCTAGATGTTCGTTTACGATTGACATTCAGAAAGCTTATGATACGGTGGATTGGGGTTTTCTTCGAGGTATTCTTGTTGGTTTTGGTTTTCATCCAACTATGATCAATTGGATAATAAGTTGTGTTTCTACCATATCTTATTCGGTCTGTATTAATGGTAATTTGTATGGTTTGTTTAATGGTAAACTGGGGCTGCAACAAGGGGATCCTTTATCTCCTTATTTATTCACTCTTGTTATGGAAGTTTTAACTCTCATGTTACAAAGAAAGGTGGTTGTAGCTACAGATTTTCGTTATCATCATCATTGTGAGAAGCAAAGGTTAGTAAATCTTTGTTTTGTTGATGATTTGTTCTTATTCGCTAGGGGTCATCTGGATTCTGTCTCTGTTCTTTTGGATACTTTGGTGGAGTTCAAGAATGTTTATGGGTTGGTGCCTAGTATTCCCAAGAGTACTGCTTATTTTTGTAATGTGCCTAGCGGGATTAAATCTAGTATTCTTAATCTTACGCCATTTGCGGAAGGAAATTTACCTGTTGATACCTTGGTGTTCCCCTTATTTCCTCTGGGCTTTGGTATTGTGATTGTAAAATTTTGGTTGAGAAGCTTGAAAATAGGGTTAATGATTGGCGGTTTCTTTCTCTTGCAGGGAGAGTGCAACTTATTCGTTTCGTTCTTTCGTCAATGCATATTTACTGGGCGTCTGTATTTATTCTTCCTGTTAGAGTTATCTATGATCTTGAGGGATTATGCATGGTTTCTTGTGGTGTCAAGGAGAGATGAAGCGGGGTAAAGCTAAAGTAGCCTGGAACACTGTTTGTAAGCCTCTGATTGAAGGTGGTCTGGGTATACGTAGGTTGGATGAATTTAATGCAGCTCTAATGACGTCGCATGTATGGAGTATTCTTTCTAAAAGAGAGTCTCTATTGGTGCGTTGGATTTATGATTATAAACTAAAAGATAGAATTTTCTGGGATGTTCCATGTCTTGGTAATGTTAGTTGGTGTTGGCGTAAGCTTCTTCAACTTAGGAGTATGATTCGGCCGTTTTTTTGGCACCAAATTCATGATGGTAGAGATACTTCTATGTGGTTTGATAAATGGGCTGATGAATGCCCTATTCGAGATACTATTTCTGTCAGACATATTAATCGTTCAGGTTTTGCTTTATCGGACAAGGTAAGGGATCTAATTATGAATGGAGCTTGGAGATGGCCGTTGGAATGGCATGATCGATTCCCGAATATTGTTTCTATTTCGGTTCCAATGCTTTGTGATAATCGTAGTGATAATATGGTTTGACGAGACCATAATGGGATTAATCGGCCGTTTTCTGTGGCTGTTGCATGGGAGTCTATACGGATGAGGTCGAATAATGTTGATTGGTTTCATGTCGTTTGGTTTCCGCTGTGTGTTCCGAGACATGCGATTCATATGTGGTTAGTTCTGAAGCAGAAATTGAAAACGTAAGATCGCCTTAAGCAATGGGATGTTGGGCCTCATGTTGATCTTTCTTTGCTTAAGTGCCCTTTATGTAATCAGGTCCCTGACTCGCATAATCATCTTTTCTTTGAATGTTCTTATTCTACACAGGTATGGTTACAATTGCGTGGGAGGTGTGGTATGCACAATATTTCTCCGTGTATGATTGATATTGTGGAGTTTATTAGACCCTTAGCTAAGGGGTGTACGGTTGTTAGTATCATTGCTCGAGTTGTGTTAGCGGCTTTGGTCTACTTCATTTGGAGAGAGCGAAATAATAGGCTTTTTAACAAGAAGTCTTTGACGGTTGCTAAGCTTGTGACTTCAGTTTGTGATACGGTTCGGCTCAAGCTTCTCACTTTTAAATTCAAAAAGATTTCTTCAGTGTCTTTAGTGATTCTTGAAGATTGGAAGATCCCTAAGGTGTGTATTGATCAAGATGGGAGTGCTGGGTAAGGGCTGTACTCTTTTTCCCTTTGCGGGGTTTTTCCCATTGGGTTTTTCTCGTAAAGGTTTTTTAAGGAGGCGGCCTTACTTGGATCTTTTGCTCTCTTTATGTTGTTTCTGGTATGGTGAGTTGGTCGCATGGTTCCAAGACTTTCTTGTTGGCGTTTTCTATTGTTGCATTTATGTCTATTAGTAGAAGTATGTATTAGGGTTTTGGTGTTTCATATCCTTTGTTAACAAGCTGCCTGTAGCTTGCGGTTAATGTGGTATCTTAGCCACATTCCTTTGTACTTCAACGCTTTTTTGGTTAATATATTTACCGGGGTAACCCTTTACCAAAAAAAAGAGTGATAAGATTGGAATATCTATGTGTGGCTGCGTTTTGCAAAGTGGGAAGTAATATTAGGGTAACCTTTATCTAATATAACCATAGATTAGGGATTTATGATGGGGCCCAAATGCATTCATCCCATATACACATTCTATATTGGACCGAGTATGGTTTTATGATGGATATTGGATCGGAGAAATGAGAGTTAGACGAGATTGTTGGATTTCATATTCATTCGGATCAAAGAAAACCATCATTTTGAAATCCTAATTTTCAGAAAAAATTTCGACGACGTTGATGGCTTCTCATCTTTTTAGTCATCGTTTGGTTCATAGTTAACGACTCTCAACAAACACACCAAACACGACGACAAAAACAAATAAACACCAAAACGATCCTTTTTAAGATTCGCTTAAAATGTCAAACGGTTAGTATTCAGAGCAAAGAATGTCAAGTGATTACGAAATGGATTTGTTATTTTTTTTATTTGAAGTTGAAGTGGGATTTCACGAAGAAATTTCCTTATTTCATCATCGAGCCTTCTCACCCCCTTCTACCCCTTTTCTCTAAACCCAATCTATCTATTGATGACTTGCTTGAGCGTTAAAATTTATGACTGAGACTTGAATTATTTAGTTTCCAGCGTCAAGCGATGGATGGTCGACGACCTGGATAACTATCACTTAAAGGAGTTACGTTGTAGTGCTCAGTGTCACACTCGCTTGCACATGTGGATATTTCAAGAGGTGTTGTACTTCTTATACTCTACTTGTTTAGGGTATAAGGTACTTAGAACTCTTCTTCTGCACTGTTCATCAATCAACAAAAGTGCAAGCTTAAGTAACAAATTTGGGGGATTATACTTCTGTTTCAAGTTTAGAATATCAGGTTTACTTCACCAGTCACTACAGATAGCCGAAAGAATACGAGGTTGGTCAGTTTAGCTAGAGAGTACAAGAGTAGAGATGTGATCAGCAAACAATTCTCACGAGACACATCTGAGCTACAGAATGTCAAATAATACTTCAATGTCTAAGCAAACATTTCATAGTCTTTCTACCATTCTTAACCTATTTCATAGTCTTTAGATAAGAACATCTCGCGATTCTGAGTATACACGTCAGATGATGCTTCCAAGTGTTCGTGTAAAACCCGCATGCTTTTACCATGAATAGTGCCCTTAAGATCGTACGTCCTAGATTAAAACTTACCTCATTTAGTATTGATCACATTCATGTGCTAATAACCAAGCAAGTGCATACGTGTATGACACGACAAGTATCGATTACGTACGAACTCATGATAAACAGTTAATAAATATGTCACGTGAACATAATTAAATCATGATCACCATTTAAAATACGAACTAGAATAATTACGTAAATACATAATAATACACATTTTAACCTAAGTATTTTATTTCATTTTAATTAAAACATGTTATACTTTAATTAAAATGCTTAACCTATAGTTTAATTAAAATACATGAGATAATAATTAAACTATACACTATATCATATGACTTAAGAAATAAGCTTATAAACACTTAGACTTATATGTTAGCTTATGCAACCAGCTTAATTCTAATTATGGAAACTTCTATTTATAGAAACTTAATTAAATAAGCCAACTAATCTATTAATGGAAACCTTCTATATATGGAAATCTATCTATTTCAGGCAGCTAATCTAATCATGGAAACCTTCTATATATGGAAACTTATTTAATTAAGGCAGCTGATCTATTTTTGGAAACTTTCTATTTTTAGAAACTAATCTATTTTAAGCAGTAAATTCTATTTTAGGAAACTTTCTATTTTTGGAAACTTTCTATTTTTGGAAACTTTCTATTTTGGTAACTTTCTATTTTTGGAAACTTTCTATTTTTTGGAAACTTTCTATTTTTGGAAACTTTCTATTTTTTGGAAACCTGCTATTTTTGGAAAGTTACTTATTATTACACAGTAAGTATAATAATACATGAAATACCAGTAATACTTAATCAGATTAATCAGAATACTAGATAAACACAGTTTAAGGCTTTAAACAGTGAACCATGACCTAAAACATACCAAATCAGCTAAAATGAGACACAAAACCCAGTACGTAATCAGTGAATCGATACTTATACACGTGTGTATTCATGTAGCGTTAGTGATCCAGAAGTAGGAGTCTTTCTTCCGTTCATTCACTGGACTTGAGGTACGGATTCCCGTCCTTTCAGTATGGACATTCTTTCCTTATTAGGATTTCCCCGTATGCAGCCAACTGTTTTCCCCAGCATTTGTTTTATTGTTTTGAACTGCTTATGTTAATTTAGCATAATCTATAGCCATATACAAGCATGACCAGTTTCACCTAGTTATGGAGGTACCATAACCATAGCATTGGAGGCACCGATGTTATGACTTCCCCACGGCGGAGTGATTGCTCGTGGCGTCCCTTTTCAGTTTTGGCCATATTATTATATCAGGTGGGGCGTATGGGTGCATCCTAGTTACATGTTTTATTCAGTTTATCATGGTGAATGTGGTGTGTGCCTTGCATCCTTCACAAGGAGTTGATCCCTCCTACCCAAACCAGTATATTAATTAGAGGCAGCCCCTCTAATCAGCATGATGAGGTCACCCCTCCAAGTATTCATGCACGTGACCTTTTCATGACCTATATGGGCTATGGTATATTTATGTTAAAACAATTTTCATAAGATAAACATAAGGCTTTTCAAACTATAAAACCAGTTTTCTCGATACTTAACCAGTCTACTCAGAACTTAGTCTTCCGCTGTTATATGTTACATGCTTATCCTATTTCATGCTATATTGTATATCCGTGCACTGAGCGTTTTGCTCAGCCGTTACTTTCCTTTCCATGTCCCAAAACGGCAGGTACCCAAGACTCGAGCATTTGGAGGACATGCATAGGATGGAAGCTGCCATAGACTTCTTCTCCTGTTTCCTTCATATATTTATGCTTGTTTAGTCTTTCATTCAGTTCATTTACTTTATTATGTTTTGGGCTTATGTTTGGGAACCGATGTTTGATTCCGGTTTCCCTATGGTCATGTATGTTTTACTACATATTACCTTGCATGCTTTGATGACACGCCATAATTACGCGTGACATTCCATTTATCAAAATGGGGTGTTACAATTATGGTATCAGAGCCAAGGCTTCGACCTGTAGGCTCTAAAACTCGACCTGTGACTAGTGGGCAGTCACCAGGAGCTTCCTAAGCCAACGTTTGTTATTCCACGTATTGATGTTTTCAGCGCATTGTTGTTTTAACCATGACGTCTTCAACACCTTGTTGTTTTAACCATGATGTTTTCACAAGTATTGTTTTACTAATATGGAATGAACAACCGTCATCCATACTTAGTTATGTGTCATTGTCTATGCATGACGTTCCTCGTGAACTGTGATTATGTGGACTGAACCCCAGTAGTTCACATTTTTCACATAAAATTTTTTCTGTTAAGTTTTGACAATGATTTTAATTATTTATGTTTCATGCATTCATGCATTTATATCATATGTCATCTGTTGCAGGAATTTTGACTAAGTAATGGTTGGTACAGGACTGGCCCTATTTAGTCGCATGTGCTTTTATCGAAACTTTTAACTTTGGGACCGACCCATAGGCGTCCCCTCGCCATGTCTTTTGTTTTGGAACCGACCCATAGGCGTTCCCTCGCACATATAAAGGTTTTATAAACTACATTACGCATTCATGCACTGTTTTCTTGCATAAAATTTTTCTCATGATTTAAATTGGCATAAATTTTTTTCATGTCCCCTCATAAGTTATTATGTTTTTATGTCAAGTATGTTTTCATATTGTCATTGTTAACTTCAGTTTCATGCTGATTATGTTATACACTTCCTTGTGATAGATGGTTTCATGTTTCTTCATGATAATTCCGTCTTCATGTTGATTATGTTTTACGCCTCTTTTGTTATTTACGTTGTCCTGCAAGACATTGTTGGATTTCATTGAATTCTGCTTTCATGATTGTCATGGTTGGTTTTCATTGATCATGCTGTCAGGCAAATCATCGTTTAATTTTGTGTAACCACACTTTAGCGTTTCTCGATATAACCAAAATGATGTCTATGCTAATACTGCCAGGTTATCATGATGGTTTTCCTAACCGTTTAACCGATATACTTTACTTAAATCATGATAAAAGATCGACCACATACCGATCATTTCATGTGCATTCCATGTGTACTCCACGTACCGTATTTCATGTGTATTACATGTACCTTAATCCATGTGTATTCCACTTGCAATATTTCACGAGTATTCGCTAGTCGATTCTAAATCATCTCAGGCGTATGTTCACTTGCTGATATTCTACAAGATTGTCGATGCCGCTCATAGCTTGGAGATGTTACTGAAGGTTGATGCTGCTGATGTTGGGAGACGCTACGAGATGCTGATGTTGATGCTGTTCACAACCTGGAGATCCTAAAAGACGAAGACAAAGGCGTCGGAGCAAGGCAATTGGACGAGAAGATGCTTCACCATCAGACAATTCCCATCAATCATTGTCCCAAATTCATAGTTACATGTCACACGTCGTTCGGCTATCATTTCAGCCATATGAGTGCAAACCAGTACCAGCCGGCCACTCAACTAAATAGTTACATGAGTCACGGTCATGAGAATGACCGTCATGGAACCGACAGACAAGATGATAGTAACCACTACTATGACAGCAACTATCCTAGAAATCGCAACCGAGGCTCTGGACACGGACGTGATCTGACATACAAATGATCAGTAGTCCAACTGATCCGCCAATTCTGGCATATTAACCTAATATTTGTAGTTCTAATTGTTTCACATCTCGAGACACATGTCAAGACATCAGTCAAGACACATGTCTCACGTATACTTTCTGAGGACACATGTCAAGATACCAGTCAAGACATATGTCACGCTTACATTTCTCAAGACACGAGTCAAGACACATGACTCACGTCTAATTATGGAACATTTCTAAGAAATTCAGGGTACCCTCCAAGGGTATATCTATGTTGTTGTGCCATGTATTAATCAGGCCACAAGAATTTCAATACCATTATCGGCGCATCAGTGAGAACTGTCACGTTGCCGACGTCACTTTCATTTCTTTCACCATAGTTCATATATTCATAACCATGAAGGACGCCTTTCGTATTCCCACGCATACGAAGGTTTTCCTTTAGCTTAATGTTAAGATCCAAGCTGCTAACGCATTTCCTCGGACAGACACGAGATAAATTTTATCCTAATTATGTACTATGAACACCACACCATGCTATGATTCATAATTATGTACAGTAATGTTCAGGCTCCTGAATACATTCAGCTTGATTTTCCATCAGGAAAATCTGTACAAATTATCTATGCTTTTCAAGCACGTGCTTTGTTAGCCATGTTGCTAAAATTTTCTAGCTGTCAGTAACACACGACTACTAAGGTCCTTTTACGCATAACCAACAGATTATTCCAAAATTGTTCCTTACACTCCAGAAGAACCTTCAAGGAGAAGGATGGTACCATGAGATTATGTGTCGACTACCGTCGACTTAAACAAATCACCATTCATGACCGTTATTCTCCTCCACATATTGACAACATGTCCAATCAACCGTATGGTGTTAATCACTTTTCCAAGATCGAACTCACGATCATGCTGCCAACAATGACGAGTGAAAAAGCAGGATATGTCCATGACTGCTATTCGTGCACGACTCAGTCATGCTAAATTTATGATTTTGAATTAGTCTCATCAATGCTCCAACCGCATTATGGACTTAATAAATTGAGTTTCCATGAACTCCTAAACAAATTCATCAGCGTTTTCATTGAGGATAACCTGATTTCCTCTAAGCCTAGAGAAGAACAAGAAGACCATATCTGCACTATGTTGCAAATTCTATGACAAGAGAAATTCTACCCTGGAATTTGTTTTTCCAATATCAATTCTGTTTGATTACAGTGACACACTGAATCACATGGGTTTCTATGGTTAATCTTACCATGACTCAGCTTATGCGTAAAGGAGAGAACCCTACACTACATTAGGTGTTCTATAAAATCCTACGCTTGGAGAAGTCTAGATTCAGAAACTCAGAGTTTCGCAACCTTCTATGTATCACGTTTCTACGAAGCAGGATACAGTTACGTTCATATCTTCCTACCTGTTATGCAAACAGGCTAAGAGTGGACACCAACAGACTGGTATGCCTTCATCATCTGAAATTGTGAATTAAAATGGGACAAGATCTCCACGGATTTTGGTTACCAAATTAACGCAAACTCAGAAGAAGCATGATGCTATCTGGGTTATTGCAAACAGTTTGATCAAGTCTGCAGAATCCTTACATCCGCAAGGATTTCAGAACCAACAGATTGATCGGACATGTTCCAGCCAAGGCTCATCCGATCACTTGGCAATTCCTCAGTTATCAGGTCAGACAAATATTCATAATTATGCTCCTTATTTACTTCGCGTCTTCATTCTAATTCCACGACTTGCTTTCGCGCTCACGTTCATGACACTATTCACGTTCATGATCGTATTTTGGCTTACGACTTTACGTTCATTTCTTTTCTCATTCTGGGAAGTTTGCAAGAACTTGAGAGACCAGACCCAAGTTTAGTATAACTCTCCATCATCAGATAGACGTTTCACGTCATATTTCACGTCTCACCTTGTAGCGTTTGGCGTTACCGCCATTATATTCTATGATCACGATATGTCTCACATGTCATGTTCATTCCACGTTCCTCGTATCATGATCAAGATATGTTACACGTATCATGGATCACGATATGTTTACTCATACTACACTCGCCATATCTCCACGTAGCACGTTCAAAATTTTTCACGTATCACGTTCAAAATTTTTCACGTATCACGTTCAAAATTTTTCACGTACTACGTTTCTTTATGTCTCGCGCATCATTTCTAATTATCAGTTAAGTCAGATTGTCTTGCATCGTAACGTTTCAGTTACCCTAGCACGTTAACTCTTGTTTTCCTCGATCCAATTTAGGGGATCTACCTTCCGTTGATAACCAAGAATTTCTTCGTATTCCAAGTCAAGGTCAGGAGGACCAAGATTTATCATTTGTGTCAAGATCTTCTGAAGGAACCGTTCCAAGAGGGAGGCCACTTGGAAACGGACAAGTTCATCCGGACTTTTATCCGTTTTTCTCATCAATTAGATATGTCCTTTCAGTCACGTCACGTTCCATGTCCTTTCAAGACATGTCACGTTCCACGTTCCCTTCTACCATGTCACCTTTATTTCCGTTATTTTGCATACCTTTCCAGTTTGATTCGGGTATGTTTCGCGTCCAGTTACTTTATCTATAATTCGGGGACGAATTATTCTTTTTAGGGGGGAAGAATTGTAAAACCCGCATGCTTTTACCATGAATAGTGCCCTTAAGATCGTACGTCCTAGATTAAAACTTACCTCATTTAGTATTGATCACATTCATGTGCTAATAACCAAGCAAGTGCATACGTGTATGACACGACAAGTATCGATTACGTACGAACTCATGATAAACAGTTAATAAATATGTCACGTGAACATAATTAAATCATGATCACCATTTAAAATACGAACTAGAATAATTACGTAAATACATAATAATACACATTTTAACCTAAGTATTTTATTTCATTTTAATTAAAACATGTTATACTTTAATTAAAATGCTTAACCTATAGTTTAATTAAAATACATGAGATAATAATTAAACTATACACTATATCATATGACTTAAGAAATAAGCTTATAAACACTTAGACTTATATGTTAGCTTATGCAACCAGCTTAATTCTAATTATGGAAACTTCTATTTATAGAAACTTAATTAAATAAGGCAACTAATCTATTATGGAAACCTTCTATATATGGAAATCTATCTATTTCAGGCAGCTAATCTAATCATGGAAACCTTCTATATATGGAAACTTATTTAATTAAGGCAGCTGATCTATTTTTGGAAACTTTCTATTTTTAGAAACTAATCTATTTTAAGCAGTAAATTCTATTTTAGGAAACTTTCTATTTTTGGAAACTTTCTATTTTTGGAAACTTTCTATTTTTGGAAACTTTCTATTTTGGTAACTTTCTATTTTTGGAAACTTTCTATTTGTTGGAAACTTTCTATTTTTGGAAACTTTCTATTTTTTGGAAACCTGCTATTTTTGGAAAGTTACTTATTATTACACAGTAAGTATAATAATACATGAAATACCAGTAATACTTAATCAGATTAATCAGAATACTAGATAAACACAGTTTAAGGCTTTAAACAGTGAACCATGACCTAAAACATACCAAATCAGCTAAAATGAGACACAAAACCCAGTACGTAATCAGTGAATCGATACTTATACACGTGTGTATTCATGTAGCGTTAGTGATCCAGAAGTAGGAGTCTTTCTTCCGTTCATTCACTGGACTTGAGGTACGGATTCCCGTCCTTTCAGTATGGACATTCTTTCCTTATTAGGATTTCCCCGTATGCAGCCAACTGTTTTCCCCAGCATTTGTTTTATTGTTTTGAACTGCTTATGTTAATTTAGCATAATCTATAGCCATATACAAGCATGACCAGTTTCACCTAGTTATGGAGGTACCATAACCATAGCATTGGAGGCACCGATGTTATGACTTCCCCACGGCGGAGTGATTGCTCGTGGCGTCCCTTTTCAGTTTTGGCCATATTATTATATCAGGTGGGGCGTATGGGTGCATCCTAGTTACATGTTTTATTCAGTTTATCATGGTGAATGTGGTGTGTGCCTTGCATCCTTCACAAGGAGTTGATCCCTCCTACCCAAACCAGTATATTAATTAGAGGCAGCCCCTCTAATCAGCATGATGAGGTCACCCCTCCAAGTATTCATGCACGTGACCTTTTCATGACCTATATGGGCTATGGTATATTTATGTTAAAACAGTTTTCATAAGATAAACATAAGGCTTTTCAAACTATAAAACCAGTTTTCTCGATACTTAACCAGTCTACTCAGAACTTAGTCTTCCGCTGTTATATGTTACATTCTTATCCTATTTCATGCTATATTGTATATCCGTGCACTGAGCGTTTTGCTCAGCCGTTACTTTCCTTTCCATGTCCCAAAACGGCAGGTACCCAAGACTCGAGCATTTGGAGGACATGCATAGGATGGAAGCTGCCATAGACTTCTTCTCCTGTTTCCTTCATATATTTATGCTTGTTTAGTCTTTCATTCAGTTCATTTACTTTATTATGTTTTGGGCTTATGTTTGGGAACCGATGTTTGATTCCGGTTTCCCTATGGTCATGTATGTTTTACTACATATTACCTTGCATGCTTTGATGACACGCCATAATTACGCGTGACATTCCATTTATCAAAATGGGGTGTTACAGTTCGTAACCATCTTGGGGGAAAACCGTGTATTTTTTAGTACTTAGTTCAATCTCCAGGGAGAAGTATTCTACAAGCGTGAGAAGATTTGTTGCTGATTTCTTATATGTTCCCCCAAACACATAATCATGAATACCAAAAATGTCAAGGTAGTAGTTACTTGGTGTGGTCTGCTTCTTCTTCTATAAAATTAGCTTAAAGCCCCTACCTTAGACAATATTAGCTTAAGGTCCAATCCCGGTTAACCCGACTAACCTATTACAGTACAAGACCTTTAACGACTAAGATGACCTATTACATTCTTGTTCGACTATATAAAATATAGGGCTAACATCTATTTTCAAGTTACTTGTAATCAGTTGAGTTCATCGTTTTAAAGCAATTTCATTATTATAAGCCGTCTAAATCTTTTAGTTTTTCAAGTAAATTTGAGTAATAAGCTCACAAGCTCAAAAGAGCTTGAGCTTATGATAAGTTTACATTTTCAGTTTTCTTGATCTTAATCAGTATAGCAGTACAGGAATTCAGATGAGTATTCAGTTTCCTTTTTATCTTCATGGATCAAGATTTTAAAGGTGACTAATATGCAAGCGTTCATATCAGAAGCTGTGGTAGCCTAAATGTGATAAGGTGTTGATGTATTATTGGTTTCAGAAGGCCTTTGGCCTGGTTAGTTTTGGTTTAACATCTATGTTAGATCAGAAAAGTAGATAGCAGCTATCGCCCACAACGGAGGCCTTGGATGTTTGGTAAATTTCATTTTCTTTCTGCATTTTTAATGTAAATCTGCTTCTTGTAATTGTAATGTAGAATAAGTACTGGCAATCTGATTAATCTGTTCAATGTTTGCTTAATTTGTCTTAGTGAAAATGCTTTAGTTTTTCTTAACTTTGTCTATAAGCTGATATAGGAGTGTTTGGCACTAATAGATTAAGGTTGTTCTTGCTGAGTTTTGATAAAAAAAACACTATGAAGAACTAGAATTATTGATTAGTGCATTCTCTTTTAGTTTAGAGGTTATTCATAGAGGTAAATCAGTGGAGATTGTATTCATTTGTAGCAATTACATGTGCAGATAGAAGTACTACTTTGAACTTGTTCATTACTTGTGAATTTGAGTTGTTCTTTATGATTCACAGTTTAAAAGTAATATATTAGTTTAAGTAGAATATTATAAATAGTTGTTAGAATTCTTATGGAAGTTCGTTTGCTTTAGATTCAAGTTTCACTAGTTGATTAGGATAAATTGTACTCTAGTTATTATAGCTAAAGAAACTTTTGATAAACTGACATAAGCTTGTTCATAAAGAAAATAAATTTTCGGAGAGTAGTAGTGAGATTCGATCATTAGATCTGTTCACTATAATGGTACGTAATAGTACGGAAGTTAGGTTAGTTTACATTTCTATTATTCTCCATTTTAATGTCGTAGGCTGCGTTAGTAACAGTCCTTAGGTGGATGGTTATTAGGAGTGTTATTAAGTAATTAATATTAGACTTGTTGGACCAATTCCATTTTCACGTGGACTTTTATTTGCATTTGGACTATTATACTTTGTTTAGCCTGCTTTATTTTCGTTAATTAAGCCAACTGTCATTTTAGTATAATAATAATAATAGAATAGAATAGTAGTATAGTTTTCTCGATTTTGTTGTCGTTTATAAATTCTGTCAAAAGTAGATATAATTCCAAATAATCTTCCGTTAACCAAAAACAACTAAAGTCTTTACGTGAAAACCCGATTTCAATTCGATACGAGTCGAGAGAAAAACGATTCTAAAAACGAATATCAAAGAGATAAGGAAGGTAAAGATCAAACCAAACACCAAGGATTTATACTGGTTCGGCAACGAAGCTCACTCCTCGTTCCTACTCCACTCCTCGAGTACTCCTTACTCGAGAGTTCACTAATTAACAAGCTCCTTAAGGTGGATAAATCATACACGTCCCTTACCCAATTTCTGACTCTAAGATAAAAGACGAGCCCTAATCTTAGCTAGGACCAATCTACACCAATATACTTTGAGGCCTAAGTATTAACCACAATACATACACAACTTTCAAATTTACACAACAATTTGGATCTTCACAATTACACAAGAATGAAAATAAAGTTTGATCTTCATTGGATCTTGAGGTAGACATAACACTTCAAGGATGAAAGTGTTCTTCTATTTGCACTTGAGAGGATGAGAGGGAAGAATAAATATTCATTTCTAAACAAGTAGTAATAAACCAAATATCCAAGTATTTGAGTGATTTAAGAATGTGGATTGAATCTAGAAATTTGTGTGCAAAAGAAGTGAAAAGAAAATCGGGAAATGGTCCACTATTTATAAGGCAATGTTCCAACGGCTCTTTCTGAGCGCGGTTCTATAAAGCCTCGGTGGTAAGATATCACTAACGAACCACATATGTATTTTAGGAACCGCTGGAGTAGACTCCGCTCCCTTTTTGTCTTTTAGTGGGTAAGTCACATCTAGTGAAGTTTTTATCCTCAAAGGATATTCGTAAACCATATGGAATATGCCATTTTCAAATATTCAAATTTCTAATTTAATAAAACATTTTATTAAAAATAAAGTTTATTAGAAACTTTTTTCACTTAAAAATAAAAGTGAGTTTTAAGAAAAACTTAATCCTCGATCACTTGGTTAGGTTAAGAACTTGTTTATTCATACCTTAAGTGATAATGGATGAAATGAAAAAATACTTGAACTCAAGAATTCGATTTTCGTTATTTTCGTAAATGCTTGTTTTTATATATTGTCGTAATCAAAGCCAAGAGAGACCAAAAAATACAAGTAATGTTTTTAGACATCATTGCATTGACAATCTCCTCCTTTTTGATTCCGACAATACATAAACTCAATCAACTATGAATACAAGATTTTTGAAGATATGTTTGTTTCATTTCTCCCCCTTTGTCGAAGCAAAAAGGTAGCAAAAGTATTTGAAGAAGAGAAGAAACGGAATTTGCTAATGCTCCCCATTGGTGCTTACTCCCCTTTGCTTGGGGCACCTAGGAATCGAGTTATGGTGACAAACTACATAGAAGGGTTAGAAGAAGAAAAGAAACACCCAACAAGATATAGAAAAGGTCACACAATAAAAGAAATAACAAGAGAAGAGATAGATATCCAAGATCCATAAGAAATCATGTTAATCCAAAAACATGAAAAGATACAAGGAAAAATAAGTCATAAAACATGTATGAAACACAAGCCTAAAACATAAGCATTAATCTAATCCTAGTTACACTAGAATTCTAAAATTTGCTTTAAATTTGATGTCTTATTATTAAGCAACCCACATCCTTAATTAGAAGAAGAAGTAGTAGCGGAATGTGGTGGTGGAGGCTTGTCAATAGTCTCTAGTCATAGTGGAGAGGAGGCTTGACTAGGAGACTCTTGATGTAATTCAACTCATCATAGATATGAGACATGGAAATATGTTGATATTGACAACAATGACAATATGTTTCATGATGCATGACATTATCATGTGATGGAGGTTGAACACAAAAGGGAAGTGGTGGAAAAGAATAGTTTCCAAAATCAATTTTCTTAGAAGAAAAAGAAATTTTATTGAATGTGTCCTTGGGTGAATTTGGATTGAAAGGAATTGGGTAAAATGGAGGAGAATCAAGACATTCATTTAGTGAATAAGACATTTTGATTTGAGAAATGGATGCAAAATGCTTATGGTTAAGTAGAGAAACCACAAGATATTTTGAGAGTGGTCAAAGGCTTGAAACAAATATTCTAAAAAGTGTTGGAGCAATTTTGGAGTTTCAAAAAACCCGAATCAGTAAGATTCTGCCCGCGGTTCATTATCTGTACCTGCGGTTTAATAATTATATTGAGCCACTAGATAATAAAAGAACCGCCCATAGAGGGTGTGTTTTGGTGGACAAGGAGAATTTTCTAGTTCAGCAAATCTAAATTTTCTAATCTAACTTATCATAGAATCATGCTTAAGAGAAATAAGAGACTAAGAAACACACAAGAACTCAGCATACACAAGTTTGATCAAAATACATAGATTTTAAAGTAAAATCGATGTTGGAGGTGTGATTATCTAGACACATAGTCATGACACATTGATAATTTATAGTTCAATGTTTTTCTCGCTATATTTGAGTGACTCATACATATGAATTATGTATGCTCAATATCAATAGCAAGAAACCATGAAAAACGTTTTTAGATTGATTAACAATGCAAAAACATTTCTCGACCATTTTCGAAAGAACTTTGAGATGTTTGAAAAAAAGAAGAGAAATTTTCAAAAAGACTTTAAGAGACTCAATGACTCAAAGATAGAAAAGCCTCAAAAGAGAAAAGACTCGATAAAAGAAAATGCGCAATTAAGGTATATGTTCCATTAAACCTAGACCTAGACGCAAATAATTAGTGGTTCCCTCTTAAGTGGCTTAGTGGGATGTCGGCTACGTTTTCTACCGAGTGTACCTTCTCAATCGAAATGCTCCCCTTTTGAACATTATCCCAAAGTAAATGGTGGCGAATCTCAATGTGCTTAGTTCGCGAATGTTGCACGGGATTCTTACTAAGGTCTATTGCACCCTTATTATCACACATGATGGGAACATAATTGAGTGTAATCCCGTAATCAACAGGCGCTTGCTTCATCCATAGAGCTTGTTGACAAGCTTTACCGGCACTCACATACTCGGCTTCCGTGGTGGATATAGCAAGAGAGGTTTGTTTCTTAGAGAACCAAGAAGTTAAACAACAACCCATGAAGGTACAAACTTCGCTAGTGCTTTTTTGGTCCACATAGTCTCCCACATGATCCGAGTCTGCGTATACTATGGTTTCTGCGCTGGTCTCTTTAGGATACCATAATCCTGAATGTATAATGCCTTTAATGTAACGGAAGATACGCTTAACCATTTCAATATGAGAGGTTTTGGGAGCCTCTTGGAAACGTGTACAAAGGTAAACACTAAACATGATATCCGGTCGACTTGCCTTTAGGTACAACAAACTACCAATCATACCTCTATATTTGGTGTTGTCTACTGACTCACTATCATCATCTACGGTGCGTTTAGTATCTTAGTCCATGGGGGTCTACATAGGTTTAGATTCTTATAATCTAAATTTCTTTTGCATTTCGATTGATTAAAGAAACCACCATCGTCCATTTGTTTAATTTGGAGTCCTAAAAAGAAGTTAAGTTCTCCCATCATGCTCATTTCAAACTCATCATGCATGATTTTGGCAAATTCATCACACATACTTTCACAAGTTGAACCAAATATAATGTCATCAACATATATTTGTACGATTATGAGGTGAGAACCTTTCTTCTTTGTAAAGAGTGTATTGTCTACCATTCCCATGCTATACTCATGTTTTACAAGAAAAGCTTTAAGTCTATCATACCAAGATTTGGGTGCTTGTTTAATACCGTAAAGATCTTTCTTAAGGTTTTAAACATGATCCGGTTTCTCAAAATCAATGAAGCCGGGAGGTTGAGCCACATATACCTCCTCACTGATCAAAACGTTAAGAAATGCACTCTTTACATCCATTTTTTGAAGCTTAAAGTCTAAGGAACAAGCATATTCAATCCCTTCTTGTTGATTATAGCCTTGAGCTACAAGTCTAGCCTTGTTACGAGACACAACACCATTCTCATCTAGCTTATTCCTATACACCCATTTGGTTCCTATGATGGTAGTACTTCTAGGTGAAGGAACAAGTTCCCAAACGTCATTACCAATGAATTGATACAGTTCTTCTTGCATGGCGATGACCCAACTCTCATCCATCAAAGCTTCTTTAACATTCTTTCGTTCAATCAAGGAGACAAAACAAAAAACGTTACTTTGATCTTGGACTTGAGATCTAAGGATCCTTTGATTAAGGTCTCCTGTGATGTTTTCGAGAGCATGATCCTTAGACTCCTTAATGTTTACTCCCTTTTCAACATTAAGGTCTTCAACTCCTTGTTTTCTAACCTCTTTGGCTTTAACTATGTCTATTTCATCTAATCATCATCTACCAAAGGTGGTGTCTTAGATAAAAAGGTGGAGTTTCATCGAATGTCACATTGAGTGATTCTTCAATTACACCTGAGATTCTATTAACAACTATGTAGGCTTTACTTGTTTGGGAATAACCTAAAAATACATTCATACGACTTTGGGTCGAAGTTAGTAAGGTAATCTTTGTTGTTGAGAATGAAGCACTTGCTTCCAAACACCTTAAAGTATTCTAATGAGGATTTCTTACCTTTAAGAATCTCAATGGGGGTCTTACCTAGAAAAGGTCGAATAAGAATTCGGTTGAGAATATAGGTCGATGTGTCAACGACATTACACCAAAAAAATTTAGGCAAGGATTGTTTTTTTAGCATGGTCCTACTCATCTCTTGGATAGTCCTATTATTCCTTTCAACTACCCCATTTGATTGTGGAGTACGAGGAGCCGAGAAGTTATGGGTAATACCATGAGCTTCACAAAAGGCACCAAATTGCACTTCATTATCAAATTCCCTACCATGATCCGTCCTAATTGAGACAATTGGACATCCTAATTGATTTTGGATCTTCCGACTTAAGATTTTGAAATGATCTAAAGCTTCATTCTTATTATCCAAAACTAGTCAAAGTGAATCTAGAATTATGACAACTCGGGTTTTGACGAGTTAGTTGGCATCGGTTGACTTCCATTTATGTGTTAGATTGTGTGAACAATGTGATTTTTTTATGTGTTTTTATGTGTGCTATTATGAAGGAGAATGAACGATATGAGGTACATGATTTGTAAATCATGGTACGGGTTGGATATGAAATATGGTGAATTGAGATCAAGGAATTTGATAAATTAAGGGGTTTTATAAATAAGGAAATATTTTGTACAAACAAAACTTAGACAACATAAAAGTATAAAAAAAAGTTTTGGGACGGTGGGTCTTTTAAACCAACGAAAGAAAAAAAAGGAAAGTTAATTGGCTTGGACTAGGATTTGGGGTATTAAACAACCTTTGTAAAAAAACATACATCACGCAGGGGAGAAAAAAACGAATGGAGGAAGAAAAAAAAGAGAAGAGAAAAATTAGGGTTTTTAAAATCTTGATCTTGGATCAATTAAGGTATAATTATGTTTTAATTTTTGTTCTTATTTAATAAATTATGTTAGAATCATGTAATTAATCATGTGATGGATTAGGGGTTTTAATTTTCTAGAATTAAAATAAATTAGTGCTTGAATTAAGTAATTAATAAGGGGTTTTTAGGGTTTAAAATCAGATTAGGGTTAATTCAGCCAGAACGTCGCTCATCTGCCAGAACCGTCGCTAAACTGTCACAGAAACCGTCGCTAATGTCTAGGCAGATTTTGGGTAAAATCATTTTGATCATAACTTATTTGTTTTAAAATATTTTTGGGTGATTCAAAAGCCTAAAGTTATGTACTCGGAGCCTACTTTTCAAATATATTGATTTTATAGTCGTGAGGTTAGTAGCTTGGTTGAATTCTTTGTACAAGTGTCGGGTTCAAGGTAAATGTTTGGAAAACAAGGCTTAAACTCGTATTTTGGGTATTTTGGGTATTTTGGGATATTGGACACTTAGAGGGTTAACATGAGGCTGTTTTGGGATAGTATTTGAGATGTATCCATCATAGGGATTGTTACATTGATGGAGGATTAGAGTTCGGGAGTCAATGTTGATGTGTGTTAATGTGTTTTCTTCTTTAGATAATTGTGGTTTGTGAGAAGACTTATGGATTGCTTTTCGCAAGGTGAGTTCATAGTCCCATTTTTAATGATTCTTAAATGTTTTACTTCCAGTATGGGATGGAAATGATACTTGTGTGGGTTAAGATGTTGTGAATATTTTTAAGTGGTGTTGTGATGGACATTAATGTGCTTATTGTGTTATGATGTGACTATGGCTTGAATTGTATGGTTTGGTACATCGTCTCTTCGAAGGAAAGATATCTCAACGGGGATATGAGTTCAGCTTCCATGTTGGTGTGGGAAAGATCCAGATAGTTGCGCATTGTCTCTTTGATTGGGGCAAGATACCTCTTGAATGGGGTATAGGTTGTTGTGCATCGTCCCTTTTGTTTGGGGCAAGATACCTCTTGAATGGGGTATAGTATGTTGTGAGAATTATGGTCATGACTGGTAATTGATTTAATTCTTGTTTGTAGTTGCATTGCATGATAACCTCATTATGGTCCATTACTTTTGAGATGTCTTGTTTAATAATTTATTCACAGCAGTGTGTCAAGGATTTTATGTTGTGGTAGTATTCCAAACCTATATTCTCACCAACTTTATGTTGACATATTTTAGTATCATTTTCAGGTGAGCTTAGAGGTGATAGAAGCTTTAGAGAGACCTTAGGATTGCATTGCGGAGTTTATGTTTATTTTTTTTTATGTTGTGCACTATATGAGATTATTGTATGTTTATGGCGTTGTCATAACACTCCATTTTATTATATGTCATCTTTTAGTTTATTCTCTACTGTGACATCATTGTGTTGTGACTATGTCCATGAAGTTTCACCTCGCGGTTCCGTCGAGGCGGGGGTGTTAAAGAATGGTATCAGAGACAATGGTTATAGAGAATTAGGTGGTTTAACTTAGACTATAACCTAGGAGTCTTGGAAGTAGTTGTGCTTTAAATTTTAAGTCGAGTAGTGATGATGGTAGGATGCGAGTATATCATTTTATTATGTTTTGTTTTAGGATCCTTTGCAATTGATGTTCTTTTGAATATTGTTGATTTTTATTTATGATGACTTGTTTCGGATTAATTTCTTGTCTATCTTGTGCGCATTTTCCGATATTATATGTTTGTTTTGAATTTTAGTCTAGTATGGATTGAACCATAGTCGTCCATACTTAGTCATATGTTTCTTTCTTTTCGAATTTTAGACTAGTATGGATTGAACCATTTTTGTTATATTAATTAGATGTTGCGTGTACGAGTGTAATCGGCATGTTGTCTTACATTGTTTATGTGCTCATATTCATCTTTACTACCTATCTTTCATATGGTTGTAACCTTAACCAAACGCACCTTTTAACCATTTGATAAGTATATCTTTAGAACTTGTGACACTCTAGAGGTAATTGTTTTATATTCTATAACACCAATCTCATGGAACGAATTGGACTTACCTCAACACTATACATGATAGGGTATACTTGCCCGTGTTTGTGTTTCTAGTCAATTGTGTGGTAATATCTTGTAATAAAAATTTAAGACTTACGAAACGAACATCAAGTTTTTGGCGCCACTGTCGAGGATTGATTTTTTATTAGTTTAAAATATTCTGAAATACTTGGTAAACATAAAATTTCTAAACACGCCATACAGATTTCTGGCAATCTGAAAAAGTTTTTAAAAAAACAGTACAAAAGTGCGCCGCACATTTGTGTCGAATTTACAAAAATGTTGGTTGAAACGATTCCAAAACACCAACAAAACCTTTTACTCTCAACACTTACTGCTGAAAACATGAGAATTTCTTTGTGTGTAGTTATGCTTTTTGAGCCTTTGTGTTTGTTCATATTACACTTAAAGAAAAATAAAAAATATTTGCTTTGAAAATTTATTTTCTATTCAATTTGCTCTTTGGTAGAATAATTTTCTTCGGTATGTGTTATTTGATATTTATCATAATTTTTCTGAATTTTTCTAAAATTTTAGCTATAATAAAAATACAAAAATATGAGAAAACAAACGATAATGAAAAAATGGCTTTATCTTACAAAATACTTATGGGCGTACTGCTAAACTTGGTCATGATTTCTTATTTTGACTATTTGTTAAGAAATTGCTATGAAAAATGTCTTATAACTCGGGTTGATTGGTTTACAAGTTGTAAAGTTGTGAAAAATATTTCTATCGCAGAAAGTGCGCCGCACATCTCAAATGTGCGACGGCTTTTCTGTGTCGCGTAAAAGTGCACCGCACATCTCAATTGTACGTCGCACAGTTGGAGAAACAAAAAGGTGAAATAGCTTATAATGCACTCAAATCGAGATATTCATTAAAATTAATGTGGTGCCTAAGAACTTTAGGGTATGAAATATCATTTGGATTTAATGGCACTAATATACTAATGTTTCTTTTGATGTGTTATTCTTTAAGATTGAGATGGATCCAAATACTAGCTTGGGTAGACTATGCTTAGGAGTGGATGAGCATATTAGTCTCAATGACAAAATTGAATGGGAAGGAGAATGGACAGGTTCTGAATGTAAGGACTCGGTCGATAGTGGGATCCAAAAGGTCTTGACTTTCCATCGTTTGGTAGATTTAACACCTAGTGAAAAGTATTTGATGCCTTACCATGTGGAAGGAAAACTTGCTTATGATGGGCAAGGAGATTTGGAATTGGAAAGAATCTTGATTAGTAACGAATTTGTAGTTGAGCTTGGCTTAACCTACAAAACTCACAGTAATGGAGTCAAAGAGATAGATAAGAAGTTCATTGTCATGATTAAAGACGAATTGTTTTTCGTTGAATTCTTTGTTAATCCGGAGGAGGAAGATTGTGAATCGTGTGTAATCTTTGGGATATCTTTCCTAAAGCAAGCTAATGCACAACTTGACATCACTTGTGGCATACTTACTTTATGGCCGAAAGTGAATGAAAGCTTGGACTTTGAAGAAATTGATGCAATACTTGACAACCTAAATTTTGATGATTTGGCACCTATCGAAACCGAGGAAATCGATGCTCCTAGATTTGTTTGTAGCATGGGCAAAAACAAAAAGAACAAAGGTAAGAAGCCCGCCCACGCTTACAAGTTGAACTATAATGGTGAAGGACCATCACTCACCATTAACAAGCCTTTAACTAGAGAAGAGCTATCAATGGAAGAATTATAGGAAGATATTTAAGAAAGAGTCATGTTGTTGAATATGAATCGACCTATCATCGAAACTTTGAAATATAGTGATAATAATAAGATGATTGTTGATGGAGTTTTGCTCGATAAATTGAAAGTTGAAGATGGATTAACACTGGAGTATGAAGATGTAGCTATTTAAATACTTCGTGAGATCAAGGTAATCCTTGAGAAAGTAGATTCGGGTTACTTTATCCTACCAATAAGGTTGGAGGGTAAAACTACTTATAATGCTTTAGTTGATACTGGTTCGAATGTTAATGTCATGCCATATGGAATATTTAAAATGTTAGATGTTGGTAGAGTCAAACCGAGGTTTGATTGTATCAAAATGCTTGATCACTCCTACGCGGAAGGATTTGGACAAATGCTTGGAGCACTTCCCGTTTCATTGAAATACAAAGATTGACAAGTGGGGAATAAGCGAGAGTTTGAAAACATTGCTAAAGATGGAGATAGTGAATGGCATTTTGCCATGGTTATTATTGATCCATGTGGAAAGAGGTACGAGAATACGAGACAAAGGACACCAATAGAGAGGTCTCGGGACGTTACACGGAGAGTGATATCATGTCACCTCTAAACTTCTGCTATAACTAAAGATATGGAGGAAAATAGGAGTGCATCATTGGCTCCTGTTTACTCTTTGCATTTTTATCTTTTTGTTTGTAGATAACTAATAACTAGGTTTTTGCCCAGTATAAAAATATCGTTGAACTAGACTTTTCAAATTGATAATAGTTAACAGTGCGACTCAGTCGTCTTTTGGTGGAAAACAAATAGATTGGTCGTTGTAGTAAAGAAAAATGCAAAACTTTAAAGTAAATGACGATAATTAAAGCTAAAACTAATTAAGAAGTAAATGGTGCAATATTAAAAACTTTAAAAGGTAATTTAATTAAAAGACAAAAATTAAAAT
The DNA here is from genome assembly GCA_025667525.1 of Glebionis coronaria. Taxonomy (NCBI): domain Eukaryota; kingdom Viridiplantae; phylum Streptophyta; class Magnoliopsida; order Asterales; family Asteraceae; genus Glebionis; species Glebionis coronaria. Next base: position 928,767 of record JANFOE010000447.1, on the reverse strand, counting down.
TTGACGAAAAGTAAATTTAACGATGTAATAAAAATGTAAACTCGAAATTTAAAATAAAGAAGAACAATTAAAATAGCACTAAAGGAAAATGGCAGGAAAATTAAATGCTTGAATATAAAACTGAGGATAAACAAAACCTGAGTCAGGATCTAAAATACTGTCACTATTCGGAATCCAAACTTACTTTGATTATCCGGAATCTGGGATGAGATCTCTATTCGGAATAAAACTGTCACTTTTATCCGGAATATCAAACTACTCGTTATCCGGAATCACCAACTATTGCTTATCCGGAATCTTGGTCAAGCCTCACTATCCGGAATAACTGATAGACGGCTTATCCGGAATACCCACAGAATTCCTTATCCGGAATCCAATCCGTCCACTATCCGCGATCCTTTGTAATCCTTATCCGGAATGCGACTTAGGCAGGTTATCCGGAATCCTCTGCATCTCCTTATCCGGGATGTAGTTTCCGTGTGCTTATCCGGAATTCGGAACAATCACCTTATTCAGAATCCCGTTTGCTGAAACTTATCCGGAATCAATGTCTGAGCCTTATCCGGAATTTCCTTCTAATCACCTATCCGGAATATTTTGTCCTTCAGCTTATCCGGAATTTGCATCCAACAACTTATCCGGAATGTCCTTATTGCTCCTTTCCGGAATAATGGGGTTTTACACAATTCGGATAAACACAAGTTTGCAATAAGCTAAAAACTAAAATTAAGCTAAAAACAATTAAGCACTTAACTAAAACTTTAACCAAAATCAATTTAAGAAAAATCAAATAAGCCAAAATTTAAAAACTTTTAAAAACACTAAATAATAAAAATATTTAAAATCAACTTTTTATAAAAAATTAACTAATAAGCACTTAATTAAAATAAGAAAAGCACAATAAGCTATAAAATTAATAAGCTAACACAATCATAAACATAAAAACAATACCAATAATCAAACAAGCATAACAATAAGCACATAAGCATAACATAAGGATTAAATCAAGAAAAGAAAGGTAGAATGAGAGATTAATTAAAACTTGATTAAAATTAAGATTCAACAATTAAAAGTAAAAGCAAGAATTAAAAGCTTACAAATTTAAGGTGCAAGACAAGAAATTAAAGGTGCAATTAAGTAAAGAACATTAAGAAAGTGCAAGTAATTAAAATGGAAGAACTTTTTTGTCAAGATAGTCAACAACTCCTAATGTGTCATTAGGAGGGTATTTATAGTGATTAGGGAGGTTAAGCATGTGTTGCTTCCTTCTTTCTTTCTTTCTCGTCTTTTCGTCTTTTAAATTCTTTGACTTTTTTCGACTTTGTCTCGGGATTATTTGAACTCGTCTTATAATTTCTTCATTAATTTATACTTGAGTTCTTCGGCTTTATTAAACTTCCGTCTTTAGACTTTTTCTTCGATAAATTTTCAGAATAGGCCTTGGACTTCCGTTCTTTTTGCATTCTTGATCTTTTGACTTCGTCTTTTGTCTTTTTCTTTGATAAAATCCCGTGAAAGCCCGTGTTTTCTTCCCTTTTCATATTTTGATCCTAAATCACAACAAAAACACAAACCACGCATAATTCCGATATTTACGACATAAAATACACGTTTTGGTTTGGTTATTATTATAATTAAGTGGTAAAAGGATAAGTGTTTTCACACTTATTAAATCCCCTACACTTGACCATTGCAATGTCGTCATGCAATGCATTAGTTATAAAGCAAGTTTTACATTTTCCATCATAATCAATCCACCTTGGCCTTTATTAGAGAGACAAAATATTTAAAGGAAGAAAATAAGTAAAAAGATCAAAAACTTACCTTAGGGTTTTGGAATGTCATGAATGATTATCATCCTCAAGTTTCACGTTCCCTATACCAAGCTTAAAAACGAGATCATTGTTATTATAAGTTAGCAAGCTACCACAAACTCATGTGGGGCAATTATTCACTTAGACTCCCTTATTCCTAGGTGTATCTCTTATATTTTATTATTGTCTTTAATGATCACGAGGATCATTGTTGACTTATTTCGATAGTTTATTTAGGCTGAAAATAAAGTGGGACGATTTAATCAATAGTTAGCTAAAGGACAAAATCTTTTAAACTGCTTCTCGGGACCTCATAAAGTTCATATCTTGGCATAACTCGCTTCACGATTTGAGACCTTTCTCGGACCGATATTTTGCAGCGACTTCATACTTCAAATCTTGAGAGACGTTCATGAAATTATGGTCTTCTCTTCATAATAGGAATTTCTTCACTTGAACTTTTTTAGAGATTCTTCATATTTGGACCGCGACTTCTTCATTTTTCTCCAATCTTTATTTGAGAATTTGATATACAACGATCCGCCTCCTTTTAGGACTTGGATCTATTTATCCTCATACCTTGTTAGGGCCTTTTTGGATTGACTTCTCCATGATCTTTACGGGAGTATTTGCTTTTCGTCGTGTGTCTCGATCCTTCATGTTGATTTTTGATAAATGATTCTTCACATCACTTGGGATCTTTAGCAACAAAATGTAGCCCTCATGCCTTGTTAGGGCCTTTTCGGACTCGCCAATCTTCGCATCCCGCTTCAATAAGTTATGCCTTGGCTATGAACTCTAATTAATACCAAGCAACTTTTAAACGATCTTCGGCTAGAAGCTAAGTAACTTTTCAAATCGTACAACCTTACTTATTGCAATTATATTTATTAACAAGAGATGGGAGAAAAAGCTCATAATCAACTCACATAAATTCATGAAAGAATACCAAACTTATAGTTGACTATCATCTCTCGTTCTCCATAATTTAAAATGTCAAAGAATGAGACTCGTGGATGCTTAGCCATATAAATCAAAGTTTTAGGTTTTCAAGTCATCAACAGGATCTTGCAACTTCTTAGACTATTTCAAGTTTAGAATTCACGTTTTAAAGTTCCCTTGATAAACGACTTTCTAGGATCAATTATAGGAACTTGCGAAAAGTTCTTGTTCTTAACCCGTAAGAGTTAAGACTTTCGCGTTTTAAAGTTCCCTATATAAATGCCTAGCAAAACTTGACTTAAACACGTTAAGGATACTAGCTAGAGCAAACTTAGATAAGTAAAATCGGATTGAGTCAAAAGATTCACAACGATAAAAAATTAAAACCACTTTATTAAACTTTATTCTAGAAAAGAAAGAAAGTAACTATAACAAAGGAAAAGACTAATAGGCCAAAATAGATCAAAAATTTTGAAAAATGTCGAAAAATCAATTTTCCGGTTAAAATGAGGACAAATACAAGGAAAAGGCCACTTAACTTCGATAGAAGTCCCCCTACACTTAATATAAACATTTTCCTCAATGTTTAAGCATGTGGAAGTAACCTCCTCTACACTTAGGACATTGTGCACTTTGTTTAAATCTTGCTAAGGAAGGGACAACTAAAGTGATTCCTATTTTAATATTGAAGAATATAAAATAAAGAATCAAAAGAGTTTAGGATAGAACCGGGAAGACGGGTACACGAAATCACGGGTCGTCAAAAGTCATCAAGAATGGATCTTTGAAAGCTCGAATCCCTGCACATGTTTAGAAAGAAAACAACAAACACATAGGAGGGTCTCCCCCTACACTTATTATAAAAACAAAAGAAAAGGATAGATACTGAGGGTTGCCTCCCGAGAAGCGCTTGTTTTTGTTAACCGAGTCGTGAGCCTGACTCGAACTTGATTACCATAGGAAGAAGCTTGAAACACATCCACCGGGATCAAATGCATGGTTTTCATCCATCAAGTAGCACAAGCTTAAGGCGAACAAGGCAAGCCAAAGAAGAATAGGCAAGGTTCCCTTAAGCAAAGATTGAGCACGATGGTAGTAAGGGTGAAGAGGTGCAAGCATATCTCCATGGTTTCCGAAAGTCTTTCCTTTTATTTCATCAGATGGATACTGAGATGGCTTAAAAATTACAATACCGGGGTCGAACACCTTTTCCTTTAGGGGAAAATAACACTCAGGTTTAGTAGTCCTTGAAGATGATCCGCTCATAAATCGCACAATCTCATCCTCAGAAGGAGGATAGAGAGGTGTCAAGACATAGGTACTGCGGATATCGGTGTCTTCCGGCTTCTTCTCCTTTGAAGCGGTTTTCTTCATATTCAAAGGAGGATAAAGACCATAATCATCAAAGTCCAAAGGAGGAGAATCACTCTCATTTGGGAAGTAAGTGTTGAGAAAAGTAGAAAAATCTTCCTCAAATGAGTAGTCATCCAAAGTAGGATCAAGCATTGTTGGTGGAGGATCTTCATCAAAAGTAGGTGCAAGGTGATCATGAGAAGAATCACTCGAGAGAGTATCAGCCTCATCAAAATCATCATAAGTGGGCATGTCTGGATACTCAGAAGTGAAATTATCATAATCATCCCCATCGGAACTAGAATCATCATCATAAGCATCATAGATCGGTGGAGAATCATAAATTGGTTGAGGATCAGAATTGGAGAGAGAATCATCCACATCATCTTGGAAAAGTGGATTATCATAGCAAGAATCGAATAGAGGATTGTTGTAGACGACAAAATCATCAAGCACATTAATCATATTGGCTGATTCTCTTCCATTTGATTTGATTGTGATCTTCCCCATTTTAAAAACTTGTGCCTCATTCCCGACTCTTAAAATGAGCTCACCTTCAGCAACATCGACTAATGCTTTTCCGATTCTCAAGAATGGCCGACCAAGTATTAAAGGAATACGAGGGTCCATTTCATAATCAACAATAACAAAGTCGACCGGAAAAGTGAAGGTGCCAACTTTAATGAACACATCTTCGGCAATACCAACGGGGTAAGCGAGATTGTGATTTGCTAGCTCAAGAGTCATCTTTGTTGGAGTAAGATCGGGTAATGATAACTTTTCCCAAACACTTAAAGGCATCAGATTTATACTTGCCCCGAGATCGGCTAAGGCAGTAAATTCTTCGGTTTGGTGAAAAGTACATGGTAGCACAAAACGACCGGGATCTCCAAGTTTCTCCGAAAGTTCTTTAAGAAGGACGGCAGAACAATTTTCATTCAATCGAGTATTAACAAACTCGGCCATCTTCTCCTTCTTATTAAGCAATTCCATAAACATCTTAACAAATTTAGGCATTTGGGAAAGAGCTTCAACAAGGCTAAAGGTGATGGTCAGTCCCGATATCTTCTTCAAATAGTTCGACACTTGAATGTCATCCTTGGTTTGCAATTTGGCCTTGTCTAAGCGAGAAGGATAAGGGATATTGGGTTTATAGGTGGAAGGTGTAGCAGGTAAAGGTTGAGTTGTTGAAGGTTTAAAGGTGGAAGGTGGTGTTGGTGAAGGGTTCTTCTTGGGTACTTCAGTAAGAGGTGGAGACGGTAATGGAGAACTAATACTAGGCGTGGGAGTAGGAGGGATAAATGGTGGTGGAGGAGGTGTAGATGGAGTAACTGGGGGAGGGGTAGATGGTCCTACAAAGGTTGCTCCACTGCGTGTAGTAATAGCACTCACATTCGCTCTCGGGTTGGTGACGGTATTTGAAGGTAGAGAGCCCGAAGTAGAGGGTTGAGGAGTTGGTAAGAAACTAGCCAGCATATTCTTCAAATCATTTGTTTGAGTGCTAAAAGAGGTTTGTATATCATGTCGAAGCTCGGATCTAATATCATTACCTTGCTTAGTGATATCTCCTTTCAAATTGATGATTTGGCTTTGTAGATTCTTGATTTGCTCTCCTTGGGTTCTCATAAAAGCTTCAACATCTTGATTAATGGATGGGGCTTGTTGAGCGGGTGGGTGATAAGGATTAGAAGCTCGAGGTGGGTTTTGGTTGCTTCTATTGTAGTTGTTGGGGTTGTGGGTTTGAGGAGAAAAACCGGGTGAAAGAAAGTTGTTAGAACGGTAACTTAGCAAGTTACGATCACCTTGAGGTCGGGCTTGATAGTTTTCCGTTGAATAGTTACCATAAGCCGCATACACGTTTTCCGGATTGTCATGAGTAGATGGACAATCAGTGTATGAATCAGGACCGCCGCAAGTCTCACAAGAAGTTCCAACAGCTTTAACTTGTTGTTGTTGATTTGTAGCCAAAAGTTGCATGTTTTTGCTCATTTCGACCATCGCGTAGGATAATTCGGTGATATCAGGGTTTGAAGAAGTCGAAGAAACATTGACTCTCGGGTTATTCCTTGAAGATGCGGATGAATCCTAATTTTTGTGATGAGTAGTCATGTTTTCTATAAGCTCTCTACACTCCTCAGGTCTTCCTTTCATAAATGTGCCACCGGCGGCTGTATTAATCGTATCACGATCACGAAAAGTTAAACCGTTGTAGAAAGTATCAATTAAGGTGACGGGGAGCATGTTGTGGTTTGGACATCGATCGATCAAAACATTATATCGTTCCCAAGCATCAAAAAGTGATTCATCGGGTTCTTGTGTAAATCCACTAATTTGATTTCGAAGGCTCGTGACCATGGATGGTGGAAAGTAGCGCGACAAAAAGCGTTGAGTCATCTCATCCCAAGTATGAACTGAATTCTTCGGAAGACGATCAAACAATTTTTCGGCATGGTGGGATAAGGTGTGTGGAAATAGGTGAAGGCGAAGAAAATCCATAGTAACTCCGGGCAACTTCATCCTTTGAGTAACGGTAATGAACTTGTCGAGGTGTTTGTTGGCATCATCATTCGGTAATCCTCGAAATAGACAAGTGTTCTGCACTTGTTGGATCATGTGATGCTTCAACGAAAACTCTGGAGCCGTGATTTGCATCGGCGCAATCGGTCCCCTCGTCCATTCATCGTTGGTTGACAAAGCTCCTCCATCGTTCGAAGGTCGGGTGGTGGAACATTGTTGTCATTATTATTGTTGAGGCGCAGTGGATTATTGTTGTTGTGTACACCAGCCATATCTAAATCTTCGCGAGTCTCGGGCTCTGATAAGTTGAAGATCTAGTACGCATACACCCGCAAAAACAAAAGAAAAAGATACCAAAGAAATATAGAATATATGTACGTGTAAAAATAAAAATAAAAATCTTTTTGGATTTTTGAAAATTTTTAGTTTTTATGGATTTTTAACAATTTTTAATTTTTATGGATTTTTGAAAATTTTTAAGCAAGAAAAATAACGCTCACGAGTGAACGGATCCCAAAATTCAACGCGTCACTCACAGAAAACCGTTAATCTTCACGAAAAGAGCCGGCAGCGGCGCCATTTAATAACTAGGTTTTTGCCCAGTATAAAAATATCGTTGAACCAGACTTTTCGAATTGATAACAGTTAACAGTTCGACTCAGTCGTCTTTTGGTGGAAAACAAATAGATTGGTCGTTGTAGTAAAGAAAAATGCAAAACTTTAAAGTAAATGACGGTAATTAAAGCTAAAACTAATTAAGAAATAAATGGTGCAATATTAAAAACTTTAAAAGGTAATTTAATTAAAAGACAAAAATTAAAATTTGACGAGAAGTAAATTTAACGATGTAATAAAAATGTAAACTCGAAATTTAAAATAAAGAAGAACGATTAAAATAGCACTAAAGGAAAATGGCAGGAAAAATAAATGCTTGAAAATAAAACTGAGGATAAACAAAACCTGATTCGGGATCCAAAATACTGTCACAATTCGGAATCCAAACTTACTTTGATTATCCGGAATCTGGGATGAGATCTCTGGTCGGAATAAAACTATCACTTTTATCCGGAATATCAAACTACTCGTTATCCAGAATCACCAACTGTTGCTTATCCGAAATCTTGTTCAAGCCTCACTATCCGGAATAACTGATAGACGGCTTATCCAGAATACCCACAGAATTCCTTATCCGGAATCCAATCCGTCCACTATCCGGGATCCTTTGTAATCCTTATCCGGAATAAGACTTAAGCAGGTTATCCGGAATCCTCTGCGTCTCCTTATCCGGAATGTAGTTTCCGTGTGCTTATCCGGAATTCGGAACAGTCACCTTATTCGGAATCCCGTTTGCTGAAATTTATCCGGAATCAATGTCTGAGCCTTATCCGGAATTTCCTTCTAATCACCTATCTGGAATATTTTGTCCTTCAGCTTATCCGGAATTTGCATCCAACAACTTATCCGGAATGTCCTTATTGCTCCTATCCAGAATAATGGGGTTTTACACAATCCGGATAAACACAAGTTTGCAATAAGCCAAAAACTAAAATTAAGCTAAAAACAATTAAGCACTTAACTAAAACTTTAACCAAAATCAATTTAAGAAAAAGCTAATAAGCCAAAATTTAAAAACTTTTAAAAACACTAAATAATAAAAATATTTAAAATCAACTTTTTATAAAAAAAAATTAACTAATAAGCACTTAATTAAAATAAGAAAAGCACAATAAGCTATAAAATTAATAAGCTAACACAATCATAAACATAAAAATAATACCAATAATCAAACAAGCATAACAATAAGCACATAAGCATAACTTAAAGATTAAATCAAGAAAAGAAAGGTAGAATGAGAGATTAATTAAAACTTGATTAAAATTAAGATTCAACAATTAAAAGTAAAAGCAAGAATTAAACGCTTACAAATTTAAGGTGCAAGACAAGAAATTAAAGGCGCAATTAAGTAAAGAACATTAATGTGTCATTAGGAGGGTATTTATAGTGATTAGGGAGGTTAAGCATGTGTTGCTTCCTTCTTTCTTTCTTTCTCGTTTTCTAAATTCTTCGATTTTTTTCGACTTTGTCTCGGGATTATTTGAACTCGTCTTATAATTTCTTCATTAATTTAGACTTGAGTTCTTCGGCTTTATTAAACTTCCGTCTTTAGACTTTTTCTTCGATAAATCTTCAGAATAGGCCTTGGACTTCCGTTCTTTTTGCATTCTTGATCTTTTGACTTCGTCTTTTGTCTTTTTCTTCGATAAAAGCCCGTGAAAGCACGTGTTTTCTTCCCTTTTTCATATTTTGATCCTAAATCACAACTAAAACACAAACCACGCATAATTCCGACTTTTACGACATAAAATACACGTTTTGGCTTGGTTATTATTATAATTAAGTGGTAAAAGGATAAGTGTTTTCACACTTATTAATAACCAATAAAACGGAAGTAAAATCTAAGAGTCCTAGATGTTTTAGGATAGTCTTAGAAGAAAGGAATGTTTTCCCTAGTTGCCTTGTCATTTTTCTTTCATGAAATCTGTTAGAAGTACGTTTTTACGTATTTAGGAAGATTCCGTCACTCCGACAATATATTAGTTAGTAGCTCGTAGTCAATTTATCTTTATATTAAACTAACACGCAAAAGCCCGGTCCATGTCATGTATGGCCGGCCCAACATGTAAGCCCAAGCCCATCACAAGGCTTGGGTATATAAACCCTCTCCTTTGATGGAGAGGGTGTGGTTCACTCTTATTTTACACATAGTGAAGTGTGTTTCTTCAAACTTTATCTCTCTAGGTGTGTGTGTGATTCTACCATCTTTCTATCTCTAATCTCTCTCTAGATTAAGCAAGATTTACATAATCCTACAAATGGTATCAAGACCCATGGGATGATTGTCTCGTTTACGTGTTTGTTTTATTGATTTCGTGTGTATTTTTTATCTAAAAACCCACGTCCTAATTTTTTTTTGTGTTTTTCGTGGTTTGATCCTTACCAATATCATCTACATAGTCGTGGTAGTGATTTGGTATATTTGTTTTGGTCAAAAACACAAACATTTTGGGCGTTTGGATCATTTTTTAGTGAAAAATCGTACTTGAAGCCTTTGATATCCGAGATCCACTTTTTCAGGGATAATTTCGCAATATTTGAAATATTGCGGAATTGAATCACTCTTCATATTGCGGAATCGAATCAATCTTCATATTGCAGAATCGAATCATTCTTCATATTGCGGAATCGAATCATTCTAAAATATTGCAGAATTGAATCATTCTACATATTGCGGAATATAATCAATCTTCATATTGCGGAATCGAATCAATCTTCATATTGCAGAATCAAATCATTCTTAATATTACGGAATTGAATCAATCTTCATATTGCAGAATCATACTTAAGTAGACATCGCGGAATCATTCATTCATATTGCGGAATCATACTTGAGTCCACATTGCGGAATCATACTTGAATTTCACATTGCGAAATTGAATTACCTGATCATTGCGAAATCATTGGAAAATTTCATGATTTTGAAAAAAAACGTGATTTAGAAAATTTCGTTCGTGAGTAATTTTGCATTGGAATTTTTGGTTTCTCAAGAAGACATTATTAGGGGATTTCAACATAGTTTCTCGACTTCAACACATGAAAGCAAACACATTTACTTTCTCTCATTGTTCGATCAACGTTTGTAAATCTTTACTTATCGAAATGGAGTACACATCTCTTACGGATAAGTCAATCCTCTCGGGTACGGATAATCGTCCACCAATGTTGGTGAAGACTATGTACGAGGATTGGGCTTCCCGAATGGAACTTTATATGTTGAATAAAGAGAACGGACATCTCATTTGGGCATCGGTGCTCAATGGACCATTGGTATATGGTACTGTGACGGAAGGTGCATTCATTCGTCCTCGCACAACGAGTGAATTAACTAGAGATGCTAAGATTCAAGATAAGTGTGATAAACGAGCTACAAACATCATTCTCCAAGCCCTTCCTCCAGATGTCTACAAACTCGTCAGTAAACATAAAGTTACCAAAGAGTTATGGGATAGAATTCGTGTTCTAATGCCAGGCACCTCGTTAACTAAACAAGAACGAGAGTGTAAGCTATATGATATGTTTGATAAGTTTGCCTATGTCCCTTGGGAGACTCTCAATGATTACTATTTGAGATTCACTCTATTTATGAATGAGCTCAACATTTATGGCTTGGCAATTCATACGTTTCAATTAAACACCAAGTATTTGAACACTCTTCCTTCCGAATGGAGCAAATACGTGATGGCTGTTAAATAAGCTAAGGATTTGCATCAAACCAACGTGGATCAACTTCAAGCTTTTCTTCAACAACATGAATGCCACGTAATCGAGGCTCGATTGTCAACACCTCAAGTTCATGATCCGCTTGCCATGATTGCTTCTCATCAAATGACTACTCCAAACTTGGCATATTCTTATCAACAACCATCATACTTGCAACAACTACCACACACCTATCAACAACCACAAAAATCATTTTAGAAACCATCAATGATGCCACAACAAGCATTTTAACAAGGTGTTCTTCAACAGCCATATCCACAGCCACCAACGTATCAGGCATCACCATCACAAGATATAACTTCTCCAATGAGCTATATTCCACAACAAGGATATTTTCCAATTGAAACACCACAAGCACGAGCCTTCTACTCCAATGAACTTCCACCAATTCAAGCACCGATATTTACTCCAAATGACATGCCAACAGATGTTTTAAACCATCTCACTGCCTACTTGTCAAAACTTGTTGCTACTAGAGGTTTTCCACCAACAAACAATGAGCTCCGCACTTCTTCAAATCCTCGACAACAAGCCACTATTCAAGACGGTCAAGTGACTGTGCAATCTATTAATGCAATAATGCCTAAAAACGTTACTTGCATTTTTCGGTCTCGCTTAGTTTTGATTACGACAATATGTAAGAACAAGTATTTACGAAAACAACGAAAAACGAATTCTTGAGTTCAAGTATTTTTCCTTTTACCCATTTTCACTTAAGGTATGAATAAACAAGTACTAACCTTAATCAAGTGATCAAGTGATTTAATCTTTTCTTAAAACTAACTTTTTATTAAGTGTGACAAGTTTTTTTTATTAAACTTTCTTTTTAAGAAAATGTTTTATTAAATTAAATATTTGAAAATTTGAAAATGGCATATTCTTTTTTGATTTGGAATATTCTTTCAGGATATTTTATAATCAGATAAGACCTCCACCACTAAAGGACAAAAAGGGAGCGCAGTCTACTCCGGCGGTTCCCTAGTGCCTATGCGGTTCCTTATCGATAAGGAACCGCCGGCTGAGATAAGGAACCGCGGGCAGATATAGCCGTTGGCTCTTTGTCCTATAAATAGTGGACCATTCTCAGATTTTCTCTTCACCTCTTTTGCACATATATTTTCAGATTCAAACATACTTCTTAAATCACTCAAATCCTTGATCATTTGATTGATTACTACTTGTTTAGAAGTGAATCTATCCCATCCATCCATTCCTCTCGAAGTGCAAAGAGAAGAACACTATCCTAGTGAAGTGTTGACTCCATCACCAAAGATCCTTTGAAGATCAAATCTTAGACATTTGTTTTTGTGTCATAGTTGTGAAGATCCAAGTAGTTGTGTCTATTTGGAAGTTGTGTATGTACAAAGTATAGTTGTGTAGATTGGTCCTAGCTACGATTAGGGCTCGACTTTTAGCTTAGAGTCGGAAATTGGTTAAGCAACGTGTACGGTCCACCATAAGGAGCTTGTTGTGTAGTGAACTCTCGATTAAGGAGTACTCGAGGAGTGGAGTAGGAACGAGGAGTGAGCTTTGTTGCCGAACCACTATAAATCCTTGGTGTTTGGTTTGATCTTTCTTTACCCTTAACTCTTTACATTCTTTATTCTTTGTGTATATACATTAGTTAGTATTAGTTTAGTTACACTATCATTGTTCATATTGTGCATAAGAAGATTTCACATATTTCCTCAAGCCTAAGTTTTTGAAAAATGATTTTTTTGAAAACCATCTTTTAACAAGTAAATATAAGAAACTATTCAACCCCCCCCCCCTTCTAGTTTCTACAATTGGTATCAGAGCGAGGTTGCTCAAGAATTTTTAAAGTATATTGTATTTTAAAACTGGAATCGATCTATGGATTCCAACAAGTACCTAGAAGGACTATCTTTGCAAAGACCACCACTTTTTGAAACCGATAGTTTTATTTATTGGAAAAATAGATTTGAGACTTATGTGAAATCAAAAGATTTAGATCTTTGGCATGTGATTACCAAAGGTGATTTTCTACCTTATCAATTTAATGAAGTTTCTAAAACAAAAGAATTGGTCACTTTTGACAAAACTAATGACAATACTAAAAAGAAACTTTCGAAAAATAATGAGGCTAAAATGGTGATTTATAATGCTTTACCTAAGAAAGAGTATGAAAGGATTTTTATGTGTGAAACCGCTAAAGATATTTGGAACACTCTTTTAGTAACCCACCAAGGTAATAGCCAAGTCAAAGAAAGCAAAATCGATCTTCTTGTCCAACAATATGAATAATTTGTCATCTTAGAAGATGAAACTATTGATAGTGCTTTTGCTAGATCTAACACTATTATTACTAGTCTAAAAGCACTTGATGAAGGTTTTTCTAGCAAGAACTATGACACCCCGGGTATGGTAAAAATATGCGGAAATACCCATGGAGATGTCACTAGGGTGGATCGATAGCATATAGTCCATAGAGCATAAGATAAAGAGTTAGTCAAATCAGAGTACATGTTTGTTTAAAAAAATAAATATAAATTGTCTTTAAACATGGTGAAGAGTGATTGTTTATGTTTTTCCCAAATTGAACCCCTGACGAGTCCTATGATGCATATTTCTAAGATGTTGGAGACCATGCACACACCATGTACTAAATTCATATTCCTGTGCAAAACATACTAACGGGGGTCAACATAAAGTTGGTGAATTTACAGATTTTAACAATGAATTAGTTTGGACATACATTAAGCATATAAATGACAATGCACAAAGCATTCTCACTAAAATGTAAATAACATTTGTTTATTATTAGAAACTGAAGCTTAACCTCTGTAGTCCTCAACAGATGAGGACGTAGTGTCTTACATAAAGACACCCATTCCAGTTCCAACATGGTATACGTCTGTGTCCCGGCCAAGGCATAGTGAGCATGACTCACCCAGACGGGGATGGTCAATCCCTAATAGATCTATTTATAACATTGGGCGATTTACAACAATTTAACAGTTTCAATAATAAGCAATCATAGTCAAGTTATACAATCCAGTTGTGTCCATTATGTATTTGCATATCTTCTTTCCCAAAAGGGAAAGTTTTATCAAAAGTTTATATGGGGCTGTAAACTCAACTGGGAGTAGGCAATTACTGTTTTAATACGAATATCCAATTAAAGCTCACGCCAAAGTTATGCCTAATCAGATAGTACAGTCTTAATAGATAGTACAAAGAACATATATGTATGCTTATACAGATTTTATTCAGTTCATTTATACTACGGTATTTATCTAAATAACCGTAGTTCAAGTAGCATCAATATTCATTTAACTTATCTATATAAGTTTCATTTCTAAGTAAACATAAAATGTTTAACTATTAACATCAGTTAGCATACATGTATTTATAATAATCATTCAACTTACAATTAAGTTTCTTATTTAAGTAGACATATATTGTCTTACTTAAAATATTAATTTACGTTCTCTGTTCAAGTATTATAATCACTCATTTACTATTAAATTTCATTATTAGGTAAACATAAAATTTGTACTTATTATTAGTTCACGTTCGTAGTTCATGTATTATACTCATTCATTTAAACTTTAATATTAAGTTTCATATTTTAAGTAGGGCGTAAGATGTTCTACTTAAATATTAACATTCAATTTATCCAACGTTCATATAAATTTTATTTTCTAAAAGTATATGAGTTTATGTATGAGTAATACATATTCATAATTGTTTATACAATTATTTCCTAAAGTAAATATAAATATTTTATTTTGAAAAATAAATATAATATTTTATTTAACTTTAATGTTTTCATAAATTATTTTAATATTTATAAAATAATTTAAACTTAAGAATTTATACCTTAATTCTTATGGTCTAATTATTTTAATTATGTTTTATTATAATTAAAATAGATTTTAGGGTTAGGGCTTGTTAATGTTTCGAAATATGGCAAAACTAGTCCCTCTATATTTTTAAACAAGTATAATTTTCGGATTTTACATATTTAGTACCTAGGGCTTGTGAAAGTTTCGGCTTATGGCAGATTTAATCCCCTAGTTATATCTAGGTTTTGTAACTTTACTAAAATTACAAAAACAGACCCTAGGGCTTCTTTAAGTTTTGGCAATTTACAAAAATAGTCCTTAGGGTTTTAAAATGACAAAATAACTTTTAGAAACTTCCCAAAATAGTCCCTAGGGTTTAATTTGCCACGGATAGTATTTATTAAACCCTAGACTTTTGGATATTTACATTTTTAGTCCTTGTGTTTACTAGTTTATCAAAACAAATTTCCTAAGTTACAGTTTTAGTCCTTAAGTTTTATAAATTGTCATTTTCATCCCAAAAGTTTTTCTAAGTTATATTTTATTATAAAAACTTTTATTTTAACGATCAAACTTTATATGGGCTCATTAAATGGGCTAAACATCTAATGGGTTATTTTAGTGGGCTTAAATATATTCCAAGTCCACTAATTTATTTAAATGGGCCTTTAAATCATTTATTGGGCTTAATACATCTTTAAGTCCTTTACTTAGTTAAATGGGCCTAAGTGTAATCTTAAGTCCATTTAAGTTACTAAGATTTATCAAATAGGCTTATTGGGTCCATTAAGTTTTAGATTAACATTTCATGGACTTAGTTAGTCCATTTACATTACTTTATATTTTATGTATGTTTTTACTTAGGATATTCTTATAAGCTTATTAGGAGCTTCTTAATATTTAGTTTTAAATCTAAATAGATGAATAAAACTTAAAATTTGTTTTATGTGTTATACCAAATTAGATCTAGGTGTGTTATAAGGTTACAAGTAAGTCATAAGCACTAATAGAAGCTTATATCTCATGGCTAATATTAGTTATAGCTTATTAAGGTAAGTCAAGTCTCATTTTAAGGTTGCATGTAATTTATAAGTGTTACAAACATAGATCTAGCTATGTACACATCAAGAAAATAAGTCACAATTAAAAAACATCAATGGCTGCCAAAAAATCCCTTCTTCTCATAACCTAATTTTCTTTTTCCTTTAATCCGAATACCTTATAATGATGCTGTTTTCTCGAATAATCACTGATTATTCTTGAGTTAACAAAGTCTTTATTTGGTTGATTAATTTTAGGGTAAATTAAATTGGTTTTATTTTTCGTTTTTTGGCAATCATTGTCTTGTGCGATTGTTTTGGTTCTCTAGTCGGTGGTTAATTGTCTCCTTTTCATGTGCTACCTAGACAATAAGTTTCGGTTTGTGTTTAATAGTTATTCGCATTAAGTGTTTTTTAGGGTTTCACTGTGCTCCTTCAGTATTGTTAATCGTTTGCATACACTTAATTTGTTCTTTGATTGGTGGGTCTAGATTGATTGTCGGCTGACCTTATTTATTTGCGGCTTCGTTCTTTGATTGGTGGGGCCAGTTGCGGCTGACCTTAATTCTTTGATTGCGGCTGACATTGGTGGTGCATTTAAATCATTCGTTGGCAAATATATTCATTAAATTAAGTGGTGCTGCTCATTAAATTGGTTGTTTGTTTGTTTCTGTCGGTTGACCTTTAATTTGGTCGGTTGACTTACTTGTGGTCGGCTGACCTTAATTCTTTGATTGCGGCTGAATAAGAGCAAGTTAGTCACATTCGTTTTGTTTGTTTATTTTAAGGGTTTCGAGTACTGTTTATTTAGGGTTTATTTATCATGGTTAGGGCTGTGTTTGATTGGCATGGATTCGAGCAATGAAAGTGATAAGCCATTGTTTACAGGTTGGAATGATAGGGATATGGTGTCTAATCTTAAGGTTTTAGTAATGTTAGAGGAGATATCTAATTTGTTTTCTATTCCTTTGAATACTATGCGTGACATTGAAGTGTTTGCAAATGGTGTTAAGGCAAACAAATTTCCTAAATGGTCTACCTTACCTAAGGAGACCACTATGCTTTATTATGAAGTTTTGTGTGAACGCCATCAGAATCTTACTAGCAAAACTTCTTCACTCAGTTCAGGTGGTTCGAGTGTGCACTCAGCACAAATGGCTAAGGAAATAGATGACTCTATTACTAATGTTTCCTCTTCTGGTGATGTCTTTTTGGACCTTGCAGCTAAGGCTGCAACCATTAATGGGTTGCAACCGTGTAATCTACATGAGGTTTTGAAGTTATTTGGTGTAACGATTTGCACGGTTGGTGATGCGGGTGAAGTTATGCAAGAGTTAAAAATGATGAAACATCCTTTGTGGGAATTAATCTCACATGACCGTGCTAAAGAAATATTGGAGTTACTTTGCAAATTTGAAGCTGATATGGTTACGTCTACTAATGGAGGTATTAATGCAATCTCTTCTTCGTTTAATTCTGAAAATGTTTGTGAAGGGGTTAATATCTCTATTCCTAGGAAGGTAGTTGAAAAAGTAAATACTCGTTACCACAACACTTTATATGGTTACTTTCTTGGTAAAAGGATTGCATTTCCTGTGGTTGAGTATTTTGCTAAGAATCACTGGGCAAAACATGGTCTTAAGCGTATCATGATGAATGAGAAAGGTTTTTTCTTTTTTCAATTCGGGTCTAGTGAGGGTCTTAATGCGGTTCTCGAAGGTGGTCCGTGGATGGTTCGTAATTCACCAATATTTCTTAAGAAATGGACTATGAAAACGAATCTTCTAAAGGAGGAACTAACTCGTATACCGGTATGGGTCAAGTTTCATGATGTCCCGCTACAGGTATTTGAAGAGGAAGGTATTAGTTTAATTGCTTCGTTTCTTTTTTTTTTTTTGGTAAAAGGGTAGCAATGACCCCGGTAAATAGAACCAAAAAAAGCGTTGAAGTACAAGGAATGTGGCTGAAATGCCACATTAACCGCAAGCTACAGGCAGCTTGTTAAACAAAATGTTTACGACAGGCCATAAACATTAACTAGTCTAGAATACTGGAAATATATAAACTAGACAAAAACCAAGACGATAACATAAAGTTACGAGGAAAATAATAAAATATCAACATGCGATCAGCCAGTAAGAGTGCTTGCCCCAATATGAGTATTGAGAAGATTCACCGATTCATCAAAGACGACCTCGACTCCCTCCTCCTCCTCATTATCTTCCTCGCTTACTTGAGCCCCTTCGTCAATACCAGGCATGGACAAAGATGAAAATTTATTAGATGTAGAAACACTGCTCATTTGAGCTTTAGCCTTGTTCGGACCATTAAGATTGCTAGACTGCTGTAGCTGACCAGATTTAGTATTCAACTTACTACTATTATCAGCACTCGTACTTGTAGAATCCAAGTGAGTTTTTGGGCGAAAAACAACCGTCTTACCTGCTTGGAAACCCTTGCTCAATGGAACACCTCTCGGAACTTGATTCCCCAAATTACCTTTGTACTTCTTCCTCTTGCTTTGCACTTGTTGGAACCCATCATTATCAACATGAGTTGTCACTTTTTCAACCGTTATAGGTTTAACAATTTTCGGACAAGAATCAACTGAATGACCAAAAATATTACAAGTATGACATCTAGGCGGTTTCCATTCATATTCAACTCGAATTAACTCCTTAGTACAACCCGAGCCTTCAAGATCAGGGACACCAATAGTAACGTTATCTATAAACTCCGAATCAGCATTCATCTCAATAAGACAACGAGCAAAACTACAACGACCCCAAGACTCTTTGCACATATTATCAGTAAATTATCCATCATAATAAGCTTACCAAGAAACGAAGCAATTAAACTAATACCTTCCTCTTCAAATACCTGTAGCGGGACATCATGAAACTTAACCCATACCGGAATACGAGTTAGTTCCTCCTTTAGAAGATTCGTTTTCATAGTCCATTTCTTAAGAAAAATTGGTGAATTACGAACCATCCACAGACCACCTTCCAGAACCGCATTAAGACCCTCACTAGATCCAAATTGAAAAAAGAAGAAACCTTTCTCATTCATCATGATACGCTTAAGACCATGTTTTGCCCAGTTATTCTTAGCAAAATACTCAACCACAGGGAATGCAATCCTTTTACCAAGAAAGTAACCATATAAAGTGTTATGGTAGCGAGCATTTACTGTTTCAACAACCTTCCTAGGAATAGTGATATTAACCCCTTCATAGACATTTTCATTAAACGAAGAAGAGACTACATTAATACCTCCATTAGTAGACGTAACCATATCACCTTCAAATCTGCAAAGTAACATCAGAATTTCTTTAGCACGATCAGGTGAGATCAATACCCACAACGGATGTTTCTTCATTCTTAATTCATGCATAAATTCACTCGCTTCAGCAAACGTGCGAATCATTACACCAAATAATCTCAAAACCGCATGTAGATTACACAATTGCATACCATTAATGGTAGCAGCCTTAGCTTCAAGGTCTGTTTCCTTAGCCAGTTGTGCAGAGTGCACACTCGAACCACCTGAACTAAGTGAAGAAGTGCTGCTAGTTAAATTCTTATGGCGTTCACACAAAGCTTTATAATAAAGCATAGTCGTCTCCTTAGGTAAAGTAGACCATTTAGGAAATTTGTTTGCCTTCACACCATTTGCAAACACTTCAATGTCACGCACAGTATTCAAAGGAATAGAAAACAAATTAGATATCTCCTCTAACGTTACCTCAAGAGTAGACACCTTACCCGCATCCATCCAACCTATAAATAATGACTTATCACTTTCATTACTCGAATCCACCATAGCTTCAACAAATCGATCAAACGAAACACAGCCCTAACCACGATAAATAAACCCTAAACAAAACAGTAACTTGTTTTTTTTTTTTTTTTTTTTAATCGTAACAACCACAAAGGATTAACAATACTGAAACTATACTGAAAGAGCAAAATAGATCGACTCTTAGTAACCAAACAAACAATAGACGCTAAACCTAAATTGTAAATAAAAAGCAGCCGACCAATCTCCTCCAAAGGTCAGCCGACCAAACTAAAGGTCAGCCGACCAATGACTAAACAAAGGTCAGCCGTAATCCACTTAATTCAGCCGACCATATAAAGTTGCAATAAAGACAAGGACAGTAATGTCAGCCGACCATTAATTCACTAGCAACGATTAATGCAAGGTCAGCCGACCATATAATACAGCCGACACTAAAGACAAGGATAATTAAGAAATACAAACCCTAAAAAAACCCTAAGAAAAAAAGGTAACCCAGTGAAAACAAAGAGCAAAAACACTTTCCGACAAGAAGGTTAAACAACAAAGCAACCTACAACCGTCCAATCAATTGACCAAAGATGGCCTGAATAAACGAATTGTAACAGTTAAATTGCTTCGTTTCTTGGTAAGCTTATTATGATGGATAATTATACGGATAATATGTGCAAAGAGTCTTGGGGTCGTTGTAGTTTTGCTCGTTGTCTTATTGAGATGAACGCTGATTCGGAGTTTATAGATAACGTTACTATTGGTGTCCCTGATCTTGAAGGCTCTGGTTGTACTAAGGAATTAATTCGTGTTGAATACGAATGGAAACCGCCTAGATGTCATACTTGTAATATTTTTGGTCATTCCTTTGATTCTTGTCCGAAAAATGTTAAACCTACAATGGTTGAAAAGGTGACAACTCATGTTGATAATGATGGATTCCAACAAGTGCAAAGTAAGAGGAAGAAGTACAAAGGTAATTTAGGGAATCAAGTTCCGAGAGGTGTTCCATTGAGTAAGGGTTCCCAAACAGGAAAGACGGTTGTTTTTCGTCCAAAAACTCGCTTGGATACTACAAGTACGAGTGGTGATAATAGTAGAAAGTTGAATACTAAATCTGGTCAGTCGCAGCAGTCTAGCATTCCTAATGGTCCGAACAAGGGTAAAGCTCAAATGAGCAGTGTTTCTACATCTAATAAATTTTCATCTTTGTCCATGCCTGGTATTGACGAAGGGGCTCAAGTAAGCGAGGAAGATAATGAGGAGGAGGAGGAGGGAGTCGAGGTCGTCTTTGATGAATCGGTGAATCTTCTCAACACTAATATAGGGGCAAGCACTCCAACTGGTTGATCCCATGCTGATATTTTATTATTTTTCTCGTAACTTTATGTTATCGTCTTGGTTTTTATCTAGTTTATATATTTCCAGTATTCTAGACTAGTTAATGTTTATGGCCTGTCATAAACATTTTGTTTAACAAGCTGCCTGTAGCTTGCGGTTAATGTGGTATTTCAGCCACATTCCTTGTACTTCAACGATTTTTTTGGTTCTATTTACCGGGGTCATAGTTACCCTTTTACCAAAAAAAAAAGAAAATAAGTCACAAGTCCAAAATGAGATCTAAACTATGTCTAGACCTAAAAATCAAACATAGATCCATGTACCCACATATATAGCTCACGGCTATATTTTTAGATCTTGGTATTTCCAAGATGAACACTTTAACTAGTTTTTAAGTCTTGTAAATATTTACAAAAGCACATCATGATTATCTAGGTTACATGCATGTTCCCAAGGCTACTATTATTCTAAGAAAACAATGTAAAGCCCACGGCTATATTGTTTTCTCCCAATATTCCCATAAGATCTACTAGCTTATTTCATGTATATCATGTTAAGTTAACACTTATCATTAGATCTAGGTTTATATAAGCATGCATGTACATCTAACCCATTTTAGATCTAGTGTAACCCACGGCTAAATTTATACACATAAGTTGTATTTGTGATTTTTGACATTCCATTTAACATGTTACATTTCATATTCCATCCTTAAAACTAAGTTGATAAATCATATGGTCACCAATAAATTTAACCGTGACCTTTAAGGTCATGGTTTTCATGATCTTTAAGTTGCACAAGTTCATTTCATGAGATCTATGGTTATTGGTTAACCAACGTCCCATAAACAAGATTTGTAACCCATGCAATGTTTAGATTTATAAAAGGTTTCATATGGTTTTTAAATCAAGTTTAAAACATAACACATAAGTCATAAGTTTCTTATTAAAAGATTTTGAATCATGAACATGGTTTGCATAAATATGTCGTGACCTATAAGGGCCATAGCTTTACCAAATCTTGATTTTAACATGTTATTCACTTGTGTTTATAGATGTATGATGATGCATGCATGAAGAAATGAAATAATATGATGTGTATACCTTTCTTGCCTAAATGTACCAAGAATGATCTAGATGAACAAAGAGATTTGAGATCTACTAGAGATGGTGAAGAAAACCCTAATATAAATCAAGTCGTGGCCTTAAGATTTGGCTAGGGCTTGTTTATAGTGATTCCAAGAGAATGATACTACTAATGATTTGTAGTAAAGATGAGACAAGGATCTTGGTGGATTTAATACTTGGTTTTTGGAGGTATATGGCTTTAAGCCGTATGATTGAAAGAGAAGAGGGTGAGAGAACAAGATTAGATTGCATGTATGTGAGAATGTGTGTGTGTTTCGGATTAAAGAGGGGAGAGGGAAAGGAATGGCAAAAGGTATGATTTACCTTGGTAAGACATATCATGCAAAGTGTCCCCCTTTGCCTTTCCAAGGAAACTCTTCTTCTTCCACACAAGCCTATGCCGTGTGACACTCACCAAAGAGGAGGAAGAGGATGGGCTTTGGTCATGGGCTTATGTTGGGCCTAAAACAAGAGTTCATGATCTTGGGCTAGTCCAAGAAGGTTTAGGGATGCCTATAATATGCTTACATATATATACGGCCACATACACATGGTGTAGTATATTTTTCCAATTTTTGTTAAGTGTTGTTTCATCAAATGCTGGTTATGCATTTTTACTACTTGTTTTATGTAAATAGTTTACATAGTCAAACTTATTATAACAAGTACGTATATGAAAAAAACATATGTGCATATTGGACAAGTTCACACATGACTTATAGAAATATAATACATGAGTTTGTGTTCTAAGATTTAATGGGTGAAATTTCATTACTAAAATCATGGTAAAATCATGGATTTTACAGCACCACCCCGTTATTTTATCTTTGTCCTCAAAGCTATTAAAAACGTAGTTATCTCTTAAGTGAAAGATGTTCTAAATATATGATTCGTTTCAGGTTCTCTCTCAGGCACGGATGGCGATATGAACGCGAAGTGGTCTATACCTAGGTTACTTTTGTACGTCTGATTCGGCATTAATGGAAGCTTCTATTATTACAGGTGTAATGTTGAGTAAAATACGTCTTTTAGGAAAATGAGCGTAATTAGGGCAAGTATTAACAAGTAGTTTAGGAAAACCACAAGTTATGACCCAAAGTGGGGATCGTTCACAAGGAGGCAAGTGAGTTGTGTTAAGAGATGATTAATGATGTGATTATGGTATATGAGAAAAGAAAATAGAAATGAGATAAGAAGAGAATGACAGTTACGATTATGATTAAAACTAAGACGATAAGTCGTACACGTAAAACCGTAAAAAGTGAAAAAATTAAAAATTGACCCTTAAAATTCCTAGAAAATTGCAATAAATCCTAAATTACATTAGAGTTTACAAAAAATCAAAAATCACTCAAACCTTTTATTTAATTAAATAATAATTTTTTAATGCTAATTAAAGCCCAAATAATCAATTTAATTAACAAAAAACCCAAAATGAGATTTTTTTAATTATAAACCTCTAAAATGACTAAACTTAATTTAAAACTATTTTTAAAAAGCTGAATGACAAATTACACTAGCAGGGGCTAGTTTTGGTGTCTGAGCAGTAGGAACTTTTTCCACTGCTTGACTTAATTGACTATTTGTCTTTAGTGACTTTTTTGTGGATTCAAGTTACAAACAAGGCACCCTTGTGATTAGTGAATCACAAAGAGTCAGAAACAACAAAGAAATCACAATCCCAATCAGCCAAAGAGTGCAATTAATTCAATCAATCACGAGACATCTCACAGACATGAACAATAAGCAGTTATGAACATATAAGCTGTTTAAGCAAATTTCAGCCAACCAAATTGCACCAAAAGCATACACAAGCTATAATAAACTCAAATGAACAAGTTTAAACAGGTTTCATGCAATGGTTCAAGGCCTATATCAAGATTCAAGCACACAAAGTTACTGATGAACACTTAAACAAGCAGATTTTCACTTTTGCTGTTATATTTGACCAACAAGCCAAATTCAAACACTCAAATCTTCAAACCAAGTTATATAAACTATGATTTAACACCTTTTAGCCCTAAGCATGCATATACTCTAGGTATTTCCAAAATCTTAGGTCAAAATCAATTAAAACAAGTGAGATATAGCACAATCTTTAATTCAAGGTTTAAAAGCCAATAACTTGCAGAAACTAGTACACAACCAAGTGAATAACAGATACCAACTCAAACAAAGGACTTCCAATAACACAATAACAAACTATGATTCAAAACAAGTTAACCAAACACCCTTTTATATTTTCAAATCAAGATTTTCAAATCAAAAGTATGATTTAGGTTAGCACATGCATTCACAAACAACAAAACATCAAACATGATCAGATTCAACAAGATTTGGAGCCCAAGAACAACACATACACTAGCATAACACAAATATCACAAATATCCAATTTTTCAACAGATTTTGAGATTAAGGGTTCAAACCTCATGGATGTACATCCACAACCACGTATGTTTGAGCTTATGTGCTAGTAAGAACAAGCACAAGCTTCCAATATCAAGCTGCTAAGATGGAACAAAGTTAGAAGCACAAATATCAAAAACAGAAAAGTCAAAAATCCTTGATTAATGCAACCTTAGTTCCCCACACTTGATTATCGCCAAGTTATAAGCCTCACAACACCTTGATATCATAATATCAGGGTGCTATGATCAACTTATAGCCCAAAAATTCCAAGGTTTGAACAAGACTTAGCAAAATATCAAGATTATAGGAAAATATGCAAACTTTTGCACACTCCTTTGAAAATAGGTTTTTTGATTCAAGATTAGTTAACAAAAAATAATAATAAGCAGGTAATAAGAATGGAACTTGACTTTTCTTCACCAAATTCAAACACATTTCATTACTTGAATATATGATTTACAGAATTGTGAACTAGGAAAATTCAAGAGCAAATTGTAAATGACTGAGTCCTATGCCTTATATAGGCTACAAGTGAACTAGTGAAAGTATAAAAAACGTAAAACCCTAGCTATTGAGTTTCCAGATATGCCCTTGTGAAGTTGAAAATGCTTGATCATGTGACAATGTTTTGGCAGGTTGTGGAGGTGTAAAGTTGGTGAAAAGGTGATCAAGGGTCCAAGTTAAGCTTAAGTTCCAAGCTATGATGTGGGGCGTTGGATGGCTGGCACAATTTTGGCTTCTTGCTCAAGAGTGTAGCAGGGGAATCTCTTATGGGGCTCTTGGGTGATGAGGTGTGTGTTTTTAAGGTTGGGTTATGATTAAGACAAGCTTAATCATAAATTTGGAAGGATTTAGGGGCTAATTACAAGTAATTAGTAAACCCCTAATTATGTTCATATGGTGAATAGTGCCATGTTTAATCCAGTTTGGTTTTTTTAAAAAGATGTTAACCGCCAATATTTAAACTTAATTAAATAAGTTTAAAACCGGGTTAGTGGGGTGGGGTGATGTGGCAGGGTTATGAGTTGTGATTGGTTGAGAGTGTGAGTGGGACAGGTGTCACCCACTTACTGATCTAGGTTAGTTTTGTTGTCGCCCAGAAATAGCCCTCCATTCCTTCCTTGCTTGTCACTTGTAAACAAAACTGGCCAAAACTTGTTTTTCTTTGTTAATAAAGTTTTGGTTTTCACACTTTTGCCCCAAATACTTTTCCAAAGTATTTTCACGGGTATTTCTTGCCAATTGTTGATTCTTGAAGGGCTGATTTTACATTTTCTTCATTAATCATGGTCTTGACTTGTCTTGTTGACTTCTTGGAGGACTGATTTTGACAAATCATGATTTATGAGGGACCATTTTTGCCATTTCTTCAAAGTCAAGGGTCCTTCTAGTAATTTAACATTTTTAAAGGACAAAACTTGTAATTTCTTGTAACTTGAAGGCCTTCATGATATGTTTGACTTTGAGGAGGACTAATATTGACAATTTAGTTTTGTTGAGGGACTAAATTTTCCAATTCGTCAAAGTGGTGGGCCCTTTTTGCAATATTGACAAACTTTAGGGACCAATCTTGTAATTATGAAGATACAAGGGTTTAAAGTGTCAATTCTTCAATATTGGAGGACCCTTCTTGCATAATATTCAAATCTTCAAGGGTTTGTCTTGGAAAATCCTCATTAGGGCTTGGTTCATTGTGCGGCTTCGTTTCCCGTATTCGTTTTTGCATGATTCTTGTGATCTTTTGTCATTCTCTCAATATCCGTACCTAAAATACACAAGTAACAAACACAAGCATATATTTGGCCATTTTCATGATATTTTATGCATTTAAAGCCCTTTTTGGATGATGAGACTATGTATAAAAGCAGTCTCATCACTCCCCCATACTAAACCATTGACGTGCCCTCACGCAATGCTAGAAAAGTATCGTAGCACCTCCAAAATTCATTTTTATTCACATTTATTGAATGATAAACTAGCTATACTACTATTATTACTACTACTTGCATTTTAGACATAATGTATGATTTTCATCGCAAAATGGGACGTTTACGTTCATAGAACAAGAACACGTGAATGCTTCGTTAGAAATAATTTCGTCGTTCTCGATTTTCACCCCAATTCAATGCTAAGCGTGCAACGAGATCATTGTCATTATAAGTTAGTAATGCTAACACTACTCATATGCCCTAATCACGTACTTATCCTCCCATTTTCCTAAGTTATATCTCTTATATTTTATTTTGTCTTGAATGTTTCACGAGGATACATTGTTTGACTTATGCGATGATAGAGATTTAGGTCTAAAAATAGAGTCCTAACAGTGTAACCAAGACCATCGAATTAATAACCCCTCCTAATAGACAACGATGTCAAAAAATTAAGTCAACAAGAAGGATCGATAAACACAGTTTTATAACGGTTTTGAACATGAGACTTATTACCAAGACATTTATACGCCCCCTAACGGAAGGGCCTTATTATCATAGGTTTACCTCCATCTTTTATTAAACTTCGCCATGAAGCTTTTATTATGACTTGGGTCTTGCCTTGCCTTTTATTATCCGCCTCATCGGTGGTTTTATTATGGCCAAAGACGTATATCCTCACGCTAAGGCGAATTTTGGATCTTTAAAGCTTCAAAGATTAAGGCTTTATTCACTTTCATTTTTGCATAGATTTTTGGGCCTTGTGAGCTTCAAATTGTTTGCTTGATTTAGGTGAGCACTTGAAATCTTATTATTAGGTGAACCTTTCAATTATTCGGGTTGCCAATACTTCAAAACCGTTACGCTGGCGATACCTTAATGTCTTCCCAATTTAATTACATGGAAGCTACTAGAAAAGACTAGAAACCAACAATCAAGACTAAACCGCTAAGTCAATATTTATTAAGCAAAAAATATTTACAAGCGAAGGGAGAATAAGCAAACAACAAGAACACATGAGTTTTTGAAAGAATACGAGTACTCTACGTTTAGCATAGTAACTTATAATTATCTCTATCATTTCTCGTCCTCATTTAAGAGACTTAGCCTAATAAAAAGTTAAGGAAATGAAGCTAAGTGCTCAACACGCACGGTCGAGTCAAAAATTACTCTTATTCTCGCCATCGGCAAATCTACATTCGTGTCTTCAAACACATATAAAACATGAGAAAATTTTTAAAATTTGGCCATTTTTAGCCTTATTTTGCAACAAAACGACAAAAAAGGATAAACTTTGGAAAGCGTGAAGGTTTGGCAAGGCAAGTATCTATTCACCCCCCCATACTAAAGTTAAACATTGTCCTCAATGTTTCGAGTCTAGGGGTGCAAACACCCCCATACTAGAGACGTAGTCGAATGCCTAATCTAGTATGGAAAGGGTGTAACCGTTAAATTTAAAGCCGTTTATGAAGTGTGCTATAAACCTAAGGTTAGAACATCAAAGGATATATCATGGATATTGAGCAATTCTTCCAAGCAAACGATCAAGTGCTCCCATAAAACGAACACGAGAGGCTCCAATTATGTAGATAATGATCATCTAAAATCCATAATTCACAAACAACCATGGAACAAAGGTTGGACGAGCACAAATCCCCACACGTTACTACATTAGAAAGCGATAATATGTACATAGGATAAGCATGGGACTCCCCCACGAGGCACCTCGTTTTTGATTACCGAGTCATGAGCTCGACTCGATCCCCTCAATACTAATTATCATCGGGGAAGGTGATTTGGTCGAGGTAGTTCAAGGATGGAACTTCCCCACCAAAGTAGTGCTTCAACCTATGTCCATTCACCTTGAAATTGGGGCCATCATTTTGAGCTAGCTCGATGGTCCCATATGGAAAGACTTGAGTCACGGTGAATGGACCGGACCAACGGGATTTCAACTTACCGGAAAAGATTTTCAATCGAGAATTAAAAAGCAAAACTTGATCCCCAATGTTAAAAACCCGGTTTTTAATTTTTGAATCATGCAACTTTTTAGTTTTTTCTTTATAAATCAATGAATTTTCATAAACAATATCCCTTAATTCATCCAATTCATTTAATTGCATTTTCCGGTGTTTTCCCGCGGTCTCCATATCATCATTACAATGCATTTGGGCCCAATAAGCATTGTGTTCGAGTTTCAATAGGCAAGTGACAATTCTTCCCATACACGAGCTTATAAGGAGTGCACCCGATGGGTGTCTTATGAGCGGTCCTAAAGGCCCATAAAGCATCGTCCAACTTATCCGACCAAGATTGTCGGTTTTCCCCAACAGATCTCTCCAAGATCCTCTTTAAAGCTCGGTTTGAAACCTCGACTTGCCCACTCGTTTGTGGGTGATAAGCCGTAGAAAGACGATGTGTAACCCCATATTTCCTTAGGCCCCTTTCGAATTGGTCGTTACAAAAATGGGTTCCACGATCGCTTATGATCGCACGAGGGGTTCCAAACCGAGAAAACAAGCTTTTCAAAAACTTGACTACCACACGAGCATCATTGGTGGGCAAATCCTTAGCTTCCACCCACTTAGATAGGTAATCAACGGCGACAAGAATGTACTTGTTACCACGAGATGATGGGAACGGCCCTATAAAGTCGATGCCCCAAACGTCAAAGATCTCACACACTTGGATGATATTTTGTAGCATTTCATCTTTTTGTGAGGATTTTCCTTGTCGTTGGCACGAGTCACGCGACTTCACAAGCTCATGTGCATCTCGGTAAATAGTAGGACAAAAGAAACCGGCATCAAAGACCTTCTTAGCCGTGAGATTAGCACCATGGTGACCACCCGTGGGTCCCTCGTGACAAGTGATAGGTGTGAAAACACCCATCCTTTTTACCACTTAATTATAGTAAAAACGAGACCATAACGTGTATTTTATGTCGTAAATGTCGGAATTATGCGTGGTTTGTGTTTTTGTTGTGATTTAGGTTCAAAATGTGAAAAGGAAGGAAAACACGGGCTTTCACGGGCTTTTATCGGAGAAAAAGACAAAAGACGAAGTCAAAAGATCAAGGATGCAAAAAGAACGGAAGTCCAAGGCCTATTCTGAAGATTTATCGAAGAAAAAGTCTAAAGACAGAAGTTTAATAAAGCCGAAAAACTCAAGTCTAATTTATGAAGAAATTACAAGACGAGTTTAAACTAATCCCGAGTCAAAGTCGAAAAAGTCGAAAAAGTCGAAGAACTTAGAAGACGAAAAGGCGAGAAAGAAAGAAAGAAAAGAGGAAGCCACCAACCACTCCCCTCTCCTATAAATACCACCCTCATTTGTTAGAAAAGGGTTGGTTAGTTTTAGGAGAAGATTAAGAGTAGGGTAGTTTTATGCTTTCTCTCTAAAGTTTTATGCTTTCTCTCTCTAGATTAATTTGTGGATCTTTAATCTTTAAGTTTTTGTTATTGAATCTTTACCTTTTAATCAAGCTTTTAATACATCTTCTTCTTCCTTTCTTGTTTAATCTTTCCTTATGTTCATGGTTGTGTTCTTGAGTTTTCATAGTTTTAATCAAGTGGGTTTTGATTGTTTTGGTTATTATTGTTAGTTTTGTTGATTTGTTTTGATTGATTATTGTTAGTTAATCATTAGTGGTTATTTTGGTTTAATTTTTAGATTGATTATGGTAGTTTTTGGTTAAATTCGTGCCTTGTTATTTTTACCCTGTTCTTCACTGTTCTTGCTGCCCAGATTATTCCGAATGAAGCAATTTATTCCGAATGAACAACTTATTCCGAATGAAGCAATTTATTCCGAATGAACAATTTATTCTGAATGAAGCAATTTATTCCGAATGAAGGGTTATTCCGAATGAACAATTTATTCCGAATGAAGCAATTTATTCCGAATGAAGCAATTTATTCCGAATGAAGGGTTATTCCGGATGAGAACTTTTTATTCCGAATGAAGAGTTTTCTTAGTTTATTTTAAGTTTATGTTTTTAAGTTTTAAGCTTTATTTTTCCCGCCTTTTTCCTTAGTCGCACTTTTACTAGCCTTGCCTTTAGTATAAGTTTAAGTTTGCGTTATTTACTTTATTTTCCTTTTTATTTCTCGTCATTTACTTTTCGCCAAGTTTTAATCTTGCATTGTCTCTTTTTACCGTTTTAATTTTTATCTTTCCAAGTATTTATTTTCAATTAGGTTTAGATTTAATTACCTGCCATTTACTTTAAAGTTTTTGCACTTTCCTTTTACTACAACGACAATCCTTGTTTCCCACCAAAAGACAGCTGAGTCGCACATTCTTCCCTTTCTCAATTCGAAGAGGTCGGACGATAACTTTTTATACTAGGAAAAAGCCGTGTATTAAATGACGCCGCTGCCGGCTCTTTTCGTGAAGATTAACGGTTTTTTGTGAGAGACGCGTTGGCTTTTGGGATCCATTCACTCGTGAACGTTATTTTTCGTGTCAAAAATTTTCAAAAATCCAAAAACATTTGAAAAATCATAAAAAGCATTTCTTTTTCAAAGTTTTGCAACAAAAAATATTTCTCTTTATCCTCTATTGTGTTTAATTCTTTTCTTTACCCCTCTTATTTACAATTCTTCATGGATTCGTCTTGCGTATGGTGTGGGAGACCATGCCATGGTTTTCAAACATGTCAATGGTGTACTTGTGAGCGGTGCGGTACTAATATCGACGATACACAATTTGGATTTTGTCCATTTTGTAATTCAACAAATTCGTACTTCTCCTCTTACAATACTTTCTCACCCTCTCCGGTCTATGACGATCCTTATCCTCAAAATGCACCGGATTTTTCTCCATCCCCGTGGTGCTATAAGTGTGGGGGTCCTCACGAAAGTTTTCACTGTCCAACGGGGGATCAAAATTACTATAATTATACCCCTTCCAGTTTTGACCAACCCCTGCAATACCCAATTGATCATCAGCCTCGTCACGGGATGAGTTACCAAGAACCAATTGACGATCTTGCTACAGCTTTTCAAGAACAAACGAAAGAGCTTTTACACACGCTACAAACTTGTATGGAGTCATTTTTAAAGCAGCGAGATCAGAAGAGTACTCATATCCCTGAGCTTATTATTGGCCCTTTAGGTAATGAGGAGAGCGATGACGATATTGAGGTTATTTTCGACGAGGAGGAATTTCTAAAGCAACGTAAGACTTCTCCCATTTCTCCTTCGTCTATTGCTATCACACCCGAGGAGCCCGTTGGCTCTCTCATAATGGAGGATGAGCATCTTGACATTATTTCGACAACGAAATCGGACAAATTCCTAAAGTCTAGTGTCGAGGAACTTTTCGTCATCCCAAGTGAGCCCGCGGATGTTCCTGAAAATTTGTGTGATGTACCGACTTTTGTGGAGCTTAAGGACGAGGTCGCTTCGCTAGTCAATGATCACATACTCACAAATCCACAACCGATAATTGATTCTCCCAACAAGAGTTCAACATGTGGTGAGTATGATGATTTCGTCTTCGAGCCTGAGATTGAGGAAATTATCGACCGAGAGCTAGCTCTTTTACCTCCACTTCCACCTACGAGTGAGGATATTTTTCCAATATCGGAGCCGAACTTGATGAGTTGGAACGTCTTATTTTTCATAATAACGACGAACCAACTTACATTCCCAAACATCCAATTCTCAAGGAGTTACCTAATCAACACTCCTCTAATGAGAATTACGTTTACCACAAATTCGTAAGGATTTACCCTATCAACAATCCCCACAAATGAATGATGGTTTCGTACTTGATCGTGATCTTGTCAAACGAGTTTCTACAGTCCTTATCTACGATGAAATAGAAAAGATTAACGTTCATGAGGATGAATGCTTTGACCCGGGAGGTGACATTGACTATTATATGATTGATAACCTTACGGCTTTGCCGCTGTCTGAGCATCAATTGTCTTTGGGTGATGACAATTTGCTTACTTTACCCACCCCACCTCCCGTGGATCATGACCTCACATACTTCTCGTATGTTGAGAGGACTTTTCTCCCATCCAAGACTTATCATCCTGCCTCTCCTTCATTGATGTCCTCCGGGAACGAGGACAAGGTCTTCGATCCTGGTATTACATTCGAGGCTTCCCCATGGACCATTTAATTCTGGGACGAGTCAGGCTCGTGACTCGGTTAACAAAAACAAACGCTCTTCGGGAGGCAACCCGATTATCTATCTTTCCCTGTTTTCACCATAAGTGTAGGGGAGCCCCGTTGGTATTTCTTGTTTTCTTTCTTTTATTGTGCAGGGATTAGAGCTTCAAAGACACACTCTTGATGATTTTTGACGACCCGTGATTCCGTGTTCTCGTCTTCTCGGTTCTATCCTAAACTCTTTTCGATTCACTATTTTATATTTTCCAATATTAAAATAGGAATCCCTTTAGTTGTCTTTTCCTTAGAAATATTTAAACAACGTGCACAATGTCCTAAGTGTAGGGGAGTTTACTCCCACATGCTAAAACATTGAGGACAATGTTTATATCAAGTGTATGGGGCCTTCTATCGAAGTTAAGTGGGCTTTTCCATGAATTTGACCTCATTTTAACCGGAAATTCGATTTTTCGACATTTTTCAAAATCTTTAATCTATTTTGGCCTAGTTGTAGTTTCCTTTATTTTTGTTATTTTCTCTTATTGTTCAATAAAATGGTTTTAGCAAGTTTAGATGTCTTAGATATATTAGGCCCGTTGTGAATATTTTGACTCAACCCGAGTTTACTTATCCAAGTTTACTATAGCTAGTATCCTTAACCATGTAGACCTTAATTGGTTTATTAGGCTAAGCATCCACGAGTCTCATTACTTGAGATTTTAAATTGTGGAGAACGAGAGATGATAGAGTTAGTTATAAGTTTGGTATTCTTTCATTAACTTATGTGAGTTAATTATGATCTTTTTCTCCCATCACTTGTAAATAAATAATTGCAATAAGTAAGGTCGTACGGTCTGAAAAATTACTTAGATTCTAGCCCAAGATCGTTTAAAAGTTGCTCGGTATTAATTAGAGTTCATAGCCAATGCATAACTATTGAAACGGGACGCGAAGATTGGCGAGTCCAAAAAGGCCTTGACAAGGCACGAGGGCTCCATTTTGTTGCTAAAGATCCAAGATGATGTGAAGTATCATTATTCCAAAATCAATATTAAGGATCAAGACACACGATGAAAAGCAATCAACTCCCATAAAGATCATGGAGAAGTCTATCCGAAAAGACCCTAACAAGGTATGAGGATAAATAGATCCAAGTCCGAAAAGGAGGCGGATCGTTGTATATTAAAATCCCGAATAAGGATTGAAGAAATAATTAAGAAGTCGTGGTCAACATTTGAAGAATATCTCAACTACCCCAAGTGAAGATATACACTATATATGAAGAGAAGACCATAATTTCAAGAACTTCTTCTCAAGATTTGAAGTATGAAGTAAATGCCAAATATCGGTCCGAGAAAGGTCTCAAATCGTGAAGCGAGTTATGCCAAGATATGAACTTTATGAGGTCTCGAGAAGCAGTTTTAAAAGATTTTTTCCTTTAGCTAACTATGGATTAGATCGTCCTACTTTATTTTCAGCCTTAATAAACTATCAAAATAAGTCAAAAATGCATCTTCATGATCATTCAAGACAATAATAAAATATAAGAGATACACCTAGGAATAAGGGAGTCTAAGTGATTAATTAAACCACATGAGTAAGTGTTAGTTGTGCTAGCTTGTAATTACAATGATCTTGTTTTTAAGCTTGGCATGGGGAACGTGAAACTTGAGGGTGATAAATATTCATGACACCAAAGCCCTAATGTAAGTCTTAGATTTCTTTACAAGTTTTTCCTTTTTGCATTTTGTGATTTTCTATCTTTTAAATTTTCCTTAGTTTCTATTGTTTAATAAAGGCCAAGGTAGGTTGATTATGATGGAGAATGTAAATCTTGCTTTGTCATTAAGCATTGCATAAGGTCATAGCAATGGTCAAGTGTAGGGGATTTGATAGGTGTGAAAACATCCATCCTTTTTACCACTTAATTATAGTAAAAACGAGACCATAACGTGTATTTTATGTCGTAAATGTCGGAATTATGCGTGGTTTGTGTTTTTGTTGTGATTTAGGTTCAAAATGTGAAAAGGAAGGAAAACACGGGCTTTTACGGGCTTTTATCGAAGAAAAAGACAAAAGACGAAGTCAAAAGATCAAGGATGCAAAAAGAACGGAAGTCCAAGGCCTATTCTGAAGATTTACCGAAGAAAAAGTCTAAAGACAGAAGTTTAATAAAGCCGAAAAACACAAGTCTAATTTATGAAGAAATTACAAGACGAGGTTAAACTAATCCCGAGTCAAAGTCGAAAAAGTCGAAGAACTTAGAAGACGAAAAGGCGAGAAAGAAAGAAAGAAAGGAGGAAGCCACCAACCACTCCCCTCTCCTATAAATACCACCCTCATTTGTTAGAAAAGGGTTGGTTAGTTTTAGGAGTAGATTAGGAGTAGGGTAGTTTTATGCTTTCTCTCTAAAGTTTTATGCTTTCTCTCTCTAGATTAATTTGTGGATCTTTAATCTTTAAGTTTTTGTTATTGAATCTTTACCTTTTAATCAAGCTTTTAATTCATCTTCTTCTTCCTTTCTTGTTTAATCTTTCCTTATGTTCATGCTTGTGTTCTTGAGTTTTCATAATTTTAATCAAGTAGGTTTTGATTGTTTTGGTTATTATTGTTAGTTTTGTTGATTTGTTTTGATTGGTTATTGTTAGTTAATCATTAGTGGTTATTTTGGTTTAATTTTTAGATTGATTATGGTAGTTTTTGGTTAAATTCGTGCCTTGTTATTTTTACCCTGTTCTTCACTGTTCTTGCTGCCCAGATTATTCCGAATGAAGCAATTTATTCTGAATGAAGGGTTATTCCGAATGAACAATTTATTCTGAATGTAGCAATTTATTCCGAATGAAGGGTTATTCCGAATGAACAATTTATTTCGAATGAAGCAATTTATTCTGAATGAAGGGTTATTCCGAATGAACAATTTATTCCGAATGTAGCAATTTATTCCGAATGAAGGATTACTCCGAATGAACAATTTATTCCGAATGAAGCAATTTATTCCGAATGAACAATTTATTCTGAATGAAGCAATTTATTCCGAATGAAGGGTTATTCCGAATGAACAATTTATTCCGAATGAAGCAATTTATTCCGAATGAAGGGTTATTTCGGATGAGCACTTTTTATTCCGAATGAAGAGTTTTCTTCGTTTATTTTAAGTTTATGTTTTTAAGTTTTAAACTTTATTTTTCCCGCCTTTTTCCTTAGTCGCACTTTTACTAGCCTTGCCTTTAGTATAAGTTTAAGTTTGCGTTATTTACTTTATTTTCCTTTTTATTTCTCGTCATTTACTTTTCGCCAAGTTTTAATCTTGCATTGTCTCTTTTTACCGTCTTAATTTCTATCCTTCCAAGTATTTATTTTCAATTAGGTTTAGATTTAATTACCTGCCATTTACGTTAAAGTTTTTGCACTTTCCTTTTACTACAACGACAATCCTTGTTTCCCACCAAAAGACAGCTGAGTCGCACATTCTTCCCTTTCTCAATTCGAAGAGGTCGGACGATAACTTTTTATACTAGGGAAAAGCCGCGTATTAACAAGCTCTAAGGATGTTAGAAGCTTCGGTACCAAAGACACAACGTCGAATAATTTGATCCTCACAAGTTCGAAACAAGTAAGGGTCGTTCCAAAAGTAGAACTTGACGTCACGAAAGAATTTTTGTTTTTCTTGAGTCATCATACCCTTGATGATGAAGTTGCCCGCATGGTAATTTGCGATGTCCGCAAACCATGGGGTGGGATAATCAAGCTTAGAATTCACTACACCAAGTGTCTCGAGCGGAAATGTTTCGGTGATTTCCTTGGGCTCGTAAACACTTTGGTGAGGATCTTCCAAATGAGAAAGATGATCGGCCGCTAGATTCTCGGCTCCTTTTTTGTCAACGATTTTGTGATCAAATTCTTGAAGGAGGAGAATCCAACGAAGTAATCTCGGCTTTGCATCTTGTTTAGCCAAAAGATACTTGATAGCCGAATGATCCGTATACACTATGCATTTAGTCAAGACGAGATAAGGTCGGATTTTCTCAAATGCATACACCACGGAAAGGAACTCCTTTTCTGTTGTAGTGTATTTTAGTTGTGCCTCGGTCATCGTCTTGCTAGCATAGTGAATAGGCATGAAGTGCTTTTCATGACGTTGCCCCAATATGGCCCCAATAGCGTAGTCACTAGCATCGCACATGAGCTCAAAGGGGAGGTTCCAATTGGGAGCAACAAGAATGGGAGCTTCGGTAAGTTTCCTCTTAAGGATTTCAAAGGCTGGTACACAATCTTCATCAAAGACAAAACGTGCATCTTTTTCAAGGAGATGTGTAATAGGTTGAGAGATCTTTGAAAAATCCTTGATGAGTCGACGATAAAAGCCCGCGTGGCCTAGGAAACTCCTAACTCCCTTAACGGTTTTGGGATGAGGTAATTTGGCGATGACGTCTACCTTAGCTTGATTTACCTCAATCCCCGCTTTCGAAACCTTGTGCCCTAAGACGATTCCACTTTTAACCATAAAATGACATTTTTCCCAACTAAGCACAAGGTTGGTTTCCTCACAACGCTTCAACATTCTCTCAAGATTCGACAAACACGAAGTGAATGAACTACCAAACACGGAAAAGTCATCCATGAAGACTTCCATCGTCTTCTCGATCATATCATGAAAAAATAGCCCTCATGCACCTTTGAAAGGTTCCCGGTGCATTGCAAAGTCC
Organism: Glebionis coronaria; assembly: GCA_025667525.1. NCBI lineage: Eukaryota > Viridiplantae > Streptophyta > Magnoliopsida > Asterales > Asteraceae > Glebionis > Glebionis coronaria. The sequence goes on along the minus strand of JANFOE010000447.1, from coordinate 891,523 downwards.
GAATGGCATTCTACGATAGGCAAACGTTCCATATCGACACGTAAACGTAGTTTTTTCTTGATCACGAGGATCGATGGGGATTTGGAAGTAACCGGAAAAACCATCTAAAAAGCAATAGAAATCGTTTCCCGCAAGACGCTCCAACATTTGGTCCATGAAGGGCAAGGGAAAATGGTCTTTTCGAGTGGCGTCATTTAACTTACGATAGTCAATGCACACTCTCCATCCGGTCACGAGTCTAGTGGGAAATAACTCGTTGGCATCGTTTGGCACAACGGTCATTCCCCCCTTTTTAGGGACACAATGAATAGGACTCACCCAAGGGCTATCGGAAATAGGGTAAATCATTCCCGCGTCAAGGAGTTTTAGGACTTCCTTTTTGATGACGTCATGAATTTTGGGGTTCACCCTCCTTTGACATTGGATTGCGGGCTTGTAATCCTCCTCCATTAAGATTTTGTGGGTACAAAATTTGGGATCGATCCCCTTAATTTCGGATAACTTCCACGCAATTGCCCCTTTGTGATCCTTTAGAACATCGACAAGTGCGGTTTTTTCATCATTTGAAAGTTCTTTCGAAATAATAATCGGCAACTTGTCGTCCTCCTCCAAAAAGACATATTCGAGATGAGGAGGTAAATCTTTCAACTCGAGGATAGGTGGTTCCTCAATTTAAGATTTGGGCTCGATACTCATAACCTCCTCGCGTGGAGGAAATGGGAAATCGTTAAGAAAATCCTTGATAATCGAGAAGTCCTCATCATTGTCGAGGTCTTCGTCACAAGTACGTGGAACATCGAATTCTTCCAACGTAAAACCACCACCTTCAAATGGAGTGAAGGTTGGTGTCGAGTTATCAAGAATGGGATCTAACATAGTGGGATTTCCACTATTTTCATCATCACCAAAACCTATAACTTCTTGTGAAAATTCCTCTCAAACAACGTCGATCATATCAACGAGGTTTATGGTTGCAACGGAATAAACATGAGAAATTTAAGAGTTTTGAGTTGCGTTTATAACAAGTTCCTCGGCGTTGAAACGTAAGGTGATCTTTCTAGCATGAACATCAATCAAAGCCATAGACGTATCTAAAAACGAACGACCTAAAATGAGCGGAACTTGAGGATCCGTGGGAATATCGACAACGATAAATTCTACCGGATAATAGAACTTTCCCACTTTCACAAAAACGTCTTCCGCCAATCCACATGCGGGAATCGTGGAATGGTCGGCCAACTCAATTGACATTAGTGAAGGAGTAAGATTAGGAAGATTGAGCGACTTGAAGATTGCAAGTGGAATCAAGTTAATACTAGCACCAAGATCGGCCAAGGCATACCATTCTTCCATATCTTGGATTGCACAAGGAATCAAGAATTTACCAGGATCACCGACTTTTTGAGGTATGCGGTTAAGATAAACCGATGAACAACTAGAAAATTGTTGCAAATTCTCCTTGTTGTTCAACATACTCTTAAAGTTAGCGGGAAATCGAGGCGTCATGACCGAAGCATCGGCGAAACTCACATTAAAATGAACGTCACGAAACATTTTCATAGAAAGCTCAAATTGGTAATTATCGCGCTCTTGACGTTTCTCCTTTCTAAGTCTTGATGGATAGGGCAAAGGTGGTGTGGGTTGAGGCATAGGCATAGCCTTTGGAATCTCGGGTTCCAAATGTGGTAATGGGTCAACCGTAGGTGTGGCATGAGCGGTACTTCGTGGGATTTGGACATGCTCCTTTTCAACCACCACCACAGGTTCTTCCTCAATTGCATCCTCCGTAGGAGCAATTGGTTGAGGAGTCGGTTCCTTAAGTGTCTTATCACTACGTGTGGTAATCACTTTCATCTCTCCCTTAGGGTTCGATATGGTGTTACTTGGAAGACTACTCGAAGATGGTTTGCACATAATAGCCTCAAACATAGATGAAATTTTGTCCTCAAACATGGATTGCCTCTTCTCGGCCTTAATCATCTCTTGCTTAATTTCATGTTGCCCTTGTTCCATTTTTTGTTGGTTTTGTTGTAACCTAGTTACATTCACTTCCATTTTGTTTGTATGAATTTTAAGCTCATTTGCTAACTCATTTTTCAACTCCTTCTTCAAGTCGTGCTTAAACTCGGATCTTAGGCTAATGATTTCTCTTTGAATGTTGTCAAACCTAGCATCGTTTCCATTAGCGTATTCAACAAATTCATTTGGAAGATCTTTCAAAGTTTGCAAACCCTTGTTGTTGTTTTGAAAATCACTTTGATTTTTGTTTTAAACTTGATTATTAGCCCCTTTGATTCCCATAGTTTCCTTTGTAATTCTTTTTGAAACCAACTTGATTGTTTCGATAGTTGTTGTTTGCATTTTGATTAGGAGAAAAACCCGGTGGAGTCAATTGATTAGAGCGGGTAACTTGACCGTTTTGGTTGTAAGTTCCCGTGGCCGCATAGGCACTCGAAGTGTTACCACCGTTGGTAATGCACTCGGAGAAATCGTGACCTCCACCACAATACATACATGAAACCTCAACCGCTTTAGCCGTAGCGGGAGCACTTTGTTCTTTTTTTTTTTTTGGGTAAAGGGGACTATCCCCGGTAAAATATATATTCCCAAAAAACTGATAAGTACAATGGAATGTGACTAAAATGTCACATTAACCTCAAGCTCAAAACTTGAACTACCACAATCATATGACATGCCATACGATGTCAACCTATTACAAAACCAATCACGCCAATAGGGAAAAACCACCTAATGGCACAAAGACATAACAAGACAATCATATTAACTAAAAATTGAATTCGGCATGCTCCAAATCTGAGCATAATGAACAGCCTCCGTAGTCTTCTTCCAACGACACGACAATAACTTTAGACGCACCGAAGCAAGGATATAATCACCAACCTGTATGAACGTTCTCTTCTTCAACTTGAAAAGCCGCCAACTCCACTCTTGACAAATACCATATGCTGAAGCAGCAAGTATTAACTTTGCTATAATACTACCAATCGTTCTCCTTTTAGCAATAGGCTTAACTACATCAATAATTGAATGAAATATAGGCGTAACCCCATAGATACTTGCATATTTGCGAACATAATTCCATACCTGTTGGGAAAAAGGACACTCGAAAAACAAATGCTCATGAGAGTCGGGTTGAGTATCACATAATGGACAAACAACAACCAAAGAAGCTGAAACATCCCATATAGCAACACGATCCTGCGTTTTTAACCTTTGGTGCATAACCAGCCATAAATTAAAAGCATGCTTCGGAATACAGCTCGGAAACCATACTATTGACGTCCAATCCACCTTAGGGCTTCGGACACGAATAGACGACCAAACCGTAGAGACTGAAAAAGGACGAGGCACCCCACTCCTTTGCTGCCAAAATAAACAATCCCGAACACCCTCCATAATAGTCGGCACAGTAACCGTATTCAGAACTGGATATTTATCCACCAAAACCCGCGGCGAAGCCCATGAACCATTATGTACAACAGCACTCACAGTAGTAGTAGGGGAAAGACCTGCTCTATAAAGATCCCGGTGAGTAATGAACTCTGACAAAGGACAAGCCGAGCACCACATATCAGACCAAGCAGAAATCAAAGTCCCATCACCCACCTTGTGCCACATAAACTCTCTAATAATCTGCCGAAGTTGAAGGATTTTCCTCCATCCACATGACATATTGCCACGTGACGGGAGCACTTTGTTCTCCAACTTTGAATTCAATCAAAAGTCCTTTAAGCTTATCAAAGATTTTGTTTTCCAAGTTCGCCTCAATTTGGCAAGCATCGATGGTATTAGACGAAGAAGGTGAAGCCGAAGACGAAGCCTTACGAACACTCGATGTGTTACGAGGACTATACACCTTAGATCTATTCTCAATTATCAACAACGCTTCCTCAACCGTTTTACACAAAAAATACCACCCGCGGCTGCATTTAGATAATCCCTCTCATGATCATTAAGTCCATTGTAAAACGTTTCAATTTGATACAAGTCGGAAAAACCGCGATGAGGACACTCATGTAACATTTCCTTAAACCTATTCTAAGCCATTGAAAAACTCTCATTAAATTCTTGTGAAAATTTTGAAATCTTGTTTTTCAAATGCGTAGTCTTAGAGGGCGGGAAAAATTGGTTCACAAACTTAGAAACGAGATTCTTCCACGTCAATATAGAACTGGGTGGCTCTTTCTCTAACCAAAGTTTAATGGGCCCCGCTAAGGAATACGGAAATAACATCATCTTAATCGAGTCATTAGCAACATCCTTAAATTTGCAAGTGGCGGTAAGACGACTGAATTGGCGGATATGGTTGTGCGGGTTGTCCTTTTCATCACCACAAAATTTGTTGTTTTGGATCATCGACAACAAACCTGTTTTCACTTCAAAATTCTCCGCAAGGATAGCGGGAATCACAATAGCCTCTCCATAACCCTCGGTGGGTGCTTGAAGTAACTCCATCATAGTTCGATTCGCCATGGTTGGTTCATCTCTTACGATAGGTTCGTCAATAGGAGATTCCTCACTAGAAAGATTAGGAGTAGGTGTTGACTCCTTTCGGTTTCTACATTTACGTGCACGTCTTGCTTGGTTGCGGGTTTGCATAAACGTCACGTACAACAAGGGGATGAGCAAAGAAGATTCTTTTTGGTGTTTTGTATTTTTCCAATTTTTTTTGTGGTTTTTGATTGTTTTTACTTTTTTTTGGATTTTTGTGATTGTATTAAGTAGACCAAAATCTACAAATCTCCTCCTTAATCAAATCTCTTGATTAAATAAGCCTCAAGGAATGAAAACGATCACGTGAAGTGAACGCCTTCGATGACTTTAGAACGTTGGTGGAACACCAAAACGTTCAAGAGGGTTTAATCAAATGAAACCACGAAAGTATATATGATACTTAATAATACTTTGGGCGGTAAAACCATCGATTAGCTTTCAATCTCAAAATACTCACAAGCAAGCGGAGAAACGAGGCGGCGCGAAGCACTTAAGAGCCTTTTTCCTTAGGGTATATTTTATAATACCCGCCTTATACCCACCTTATAGTTTGTATTTTTCAAAATCGAGCTTCACGAAAGTATTTATCTATTTTTGCCTTTTCTTTCTTGTTTGAGATTCGAATACAATGATTGGGTAATGACCTCCCAAGTCAAGGTTGTGTTTTCACACTTTTGGAGTACTTGTGAATTTATTGTTCAACGTATACAATATAGTAATAGTATTCACAAAAAACGAAAAAGCGATAATACGTATTAGTAGAGTGCTACTAATACAAATAGATATTATGGCTATATATAAAAACAAAAATTGCCAAATCAAAACACAACACGCCTCCTCGGCAGCGGTGCCAAAATGATGTTGAGTAAAATACGTCTTTTAGGAAAAAGAGCGTAATTAGGGCAAGCATTAACAAGTAGTTTAGGAAAACCACAAGTTATGACCCAAAGTGGGGATCGTTCTCAAGGAGGCAAGTGCGTTGTGTTAAGAGATGATTAATGATGTGATTATGGTTTATGAGAAAAGAAAATAGAAATGAGATAAGAAGAGAATGACGGTTACGATAATGATTAAAACTAAGACGATAAGTCGTACACGTAAAACCGTAAAAAGTGACAAAATTAAAAATTGACCCTTAAAATTCCTAGAAAATTGCAATAAATCCTAAATAATGTAATTAGAGTTTATAAAAAATAAAAAACCACTCAAACATTTTATTTAATCAAATAATAATTTTTTAATGCTAGTTAAAGCCCAAAAAATCAATTTAATTAACAAAAAGCCAAAAAAGATATTATTTTAATTATAAACCTCTAAAATGACTAAAATTAATTCAAAAATATTTTTGAAAATTTTAAAATTAATAAAAACTATTTAAAAACAATTAAAAACTATTTAAACTTAAAATAATTCTAAAAATTAATCTAATGACAATAAAAATATTCTAAAAATTGTAAAATTCCTAACTTAATGTATTTAACTTAAGAAAAATATAAAAACATGAAAAATATAAATTTTAATTTTTAATAAAATAATAATAAAATAATATTAAAAACCCAAAATTTATAAAAAAAATTCTAAAAAGTTGCAAACTAGCTTATTTTAACCTAATAAACTCAGAAATGAAGTTGGAATTACAAAATACCCTTAATGGGCCTAGAAATGGGCTAAAAGACAAAACAGTCCCTTAATGGGCTTAATTTGGGCCCAATAAGAAAAATTCAACCAAATAAGCCCAATACTTCCAGTCTGACTCAAAATTTGATTTTAAAGACAAAACTCTGAAGGCCCAAAAGCTGCTAATGTGTATAAGCTAGCTTATTTCAAAGCAGCTTATTCTTAATGGGCTTTTTGGCCCATTAAGCTATAAGCTGATGCCATAAGCTCAAATTAGACACACAAGCTTCTTTTGAGTTACTTAAGAGATCTGTAAAAAGAAATTTGAAATAAGCACAAGGAATAAGCCTGAATAAGCAAAAAGCTATCTTCACAAAACGACAAAATAGTTGTTTTCGAGTTCTAGGCCACCCCAAGAGCTGATTCAAGTTTCAAAAGCTTTTAAATGAATTAACTAAGCTTAATCAACAAAAAAAATTCAATAAGCACACTCAATAAGCTGTAATAAGCAGATAAGCACTTAATTAAAAGTCAACTTTATGAGTTTTCTAGCAAAAAGTCAAAGCCAAGGTCTGATAAGCTCCAGTTCAAACAAATGGGTCAAATGAGGAAGATTGATCACAAAAAGTAAGTTGTTGAAAGTCTGGATAAGCCAATATGGCTTATTTATAAGCTGAATGATAAATTACACTAGCAGGGGCTAGTTTTGGTGTTTGAGCAGTGGGAACTTTTTCCACTGCTTGACTTAATTCACTTTTTGTCTTTAGTGACTTTTTTGTGGATTCACGTTACAAACAAGGCACCCTTGTGATCAGTGAATCACAAGGAGTCAGAAACAACAAAGAAATCACAATCCTAATCAGCCAAAGAGTGCAGTTAATTCAATCAATCACCAGACATCTCACAGACATGAACAATAAGCAGTTATAAAGTTATAAGCTGTTTAAGCAAATTTCAGCCAACCAAATTGCACCAAAAGCATACACAAGCTATAATAAACTTAAATGAACAAGTTTAAACAGGTTTCATGCAATGGTTCAAGGCCTATATCAAGATTCGAGCACACAAAGTTACTGATGAACACTTAAACAAGCAGATTTTCACTTTTGCTGATATACTTGACCAACAAGCCAAATTCAAACACTCAAATCTTCAAACCAGGTTATATAAACTATGATTTAACACCTTTTAGCCCTAAGCATGCATATACTCTAGGTTTCCAAAATCTTAGGTCAAAATCAATTAAAATAAGTGAGATATAGCATAATCTTTAATTCAAGGTTTAAAAGCCAATAACTTGCAGAAACTAGTAGACAACCAAGAGAATAACAGATACCAACTCAAACAAAGGACTTCCAATAACACAATAACAAACTATGATTCAAAACAGGTTAACCCAAGCACCCTTTATATTTTCAAATCAAGATTTTCAAATCAAAAGTATGATTTAGGTTAGTACATGCATTCACAAACAACAAAACATCAAACATGAACAGATTCAACAAGATTTGGAGCCCAAGAACAACACATACACTAGCATAACATAAATATCACAAATATCCAATTTTTCAACATATTTTAAGATTAAGGGTTTAAACCTCATGGATGTACATCCACACCCACGTATGTTTGAGCTTATGTGCTAGCAAGAACAAGCACAAGCTTCCAATATCAAGCTGCTAAGATGGAACAAAGTTAGAAGCACAAATATCAAAAACAGAAAAGTGAAAAATCCTTGATTAATGCAACCTTAGTTCCCCACACTTGATTATCCCCAAGTTATAAGCCTCACAACACCTTGATATCACAATATCAGGGTTCTATGATCAACTTATAGCCCAAAAATTCCAAGGTTTGAACAAGACTTAGCAAAATATCAAGATTATAGGAAAATATGCAAACTTTTGCACACTCCTTTGAAAACAGGTTTTTTGATTCAAGATTAGCTAACAAGCAACAATAATAAGTAGGTAATAAGAATGGAACTTGACTTTTCTTCACCAAATTCAAACACATTTCATTACTTGAATATATGATTTACAGAATTGTGAACTAAGAAAATTCAAGAGCAAATTGTAAATGACTGAGTCCTATGCCTTATATAGGCTACAAGTGAACTAGTGAAAGTATAAAAAACGTAAAACCCTAGCTATTGAGTTTCCAGATATGACCTTGTGAAGTTGAAAATGCTTGATCATGTGACAATGTTTTGGCAGGTTGTGGAGGTGTAAAGTTGGTGAAAAGGTGATCAAGGGTCCAAGTTAAGCTTAAGTTCCAAGCTATGATGTGGGGCGTTGGATGGCTGGCATAATTTTGGCTTCTTGCTCAAGAGTGTAGCAGGGGAATCTCTTGTGTGGCTCTTGAGTGATGAGGTGTGTGTTTTTAAGGTTGGGTTATGATTAAGACAAGCTTAATCATTAATCTGGAAAGATTTAGGGGCTAATTACAAGTAATTAGTAAACCCCTAATTATGTTCATATGGTGAATATTGCCATGTTTAATCCAGTTTGGTTTTTTAAAAAGATGTTAACCGCCAATATTTAAACTTAATTAAATAAGTTTGAAACCGGGTTAGTGGGGTGGGGTGATGTGGCAGGGTTATGAGTTGTGATTGGTTGAGAGTGTGAGTGGGACAGGTGTCACCCACTTACTGATCTAGGTTAGTTTTGTTGTCGCCCATAAATAGCCCTCCATTCCTTCCTTGCTTGTCACTTGTAAACAAAACTGGCCAAAACTTGTTTTTCTTTGTTAATAAAGTTTTGGTTTTCACACTTTTGCCCCAAATACTATTCCAAAGTATTTTTAGGGGTATTTTTTGCCAATTGTTGATTCTTGAAGGGCTGATTTGGCATTTTCTTCATAAATAATGGTCTTGACTTGTCTTGTTGACTTCTTGGAGGACTGATTTTGACAAATCATGATTTATAAGGGACCATTTTTGCCATTTCTTCAAAGTCAAGGGTCCTTTTGGTAATTTGACATTTTTAAAGGACCAAACTTGTAATTTCTTGTAACGTGAAGGCCTTCATGATATGTTTGACTTTGAGGAGGACTAATATTGACTATTTAGTTTTGTTGAGGGACTAAATTTGCCAATTCTTCAAAGTGGAGGGCCCTTTTTGCAATATTGACAAACTTTAGGGACCAGTCTTGTAATTATGAAGATACAAGGGTTTAAAGTGTCAATTCTTCAATATTGGAGGACCCTTCTTGCATAATCTTCAAATCTTCAAGGGTTTGTCTTGGAAAATCCTCATTAGGGCTTGGTTCATTGTGCGGCTTCGTTTCCCGTGTTCATTTTTGCATGATTCTTGTGATCTTTTGTTATTTTCTCAATATCCGTACCTAAAATACACAAGTAACAAACACAAGCATATATTTGGCCATTTTCATGATATTTTTTTCATTTAAAGCCCTTTTTGGATGATGAGACTATGTATAAAAGCAGTCTCATCAAGGTGAACAGAAGAGAATGCAAAGAGATTTTTATCCGGGTGGCACTGTTCATCCGATTGAGCAGTAAAGGAGATTACTGCTATGGATGGACAGAAGCAATGCAAAGAGATCTTTATTCGGATCGCATTATACATCCGATTGAGCAGTAAAGGAGACTGCTACTATGGATGGATAGGGATGGAACGCAAAGAGATCTTTATCTGGATCGCACTATACATCCGATTGAGCAGTAAAGGAGACTGTTGCTGTGGATGGATAGGGATGGAACGCAAAGAGATCTTTATCTGGATCGCACTATACATCCGATTGAGCAGTAAAGGAGACTGCTGATGTGGATGGATAGGTATGGAACGCAAAGAGATCTTTATTCGGATTGCACTATACATCCGATTGAGCAGTAAAGGAGACTGCTGCTGTGGATGGATAGGCGCGGGCTTCCCAACAGATGTCGTAGCCATACCTTTCCAGGATCTGGGAGAAGACCAATGGCGTTGTGGATTTGGTTAGGAGGGTAAATCCATTGCAAATGGTTTCTGATATGAGGAGGACACGCCATCATGTTTTGTACGTTGGGGAAGCTGGGGATGTACTATATCTGCATCTTTTTCACGGGTGAGATACAGGTTATATCCCCACACCCGAGGATGGAAAATTGGGGGTTGAAGGTAAAACAAAACATTTTTAACTTTAAACCCTCCTATATCAACAACTTTAAGAAAAGACTTACGATTTTTACCTCAAGCCGGCGCGACACAAACATTAGTTAATGGTACTAAAGTTTCTACCCAACAAAGAGGTTAAGATTGTTGTTGATGGTGATTGCGTAAGAAGTTGCAAAGAATATGCTTCCTTCGCCGCGAGGTTGAGCGAGAGGGGCGCAAAATAGAAGTACCTCAAATGGTGGATATAAAAGAAGATACTAAGAATAAAGAAGTTCGCGCCTTGCAGGGTGTCGTAACAAGGGTCATGCACTCACTATTATTGGTTCAAAGTTTGTACAAATTCTGACTTCTAAAGAGAGGAAATCACATCTCCCAGAGTCTAGTGGGTGATGGTATTGTCGAACAAATTGGACCCGAAGAGAAAAGGGGGAATGTCCAAATACATAGGACATTCAACATCTCCTCACGAGGGATGTCAGACATAGCCCTACAAAGTACACCCATTGTGAGTTGGATGGGTCCTTCAGATTTAGGCAGGGAAGAGACAGGTTTAGGGAAATGGAGTATTCCTGGACCAAGTATTCTCTGGCTTGTTGGTGCTAGAGATGACACTATATCTAGTGTTAACTGTATCAGGGTTATGGCTCCTCAGTATAATCAAGGTTTCATCTCCCCAAGGTACACTGACCAATTTTTTTTTGGTCATATAAAATAATTGCGTGATACTTGCTAGTCAATTTATGCTAATGACGACATCAAGCTATCAAGACCTTCTAGGATCGGATTAGTGTAAAACGGCCGATTTGGAAAGTTTTAAGGAACAACCTCGAATGATGGTGTTTAACTATCATAACTTTCCTGTCGACTATTCCATCGTATAATAGGAGTCTAGAACTATCGGAAGGATTTCCATTACCTTACTAAATTTAGCAATTATAATGCTTTGGTTTACACATGTATCAAACAACATAGATGCATATCATTGGTTTAGTAAGAACGTACCAGGTACGATGTTGGAGCCTGGATTTTCTTGGGCATTGCTGGCCATGTATACTTGCGAAGAAGTTCCCTTGTTGTCCTTCTTCTGGTTGGCCCACTTGGGACAATCAAGTCTCACATGCCTAGGGGTTCCACACTCGTAGCATACCACAGTTTTCTTCGGTCCACTACTGCTCCACCAGTGGGGTTTCGGTTTCCCTGCTGCCCACTTCCACTCCCACGTGCATTGGACTTGCCCTTGTTGCTGTTCCCAGGATCGGTATTGGGTTGACCTGGGGTAGCAACATTGGTTTGACAATTGCGAGCAAAATGGCCTTGTTGGCCACACTTGTAGCATCCTTGACATTGTTCTCCAGCAACATGATGGTAGTTGCACTTTGAACACTTAGGCTTGGTCCCTGAGTAGTTCTTGGTGCGGGTTGTGGGAGTAGTGTCATCCGCTTGCCCAACGTTTTGCTTTTTGGAGGGTTGCTGGTGCTGGCTACGAGGGTTATCATCAGATTTCCTCTTGTTGTCCGTTTGCCTCTCGGCCAGATTGCGGGCTCGCTTGTTGATCAGCTCAGTCGCAAATTCCATAGCACCTTCAACAGTGGTGGGTCGTGAAGCTAGCACACTATCATATATGTTGTCAGGGAGTCCGCTGACATACTTTTCAATCTTGTCACTCCTTAGACGAAACATTCTGGTGCACATCAAGCTTAACTCTTGAAATCTTTGGTTGTACCAAAGGATATCATTGTTCTTAAACATAAGATCCCACAGCTCGACTTCCAACTTCTTCATTTCTCCTCTGGGACAATACTTTTCAGTCATTCTTTCCTTGAGGTTGGCCCAAGTGAGAGTATAAGCAGCGTCATGTCCAAGGATGGCGACCAGAAAGTTCCACCAGGTAAGGGCACACTCGAGTAGGGTGCACGTAGCAAACTTAACTCTGTTCTCGTCAACACAACCACTAATGCGGAAGACTGTCTCTAGTCTTTCAAACCACTGCATCAATTCAAAAACTCCTTCTTTCCCTCGGTAGTATGAAGGTTTACATTTTAAGAAGTCGGGGTAAGAGCAACCCCTGTTGGTGTTGTTTCTACGTGCATCGAAGTTTGGATCATTGTTTGCATTTGGGTCAGCTCCTCTGGCTGCCATGGCTGCTGTGATGCCTTTACTTATCATTTCCCGCAGTTGTGCGGCAGTGACATTTCGAGTAGCTTCTGGGGATTCAGCATTGTCGGCATTGGAAGTGGTTGCGTTATTGGGATTTGACCTCGTAATCACCATTTGTCTATAATCACATACAAAATGATATTATTAGTTCAAGCGTTAGTACAGTTTTTATATTATTTGCACGAGGAAGCTTATGCACTGATTTCATAACAAATTTGGATAACCTGTCAAGATCTCATTATATAATACATTGCACAACAGATATAATAAAGAAAGTGATTACATGTTATTTCCATGAGAAATTTAACAGTCATCTTAGCATAACACAATCTAAGTCATAGGCCGGTCGGGCCTAATCCAAAGTAATGATACACGCAGTCTTTAAAAACATCATATCCCAAAGTTACATGTCCCAAAAGAAAAGAAAATATAAAGTACGGGATTACATCACCAAAAGCTGAAAAAGAGATAAAAGTACAAAGGCCCTATGTCATGATAGCCGGGATGCAACCCGTGAGCTTATCATGACGTACAAGAAGTCTAGTACGTCTACACTAATCCTGCCTGGATGGTCCACTAGATGATGTCGGGGCTGACGGTGCGGATGGAGCTGGTGGGGCTGTAGAATTTCTCCTGGTGTTCCACAAAGTCCGAACTGTCGTTCGGGTCTCCTTGAGCGTATGGAGTGCAGACAGTAGCTGGTTCTAGAGTCTATCGATGACCCCTCGGAGATAAGCCATCTCCCCAGTAACCTCATCATGCTGGACAGTGGCGAGATCAAAGAAAATGGATAGTGATTGCTCCTGAGCGGCAAGAGCAGCATGGGTCTGATGCTGCATGCCCTCCATGACCTGAATGCGCTGGTGGAGGCAGTAGTTCTCATCCAATAACCACTTCAGTGCCTCGTCCGTCCTAGCCTGGATGCCCTTAGCAGTCTGGGATGCTCCCCTCGTGGTTAGAAAAAGAGTGTCGATACGATCATAGATGACGACATGGCTTTGTTGACTGGCTGTCAACTGGCTACGAAGGTAGGATATCTCTCGCTCATGGCGTTCAGCCAGTGCAGAGATCTGAGCCTGGACGGAATCGACACGTCCTCCCCCGGAGCCTTCCCCGGTCTCATAAGTGGAGACGGGTGCAGGCCCGGAGAAATAGCCCAATGATAAGGATGGAGGCATGGAAGATGGTATGCTAGGAGGGACCCGGTCCTCCTCCATAGAAGTTGGGGCCGGTGTAGCTGATGCTGAGATAGAAAAAGGGTACTCTAGGAGTACAACTTCAATGGCTGGGTCATCCTCTGAATCCGAGGCTGACAACCATCCACACTGCGTCGATCGTGGGGATGAACAAACAACTGGAGTAGGAGCTACTCTGGGTAGAACAGTCGTGGATGCAGTAGGCGGGTTCATGATGCTCTGAAATAGTATTATTTTAAGTTTGAAGTGAGTATATGCTTATAAACAAAGAACAATATTATTTTAGATTACATGTTTTATGAAAATATATCCTTTTTTAAACAATTATTATATTGTTTTAAGGTTACAAATATTAATACTTAAACATATATATATGTATTATTATTTAACTAGTTCAGTTATCAATTTGTAAGTACAAAGTTTGGTTTAATACTACCCATATTCTCATTTCAGTATTTTACTATGTAGTGTAAAATTTTTAAGTTTAGCACGTCTAACATTTTTCACAGCAATAACTCACTAAACAGTATTAATAATCAAGTTTAATATATATATATATATATATATATATATATATATATATATATATATATATATATATATATATATATATATATATATATACAATTTGTTCACATAGCATAAAATGCCGTAAGATCTATATATATATATATATATATATATATATATATATATATATATATATATATATATATATATATATATATATATATATATATATATATATATATATATATATAGATACAATTTGTTCACATAGCATAAAATGCCCTAAGATCTATATGCTTAACTAAGACGGTCTCAAAATAAAATCCCAAAAAGATTTTTATAAGTTATAGTCCAGTTTTAAATAAAAGAAAAATCATTTTATTTTTATTTTATTTAAAAATTTATCTGGTTCTCTATAACTAATGCTCTGATACCATTCTCTATGACACCCCGGGTAGGGTTAAAATATGCGGAAATACCCACGGAGATGTCACTAGGGTGGATCAATAGCATATAGTCCATAGAGCATAAGATAAAGAGTTAGTCAAATCAGATTACATGTTTGTTTAAACAAATAAATATAAATTGTTTTTAAACATGGTGAAGAGTGATTGTTTATGTCTTTCCCAAATTGAAACCCTGACGAGTCCTATGATGCATATTTCTAAGATGCTGGAGACCATGCAAACACCACGTACTAACTTCATATTCCTGTGCAAAACATACTAATGGGGGTCAACATAAAGTTGGTGAATTTACATATTTTAACAATTAATTAGTTTTGACATACATTAAGCATAGAAGTGACAATGCACAAAGCATTCTCACTAAAATGTAAATAACATTTGTTTATTATTAGAAACTGAAACTTAACCTCCGTAGTCCTCAACAGATGAGGACGTAGTGTCTTACATAAAGACACCCATTCCAGTTCCAACATGGTATACGTCTGTCGTCCCGGCCAAGGCACAGTGAGCATGACTCACCCAGACGGGGATGGTCAATCCCTAATAGATCTGTTTATAACATTCGGGCGATTTACAACAATTTAACAGTTTCAATAATAAGCAATCATAGTCAAGTTATACAATCCAGTTGTGTCCATTATGTATTTGCATATCTTCTTTACCAAAAGGGAAAGTTTTATCAAAAGTTTATATGGGGCTGTAAACTCACCTGGGAGTAGGCAATTGCTGTTTTAATAAGAATATCCAATTAAAGCTCATGCCAAAGTTATGCCTAATTAGATAGTTCAGTCTTAATAGATAGTACAAAGAACATATATGTATGCTTATACAGATTTTATTCAGTTCATTTATACTACGGTATTTATCTAAATAACCGTAGTTCAAGTAGCATTAATATTCATTTAACTTATCTATATAAGTTTCATTTCTAAGTAAACATAAAATGTTTAACTATTAACATCAGTTAGCATACATGTATTTATAATAATCATTCAACTTACAATTAAGTTTCTTATTTAAGTAGACATATATTGTCTTACTTAAAATATTAATTTACGTTCTCTGTTCAAGTATTATAATCATTCATTTACTATTAAATTTCATTATTAAGTAAACATAAAAATTTTACTTATTATTAGTTCACGTTCGTAGTTCATGTATTATACTCATTCATTTAAACTTTAATATTAAGTTTCATATTTTAAGTAGGGCGTAAGATGTTCTACTTAAATATTAACATTCATCCAACGTTCATATAAATTTTATTTTCTAAAAGTATATGAGTTTATGTATGAGTAATACATATTCATAATTGTTTATACAATTATTTCCTAAAGTAAATATAAATATTTTATTTTGAAAAATAAATATAATATTTTATTTAACTTTAAAGTTTCTATAAATTATTTTAATATTTATAAAATAATTTAAACTTAAGAATTTATACCTTAATTCTTATGGTCTAATTATTTTAATTATGTTTTATTATAATTAAAATAGATTTTAGGGTTAAGGCTTGTTAATGTTTCGGAATATGGCAAAACTAGTCCCTCTATATTTTTAAACAAGTATAATTTTTGGATTTTACATATTTAGTACCTAGGGCTTGTTAAAGTTTCGGCTTATGGCAGATTTAGTCCCCCTAGTTATATCTAGGTTTTGTAACTTTACTAAAATTACAAAAACAGCCCCTAGGGCTTCTTTAAGTTTCGGCAATTTACAAAAATAGTCCTTAGGGTTTTAAAATGACAAAATAACTTTTAGAAACTTCCCAAAATGGTGCCTAGGGTTTAATTTGCCACGGATAATATTTATTAAACCCTAGACTTTTGGATATTTACATTTTCAGTCCTTGTGTTTACTAGTTTATCAACACAAATTTCTTATGTTACGGTTTTAGTCCTTAAGTTTTATAAATTGTCATTTTCATCCAAAAAGTTTTTATTAGTTATATTTTATTATAAAAACTTTTATTTTAACAATCAAACTTGATATGGGCTCATTAAATGGGCTAAACATCTAATGGGTTATTTTAGTGGGCTTAAATATATTCTAAGTACACTAATTTATTTAAATGGGCCTTTAAATCATTTATTGGGCTTAATCCATTTTTAAGTCCTTTACTTAGTTAAATGGCCTAAGTGTAATCTTAAGTCCATTTAAGTTACTAAGATTTATCAAATGGGCTTATTGGGTCCAATAAGTTTTAGATTAACATTTCATGGACTTAATTAGTCCATTTACATTACTTTATATTTTATGTATGTTTTTACTTAGGATATTCTTATAAGCTTATTATGATCTTATTAATATTTAGTTTTAAATCTAAATAGATTAATAAAACTTAAAATTTGTTTTATGTGTTATACCAAATTAGATCTAAGTGTGTTATAGGGTTACAAGTAAGTCATAAGCCCTAATAGAAGCTTATATCTCACGGCTAATATTAGTTATAGCTTATTAAGGTAAGTCAAGTCTCATTTTAAGGTTGCATGTAATTTATAAGTGTTACAAACATAGATCTAGCTATGTACACATCAAGAAAATAAGTCACAAGTCCAAAATGAGATCTAAACTATGTCTAGAACTAAAATCAAACATAGATCCATGTACCCACATATATAGCTCACGGCTATATTTTTAGATATTGGTATTTCCAAGATGAACACTTTAACTAGTTTTTAAGTCTTGTAAATATTTACAAAAACACATCATGATTATCTAGGTTACATGCATGTTCCCAAGGCTACTATTATTCTAAGAAAACGATGTATAACCCACGGCTATATTGTTTTCTCCCAATATTCCCATAAGATCTACTAGCTTATTTCATGTATATCATGTTAAGTTAACACTTATCATTAGATCTAGGTTTATATAAACATGCATGTACATCTAACCCATTTTAGGTCTAGTGTAACCTACGGCTACATTTATACACATAAGTTGTATTTGTGATTTTTAACATTCCATTTAATATGTTACATATCACATTCCATCCTTAAAACTAAGTTGATAAATCATATGGTCACCATTAAATTTAGCCGTGACCTTTAAGGTCATGGTTTTCATGATCTTTAAGTTGCACAAGTTCATTTCATGAGATCTATGGTTATTGGTTAACCAAAGTCCCATAAACAAGATTTGTAACCCATGCAATGTTTAGATTTATAAATGGTTTCATATGGTTTTTAAATCAAGTTTAAAACATAACACATAAGTCATAAGTTTCTTATTAAAAGATTTTGAATCATGAACATGGTTTGCATAAATATGTCGTGACCTATAAGGGCCATAGCTTTACCAAATCTTGATTTTAACATGTTATTCACTTGTGTTTATAGATGTACGATGATGCATGCATGAAGAAATGAAAGAATATGATGTGTATACCTTTCTTGCCTAAATGTACCAAGAATGATCTAGATGAACAAAGAGATTTGAGATCTACTCAAGATGGTGAAGAAAACCCTAATATAAATCAAGTCGTGGCCTTAAGATTTGGCTAGGGCTTGTTTATAGTGATTCCAAGAGAATGATAATACTAATGATTTGTAGTAAAGATGAGACAAGGATCTTGGTGGATTTAATACTTGGTTTTTGGAGGTATATGGCTTTAAGCCGTATGATTGAGAGAGAAGAGGGTGAGAGAACAAGATTAGATTGCATGCATGTGTGAATGTGTGTGTGTTTCGGCTTAAAGAGGAGAGAGGAAAGGAATGGCAAAAGGTATGATTTACCTTGGTAAGACATATCATGCCAAGTGTCCCCCTTTGCCTTTCCAAGGCAACTCTTCTTCTTCCACACAAGCCTATGTCGTGTGATAGTCACCAAAGAGGGGGAAGAGGATGGGCTTTGGTCAAGGGCTTATGTTGGGCCTAAAACAAGAGTTCATGATCTTGGGCTAGTCCAAGAAGGTTTAGGGATGCCTATAATATGCTTACATATATATACGGCCACATACACATGGTGTAGTATATTTTTCCAATTTTTGTTAAGTGTTGTTTCATCAAATGTTGGTTATGCATTTTTACTACTTGTTGTATGTACATAGTTTACATAGTCAAACTTATTATAACAAGTACGTATATAAAAAAAACATATGTGCATATTGGACAAGTTCACACATGACTTATAGAAATATAATACATGAGTTTGTGTTCTAAGATTTAATGGGTGAAATTTCATTACTTAAAATCATGGTAAAATCATGGATTTTACAAGAACAATGTTAGGAAGTTTCTAAGGGCCTTACATCCGAAGTGGAGAGCAAAAGTCACGGCGATTGAAAAATCAAAAGATCTCTCAACTTTATCACTCGATGAACTCATAGACAACTTGACGGTTCATGAGATGATAATTTTGAAGGACTCGGAATTGGTAAAAACCAAGAGTGAAAGGAAGTCTCTTGCACTCAAAGCCAAGAAGGCACAAAGCGATCATGATAGTTCCTCGGATAGCGATGACGAGGAGTATGCATTGGAGGTGAGAGATTTCAAGAAGTTCTTCAAAAGACGAGGTCAACACGTGAGGCAACCCAACAATGACAAGAAACCATTCTCAAGAATCGGTTTGCCAAGAAAGAAAAAGGTGATAGGAATTGCTTTAGATGTGGTGATCCAAATCATTTCATTAGTGATTGTCCAAAGCCTTCACGCGATAAGAATCACACGGCGTTCGTTAGTGGTTCTTGGAGCGATATCGGTGAAGATGTTGATGACAACCCCAAAGAGGAGAAATGTCTTATGGCTCATACTTCTAAAGAGGTACATTTCGAAACCGAATATTATAGGAATGATAGCTCCACCTTAGATGATATTGAATTAGAAGGCCAATATGATAATTTACCCAAACTTAGCCTTAAATTCATAGAAAAGAACAAAACCTTAAAATCAACCAAAACTAAGCTTGAAAATGAGATCAATGAACTTAGGGAGAAATTAGCCAAGATTGAGAAAAATAAAGAAGTTGATTTAGGTTTCTTAAGTTGTGAGAAACTTAGATTAGAGAATGAAGATCTCAAGATCACCTCCATTAAATTGGAAAAGTTCATGAAATGTACTAGTGCTCTTGATGATATGTTAAACAAACAAATTCATTCTAAGGAAAGACTTGGTGTAGGTTTTAACTCAAATGAAGCATCAACTAGTGAACCTAAACAAGTCAGATTTTCAGAAAAATCATCTGCTGTACGCGGTCCCAGATTGTATGGGGCGGTTTCTTATCACTATGTAACCGCCGCCCTAGATAAGGAACCGTGGCCAGAAAGAGGTTTTGCTGAAAATCCTAAACTTTCTGAAAAGTCAAATTTAGGTGAACAACCAGAGCATCTTATTGTTAACAATGTCAAATTACCCATACTTGACGACAATGCCGTTGATAAGTTCTATAAGCCCTTGAGTAAACCTCTAATGGGAAATAGAAGTTTATCAAGACCATCCACTACTCCACCAAGAGTACGAAATGAGTCTAGGCCTAGAAGTATAACGACAACACCTAGAAGAGATAGTCAAAACAATTCACGACCTAGAAGTAAAACTCCAACACCTAGAAGGAATGACCACAACTCTAAACCAAGATCAAATACACCTAGGAGAAATAATGAACAACAAAATGGTTATATGAATTATTATCCTCCTCCATTTTATTCCTCATGGGGAACCCCTCCTCCATTCATGCATCCCAACCAAATGCAAGGGATGTTTGGAACTAACATATTTGGACCCATAAAATATTGGGGACCAAATGTTTGATCTTGTGTGTTGTTACCTAGATATGCTTGGGAATTGATTTAGAACCCGACGAGTGGATTAAGGATAGTGGTTGTTCTAAACACATGACGGGTAATCGAAGTTTGTTCTCGCACTACAAAGCATAGGTTAAATTCGCTAGTAGTCTACGTGGTAATATCATTGGCAAAGGTACGGTTTCTCTTGACTTCATGACCATTGAAAATGTTGAGCACGTAAATAAATTAGGGCTTAACCTTTTAAGTATAGGTCAAATTTGTGACAATAAGTGTAAGGTCATCTTTTCGGAACATGACAGTGAAATCGTAAAAGATGGAAAGGTCATTAGAAAAGGTGTTAGAAAGCATAGGCTTTATGTCATGAAGGTCAATATGAAGTCAAAAGACAACATATGTCTTGCGACTATAAATGATAGTTCTACTCTTTGGCATAGGAGATTAGGTCACGCTAATATGCGTTTAATTCAATCTTTAGTCTCCTAAGGAGTTGGTAAGACACCTCCCCAAGATGAAGTTTGATAGTCACTTTTGTGATGCTTGTAAAGTTGGAAAGCAAGTTCACTCAAGTCACAAAGCCAAGAATTTCGTTTCAACCTCTCGGTGCTTAGAGCTCCTACATATGGATCTCTTTGGACCTTCCGCCATACGGAGTTATGGAGGTAACCTTTATACCCTAGTTATAGTTGACGACTATTATAGATTCACTTGGACTAGATTTTTGGCATCTAATAATGAAGCTTTCGATCATTCGAAATCTTTTGTCGAAGAATTCAAAATCAACTAGGATGTCCAATTGTCTCTATTAGGACGGATCATGGTAGGGAATTTGATAATGAAGTGCAATTTGGTGCCTTTTGTGAAGCTCATGGTATTACTCATAACTCTCGGATCCTCGCACTCCACAATCAAATGGGGTAGTTGAAAGGAAGAATAGGACCATCCAAGAGATGAGTAGGACGATGTTAAACGAGCAATCTTTGCCTCAAAAGTTTTGGTGCAATGTCGTGGACACTTCGACTTATATTCTCAACCGAATTCTTATTCGACCTTTCCTAGGAAAGACCCCCTATGAGATTCTTAAAGGTAAGAAACCCTCATTGGAATACATTAGGGTGTTTGGAAGCAAGTGTTTTATCCTGAACACCAAAGACTACCTTACCAAGTTCGACCCAAAGTCTTACGAAGGTATGTTTTCAGGTTATTCCCAAACTAGCAAAGCCTACATAGTCCTCAATAGAACCTCGGGCGTAATTGAAGAATCACTTAACGTGACTTTTGATGAAACCCCTCCTTTACCCAAGACACCACCATTGGTTTATGATGACTTGGATGAAATAGAAGTAGTTAAAGCCAAAGAGGTTAGAAAAATAGGAATTGAAGACCTTAGTGTTGAAAAGAAAGTAAACCTTAAGGAGTCTAAGGATCATACTCTCAATAATATCATTGGTGACTTAAATCAAAGGACCCTAAGATCTCAAGTCCAAAACCAAAGAAACTTATTTTGTTTCATCTCCTTGATTGGACCAAAGAATGTTAAAGAAGCTTTGACGGATGAGAGTTGGGTCATTGCGATGCAAGAAGAATTGAATCAATTCGTTGCTGATGATGTTTGGGAACTTGTTCCTCCACCTAGAAGTTCTACCATTATAGGAACCAAATGGGTCTATAGGAATAAGTTAGATGAGAATGGTGTTGTGTCCCGTAACAAGGCTAGACTTGTAGCTCAAGGCTTTAATCAACAAGAAGGGATTGATTATGACGAGACATATGCACCGGTAGCAAGATTAGAATCCATTAGAATCCTTTTAGCCTACGCTTGTTCCTTAGACTTTAAGCGTCAACAAATGGATGTAAAGAGTGTGTTTCTTAACGGTTTGATCAATGAGAAGGTATATGTGGCTCAACCTCCCGGCTTCATTGATTTTGAGAAATCGGATCATGTTTACAAGCTTAAGAAGGCACTTTATGGTCTTAAACAAGCACCCAAAGCTTGGTATGATAGACTTAAAGCGTTTCTTGTTAAACATGAGTATACCATGGGGATGGTAGGCAACACGCTCTTTACAAAGAAGAAAGGTTCTCACCTCATAATCGTGCAAATATATGTTGATGACATTATAGTTGGCTCAACTTGTCAAGCATTGTGTGACGACTTTGCCAAAACCATGCATGATGAGTTTGAAATGAGTATGATGGGAGAATTGAACTTCTTTTTAGGACTCCAAATTAAACAAATGGATGATGGTATTTTCTTTAGTCAATCTAAGTATGCTAAAGAAATGCTAAAGAAATTCGGATTAGAAGAATCTAGACCAATGAAGACCCCAATGGCCTCGGATACTAAACTCACCGTAGATGATGATTGTGAGTCGGTAGACAACACGAAATATAGAGGTATGATTGGTAGTTTGTTGTACCTAACGGCAAGTCGACCGGATATCATGTTTAGTGTTTGCCTTTGTGCTCGCTTCCAAGAGGATCCCAAAACCTCTCACCTTGAAGCGGTTAAGCGTATCTTCCGATACATTAAGGGCACTATACATTTAGTATTATGGTATCCTAAAGGGACCGGCGTAGAAACAATTGTCTACGCGAACTCGGATCATGCGGGATACTATGTGGACCGGAAAAGCACTAGTGGAGTTTGTACCTTCATGGGTTGTTGTTTAACTTCTTGGTTCTCCAAGAAACAAACCGCTCTTGCGGTATCCACCACGGAAGCCGAGTATGTGAGTGCCAGAAAAGCATGCCAACAAGCTCTATGGATGAAGCAAGCGCTTGTTGATTACGGGATTTCTCTTGATGATGTTCCCATCATGTGCGACAATAAAGGTGCTATAGACCTTAGCAAGAATCCCGTGCAACATTCGCGAACCAAGCACATAGAAATTCGCCACTATTTCCTTAGGGATAATGTTCAAAAGGAGAACATTTCGATTGAGAAGGTACCCTCCGAGGATAACTTAGCCGACATCTTCACTAAGCTACTTAAGAAGGAACCTTTTAATTACTTGCGTCTAGGTCTAGGATTAATGGAACATATTCCTTAATTGATTTCCTTTTACTGAGTCTCTTATATTCTTTTGAGTCTTTTATCACTTTGAGTCATTGAGTCTCCTAAACTCTTCTTGAAAATCTTCTTTTCTCCTTTTCAAAATTCTCAATGTCTCTTTCGAAAATGGTCGAGAAATGTTTTGACATTGTTAATTCAATCTAAAAATGTTTTTCATAGATTCTTGCTATTAATCTCGAGCTTACATAAATCATATGTATGATTCTCTCAAACATAGCAAGAACAAGATAGAATCATGGAGGATCATTGTGTCGTGACTTAAGGTCTTGTCTTACACACCTCCTACATCGATTTTTAATTTAAAATCCATGTATTTTGGTCAAATCTCTATTTGGTGAGTTCGTATGTGTTTTCTTTGTCTATCTTTGCTTTTAAGCATATCCCTATGATTAGTTAGACTAGGAAATAAGATTTGCTGAATTAAAAAATCTTCCTTCACCACCAAAACACAGCCTCTGTAGGTGGTTCCATATATGAACCACGATCCCTTAGCGATAAGTAACCGCCAGAAGTGATAAGGAACCGCGTACAATGCTTCCTTTTTCGGGTATTTCTGAAACTCCAAATTTGTTCCAACACTTTTGGGAATCTTTGTTTCAACCCTTTGACCACCCTAAAAATACCTTGAGCCTTCCCTATTTAACCATAAGCATTTTGCCATACTTCACATCCCAAAATGTCTTATTCTCCTAATGAAAGCCTTGATTCTCCTCCATTTTCCCCAATTGCTTTCAATCCCAACTCACCCAAGAACACTTTCAATCCAAATTCACCCATGAACACTCTTAATCACATTTCTCCTACCAAGAATGTTGATTGTGGAACATCTTTTCGTCCACCACCACCCTTTAGTGTTCTTCCTCCTTCTCATGATAATGTCATGCACCATGGGACATATTGTCATTGTTGTCAATATCAACATCTTGCTATGGCACACATCTATGAGGAGTTGAGCTACATCAAGAGTCTCTTAATCAAGCCTCCTCTTCACTTTGATTATGAGATCTCCACCAAGCCACCACCACCACCTTTCGCCACTACCTTGTCTTTCATTTAAGCATTGGTTGCTTATCCACAATACACCTAATTCAAGAAAATCTTAGAATTCTAGATTAACTAGGATTAGATATATGCTTTTGGCTTGTTTCCTTTTTCATACATCTTTGTATGATTTTTTTATATGACTTCACTTGGATCTTAGTCTTTGTGCTTTCTTCTCTTTTTATTTTATTTTTTTGTAACCTATAGCTATCTCTTGTTGGTTGTCTCTTTTGTTCAACTAACCCTTCTATGTAGCTTGTTACCATATCTCGATTCCTCGGTGCCCCAAGCAAAGGGGAGTAAGCACCAAGGGGGAGTCTTTGCAAAGTCCGTCTCTTCAACACCGACTTGTGCAACCTTTTTGCTTCGACAATGGGGGAGAAATGAATAAACTCGTTTTCGAAAATCTTGTTTTTGTGTAATTGAGTTTATGTATTGTCGGAATCAAAAAGGGGGAGATTGTTAATGCAATAATGCCTAAAAACGTTACTTGCATTTTCCGGTCTCGCTTAGTTTTGACTACGACAATATGTAAAAACAAGCATTGACGAAAACAACGAAAAACGAATTCTTGAGTTCAAGTATTTTTCATTTTACCCATTTTCACTTAAGGTATGAATAAACAAGTACTAACCTTAATCAAGTGATCAAGTGATTTAATCTTTTCTTAAAACTCGCTTTTTATTAAGTGTGACAAGTTTTTTATTAAACTTTCTTTTTAAGAAAATGTTTTATTAAATTAAATATTTGAAAATATGAAAATGGCATATTCTTTTTTGATTTGGAATATTCTTTCAGGATACTTAATAATCAGATAAGACCTCCACCACTAAAGAACAAAAAAGGAGCGGAGTCCACTCCGGCGGTTCCCTAGTGCCTATGCGGTTCCTTATCGATAAGGAACCGCCGGCTGAGACAAGGAACCGCGGGCAGATATAGCCGTTGGCCCTTTGTCCTATAAATAGTGGACCATTCCTCTTCACCTCTTTTGCACATATATTTTCAGATTTAAACATACTTCTTAAATCACTCAAATCCTTGATCATTTGATTGATTACTACTTGTTTAGAAGTGAATCTATCCCATCCATCCCTTTCTCTCCAAGTGCAAAGAGAAGAACACTATCCTTGTGAAGTGTTGAGTCCATCACCAAAGATCCTTTGAAGATCAAATCTTATACATTAGTTGTTGTGTCATAGTTGTGAAGATCCAAGTAGTTGTGTCTATTTGGAAGTTATGTATGTACTAAGTATAGTTGTGTAGATTGGTCCTAGCTACGATTAGGGCTCGACTTTTAGCTTAGAGTCGGAAATTGGTTAAGCAACGTGTACGGTTTTCTCTACCATAAGGAGCTTGTTGTGTAGTGAACTCTCGAGTAAGGAGTACTCGAGGAGTGGAGAAGGAACGAGGAGTGAGCTTCGTTGCCGAACCACTATAAATCCTTGGTGTTTGGTTTGATCTTTCTTTACCCTTAACTCTTTACATTCTTTATTCTTTGTGCATATACATTAGTTAGTATTAGTTTAGTTACACTATCATTGTTCATAAGAAGATTTCACATATTTCCTCAAGCCTAAGTTTTTGAAAAAGGATTTTTTTGAAAACCATCTTTTAACAAGTAAATATAAGAAACTATTCAACCCCCCCTTCTAGTTTCTACACAATCCATTCAGGAAAGGCAAAATTCATATGGACCCACTACAAGGATCGTGAACGCTCAAGCTGTTAATTCTCAAGCTAGTGGAAATGGAAGCCCTATTGGTCCTCAAAAGGTTGTGACTTGCTACAATTGTCGAGGACAAGGTCATATGGCTAGGCAATGCACTCAGCCAAAAAGGAGAAGGGATGCAACGTGGTTTCGTGAGAAGATGTATTTGGTCGATACTTAATCTAAGGGAAAGATTTTGGATTCAGAGGAATTAGCATTTCTTGCAGACCCAGGGGCAGTTGATAATGAAGGCATTGCGGTCGTCTCTACTTCTAATGCAGCATATCAAGCAGATGATCTTGATGCATATGATTCGGATTGTGATGGCATTCACTAAGCCCAAGCAGCTCTCGTTTCTAGTATCTCTCACTATGGTTCTGATGTCGTTAGTGAGGTACCAACCACAACTAATATTATTCATGATAATCCACATCAAGTTGAGCATGAAAATGACAACCTCGAACAACATTCGGGAACTAGTAACTCAAATGATGTGGTATCCAATCCAACACATTTGAGTGAACCTCAACCAAATGCTAAGACGGGTATGAAATCTTATGATCAACATGATTTGGTAATGGTGCCTAAACATATTATTCATAACATGAATGTGGCCGTCCTACAAACTGTAGATTTGAATGCCAATCTAACCGCTGAGCTTGCGTTGTATAAAGAAAAGGTCAAAACTTTTGAAATGGTCCCTCAAGCAGAGAAAATAACTTATTCTGAATTTGACTAATTTCGTTTTGAAAGGATAGAACACTTAAATGAAATAGAATCATTAAGAGCTAATCCTTCCAATGAATCAAAAGAAAAAGAGTCGGTTGTAAATGATTTTCAAAAACTTAAAACGGATTTCGAAACTCTCGAGTCTAAAAAGTTTGAATCAGAAATTAATGCTACCAAACTTCTTAAATTCAAGGAACAACAGCTTTTAAAACAATATGCTTCCACAGAAAAGGTTCATCTTTTAACTAAATCATTTAAAGAACTAGAACTTAAGCGTCTTCAAGATTTACCACCTAATCCCGGTTATGCTAAACAAGCTCAGGAATATATTCCTTGTCTTTATGATGTGAACCTAATTGGCAAATCGAAAGAAGCACCTTATGTTCGTGATGATGAGGAGAAAATGTCACTTGCGGAAGAAATTCGATCTAAAATGCTTTCAACATTCCATAAGCTTGATTATGTTGAGCATAACAAAGATCAATTTGATAAAAAGACCTGTTTTAGATTACAAAAGGAATTAGCTCAATTATCAGCTTGTGTGCCCCAAAGTTTGTCAAATGAAAACCTTTCTAATACATCTCCTACACTTGTCAAAAAGGATTTAACTAAGTTAATCCCACCGGTAAGCAAGGTGTCAAATAGCTTAAATGCGTTGCACCAACACTTTGCAGATTTCGACAAGGTCATTAAGGAACGTATGACGGCTTCGGCCATAACGTAAGGTGAATGGAATTTTGAACACACAAGAGCTGCGTTTCGAGACGAAATTGTTTTGTTTGTAAACAATATTAAAGCGTGTTTTAGAAATATTGATCAAGATTTGGTTTTGGAATTAGATGAAGTTAAACGTGTTTTCAATGAAATGGATGATGCTTATGAAAATGGTTTAGTTGAAATAGAATGAATTTCACGCCAAATTGATCAGCTTCTGAAGCAAGTGATGTCGCATGATATTGTTTCCGTCTGTGTGAATAATAGTGTTGATAATGATTCTATTGTGCATAATGTTGAATCTGTGGATAATGCGGTAGATAGTACTTGTCACAAATCTGACGCTGAATTTTAAAGCTTCAAGATTCTTATATTTCGCTTTCCAAACGTTTTGATGAGATTCAAAAACATTGTATTTCGCTTGAATGTAAGAAAAAATTTATTCAAGAGATCTTTGAAACGTCATTCGAAGGTGTTAATATAGATGATCCAAAATTTCAAAAGGATATTCAATTGAATTTACACACAAAACAGTGTCAACCAAGTGACAAGGTTGCTAAATCATTGCCAATAGACATAGATAATCGAGTTTAACTGCGTGAACGTACTTGAGGCCACTAAGAATTTTAAACTTGATATAGATAATCGAGTTTCCAAGATTTTGTGCAAAGTTGATAAAATTAAAAACAGATAAATACACAACTCTTCGATTCAGTAAAGCCCGCATGTGCTAATACCACTGCACAGAATCAATCATTGAGTGAACGATTGAATCGAAATTCGGTGGAAATATATGATTTGAGGGAACAAATATTGTGATAAAAATTTGGCTTTGGCTGAGTTAAAGGAAACAATTCGTACCCTAAAAAGTAAGAATGTTGTGGATAACGCAGCCACCGTCTCAGCATCGTCCTCTAGTGCAATCAAAAGGAACCTCATCACCGTCACACCACTTAACAAGGGCCCTAGGACTAAACCATCTCAAACAGTGGTCACTAAAGATAAGGCAAAATCAAAACCAGCCTCTAATGTTCCCGTGTTGCCTTCTACAGGAGTAAACACCACTACTAAGGCACAAAGATCTAAGCTTAAAGGAAACACGAAGAATGATAGGATCTTGCCCCCATCTAGTAGTCAAGTGAAGAAGAAAGTAGAAGCTCGCCCTAGGAATGTTATTTCTGTTTTGAATAAAAAGAATCATGTAGCTAAACCTAAAGGCTCTGCGGTTGTGCAGCGCTCTAAGCCTATTGTGAGTTCTAATTTGAAATGTTGGAATTGCAATGAATGTATGTTTTCTAGTCGTCATTATTCTTGCCTTATTGACCATGTTAATGAGATGTATGCTCGAAAGCACAATTTAGAATGGAAACCGACTGGGAAAGTGTTAACCGAGGTTGACTGGATGTGGCGTCCCACTGGTAGAACTTTCACTATAGTAGGAAATACGTGCCCTTTAACTAGGATCACTCCCACTATAGCGAAGAAAGCGTTCCCTTTAACTAGGAGTACCAAGGCTACCAATACATAAGCGTGTCCTTTAACTAGGAACACCAACACTACTGTAGGAACCAAGTGCCCTTAAAATAGGACTACTCCCACTGTAGTGCCCGCTAATAATCAAAAACCTTAGAAAGTTGGAACAATAAAACCTGTAATTGGTAAAACTCACATTAGAAAATGCCAGAAATCTAAGGATAACACACATGTTAGCAATTCTAATAATATCATATATGTATCTGCTAACACTCCGGAACCAATAGTTTCTGTTGCATTGTCTACAATTGTTGCTGAAAATAGGTTGTCCAAATTGTTCTCTGGTATTTGGACTCTTGTTGCTCTAAGGATATGACCGGATATTGCTCTCAGCTCAGAAATTTCGTAAGCAAGTTTCTTGGTATGGTTCGATTTGGAAATGATCATACTGCAAAGATAATGGGATACGGTGAATATCGTAGTGGGAATGTTATTATTTCAAGAGTGTATTATGTGGAAGGTCTCGGTCACAATTTATTTTTTGTGGGACAATTTTGTGATGCAAACCTAGAAGTTGCTTTTCGTGAGCATACCTGCTTCATTCGTAATTTGGAAGGGGTTGATTTATTGAAAGGTACTCGAGGGAATATTTTGTATACTTTCTCTCTACAAGACATGATGGCCGCTTCTCCCGTATG
The DNA here is from genome assembly GCA_025667525.1 of Glebionis coronaria. Lineage (NCBI taxonomy): Eukaryota > Viridiplantae > Streptophyta > Magnoliopsida > Asterales > Asteraceae > Glebionis > Glebionis coronaria. The sequence goes on along the minus strand of JANFOE010000447.1, from coordinate 861,758 downwards.
TCTTCTCTCCAAAGCATCGACGACTAAGTCATGGTTATGGCATCGACGGTTATCCCATCTTAACTTTGACGCTATCAATCATTTGGCAAAAAAACGAACTTGTTTGTGGTCTTCCTAAACTAAAATTTCACAAGGACCATTTGTGTTCCGTGTGTATAATGAGGAAGAGCACTAAGAAATCATACAAACCCAAGATTGAAGACACCAACCAAGAGAAAATTTATTTGTTGCATATGGATCTTTGTGGGCCAATGTGTGTTGAGAGTCTTAGTGGTAAAAAGTACATCATCGTCATTGTCGATGATTACTCTCAGTTTACATGGGTGAAATTTCTTGCAACAAACATGAGGCACCTAAATTCATCATCAGCTTTCTCAAGATGATTCAAGTGCGGCTCAACACTACTATCCGACGCATTCGTAGAGAGAATGGAACCGAATTTGTGAATCCAATCTTGCGTAATTATTATGAAGAAGTTGGCATATCTCAAGAAACATGTAACACCCCCAAATATTCATGTTTTGATTCAGCGGAAGAGTCGTTGGTGTTCCGGGATAACACATTACTCCAATCATAGACAATGCTTAAAAGTTGCGTCATTTAATAATAAAGCATTTTCCATTCATAAATATCAAATTACATAGGTCCTCAGGTCATAATATGTCATACAAATTTACAAAACATTTGAATAGAAATTTTTATTTAAATGCGAGCCATAAATTCTTGTCATCTTCCCGAGAATTACCTTCAAGTACCTAAGATAAAACATGATAAAAAGTCAGCGAAACGCCGAGTGAATTCATAGAGTCTAATAAAAACCATTTATATATATATATATATATATATATATATATATATATATATATATATATATATATATATATATATACATATATATATATATATATATATATATATATATATATATATACATATATATATCTATATATATATATATATATATATATATATATATATATATATATATATATATATATATATATATATATATATATATATATATATATATATATATATATATATATATATATATATATATATATATATATATATATATATATATATATATATATATATATATATATATATATATATATATATATATATATATATATATATATATATATATATATATATCAACGATATATAATCATTACCGAAAATAATTTTGTACAACTCTTTGTCGTAGGCTATAAAATAGGCCAAAAACATTGTAACGAATCTTTTTCGTAAATCATAATATAGGCTTTTGCCTTCAAAACCATTATACGAACCATTATCGTAAAAACATCATATAATACGTTTTATAACGTTGTATAGCGTTTAATAAAAACCGTTATATGAAAATGGTTATGAAAAACCAAAACAAGAACATAATATCAGTAATAAGACCCCGTATTGCTAGTTAGGCAATATATTATAATTCAATTCGTACATCAGTATTTTCATTATTGGATTATTATGAGCCGCATGATATTGTTACCTTTCTATAACATATATCGGGTAGATAACCCGTAATTCCTTTGCCCATCTAAAACAACGTGTCATCACAATAATCGCGCTTATATAAATCTTCTCATACATAAACTCGCTTACCAATCAATGTGGCACGACGGGGATCAACCGTCAAGGCGCGAACTGGGGCGATCTTCCCCAAATAGTATTATTATATGCATAAGCGTCTACCAAATCCCGGTAGTTCATAATTCATGCTAATGGGACCTTTAGTGACATAACCTAACTAAAAATAATCCATTTCATTTCATTCATTGGGTCATGTAATCATCCGGGTCCATATCAATAAGCATACAATCGGGACAACTGGTGTCCTTTTTTATTAAAACTAGCATGTTATCTCCCTCGCGGGTTTATAAAACATTTCATAAAACATTTAAAAGAGTGCGAGGATATAAACTCACATTGGTGTGGGAAGACGGGTTATCAGCAATTAGGGTGTATGGTACGTGCCTCGATCACGGGAAACCTAGACAAATAATACTCAGTCTTAGGCTATGCCCAATAACTTAATAAAAATTTGTTATGTATATGTAATGATGTCATAACATGATGATCAAGTGGGGTTTTATTTCCTTACACAACATTACTAGTTGTTTGGAATTAGTTAACTTAGGCTTATCATACTAGTTACACTAGTTTTAGCCCATTTACATATTAGGCCCAATAAGCCCATTAAGAGTCCAATATCATTTTATTAGTCGATTTATCTTTTTAAGACCAGGCCCATACTCATATGTTGGGCCCAAGTGGGTTAAGCCCATGAGTAAGTCCATTAGTGTTAAGCCGATTCGGAAAATAAATGGTACGGGCACATATGTAGGTGTTCCTAACAATATGTCCCTATTTTTCACTTGTTGCGGATCTCATAAAAATTCAATCTTTCACAATTACAAAAATATAATGTTTATTAACAATTTCATGGTGACTACTAATCAGCCTTGCATGGTCCCTTTCAAATTGTACGTAGGCGCACAACTATATACAATTTTAGGATTAACGATGCAATACTCAGTTCGTCAAAACTTTGTCATCATGTTTAAAATATATATATTCATGCTTAATCATGAAATAAAAATCAAATGAATCTACAGAGATGTTCTTCGTTATGGAAGCAATTAAGTTTTCCAAAGTGTTTCATAAACAACTTTATTTCGATAACGATTATTTATAAGTCTCACTTTGAATAATCTATATGGTGATGAAAATTAAATTTTTCTCAAGGGATACTGTTTTAACTTTATAAAAACAATGAGTGATCTGCAAAAGAGTGATGAAAAGTTGTTCACCAAGAACTAACTACAATATGATAAGAAATGAGCTTAGCCAATTAATCATGAGGTTCATGACCTCGATAGTACTCAGGAATACAAAGAGAAGAATCTACAACGCAACTCTATCCGAAATGAGTACTTGTTCAATGGTTGCATCACTAATGCGAACATTAGGAAGAAGCAAGAAAAGATAGATAACATCGATACATGTAGGATTTAGCAATCAAAGGTAGTCTTTTCATTAATCACAAACAAGTAAAAAAATGTACCGTAACACATTACGTGTCGCCATGTCATACAATTCCAAGGACTCATCCTACCAACTGATGTCTCAGTTAAGTTAGGGATTTTAAAAGATACCACAATGAATACTAATCTACAAGAGTCATTAGGTGTGCCACCTGTCCCGAAAGATCCATCGGTCCCAATTCAGAAGAAGATTTCTTCAATTTATTTCTTGGACACTTGGCATCCTCGTTAGTGGACAATGGCCTAGGAACAACTCTTAACACGAACCAATAATCATTTAAAACTTTATAATTCAATTACAGGACTTAACGACTTCCTTTTAACAATCTCGTATTCCATACGAGTTAAATTTGACTTTATTCAAGTTTCAATCAACTTATACTCAATGCGACATCCTACCTCATTCTCCAATACTTTCAACCTTATTCTTAGACCTTGAAAGGGCAATAAAAGCTCGATATGAACAACACTTAATTTCCAATCCTATAGCTCTTACAACAATAGTTATCCAATGAGTCACTAATATGAAATGACTCATACATTCAATTAGACTTCTCAGAAAGATACTAGTGGCATGAGACTTTTGGGTAATGGTTCCAATGACAGCCTCAGGTGCAACATTCACCCTTTCGATTTCAAATTTAAGAAATCGGGTGACACCGAATCAGATGACACCTTTCCAGGTGGTAAGATTTTGTTAAACTTCACTCAATAAGGAAAGATCGTCATGGCATCGATATCAGATTTTAATCTCGACAATTCTTCTTCAATATCACAATCAACTAATATCAACATTTCTACGAATATCAACCATTTTGTTAGGATCATAAATATCCACAACTTGGTTTAGATCTAGAATAGCTAGAATTCCTACGGAAATAGCTTCGATTAATTTGCTAGGGGAGTTAGGGTTCCTTGTGACAATCTACGTCGTATAAATATCTCGTATAAGTATTAGAATAATCATTAAACAATCATGTAATCAAATTACAACATATATATAATCCAAGTTATATATATTAAAATAACACTTCTCAGTCTGGCCTTGTCGGTAACTCGGGAATTCTTCGGCACCGTTATAGTCAAAAGATTTTTAAACATTTTACTCAAAATATTTACTTAAAAAAATATTTATAGTTAAAAGGTTTTTGAAATGTTTTGTTCAAAACCTTGGTTTTAAAAATCTTTTGTTCTCTATAATGAGAGCTCTGATACCAAACTGTAACACCCCGAAATATTCATGTTTTGATTCAGCGGAGGAGTCGTTGGTGTTACGGGATAGCACATTACTCCAATCATAGACAACGCATAAAAGCCGCGTCGTTTAATAATAAAGCTTTTTCCATTCATAAATATCAAATTACATAGGTCCTCAGGTCATAATATGTTATACAAATTTACAAAACATTTGAATGGAAATTTTTTTTAAATGTGGGCCATAAATTCTTGTCATCTTCCCGAGGATTACCTTCAAGTACCTGAGATAAAACATGATAAAAAGTCAGCGAAACGCCGAGTGAATTCATAGAGTTTAATAAAAAACCATTTATATATATATCACCGGTATATAATCATTACCGAAAATCATTTTGTACAATTCTTTTTCGTAGGCTATAAAATAGGCCAAAAACATTTTATACGAATCTTTGTCGTAAATCATAATATAGGTTTTTGCCTTCAAAACCATTATACGAACCATTGTCGTAAAACATCATATAATACGTTTTATAACGTTGTATAGCGTTTAATAAAAACCGTTATATGAAAATGGTTATGCAAAACAAAAACACGAACATAATATTAGTAATAAGACACCGTATTGCTAGTCAGGCAATATATTATAATTCAATTCGTACGTCAATATTTTCATTATTAGATTATTATGAGCCGCATGACATTGTTACCTTTCTATAACATATATCGGGTAGCTAACCTATAATTCCTTTGCCCATCTAAAACAGCGTGTCGTCACAATAATCACGATTATATAAATCTTCTCGTACATAAATTCGCTTACCAATCAATGTGGTACGACGGGGATCAACCGTCAAGGCGCGAACTGGGGTGATCTTCCCAAATAGTACTATTAGTGAGTATGGGCGCATAAGCGTCTACCAAGTCCCGGTACTTCACAATTCATGCTAATGGGACTTTTAGTGACATAACCTAACTAATAATAATCCATTTCATTTCATTCATTGGGTCATGTAATCATTCGGGTCCATATCAATAAGCATATAATCGGGACAACTGGTGTCCTATTTTTATTAAAACTAGCATGTTATCTCCCTTGCGGGTTTATAAAACATTTAATAAAACATTTAAAAGGGTGCGAGGCTATGAACTCACATTGGTGTGGGAAGACGGGTTATTGGCAATTAGTATGTATGGTACGTGCCTCGATCACGGGAAACCTAGACAAATAATACTCGGTCTTAGGATATGCCCAATTACTTTATAAAAAGTTATTATGTATATGTAATAATGTCATAACATGATGATCAAGTGGGATTTTATTTCCTTACACAACATTACTAGTGGTTTGGAATTAGTTAACTTAGCCTTATCATACTAGTTACACTAGTTTTAGCCCATTTACACATTAGGCCCAATAAGCCCATTAAGAGTCCAATATCATTTTATTAGTCGATTTATCTTTTTAAGACCAGGCCCATACTCATATTTTGGGCCCAAGTGGGTTAAGCCCATGAGTAAGTCCATTAGTGTTAAGCCAAACTAGTTGGGCTAATGGTCCAATAAGGCTACTTTGGCCCATTATGGTCCATAAGTTATAAAGCTCAGGTTTATCAGTTTTTACTTATCAAATGTGTTTACATATCAGTATATGAGTTATAAAAATGTTATATTAGACGGGTCCGACCGTCTAAGTTTTATTTGGCGAAAACGTTAATCTTTCGGTTTTAGCCAAAAAGACGTAAAACTTATATATAGTTTGTAGTTTTATAAAACATTTGAGTTTTACTTTTATAAAATGTCATATTTATTTATTTTAGTATACAAACTCAGTTATAATAGTTATTATTAGTTAGTGGCTTTTATATACTTATTTTATAATAATATGTACTTGAGTGCTCGTTTTATATTATATAGTTTATTTACAAATCTGATTACTAAAGTCATGTCCACCATGTTTGCCATATCTTGAGTTATACAAGGAGATAGAAGCTCAAAGTTGAACAGCATAAACTACATGACGTGTGATACAAATAACTCTTTTATAGCCACTGCTCAATCAGCCTCTAAGTAATTTTAATAATTCATGCAAAACAGACTATACATATTTGTACCTCAATAGTATTTTGATCATAACTTGCTCATTTTAATGATTCCATTGAGTGCCCAACTCACCACATATGTAAAAATCATTTATCTATCTGTATATTTACTAATACAAGCCATTTAACCAAGTGATCATATTGATACTTACTGTTTTATATAGCCTATGTAATTAACCAAGATTTTATATAGCCTATATAGCATGTTTTATCATATTGATAGGTGCCCAAAATTGCAAAAGGAAGTGGTCGCTCATGCTACTAGTGCTGTGGTAGAGGATGGGTTTGAGGTGGTTAAGAATAAGAAGAATAAGGGAAAGAAGAAGCAATCACAAGTTGCAGGTATCAAGTTAACTAAACCGGCTCTTAATCTTCAGTTTCGTAATGTTGAGAGGGGTGAGACCTCTAAAGCTATGGGTAAGAATCCTAAGCCGGCCGCTCCTATGCTTAAGAAGGGTTTCTTGAATAACAAAGCCTCGAGTTTTGTAGCTAAGACTAACTATAAGGAGAAGAGTTCTCATAATTCTTTTGGTGCTCTTTGGGATAAGATAGATGATGGTACAGATTGGGAGGATGGTTTTAATACCAGGGAAGATGTGATTAATTCTAGTGATAGTGAGGTTCAAGTAGTCATTTTGATTGATGATCGGCATGGTTCTCGTCAGCCTGATGTTCGCTCTAAGTGTTAATCGTGATGTCGTTTTACTTTCATTGTTCATGCACCTTTAGGTGGTTTTTTCCTATTGGTGTTATTTGTTTTGTAATTGTTTAGTAGGATCATATGGCATGTCATATGATATAGTGGTTGTTCAAGCTGTTGCTTGAGGTTAATGTAGCATTGCAGCTGCATTCCAATGTACTTCAACGCTTTTTGGGAATATGTTTTACCGGGGTTGTTTCCCCTTTACCCAAAAAAAACCAAGATTTTAACATTTTTACTTGTTGATTTTAGCCTTTTCAACCTAATCTATTAACACAAAATCCCAACACAATATTTTGATCATCATTCATCATCATACAGATATACATTTATGAAGAAAATACATGAGCACATTTACAAAATAACAAGATGATAAGAAGAAATTATCTTGTACCAACCAATATAGTGAAAGGTTAAGAACAAGACTTGGTTTTTGGTAACCAATCTTATGAAATATCAAGACCACTTTTAAGATCACCAAGAATATGTAGACTCCTTGAGAAATCCGCCCTAAACTCCTTTGAAAACTTCTTTTTAGTTGTTAAGATCACCTCAAAACTTCATCTCTTCAATGGGTTATCATCATATGTAGATTATACATAAGATTTGTGGTTAAATTTTTTGATGAATGGTGTGTTTTTTGAGGTGTATGGGACGGCAAATGAGAGCAAAGAGAGAGAGAGAGATTGAGAAAGTTTATAGTTTTGCATGTATGAATGAAAGGGTTAATGGTTTTGGTTTGGTTAAGTGGTTTTGTAAGGCTCTAAGGACAAGTGTCCTTAGAGTTTATTTAAACTTGACACCAAGATGATGTTGTGGCTTGTCTTTGGCCGCCCATAGTGGGGGTGAGGCAAGTGTAAACTTGTCTCATCTCCACTAATTTACGGGTACTCCTCGATTCTAGTTTCCTCGATTTACGTGCCCTCGCGTCGTTTTACGAAAAACGTTTTTATAAATTAAGAATCTAAGGCACAAAACGATTCAAAAAAAATGTCTCATCAAAATCGGAGCACAAAAGCGTAAATACGTAAACCTAGGGTTCCCGTTTTAATCGTAAAAGACGCTAAATTATGCACGTAAGTCCTAATTTCTTCTCGTAAATTTGTGAGTTTATGAACCAACACAAAATAAAATTCCAAAATAATATTCGAGAATAAATTTATTATCTGAAATGTCAGACTGTTACAAAAACGAAGTATGTAAACATAAACACGTAACGTAGAGTTCTCCGGTTTAGACGTAGTCGATGCTACTTTAAGACGTAAACCCAAATTTCTTCCCAAAGTGAGTGATTTCATAAATTAACAATAAAATAATGATTTTAAATAATACTTGAGAATAAAATAACGACCTCAAATAGACGGATTGTCACAAAACATCCGTTGCTCGCACTTCATAACAAAACGTTGTCGTTGAAAGGCGAAATCGCACACTTATGGAAGTTGCTCGAACGATATTAATTTACGCAAAGGCTCCATTGTTTTTATGGGCAGAAGTAGTATCTACAGCAGTTTACACCCAAAACCGGTCACTAATTCGAAAACACCATGGTAAAACACCTTATGATCTCCTACATGGAAAAGTACCAGATTTATCATATCTTCATGTATTTGGTTCTCTTTGCTATCCAAATAATGATGGTGTTAATTTGGGAAAACTTCAACCAAAGGCTAATATTGGTATTTTCGTTGGTTATGCACCCGTAAAGAAAGCATACCGAATCTACAATCATAATTCTCGTAAGATCCTTGAAACTATGAATGTTGATTTTGATGAGATGGCGACAATGGCTTCTGAGCAAAGCAGCTCTGAACCCGCACTTCGTGAAATGGGACCCGGTAACATTAGCTCTGGTCTTGTCCCAAACAACCCTACTTCATCATCATTTACACCACCTTCTAGGAATGAATGGGATACGCTGTTTCAAACCGTTCTTTGATGAACTCTTTACTCCTCCAAGTATTGTTGCTCCAGAACCTTAGGTAATAGCTCCGGTTACAAAAGTTGTTGCTCCAGCAACCGAAGCACAATCAGATACGTCTACACCTACAATTGGTCAAGATATACCTTCAACGAGTAATTCTCAACCAACACCCAAATCAACTACCCATGTCATGCCTGTTGATGATGAAGAGGATGATGATGATCACGACTTGGAATTTTCTCAAATGCGTGTTTAGTAAGTTTATGAACTTATATTTAATAATCGTGTAATAGGATTGAACTCAAGATTACGGGATTGCACGCAATACGTAAAGAGTTAATATAATTAATAAATATATTTATTGTATTTATTAATTTATTTAATAAATATATTTATGTATTTATTAATTTAACCGAGCAAGTAACTATATAACTTTACCGATCGTTAAATAATTAATAGTTAATTATAACGAATGTTAAATAAATATATATTATACATAAACAAAAGGAAAGAAGTTTGGAAGTTACTAGAACACCCCTAAGGGGTGTTAGTCGGTCGGTTATGGGCTCCAAAGGGGGGCATTTGTTGCCTTTTATTTATCTTGGGCAACAAGGGTTGAGGCCTATAAATACACCTCCTAATCCTAGCATAATCACACAATAATAAATCTTCTCCCTTCTTTCTCTTTTGGGTCAATCGCAAGACACACCACAAAGGGGTGTTTGGTTGGTTTTCTTGGTTGATCGATTGTATACTTAATCTAGTCCTAGCCCCTTTCTAGGGTTGTTGGGTAGATTAATTACAAGCGTTGTAGTTCGGTTTTCACGTGCTAGAATCACGGTTAGCTCGTTGTATTACGTCTGTACAAGAACGTAATATAGTCTTACTTTAGACTATATCTTGGTATATACGGTTTAAACCCGAATCGGTGATTTGTTCTTCGTCTTGTGGAATTACTTTAGTGTAAAGGTATGTAACCCTAATTCGATTAATTATAATTATGTTATTAATTATGATCTTGTTAAATCGCTTCCGCTATATGTGCTTTGATCTCATTTAAGGTTTTATAGAATTGTTATGATACTAATAAACCTTTAGTGCTATCAGAGCCGTTTTAACATGTTATAATTATCGAAAATCTAAAGTTTTTAACTATAATTGTTTTGAGTTAAAACTACATGTTTATTAGGTTTTTCATAAAATTAGTGTTTTGTTTTTTAAAAAATAGGGTTTTTACTCTATTTTTAATAAAAAAGTGAATTGTTTTGAAACCCTAAATTACATGTGGGATAATTTTAGATTATATTGCATGATTAATTGTTATGTCATGTATGGTTACAATCCGTAGAGATTTAATTGTTAAGATTTGTGGGGATTGTATGATTACGTGCATGTTTTCATGGATCGTAAAATTATATGTTTATATGATTTTATGTACTATGTGATTATTTGATTCAATAAATCTAGAATTAGGGAAGACTTTTATATAGAGATATAAAGACCTAGATCTGATGATTATTGAATAAATCGTATGCATGTGGCTATTTGATTTATTTTTTACACATATAAATTGTTATTATGTGTTTATGATTTAGTTTTTTTACTTGTTTATATAAAATTGTTGAATTGTTGTAAACAAGGGTTTTTTTTAAAAGAATAATATGGAATAAATCATATTAAAAATAATGATATGTTAAGAGATTTAAGTTATATAAGATTACGTTGATTGGTGAATTGCATTAATAATCTAACGGACTACTCAATTTGACAAACTATAAAGTGGGTATAACGCACCGCTGGTCATGTACCCGGTTAAGGAAGGAGGTGTTACGCCATTAGTCGCTGACCAAATTCCCGGCTTGCCTGTGCGTCAAATTGGAATTACCTACGATTATTAAATGAATTGTACCTTAAGGGTGATTTACCACAAATTCACATCCGAACCACAATGTATAAGGGTATTGCTTTGTGCGTAGCCGAGTTCTAGCAAAGTACGATGTGATGAGTTGTGGGTAAATTCTTTAATTGGTTTAACCAATACCACAACATAATTTATGAAGAAACTTAATCTCATGAAAAAGTTTACTAAATATTTTTATTAATCTTATGCTATGGAGATTGTATGCATGCTTTTCCATACATTGATTTTGACATCAAAATTTATACCCTTAAAATTTAAGTCGAATGCTCCTAATTGACGAACACTTGAAATTATTTCGTCATCAAATGAGATTTTTGGATGATGTTGTGATGGAGAGAAAACCGTTTGTAGAATGAGAATTCGTATGATGGTTTCACGTTACTCAAATTAGACGACTTAATTAAGTTACTCAGTGAGATCTGGAAACTTAATGCATTCAGAAGGGATGAAACATGTTTACAATGCAAAACGTTTTTGGCAATGTAAATCCCTTAAATATCTAGAAATTGAAAATTGTTTGTCAATTGAATTGTTCGACAAGTCGCTGTGTTAAGTACATTCATTACTAGCAGCTCAACTGATGTAATGGATCTATGTCGATATAGTTCTAGAATTCAAGGAAAATAATATGGTTTTAATACCAGGGTAATTTTATTTTCTTGAAAGTATTTTGTTATCGAAAATACTAATATTTGAACTTATTTCTGTAGAAATGGCTCAACCCACCAATAACACGATAAGTTCTGCGTTCAAAGCTTTCTTTGAACGACCTGAACTTACTGGCCCAAACTTCAATGATTGGTACCGCTCTCTAAGAATTGTCTTGAGAGCAGCGGGTACTATCGATATCTTGACTACTCCCTATCTGAAGGATCTTACTAAAGGAGCATCTGATGCGCAAAGGCTTGAACACGCTGCTAATATAAAAAAAGCACTCTGAGGTGGCTTGCTTAATGCTAGGAAAAATGGCTCCTGCACTTCAACAGAAGTATGAGCTATTTTCTTCAAAAGGAATGCTTGATGAGCTCAAGGCTATGATCGAGAAGCCGCAAGCTGTAGAGATCTACGACTTAGTAGATGCTTTGCATAGCTGCAAGCAAGCTCTAGGAAAGTCTGTAAGTGCCCATTATTTAGAGATGAGGGGTTATATGGAACAGCTCATTGCACTAGGACAACCCTATGATCATAATATGGCTATCAACTTGATCAATATGTCCCTTAACAAGGACTTCAATGATTTTGTTAGAAACTATAATATGCATTGCACGGGGAAGACAGTTAATGATTTGCATGAAATGCTCATTGACTATGAAAAGGGGTTGAAAGACAAGGCATCTAACGCTACGCCTTCTATACTAACCATACAAAAGGGTAGGGTGAGTAAGCCAAAAACGTAAGCGAACAAGAAGAAAGGCAAAGGCAAGGGTAATAAGGGCAAACAAGTTGCGACTTATTCGAAACCCAAGCAGAGCTTTGCTAAGAGGAGTCAATCTCAAAAGGATGAGACTTGTCACCATTGCAAAGCAAGTGGTCACTAGAAGAGGAATTGCCCTCTTTAACTTAAAGAATTGCGAGAAATAAAGACGAAGTCTGAACAGAGCGCTGCAGCCTCAGGTACTTTATTTATGATTGAATTGTTCAATTTAACATACAAATTAAATTCCTGGGTATATGATACGGGATACGGTATTAACATTTGTAATACGATGTAGGGATTTAATCTAGAAAGGAAGCTTTCCTATGGGGAACAAATCTGCAAGTGGGCAATGGCGCACAAGCAACAATTGAAGCTATAGGAACTTTTGATCTAGTTTTACCTTCGGGTTTAGTACTGAGATTAAATGATTGTCATTATGCACCTACAATTTTTAGGGGTGTTATTTTCTTTTCTTGTTTGTTAAATAATGGATTCATTCACACGATTGATAATAATGAAATTTCTGTTTGGAAAAATGGTATTTTCTATTTTAATGCAATTTATGTGAATGGTGTGTTTGAATTAGACATGCATGATAATGAATCCAAGAACAATAAATCTGTATTTAGCATGAGTAAGAAGAGAAAGTTTGACAAGAACTCTTCTTATATTTGGCATTGTAGACTTGCCCATATTAGGAAGAGTCATATACAAAAGCTTCAACGTGAAGGTCTTTTGGTAAATATCAATGATGAATCATTTGATAAATGTGAGTCTTGTATCTCTGGAAAGATGACCAAGAAACCTATTAATAGCAGTATTGAAAGGGCTACTGGTCTACTTGGACTTATACATACTGATGTGTGTGGACCACTTAGACACACGTCAAGGAAAGGTGCTAGCTACTTCTTAACATTTACGGATGATTATAGCCGTTATGGTTATGTTTATTTACTTAAGCATAAACTAAGGTATTTGAAACGTTCAAAGTGTTTAAAGCAAAAGTAGAACTGCAATTAGCAAAAAATATTAAAGCTCTTCGTTCTGATAGAGGTGGTGAATATTTAAGTCAAGAGTTTATAGATTATCTAGGTGAGAATGGAATTGTTCAGCATCTTACTTCTCCCTATACTCTACAACAAAATGGTGTATCCGAAAGGAGAAATCGTACATTATTGGATATGGTACGATCTATGTTTAATATTAGAACTTTACCTTTATCCTTTTGGGATTATGATCTAGAATCTGCTATTCGTATATTAAATATGATTCCCACAAAGAAGGTCGATAATACACCATATGAACTATGGCATGGCTAGAATCCATATTTGTCTTATTTAAAGGTCTGGGGTTGCGAGGCGTATGTGAAACCTGACTCGGGTGACAAACTCCAACAACGATCTGTAAAATGTATCTTTGTAGGATAGCCTAATGAAACTATGGGTTACTACTTTTATTATCCACCTGAGAAAAAAGTTATTGTTGCTAGGTATGGAGTCTTCCTTAAATCTGATCTTGTAAACTAAGAATTCAGTGGGAGAAATTATGATCTTGAGGAGAGTCATTTAGATACATTACCTTCTGAAAACACTAGCGATGTAATTCCTGTAGAACCAGAAAGTCTGGCGGTTCTACCGGAATTAGTTCCTCTGCGTAGATCCGCAAGGATTAAAAACACAAATAGCAATATGTGTCTTAACATAGAGGATGATGATGAGTTAGGGGATCTTGGTGAACCCACTAATTATAAATCCGCCATACTTGATCCTGAGAAGGATAAGTGGATGGTTGCTATGGATGAGGAAATGAAATCCATGAAAGTAAATGATGTTTGGATTCTTGTAGAACCACCACCAAATGCTAAAGTAATGAGACATGAGTGGATATACAAGAAGAAAACCGACATGGACAGAAAAGTACAATCCTATAAAGCTCGTTTAGTAGCTAAAGGTTTTACACAAACTTTTGGCGTAGACAACGAGGAGACATTTTCTCCTGTAGCAGACTTAAGAGCTATTAGGATTCTCATAGCGATAGCAGCATACTATGACTATGAGATATGGAAAATGGATGTTAAAATTGCCTTCTTGAACGGTCGCTTAGATGAAGACATCTATATGCAGCAACCAGAAGGGTATGTTGATCCTGAGAATCCAGGACATATGTGCAAACTTCAAAGGTCCATTTATGGTTTGAAGCAAGCATCACGTCAATGGAATAAAAGATTTAAGAAGAAATCAAAAAGTCTGGATTTGTTCAGAATCGTGATGAGCCATGTGTATATCGCAAAACTAGTGGGAGTGATGTAGTATTCCTAGTCCTATATGTTGATGACATATTCATCATGGGAAGTAACATTCCAAGACTTAAAGCTGTTAAGGATTATCTTGGTCAATATTTCTCTATGAAAGATTTAGGAGAAGCTGTATACATTCTGGGAATTAAGATCTATCGGGATAGGAAAAGACGGTTAATTGGTCTATGTCAAGATGCTTATATAGATAAGATTTTGAAGAAGTATAATATGCATAATTCCAAGAAAGGTTTTCAACCTATGGAAGTTAAGCATAATCTGAGTCATGAGATAGATGCATCAACTCCTGAAGAGGAGGCATACATGTAGAAGGTTCCTTATGCTTCGGCTGTAGGATCTATAATGTATGTTGCTAGATGCACAAGGCCTGATGTGGCGTTTGCTCAGAACTTGGCCAGTAGATACCAACAAAATCCAGGGAAGCTCCACTGGACTGCTGTTAAACATATTCTAAAGTATTCGATGAGTACGAAAGATACGTTTTTGGTATATGGTGGAAAACCAGACACGGAACTGAATGTTACAGGTTTCTGTGATGCGTCCTGGCAATGTGATAAAGACGATACAAAGTCTCAGACGGGTTACGTTTTTGTTATCAATGGAGGAGCAGTTGACTGGAAGAGCAAGAAACAGACAACAATTGCAATGCATGCTACTCAATCTGAGTACATGGCTGCTTCAGAAGCTGCAATAGAAGCTGTTTGGATTAGGAAGTTTATTGAAGATCTTGGAGTGATGCCTTCAATTAAAGAACCTATTGATATGTATTGTGACAATTCTGCCGCAATAATATTTGCCAATGACCCTGGAATCATGAAAGGCACTAGACACTTTATGCGTAGACATCACTACGTCCGAGAACAAGTTGAAACTCGGGAAATCAAATTAATAAAAGTTCACACAGATGATAACGTAGCAGATCCTTTGACTAAGGCATTGCCTAGACCAAAGGTAGTTAAGCATGCCAAGGCGATTGGGCTGCAACTAGCTAGCGAACTCATGCAATTAATCTGTGATTAGTATTTAGATAAAGGATGTTATGATATTATTATATAATGAAATAAAGATTGGGTTTCGTTTATTTTTATTATTTAATAAGTGTATCCTATTTTACATGTTTTAATCCATTAATAAAGTTATGCTAAATGTCCGTTGTCAATTAATAATATGGGAATATTATTAAACTAAGACAAATCAAAATAGTGATAGAGTATACTTGAAAGTATATTGATCGATTTTGAATGATATTCGATGAATCGAATATAGGACTTATCCCAACTATATGTTATTACTTTATGGATCTTTGTCATTAAGTAAAACATAAATAGTTATCCTTAGACTTTAGATACCAGGAAACTATTATGAATCTAGTGCATCTCTGTGGAATAATTTAACGCTAAACGTAACTGGAAGCTATAAGGATTATTTTCAGAAGTGTTGCAAAATTCATAAGTTTTGCTCGTAGTCAATATGGAATTTATTTCCTCTAATTTCGTTTTGGATGTAATACAGCTGGGCCCCTCGTGGGATTAGTAAGATGTTTGTGTGGCCACACCTAAATTTTTTTTGGTAATCTTGCTAAATCTGTGAACGAGAAACATAATGGTTAATGAAAGGAATGACTGAGATCCATATCCTTATTAACGTTGTATTAGAAATAAAAGAATAATAATAACGATGCAGAATCGTTAAAAGGTTTTGTCCAGGAGACCTTACTCAAGTTGTACTAGAGACATTGCTAGTGTAACTAGACGCTAGTCAATGTGATCACGATATTCAAAATATGTCCAAGTGGGAGCTGTAAGTTTATGGACTTATACTTAATAGTCGTGTGATAGGATCGAACTCGAGATTACGGGATTGCACACAATACGTAAAGAGTTCATATAATTAATAAATATTTCTTGTATTTATTAATTAATTTAATAAATATATTTATGTATTTATTAATTTAACCGAGCAAGTAACTATATAACTTTAACGATCGTTAAATAATTAATAGTTAAGTTATAACGAATGTTAAATAAATATATATTATACATAAACAAAAGGAAATAAGTTTGGAGGTTACCAGAACACCCCTAAGGGGTGTTAGTTGGTCGGTTATGGGCTCCAGGGGGGGGGGCATTTGTTGCCTTTTATTTATCTTGAGCTACAAGGATTGAGGCCTATAAATACACCTCCTAATCCCCTCATAATCACACAATAATAAATCTTCTCCCTTCTTTCTCTTTTGGGTCGATCGCAAGACACACCACAAAGGGGTGTTTGGTTGTTTTTCTTGTTTGATCGATTGTATACTTAATCTAGTCCTAGCCCCTCTCTAGGGTTGTTGGGTAGATTAATTACAAGCGTTGTAGCTCGGTTTTCACATGCTAGAATCATGGTTAGCTCATTATATTACGTGTGTACAAGAACGTAATATAGTCTTACTTTACACTATATCTTGGTATATACAATTAAAACTCGAATCGGTGATTTGTTCTTCGTCTTGTGGAATTGCTTTAGCGTAAAGGCATGTAACCCTAATCCGATTAATTATAATTATGTTATTAATTATGATCTTGTTAAATCGCTTCCACTATATGTGCTTTGATCTCGTTTAAGGTTTTATATAATTGTTATGATACTAACAAACCTTCATGAACTTCCATTCTTTGGTGTACCAATTCCCGACCATAATCAAGCCTAGTCGTCCACCTCAGAGGAAGCTCCTACTACGGTGTACTCCAATCCACGGATTCGTGAACATGACAGCAAGTGGACAAAGGATCATCCTATAGATTCTATTAATGGTGACCCTAATCGTCCGGTATCCACACTAAGTCAGTTAAAAGAAAGTGTAATGTTTTGTCATTTTGATGCTTTTCTCAATGAAGTTGAACCTAAGACGTGACAACAAGCATTTACCCAATCTTGTTGGATAGAATCTATGCAAGAAGAACTTAATGAATTTGTACATCTTGGTGTATGGGAACTTGTCCCATGCCCGGATCAAGTGAAGTTACTCACTTTGAAATGGGTTTACAAGGTGAAACTCGACGAGTTAGGCGGAATATTGAAGAACAAGGCTCGACTAGTAGCTCGTGGGTACAAGCAATTATTGGGCATCGACTTTATGGAATCCTTTGCACCTGTTTCCCGCTTGGAAGCTATTAGAATATTCCTTGCTTATGCAGCCCACATGAATATGATCGTCTATCAGATGGATGTGAAGACGGCATTTCTCAATGGTGAAATCAAGGAAGAGGTCTATGTTCAACAGCCAGATGGTTTTGTGAATTCTAATTATCTTAATCACGTGTACAAGCTTAAGAAGGCACTTTATGGGTTGAAGCAAGCTCCACGCGCGTGGTATGATCTCTTGTCACACTTCCTCATTACGCAAGGCTTCACTAAAGGCAAAGTGGATCCCATGCTGTCTATTCAGAAACGAGGTAAAGATATGATTATGGTAAAAATATATGTTGATGATATTATATTTGCCGCCTCGACCCAAACCTTATCGGATGAGTTTGGGACAATCATGTATTCCAAGTTTAAGATGTCAATGATGGGCAAGGTATCATTTTTCTTAGGTCTTCAGATATCTCAGAGTCCCAGAGGCATCTTTATCAATCAATCCAAGTATGCCCTTGAATCGCTAAAGAAATATAAGATGGAATCTTGCGATCCCGTGGATACTCCAATGGTGGAACGAACTAAGCTAGATGCAGATCCACATGGGATTGCCGTTGATCTGACACTTTATCGTGGAATGATCGGTACCCATCTGTAAATCACAGTTAGTCGACCTGATCTTCAATTTTCCATATGTATGTGTGCTCGGTATCAAACTCGTCCTACTGAGTTACACTTAGCTACTGTTAAACGGATCTTTCGGTACATTAAAAGAACCATTAATCGGGGACTTTGGTATTCGAAGGACTCTTTGATTGCACTAATGGCATATGCAGATGCGGAACTTTGCAACTACTAGGAGATCGACTGATCAGTTGGGCATCGAAAAGGCAGAAAAGCGCTGCAATATCAAGTACGAAGGCAGAATACATAGCTATGTCCGGTTGCTGTGCTCAAATTCTTTGGATGAGATCGCCATTAACCGACTATGGTCTAGGTTTTAACAAAATTCTGATGTACTGTGACAACAAAAGTGCAATTGCCTTATGCTGCAACAATGTTCAATTCTCCTGGTCGAAGCATAATGACATTCGCTACCACTTTATCAAGGAGCAAGTGGAAAATGAATTGATCGAGCTTTAGTTTGTCCGATCTGAGTATCAACTGGCGGATATTTTCACGAAGGCTTTAGATCGCGCTCGAATTGAATTTTTGGCCGACAAGCTAGGATTGAGAACTTTCTCGCCCGAGACTCATAAGGAACTGGCAGATGAAGCGAAAGAATAGTGGTGGTAAGCTATTCTCAGTATCCTTGGTGATCATTTTGTATATATTGTTTATATTTTTATCCTCAAAAGCAAAATACAAAAATATAAAACCATATAAAAACCATAAAAATTGAAAATTTCAGAAAACTCCAAAAATATTTTACTTTATTTTTCAAAGGAATGTCTTTTGGGACGATAATATTTACAGCCTTAGAAATTTTGATTAATATTGACACGGTGCCATAAATAGAGTTCGTACAACAGCTGTAACTATTTCATAAAACATGCCTATATGGCTTGTAGTTATTTCAGACTGCAACCTACTTTTTATATTAAAGTCAAGTATTTATTATGAAAGCTTTGGCTCAACAACGGGAATTAATTTTCTCGGGCATGGTTTACTTTATAACCATGTAAGGGATTGTGTTTACGTTATAACACAATCTAACACAGATATATGTACGCATCAGTGCATTTATTTGTTCAAACAAGAGAAATCTTGTTTTTATGAAGTTATCATCTCTACAACCATATTAATTTACAATTGGTATCTACATACACGATGATGCAACTACTCAAACAACGACTACAGCTCTTTCAATAGAACACGGGTCAACAATTCAGGGGGAGCAATTGTCAAGCATTCAGAATCTTCGATGTCGAACGTGCCAAGTTCACAAATTAGTGTCAAGACAACAATACCAATCGTACTTGTGGTGTCAAGAGATGACTTCAGACGTGACGAGGTGACCAACATTTGCCGACTAGAACCATTTGATCTTATCATATGATGTTAATATGTGATCATTTTACTACTCGATATCATATCTCACAATTTGGTATCATAAAGATAAAACCGACTTGCATTTTTCTTCCTAAAAACTTTGTTAAAACTTAATTAAATCAATTGATATCAAAAATATCGATTGGGTTAATATTTTTAATATGGGGGAGAAAATGTGATTTAATATGGGAAATGATTAATCAAAAATGGTTTGACTTAACGTGATAGCTCTTCCCGACATAAGGGGGAGCAGAACGGATTTGCACATCAAATTGGATTTTCATGGTGACATATACTTACCCTCAACCCATTTATTTCACGACGATGAAAATTGTTGTGATATAAGGATGGTAGGATAGGTTAAGTCCAATGATTCTTCCAAAACCGGAGGAATCCCAAGGACATTCAATAGCTAGAAATACTAGTCCTTAGGAAAGATGGAGAAAGATTGTGAACGTAGCTGAATGCCGACCAAGTACTTAAGTTAGCACTGGAATAATCACAACAAGGTTCTGGTTATAACGTATTGGTAAGCATTAAAGGGGTTGAAGAATGAAAAAGAATTACAAAGATAAAGGGTGAAAAGAAAGAAGTCCTCCTTACAACCTTAGGCAGAAACCGGGTCAACTCATTAGCTATTGAGATCATTTTTAATGATGCTCGATATTGAAGATAGACATCATGGACCCAGTGACGCAATGCACAACCCATCCCAGCCAACTCAGATATCTCTTAAGAGGTATTTATTTTAATCACACGGAGATCAACATGTTATCTATCAATTTATTCACCCCGAATAATTTGGTATTGAAATGGTGCCACTTCTCTCCACCCTCCGATCACTAGAAATTCAAAATGCACGATCGAGTCTAGAGCTATTTGAGATCATCAAATATCTCATTAGGACACACTTCCATATTTCCTTGCTTCTTCACACACTGTGAAAAGTAAGAAAGATATTAAGAGTCCTACGCAAAATCTTCATGATCTTGCCTGAACATCCGAGTAATACGCAAGTATTTACAATGAAGATGGAAATCCTTCTTGAGCGAACATCAAAAAGCTTATGGTAGGTGGCTTGTGCAATTCTTTATGAATCAAACTTGTGATAACTAGAAAGCAACAATGGTTTAATTCTTAATTAAATTTAAACACGTTCCAGGCCTCTACGTAATATCTCAGTGATCTTGCCACAACACTCAGAGTGACACCTTAGTGCTCACAGTGATGAGTGGAAATCCTTCTAGTGTTAACGTCAAACAGCACTTGGTAGGTAACTTGCAAGATTCAATATGAATCAAGCTTGTGACAACTAGAAAGCAACGATGGTGCGATTCTTTAATGAATCAAACTTGTTTCATGAATCAGAATTGACAGCTTCAATCATGCGGATAATTTTCTCTAAATAATTGACTCTTTACGTTCACAATCAGCTTTGGACGGTTGAGTAAAGAGAACGGGTTTACCCGCGAAATATTTTCAAGGAGATTTTTAATTAAATCTACCTGTCACAAGTACGATATTTTATATATCGTCTAACGGTCTTCACTGACCGGAGGTAAAATGCTATCGAATTAGAATGAAATGTTCAAATCCATTTCGTTCGTGTCTACTTATGTTGCGGCATTTGAAGACGGTGGCATTGCGGAGTCCAAGATGAAGTCGTCCTCGCATGCTTATACTTTTTACACTTAATACTTCAACAAAATTCAAGAAAGTCTAAAAGTCAAGTCTTTCGATGTATGAAACTCTATACCTTTCAAGAATTACAAAGGTATAAGTATGTGGGTCATGAAGTCACGAAGAGGCGAAGATCACAAGTGATGCACAAGATCTAAGCAAGAGACAAATGCTCAAGATTGATATCAAAGATCACATCAACATATTCTCCAAAAGAAAAAGAAAGAAAGACAAAGACTACGAACTCAAGACAAGCATAGTTTGGTAGGTTTATTTTGTTATTGTAACTCGGGTAACGCCCATGTTTTGAGTGACCTCCCTTAAGGGGAGATTGTTAGAATATGTTTTTACGTATTTAGGAAGATTTGATCACTCCGACAATATATTAGTTAGTAGCTCGTAGTCAATGTATCTTTATATTAAACCTAACAAGCAAAAGCCCGGTCCATGTCATGTATGGCCGGCCTAACATGTAAGCTCAAGCCCATCACAATTTGGGTATATAAACCCTCTCCTTTGATGTAGAGGGTGTGATTCACTCTTATTTTATACATAGGAAAGTGTGTTTCTTCATACTTTCTCTCTCTAGGTGTGTGTGTGTGATTCTACCATCTTTCTATCTCTAATATCTCTCTAGATTAAGCAAGATTTACATAATCCTAAAAAATCGAATGAATTGGAGGTTTTCTTTGAAGTTTTGTGTCTTGTGTAGTTAAATTACAGAAACAGTGTCTGTTAGCGCAGAATGTGCGCCGCACATTTCAAAAGTGTGCCGCACTTCTGGACGAATTTTTTGTATGAACTTTATTTTTCTCATTCAAACTAATAAAACAAAAACACACCCGACGATTCCTTGAATCATCACCAAAAATATTTTTCAATTTCTACTCCTATTCACACTCGAGATCATGTCTAGAGTAAGTTTTTAATCTTTGATTCGTACATATTTTATTTTATTAGTTTTAATTTTGATTAATTTTTCAATTAGGGATCTTAGTAATTCATAATCGGATTAAATTAGATTCGTAACTAGAAATAGGGATATTGATTAGGATAGATTTTGATTATTAGATAATACTGAAAAACATAAAAATAAAAATAAGGATTTTTGAAATTAAACCTTAGGTTTGAGCAATGTCGCAGATTAAATTGAATTGGGAATGGTTTAGTGTTCGATTCTAGCCATTGTGGTTAATTTGTAGCCATTAGTTTGCGGATTTGGTTAAAATTCTTAGTTTCCCCGACATGTGCTAAGTTACACAGATTGTGCGCCGCACTTCTCAATTGTGCGTCGCACTTTAGCAAGATTTTCCAGAAAGTATGCCGCACATCTCAATTGTGGGCCACACTTTTTGTCAGAAAACCAACAGAAAGATCAGAACACCAACATAGGGATACCGTTGACCCCTAATGTTTAAGTAACGTTAATATATGTTTGTTTGTGTGATAAATTTTGCAGAAAACAAGTTCTGAAAATTATGAGACCGGCTCATCAAGCCGAGGAAAGAGGCGAAAACCTATCGAGTCGGCGAGTGTCACACTCATGGGAGTTCCTAGCAACCCATTTCTGAGTTGGCTTGGATGCAACACCAACGATAAGACCACCTACAACAATGCTCTTAGTCTTCTACTACCGAAACATATTTTTGCACCTAGCATTGTAGACTTTGGAGTTTTGAATGAGCTTGGTTGTGAAGCTCAAATTAGGGAGATGCTTTCTATAGTTGTGATAGAAGCTGGAGGAAATGAAGTCTTGTTTCAATCAAACGTTTGGATTCGTGATTTTACTTGTAGGGAGAAAATCTATGCGGAGCTTGTTCTTGAGTTTTTCTCAACTTTTCGTTTTGATGAAGATGTTGATGGTGATGAGCTAGTGACTAAGAAAATTTTGAGTGTTCGACTTTGTGGGAGAGGTCATTCTTTGACTTTAAAAGAATTTGTTAAATACTTGGAGTTGTATACTAGAGAGGAGCGAGATAAGGATGGTCTTGAAGTTTATTTTCAAGGAGGTGAACGTGATCATGGGAATTTCAATGCTAGTGAGTTTTGGGCATTAATTTGTCCGGATGAGGATCCCTTGAGCTTATCTAGGAGCTCAATGATACGATGATTTTCATTGGGGTTCAGAATTAATCTCTCGGAATCTTCTCGAATTGATCACAGCTAAAAGTGGAATGCTTTGTTCTTGGTGACAAATAGTGGGTTTGGTTTTCTATGTTACTAAGAAGGTAAATGCGCAAGGTAATTAAAAGTAAACTAGAAACAATTAATTAATAAAAATAAAACTTGAATACAAAGTAAATAACCTTAAAAATGCTTGATTCGGAATGTGGCTTGATCCGGAACTAAATCAGACAAAAAGCTCCATGCGGAATAAATAGGCTATTCAGAATAATTTTGCTATGCGGAATACAAGGCTACTCGGAATGAAAGGTCCTATTCGGAATAATTTGCTATGCGGAATACAAGGCTACTCGGAATATATGGCTACTCGGAATAAGTGCTACTCGGAATAAAAGGTCCTATCCGGAATAAATTGCCATCCGGAATATATGGCTATCCGGAATAAAATTGCTATTCGGAATATTAGGCTACTCGGAATAATGATCCTATTCGGAATAAAGATCCTACTCGGAATATTGAACTCTATCCAGAATAAACAAATATTCCGAATAAGGGACAAGTAAGCAGACTATCCGGAATAAACAGATATTCCGAATAAGGGACAAAGTAAGTAGACTATCCGGAATACCTGGATGAAGAACAGTAAACAAAAATAGCAGGGAGATACGATTTTTAGCCAAACAAACCAAATTTAACCAAAGGATTTGAACCAAACCAAACACAATTCGTTTACTAACCATAAACAACAAATCCCAATCATAAAAACACAAAACCCACCAACTTTTGAAGATCAAAATCAACCAAACAAGAACTTTAAAACTTTGAATAAAAAGAGAAGATGAACAAGATGAAATGGAAAGATTATATTGATGATTAAGGTTTAAACAATCAAAGGAAAAAGATTAAAAGCTTACAAGATAAAGGATTCAACAAAATGAAAAATCACCAACACCTTAGTGGTGTTGGCTTCCTACGGAAGAAAAGAAGAAATGGGAAAATGAAAACTAGTCCCAAAAGTGTGAGGATGATTTCCTTTTATAGGCCAAGTGGTTGGTTGGTGAGTGGGCTTTCTTCCTTTCTTCTTGTCTTCTCGTCTTTTCAGAAAAATTGACGTTTTCGATTCTGATTCGGGATTTGTCGGCGATTAAATTAAACTCGTCTTTTAATTTCTTCGTTTAATAGACTTGAGTTTCTTCGACATATGTAAATCTTCCATCTTTGGTCCTTTTCTTCGATAAATCTTCAAATAGGCCCATTGACTTCCAATCTTTTGCATCTCTTGGACAATAGACTTCGTCTTGAGTTTTTTTCTTCGATAAAACCCGTGCAATCCCATGTTTTCTTCAATATTCATCCGGTTGACTCTGAAAACACAATAAACACAAAAACCACGCATAATTCCAAACAAATGATATTAAATACGTGTTTTGGTCTTGTTTTAGTAGGAAATAAGTGGTAAAAGGATGGGTGTTTTCACACCTATCAAATCCCCTACACTTAACCATTGTCATGCCCTCATGCAATGCTTAGTGATAAAGCA
This sequence comes from Glebionis coronaria, assembly GCA_025667525.1. Classification (NCBI taxonomy): domain Eukaryota; kingdom Viridiplantae; phylum Streptophyta; class Magnoliopsida; order Asterales; family Asteraceae; genus Glebionis; species Glebionis coronaria. The sequence continues at coordinate 836,611 of JANFOE010000447.1, read as the reverse complement.
ATTTAACACTTTTCTCATAATCAATCAACCTTGGCCTTATTAAAATACTACTAAACAAAAACTAAAGTACTAAGAGAAATTAAAACTTTAAAGTAAACAAAAGGATAGAAAACCATTTTCACTTGAAAATAGCTATATGGAAATAACTTGCAAAGAGATCAAGGACTTACATTAGGGCTTTGGTGCTGCGAAGATTTATCACCTTCAAGTTTCACTTTCCCCAAACTAAGCTTAAAAACGAGATCATTGTTATTATAAGTTAGCAAATCAAACACTTACACACATGGCTTAATTAAATGCTTAAACTCCCTTATTCCTAGGTGTATCTCTTATATTTTATTTTTGTCTTAGAATGATCATGAAGATGCATTTTTGGACTTATTTCGATAGTTTATTTAGGCTGAAAGCAAAGTAGGACGATTCGATCAATAGTTAGCTAAAGGACAAAATCTCTTAAAACTGCTTCTCGGGATATCAAAAAGTTCATATCTTGGCATAACTCGGTTCACGATTTGAGACCTTTCTCGGGCTGATATTTGGCATGTACTTCATACTTCATATCTTGAGAGACGTTCTTGAGATAATGGTCTTCTCATCGTTAATAGAGTTTCTTCACTTGGAGACTTTTGAGGGGTGCTCCAACTTTGTTGACCACGACTTCATGATTATTTCTTCAGTCTCTATTTGGGATTTTGAGATACAACGATCCGCCTCCTTTTCAGACTTGGATCTATTTATCCTCATACCTTGTTAGGGTCTTTTCGGATAGACGATCTTTATGGGAGTTGATTGCTTTTCGTCGTGAGTCTTGATCCTTCATATTGATTTTGGGAATAATGCTTTTCACATCACCTTGGATCTTTAGCAATAAGATTGAATCCTCATGCCTTGTTAGGGCCTTTTCGGACTCGCCAGTCTTCGCGCCCCGCTTCATAAGTTATGCCTTGGCTATGAACTCTTATCATTACCGAGCAACTTTTAAACGATCTTGGGCTAGAAGCTAAGTAAATTTTCAAATCGTACGACCTTACTTATTGCAGATAAATTATTAGCAAGTGATGGGAGAATAGGCAGATAATTACACCAAGTGAGCTTGTGCAAGAATACCGACTTATAATTGACTCTATCATTTCTCGTTCTCCACAATTTAAAATCTCAAGTAATGAGACTCGTAGATGCTTAGCCTAATAAACCAATTAAGGTCTACATGGTTAAGGATACTAGCTAGAATACACTTGGATAAGTCTATTCGGGTTGAGTCAAAATAATCGCAACGGGCCTAATATGTCAAAGATTTCAAAACTAGCTACACCACTTTATTAATATTTTTGACTTTATTGCGGGATATATACATATGAAAGCAACGATAAAAATTTAAAAATTACGACTAAATGGCCAAAGTTAATTAAAAATTTGAAAAATGCTGAAAAAGATGATTTTCCGGTTATATGAAGGCATTTCCATGGAAAAGTCCACTTAAAACTTCGATAGAAGTCCCCCCTACACTTAAGATAAACATTGTCCTCAATGTTTAAGCATGTGGGAAAAGTCTCCCCTACACTTATGACATTGTGCACGTTGGTTAAATCAAGTTAAGGAAGAGACGACTAACGTGATCAATTTTAAATGTGAGAATGAAGAAAATTGAATCACGATAGTAGAGAGATAGAACCAGATTTCGGATAACACGGGAGCACGGTTCTTCAAAGGTTCCAAAAGTGCATTCATCCCTGTAATCACATCACCACACAAACACGGAAAAGGATAGATACTCGGGCTGCCTCCCGAGGAGCGCTTGTTTTTTGATAACCGAGTCACGAGCCTGACTCGACCCAAAATTAGTTCATGGGAAACGTGGTGAGGGATGGAATCATCTCCTGAGAGATGTCCTCACCAAAGTACAACTTCACTCATTGGCCATTCACCTTAAAATTAGGTCCATTAGGTTGAGCGAGCTTGAGAGTACCATATGGAAAAATTTGGGCAATGGTGAATGGGCCAGACCAACGAGATTTCAGCTTGCCGGAAAAGATTTTCAACCGAGAGTTGAAGAGTAAAACTTTGTCTCCAACTTGGAACTCTCGGTTTTTAATCTTAGAGTCGTGAATGAGCTTAGTCTTCTCCTTATAGATCAAAGAATTTTCATAAGCCTCATTACGGAGTTCATTGAGCTCATTGAGTTGGATCTTGCGTAGGTCACCGGCTTTGTTGATATCGAAATTAGCCCACTTCAAGGCCCAGTAAGCCTTGTGCTCCAACTCAATGGGGAGGTGGCACGCTTTCCCGTACACGAGACGATATGGTGTACAACCAATCGGAGTCTTGTATGCGGTACGAAAAGCCCACAAAGCATCATCAAGTTTATCAGCCCATGAGGCATGATGCTCTCCCACGGTTCTTTCAAGAATTCGCTTTAATCCTCGGTTAGATATTTCAGCCTGGCCATTAGTTTGTGGGTGGTAGGAGGTGGAAAGACGATGGTTGACACCATACTTAGCCATGACTCTTGCAAATTGATCATTGCAAAAATGAGTCCCGCGATCACTAATAATGGCACGAGGCACACCGAATCTAGAGAATAGCGATTTCAAAAAGTTACAAACCACCCTTGCGTCATCAGTGGGTAAAGCTGTGGCTTCAACCCACTTAGAAACGTAGTCAACGGCTACAAGGATGTATTTTTTTCCTTTAGATGAAGGGAATGGCCCTATAAAGTCGATACCCCAAACATCAAAGATTTCACATTCTTGTATGAAATTTTGAGGCATCTCATCTTTATGTGTGATCTTGCCTTGTTTTTGGCAAGCATCACAACGTTTAACCATCTCGTGAGCATCACGATAAATGGTGGGCCAATAAAATCCCGAGTCAAACACTTTTTTGGCGGTGTAGTTGGGACCAAAGTGACCACCGATGGGTCCTTTGTGGCAAGCGTCAAGGATTTCTAAAGCTGCCGGTCCATCAACACATCGGCGAATAATCAAATCAGCACATTGTTTGAATAGATACGGGTCATCCTAAAAGTAAGTCTTAATGTCTTTGAAGAACTTCTTCTTTTGTTGGGATGTTAACCCGTCAACGAGAATTCCACCCGCCAAGTAGTTTGCAATGTCCGCAAACCACGGGGTTTCATCAGAAGTCGAGTTGATAGACATTAAGGTCTCCAGGGGAAAAGAGTCATTGATCTCTTTGTTCGGATGATCCCCTTGGTAAGGATCCTCAAGTCTACTGAGATGATCCGCGGCTAGGTTTTCAGCTCCCTTCTTATCACGAATTTCGATTTTAAATTCTTGAAGTAGCAAAACCCAGCGAAGAAGTCTTGGTTTGGAATCTTGTTTAGTTAACAAGTACTTCAACACGGAATGATCGGTGTAAACGATTGTCGTAGAAAGGACAAGATAGGGGCGAAATTTTTCAAAAGCATAGACAACAGCTAAAAGCTCTTTTTCGGTTGTCGTGTAATGCAATTGAGCCCCCGTCATTGTCTTGCTAGCGTAATGGATTGGTTGGAATTGTTTGTTCACTCTTTGGCCCAAAACCGCTCCAATAGCAAAATCGCTAGCATCGCACATCAACTCAAAGGGAAGCTCCCAATTAGGGGTAACCAAGACCGGTGCCTTAGTTAGCTTATCCTTAAGCAAGGTGAAGGCTTCAATACACTCGTTGGAAAAGATAAAAGGAGTATCGTTTTCCAAGAGGTGGGTCATCGGGCGAGCGATTTTAGAAAAATCTTTGATAAAGCGACGGTAGAAGCCCGCATGACCGAGGAAACTTCTCACACCCTTCACGGTTGAAGGTGGAGGCAACTTAGAAATAACATCGACTTTAGCACGGTCCACTTCAAGACCGGCTTTGGAGATCTTGTGTCCTAGCACGATGCCCTCTTTTACCATGAAATGGCATTTTTCCCAATTAAGAACAAGGCGAGTATCTTCACACCGCTGAAGCATACGTTCTAAATTGGCAAGGCAAACAGAGAAAGAATCGCCATAAACCGAGAAATCATCCATGAATACTTCCATAGTTTCTTCAACCATGTCATGGAAGATAGCCATCATACACCTTTGGAACGTCCCAGGAGCATTGCATAAACCAAAAGGCATGCGTTTGTAAGCAAATGTTCCGTAAGGACAAGTGAATGTGGTCTTTTCTTGGTCTTTGGGATCGATGGGAATTTGAAAATACCCGGAGAAACCGTCTAAGAAGCAGTAATAGTCATTACCCGCTAGACGCTCGAGCATTTGATCCATGAAAGGAAGAGGAAAATGATCTTTTCTTGTGGCATCATTGAGCTTGTGATAGTCAATACAAACACTCCACCCAGTAACGAGACGAGTGGGAATCAACTCGTTGTGTTCATTGGGAACAACGGTTATTCCGCCCTTCTTGGGCACACAATGGACGGGACTTACCCAAGGCGAATCCGAAATAGGGTAAATCAAGTCGGCATCTAGAAGTTTGATGACCTCTTGTTTGATGACGTCATGAATATGAGGATTAACCCTTCTTTGGCTCTAGATTGCGGGTTTAAAGTCATCTTCTATGAGAATCTTGTGAGTACAAAAGTTTGGATCAATTCCGCGGATATCGGAAATTTTCCAAGCAATTGCCTTCTTATGATCTTTAAGCACGACGATGAGGCGAGATTTCTCTTCTTCTTTCAAGTCCTTAGCAATGATGATGGGCGACTTCTTCTTATCTTCAAGGAACACGTACTCGAGATGGGGCGACAACTCCTTAAGTTCTAAATCCGGAGGATTTTCGATGCGAGGCGTATTCAAAGTCGGTGCATCGATAGCAATATCCTTGGGAGATGGTGGAGAAATATTGTCTTCTTTAAGAAGGTTCTCAATGAGGCGAAAATCTTCATCCCAATCGGTGGGAGAATCGTCATGTTCTAAGTTCACATCTCCCATGGTGGCTTCCAAATCTTTCCAAAGGAAATCACTTTCTCCAAATAGAGATAGTGATGAATCAATAGAGGAAACGGTCTCAACATTGGGAAGAGAGGTAGGAATACTTTTACAAGCATCAATAAAGTGTTCTTCACAAGCCTCATCAAGAACGTCAATACAATTAACACTCTCGTATGAATAAGGCTGTTTAGAAAGCTTTCCCATGTTGAAGACAATTTTATCGTCACCCACTCTCATGATATGCTCACCCGCTTCAACATCGATGAGAGTGCGACCGGTCCTCAAGAATGGACGACCAACAATTAATGGCACACGAGGGTCCATATCGTAGTCGACGACGACGAAATCGGCAGGAAAAGTGAATTTGTCGACTCCTACAAAGACGTCTTCAGCTATCCCCACTGGATAAGCAATCGTACGGTTAGCTAATTCCAAAGTCATTTTGGTGGGGACTAGCTCAGGGAGAGATAATTGCTTCCAAACACTTAAAGGCATTAAGTTAATACTGGCACCTAGATCGGCTAGGGCCATGCAATTCTCTACTCCCGGGAAGTTGCAAGGGATTAAGAAACGACCCGGATCACCAAGCTTGGTTGGCAATTTCCTTAAGAGCACTGCAGAGCAATTCTCATTAAGTTGGGTGTTAGCAATATCAAGAAGCTTTTCCTTGTCGCTAAGAAGATCTTTGAACATTTTCGCATATTTGGGCATGTGAGCGAGAGCCTCAGCGAAGGAGATGTTAAAATTCAATTGTTTAAACATTTTTAGAAAGTTCGAAACTTGAATATCATCCTTGCTTTTGAGCTTCTCTTTCCTCAACCTTGAGGGATAAGGTATATCGGAAGTAGAGGAAGGTTTTGGGAGAATAGGATCACTCACATCCTTGGGTGGAGGAGGGGTAGAAGTAAGAGGTGGAGAAATTGGGGAAGTAGAAGGATGAGGAATAGGAGTAGGTGACTCGTTTTCCTTAGTCACAATCACCGGTGGAGGTATAGGAAGCTCGGGTTCCTTGGTACCTTCGCCACTGCGAGTGGTGATTGCTTTCATCTCCCCTCTTGGATTCGCAACTGTGTTACTCGGAAGAGTACCCGAAGAAGAGGATTGATTCCCTTGGAAGAATCCAGCCATCATGTTCCTTAAGTCATTCGTTTGACTTGCCAAAGTGTTTCTCATATCAGCTCTCAGATCGTTTCCTTGTTTCACCATGTCTGCTTTCAAGTTGAGCACTTCCCGCTGGAGATTTTCCACAATCACATCATTGGTCCTCATGTAGGTTTCAACATCTTGGTGCAATGCGGTGGGTTGGTTGGGAGGGGGAGCATGGTATACGGGTGGTTGATAAGCAGGTTGTTGGTAAACTTGGTTGTTTCTTTGAGGTGGATATGGTTGTTTGTGAGGTGGTTGGTATGGTGCACGAGGTTGGTGTTGTTGTTGAGGAGGGCGATTGAGGTTTTGTTGTTGGTTTGGGTTGTTAGGAGGAAAACCGGGTGGGGAAAGAAAGTTGTTAGAGCGGTAGCTAAGCAAATTGCGGTCTCCTTGAGGACGAGCTTGATAAGCGGCCGGAGGATAGGTACCATATGCTGCATTCACATTCTCAGAAGGATAGTCTTGGGTGGTGGTACAAGTGGTGTAAGAGTGAGGACCACCGCATATTTCACATGGTTGGCTGACAGCATTGACTTGAGCGTTTTTAGCGTTGATGCTGTTGGTGTTGCTGGCGGTTTGGGCGGCAAGCGATTCAAGAAGCGTAGTAATTTTGTCAAGTCGCTTGTCGTGGTCACTAGTACTAGCACTAGCGGCATTGGTCCGCACACTCTTGGTTTGCACACGAGACTTATTCTCAATGATATCCCAAGCGGCATTAGAAGTCTTAACCAAAATATTACCCCCCGAGGCACTATTTAGTGAATCTTAGTCATTCATGCTTAAACCATTATAAAAAGTATTAATTTGGTGCACTTTGGTAAAACCATGTTGTGGGCACTTTCTTAAAAGATCTTTAAAACGGTCCCAAGATTCACTAAAAGATTCATCGTACTTTTGTTCAAAATTAATGATTTCATTCCGCAAAGCGGTAGTACGAGAGGGTGGGAGAAAGTAGTTTATAAACTTGGTCTCCAAATCCGTCCACGTCGGAATACTTTGTGGCGGTTCCTTTGCAAGCCAATGCCGGGCTTGTCCCTCTAAGGAGAAAGGAAAAAGTTGTAAACAGATTACCTCTTGTGGAACACCATTGAATTTGACCGTATTTGTGAGTTGCAAGAACCTTTTTATGTGGTCATGAGGATCATCAATGGTACGCCCCAAGAATGGTTGAGCAGAGACCATCTGGATAAAACCGGATTTGAGCTCAAAGTTGTTGGCTGCAATCGCGGGTATGACAATTGGATCATTATTGTCGTCTACATGTGCTTGCAGAAGTTCAATCATCGGGCGATTATCCGGTAGAGGTTCATTGTTGTTGTTATTATTGTTGTTGAGAGGTGGATTGTTATTATTGTTGTTGTTTTGAGGTGGGTTATTGTTGTTGTTTTGTACACCGGCATGTCTAAGTCTTCGAGAGGCTCGGGCTCTTGATAAGACGTCGATCGTGTACGCATGCACCTGCAAAAGAACTAACAAAGCAAAAACAAAGCATAAATATTTTTGGTTTTTATGTTTTTTAATTTTTAGGATTTTTGAAAATTTTATGTTTTTTTGGGGTTTTTGAAATTTTTTATGAAAAAGTAACGTTCACGGTGAACAGATACTAAAATCCAAGTTCTCACAAAAAACTGTTAATCTTAACGAGAAGAGCCGGCAGCGGCGCCATTTGATACGATGATTTTCATTGGGGTTCAGAATTAATCTCTCGGAATCTTCTCGAATTGATCACAGCTAAAAGTGGAATGATTTGTTCTTGGTGACAAATAGTGGGTTTGGTTTTCTATGTTACTAAGAAGGTAAATGCGTAAGGTAATTAAAAGTAAACTAGAAACAATTAATTAATAAAAATAAAACTTGAATACAAAGTAAATAACCTTAAAAATGCTTGATTCAGAATGTAGCTTGATCCGGAACTAAATCAGACAAAAAGCTCCATGCGGAATAAATAGGTTATTCGGAATAATTTTGCTATGCGGAATACAAGGCTACTCGGAATGAAAGGTCCTATTCGGAATAATTTGCTATGCGGAATACAAGGCTACTCGGAATATATGGCTACTCGGAATAAGTGCTACTCGGAATAAAAGGTCCTATCCGGAATAAATTGCCATCCGGAATATATGGCTATCCGGAATAAAATTGCTATTCGGAATATTAGGCTACTCGGAATAATGATCCTATTCGGAATAAAGATCCTACTCGGAATATTGAACTCTATCCGGAATAAACAAATATTCCGAATAAGGGACAAAGTAAGCAGACTATCCGGATTAAACAGATATTCCGAATAAGGGACAAAGTAAGTAGACTATCCGGAATACCTGGATGAAGAACAGTTTACAGAAATAGCAGGGAGATACGATTTTTAGCCAAACAAACCAAATTTAACCAAAGGATTTGAACCAAACCAAACACAATTCGTTTACTAACCATAAACAACAAATCCCAATCATAAAAACACAAAACCCACCAACTTTTGAAGATCAAAATCAACCAAACAAGAACTTTAAAACTTTGAATAAAAAGAGAAGATGAACAAGATGAAATGGAAAGATTATATTGATGATTAAGGTTTAAACAATCAAAGGAAAAAGATTAGAAGCTTACAAGATGAAGGATTCAACAAAATGAAAAATCACCAACACCTTAGTGGTGTTGGCTTCCTACGGAAGAAAAGAAGAAACTGGGAAAATGAAAACTAGTCCCAAAAGTGTGAGGGTGATTTCCTTTTATAGGCCAAGTGGTTGGTTGGTGAGTGGGCTTTCTCCCTTTCTTCTTGTCTTCTCGTCTTTTCAGAAAAGTTGACGTTTTCGATTCTGATTCGGGATTTGTCGGCGATTAAATTCAACTCGTCTTTTAATTTCTTCGTTTAATAGACTTGAGTTTCTTCGACATATGTAAATCTTCCATCTTTTGTCCTTTTCTTCGATAAATCTTCAAATAGGCCCATTGACTTCCAATCTTTTGCATCTCTTGGACAATAGACTTCATCTTGAGTTTTTTTCTTCGATAAAACCCGTGCAATCCCATGTTTTCTTCAATATTCATCCGGTTGACTCTGAAAACACAATAAACACAAAAACCACGCATAATTCCAAACAAATGATATTAAATACGTGTTTTGGTCTTGTTTTAGTAGGAAATAAGTGGTAAAAGGATGGGTGTTTTCACACCGATCACTCAACCACTAGGATTTCTAGTCCACTTTTGAGAGCGCTTCAAAAGATGATTGCTTATGCGGTTTGTCAAAGAACCACTGGATATGACAAGGTTCAAAAGAATGATCTGTGGTTATTGAGCATGTTTATGGAAAAAAACCATGAACAATACGCTAATATGGCTTGGGTCATTGCAAAGTGGATGAAAAGGAAAGGTCATGGTAGTCAAGCAAGTAGCATGATTGTGTGTGTACAATTTGTGACTAGGCTAGCCCGAAGAATGAGACTTTTAACAAAAGAAGTTGTGAGTAGTCTTAGTCCGCCGATCGTGTGTGATACCATTGACAAAATCACCAAAGAAGTTGTGGGTAGTCTCGCTTATTTGGATAATATTGTGTATTTGTTGTTCTACGTAATATAATATATTATACAAAAAAAAAACGAAAACGATGAAATGAAAAAGATTTGTGTTAATTGAGGAACAATTAAACACGTTTTATTTGGATATTTATAATATAGTAGAAAAAATAAAAACGAGTATGTACGCTGTTTACGCTTTTCAAAAACGAAATGAAAAACGCACTACTCACACAAACACGATATATAAAAGGCATTAAAAGCACCTCCCCGGCAGCAGCGCTAAAATGATTGTAGTAAAATCGTACACATTTTAGGAAAAACGCGTATAATGGGCAAGTATTAAGCTTTACGTTTTAGGAAGACCGTAAAACCGAATAGTGCGAGTTCGTTCTCGAAGGAGGTGTGTGTTGTGTGCCAATATTTATAAAACAATGTTTGGATTAGTAACGTTTTTGGTTTTGAGAAGAAAGAAAATAAAATGACGAGTTACGCTAAATTAAACTACGACGAATAATTACAACGTATACGTAAAGATGTAAAACGTGACGAAATTGAAAATTTAAACTAAAAATTAATTCAAACTAAAAATTAAGTCTAAAATAATATAAATAAGAATAAAAATTTAATAAATAAATTCTAAAACTTATTATCGATTTAATATTTAATTTTAAATGCTAATTAAAGCCCTAAAATTAAATAAAATCAACAAAAAGCCCCAAATATTATTTTATCACTTACTTATATTTATTTAAAACTAAAAAGTATTTTTACTAAATTTTTAAAAATATTTTTCTATTTTTAATTAGCTAAAAACTATTTAAATATTAAAATAATGCTAAAAAATAATCAAATAATTATAAAAATATTTTTCAAAAATTCTAAATTAATTAAAAGTACTAGGGAAAAATTAAATTTCAAGAAAAAGATGCTAAAAAGTCTAATAAGACAAAAAACTAAAAACCTGATAGTGACATGTTGAAACTTTTTGTCTTTTTGCTTAACAGTGGCAATACTGCACAAGCAGTGGGAAAGGAGTTCCCACTGATGTGTTACAAAGAGTGGTTTTTGGCTCTTTGGAGCTTGGTTTGGTGTTGTATTGTGGGAAGAAAGGCACCCCCACACCAATGGTAGTATGGGAGTCAATTACAAGCAAAAACAAACCAATTCCAACACAAACAAGGCATGAATCAACACAAACTAGCAAAGGCAAGCAGAAAAATGCAAGTCTGTGGGGGTCTGTGTCTAAACAGTGAGCTAAAAGCTTACATAGAATCACCAAAACCTAGCTAAACCCTATTACCAAGTAATATAAAGCTAAAACACCAAAACATATCAACAAGAATAATAAGTGTAAAAACACTTATCATTTTACCACTTAATTATAATAAAAACAAGACCAAAACGTATATTTTATGTCATAAAAGTCGGAATTATGCGTGGTTTGTGTTTTTATTGTGTTTTAGGACAAAAATATGAAGAAGGAAGAAAACACGGGCTTTCACGGGCTTTTATCGAAGAAAAAGACAAAAGACGAAGTCAAAAGATCAAAAGTGCAAGAAGAACGGAAGTCAAAGGCCTATTCTGAAGATTTATCGAAGAAAAAGTCTAAAGACGGAAGTTTGACAAAGCCGAAGAACCAAGTCAACTAAATGAAGAAATTAGAAGACGAGTTCATATTGTCATTCGACTAATCCCGAGACAAAGTCTAGAAAGACGAGTCATTTAATAAGACGAGAAGACAAAAGGAAGAAAGAAGGAAGCATCCTACCAACTCCCTTCTCCTATAAATACCCTCCTAATGCTTCATTAGGAGCGTGTTAGTTAGTTTTTTAGTAGTTATATATTTTTCTTAGTTTTCATATCTTTAGAGAAAAGTAGGTGATTCTACTTTCTCTCTCTAGATTTCTTCCATCTTTTCTTTCAAGTGTTAAACTTTTCATTTAATCTTGTATTTGGAATTCTTAATCTACAAGTTCAAGTTCAAGTTTTTCATCATCTATTTTATTCTACCTTTCTTGTTCTTGATTTGATTTTGATTCGGATCAATGATGCATCTTGTTTCATCTTGATGTTTGTTTGATTAAAAAGTTTATCTTTTTGGTTCCTATCAATTTTATGTTATTTATGATCTTAGCTTTTTGTGCTTATAGCTTATTTCTTGTTTAGCTTATTTCTTTTTAAGTGTTATCCAAAATTTAATCTTTTTAAAGTTGTTTTATAAAATCTTACCTATTTAAGTGTTTGAAAGTTTATAAATTTGGGCTTGTTTAGATTTGGTTAAGTTTTGGTAAACGCTTAATTGAGTAAGTGCTTATTTGATTTTGCTTATTTTCCTTTTGAACCCCATCGTAACATGTTTAAGAGTTTATTTGTTCCGATCGAGTAAGTGTGATCACATAAGCCTTAGGGTTTCTACTTGCGATCTATTACTGCGATCAAAGAATACGATCATACTACGATCTTCCATCACGATCCAGGTCACGATCCACTTGTTGCTATCTGTGGCTTCGATCCGTGTTACGATCCTTGGGTGCAATCGCTTGTCACGATCCAAGAACACGATCTGTGGTCACGATCCAAACCTGCGATGTAAGGTCACGATAAGGGACCACGATCAGTCATCACGATCAGTAGGCTACGATCCACCACTGCGATCTGGCTGCGATCCACCACTGCGATCCAGACCACGGTCCATCTTGCGATCGATTGTCACGATCGTGTGTTGCGATCGTGAGTACGATCTAGACTACGATCTGGGCCACGATCCCTGTTACGATCCATTCACAAATTTTGATTTTTAGTTCTTGTTTTAATTTTAAATTCAAATTTAACTTTTCTCGCATTTTTCCTTAGTTTTATTTTTAAATTTTCTTTTCTCATTTTAATTTTCAAAACTTTTAATTTAGTTTTTAATTACTTCTATTTCCTTGTTATTTCATTTAATCTTAGTTTTGTTAACTTGTCATTTAATTTTTAAAATAGATAATCAAAAGCTCCCCCTTTCAGTGACCAAATATGATAGGTCCACCTTAAACCGTGATCAATTCGATTAGATACCGAGAACGATTGAGTACACATATGTAAATCCCATTATATCAAATGGCGCCGCTGCTGGCTCTTTTCGTAAAGATTAACAGTTTTTAGTGAGAAAAATTGGATTTTGGGATCCGTTCTTTTGGGAACGTTATTTTCAAGCATAAAAATTTCCAAAAAATCATAAAAAATTATAAAATTTTCAAAAAATCCAAAAAAAAGAAGATAAAAACTCAAAAATATTGTATTTCAGTTTAGTGTATGCATACTCGATCTTCGTCTTATTCTGAGCCCGAGACTCGTAGAGACTTAGATATGGCCGGTGTGCATAATAATAATAACAACCCACCTCACCCCAATTTGAATAATAACAACAATAACAACCATGTCCCTCAACCCGACCTTCGTACGATGGAGGAGCTTTGTCAACCAACTATGAACAGACGAGGAGGACCGATTGCGCCGATGCAAATCACGGCTCTCGAATTTTCGTTGAAGCATCACATGATCCAACAAGTTCAAAACGCTTATCCATTTCGTGGATTACCGGATGATGATGCCAACAAACACCTCGATAAATTCATAACCGTCACTCAAAGCATGAAATTGCCCGGTGTTTCCATGGATTTTCTTCGCCTTCATCTTTTTCCACACACTTTATCCCACCATGCCGAAAAATGGTTTGATCGTCTTCCTAAAAACTCAATTCATACATGGGACGAGATGACTCAAAAAATTTTGTCGCGCTACTTTCCACCATCCATGGTCACTAGTCTTCGGAATCAAATAAGTGGTTTCACTCAAGAACCTGATGAGTCTCTTTTCGATGCTTGGGAACGTTATAATGTCTTGATCGATCGTTGTCATAACCATAATATGCTCCCCGTCACTTTGACTGATACTTTCTACAATGGTTTAACTTTTCGTGATCGTGATACGATTAATGCAGCCGCTGGTGGTACATTTATGAAAGAAGACCTGAGGAGTGTAGAGAGCTTATAGAGAACAGGACCGCTCATCACAAAAATTGTGATTCATCCGCATCTTCAAGAAATAACCCGAGAGTCAATGTTTCTTCTACTTCAACCAACCCCGAGATGACCGAAATCACCCGCCAACTAGCCGAAATGAAAAAAAATATCCAACTCATGGCTACGAACCAATATCAACAAGCTAAAGCTGTAACAATTTCTTGTGAGACTTGCGGTGGTCCTCATCCATACACCGATTGTCCTTCTATCTATGACAATCCGGAAAACGTGTATGCGGCTAACGGTAACTTTTCCACGGGAGGCTATCAAGCTCGTCCTCAAGGTGACCGCAATTTGCTAAGTTATCGTTCAAACAACTTTCTTTCACCATCCGGTTTTCCTTCTCAAAACCAAACCAATTTCAATCGCAACAATTAAAACCAACCTCGAGCTCCTAATCAATATCAAACCTAAAGAAATCCATATCCACCTCAAGGAAATAATCAGTTTACCAACAACCCACTTTCAACCACCCGCTTACCAAGCTCCTCCTCCCAACCAACCCACGACATTTAATCACGAGGTTGAAACTTACATGAGGACTAGTGACGCGCTGGTAAAGAATCTTCAGAGCCAAATTATTAACTTGAAAGGTGACATGGCTAAACAAGGGAATAATCTTCGAGCCGAGCTTACGAATGATATCCGAAACTCTTTAAGTAGTCAAACGAATGACTTAAGGGATATGATGGCTAGTTTCTTCCCAAGTAATCAAACCTTTAGTTCGGGTTCTCTTCCGAGTAACACCGTTGCTAATCCAAGAGGGGAGATGAAAGCAATCACCACCTGAAGTGGAAAAGGTTATAAGGAACCCGAGATTCCTAAACCTACACCGGTGATTGTGACAAATGATAACGAGCCCCTTTCACCGATTCCTCCACCTTCTACTTCTACTCCTCCACCACCCAAGGATGTGAGTGAGAATTCCATTCCAAAGCCTTCGTCTCAACCCGATATACCTTACCCTTCAAGGTTGAGGAAAGAGAAGTTGAAGAACAAGGATGATATTCAAGTTTCGAACTTTCTTAAAATGTTTAAACAGTTAAATTTCAACATCTCCTTTGCCGAGGCTCTCGCTCACATGCCTAAATATGCTAAAATGTTTAAAAATCTTCTCAGTGATAAGGAAAACTCCTTGATATTGCTCAAACCCAACTTAATGAGAATTGCTCCGCGGTTCTCTTAAGGAAATTACCAATCAAACTTGGTGATCCGGGTCGCTTTCTCATTCCTTGCAACTTTCCCGGGGTAGAGAATTGTATGGCCCTAGCCGATCTAGGTGCTAGTATCAACTTAATGCCATTAAGAGTTTGGAAACAATTATCTCTACCCGAGCTAGTCCCCACGCGAATGACATTGGAATTAGCTAACCATACGGTTGCTTATCCGGTGGGGATAGCCGAAGATGTCTTCGTCGGTGTAGACAAATTCACCTTTCCGGCGGATTTTGTTGTCGTTGACTACGAGATGGATCCCCGTGTTTCATTAATCGTTGGACGTCCATTCTTGAGGACCGGCCGCACTCTCATTGATGTAGCCGCGGGCGAATTAATCATGAGAGTTGGTGACGATAAAATAGTCTTCAATATGGGTAAACTTTCTAAGCAACCTTATGAACACGAGAGCGCTAGTTTCATTGACGTACTTGATGAGGCTTGTGAAGAACATTTCAAAGACGCTTGTAAAAGTGGTTTTTCTTCTCTACCCATTGTTGAGACTGTTGCCTCTATTGCTCCCTCATTGACTCCATTTGGAGAAAGTAACTTTCTTTTGAAAGAATTTGAAGCAACTTTAGGGGATGTGGACTTAAAATATGACGAAGAAGACATTCGTACCATTGAGAAACTTCTCAATGAGGACCATATTTCTCCACCTTCTCCTATGGAAATCATTAACGATGATCCGAATTTGACTACGCCTTCCATTGACAATCCTCCGGATTTAGAGCTTAAGTAAATTTACCGTCTCATCTTGAATACGTTTTTCTTGAAGACAATAAGAAGTTACCCGTCATCATTGAAAAGTTCTTAAAAGAGGATGAAAAATCTCGACTTATCTATGTGCTCAAAAATCATAAGAAATCAATTGCTTGGAAAATATCTGATATCCGCGGAATTGATCCTAACTTTTGTACTCATAAGATTCTCATGGAAGATGACTTTAAACCCGCAATCCAAAGCCAAAGAATGGTTAATCCCAAAATTCATGACGTCATCAAGAAAGAAGTTATCAAACTTTTAGATGCCAGAATGATTTACCCTATTTCGGATTCGCCATGGGTTATGTAACACCCCCAAATACTCTTACTTTAGTTCAGCAGAAGAGTCGTTGGTATTACGGGATAGCACATTACTCAAATCATAGACAACGCTTAAAAATCGCGTCGTTTCATAATAAAGTATTTTCCATTCATAAATATAAAATTACATAGGTCCCAAGTCATAGTATTTCATAGAATTTTAAAAAACATTTGAATGGGAATTGTTATTTAAGTGCGGGCCATAAATTCTTGTTGTCTTCCCGAGAATTACCTTCAAGTACCTGAGATAAAACATGTTAAAAAGAAAAGGTCAGCGAAAACGCCGAGTGAATTCATAAAGTTTAATGAAATCCATTAATATATCATTGGTATAAAATTATTACCGAAAATCATTTTGTACAATTCTTTTTTGTAGGCCATAAAATAAGCCAAAAACATTTTTATACAAATCTTTGTTATAAATCATACTATAGGCTTTTGCCTTCAAAACCATTATACGAACCAATGTCGTAAAAACATCATACAATACGTTTTATAACGTTGTATAGAGTTAAATAAAAACCTTATATGAATATGGTTATGTAAAACCAAAACACGCACATAATATCAATAATAAGACCCCGTATTGCTAGTCAGGCAATATATTGTAATTCAATGCGTATAGCAGTATTTTCGTTATTGGATTATTATAAGCCGCATGGCATTGCTACCTTACTATAACAAACAGCGGGTAGCTAACCCGAAACTCATTTGCCCCATATAAAATAGCGTGTCGACACAATAATCACGCTTATATAAATCTTCTCATACATAAATTCGCTTACCAATCAATGTGGCACGACGGGGATCAACCGTCAAGGCGCGAACTGGGGTGATCTTCCCCAAATAGTACTACTATATGCATAAGCGTCTACCAAATCCCGGTAGTTCACAATTCATGCTAATGGGACTTTTAGTGACATAACCTAACTATAATAATCCATTTCATTTCATACATCGGGTCATATAATCATTCATCGGGTCATATAATCATTCGGGTCCAAATCAATAAACAAACAATCGGGACAACCGGTGTCCTATTTTTATTAAAACTAACGTGTTATCTCCCTCGCGGGTTTATAAAACATTTCATAAAACATTTATAATAGTGCGAGGCTATGAACTCACGTTGATTGGGAAAGGTGGTTATCGGCGATTTGGATGTACGGTACGTGCCTCAATCACGGAAACCTAGAAAAATAATACTCGTCTTAGACTCTTGTCCAATGACTTTATAAAAACAATGGCTATGTATATATGATGATATCATGAGTATGATGATGATCATGTGGGATTTTTATATCTTCATACACATTATAGTGTTATGTGTTAGTCAAATTTTGACTAGTTACACTAGTTTCAATCCAATTCCATATTAAGGCCCAATAAGCCCATTAAATTCTAATACTTTATATTAGCCCAATTATACTTTTAATATCTGGCCTATACTCATATGTTGGGCCCAAGTGGGTTAAGCCCAATGAGTAAGTCCATTAGTGTTTAGCCAAACTTGTTGGGTTAATAGTCCAATAAGGCTACTTTGGCCCGTTAATGTCCATATGTTATAAAGCTCGGGTTTTATCGGTTTTTACTTGTCATATGTACTTATACATCATTATATGGGTTATAAAAAGTTTACATTAGACGGGTCCGACCGTCTAAGTTTTAATTGACGAAAACGTTAATCTTTGGGTTTTAGCCGAAAAGACGTAAAACTTATGTATATAATTTTATAACTTATAAAACATATCAAATTGCCATTTTTATAAAATGTCCCATTTACTTATCAAAGTATATACTTATTTATAAGTAATATATAAGTTAGTGGGTTTTAGGTATACATTTTATATCAGTTTTACTTGAGTGCTAATTTTATAATATATACTTTTATTTTAAAATCGGATTATGAATTTCACTTCACAATTTTTACCATATCTTGAGTTCTACAAGGAGATAGAAGCTCATTTTTATGCAGCACAAACTACATATTATGTGCTACAATTAACTCCCGTTTAGATACTGCTCAATCAACCTCTAAATGTCTCTAACAGTCCGTCCAAAACAGACTATACAGATTTGAACTTCAATATTGTTTTGATCATATCTCACTCATTTTATTGATTCCATTGAATGGCTAACTCTCACATATGTAAAAGTCACATATCTTACTGTATATTAAATTATCTAAGCCATTTTAACAAGTTATCATATGCTCTTTTACTGTTTTATACAGCCTACTATTTTAGACATGATTTCAACATCTTTTCATGTAGCTTTTAATCTTTTTAACCAAATTTATCAACACCAAATTCCCACATAACATTTTGATCATTATTCATAATCATATACATATACATAAATGAAAAAATACAAGATTTCATATTCAAAATAACAAGATGATAGGAAGAAATAATCTCTATACCATCAAAGTGATGAAATGATGAGTTTTTGGATGAATAAGACTTGGTTTTGGGTAACCAATCTTATGAGATATCAACACCACTTCTAGGATCACCAAGTATTTGTAGACTCCTTGAAAAATCAGCCCTTGATCTTCCTGAAATCTCCTTGCTAGTTGTTAAGATCACCTCCAATCTTCATCTTTTCAAGAGGTTATCAACATATGTTGATTATAGCTTAGGTTATAGGTTAAATTTTTGATGAAAATGATGAATTGGTGGTGGTTTTGGACGTTCATAAAGAGAGAACAAGAGAGAGGAGAAAGTTTAATCTAGATTTGCATGTATGTGAAGTTGTGGTGATGATGGAAATGGTTTTTGTTAGTTGTTTGATGGTTTTGGAAGACTTATGGGACAAGTGTCCCAAAGTTGGTATAAAATTGCCACCCATAGTGGAGGTGGGACAAGTGTCCCACTTGTCTCATCTCGACTAATTTACGGGTACTCCTCGATTCTAGTTTCCTCGATTTACGTACCCTCGGGTCGATTTACGATAAACGTTTTTATAAATTATGAATCTACGGCACAAAACGATTCTAATAAAAACTGTATCATCAAAAACGGAGTTCAAAAGCGTAAATACGTAAACCTAGGGTTTCCGGTTTAGTCTATATTTGTGTGTATTTATCTATTGTTGGAAATACGTTTTTCCAAGGAAAGTCTCGGTCACATCATTATTAGCATAGATCACGAGCTATAGACTATTTAGGACATTGTAACCTGGAGTGACCTCCCTTTGGGGGAGATTGTTGAAAATACGTTTTTACGTATTTAGAAAGGATCGGTCACTCCAATGATATTGGGCTCGTGATCCAATATAGCCCACCTAAGCCCACATGTAGGGTGGCTATATAAACCCCCTCCTAGCATGTAAGGAGGGGTCGAACACTTAAACATTTATCACATTCCATCTTTCTTCTCATTTCTCTCCTTTCTCTCTTTTCTTTCTCTCTCTAAGTTCTTCCCTTCCATTCATTCAATAGATAAATCATACATGGCTAAATCTTAAGAAATTATAGACCTACAATTTGGTATCAAGAGCTTTGGTTGATTCTTTGGATTTGCGTGTATTTATCTATTGATTTGGTGATAAAGATCTTTTCTTTCTAAAACTTTTTCTCGTCCTTTTGGTGTGGCGTGTTGTTTTTCAATTTTTTCTTCTCATATCAGTATCAAATTTCTCCTTATCAAGCTTAAAACTTGAAAAAGTTGTGTTTTTATGCTTTGATTTGATAGTCAAATCTTTAGATTTACATATTTTATACAAATCACAATTTTTTACATTAAAATCTTGTATTTTTTTGGGTTTTACAATCTTACGGGTTGAATTTTATTCATATTCAAATCTTGATTTTTTAATTATTCAGCCCATAAATCTTGATTTGATTGATAATCAAATCTTTTATATTCAAATTTTTTATATTCATAAGTCTCGTTTTTAATATTCAGTCCATAAGTCTCGTGTTTTGTCCTTTAGTGTATTTCCTGAATTTCATCATCTTCGGGAAAGGGTTTATATTCAAATCTTTGATATCTGGCATCATATAATTTTCGGCTACGATCTGATTTTTTGTGATCGCATAAACCCCGTGGGTTTCTACTTGGGATCCAAAGTCACGATCACTTTCTCCGATCCCCACTACGATCACTACTGCGATCCTAGTTACGATCACGAGTGCGATCGAAGCTGCGATCTGAGTGCGATCGGAGTGCGATCTGAGTGCGATCCTAGCTCCGATCACGGGTACGATCAAAGTTACGATCACTGTCTACGATCATAAGTTACGATCACAAGTGCGATCATAGACTTTGATGACTCGTTGCGATGGAGTTTTGTTTCGACTGCGATGGAGTGTTATTGCGACTGCGATGGTGTGTTGTTAAGACTGCGATGACTTTACTTCTTTCTTGGTTATTGCAATGACATAATTTAAATTTTGCGATTCGACCAATGTTTTTACTCAACTCATTTTGACCAAACCAAAATAGACAAACTGGACTCCAACAACAAATCTAGACTCAGACTCGACTCTAACACACTTAAAACCCAACACCAAAAATCTTTTGAGTAACTTTTGAGTATAAACAATAAAAGATCATATCACGTGCAATGCACATGCTTATACTTTTGAGTAACTAAACTAAAACCGTAGCCGTCTTTACCACTGCCAATTGCAATATCATCGAAATCACACTTTTTAAACCGTAGAGATACTCAAACACCCATCTAGACTCAAACAAATCAACCACTCTCATTTTTTCGAAACAGTTTTGACCATTTCACATATTTTTTAAATACAAGATCTCCGCTGCAAAACTTCCTCAATCTAGGACTCATAACGAAAATCAAACATATACATATAAACCTACCCGAGATCATTAAGAGCTTGATGACATGTTTTTCGTGTCGTCTTGACCTTGAGGGTTCATCTGTTTTTATCAAAGATTAGATTATCTTATTCGAAGATAATTGGGGGTTCGGTGTAGGTGATGATGTTGGACTGAGATCATATTGATCAGTTTCTAGATCAATGAAATAGGAGATTTGATTGACGGTTTGAGAGATTGATAATCAAAAGGGGCGGATTTTTTTGAGAAAGTGAAATTAGGTTTAGATTGGAGGTGATTGAGTTTTGGGAAGGAAGTTGATGGTGACTGAGAGAAAATGGTGTAGACGGAGGTTACTATGTTGTGTGAGTTATAGTTGAGAGAGGAAAGCAACTAGTGGGTCAAATTTGTTTATAACTTCCTAACTTTTAGGGTCAACTTTGTTTATATAAATCAACTAGTGGGATACACGTCTCAATATTCTTGCCACGTTTATGTCGACTACAACTAATTTTATTAAACAAATTTTGGTAACTAATTTCAAAAGTCTTCATTCAGTGAATCACATAGGCAATTAATTTTGGTTTTATTAAACGTCTATTATAATTTTGGATGCCATGTTTATGTTTTATTAAGACACTTATTTGGCCACGATTGGTTCTCATTATTATAATAGGCAACGTTTAGCTTAACAAAATTATTCACCAAGTTTGTTTTTGGACGAAAATCATTCTCGAGTATGTTATACACGTAAGTTTTTGTCTAAGTTAAATCGGGTCGTGTTAAAGTACTTAAGTTTTTGGGTCGAAAGGATATCAAGTTGTTTAGTTTATCAATATCGGGTTTGTATTATCATCAAGAAATCATTGATCCGTGAAAAGAACCTTATATCATCAAACGAGGATTGTGACGAAGTTTTACGGTTTATTAATTGGTTGGGGTGTAAAATCTCGTAAATTCGTCTTCACGATTTCCTCACAAATTGTAAAATTCCGAATACAACTATAATCACGAGAATTTGTCATCGAACTCTCAATGGATTCATTGAATTCGAAATTTCAAGAGGGAGACTTGCATCACATGCAAGACACAGCTAGAGAAAGTGGTATAATTCCATGTCGACTACATCAGTATGACCATTGCATGGGTTCAAGGAGGAAGCGAATTTGTGACACTCTTTGGTCAAAATCATTATACATTCATCGATTCACTATTCCTCAACTTGCACCAACTTGCTGATCAACTTCAAAAAGAAGACTTTAATCACTCTGCATCGGCACTTTCTTATAAGGCTCTTGTGACACAACTTACGCCTTTCCTCCAATTCAATATCATCAAGTCTGACAATTCAGGGATATGCCGGTCATTTCTTCAATACACACATAATGAGGTAAAAGACTTCCGTGATACACTGTTGAAATTTATGACATCGGTTTCGTCTTCGATTTATGAAAGATCCAGACTTCAGCAAGCGTATGATAATGGAGTACAAGAATCTATGATGCAGATGCAAGAGGAGAATGGTCATACGGTTGACAATTTGGCACCTAACGATGGCAAGAGCACGGAATCAGGAGGACAACATGATACCAGTGGCACGTCAGGGAATGTTCACGAGATCTCTTTTGATGACACCTTACCCGTTTATGACGAAGAGCCTACGAACATGGTACAATGTAATGTTGTTTATGATGTATATGCTGATGAAATGCCACATATTGAGCATTCTGAACCTAATTATGACAAACATGAGATGGAAAAGAGTGATACAAATACCACTTCTGAATTCATCCAATGTGAGTCATAATGGGGGAGAAAGTGTTCAAAATGCTAAACATCATGATAATTTTCTTATAACTGCTTCTTTGACTGTTTCTGATTCCAAGATTAGAGAGCTCGAAACGATTGTAGCTCAACAATCAAAAGATCTTGAGGATGCCAAATTAGAGTTTTCCAAGAAAAAGGACAAATTTGAAACATATTTTGAAAAGCTTGAAAAGTCAAACGTTGTTCTTGAAAGAAAATTGGATCAAAAAGTTTTAGATTCTAAAGCTGAAAAGGATAATCTTTTGAAACAAATTCAACTGCTAGAATCTAAGTTGGCATCCCAAGATACATTGCTCAAAGAGAATGAGAATGTAAAAGCTCAAGTTCAGAAAAAGGTTTTTGCTATAGCTGCGTTGAAAAACGAATTGAGGAAAACTAAAGGAACTAGTGTGGACACTAAGCTTGAAAAACCATCAATCTTGGGGAAACCGCCTACAAATCAGTTCAGTCGACAACCGACTGCATTTAGATCCGAGCGATCACAATCCTCGAGACCGCGGTTTGCCTCCCAAGTTGATATGGTTCATCTTTCTAGAACAGTCACTCCACTATCTAGACCCAATGTGACTAAAACAGCTTTTGCAAGACCTAATCACATGATTGCCTCTAGTTTCCCTAGACATAGTCCAAAGAACATGTATTGAACTAGTTCAAATGACGTTCGCCATACATTTGATCTAAGGGAAGCTAAGCAAAAGACACAAGTAAGAGATAGGAATTTCAAACCTAGTCAGATGCCTTCTAGTTTACCCAACACTACTAACCGTAGCATATCACATCCTAGGAGCATCAGTCAATCATCTAGGAATTCTAGATCTTACTCAGACATTAAATATGCTACTTGTAAAACATGTAGGAAATTTGTCTTTAAAGCCAATCATGATTCTTGTATCAAGAAATTACTTAATAAGGTGAACTCCCGTGCTAGACTTAAATCCCAGTGGGTGGCTAAAATCAAACCCATTGGTAAAATGTGGCGCCCCACTGGTAGAACTTTCACTCTTGTAGGAAACGAGTGCCCTTTAACTAGGATAGTCTCTGATCCTACTAAGACTACTAGGGAGGAAATTGATAAGGATGATACATCACTTAAGCCTAAACTTAAGGTTTTCTATAAAAGGAAACGTTTGCCAACTAAGACAAGTGAATTATCTCCTCAGGTCACCTCTTGAAGGTCTATGGTTTCTAAGGATTTGGTAAATGATGGATTGATCTAAGGATTTGATGGTGGAAATGGGGAAGAAGGAGATGAGGTGTAGAGAGAGAAAGGAAAGAAAAGGAAAAGTAGAGAGAGAAAGTGATTAGATTAAATGAAATGTTGTAAATGAATGAACCACCCCTCCTAACATGCTAGGAGGGGTATATATAGCCCACCCTACATGTGGGCTATATGGACTATATTTAGTACAAACTGGATCACGAGCCTAATACAATAATATATCGTTGGAGCGACCGATCCTTCATAAATACGTAAAAACGTATTTCCAACAATCTCCCCCTAAGGGAGGTCGCTCCAAGTTACAAAGTTCTAAATATTCTATAGCTCGTGATCTATGCTAATAATGATGTGACCGAGACTTTCTTTGGGAAAACACATTTCCAACAATCTCCCCCTAAGGGAGGTCACACCATTTTACAAAATTTTAAACCTAGCATACTATGCTTGAGTCTTCGATCTTGTTCTTGTGAATATGCTTGATGTGATCTTTGACTTTAGTCTTGAGCATGTTTCCTTGCCTTGACCTTGTGCATTCATCACTTGTGAAATTTGCCTCTTCGTGACTTCATGTTCCACATACTTATACCTTTAAATTCTTGAAAGCTTCAGAGTATGATACAGCGGAAGACTTGACCTTCAGACTTTCTTGAATTTGTTGAAGTACTAATTGTATGTAGTATAAGCATGTGGTGACGACTTCTTCTGGATTGTACACCGCAATGCTACCTTCTTGTTACGCTGCATAAGACAGTTAGCAACAAACAATATACACGGATGAAATGGCCTTGAACATTTCATTCTAATTCGGTAGCATTTTACCTCCGGTCGACGAAGACCGTTGGACGATATTAAATATCGTACTTGTGACAGGTAGTTTCAATAAAGAACCTCCTTGACAAGATTTCGCGGGTAAACCCGTTCTCTTTACTCGACCGTCCAAAGCTGACTGCGAACGTAAAGAGTGAATCATTTGGATAATAATATCCGCATGATTTGAAGCCGTCAATTCATGTTCCTGGAACAAGTGAAGTTCAATTAAGAACCGCACCATCGTTGCTTTCTAGTTGTCACTAGCTTGATTCGTATAGAATCTTGCAAGTTACCTACCAAGTGCTGTTTGATGTTAACACTAGAAGGATTTCCACTCGTCACTGTAATCAATAAAGAGTCACTCTGAGTGTTCTGGCAAGATCATATGATAATGCGTAGAGGCCTGGAACGTGTTTAAATTCATTTAAGAATTAAACCACTGTTGCTTTCCAGTTATCACAAGTTTGATTCATAAAGAATCGCACAAGTCACCTACCATGAGCTTTTTGATATTCGCTCAAGAAGGATTTCCATCTTCATTGTAAATACTTTCGTATTACTCGGATGTTCAGGCAAGATCATGAAGATTTTGCGTAGGACTCTTAATATCTTTCTTACTTTTAACATTGTGTGAACAAGCAAGTAAATATGAAAGTGTGTCCTAATGAGATATTTGATGATCTCAAATGGCTCTAGACTCGATCGTGCATTTTGGATTTTTAGTGATCGGAGGCTGGAGAGGAGTGCCACCTTTTCAATACCAATTTATTCGGAGTGAATAAATCAATAGATAATGTGTTGTCTCCGTGTGATTAAAACAAATATCTTTTGAGAGATATCTGAGTTAGCTGGGATGGGTTGTGCCTTGCATCACTGGGTCCATGATGTCTTTCTTCAATATCAAGAATCATTAAAAATGATCTCAATAGCATATGAATTGACCCGGTTTCTGCCTAAGGTTGTAAGGAGGGCTTCTTTCTTTACACCCTTTATCTTTACAATTCTTTTTCATTCTTCAACCCCTTCAATGCTTACCAATACGTCATCACTAGCACCTTGTTGTGATTGTTCCAGTGCTAACTTAAGTACTTGGTCGACATTCAGCTACGTTCACAATCTTTCTCCATCTTTCCTAAGGACTACTATTTCTAGCTATGGAATGTCCTTGGGAAGATTCCTCCGGTTCTAGAGAAATCATTAGACTTTAACCTATCCTACCATCCTTATGTCACCACAATCTTCATCGTCGTGAAATAAATGGGTTGCGGGTAAGTATAAATCACCATGAAATCCATTTTGAAGTGCAAATCCATTTTGCTCCCCCTTAACATATGCCACGATATCCGAAAACATTTCGCACATGTCGGGATGAGCTAGCACGTTAAGTCAAACCATTTGTGATTAATCATTTCCCATATTAAATCACATTTTCTCCCCCATATTAAAAATATTAACTCAATCAATGTTTTTAATATCAATTGATTTAATAGCGTTTTAAGAAAATTTGGGAAGAAAAATGCAAATCCAATTATCGTCGTGATTTTAACAAGCTCCCCCTCAAATTATGAGGGTGTACTTGAAACGTAAATTAAATACCTTTTAAACACAAGTGTAAGGTATTTATTACGTGCAAAGATCATATATAATAATGAATTCACAAGATTAGCAATGTACGAGGTTGGACCTGAATAATGGAGAACAACATATGAAAGAAGCACATGGTTCTTGTTCACGAATGTTGGTCACCTCGTCACGTCCCCGAGAAAATTAATTCCCGTTGTTGAGTCAAAGCTTTCCGGTGAAATGCTTGACTTGATTATGAAAAGCGGGTAGCTATCTGAAATAATAGCAAACCATTTTGAGCATGTTTTAAAAATTTGAACTTCTGCTCGAACTTTATTTACAACCCCGTGTCATTATTGAATGACATTTCTAGGTTCGTAAATATTATCGATTCCAGAAGACATGCTCTTTTTATCAAAACATTTTGAACACACAATTTTGAAAGATTTAGAAAAACCTTTTGAGAAATTCTTGAAAAATTGTGCTCAAAGTTTTGAAAACCAATTACTTGAGCTTAAGATGTTGAATATCTTATAAAACGAGCTCAAGTCCGAGAAGTTGTAAACTTCCCGTTGTTAAGGATAAGTTTATCATCGGCGATAAACTTTCCTTTTATCTGAAGAACGAGTCCTAAGCTGACATTTACTTAGAAGTCGTTTTTCATGAGCTTGAAAACTTTGACTGTTTTAACGGAAAGCTCATGACCGAGAAAGGATAATTTCTCGTTATGAGGAAAAGTTCTCTTATTTAAAAGATACACTTTCCTTTCTGAGCTTAAAACTTCGAATGTTTTAATACAAGCTCATGACCGAGAAAATTGAATTTCTCGTTATGAGGATAAGTTTATCATTAATGATAAACTTTCCTTTATTTGAAGTTCGAGTTACAGTCTGACATTTAACTGTAAGTCATATACACGATCTTAAAACCTTTGAATGGTTTTAGCATAAGCTCGTGTCCAAGAAAACTTAATTTCTTGTTAAGAGGGTAAGTTATCGTTGCGTAGATAAACTTCCCTGTCTCTGAAGTCCGGGTCGTCGTCTGTCATTTAACGAGGAGCCATAATGCATGAGCTTAAAAACTTGGAATGTTTTTGATATAAGCTCATGCCCGAGAAAAATGAATTTCTCGTTTTTAGGATAAGTTTATCATCGGCGATAAACTTTCCTTTCTTTGATGAGCGAGTTATAGTCTGTGATGTGACTATAAGTCCTTGATGCATGAGCTTAAAAACTTGGAATGTTTTTGATATAAGCTCATGCCCGAGAAAAATGAATTTCTCGTTTTTAGGATAAGTCATCATCGGGATGAACTTTCCTGTCTTTTGAGATCGAGTTACAGTCTGTTATGTGACTGTAAGTCCTTGATGCATGAGCTTAAAAACTTGGAATGTTTTTTATATAAGCTCATGCCCGAGAAAAATGAATTTCTCGTTTTTAGGATAAGTCATCATCGGGATGAACTTTCCTGTCTTTTGATATTGAGTTACAGTCTATTATGTGACTGTAAGTCCTTGATGCATGAGCTTAAAAACTTGGAATGTTTTTGATATAAGCTCATGCCCGAGAAAAATGAATTTCTCGTTTTTAGGATAAGTCATCATCGGGATGAACTTTCCTGTCTTTTGAGATCGAGTTACAGTCTGTTATGTGACTGTAAGTCCTTGTTTGCAACTTAACCATGAATCCCCTGAGACATTTGTTTCTCTGATATCTGCTTCTTCAGCAACCAAACTCTAAGAGTGTCCTTAGTTGAACGGTACACAACGATTGGACCGCTTCGTTCTTTTGGAACATCAACTTTGGTACCTGCAATCTCATTAGGAATTTGCATGCTTTGTCGTGGGTTAGCGATATCAATTATAGAAGCACATGGGGGTTCACAGTTGGCTTTACTTGTGTCAGAGGCGACCTGAGTAGATGATTCACTAGTCTTGGCTGGCAAACGTTTCCTTTTATAGAAAACCTTAAGTTTAGGCGTAAGTCAAGTATCATCTTTATCAGTTTCCTCCCTAGTAGACTTAGTAGAATCGGAGATTATCCTAGTTAAAGGGCACTCGTTTCCTACAAGAGTGAAAGTTCTACCAGTGGGGCGCCAAACTTTACCAAAGGGTTTGATTTTAGCTATCCACTGGGACTTAATTCTAGCACGGGAGTTCACCTCATCAAGTAATTTCTTGACACAAGCATCATGATTTGCCGTAAAGACACATTTTCTACATGTTTTACAAGTAGCATATTTAATGTCTGAATAATTCCTAGATGATTGATCGATGCTCCTAGAAGATGGCATGCTATGGTTAGCAGTATTGGGTAATCTAGAAGGCATCTGACTAGGTTGGACATTGCTATCTCTTGCATGTGTCTTTTGCTTAGCTTCCCCAAGACCAGATTTATGGCAAACGTCATTTGAACTAGTTCTAGACGTGGTCTTGGTATTTTTAGGGAAACTAGAGGCAATCATATGATTTGGTCTTGCTAAAGCTGGAGTGATCACATAGGGCCTAGTTGCTGGAGTGTCTGGTCTAGAAAGATGAACCAAATCAACTTGGGGGGCAAACCGCGGTCTCGAGGATTGTGGTCGCTCGGATCTAAATGCAGTAGGTTGTCTGACAATCGGTTGTCTGACGAACTGATTTGTAGGCGGTTTCCCCAAGATTGATGGTTTTTCAAGCTTAGTGTCCACACTAGGTCCTCTATTTTTCCTTAACTCGTTTTTCAACGCAGCTATAGCAAATACCTTTTCCTGAACTTGGGCTTTTAACGTTTCATTTTCTTTGAGCAAGTTATCTTGGGATGCCAACTTAGATTCAAGCAGTTGAATTTGTTTCAAAAGATTATCCTTTTCAGATTTAGAATCTAAAACAGTTTGATCCAATTTTCTTTCAAGAACAACGTTTGATTTTTCAAGTTTTTCAAAGTATGTTTCAAATTTGACCGTTTTCTTAGAAAATTCAAGTTTGGCATCCTCAAGATCTTTTGATTGCCGAGCTACGATCGTTTCGAGCTCTTTAATCTTGGAATCAGAATCAGTTAACGAGGCAGTTATAAAGCATTTATCATGATGAACTATAGCATTTTGAACACTTTCTCCCCCATTATGACTCACATCGGATGAATTAGAAGTGGTATTGCTATCACTCTTTTCCATCCCATGTTTGTAATAATTAGGTTCAGAATGCTCAATATGCGGCATGTCATCAACATAGACATCATAAACAACATTATATTGTACCATGTTTGCAGGCTCTGGGTCATAAATGGGTAAGGTGTCATCAAAAGAGATCTCGTGAACATTCCCTGACGTGCCACTGGTATCATGTTGTCTTCCTGATTCCGTGCTCTTGCCATCGTTAGGCTCCAAGTTGTCAATCGTATGACCAATTTCCTCTTGCATCGAAGAGTCTTGCACTCCATTATCATACCCTTGCTGAAGTCGAGATCTTTCATAAATCGAAGACGAGACCGAGGTCATGAGTTTCAATATTGTATCACGAAAAACTCGAAGCTCGGTATGTGTATCTCGAAGAAAAGATTGGCAAAGCATCGAACTTTCAGACTTGATGATATTGAATTGGAGGAAAGGTGTGAGTTGTGTCACAAGAGCCTTATAAGCAAGTGCCGATGCAGAGTGATTAAAATTTTCATTGTTGAGTTGCTCTGCGAGTTGGGTCAAGATGGTGAACATTGATTCCATGAATATATGACGATCTTGACCAAAGATTGTCACAAATTCGCTCCCTCCTTGAAGCCGCGAAAGAGTAACTAGATGATATTGAAGCATTTGAAATGAATTTATACCACTTTCTCTAGCTTTGTCGTGCATTCGATGCAAGTCTCCCTCTTTAAGTGTCGAGTCCATTGAAAATCGAGGAAAAATGATGTGGATGTTGTAGTTTTCAGGATTTTACAATGTGATTCGGCTCAAAAGATGTTGTCAGCTCAAACAATTATGAATTAAACCCGATTAAAAAAAAATCCGTAGTCGCTAAAAAATAAATCCCGTCACGTTGACTCGTCACTTTTGACTTTACAACCGGCCACAATAACTTTTAACCCGGCAAATGTTTTTCCACGTTAACTCTTTTCGAAATAGCCGCCTCAATACGATGTACCAAAACTTAATAAACAAAAAATTATTAAACTAAGATTTAAAAAAAAAACAAAATAAATGAAACTAAAAAAAAATAAAGATACGTTTTCTAAGAAAATAAGAAATATTATAATGATTTTAAAAAAAAACGTGACCCCAATACTCCCAAAAGACACAACGTGGCAAGTGAATGGATTGAATATTTAATACTCTCTTGGTTTCTCCGTCCCAAATACTTACCCTAATCAAACACAATCTCTCTCTCATATACGGCAAAACCGTCTTCTTCTTCTCTCAACAAACTGTGTGCCACAGTTCCTCCGTCCATATCTCTCTCTCTTCTCAAAACAAAAACAATCTCATAGTTATAACTCTCTCTCTCTCCTCACAACCCTAATCCCATCTTGTATCTCCCAATGACACCTCCGCCTCTCTCTTTCTTGATTACACACCCAACAAAATTCGCCTCCCAAGATCCACTCTTTTGCTGATCTAAATCCACAGCAAAAAATAATGAATTGATGTTTGTTATCTCCGCCCCTAAGTCTAAATAACCCCTCAAATCTATACTACAAACCCTCTGTTAAAAAACAAGAACGCAAGCCCCAATTTTTCTCTCAAATCTGTTATATTCCTAAGCTTAAACAATATTGAAGAACGAAGCTGCTCAATAAAGGACGACTTCAAGATCTTTAATAAATAAGGTCTCGGGTAGGCATTATTTTGATTGCATGTTGGTTAATTGAGTCCCTCTCTCATCTGTAGAGTCCTTCTTGTTGAGTCTTGAGTGTTGATTGTGAGTCTTGAGTGTTTGTGTTTGGTTTGTAACTGTTTTGGTCAAGAGTTGTGTGTGTTTGTTACGAGGGGGGTTTTTGAGGGTGTGAGGGTGAATGTTGTTTTTGTCTTCGTTGAGGGTGGGTAAGTCGAGGGTTTAAAAAGGTGTAACGAGAGGATGGGTGTCTTTGTGACAAGGGAGAGTGTGAGGGGTGTCGAGAGTCTTGTTTGTCGAGTCGTTGAGTCTAGGGTGATGTTGGATTAGGCGGGTGTTTGAGTCGGGGCAGAGAGTGTGTTTGTTTGAGCGTAGTCGAGGGATGAGGGTGGGGGTGTTTAGACTTGTGTGTGTTCGAGAGTCGAGAGACGAGAGGGTTTGGGTTGGGGTCAGTGTCTGTGTCGAGAGAAGGAGTCGAGGGAGTCGTGTTGTGAGATGTCGAGAGATAGTTTTGGTGAAATGTGAGGGAGTCAGTTTAGTAAGGTTGGGTGTTCGAGAGTGAGAGTCTTGGTAGGAGGCGAGAGAGGGTGATGCGAAGGTGTGATGAGTCCTGTTGGTTTGTGATAAAAAATGGTTTTGAGGGTGTTTTTTTTACAGTCTAATGTGAGGTCTGTTTGAGAGTGTGTGGTTTTGGTTTGTCGAGAGTCTAGATGTTCTTGAATATGATGTCGTGTTGTTAGAAAAGTCTATTTGGAAAAAATGTCCTATTCGGAAAAAGTCTTATTCGGAAAGTTGTGTCTATGCGGAAAGTTGTGTCTATGCGGAAAGTTGTGTCTATGCGGAAAGTTGTGTCTATGCGGAAAGTTGTGTCTATGCGGAAAGTTGTGTCTATGCGGAAAGTTGTGTCTATGCGGAAAACTGTGTCTATGCGGAAAACGATGTCTATTCGGAAAAAAAATGTCTATTCGGAAAGATTGGAAAAACTGATTATATATAAAAAAAAACAGATAGCTTTGGATTGGTTTGGACAGATTGATGGGATAAAAGCTTTGGACTGATTTGACCAAAAAAGAAAAAAAGGAAAAACTATAGGCAAACTGATTAAAAAAATGATTAGACAAAATTCTGATGATATAAAACAAAACTGATTATTTAAACAGAAAAACACTGATTGGACTGATTGAGGATTTTGACTGATATGAAAAAGAAGAAGAAAATTTGGACGGATTTGGACTGATTAAAAAACAGATAATAAAAAACTGATTATAAAAAACACACGAAAAAATAAAACTGATAATAAAAAATAAAAATTGATAAAATTTATAAAAATTGATAAAAAGTTGATCGAATGATGAAAAGATTGATAAAAAAATTAGAAAAGAAAGGATTTTTACCACCAAATCAAAAGATAAAAAATATGCAAATCCTAAGATTCAACCATGGCTCTGATACCAATTGAAGGTCTACGGTTTCTAAGGATTTGGTAAATGATGGATTGATCTAAGGATTTGATGGTGGAAATGGGGAAGAAGGAGATGAGGTGTAGAGAGAGAAAGGAAAGAAAAGGAAAAGTAGAGAGAGAAAGTGATTAGATTAAATGAAATGTTGTAAATGAATGAACCACCCCTCCTAACATGCTAGGAGGGGTATATATAGCCCACCCTACATGTGGGCTATATGGACTATATTTAGTACAAACTGGATCACGAGCCTAATACAATAATATATCGTTGGAGCGACCGATCCTTCATAAATACGTAAAAACGTATTTCCAACACCTCTGGCACAACTGTGATTCCCCACTTGCTTCTAAGATAGATATCGCTAACCCACATAAAAGCATACAAACTCCTGATGAGAATGCAGGTACCAAAGTCCACGTTCAACAAGAACACAACGGTCCAATCTTTACATATCATTCAACTAAGGACACTCTCAGACTTTGGTTACTGAAGAAGCTGATATCAAAGAAACAAGTGTCTCAGGGGATTCGCAGTTAAACATCGTGTGTAAAAATGACTTATAGTCACATTACAGTCTGTAACTCGATCATCAAAGAAAGGAAAGTTTATTGCCAATGATAAAATTTTCCTCACAACGAGAAATTAAGTTTTCTCGGGCATGAGCTAAAATTAAAACATTCAAAGTTTTTAAGCTCATGCACAAGGACTTACAGTCACATCACCGACTGTAACTCGTTCATCAAAGAAAGGAAAGTTTATCGCCGATGATAAACTCATCCTTATACCGAGAAATTAATTTTTCTCGGGCATGAGCTTATATAAAAAACATTCCAAGTTTTTAAGCTCATGCACTATGGCTCCTCGTTAAATGACAGACGATGACCCGGACTTCAGAGACAGGGAAGTTTATCTACGCAACGATAACTTGCCCTCTTAACGAGAAATTAATTTTTCTTGGACACGAGCTTATCGTAAAACCATTCAAAGGTTTTAAGCTCGTGTATAAGGCTCATCATTAAATACCAGATGATGACCCGAGAAATTAAATTTAAGGCTCATCATTAAATAAAGGAAAGTTTATCGCCGATGATAAACTTATCCTCATTAACGAGAAATTAAATTTTCTCGGACGTGAGCTTACATTAAAACTATTCAAAAGTTTTAAGATCGTGTAAATGGCGTATAATCACATTTCAGATTATGCACCGGACCTCAAAGAAAGGAAAGTTTATCGCCGTTGATAAACTTATCCTTACAACGAGAAATTATTTTTTTCTCGGGCATGAGCTAATATTAAAAACATTCGAAGTTTTTAAGCTCATGCACAATGACTTACAGTTAAATATCAGACTGTAACTCGGATTTCATATTTAGGATAGCTTATCTTTAAAGATAGCTTATCCTCGTAACGGGAAATTAAATTTTCTCGGTCATGAGCTTGTATTAAAACATTCCAAGTTTTAAGCTCATAAAGAAAAGTGTATCTTTTAAATAAGAGAACTTTTCTTCTTAACGAGAAATTGATCTTTCTCGGTCATGAGCTTTACGTTAAAACATTCAAAGTTTTTCAAGCTCATGAAAACGACTTCTAAGTAAATGTCAACTTATAACTCGTTCTTCAATTAAAAGGAAGGTTTATCGCCGATGATAAACTTATCCTTACAACGAGAATTAATTTTTCTCGGGCATGAGCTAATAATAAAAACATTCGAAGTTTTTAAGCTCATGCACAATGACTTACAGTTAAATATCAGACTGTAACTCAGACTTCAATTTTAGGAAAGCTTATCTTTAAAGATAGCTTATCCTCGTAACGGGAAATTAAATTTTCTTGGCCATGAGCTTGTATTAAAACATTCCAAGTTTTAAGCTCAGAAAGGAAAGTGTATCTTTTAAATAAGAGAACTTTACCTCATAACAAGAAATTCATCTTTCTCGGTCATGAGCTTTACGTTAAAACATTCAAAGTTTTTCAAGCTTATGAAAATGACTTCTAAGTAAATGTCAACTTAGGACTCGTTCTTCAGTTAAAAGGAAAGTTTATCGCTGATGATAAACTTATCCTTAACAACGAGAAGTTCATAACTTCTCGGACTTGAGCTCGTTTTGCAAGATATTCAACATCTTAAGTTCAAGTAATTAGTTTTCAAAACAATGAACACAATTTTTCGAGAATTTCTCAAAAGGTTTTTCTAAACCTTTCAAAATTGTGTGTTCAAAAATACTTTGATAAAAAGAGCATGTCTTCTGGAATCGATAATGTTTACGATACTAGAAATGTCGTTCAATAATGACACGGGGTTGTAAATAAAGTTCGAGCAGAAGTTTAAATGATTTAAAACATGCTCAAAATGGCTTGCTATTATTTTAGATAGTAACCCGCTTTTCATATTAAAGTCAAGCATTTCACCGGAAAGCTTTGACTCAACAACGGGAATTAATTTTCTCGGGCATGGTTTACTTTATAACCATGTAAGGGATTGTGCTTACTTTATAACACAATCTAAAACGAATATATGTACATTTCAGTGCATTTATTTGTTAAAACGAGAGAAATCTTGTTTTTATGAAGTTATCATCTCCACAATCCGCAACAATTTACAATTTATATCTACATACTCGACGATGAGACTACTCAAAAGGCGACTACAACTCTTTCAATAGAACACGGGTCAACAATTGAGGGGGAGCAATTGTCCAGCATTCAGAATCTTTGATGCCGAAACTACCAAGTTCACATATTGGTGTCAAGACAACGATATCAATCATCCACTTGATGTTAAGAGATAACTTCAGACGTGACGAGGCGACCAACATTCGTGAACAAGAACCATGTGCTTCTTTCATATGATGTTTTCCATCATTCAGGTCCAACCTCATAAATCGCAAATCTTGTGAATACATCATCATATATGATCTTTGCACGTGATAAGTATCTTACACTTGTGTTTAAAAGGTATTTAACTTACGTTTCAAGTACACCCTCATTAATTTGAGGGGAGCTTGTGTAATTCATGAAGATAATTGGCTTTGCATTTTTCTTCCCAAATTTTCTTAAAATACTATTAAATCAATTGATATTAAAAACATCGATTGGGTTAATATTTTTAATATGGGGGAGAAAATGTGATTTAAATCATAAATGGTTTGACTTAACGTGATAGCTGATCCCGACATGTCGAAATGTTTTCGGATATCGTGGCATATGTTAAGGGGGAGCAAAATGGATTTGCACTTCAAAATGGATTTCATGGTGACATACACTTACCCAAAACATCTCAATTCACGACAGTGAAGATTGTGGTGACATAAGGATGGTAGGATAGGTTAAAGTCGAATGATTCCTCTAGAACCGAAGGAATCTTCCCAAGGACATTCTATAGCTAGAAATAGTAGTCCTTAGGAAAGATGGAGAAAGATTGTGAACGTAGCTGAATGACGACCAAGTACTTAAGTTAGCACTGGAACAATCACAACAAGGTGCTAGTTATGACGTGTTGGTAAGCATTGAAGGGGTTGAAGAATGAAAAAGAATTGTAATGATAAAGGGTGTAAAGAAAGAAGCCCTCCTTACAACATAGGCAGAAACCAGGTCAACTCATTAGCTATTGAGATCATTTTTAATGATGCTTGATATTGAAGATAGACATCATGGACCCAGTGATACAATGCACAACCCATCCCAGCTAACTCAGATATCTCTCAAAAGATATTTGTTTTAATCACACGGAGACAATGCATTACATATTGATTTATTCACTCCGAATAAATTGGTACTGAAATGGCGTCACTCCTCTCCAGCCTTCGATCACTAAAATCCAAAATGCACGATTGAGTCTAGAGCCATTTGAGATCATCAAATATCTCATTAGGACACACTTTCATATTTCCTTGCTTCTTCACACACTGTGAAAAGTAAGAAAGATCCTAAGAGTCCTACGCAAAATCTTCATGATCTTGCCTGAACATCCGAGTAATACAAAAGTATTTACAATGAAGATGGAAATCCTTCTTGAGCGAATATCAAAAAGCTCATGGTAGGTGACTTGTGCGATTCTTTATGAATCAAACTTGTGATAACTGGAAAGCAACAGTGGTTTAATTCTTAAATGAATTTAAACACGTTCCAGGCCTCTACGCAATATCTTAGTGATCTTGCCAGAACACTCAGAGTGATACCTTAGTGTTCACAGTGATGAGTGGAAATCCTTCTAGTGTTAACCTCAAACAGCACTTGGTAGGTAACTTGCAAGATTCTATATGAATCAAGCTCGTGACAACTGGAAAGCAATGATGGTGCGGTTCTTAATTGAATTTCACTTGTTCCAGGAACATGAATTGACGGCTTCAAATCATGCGAATATTATTATCCAAATGATTCACTCTTTATGTTCGCAGTCAGCTTTGGACGGTCGAATAAAAAGAATGGGATTACCCGCAAAATCTTGTCAAGGAGGTTCTTAATTGAAACTACCTGCCACAAGTACGATATTTAATATCGTCCAACGGTCTTCACAGACCGGAGGTAAAATGCTACCGAATTAGAATGAAATGTTCAAGGCCATTTCATCCGTGTATAGGTTTTGTTGCTAACTGTCTTATGCAGCGTAACAAGAATATGGCATTGCGGTGTACAATCCAGAAGAAGTCGTCACCACATGCTTATACTATATGCACTTAATACTTCATCAAATTCAAGAAAGTTTAAAAGTCAAGTCTTCCGCTGTATCAAACTCTAAAGCTTTCAAGAATTTATAAAAGTATAAGTGTGTGGAACATGAAGTCACGAGGAGGCAAATATCACAAGTGATGAATGCACAAGGTCAAAGCAAGGACACATGCTCAAGACCAAAGCCAAATATCTCATCAGCATATTCACAAGAACAAGATCAAAGACTCAAGCATAGTATGCTAGGTTTAAGATTTTGTAAAATGGTGTGACCTCCCTAAGGGGAGATTGTTGGAAATACGTTTTTCCAAGGGAAGTCTCGGTCACATCATTATTAGCATAGATCACGAGCTATAGACTATTTAGGACATTGTAACTTGGAGTGACCTCCCTTAGGGGGAGATTGTTGGAAATACGTTTTTACGTATTTAGAAAGGATCGGTCACTCCAACGATATACTCAAGTATTGGGCTCGTGATCCAATATAGCCCATATAGCCCACATGTAGGGTGGGCTATATAAACTCCCTCCTAGCATGTTAGGAGGGGTTAAACACTTAACCATTTATCACATTCCATCTTTCTTCTCATTTCTCTCCTTTCTCTCTCTTCTTTCTCTCTCTAGTTCTTCCATTCTCCATCCATCTCAATAGATTAAACCATAACATGCTTAATCCTTAGAAAACGTGGACCTACATAAAGGACGTTAAATTTTGTACGTAAGCCCTAATCTCTTCTCGTAAATTTGTGAGTTTATAAACCAACACAAATTAAAATTCCATCATAATATTCAAGAATAAATTTATTTCCTGAAATGTCGGACTGTCAGCAAAACGGCGTATGTAAACGTAAGCATGTAACGTAGAGTCCTCCGGTTTAGACGTAGTCGATGCTACTTCAAGATGTAAACCCAAATTTCTTCCCATAAATGAGTGAGTTCATAATATAACATTAAAATAATGTTTTTAAATAATACTTGAGAATAAAATATCGACCATAAATTGACAGATTGTCACAGCATTTACCCCTAAACAGGATCTTTGTCCTCAAAGATCAATTTATCTTACTACTTTCTTCTTATAGAGTTAGAGCCATGTGGGTATTTCCTCTACATTCGGTCTTTCCTCACAAGTGTAATTCATTACAATACGCGAGTTTCATCAAACATAACTACGGGAATACGATCAGGCTTAATGTTGACTTACTTTCTCTATCCATGATGTTCACGGGTTTTTTATGAATGCAACTTTTCGCCGATCTAAACTTCATCAAGAAGTACTCAGATTTTCATTGATAGACATTTTATCAAGTTGGATATACGAACATAATTCACGCAGCCCTTGAAGTCCTAGGGTAGATCCAGCTTATATGCCTTTCAAACCAACTTTTACATCATCTCAACGGTCCCATACAACGGAGACTTATTTCCCATGATCTTTCAGATCATCAATTCATTTTTCCAAGGTGAAAATTTATGGCATAACTTTGCTACCCATCCTGCACTTCAAGATCTATATTTCATATTCACATAACCTCCTGCCCACTACTGGCAGTCAATAATCAAATCCTAATTTCAACAATCATTTCAGGTCTCGCAGGTCGGGTATCTTGTAAGGTTAGGTTTGTCATCATAGGCAACCTCAAACCTAAAAGACATGTCCAACTCACAATGGGTGTATGTCGGGTGTCTTCATCCCAACTCCTGCTTACAGATGTTCTCATATTTAGATCTTCACTAGATTTGATCCTAATACGATATTTATCAATGATAATCTCTCCAAAGGAAAACAATTATACGGTTCATTACCAAAGGTCAATCATTCAAACATAAAACAAGACTTCTAGTGTTTTGTATCGTTACTTTACCTCGTCCCTTCGATTGGGGTGGTAAACAGTACCCTCATCAAGGTTCGTTCCCAATGACTTCTGAGCAAATCTCTAGAAATTCGATGCGAAGCGAGAATCTTGATAGAGATGATCGATACAGGCACACCATGCTTACACAACTCCTTTAAATACAAAAGATTCAATTTCTTCATCGAGAATCTATCATTAACAAGAATGATATTAGCAGATTTGGTCAGTCTGTCGACGATGACCCAAATCGAATCAAATTCAGATGATGACCTTTGTAATTTAGACGTTTACTAATGTATGAGGCGATGTCTGCCTTCATAATTTGCCATTAGTACATCTTCTTCAGATAAAGATACATTAAATCAGAAATGACATGAATAGAATACTTAATCTTATGAGATTCCAACATGACTAAATCTCAAATCTCCATATTTAGGCAACCATAAGTGACCTTTAAAACACTTAACGCCATCGCCTTCTCAATTCTAATGGTTCACATTAGCCGCGAACCCCTTTTATTATCAATATTATTCTTTTTACAAGTATCGGCTATTTTTAAGTTGCTCGGGCAAATTATTTTGCACCGTCATTACTAAGGCACACATCCTAATTGATTCTTTATCTTTTCTACATAATGTGTCAGTAATTACATTCACCTTCCCCGATTAGATAAATATCATGACCGTATTCATTAAAAATTTCTTTCTTCATATTTTCTAAGTTTTAGTTTCGTCTCAACTATCATTTTTATCTGTTTTGCTCAATCCGACGTCTAAAGCGTAATTATTACAAGTAATTAAATAATAAATATTTAATTTTTTTTTATGAAACGTCAACGTAAAAATTTTTAAATTTTCTCAGTTTGTCTAATTATAGAAAAAGTTTCAAATATAAATTTGAATTTAGTTAACACGATTTTTGTTGATTCATCGAAAATGATTAATAAGATCCGTAAATGTTCGAAAAATCTTTGTTTATACTTTGGTCAAAGTTTTCTTAGTTGAAAAGTAAAAATTGTCGTTTCAAATTCCAAGTCATGGTTTAAATGGTTTCCTCAATCCCTCTTAGGTTGTCTTGAGGTATACACAAACATTTACCCCTAAAGGAGTTTAGTTAAATGATTTGGGTATAAGGGAATGATTCCTTAAAAATCCTTTGTTAAATATTTGTCAAAACATTTTTGCACTTTCTTTTCTCTTTCTTTTTGTAAAACCCAAAGCCTTAATGACTCTAATCTTTGAAGAGTCAATATAGATTTCACTACCATTAATCACACGGTCAAATAATATAAATGATCAAATCTTTAAATCACATGATAAATACTCAAGGTACAGGTTTTCACTGCTCGGCCAATTCAGGGCAGTTTATAAATGATTACTAACTCCTTCTTATTCTTAGAAACAAACAAATGATCCTTAATGATCACAAGAATTAATTTATCAAATTACAGCCTACACACGTGATTCACCAAATTTATGGATGCTACATGTGCATTGCTCAATCCAAACAACATAACATGAAACTCATAATGTTCATTACGAGTTCCGGATGTAGTGATTGGAATAGATAATCTTTTTCGCGGATGCGAAGTTGATGATAACCATGCCGTGGATCAAATTTTTGAATATAAGCTAGAACTTTGTAAATGATTGAACAAACCTTTCATCCTGGGTAATGGATATAGATTTTGATCGTCAATTTACCTAGTTCACGATAATCAACAAACATAAAGAATGATAACACCATAACTCTTCATGATGACGAGCTTGGTAGAATAAAAGCTTTCTCCAACAACTCTCTCAGTTGTACGGTAATTCTTTTAATTCAGATGGTGCTGACGTACAGTGCACACGCCACAGGTGTAGCACCGGGAATATAATCAATACCAATTTCAACCTGCCTTAATGGCAAAAGTCTAGGTAATTCACCAGCAAATACCTCAGAAAGTTTCAGATAACAGAAACGTCTTTAAATAAATTTTCTTTAAGTTCTTTCTAGATTACAATATCTATGACTAGTTCACCACCATTCATGGTAAAATTTCAAGTCTAAATGCAGGATATGGTCATCCATCAAGAATTATTTAGATCACTTTTGATAATCAACATCTTATCTTTTAGGGGATTTCTACTCGAGTTCCCATCAATTAAGACAATGACATTATGTCATAGTCAATCAATCCATTCTACTGGTACTATCAACTTTCTAGTTTCATTACCGTTGATAAGATGTGAACTTCTCAAAAGACTAATAATAACTCATAATCCTTCACAAATTCAAGGATATCTGGAGACATAGCTAACATTAAAGAGTAAGGTCAACACATAATTTATGCGAGAGAATTTCAAATCAGATACAGACGAAAACACTAACGAATATGAATATATCCCATGTTTTCATAATTTGAGTACGCATTCGAAAGCTCCTCGGATCGTTACCCAGGTCATTCAAATGAAATCTAATCAAAAGAAATGATAGGAATGTCGATACATCCAGTCAGGTATTAATACTCGATAATTAGATACTTTTCCAAAGAATCTCACCACGGGAGAATTGGACAAGGAGGGGATATCAATTATCAATTAAGACAATTTCCACAGATGATTAGATTCGATTTAAGAAATAAATGGTATGGGCACATATGTAGGTGTCCCTAACAATATGTCCATATTTTACACTTCGTGCAGATCTCATAAAAATTCAATCTTTCACAATTACAAAGAAAATGTAATGTTTATTAACAATTTCATGCTGACTACTAATCAGCCTTGCATGGTCCCTTCCAAATTGTACGTAGGCGCGCAACTATATACAATTTTAAGATTAACGATGCAATACTCAGTTCGTCAAAACTTTGTCATCATGTTTAAAATAAAAATAATTTCATGCTTAATTCTTGAATAAGAATCAAAAATAAATTAACAGAGATGTTCTTTGTTATGGAAACAATTAAGTTTTCCAAAGGGTTTCATAAACAAGTTCATTTCGATAACGATTATTTATAAATCTCACTTTAAATAATCCTTACGGTGATAAAAATTCAATCTTTATCAAGGGATACTGTTTTAACTTATAAAAACAATGAGTGATCTGCAAAAGAGTGATGAAAAGTTGTTCACCAAGAACTAACTACAATATGATAGGAAATGAGCTTTAGCCAATTAATTATGAGGTTCATGACCTCGATGGCACTCAAAAAGAATAATTCACAACGTAACTCAAATCGTGATGAGTACTTGTTCAATGGTTGCATCACTAATGTGAACATTAGGATGAAGCAATAAAAGA
The DNA here is from genome assembly GCA_025667525.1 of Glebionis coronaria. Taxonomy (NCBI): domain Eukaryota; kingdom Viridiplantae; phylum Streptophyta; class Magnoliopsida; order Asterales; family Asteraceae; genus Glebionis; species Glebionis coronaria. Next base: position 794,385 of record JANFOE010000447.1, on the reverse strand, counting down.
TAGATAACATCGATACATGTAAAATTTAGCAATCAAAGGTAGTCTTTTCATTAATCACAAACAAGTCAAAATTGTACCGTAACACATTACGTGTCACTATGTCATACAATTCCAGGAACTCGTCCTACCAACTGATGTTTCAGTTAAGTTAGGGATTTTAAAAGATACCACAAAGAATACTAATCTACAAGAGTCATTAGGTGTTCCACGTGTCCCGGAAGATCCATCGGTCCTAATTCAGAAGAATATTTCTTCAATTTATTTCTTGGACACTAGGCATCCTCGTCATTGGACAATGGCCTATGAACAACCTTTAACACGAATCAACAATCAATTAAAACCTTATAATTCAATCACAGGACTTAACGACTTCCTCTCAATAATCTCATATTCCATACGAGTTAAATTTTACTTCATTCAAGTTTCAACCAAATCATACTCAATGCGATATCCTACCTCATTCTCCAATAATTTCAACCTTATTCTTAGACCTTGATAGGGTAATAAAAGTTCGATATGAACAGCACTTAATTTCCAATCCTATAGATTTTTCATCAACAGTTATCAAATGAGTCACTAGTATGAAATGACTCACACATTCAATCAGACCTCTCGGAAAGGTACTAGTGGCATGAGGCTTTTGGGTAATGGTTCTAATGACAGCCTCAAGTGCAACATTCACCCTTTTGATTTCAAATTTAAGAATTGGGTGACACCGAATCAGATGACACATTTCTAGGTGGTGAGGTTTTGTCAAACTACACTCTATAAGGAAAGATCGGCATGACATCGATATCAGATTTAATCTCGCCAATTCTTCTTCAAGATCACAATCAATTAATATTAACGCTTCTACGAATATCAACCATTTTATTAGGATCATAAATATCCACAACTTGGTTTAGATCTGGAATAGCTATAATTCCTATGAGAATAGCTTCGATTGATTTGCTAGGGGAGTTAGGGTTTCTTGTGACAATCTACGTCGTACAAATACCTCGTATAAGTATTAAAATAATCATCAAACAATAATGTAATCAAATTACAGTATATATATATAATCCAAGTTATATATATATATATATATATATATATATATATATATATATATATATATATATATATATATATATATATATATATATATATATATATATTAAAATAACACTTCTTAGTTTGGCCTTGTCGGTAACTCGGGAATTCTTTGGCACCGTTATAGTCAAGAGATTTTTAGACATTTTGAGAAAAATGTTTATAGTTAAATGATTTTGATATGTTTTATTCAAAAACTTGGTTTAAAAAATCTTTCGTTCTCTATAACAAGAGCTCTAGTACCAAACTGTAACACCCCCAAATATTCATACTTTAGTTCAGCGGAAGAGTCGTTGGTGTTACGGGGTAGCACATTACTCAAATCATAGACAACGCTTAAAAATCACGTCGTTTCATAATAGAGCATTTTCCATTCATAAATATCAAATTACATAGGTCCCAAGTCATAGTATTTCATATAATTTTACAAATATTTGAATGTAAATTGTTATTTAAGTGCGGGCAATAAATTCTTGTTGTCTTCCATAGAATTATCTTCAAGTACCTGAGATAAAACATGTTAAAAAGAAAAGGTCAGCAAAAACGCCGAGTGAATTCATAGAGTTTAATGAAATCCATTAATATATCATCGGTATAAAATTATTACCGAAAATCATTTTGTGCAATTCTTTGTTGTAGGCCATAAAATAAGCCAAAACATTTTTATACAAATATTTGTTATAAATCATACTATAGGCTTTTTCTTCAAAACCATTATACGAACCAATGTCGTAAAAACATCATACAATACGTTTTATAACGTTGTATAGAGTTAAATAAAAACCGTTATATGAATATGGTTATGTAAAACCAAAACACGCACATAATATCAATAATAAGACCCCGTATTTCTAGTCAGGCAATATATTGTAATTCAATGCGTATAGCAGTATTTTCGTTATTGGATTATTATAAGCCGCATGACATTACTACCTTACTATAACAAACAACGGGTAGCTAACCCGAAACTCATTTTCCCATCTAAAACAGCGTGTCGTCACAATAATCACGCTTATATAAATCTTCTCATACATAAATTCGCTTAACAATCAATGTGGCACGACGGGGATCAACCGTCAAGGCGCGAACTGGGGTGATCTTCCCCAAATAGTAATATTATATGCATAAGCGTCTACCAAATCCCGGTAGTTCACAATTCATGCTAAGGGGACTTTTAGTGACATAACCTAACTATAATAATCCATTTCATTTCATACATTGGGTCATATAATCATTCATAGGGTCATATAATCATTCGGGTCCAAATTAATAAACAAACAATCGGGACAACCGGTGTCCTATTTTTATTAGAACTAACATGTTATCTCCCAGGCGGGTTTATAAAACATTTCATAAAACATTTAAAATAATGCGAGGCTATGAACTCACGTTGATTAGGAAAGGCGGTTATCAGCGATTTGGATGTACGGTACGTGCTTCAATCACGGAAACCTAGAAAAATAATACTCGTCTTAGACTCTTGTCCAATGACTTTATAAAAACAATGGCTATGTATATATGATGATATCATGAGTATGATGATGATCATGTGGGTTTTTTATATCTTCATACACATTATAGTGTTATGTGTTAGTCAATTTTTTACTAGTTACACTAGTTTCAATCTAATTCCATATTAAGGCCCAATAAGCCCATTAATTCCAATACTTTATATTAGCTCAATTATACTTTTAATATCAGGCCTATACTCATATGTTGGGCCCAAGTGGGTTAAGCCTAATGATAAGTCCATTAGTGTTTAGCCAAACTTGGTGGGTTAATAGTCCAATAAGGCTACTTTGGCCCGTTAATGTCCATATGTTATAAAGCTCGGGTTTTATTGGTTTTTGTTGGGTCAAATATTGAGTTGATGTGACAAAATAAACAAAACAAGAAGACAAGGACTAAAATGTACAAGAAGCAATTCTACAAGCTGGTGGAGACTTTTTATTATTATGTTAGCTTTCTTTGTAAGCTATGTTTTCTATTATATTCAGTTTTTACAATGTAACCTCATTAAAGTTCGATCTCTAGGTGTGGGATTCAATGTATACACACCTAGAGTTGTTTGTGTTAATCTTTAATACAAGAACTTTGGGAGAAATTGGTGTCTTTGTTCTCATAACAACTTGTTCCTATTCATGTTCTATTCCGCTATGTTTTATACATATGAACATTGATAATCCTAGATAGAATGGTTCATAACCATTGAGTCTAACGATCATAGGACTCCACAATTGGTATCAGAGCCTAAGGCTCGTGATATCTAGGAGATACAAGGTGTTATATTCGTGTTCGTGTTGATGTGAAGCCACTGTCCAGAATTAGCGACAGTTTTAGTGACGGTTTAGCGACGGTCTGCCAGAACTGTGACAGCTTTGCGACGCTTTTGTGACAGATCTGGTGTCACAAAAAGAATGGGAGGAAGGAGTAGTCACATCTGTGACAGTTTAGTGACAATTAAACCGTCGCTAAAGAGGAGTGATTTGAAATTCGTTTTAGGGTTTTGGAGATATAAACCCTAGATTGACTGGTTCATGTTTGGTGATTGTTCTAGCCTTGGTGAGTTTATTCTTGAATCAACAATGAACCCTAGAATCATGATCTTATGGCTGCTATGATTTTTGTTTTTAAACCCTCGATCCGTCCTTATTAAAACACAGCAGGTTCTTGGTGATTGATATTGTGGTTGTTATGGTGATCATTTAAAGATTTTCGTTTTTAGGGTTTATATTAATAAACCCTAGCATAGTCGTGTTTGATTCAAGCTGTTCTAATCGTTCATGATGATCCAATATTGAATAAAATGTAATATTAGGGTTTTCAGCAACCCTAATTCTATGTAGCAGGAGGATGTTGCTGGTTCACATGAATGTTGCGACGATCATCCCAAGTCAGACATTGTTTTGAAACAACGTAGTCGCACTAGCAGATATCGTGTTATGGTTTCATGTATGGATCGCAACAAGTATATTGTTTCTGTGTAAGATAATGTGTGTGATGCGTTTGAGTGTTATTGAAAAGCTGCTGATTGGACCAGACGTGAATTAGGAAAGGGAATTTGGTTTAATAAAAAATCTCTTATTTCTAGGGATTGTATATTTTATCATTATTACTTCATGCCTGGTTTGACGTACTTGACAACTGGAGAAATCATGGTCGCATGAAGTTTGGCTGATTTTTAGGATGGTAAAAACGTGTGATAATCATACAACGGTTGAGTCCTACGAAAAATAAGGAACAGATCTTGTGTTCATATGGAGACTATGAAAAGTAGGCCCTATTTTATAGGGATTATGTTTGAGTTTCCAATTGGACGTAAGATTAATTTATTTATAGACGTAATATGCCTGATTTTTAGGACCTGTATCAAAGACGTGTCTAAGGAACGTTGTTTCTAGTTTGAGAAAATGGCACAGAGATTTATATGGATATATTGCTTATGTGTGAATCAAAAGATGGGACGTTTTTTTGTTGAATTGTGTTTAAAGTAAAAGACGTGATGAGGGTACATAAATTATTATTGCTGCTCACGTGAAGTATTATTTATGGTCCAATCGTGTACTACAATACGGTTGTGTTCACATGGTTGGTAAAGAGAAACGTGTTTGTGTACTCAAGAAAGAAAAGTTTTGGACATTAATTGAAGACGTGAGTGCAAATATGTCTTCATGTGTGTGCATACTGTGTTGAAGGAAAGTCACAGTAGGGTATTTCTATTCGAGTATTATTATTATTTGTACCCGCTGTTATATTTCCAAGCCGTTGATGGAAGTTATTTAGCTGCTGACAGACGCGCTGATACGTGTATTTAAGCCGCTGACAGCATTGTTCGCAGCCACTGACAGTTTTGAAGATTTTTTGTTTGAAATTTGGTTTATTCACAGCAACTAATTCTTAAAGGTATAAAGCTCGTTTTATTTTCATTTATTACGAAGAAAAGTTTCTATTACTTGTTTGAAGACGAAGTAGATTTTTGCGGGTTTGTGTTCTATCATATCTTCAAACTTTCAGCGGGTTTGAAGATAACTTGTAGGTGCTTTAAGTTGTGACAACGGACTTGATAAAAAGGTAGCAAAGGTATGAGATTTTTTGTCAAGAGACTACTCATTATAGCCGTGAGTTTTATAGTCTACTCATTATAGCCGTGAGTTTTGAACTCGCATGTTTAGTACAAGCCATGGAATACAAGTTCGGGTTATTCTATTTCATCATCAAGTAAGTTATAATTAGATTTCTTCATATGTGATCATTACATAAAGCCTACAGAATTTGAAGATTCAAGATACTTGACAAAAGTTGATCTTATTTGGTTCTATTCAACCATTGGAAGTTGCTCTTTTTAAAGATACTACTACTTGGGTACGTATACTATTAGTCATTTAAAGATGGCACTACATGTTAATTTCTGGTGCTGCTCTCATCATGGATGGTACTACATAGTATTCGTTTCTGCAAGTGGTTAGTTATTCGTTTGCTTTTGATGGTTGATACTTCTACTTTTGTTCAAAAGAAATGGTGAACGCGTGGTATAAGGGGAAGCTTATTGTTCTAAGCGTTACATCATTTACATGGTACTTGTATGCTTCATAGTTGTCTACGTTTTACTACTTCCTTGTTGATGTGACAAAAAAGGGGAAGAAGTAATAAATTAAGGGGAAGATGATAGAAGTAATAAATTAAGGGGAAGATGGCAACTTGAAGAACTAGTGTCATAAAAGAAAGCAGTTTGTTTTGTCATATCAACTAGGTTAAGATTGTTGGGTTAAATATTGAGTTGATGTGACAAAATAAACGAAACAAGAAGACAAGGACTAAAATGTACAAGAAGCAATTCTACAAGCTGGTGGAGACTTTTTATTATTATGTTAGCTTTCTTTGTAAGCTATGTTTTATATTATATAAAGAAAACCTACGTAGGTTTATATTCATTCAGTTTTTACAATGTAACCTACATTAAAGTTCGATCTCTAGGTGTGGGATTCAATGTATACACACCTAGAGTTGTTTGTGTTAATCTTTAATACAAGCACTTTAGGAGAAATTGGTGTCTTTGTTCTCATAACAACTTGTTCCTATTCATGTTCTATTCCGCTATGTTTTATACATATGAACATTGATAATCCTAGATAGAATGGTTCATAACCATTGAGTCTAACGATCATAGGACTCCACAGTTTTTACTTGTCATATGTACTTATACATCAGTATATGGGTTATAAAAAGTTTACATTAGACGGGTCCGACCGTCTAAGTTTTAATTGACGAAAAAGTTAATCTTTCGGTTTCAGCCGAAAAGACGTAAAACTTATGTATATAGTTTTATAACTTATAAAAGATATCAAATTGCCATTTTTATAAAATGTCCCATTTTCTTATCAAAGTATATACTTATTTATAAGTAATATATAAGTTAGTGGGTTTTAGGTATACATTTTATATTAGTTTTACTTGAGTGCTAATTTTATAATATATACTTTTATTTTACAAATCTGATTATGAATTTCACTTTCACCATTTTTACCATATCTTGAATTCTACAAGGAGATAGAAGCTCATTTTTGGGCAGCACAAACTACGTATTATGTGATACAATTAACTCCCTTTTAGCTACTGATCAATCAACCTCTAAATGTCTCTAACAGTCCGTCCAAAACAGACTATACAGATTTGATCTCACATTTGTAAAAGTCACATACCTTACGATATATTAAATTATCCAAGCCATTTTATCAGTTTAACATATGGTTGTTTACTATTTTATACAACCTACTATTTTAGACATGATTTCAACATCTTTTCATGTAGCTTTTAATCTTTTTAACCAAGTTTATCAACACCAAATCCCCACATAACATTTTGATCATCATTCATCATCATATACATATACATAAATGAAGAAAATACAAGATTACATATTTAAAATAACAAGATGATAGGAAGAAATAATCTCTATACCACCAAAGTGATGAAATGATGAGTTTTTGGATGAACAAGACTTGGTTTTGGGTAACCAATCTTATGAGATATCAACACCACTTCTAGGATCACCAAGTATTTGTAGACTCCTTGAAAAATCAGCCCTTGATCTTCATGAAATCTCCTTGCTAGTTGTTAAGATCACCTCCAATCTTCATCTTTTCAAGAGGTTATCAACATATGTTGATTATATCTTAGGTTGTAGGTTAAATTTTTGATGCAAAATGATGAATTGGTGGTGGTTTTGGACGTTCATAGAGAGAGAACAAGAGAGAGGAGAAAGTTTAATCTAGATTTGCATGTATGTGAAGTTGTGGTGATGATGGAAATGGTTTTTGTTAGTTGTTTGATGGTTTTGGAAGACTTATGGGACAAGTGTCCCAAAGTTGGTATAAACTTGCCACCCATAGTGGAGGTGGGACAAGTGTCCCACTTGTCTCATCTCCACTAATTTACGGGTACTCCTCGATTCTATTTTCCTCGATTTACGTGCCCTCGGGTTGATTTACGAAAAACATTTTTGTAAATTATGAATCTATGGCACAAAACGATTCTAATAAAAATTGTCTCATCAAAAACGGAGTTCAAAAGCGTAAATACGTAAACCTAGGGTTTCCGGTTTAGTCGTAAAGGACGTTAAATTTTGCACGTAAGCCCTAATCTCTTCTCGTAAATTTGTGAGTTTATAAACCAACACAAATTAAAATTCCATCATAATATTCAAGAATAAATTTATTTCCTGAAATGCCGGACAGTCACCAAAATGGTGTATGTAAACGTAAGCACGTAACGGGTAGAGTCCTCCGGTTTAGACGTAGTCGATGCTACATCAACACGTAAACCCAAATTTCTTCCCATAAATGAGTGAGTTCATAATATAACTTTAAAATAATGTTTTTAAATAACACTTGAAAATAAAATATCGATCATAAATTGACGGATTGTCACAGGTTAGTCCCGTCCATTGTGTGCCTAAGAAAGGCGGAATAACCGTTGTTCCCAATGAAAACAACGAGTTGATTCCTACTCGACTTGTCACGGGTTGGCGAGTTGCATAGACTATCGCAAGCTCAATGATGCCAGTCGCAAGGATCATTTTCCTTTTCCTTTCATGGATCAAATGCTCGAGCGTTTAGCGGGTAATGACTACTATTGCTTCTTAGACGGTTTCTTTGGGTATTTTCAAATTCCTATCGATCCAAAAGACCAAGAGAAAACCACATTCACTTGTCCTTATGGAACATTTGCTTACAAAAGAATGCCTTTCGGCTTATGCAATGCTCCTGGGACTTTCCAAAGGTGTATGATGGCTATATTCCATGACATGGTTGAAGAAACTATGGAAGTCTTTATGGAAGATTTCTCGGTCTATGGTGATTCTTTCTCATCTTGCCTTGCCAATTTAGAACGTATGCTTAAACGGTGTGAAGACACTCGTCTTGTTCTTAATTGGGAAAAATGCCATTTCATGGTAAAAGAAGGTATTGTTCTCGGTCATAAAATTTCCAAAGTCGGTATTGAAGTTGACCGTGCTAAAGTCGATGTGATTGTTAAATTACCTCATCCTTCAACCGTGAAGGGTGTGAGAAGTTTTCTTGGTCATGCGGGCTTCTATCGTCGATTCATTCAAGATTTTTCTAAGATCGCTCGCCCGATGACCCACCTCTTGGAAAAAGATACTCCTTTTATCTTTTCTAAAGAGTTTATCGAATCTTTCAATCTTCTTAAGGATAAATTAACTAAGGCACCGGTCTTAGTTACCCCTAATTGGGAGTTACCTTTTGAATTGATGTGTGATGTTAGCGACTTTGCTATTGGAGCGGTTTTGGGACAAAGAATCAACAAATATTTCCAACCAATCCATTACGCTAGCAAGACAATGACGGGAGCTCAATTGCATTATACCACTACCGAAAAAGAGCTTTTAGCTATAGTGTATGATTTTGAAAAATTCCGCCCCTATCTTGTCCTTTCAACCATCATTGTGTACATCGATCATTCCGCGTTGAAGTACTTGTTAACAAAACAAGATTATAAACCAAGACTTCTTCGTTGGGTTTTACTCCTTCAAGAATTCAAAATTGAAATTCGTGATAAAAAGGGAGCGGAAAACCTAGCCGCGGATCATCTTAGTAGACTCGAGGATCCTTATCAAGAGGAACTTCTAAATCAAGAGATTGATGAATCTTTTTCCCTTGAGGCCTTAATGTCTATTAACTCCAACCTTGACGATACCCCATGGTTTGTAGACATTGCAAACTACTTAGCGGGTGGTGTTCTTATGGAAGGGTTAACGTCCCAACAAAAGAAAAAGTTCTTCAAGGACATTAAGCACTATTATTGGGACGACCCTTACCTCTTCAAACAATGTGCAGACCTTGTTATTCGTAGGTGTGTTGATGGCCCGGCAGCTTTACTAATCCTAGAAGCTTGCCACAAAGGACCCACCGGTGGTGACTTTGGTCCTAATTACACCGCGAAGAAAGTTTTCGATTTTGGATTTTATTGGCCCACCATTTATCATGATGCTCATGAAATGGTTAAGCATTGTGATTCTTGCCAAAGACAAGGCAAGATTACACATAAAGATGAGATGCCTCAAAATTTTCATCCAAGAATGTGAAATCTTTGACGTATGGGGCATCGAATTTATGGGGCCATTTCCATCATCCAAAGGGAACAAGTACATCCTCGTAGTCGTTAACTACGTATCCAAATGGGTTGAAGCAAAGGCTTTACCTACTAACGATGCGAGGGTAGTTGTGAACTTTTTGAAACAACTATTTGCTCGATTCGGTGTTCCTCGTGGTATCATTAGTGATCGCAGGACTCATTTTTGCAATGATCAATTTGCACGAGTCATGGCTAAGTATGGTGTCAATCACCGTCTTTCCACCGTGTATCATCCACAAACAAATGGTCAAGCCGAGATTTCTAACCGTGGTCTTAAGAGAATCTTAGCGCGTACTATGGGAGAGCATCGTGCCTCATGGGCCGATAAGTTAGATGATGCTTTGTGGGCTTTCCGTACCGCATATAAGACACCTATTGGTTGCACTCCATATCGTCTTGTGTACGAAAAGGCATGCCACCTCCCCATTGAGTTGGAGCATAAGGCTTATTGGGCCTTAAAATGGGCTAATTTTTTTTTTGGTAAAGGGTTTCCCCGGTAAATATATTAACCAAAAAAACGTTGAAGTACAAAGGAATGTGGCTAAGATACCACATTAACCGCATGCTACAGGCAGCGTGTTAACACGTGATTATGTTATGGCATAAACACAAACTAAACTAGAACTACAATGGAAGTAAACTAGAAAGAAACCAAGATGCAAACATGAAGTCACACATTGTCTTTAGCTTCCACCAACAGCACGAAAGGAGCAAATGATATCCAAATGAGTTTGCCTCCTTAAAAAACCTTACCAAAGAAAACCCAATGGGAAAAACCTTGGACAAGGAAAAAAGAGCACAACCCTCACCCGACACTCCCATCATGAAGAACTCTAGAGCTCGGCACCCTCCATTTGTCAAGCAGCAAACTCGACCTGGCAGACAACTTCTTTAAACAAAATGAAATCAACTTCAACCAAATAGTATCACAAATAAGCTGAACAATCTGATCTACAGCCAACAGCTTTTTCTTGAAAAGTCTTGAATTACGTTCCATCCATATAAAGTACGCAGTAGCAGCCAACACAAGACGGGCAAGGATGCTAGGACAAGACTTCCCCTTAGAAATTTGAATAACATAGGCTAAAATATCATCAATCCGAGGGGGGATGTTATCCATATCACATAGGCCCCGAACCTTAAACCAAACCTGCATAGAATAAGAACATTCAAAGAAAAGATGGTCATGAGAATCCGGCACCAATTTACACAACGGACATCGTAGAAGGCTTAGATCCACCAAAGGGCCAACATCCCATTGCCTAAGCCGATCTTGTGTCTTCAACTTTCTTCTAACCACTAACCATAAGTGGATAGAGTGACGAGGAATACAATGAGCAAACCAAATAGCATGAAACCAATCAACCATCAAAGCCCTATCCCGAATGGAGTCCCAAGCTAAAGAAACTGAAAAAGGATGTAAAACCCCATTTATATCCCGCCACATCAAATCATCATCCTGAGCATCATTAATAACAGGGACCGGGATAGAGACAATGTTCGGAAATCTAGCATACCAATCCTGCGGCCACTGCCAAATACCATCAGTAATAAGATCCCTTACCTTATTAGATAGAGAGAGCCCCGATCTTGTAATACTTCGAAACGAAAGAACGTCCCTTAACGGACATAAATCTGCCCATTTGTCAAACCACATAGAAGCCAATCTACCATTATTAATCTTGTACCAAATAAATTGACGAATGCGTGGTCTAATCTGTAGAAGTTTTCTCCAGCCCCAACTCATATCACCTATACATGGAACGTCCTAGAAACTTCGATCCTTTAACTTGTAAGAATAAATCCATTTAACCCATAAAGACTCTTTACGAATGAGAATACACCAGATATGAGAAACCATTAAAGCAGTACTAAAATCAGAGAGCTTACGAATACCAAGTCCACCTTCATAAAATGGGGTACAAACAGAGTCCCAAGCAACTTTAGCCTTACCTTTCTTCATTTCACCTTGACACCAATAAGAAGCCTCTCATAAGCTGTTCCAAATCATGAATAATCCGAACAGGTAAGACAAAGACAGACGCCCAGTAGATATGAGAGGGACACCAAGATATCGAACAGGTAAATCGCCTTCAGCAAATGGCATGATATGTAAAATACTACTCTTAACAGCAAATGGCATGATATGTAAAATGGGGTAATTTTGATATCAACAAAGCCGGTGATCTTAGGAAGATCCAACTCAATGAACTTAATGAAGTAAGGAATGAAGCTTATGAGAATTCATTAATCTACAAGGAGAAAACCAAGCTCATTCATGATTCTAGGATTAAGAACCGAGAGTTTCACATAGGTGATCAAGTTTTACTCTTTAACTCTCGGTTGAATTTTTTTCTGAAAAGCTGAAAAGTCGTTGGACTGGTCCATTTACCGTCGCTAAAGTCTTCCCTTATGGCAGCATTGAGCTTTCTCAACCAAATGGGCCTAACTTTAAAGTGAATGGCCAGCGTGTTAAGATGTACTTTGGTGAGGACATCTCTCATGAGATGATTCCATCCCTCACCACGTTTCCCTTCAATTAGTTCTGGGTCGAGTCAGGCTCGTGACTCGGTTAACAAAAACAAGCGCTTCTCGGGAAGCAACCCGATGATCTATCCTTTACCTGTTTTCATCCTAAATGTAGGGGGAGCTACATAGGTGTTTGTTGTCTTGTTTCTTATGATGTGCATGGATTAAATATTCAAAGAGCACTTTTAATGACATTTGATGACCCGTGATCCCGTGTACCCGTCTTCCCGGTTCTATCCTAAACTCTTGTGATTCAATATTTCATATCTTATATGTTGACATTGAAATCACTTTAATTGTCTCTTCCTTAGCAAGATTTAAACAACGTGCACAATGTCCTAAGTGTAAGGGAGTTTACTCCCACATGCTTAAACTTTGAGGACAATGTTTATATCAAGTGTAGGAGGGACTTCTATCGAAGTTAAATGGGCTTTTCCATTAATTTGTCCTTATTTTAACCATAAAATCTAATTTTTCAACATTTTTCAAAAATTTTGATCTATTTTGGCCAAGTAGTATTTGTTGGGCCAATGAAAGTTTTAACTATGGCCCTGTCTAGATTTGTTTAAATTAGACTAAGTGTTGAAAGGTCGCTGAGAGGACCAGCGACAGAGACTAGACCAGTGGAAGGCAAAGCCTCAGCTGGCACACCAGGATCATTCAAGTCAAAGACAACGTCAGAGAAGTCGAATACAATCTGAAGTCAGACTCACCAGCGATTATGGATAGCTGGGATGTCAAAGGAATGCACTGGTGTTCAAGGATCTCTGAGTTGACAACACTCAGAGATCACTTAAGAACCCTAGAGACTTGGATTAAGCAAAGCTTATCCAACCCTTTATAGTTTAGGCGGGAGAATCTTACAAGTTTTTTGAGCGGGACAAAACAAGAGATTCAAGTCAATGCCTAGTACGACCTAGTGGGACAAAGGTGAACAGTTGGCAGAACTGTTCACCTAAAGTAGTTAAAGGCATGTCTCGATTTAGACATGCATTTAATACGTTGTACTCTTCCATTCAGAAGATGACACGTATCAACTACCCCCACTAAGGATACAACCTCGTACCACTATAAATAGGGGATGAGAAAGAAGTTAAGATTCAACCCTTGTGCTTGGAATCTTTATCTAAGTTCTTTCCCCCACTAGAACCACTGAGGCCTCAGCTGTCCATCAGCGACTCGTTGGTTCTCTTGTAAACTTGAGTCTCGAATCAAGTTTACTTGTTCTAGGGTTCATTTCTTGTTGTTATTCAACAGGTGTATTCATAACACTTTGTAATACTTTGTTGATAATAGTTAATAAAGGATTACTCGTTTGAAAAGTATATCTATTGTGTGTTATTGTTTTCGTGTCTTAGTTTCAACAATTGTTGTATTTTGGGACTTTCAATTGGTATCAGAGCGGTTTGATTTATAAAACTTTTCTAAAAACCGTTCTAGTTTTTAAAATCAAGATCCAAATATGACTGAAACTATGCCACCCATCCCACCTCCGTTTGGTCAATCTAACCAAGCAAATACTTCAACAAACGCTCCAGCCACCACATCTACTACCATGCCTACACCCGTTGTAAGCACTGGTGTAAATGAGAATGATCTTCCATAACTTCTTGATAATCGTGGAGGGTCACATGTGTCTAATGTTCCAGCATTTGATGAAGAAGATTTCTCAAGTTGGAAAAGTGAATTTCTTATATACTTAGATGGCCTAGAACCCTTCTTGTTTGAAATCTTAGAAAATGGTCCTTATGTACCACTGGCTATTTCCTCTACACCAGAGAGACCCATTAAGAAACCTGTTAAGCAATGGTCTCCCGCTGATAGACGTCTGGCTAACCAGGACAAGAGACTTAAAAGTATAATAGTCTCTTGCCTACCCAAGAACATTATGAAGTCCATCATCAAGTGCAATACCGCACAAGAAATGTGGACTGAGTTGGTTCTAGGGTATGAAGGACCAGAAGAGACTAAAGAGACCAAAATCCAAGCATTAAGACTTAAGTTTAACGCTTTCAAAGCCTTGGAAACTGAAACTGTTTCTCAAACTTACACTAGACTCAAGATCTTGCTGAATGATTTAGGTAACAATGGTGTTGTACTACCCAAGGCTGAGGTTAATGCCACATTTGTAAACAGCTTGCCTAGGAAATGGCTTAGTCTTAACCAAACCCTGAGAGCAAATAATGCCATAAAAAATGATACTCTTGCTCAACTATTTGGTAGATACAATTATGAAGAAGGACTGATTGACTCTATTTACAAGTCAGAGACTGATAGGTTTACTTCTCCTATATCTAGGTCAAAAGCTCTTGTTGCTAACCACTCTTTTCAGGATAGTGACTCTGACGTGGAAGAAGACACAAGAAGTAGTCAAGAACTCCTTGATGAATTACATGCTGAATTCCATGACAGAGCCCTCTTAGCTGACCAGAAGAGATACTACAAAAGATCTGGTAGAGTTGGTGCTGCCAAGATTGACAAATCCAAAGTGTCATGTTACACTTGTGGAAAGACTGGTCATTTCCAAAAGGACTGCTGGTCAAACAAGACATCTTCTCCCAGCTTTCCATCATCCAGCAAAAACCCCAGCAAAAAGAAGTTTTCTTCCTCACCTTTCAAGAAATCCTCTCTCAGTGACTCTGAGGGTAAAAAGGACTACAAGGTAAAATACAAGGCCTTGAAAGCTGAGCTGATTAAACTCAATCAGAAAGCTGATGATGCAGCCAAGAAGAAGGATAACAAAAAGACTGAAAAAGGTCTAATAGCTGCTTCTTTTGACTGGGATGATGAACCCCTCACCTCTGAGGATGAAGGAACCACCACCGTCAGAGCCTTCATGGCTGTTGCTGATGAAGAACCAGCGGTTGGTAAAAGTGAAGCTAGATCAGGTCAATGGGTTGACATCACAATGAAAAAGGTACAAAGATTACTTTCCATGCCTGAGGGTCCTGACAGAGACCATGTCAGTGATTACACTTTAGTTGACCTCCATTTTGTTGAAGAACAAAGAAAAAATCTGTTAAATAAGTTTCAAAATCTCAAAAATGAGTTGAGTCTTTGTCAATCTGAATTAGCTAATCTCAAACCTTTTGTGAACATCGCTAATCAACTTCAAAATGAGGTCAGCAAGTTGTCCATTGAAAATGAATCTTTAGCTGATGAAAACTCTGAGTTGAGAAAAACCATTGAAAAATGGAACCTTGCCCAGTCCACTGTGGAAGAAATAGTTGCTGAAACCATTCCAGGAAATGTGGTTCAAGCCATAGGGGGTAAGGGTAGGTTCAAAAACCACATTCCAGTGCCCAGTGTTAAATTTGTCCCATCAGAAGTCACTTCTCCTCTCTCCACCTCTGTGGTTGAGAAGGACTCTGACAAAGAATCTGACGCATCAGCTACTCCAAAACCTGCTGGTGCTAACCCATCAGATTCCTTGCTTGGCCCAAAACCAGTTCTCAAAACCTCTGGGAACCTCACTTCCAAAGTTGCTGATAAAGCACACAAGAAAGTTTATGTGGCCAAGAACACTGACATACCCACTTCTTCCCCCGAAGAGTTATCTCCCACCAAGAAACTTCTCCTCACCCTGATGGAAGAGGTAAAATGGTTGAAAGAAAAAATCAACCCCAAGGATAACAGTCCTTCTGTTAACTCCCTTGGTGAAAGCTCCAGCAGCTCAAAGGGGAGAACGCTATTCAGGCCTTGCAAACACTGTGGGTTCAAAAATCATTCCTCAGATGATTGTTCCAAGAGACCCAAGTGTATCACATGTGAGTCCACTGAACACTCTTCTAGAGAGCATGAGGAGATCATCGCTGTTCAAAGAACTCGAACACAGCTTAGATCTAAAACCCCTCACAGGCCCTATAGAAGACCTGAGCAACCAAAATCCAGAGAAAGTTCTCAGGGATACAGGCCTAATCCTCCCTGCAAATATTGTGGCTTTTATGACCACCACTCTGATGAGTGTGAACATTACCCTGGTTGTGACATCTGTGGCAGCATGCGACATGAAACCAGGGATTGCAACCAAAGAGGGGGAGAAAGGCCCAGAAGACCCAATGTCGCCAGTCAGCGACAGCATGGACCCACTGGAAAGTGGGTTCATCATAGAAACTAATCTGGTTTGTTATATCTATGCAGGCATACCTAAAGAAATCTGTTTGGTATTTGGATAGCGGGTGCTCCAGACACATGACAGGAATTAAACAATATCTGCATAGATATAAGAAGGAGCCTGGTCCAAAAGTAGTCTTTGGAGATGACTCCTCAGGGGCCACTGAAGGATATGGCTCAGTGGATTGCAATGGATTAACCTTCACAAGGGTCGCTTATGTAAATGGTTTGAAGCACAACCTAATCAGCATCAGTCAACTCTGCGATGCTGGGTTCAAGGTTCTGTTCTCTAAGACCCAAGGAACTATCTTCAATCAGAACGATGATGTCGTTCTAATTGCACCCAGAAGAAGGGATGTTTATGTCATTGACATGACATCATCCCCTGAAGGAGAGAACACCTGTCTCTTTGCCAAAGCATCTGATAGCGAAAACTGGCTCTGGCATAAGAGACTCTCCCATCTCAACTTCAAAAACATCAACAAACTGGCAAAGAATGACTTGGTAGCTGGACTTCCCTCTCTGACCTTCAGCAAGGACAGACCCTGCTCAGCCTGCGAGAAAGGGAAGCATCACAGGGCTTCATTCAAAACAAAACAATCATTCTCCATTAACAAGTGCCTTCATCTTCTTCACATGGACTTGTTTGGACCAGTTAAACCTCAATCCCTCAATCACAACAAATATACCTTGGTCATTGTAGATGAATTCTCCAGATACACATGGGTATTCTTTCTTAAGAGAAAAAGTGATGCTGCTGAAAGAATCATGTCCTTCATCAGAGAAATAGAAAACCTCAATGATTGCAGGGTAAAGGCTATCAGAAGCGACAATGGCACAGAATTCAAAAACCATGCCATGGAAGCCTTTTGTGATGAAAAGGGTATATCACAGAACTTCTCAAACCCAGGAACCCCTGAACAAAACGGTGTCGCTGAAAGAAGAAACAGAACACTCATTGAAGCTGCCACAACGATGCTCAGCGAATCTAGACTTCCCAAACAATTCTGGGGTGAGGCTGTGTACACAACATGCTACACACAAAACAGATCCATTATTGTGAAGAGACATGGCAAGACCGCTTATGAAGTATATAGGAAGAGAGCCCCTGATGTAAGCTACTTCAATGTCTTTGGTTGCCCTGTTTTCATTCACAATTACAAAGATCACCTGGGTAAATTTGATGAAAAATCAGATGATGGATTCTTCCTTGGATACTCTCCCACCTCCAGATCTTTCAGAGTATTCAATATTCGCAGGCAAGAACTAGAAGAGTCCATTCATGTCACCTTTAATGAAGCTGACGCGGTCATAACACACACCAACTCAGAGGATTGTGACATTGACTTCAATGAAGTTAAATCTTATCCCAAAGATGATTTCTCAAATCCCAAGGAATCATCTCAAAGTCGTCACAAGGATCTCCCATATGTTCAAGCTTTTGATCCTCACTCCATCTCTGACATCACTCCAGAGACTGTTGGTGTTGAATCTCTTACTCAAATCTCTAAAGAAAATGCTGATCCTGTCACTTTAGATATTCAATCAGATGAAGAGATCATGGACGAAGAGATTACATGTGATGAACCTCCATCACTCCCTGAACTTGAAGTGACTCCTGATCCCACAGTGACTCCTGCTCCACAATCCAAATGGAGTAGGAACCAAGATATTCTTCTAGTTAATATTCTTGGAGAACCCTCTGAGGGAGTCACCACCAGAGGAAAATTAAAAACTCTGGAAACCGCCTCTGCAAATGAATGCCTGTTTGCAAATTTTCTCTTTGAGGATGAACCTAAGAACGTGGCTGCTGCTCTGCTTGATGAAGGCTGGGTTGTTGCCATGCAAGATGAACTCAATCAGATCAAGAGAAACAAGGTGTGGACTCTGGTTAAAGCTCCAGCTGATAAGCAAGTGGTTGGAACAAAATGGGTCTACAGAAATAAAAGGGATGAAGCTGGTATGATTGTAAAAAACAAGGCTAGGCTCGTGGTGCTGGGATATAACCAATTTGAAGGAATTGATTATGATGAAACCTTCGCACCAGTGGCCAGATTGGAAGCCATCAGAATCTTCCTAGCCTTTGCAGCTTATATGGGTTTCATGGTTTATCAGATGGATGTAAAGAGTGCCTTTCTTAATGGGAAACTTGCAGAGGAAGTATATGTCAGTCAACCCCCAGGGTTTGAAAACAGTGACTACCCAAATCATGTCTGCAGACTTCACAAAGCACTCTATGGGATGAAACAAGCGCCTAGAGCCTGGTATGAAACTCTCTCAAAATTCCTTCTTGAAAATAAATTTGTCAGAGGTACCATTGACCAAACCTCGTTCACTTATAGGTCCAAGGGTGACGTCATTTTAGTACAGATTTATGTGGATGACATAATTTTTGGTTCAACCAATGTTATCTTGAGCAAACAATTTGCCAAACTAATGACCAAAAAGTATGAAATGAGCATGATGTGGGAACTAACCTTTTTCTTGGGTTTTCAAATCAAACAAAATTCCAAAGGAATTTCTATTTGTCAAGAAAAATATGTTAGAGATTTGCTCAAGAAGTATGATATGTCTGATTGTGCATCAGTGAAATGCCCCATGCTTCCTCCCAACAACTTGGGAGCTGATGACTCAGGGGTCTCTGTTAATGAGACCTTATATAGAGGCATGATTGGGTCACTGATGTATCTCACAGCAAGCAGACCAGACATACAATTCTCCACCTGTCTCTGTGCTAGGTACCAAGCTAACCCCAAGGAATCCCACCTTGTAGCTGTCAAAAGAATTTTCAGGTACTTAAAAGGATCTCCCTCATTGGGTCTCTGGTACCCTAATAGTTCAGGCTTCGACCTTAAAGCCTACTCCGACTCAGATTACGCAGGGTGCTGCCTTGACAGAAAGAGCACCTCTGGTAGCTGTCAAATCCTTGGAGGAAAGTTGGTATGCTGGAGTGCAAAGAAGCAAAACTCTGTGGCTATGTCATCAGCTGAGGCTGAATATGTTGCGGCTGCTGGTTGCTGTGCTCAAGTTCTCTGGATGAAAAGTCAGCTGACTGACTATGGAATTAATTATGAGCAGGTTCCCATATTCTGTGACAACACCAGTGCCATAGCCATCTCCAATAATCCAGTACTTCATTCCAGAACCAAGCATATTGACATCAGGTATCACTTTATCAGAGACCATATTTTAAAAGGTGATATTGAGCTACATTTCATACCCACTGAGTACTAGCTCGCTGACATCTTCACTAAGCCGCTGGCTGAGCCAAGTTTTACTAGGCTTGTCGCTGAGCTGGGAATGCTCAATATTGGCAAATAAATCTGATGATGACCGCTGTCTCTGGGCATTTAAGGGAATTGAATGTAACGAGGTAGTTACATTTCAATGGGAATGTGTATATTCTGATATTAAATTCAAATGATTGTCTCTTAATGCTACCAACTTTCCCGCTTTCCAAGGGGACAAGTATCCCATGAAAGGTCAAGGGGACCCACGTTTTTCTGAAAAGCTTAACTTTTGCATTTAATGCTCAAATTTTGGAAAACAGCTCAACCTTTCAAAACCCTTGACCCAAAATCAGTTTGTCATTTTAAAAATTTTCAACACACACACTCCTTTCATCTTCTTTAATCCTCTCACCACCTTCAATCTCTCAACAATGGCGTCTACTTCACCAAACCAAACCTTCGTCATACAAGCCGCCACAAACGTTGATTTCGAGGTCTCTGATGGAAAGATTGCACTCAACAACTGTGTAGCCCTTCTTGAACACAACAATTCCCTCTACCATCCACTTTTCAACTTCCTCAAGAACTCCACCATCCACGAAGCTATCACCAAGGAACCCTCCATCTGCTACTCCCAATACCTTCGCGAGTTCTGGTATAGCGCTGAAGTTGACCAAACCTCTTCACACATTACATTCAACCTTTCCACCCATCCTCAACCTCTCACCTGTGATTTCCCAACCTTTGCTAAAGCCATTGGACTTCCTTACAACAATAACATGTCAGCTTTACCCACCAGTGCCACTGTGAGAAAAGCTCTGGCCACCCTTCAACCTCATGATGATCATGAACAACCTTTCACCGCTGCTGGCTTCCAAAGCAAATCTCTCATCAAGGTGAATTACTTCTCTCCCACATGGAGAACGCTGATGCTGTACATCGTAAAGTGTCTGGGAGGAAACACTGGATCACATGACCAACTCAATGGCTCCCAGCTAGCCATTGCATACAGCTTAATCTGGGGTTTGGATATTGGAATCGCTCACATACTGTACACCGATCTCATCGCCAAGTTGGAAAACAAAGGAAAGAAGACTCGTGGGGCCACCATCTGCTACACCAGATATCTCTCTCTTGTCTTAGAAGATATTCTTGGTGAATCCTACACCAGTGATGCCTTACACTCCTTTCCCTCTCATCACATCACCGCAGCTTCTCTGAAGACTCCCATAGAAAATGAAGTTCCCCTTACCAGGCATATGATGAGAGTTGCTGGACTACTTGCTGAGGATGATGAGCCCTTGATCCCTCAACTAGAGGTGAATGCTGAAAGCACGATTGATAAGTCTCTGTCCAAGACCTCTGTGCAATCTACTTCTCAGCCCAAGGTGCTTAAGGAAAAGAAGAAGAAGAGGAAAGACATCCCCCTTTCCTCTGAAACCCCTTCTGTTAATCCTTCAAAGAAGACAAAGACAAAGAAGAACCCATCCCCTTCTCTGGTGGATGTGGTAGAAGAGCCCATTGCTGACAAACAACCAGTGTCTAGTGTCTCCATGTCAGTGAAGACGACTAAGATCCCTCTCCACGCTGATATCACTCAGGTATAAGTCTGACCTTTATTTTTCCTCTCAGAGGTCCACATACATTCACTCTCATTATCTTTAGGAGAGAGTGATGTAATTTAGAGTTTGCCTCAACTCTTAGCGTGTCTGTGTCAGCACCTAGATCTTTTAGGACTCTCTGTACACTCTGTCTTCACTAGGAAATGATTCACTTGTGCTCCTAACGCACCCCGATGATCCTTCAACCTCTGGACTGTGCTCTTGGAAAACAACAACCTGAGCACATATAAGTCCCGACCCAGAGTCTCTGCACTTCTCACTGACTCGGGGTCCCCATCATTAATAAAAGAGTCCCAAAGAATTTATTCTTTTGGAAAGACTGAATCATCACCCTCAGTCTTTCTAGGGGCAGCGATAAAAAGGCGACCATCACCCTCATAGTATTTCACAATCAAAAGAGTCCCAGGGAGTAATCCCTCAGGGGGAGATGGATAATCACACCCAGCTATCCCAGGGGCAGAGAAAGGCGACCATTCCCATATCATTTTTCACAATAAAAGAGTCCCAAGGAGAAATCCTTCAGGGGGAGCTGGATAATCACACCCAGCTATCCTAGGGGCAGCGAACGGCGACCATTCACCTCATAATTTTCACATAAAAAGAGTCCCAAGGAGTAATCCTTACGGGGGAGCTGGATAATCACACCCAGCTATCCTAGGGGCAGCGAATGGCGATCCTTCAACATATCTGTTTCACATTAAAAGAGTCCCAAGGAGAAATCCTTAGGGGGGGCTGGATAATCACACCCAGCTTTCCTAGGGGCAGCGAATGGTGATCCTTCAACACATCTATCTCACATTAAAAGAGTCCCAAGGAGAAATCCTTAGGGGGGGGCTGGATAATCACACCCAGCTTTCCTAGGGGCAGCGCCTGGCGATCTATAACTGCATTATTATTTCACAACTGGTAAACTAATAACTCTTATCACAGGCTCACAATCTTCATCAGGAGCAACTTAACAATGATGATTACTCGATTGCTGATGATGAAACCGCTGAAGTTGCCACCATTGATATTGATGCCCTCTCAGACATTGAATCACTGCCTGATGATGAAGTCTTTGTTGTAGAGGAAGGCACCTTCACCTCTGACTTTGAGGAAATGAGCACTGATGATTACAATCTATCTTCCATTGAGCTGAAGAATGCCTCTGTTCCATCACTACCAAATGTTCAGGAATTGGCTGCCAGAAAGCTATGGGAACAGAGATCTTGCTCACCTACACCCATTCCATTCCCTACCTTGCCAAACGTTTTGGAACTAGGGGCCAAGCAACACTTGGAGTATTTACAATCCCGCAAGTCAGCACAAGTTCCCAGAATGAAAAATGTACAGGAATTGGCTGCTAAGGCCTTATGGCAAAAGAGAGGGGATATCAGCACCACAAAGCCCAAAACCACCAATGATGATCTCCTCTCTGAAATCCAAACCCTCACTCATGCTGTTGAGGAGCTCACCACCAATCTAGAGACTTCACTAACTTCATCAGTGGAGTCCTCTATGACAGCTATGCTTCCACAACTGCTGAACGATGCTCTGAAGGCACACCTCCCTACTCTACTTAACCAGAGTCTTCAACAGTATATACCTTCTGTTCTCACCTCAGCGGTGCAGGCAAATGTTGCAGCTATAGCTCAGGCTGCTGAACCCTCAAGACGTCTTCTTCAGGAACTTCTCCAAGGTGAACTTAAGGAAATTTGCATATTTGTTCACAATGAGTTCCTTCGTTTTAATAAGGCAGGTTCAGGCACAGCACCTGCTGGGGCTATGCCTGAGGGGGAGAATTCTGCCTCCTCCTCTGAAGAAGATGAATCCACAGCTGAAATTCCAACACCCAAACCACTGAGATCTTTCAAATCCGCTGCTGAAACTGCGAAAGATAAGGGAAAAGGAATTACTGTTGAGCAACCAGAGATAACCTTACACTCCCTTCAAGCTGAAGGTGGATCCACAGCAAGACCCTCCAAAAACTCTGAACTCAACAAATTTAAGAGCGCTGATGAACCACCACTCACCCCAGAGCAAGCAAAAGCCCAGATCATTGAACATCAAAGACTGGCAAATATCAGGGCCGCTGAACTGAGAAGCAAAGAAGACTTGGACAAGCTCTCTCCCACTACTAAGAAAGCTCAGCTTGTCAAGCTCAAGGAACTGGAGGACAAGAGGAACAACCTCTTAAAGGAATATTAAAGACTTGTCAACCAGAGAGCTGAACCCGGTCGTATCACCAAGTATACATGTTTCACTGACAAAGACAAAAAGGTGGTAATGACTATTTACAGGGAAAATGACATACAGAACTACAAAGTCTCCAGTGACTTTAAACTCAGAGATCTGAGCCTCTCTGAGTGGTTGGAGTTGCTGGCTCTTGCCCAAAAGAAGACTGGGCCTGGTGCTGCCCAAATGATGAAAAACATACAAGCTAAACTTAATTGGGTAAGAGACACAGCAAAGAAACTGAAGTCACCCCTGCCTCCTCAGCTTTCTTCTCAACCACCTCCTCAGCTGCAAAGAAAAAGGAAAACCCCAATGGGGCCTCTGATAGAAAGGCTGGTCACTGAAGATGTAGTAGTCGATAGGATGCAAAGGAACTTGGTCCTTCCCAAAGAAATCACCAAACCCATAGAAGGCCAAGTATACACAGAACCTGAGGCAGGTATGGTCTTCATAAATGGCAACTATGATTATGCTTTTCAGCGGTTGAATGAGCTACCTCTGGCGTCAACCATTCAGCTAATCAGACTCAAGCAGGGCATCCTAAGAAATGGCAAAGAAGCTGATGAGTTCGATTTTGAAATTGAACTTGTCATTAACTCTAGGAGTGACAAAGTCGAAGCCCAGAGAATCTGTGATCAAGGCCTTGATCGCTGAAGAACCTATTTTTTTGTTTATGTTTTCACCCTAGGGTGCTATTGTAATAGACTAGGTTCATTCTGTTTAATAAAACTTTGAGGTATGTTTGTTAAATTATGTGTAAGAAGAAGCTGTGTACTCACTTACAATAATTTTAGACTTAGTATAATTTATAAACAAATAGGGGGAGATTGTTGGGCCAATGAAAGTTTTAACTATGGCCCTGTCTAGATTTGTTTAAATTAGACTAAGTGTTGAAAGGTCGCTGAGAGGACCAGCGACAGAGACTAGACCAGTGGAAGGCAAAGCCTCAGCTGGCACACCAGGATCATTCAAGTCAAAGACAACGTCAGAGAAGTCGAAGACAATCTGATGTCAGACTCACCAGCGATTATGGATAGCTGGGATGTCAAAGGAATGCACTGGTGTTCAAGGATCTCTGAGTTGACAACACTCAGAGATCACTTAAGAACCCTAGAGACTTGGATTAAGCAAAGCTTATCCAACCCTTTATAGTTTAGGCGGGAGAATCTTACAAGTGTTTTGAGCGGGACAAAACAAGAGATTCAAGTCAATGCCTAGTACGACCTAGTGGGACAAAGGTGAACAGTTGGCAGAACTGTTCACCTAAAGTAGTTAAAGGCATGTCTCGATTTGGACATGCATTTAATACGTTGTACTCTTCCATTCAGAAGATGACACGTATCAACTACCCCCACTAAGGATACAACCTCATACCACTATAAATAGGGGATGAGAAAGAAGTTAAGATTCAACCCTTGTGCTTGGAATCTTTATCTAAGTTCTTTCCCCCACTAGAACCACTGAGGCCTCAGCTGTGCATCAGCGACTCGTTGGTTCTCTTGTAAACTTGAGTCTCGAATCAAGTTTACTTGTTCTAGGGTTCATTTCTTGTTGTTATTCAACAGGTGTATTCATAACACTTTGTAATAATTTGTTGATAATAGTTAATAAAGGATTACTCGTTTGAAAAGTATATCTATTGTGTGTTATTGTTTTCGTGTCTTAGTTTCAACAATTGTAGTATTTTGGGACTTTCAGTATTGTTCATTTATTCTCTTTTATGTACCTTCCTTTTGATTATCGCATTGTATGTATATATTTCATTCCAAGAATAAAGTCAAAAGAGAAAAATAAAGTTAAATAAATAGTTTTAATGAGTTTAGATGTCTTTGATATATTAGGCCCGTTATGAATCTTTTGACTCAACCCGAGTTTACTTATCCAAGTTTACTCTAGCTAGTATCCTTAACGTGTTTAAGTCAAGTTTTGCTAGGCTTTTATATATGGAACTTTAAAACGCGAAAGTTTTAACTCTAACGGGTTAAGAACAAGAACTTTTCGCAAGTTCCTATAATTGATCCTAGAAAGCCGTTTACCAAGGGAACTTTAAAATGCGAATTCTAAACTTGAAAAAGTCTAAGAAGTTGCAAGATCCTATAGATGACTTGAAAACCCAAAACATTGATTTAATTGGCTAAGCATCCACGAATCTCATTCCTTGAGATTTTAAATTGTGGAGAACGAGAGATGATAGAGTCAATTATAAGTTTGGTATTCTTTCATAAGTTTATGTGAGTTAATTATGAGCTTTTTCTCCCATCGCTTGCTAATATATATAATTGCAATAAGTAAGGTCATACGATTTGAAAAGTTACTTAGCTTCTAGCCTAAGATCGTTTAAAAGTTGCTCGGTATTAATTAGAGTTCATAGCCAAGGCATAACTTATTGAAGCGGGATGCGAAGATTGGCGAGTCCGAAAAGGCCCTAACAAGGCATGAGGGCTACATTTTGTTGCTAAAGATCCCAAGTGATGTGAAGAATCATTTATCAAAAATCAATATGAAGGATCAAGACACACGGCGAAAAACAAATACTCCCCTAAAGATCATCGAGAAGTCTATCCGAAAAGACCCTAGCAAGGTATGAGGATAAATAGATCCAAGTCCTAAAAGGAGGTGGATCATTGTATATCAAAATCCAAAATAAAGATTAGAGAAAAATGAAGAAGTCGTGGTCCAAGTTTGAAGAATCTCTCAAAAACTTCAAGTGAAGAAATTCCTATTATGAAGAGAAGACCATTATTTCAAGAACATCTCTCAAGACTCGAAGTATGAAGTCAATGCCAAATATCGGTCCGAGAAAGGTCTCAAATCGTGAAGCTATTTATGCCAAGATATGAACTTTAAGAGGTCCCGAGAAGCAGTTTTAAAAGATTTTGTCCTTTAGCTAACTATTGACTAAATCGTCCTACTTTATTTTCAGCCTAATAAATTATCGAAATAAGTCAACAATGCATCCTCATGATCATTCAAGACAATAATAAAATATAAGAGATACACCTAGGAATAAGGGAGTCTAAGTGAATAATTGGGCCACATGAGTGAGTGTTAGCTTACTAACTTATAATAACAATGATCTCGTTTTTAAGCTTGGTTTGGGGAACGTGAAACTTGAGGGTGATAAACATTCATGACGACCAAAGCCCTAATGTAAGTCTTCGATCTCTTTACTATTTTTTACTTCTTGCATTTTGCAATTTTCTAATCTTTTTGGTTTCCTTAGTGTTTAATAAAGGCCAAGGTAGGTTATTTATGATGGAAAATGTAAACCGTGCTTTGAAATTAATGCATTGCATGAGGGCATTTCAATGGTCAAGTGTAGGGGATTTAATAAGTGTGAAAACACTTATCCTTTTACCACTTAATTATAATAAAAACAAGACCAAAACGTATATTTTATGTCATAAAAGTCGAAATTATGCGTGGTTTCTGTTTTTATTGTGTTTTAGGACAAAAATATTAAAAAGAAAGAAAACACGGGCTTTCACGGGCTTTTATGAAAGAAAAAGACAAAAGACGAAGTCAAAAGATCGAAAGTGCAAGAAGAACGGAAGTTAAATGCCTATTCTGAAGATTTATTGAAGAAAAAGTCTAAAGACGGAAGTTTGACAAAGTCGAAGAACCAAGTCAATTAAATGAAGAAAGTAGAAGACGAGTTCATATTATCATTCGACTAATCCCGAGACAGAGTCGAGAAAGACGAGTCATTTAAAAAGACGAGAAGACAAAAAGAAGAAAGAAGGAAGCATCCTACCAACTCCCTTCTCCTATAAATACCCTTCTAATGCTTCATTAGGAGGGTGTTAGTTAAATTTTTAGTAGTAATTTATTTTTCTTAGTTTTCATATCTTTAGAGAGAAGTAGGTGATTCTACTTTCTCTCTCTATATTTCTTCAATCTCTTCTTTCACGTTTTAAGCTTTTCATTTAATCTTGTATTTGGAATTCTTAATCTACAAGTTCAAGTTCAAGTTCTTCATCATCTATCTTGTTCTACCTTTCTTGTTCTTGATTTGATTTTGATTCGGATCAATGATGCATCTTGTTTCATCTTGATGTTTGTTTGATTAAAAAGTTTAT
The DNA here is from genome assembly GCA_025667525.1 of Glebionis coronaria. Lineage (NCBI taxonomy): Eukaryota > Viridiplantae > Streptophyta > Magnoliopsida > Asterales > Asteraceae > Glebionis > Glebionis coronaria. Next base: position 766,851 of record JANFOE010000447.1, on the reverse strand, counting down.
CTTTTTGGATCCTATCAATTTTATGTTATTTATGATCTTAGCTTTTTGTGCTTATACCTTATTTCTTGTTTAGCTTATTTCTTTTTAAGTGTTTTCGAAATTTAATCTTTTTAAAGTTGTTTTATAAAATCTTGCCTATTTAAGTGTTTGAAAGTTTTAAAATTTTTGCTTGTTTAGATTTGGTTAAGTTTCGGTAAACGCTTAATTGAGTAAGTGCTTATTTGATTTTGCTTATTTGCTTTTTGAATCCCATCGTAACATGTTTAAGAGTTTATTTGTTCCGATCGAGTAAGTGTGATTGCATAAGCCTTAGGGTTTCTACTTGCGATCCATTACTGCGATCAAAGACTACGATCATACTATGATCGTCCATCACGATCCAGGTCACGATCCACTTGTTGCGATCTGTGGCTTCGATCCATGTTACGATCCGTGGTTGCGATCGCTTGTCACGATCCAAGAACACGATCTGTGGTCACGATCTAAACCTGCGATCCAAGGTCACGATCAGGGACCACGATCGGTCATCAAGATTAGTAGGCTACGATCCACCACTGCGATCTAGGTTGCGATCCACCACTTTGACCACGATCCATCTTGCGATCGATTGTCACGATCGTGTGTTGCGATCATGAGTACGATCTGGACCACGATCCCAGTTACGATTTATTCACAAATTTTGATTTTTAGTTCTTGTTTTATTTTAAATTAAAATTTAACTTTTCCCGCATTTTTACTTAGTGTTATTTTTAAAATGTCTTCTCTTATTTTAATTTTCAAAACTACTTTTAATTTAGTTTTTGATTACTTCTATTTCCTTGTTATTTCATTTAATCTTAGTTTTGTTAACTTGTCGTTTAATTTATAATAGATAATCAAAACCTCCCCCTTTTAGTGACCAAATACGATAGTTCCACCTTAAACCGTGACCAATTCGATTAGATACCGAGAATGATTGAGTACACATATGCAAATCCCATTATATCAAAGAACAAAATCTATCCTACTGTTATACTTAGCTGGTTTATGCAAAAAATAAGTTTTCTATTAGCAAATTCAGATTTTATGATAACTACCAACAAACCTAAGCCTAACTTATACCTAACATGCAAGTAGAAATGATGCAGGCTAGTTTAAACAAGACTTGATGTCACCTCAGCTTTATGAATCCATAAACCAAACACCCTTTAAACTATGAAAAACTAAATTTTCAAACAAGTTCCACACAAATCCCTACCAAACCTATTCCAAACTAATCTAGCATGCGTAACATATTCAGAAAACATTAACAAAGGACAAATAAACAAAAACAAGCATTCATGAATAAATTCACATAAAGCACATAATTTATCAAAAAATTTCACAAGAGGGAGTTCACACGTACCCCACTCAACCTTATTCAAGCTGAGACTTGGAGTAGATTCCACCAGCTCTAGTAGAAGAATCTGACTTATGGCTTTAAGGGTGCTGAAGTAGAGAAAGGTGGTTTATATCTTCAAATAAAAAGAGATGGAAATGATCTTTCTCTTGGTTCCTGCTATCACACACAAAACCAAACAAAGAAACAAGTCTCAAAGCTGCCTTAGAAGCTTATTGTCAAGAGTCTTCTAAGGGGCTTATGAACAGTGAGAGGTCAATAAAAAATAAAAGATTTTGTGAAAATCTTAAAAACAAGACTTGGGAGAATACAATGATGAACAACAACAAAAATAACAGATTTGTAAGGTATTTAGCACGACTAATAATTTATCGTTCCAAAATAGACATTCGTCACACATTTATATCCTGTGTCAAATGTGTATTTGATACCAATTTTTTTGTGCCAAATGCGTATTTGGCACAATTTTTACTTATTGTGCCAAAATTAATTAGGACGATTTATCTACAGTGACAGTTATATAGCACGGTTGCCGCAAAAAACATTTGGCACGTTTTGCTTGCTAACATGTATTAGCTCCATTTTCTGTTACAAATACTTCTTAGTACACAGTCGTATCTACCAAGAATCCCAATTTTCACAAATAAAATTCAAGCCAAAATATATTGAACTCAACTTTTATTAATCATCCATAAAACAAACACACTTGAATACCATAAAGTAAAATACAATACGTCTTTAAAATTGACAAAGTCAGAACTTGATATAAATCATCACGATGATTTATTACTAACAAAAACGAATAACGCTCATCGGATCACGTCTTCATCATAAACCCTGCATAATATAGTATTCTAACATTATAAATATGTATGAAGCAAGAATAAAGTTAATAGAAAGAGTATAAAAAATTTTAAACGGGTCAAAAGTTTCAAGTTCAAACCAAGTTGTTGCGAAAACAACAAATCAGAATTAAAAAATGAAATAAGCAATTAATAAACAAGATCCAATGTATGAAAAAGAGAGATTAAGAAGCAAACCTTGTGCATGGATGCCAATCGCCGAGACTAATCTGACCATGCTTCATCAACACCTATTCTGTGTAAGTTTTCTATTAAGAAAATGGCAATATGGTTTATCTCATAATTTCTAATTAATTAAACGAGGCAGAGATAAAGAAATATACCTCACATATCTTGTCGTTGTGTTGAACTCGTGCTACCGCTAAGTGTGAGACCTGTAGAAAATTACAAATAATGATGCATGTATACGATCACCAGAAGACATCTTTTGAGTGTGGTGTTAGGGTGTATATGTCGAACACACAAGCTTAAGCTTTAACATAATTCAAGCAGAGTCTAACTTGCACTAAACTATATTCAAACATGACAAACCAACTCAAAAAAATTAAAGCATAATCAACCTCCAACAAAAAGAACCCATTTTTATTATAACGTAACAATATATAATCAATTTTAACCAAAAATGGCTAATTTTATCTAGCACTTACAATGTGAATAATGGCGTGTGAGTCTCAACTCGTGCTTGCTCAACGAGTGTTCGCGCATCTACAATTAATAAGCTAATGGCATCTGCAATTAATTTAATCATGCTTGCTAAACTGGACCTACAATAGTAGTAGAATTAACCGTTAATAAAATGTTCACATCGACCCTAGGAGATTTGATTAGTAGTAGTAATATATTCACATAATCATGAAAAATTGCGTATTGCTAATTTAGTTACACCAGCATCATATCAAAAACTATAAACGCATGGACGCTTCCTCTATGTCGGGCATTACATATAGGTGATAGTAGGTAAACAATTTAAACTAACTTAAAAGCAAATCATATTTTCGTAAACACAGAAAACCTAGCATCAATCTAAGCTCAATAACTACAACATTCTAACATCAAACAACTTAACATCTAAAATCTATATATACTGATATAAAAAAGTAGGCAAATTTCATTAGTATAGACCATATTTAAGTATTATTGTGTGTGAACTTAAATAAATGATGGTGACAGGGGATGAAAGAACTACCACATAAACCCCTTAATTCAGTGATTAAAAAAATCAAGCACGCCATTAACATGCGTATTGAAATAGCCTCAAACACTCCTTAATCAATCAATGTAAAAACACTACCATCCAAAATCAAACCAAATTTCTAGTAACCATTATAAACTATATTTAAGTACTTGCTATTAAACATATCCACATCCAAACTTATGTTGATACTGCTTAGAATTGCAAGCCTTATGAGTCATAAGTTATGACGTATAATCAAATCTGTCTACAAAATGAAAATCACCCCAAAAGAAGTCAAAATCATACCCAAGAAGTCAAAATGAGGATGTAAATGCCAATGAACCCATAAAAAATCCTCAACATACCACCAATAATTTCATATTTCAAACCGTAAAACAGAGCTCTAAATTCATCCGTTTTTGGGTTTCACAAACGAATGGCTTGTCAAATATAAAATCATGTTTTAATATGTAGTAAGATACATGATAGCACAACTATCTCATATAAAGTAATAGAAATAAACCTTGAATCTCCCTTTAAATGGTGTATCATGGATAGCCCTTATAATATCAAGTTGAATAAAAAATTGATGGTCGGTGATTTTTGCATGCCCTATTCGTGGTGAATACAGAAAGGGACTTCTGGATAAGAAGAAAAGACAAAATCGATTGATTTCTTCGTATGTGGAGCTGAAGTGAAAAAATGAGGGCGGGGAGTTAGAAGTAGGGTTTTGATTTTTTGGTGAAAAAGAGCCGGGAGACGTGAAAAACAAAGTGGGAAGGAGCTCGGGCTTTACGTAATCGGATGGGTAAAAACTTAAACGAGTCTAGCTTAAACGAGTTTGAGTCCAAACTTGAGTCTAAGTTGCAGCTTATTTATTAAACGAGCTCGGGCTTTACACACAAAGCTCGTTTAGGCGCCTAAACGAGCCTAATCTTTTATATACAAGCTAATTTAAGAGCTTAATAATAAGCTAATTAACGAGCCTAATTTAGATATATTACGATGCGAGCTCGAGTGAAACTTTATTTTTACACTACCAAGTCGTATAAACGAGCCGAGCTCGAGCCGAACCTGAACCTGTAACATATCACGAGTCGAGCCCGGGCCTAAATAATAAGACTCGAAACAAGTCGAGCTCGAGCTTTTTATAACCTAAACGAGCAGAGCTTGCTCGAGCTCAGCTCGGCTCGTTTCCACCCCTAAGTGTAATCTTTAAGGTATGGTGTTCACAAGACGGTTTGATCCGATTAGTTGGATTATTTATATTATTCATCGTCGGACGAGTAGTTTATTTTACTATTCGAAACCGAATCATCTTTGGTGGGTACTCGGACAGGAGAATATCCAAAATGAGTAGTTTATTTTATTATTCGTATTTTTCAAAACCTATAAAAAAATCATTCTAAATACACAAAAATTTGGTACTAGCATTAGATAATGTTCCAAATCCATATATGTATTTATCGCGGGTGGCACCCAATCTTCCATATAGATAAGTATTTGGCACCAACAACATATATTGTTCCAAATACATATGAAAAATTGGCACCAAATGTCCCAAATACATATGCATTTTGCACCATTAAGTCAAATCGTCTCAAATACACATGTATTTGGTACCGTTATTTGAAACCGTCCCAAACACATAAGTATTTAGAACAATTTTTTAATAGCCGTCCTAAATACGTATTTTTTGGCACGCTTATGCAACAAGTGCCAAATACGTGTATTTGACACCATTTTGTGACCGTTCCAAAAAAAATCGTCCTAAAAAACCCCTTTTCTTGTAGTGTAACTATTTCATTTTTAAGAAAAATTTACAAAGTAAAAGCTGGAACAAGCTATCTCACATGCCGAGTATAGCTAATATACTAAGTGATGGTACATTCTAGAATAAAGAAAATAAAAGAAAAAATTGATAAAACCTAGCTCTTGAATTCCAAGTTTGCCCTTTGAATTTTTGAATATGAAAAAGTTGGTCAAATCCTTCATGTGATGCTATCTTGTTGTCTTGTGAGTTGCTAGCTGTTGCATCTTGATCATAGTCGTCCATATAACTTCTGGGAAGGAAGGCATTGATATGAGCCATAGATCTTGCGGAACATACTCCATTTTTACCAAAATAGGGGAGGCAAGTGTGTCATGTGTGGGGACCAGGGTCACGGGACATAGGTTTTGATGGTGGGGTTGTATTGAGGTGATGTTAAATTACCATTTTCGAAAAGTATTGGGTGTAATTGTAGGGGATTAAAGATTGGGGGTTTTTAGGGTTTATGATAAATATCATAGATCGTGTTTGGGGGATTAGGTGGTGTTAACCGTGTTTTTCTTTTATTAATACTAGTTTAAAAAGAATTAGTATTAAACAAAAATCCGGGCAGGGTTTGGGTACAAGGTTGTTTTGGGTTGGGTAAAGTGTGGTTCATGGGCTGTGGATAGATTAAGTTGGGCTCCAGCCGGGTTTAAGATGTGTATGGGTTGTTGTTTTGACATTACTGGTCCCCCATGTTTCCAAAATCTGTCATACAAGTTTCAACAGCAAAAAACTACCATTTCCTTTATAACGGACTTAGGGCTAATTGCATTTCTAGTCAAGGACTATAAATGTCATTCTTCTTTATCTTCAAGGGCTATAATTGACATGTCTTGAAACCTTGTGGACCCAAATGCAATTTTATAGTTTTGTAAGGGTTAAAAGTGACAAGTCTTCCAAAGTTGAGGGACCACTCTTGACAAATCTTCAAACTTCAAGGGTATTTTTGGAAATTCATCGTTCGGGTCTGGTCCTTTGTGATGCTTTGTTTCCCATGTTCTTTTTTGCTAGATTCTTGTTCTTTTTTGTTGAATTCACGATATCCGTACCTAAAATACAGAATGAACGTTACAAGCATATTTTGGGGTATTTTATGATATTTTTAAGCATTTTAAGCCCGATTTGGACGATGAGACTATGTATAAATGCAGTCTCATCATACTTCTAGTTTATTAAGAGTTTAATAAACAAGAAAGTATCAATCTTTTTTAATCCAAGCCAAAAAAAATTTCAAAATCTTTTAGCTTATAAGATAAGCCACAAAAACCAAATAAGAAACCACAAAGAACCTCAATCACCTATCTACTATAGGCTCATGATACCAAATGTTAATCCCAATATCAATCCATCACAAGAAACTAGAACGAAAAAGAGAAAAAAATAGAGAGAAGTTAGAGATGTTGGGAATAAAATTAGCTAAGTCATTATGCCGCTTACAAGAGGATTTTGGACGCTGAGAAGAATAATCAAGGCGCTGACAGAATGAACACTGACAAGACAAATTCAAGCGCTGACAAAGGAAATCCCAGTTATTGTCAACTACTTAGTCAACACGTTTTGGATACTTAGGAAAAGATATGTTCTACATTGTATTCTTAATATTTATCTTTTCCTAAATTAGTTGATAGATAGATTATTGTTCAAGACTCCTTGTGTTATAAAAGGAGGTCTTAGGGTTTGATAGTAATATACATTTTTAACACATTCATTGTACACAGGTTAGTATTATCAGTCGAAGTGAAAGTTTGGTATACATACTTTGTTTTGCTTTGTTCTTTGTTCTAAGTGTTAATTCCGCATAACACTTAGATTATTGATTACACAAAGTTTATCTACGTATTATACTTGATCTAATCTCAATAATACAAAAGCTAAATCGATCTAAGTTTGGGATCAACAAGTGGTATCAGAGCCAGGTTTAGGATCTTTTGATCATTAAAGAGCAAAAACCCTAAATCGCCAAAAACCCTAAATAGTTGAAACCCCTAGAAAACATCCAAAGATCATGTCTAGCACAACTGAAGCCTCACACTCATCAAATCACAATCTCAAAATTTCTATACTTGATCCTGATAACTTTGAACTTTAGAAGTTCAACTTTGAATATCTTCAAGTTGATAACTATGTTCTCTGGGAAGTCATTGAATATGGAAATCAATTTAAGAAGGATCTAAAGATTACTACTACTATTGAATCAAGAAGAACAGCTGGACAGACTTGTGATGATCTCCTTCCAATACCAGAAGATGGAAGGGTTGTGTCAACTGCTGAGATAGAAGAAAGAAGGAATGATATGAAAGCTTTGAGTACACTCAAACTTGCTCTTGGTCCTAAGGAGCAACATAAATTCAGAAAGTATGAATCTGTTAAGGATCTTTGGGCAGCCCTTGAGACCATCTACGCTGGTAATGAGGAAACTGTTAAACAAAGGAAGAAGCAGTTAATGATTGAGTATACTGTTTTCAAAGCTCGTCCTAATGAGAAGTTAAGTGAGGCAAGAAGTCGTCTTCAAGACATTACTAGCAAGCTGGCTTTCATAGGAACAGATCTTGAAGAGCAAGATATCATAGCTACCTTTCTTGGAGGTCTTGGTGATGCATGGGAGATTCATGCAAAATCTATCATGGCCACCAAGGCTTACAAGAATGATTCTTTTGATGTTATTTATAATCAACTAACGACTATATAACCTGAAGCTATACTCAAACAAGGGATCAAGCCAACATCTAGAAGTATGGCATTTATCTCTCACAATGACTCACAGCCCGCTGACAATGTTTCACATGTCAGCAACTTAAATGTACATCCAGTCATTGGATCAACATATGTCAACAGCTCAACCTCAGCCACTGACACCTACAATGTTGGTTCCCCAAGTCTCTAACCAGCTGGTATTGACTTGGATATCGTGTGTGCATATATTTCTACCTTTCCTAATGGTTCTTTAGTTATCTATGAGGACCTTAAGCAAATTAGTGATGTTGATCTTGAAGAGATGGATATTAAGTGGAGTATGGCACTTACTAGTATAAGGGCCAACAAGTAGAATAAGAGGTTTGGAAGGAGAATGACATTCAATGGCAAAGAAACTATTGGGTTTGACAAATCCAAGGTTGAAGGCTATAATTGTCATAGAATGGGACATTTTATGAGGGAATGCAGATCTCCACGTAGGAATGATGTTGGAAAGAGCTCAAGCCAGGTCATCAAGGTTGAAGATGCTGATCCAAAGGCTATGGTTGCCATGCAAGGAATTGATGGGCTTGGATGGGACTGGAGCTTTATGGTAGATGATGTGGAACATAATCAAACATTGATAGCTGAGAAGGAAGAAGAGCATGTGCAATATGCTCTCATGGCTAACTCTTCCTCTTCATCTGATAATGAGGTATATGATGATGCTTTTTGTAGTAAGGGTTGCAGGCTAAACACTAAAAAACTTAATAAAGAAGTTTTAAAATATAAATTAGATGTTTTTGATGTAGAAATCAGGCTAGCAAACTATAAAAGGGGTCTTGATCAATCTGAAGGGATGGTTTAGGAGTATAAGAAAATGGATTTTGATCTTAAAGATCAAATCAATGTCTTAACTAGAGATCTAAAAGTCAGTAATGAGGCTAGGGATTCTTTAATGAAGTCTAGAGCAGATTTACAACTTAATTCGAATGAAGCCATCAAGTCTAAAGAAAATGTATGGCGTAAAATTGAAAAGTTTGAAAAAGCTAGTCAAACCCTAGAAAAAATGTGTGAGGGAGCAAAGACAGCATGGGGACACGTCTAGGATTGGGATGAAAGAGTATGTTGCTATCCCACGACCTGCTGGAAACTTTATGGTGTTCTTAAAAAGGATCACTCTTGGACTGGCATACCTGAATTACAAGAGAAGGAATTTATTCCTCCACAAATTATGCTTAGTCCAGTTGAGGAATAAAGGAAAAAGGTGACAGACCTAGAACAATGGAAAGCAGCCAACCCTTTTCTATTTGTTAAAGTTTGACTGCTTAATGATAACCTAGTTGCACTTAAACCAATTGTGGTGACCAATCCTACCACTGGTAAACTATTGACCTTGGCTCAACAACCAAAAGTAAACCTACTGTCAAATATGCTGAAATATATAGAAAACCTAGGTCACCCCAAAGCCAAGCAAATGTTAATGGGACAGGGTTTTATCAGTCTAAGCCTAAGTTTGTGTCTAAAAAGTCTTGTTACACATGTGGGAGCTTCTCACATTTGGCCTATAACTGTGTCAGTGGATACACTTTACCCGCTGACAATAGGTTAACCATGGTCAAACCTAGACCTGTTGTCCAACCAAGTCATAGGCCACCAGACCAGCTCCTTTCTTTTCTAGAGGCACTAATACTCATGGACAAAGGCCCTTACAAAATACTAATACTTGGTCTAACAGACAGTAGGATCATGTAGCAAACCCTAATTCACACGCTGACAAGAATAATCTATCCGCTGATAAGACCAAACAAGCCGCTGATAAATCTAGGTTTGGTATGAAAATGCCACAACTAGCTTTTGTCAGACCTTATGTTAAACCAAGTAATAGGTATTTAAAACCTAAGGGACAAGAGTCTAAAGCTTCATCCAGTTTAAAATGGAGACCTGAACAAGATCAAAACCCTAATTCGAATGGAATTTCTATGACCTACAACAAATTTAAATTTCTTGAAAAGGTCATTACTAAACCTATTGGGGTAAATTGGGTGTTTAGGGAACAAAAGGATGAACAGGGGGTTGTTACAAGGAATAAGTCAATTCTTGTCGAACAACCAAATGAATCCCAGTCTGCAAAGGCTTGGGTTCCCAAAGAAAACTAATTTGTTTTATTTATGTGTAGGGAATTCATAAGCAGGTCAATGACTTTGGATATTAGGACAGTAGATGCTCTAGGCACATTACTGACAAGGAAGATTACCTAACTGATTTCATTCCTATTAAAGATGGTGATAAGGTATATTTTGGTGGTAGTTATGGAAACAGTTCTGGTAAAGGCACACTCATCACCAATAACTTGAGGTTTGAGGAAGTCTTCCTAGTAAAATAACTTGACTATATTTTGTTTAGTGTGTCACAAGTGTGTGACAAAAAGAATAAGGTTCTTTTTACTGACAATGAGTGTTTAGTGTTGAGTAAAGATTTTGATATTCCTGCTGATAAGTTCATAGAGTTGCACACCTAGACATAAAGACGTTTATCATATGAATCTAAATGGCATTAAAATGAGTAACAGTTTGTCATGTCTTTATGCTAAGGCTTCAGTGGATGAGAGTAAGTTATGGCATAGAAGATTAGGGAATATTAACTTCAAAAACATGAATAGACTTGTGAGACATGATCTTGTAAGAGGACTGCCTTTAAAAGCATTCCACAAAGATCATAAATGTGTTGCATGTCTTAAAGGCAAGAAACATAAGGTCTCATTTAAGTCAAAGAATGTGCACACTAGTTCTAAACCACTTCACTTATTACATATGGATTTGTTTGGCACAACCAATATAGAAAGTCTTAATTGTAAATCCTATTGTTTTGTTATCACTGATGATTATTCTAGGTTTACTTGGACCTTCTTTTTGGCACTAAGAGTGATACTGCTAAGACTTTAATCAATTTCATTACTCAGTATGAGAAGAAAACGGGTAATGAGGTTAAAATTCCTAGAAGTGATAATGGTGGTGAATTTAGGAACAGCCTTTTAGATACCTTTTGTGTCAATAAGGGAATCTCTAGGGAGTTTAGCATAGCTAGAAATCCACAACAGAATGATGTAGCTGAAAGAAGAAATAAAACTCTTATAGAAGCAGCTAGAACCATGTTAGCATATGCAAATCTACCCATTGCTTTTTGGGCTGAGGCTGTGAACACTACATGTTATGTCCAAAATAGAGCCTTAGTCAATAAGTTTCATAATAAGACTCCTTATGAATTGCTTTGGAATAGGAAGCCTAATATAGACTTCTTTAGACCTTTTGGATGTCATGTACTAATACTTAATACTAGTGATAACCTAGGAAAGTTTCACTCAAAAGGTGATGAGGGACTTTTTATGGGATATTCCACAAATAGTAAGGGGTATAGGGCTTATAACAAGAAGTCTAAGATTCTAACAAAAAACCTTCATGTTGACTTCTTGGAGAGTAAACCAAGTGATCCTGAGTCTGGACCTAATTGGGTATTTGATCTAGAGCCATTATCTAGGTCCATGAATTATATGCCTGTGACTAATCCAGTTGTCTTGGAAGCACCTATTGTTGATAACGCAGGTATATAGGTTGATAAAGAAAAAGGATCACATGCAGTTGAACCCACTCCTATATTTGATTATATCACCATACCTATATGGAGTGAAGAGTTTATGCAAGCATCTTCTGTTGCCAAAGAGGAGGAAGAAAAGCAACAAGAGACACCAGTTGATGAAACAATACATGCATCTTTATCCGATGACAAAGCCAAATCAGACGCTGACACATGGGATTCAGCCGCTGACAATCTGTTTTGCAATTTGTTTTCTTCCTCTACCAGAAATATTTTTGAACTTGTTGAAGATCCCATATCCAATGAAGATGTGAGTGGCCCTATTCCAACCGCTGACAACATATCTCCTAGTTCAAGTGGGCATGGGAGTAGAAATGAAGATGATATTGGTAATATGGAATCCACTGTTCATGACAGTACGTTATTTGGGGGAGGAATTCTTACTAAGGTGGCTAAAATTCATCCTCCTACCCAAATAATTGGTGATATTCAGACTCCTATGCAAACAAGGAGAGCTAAGAAGACTCAAGGTGGATTCATTGCTAATATACACAAGAAGGATGATACTCCTTTTGTTCAAGAATGTTTGTTTGCCTGTTTCCTCTCTCAATTAAAACCAAAGAAGATTTTTGATGCTCTTAAAAAAGAAAGCTGGGTTGAAGCAATGCAGGATGAGCTTCATCATTTTGCTATTCAAGATGTTTGGGAGCTTGTAGATTGTCCAAGGTATGTCAGGCCTATTAGGACAAGATGGGTTCTAAGAAACAAGAAAGATGAGAGAGGCATTGTTATTAGAAACAAGGCAAGATTGGTTGCTCAAGGATATACTCAGGAAGAGGGTATTGATTATGAAGAGGTTTTTGGACCTGTTGCTAAAATTGAGGCTCTAAGGATTTTCGTAGCCTATGCTTCCTGCATGGGTTTCAAAGTCTACCAAATAGACGTGAAGAGTGCATTTTTGTATGGCACAATCATAGAAGAAGTCTATGTCATGCAGCCTCCTGGTTTTGAGGATAATAAGCATCTAGATAAAGTATATAGATTGAATAAGGCAATGTATGGCCTTCATCAGGCCCCTAGAGGTTGGTATGGAACACTTTCCACTAACTTAGTAGATATTGGCTGAGGGGTACCATAGACCAGACTTTATTCACAAAGCAAGAAGGGAAGGATTTTCTTCTTATACAAGTTTATATTGATGACATCATTTTTGGTTCATCTAACCAAAGAATGAGTGATGATTTCTCCAAGCTTATGATAGATAAGTTTCAGATAAGTGCTATGGGAGAGATGACCTTCTTTCTTGGTCTACAATTCAGCAGAAAGAAGATGGTATTTTCATCTCTCAAGATAAGTATGTGGCTGAGATTTTGAAAAAATTTGGTTTTTCACCACATGAAAAACGGGCTAGCACACCCATGGACAGGGAACATCCACAGGGAAAGATTGGATATGGTAAAGAGGTAGATGTCAGGCTTTATAGATCAATGATTGGTTCATTGATGTATCTTACAGCTTCAAGACCTGATATCATGTTTGCAGTATGTGCATGTGCACGTCATCAAATGAGTCCCAAAGAATGTCACCTTCATGCTGTTAAGAGGATTTTTAGGTACCTTAGATGTTTTCCCACATTGGGATTATGGTATCCTAGTGTAACATCCCGTCTACTCAGACTACAATATTGTCCGCTTTACCCACAGGCTCACGGCTTTGCTTTGTGGCCCTCTTGTAAGTACTTCCCGGTTGGTCACCCAACCTAGTACTACTTTGACATGAGCACGCTTAACTTCCAGTTCCTAAGAACCCCACTTGCAGTAGACCACAAAACGCGTTGTGTCATGAGAATGCAATTGTTACCTTATGAACCATGGATCTCTCCTGGCTACAACCGATGTGGGATTTGCCTAGGGTGTCACAAACACCCCCCCCCCCCTTCGGGACTCATCATCCTCGATGAGGTTTTCCCCACCATCCCGAACGGCTCAAGAGTGGTTGATACCACTTGTAACATCCCACCTACTCGGCCTACAATATTGTCCGCTTTGCTCGCAGGCTCACGACTTTGCTTTATGTCCCTCTTGTAAGTACTTCTTGGTTGGTCACCCAACCTAGTACTACTCTGACATGAGCACGCCTAACTGCCAGTTCCTAAGAACCCCACTTGCAGTAGACCATAAAACGCGTTGTGTCATGAGAATGCGACTGTTATCTTATGAACCATGGATCTCTCCTGGCTATAGCTGATGTGAGATTTGCCTAGGGTGTCACACCTAGAGAATCCCCTTTGGAGCTTATTAGATATTCAGACAGTGATTATGGAGGTGAAAACAATGATAGGAAGTCCACAACTGGTGGTTGTCAATTTCTTGGAGCAGACTCATTTCTTGGCAATGTAAGAAACAGACACTGGTGGTCAATTCAACAACTTAGGCTAAATATGTAGCTGCTGCTGCATGTTGTGGGCAAGTTCTATGGATTCAAAATCAGCTTTTTGATTATGGGTACAATTTTATGCATACCAAGATTTTTATGGATAATAACAGTACACTTTCCATTATTAAAAATCATGTACATCATTCTAAAACTAAACACATAGAAATTAGACATCATTTTATAAGGGATTGTTTTGAAAAAGGTGTAATACATCCAGATAGATTAGACATAGAAGATAATGTGGCTGATCTTTTGACTAAACCTTTTGATGTTAGGAGGTTCTAGTACTTGGTAACAAGTATTAGAATGATCAATCCATAAAATATGTGTTTTTGAGTTTATTGTATAATATGTACATGATATGAATTGTTATTATTTCATGTAAATGTGTTAGATTTTCCACTATATTTTCTAACGCTAACAAAGGTATTCTATCTGCTGACACGTGGAATGTTGCCGTTGACAACCTATGTTACTTTTTGTGGTTTTTCATCTAATCATGCAGGTAGGTTAAGCATTGTGCAATAGGATACAGAGTTGCTTATGGACTTTAAAGCTTTGACAAATATTTATTTATGATGGTTGGAATGTTAATATTCTTATCTTGATATAAAAATTTGTCATATATATTTCTTTTGCACCCTGTGTAAGTTTAAAGGGAGGGTTAGGAAACCTTTAGGTCTTTAGGTACTCTTATCATAATTCTAAATTGTGTCCACTGGTGCGTAAGGGTTAGGGATAATGAAGACTTTTCTTTTTAAGAATTGTTGGAATTTCTAAACCTTGAGGCACTGTAGCATGCAAAGTTGATATAACTGTACATGCTGCCAAGACCTTTTGGCATAGAATTGAGATTGGTTGGTTGGGAGACTTAGTGTAAATAAAAAAGGGCTTACCTGGGAGTTAAAAAGAGTTTATATGAGATAACTTCACTCCAAAGGACTTACTTTAGCAAGGTTTACTTGAGGAAAGTTATGTCTATCTTGCTTATACAAGTGTGTATAATTGGACAGAGAATGCTAATTTCAGTCTGTGTCAGAGGAAGAGTTATCTTCATTAGGGTAAACCTCTTTGTTAAGGTCTTTTTATTTTATTACTTTTTATTTTTGGCCGTTGGCACATAAGTGGTTTAGACGCTGACAAGCACATTTTCAAACGCTCACATGGCAAAATTTACACACTGACAAAATATAGCCATTACCCGCTGACACTCAAATTTTGACCGTTGAAGAACACTGGGACCCACCTAGTTGTTACTTTTGCGATATTTTGGGCCATAATTTCATGAGATTTGGTAATTTCTTTTAAAGCTAAGAGATAAGTTATTTTTTCAAGATTTTTATCACTGCTTTTTGAATAACTTACCTCTTTTTCAACCAATAGTAACTTAGCTTACCTCCTATATATACGACTCATTCTATTTAAATAGGATAACTTGCTTGTTTGTCTAACTTTCCCCATAATTCACATTCACTATTTTCTTCACCTTAAATCATTTCACAACAGTTTTCATGGCTACATTGTTTAAACCTGTTGTTGCTACTTTAGGATTCAGGGATCAACACAACATGGTTGCTTATCTTGAGGTTGATCCTGATCATCATCCCCAATATACTCGAATGATTGAGTATTTCTTGGCTTCTAACTTACTGTATGCTTTGACACATGCTCCTCTCATTCCTAACGCACACATTAAGCAGTTTGGAACACTTCCAATTCTGAAACAATTGATGGAGTGATTACATTATCTGGGACTGTTCATGGGACAAAATGGGTGGTCACTGAAGCACTCATTCATCAAGCTCTAAGACTTGATGATATTGATGGTGTGATAGAGGAAGGACTTAGAGGCTTGGGGTATGATTTGCCCCTAGAGGGAAAAATAAACAAGTATTCCAAACAACAATTTCCCCCAGCCTGGAAGTTCTTGATACATGTCCTCCTATAATGTCTTAGTCCCATGCGTACGTCTTTCAACGAAATCAATCGATCATTCGCTTGTGTTCTTGTTTGTATGTCCACTGGGCAAAAATACAATTTTTCTCATATGATTTTTGAGGGCATGTTGCAAAACAAGGGTAGCAAGATGACTCTTGCTTACCCAAGGTTTTTACAAATGGTTTTTGAGCAACAAGGTTATTGTCGTAGGGATCATGACAATTTTTATAAGATCCCTACTCAAAAAGCAAAGATTTCTCTCTAACACCCCCAAATCGTATGCGCAGCGAAACTACAACATTTGGGTGCTAGGCAGTTATCATTACACACAAGCTATTTCAAACGACTCAAAGAGACGTAGAAATTTAAACATAAATTAAACATTGTTAATACATCATTGTCTACTGCTTCCCAAACCCCATAGAAAATACACAACAGAGTTGCGTTTAGGTCCCCACTGAATCTCAACCCAAAAGTACATTACTTGTTTCACATGACATAATATAAAAGTTTTAAGTTATAAAAAGGGAGGAAAGACAAAGTAGAGCGCCAAGCCACAACAACTTCCATCCGCGCATGCTCCTTGCTACCATATCATCGATTACCTGAAACACATGCTTAAAGGGGTCAACAAATAATGTTGAGCGAAATTTATAGGTTTTACAATCTCATTTTTGAACATAAGTATATAAAATCAATCACAATCATTTATATAATTGTCGATCAAACAATCTATCATTCAAGGTTATTATCGTTAGCAATAGCTAATAGTTATGTTTAAGCTCATGAGACTAATCCGTTAACTCAATCACCCGCGTACATTTACCGGCATGATTAAGATGAAACTAGTGCCCCTTCTAAAGGCATTAGTTGCAATTATACATTATTTCTTATCACAAGTTATCCGTCCGCAGAGGGTACTCAACGTACTAGCTCTCGTCTCGGATAGGGTCGTCAACCCCATAGTCCTATCAATTGTATAAGCGGCTATTTCCAATCCATACGAGGATTAAACAATAGTTAATAGTTCATGAATATAGGGTCTTTTGCAACTAGGTACTCAACACAATTCAGGCAACTTTCGGGTCCAACAATCATTCATGACTTATGTTCGTTTTATTTAAAATAGCATGCATCCCCCTCGCGGGTAAAACCATTTAAAAGTATTATAAAGCAAGGCTATAAACTCACCTTGCGTAGTAGTAGTGGTTCTAGCGAAGACGTAACGAAAATATCACCGACGATGTGGTTGCCCGGAAAATCTAACACGTGACCTAAAAATCAAAATACGAAAACCGAATCAATACTCCGTGTACATTATTGTACTAAACACGTGTATATAAAAACACTTAATACTTATAAAAACTCACACCAAAACTCATACATGTGATTATTACTAGACTCGTACTATCTATCTATGTAATTAAAAATGTTTCCCATTTTACAATTTTGTCGGTACTTGTCAGAAGTACGGGCTGTTTTCTAACACTTAAGCATCACTATAAATTATGAGAAAATTTGTAAAAATCCCTCACAACCTGTAGAAATCCCATTTTAAATTCCGTATAAAGTTTTTGCTTTTAAGACCCATTACTCATTACATTACTAGACGCAAACTTTTCGGACAGATTTTGCACTTTTACAATGTAAGACTTCTTTGACTCATTTAAAATATACCATTAGCTAATTTGACCCCTAAGTCTAAAAACAGACTCAAAAACACAGGTTTAGCACCAAAGAACAACTTTCAACTTCTTATAAAACTCTATCTATGGTCCCCGGGATTTGACCTAAAACCAAACATAATTTCGGATTATGTTGATTCTCATCTCCCGGTACACGAAGTTTCAAAGTAGCATAACTTTTGACTCGTATGGAGTCGTAAGCTCATTCTTATACCAAATTGAAGCTAAGACAATTCTCTACAACTACATCCTAGCCTCATGACCTGTTATCAAAGTTAAACCCACGAAAACATCCTTTTAACAATCTGCCTAATTTTTCCTTCCTGAAAATCAACTCAACACTTGTTTCCAATCCGTTCTAACATCACCTAGACCTATACTAACCACTTATAATCAATCACAATCATCCTAATCATCCTGTACTATCAAGAAAATCAAATCTTCATAAAAACCCAATTCCTAAATCACACATGCAATTAGTTTAACCTATCTAAAAACATCAAAAACATAATCCTCAACACAAACCCACAACACAAAACATCAAACATCATGACCAACCAAACACCCCCATTTGGCCGTGGGGTGTTGGTGTCCAAAACATCCAAACCAAATTGATTTTGGTTGGTTTTATGGATAATTAATCATTACCCAAACACCAATTAAACATGCAAATAATCTAATTACATCAAAACATGTTTTTGAAAAATCTTTGATTCTTGAAAATTTTGAGTTAATGCATGTTGAAATTGATTAAACTAAAACACATACAAAGGATAATTAAGAAGTGGTCTAAACTTGGATTGTTAAAAATCAAAAGGGAAAAAGAATTGTATGGTGGTGGTGGTTTGGAGGCCGACGGCCAAAGAGAGAGGAGGAAGGAGAGAAAAATTTTGAAATGATTTTTGGATGTGTGTTTTTAATTTCCTTCCTTTTGTAAAATTTTGAGGGGTCTTTTTTGCCATCTTTGTTTTCTTTTGGCCCTCATTTTTAAACGACAAATTTTAGTAGCGGGAAACGACTTACTAGTTGATTTTAAAAATTTACGGGAGTCGGGGGTCGCCCCGAACACTCGAAAATACTTTTAAAGCAATTTAAACGCACCCGGGATATAATAAAACGCACCCGGCTCGACTTAACACGAACTAAAAATAAAATTCTCGAAAACTTATAATATCGACAAAGCGACAATAAAACATAAAAATTGGGCATCCGTCAGGATCGTAGTCGTCGTCGGCTTTCTTAAATCGTCAATCGTCAAGATTACGACCTTTAACGTTGGTTTCAACATAAACCGTCAAATATATAATAAACGAAATTTCTTAATAATTTCAAAAATATTCGTCATTTAGGGTAAAATAAATGACCTCGGGTTCTGGGTATCATATCCACCCCTCCTTAAAGAGAGCGACGTCCCAGCGCTCGCCTCTTCTTATACTCACATTTTGTACCGCTAGAACAGATGAGGATATCTCTCCTTGAAGAAGTCCTCACGTGCCCAAGTGTATTCCGGTCCACGTATAGAATTCCATCGTACCTTCACAATGGGAATTATATTGTGCTTCAATCTCTTAACCTCTCGGTCTATTATCTTCACTGGTTCCTCCACAAAATGCATTTTATCGTCAAGTTGAATCTCGTCCAAAGGAATCACCAATTCCTTATCCGCCAAACATTTCTTCAAGTTCAATACGTGAAACGTGTCGTGAATAGTACTAAGCTCATTCGGCGACTCTAACTTATAAGCTACAGGTCCAATTCACCTAACAATCTTGAATGGTCCAATATACCTTGGACTCAGCTTTCCTTTCTTTCCAAAACGTATCACACCCTTCCATAGTGACACCTTAAGCATGACCATGTCTCCGACCTCAAATTCTAACGGTTTTCTCCTATTATCGGCATAACTCTTCTGTCGGCTTCTCGCAGCAAGTAAACGGTTCTTAATTTGCACAATCTTCTCTGTAGTTTCTAAAACCATTTTGGGCCCAGTCAACTAACTTTCTCCCACTTCGCTTCAACACACAGGAGACCTACATTTCCTTTCATACAATGCTTCAAATGGGACAGCCTTAATACTCGTCTGATAACTGTTATTATAGGAAAACGCCACTAAAGGTAAATGGCATTCCCAGCTTCCTCCGAAATCAATCACGCATGCTCGAAGCATCTCCTCCAACGTCTGAATTGTTCGTTCGCTTTGGCCATGAGTTTCAGGATGATAGGCCGTGCTCAAACTCAATTCGGTGCCCATCGCACGTTGAAGATATTTCCAAAATTCCGAAGTAAATATGCTGTCGCGATCCGAGATGATCGATAAAGGTACTCCATGTCGACAAACAATTTCCTTCACGTACACACTGGCAAGTTTCTCCATGCTATCCATCTTCTTCATAGGTAAAAAGTGAGCAGATTTCGTCAATCTACCCACGATCACCCAAATCATATCACAACCAGTAGGAGTCCTAGGTAAACCCGTCACGGAGTCCATAGCAATCTTTTCCCATTTCCATTCTGGAATCTCATGTTGTACCAACAACCCAGACGGTCTCTTATGTTCAGCTTTAACTTTCGCGCAAGTTAAACACTTACTGACGTAACGAGCAATTTATGCCTTCATATTCGGCCAGCAGTAGACTTTCTTCATATCGTGATACATCTTATCCGCTCCAGGATGTATCGAGTACTTCGACTTATGAGACTCATTCATAACCAAATCTCGCACTCTAGGCGTTCCTTCCTCAGGTGAACATAGCGGTAACCAAATCCGATTTTCAAAATATCTCAGCCCATCTGACTTTACCACAAAAAGAGGTTTCTTCAGTCTTCCCAAATTCTCGGCGCCAATATTTTCTTTCATCAATCCCTTCTCTTGTGCTTTCAATATCCATCCGGTCAAATCAACACCCTCAGTCATTACTAATGCTCTGACTCTCAAAGGTTTCTCTCTATCCTTCCTACTAAGTGCATCCGCTACAACGTTCGCCTTGCCAGGATGGTAGCGAATCTCGCAGTCATAGTCACTCAGTAGCTCCACCCATCGTCTTTGTCTCATATTCAACTCCTTCTGGTCTAATATGTGCTGCAAACTCTTGTGGTCAGTTAATACAACACACTTAGTCCTATACAAGTAGTGTCTCCACAACTTCAGCGTAAAAACTACAGCTCCCAGTTCCAAATCGTGCATAGTGTAGTTTTCCTCGTGCTTCCTCAATTGCCTCGATGCGTAAGCGATCACCTTCTCACGTTGCATCAAAACAGCTCCATAATCCTTATGAGACGCGTCACGATAAACCATGAAGTCTTTGATTCCTTCCGGCAATGACAAAATCGGAGGAGAACACAATTTGTCCTTAAGTGTTTTAAAAGCGATTTCTTCATCATTTTCCCATTCAAACACCCGATTCTTTTCAATAAGCTTGGTCAACGGCTTTGCAATCAACGAAAACCCTTCGATGAATCTCCGATAATAACTAGCTAAACCAAGAAATTGTCGAACTTCAGTCGGCGTTGTCGGTGCTGACCATTCTTAATTGCCTCTACCTTGGCAGGATCTACACGAACTCCTTTGTTGTCAATCACATGCCCAAGAAATTGTACAGATTCCAACCAAAATTCACACTTGGAGAATTTTGCGTACAACTTCTCTTTCTTCAAGAGCTCCAATATCGTCCTCATGTGCTTCTCATGTTCTTCTTTTCTCTTGGAGTAAATAAGAATATCATCAATTAATACAATGACAAACTTATCCAAATACGGCTTGCACACTCGATTCGTAAGATCCATGAACACTGTAGGCGCATTCGTTAATCCAAAAGGCATCACTTAGAATTCAAAATGTCCATATCGCGTACGAAAAGCAGTTATAGGAATATCCTCCTCTCTAACTCGCAATTGATGATACCCTGAACTCAAGTCAATCTTCGAGTACACACAGGATCAGATCAGTTGCAAGGATCAAATAAGTCAATCCTCGGTAATGGATACCGATTTAACCGTCAATTTGTTAAGCTCTCGATAGTCGATACACATTCTAAACGACCCATCCTTCTTCTTTACAAATAACACAGGCGCTCCCCATGGCGGTGAACTCGGTCTAATAAACCCCTTATACATCAATTCTTACAATTGATCAGATAACTCATTCAGTTCTGACAGTGCCAATCGATAAGGTGCACGAGCAACTGGTGCAGCTCCTGGCATCAAATCGATCAGAATTTCCACTTCACGAGAGGGCGGTAAACCCGACAACTCATCAGGAAAGACTTCCGGATACTCTCGAATCACAAGCACCTCTTCCAACTTTGTCTCTACATCACCATCACTAGAAATCTACGCCAGAAATACATCGCATCCTTCTTCCATATACCTCATCATCTTCAAGCAAGATATTACTCTCAGACGAGAAGTACATTCATTACCCTCCACAGTCAATACCCTATTTCTCAACGGGATTTGGACCAACCTTTCTCCACAAACAATCACCGCACTATGCGCCATTAACCAATCCATCCCAATAATCACGTCAAAATATCCTAGCTCTATAGGCATTAAGTCAATATCGAAGGAATAATTCCCTAACTTCAAGGAGCAATCTCTTAGTATAGAATTAGTACTAACAATCTTTCCATCGGCTAATTCCACATTATAGTTAGTCGTTAGCATCATCGGTTCTCTATTGATAAGGCGACTAAATTTTACGTCTACAAAGCTTTTGTCGGATCCAGAATCAAATAATACACTAGCATAACGAGTGTCAAGTAGAAACGTACCGGTCACCACATTCGGGCCTTGCGGTTTGTCAGCGGTACCCACTCTGTATACAGCAGCAGCAGCATTTCCACCCTGTCTATTCCCAGCTTTCGGACAGTTTCCTTGCTTGTGCCCCTTTTCTCCACAACCAAAACAAACCATTACTCTAGTGGCATTCGCCCCTGTGCCACACCTCTATATCGACATTCTGCAGCTCTATGGCCAGCCTTCCCACAATTGCCTCATGCAGGAGGATGATGAGACTGCAATTATACATAGTCTCATCGTCCAAATCGGGCTTAAAATGCTTAAAATATCATCAAAATACCCAAATATATGCTTGTGTTTGTTCATTGTGTATTTTAGGTTCGGATATCGTGAATTCACCAAAAGATAACAAGAATCAAGCAAAAACGAACATGGGAAACGAAGCTGCACAAAGAACCGGACCCGAGCATTGATTTTCCAAAAATACCCTTGAAGAATTGAAAATTGTCAAGTTTGGTCACTCAAGTTTGAAGAGTTGACATTTTATACCCTTGTAAAATACTAAAATTGCATTGTGGTCCCTAAAATGTCAAGATATTACAAGATTGGTCTTTGAAGAATGCCAAAGTTACAACTAATACCCTTGATACAAGTTTGCAAAGATGTTGTGCCAAATGTGACAAGTGCTCCAAAGATATAATAAAGGAAGTATAAAAGAAGAGCTGTTGAAAGTTAATTGCCAAAAGAATGGGAGTTCAGGGACTATTATTGCCAGACAGCCAAACTCATTCACCCAACCATGGCTTGCCACCTCACCAAACCCACCCAACTATCCAAACCCGGATCCAAATCCAACCAAATACCCGAACCCCACCACTTCAGATTTAATTAATACTGATTTTTTAATTAATATTAATTAATACTATTTTCCCACTAAACAAACCCAAACCTCCAATACAGATCAAAACATGCCCTATTCAACATTCAATCTCCCAAAACCCTAATCCCCTAATTATCTTGTCTAAACCTAATCACAAGTGCAGATGAGTGATTAAGGGTGGTATCATCATAACCTTGCTATCAAACCACCACCCAACACACCCATGTGTTGGGTAGGACCCTCCCCTGATCCATCACTCTCACACAAAGCCTATACCCTGACCAAATCCACGGTTCAACATGATTCCTTGGTCCCCAATCACTAATAAACGGTTCAAGATCAATATTCTATTAGTTGGCATCACAAGGAAGGAGCAGAGATCACATGCTTGTGTTTTTGACCAAGAACAAGATTCAAAATCAAGGGGCAGAAAAGGAAATCAACGAGCAATTAGGGTTTGTAGTTCTTTTTCTTTTTAGAAGATTTGTAGCCATTATATAAGGCATAGGTTTAGTTTCATTGTTCTTGTTCCGAATTTTGTAAACCCTCTTTTAATGAATAGATAAAGTGTTTTAATTGGCCTTGCAAAATTCGTGTTCCATTTTCTTGCTTTCTTAGTGTAACAATTTATTTACTTTGCAAAATTTAGTTGGTTAAAAGATTGAAAGGTTAGTTTTTTTCAAAATGACTTTGAGAAATTTTGCTTTTTGAGTCCACTGTTATAGGTCTTAAGATCTTTTGATTGACAACCAAAAAGATTTTTAAGGTTTATACCCTGTTTCTTTTGAAGTTTTGGTGTCATATTTCGTGATTGGTGCAAAAGTTTTTTTTTACTGTAGCATATGCCTCAATAAGCCACAACTTATTGACAATAAGCTGTGATTATTGAGCTTACTGCTCCTGTTGTCCTCGTGAGTTTGTTCTTTGTGATTGTTTCAGGTCCATGAAGGAGGAAGCTTGTTGATTTTCTTTTTCCGCGTATATTCTATAAGGAGTGATAAGAAGGTGATAAGCTGTTGTCGTTGAGGTGTAGATAAGCTAAAAAGTGACTTTGTGGTCTTGTAGAAAGCTTAGTCTGATCGGATGCGTTAAGACTCAATGTGAGTTCATACTTTGTCCTTTTTATTCTTTATCTCATCTTATCACTGTTAGCTTCTGAACTTGGCTTATATTGCTTATTTGATCTTCGTTCCTAATTGTTTTCATGTTAATTTGCCTTACTCTATATACCTACTTTCTTATTTAAGAATTTGTTTTGTTGGAATTGCTTTTTATTTTAGTTTCATGATTTAATTTTTTTTACTTTTGCTCATAACTAGTGTTTGGGATAGCTTCATTTTCCGTCATAGCATAGAATTTAGGTTTAAGTACCGATTGCATTAGTTGATAGAGGTTAGTTTTAGTCGATTTAAGCTTTTACTTTTCATAAAAACTCAAAAACATTAAAAGCAGAAGTATCTTTAAGTTTCTATATTCACCTCAGTGCCAATAGCATCAGCTACCTATTGTTTCTGTGTACTGGATCACACCAGCAGCTCTATGAGTCTTTAAAAGGTGACTACTGCTTTGACAATTGGTTCTTAGATGTTGATAGGGTAAACCTAGGGCTGAAATAGCTGGTATGTAAGTGTCGTCGGTTTTTGGTGGATCAAAAGTTCGCTAGTAAGTCACGGTACTGCTATCAAGAGCCCACTGCCATTTTCTGTCATAGCTTATACCAGCAGGTTTATAAGCCTTAATCCTTGGATTGGAGCTTTGAATCTTGGTCAAACATGGCTTAGGTTAGTGTTTAGGCTATTGTCAACTAGTGTTAGGTTTTTGATAGGACTTGTTAGCTTTAAATTCGTTGCGTAACCTACTGCTTAGCTCTAAGTCCCACCAAACCACCTCTTTGCATCAGTAGGGTGTTAGGGGTTTGTTTTTGTGTTATGTAGCTTGAAAGTTGGTACACACATAGATTTTAGGTTAATCTAGTTGGGTAATATCTGGTGTTGGGGGTTAGATAGATTTTGGTGTGTTAAAAATCGCCTCAAACCTCATTGTTGAACCATCGAAACCACCAGGCCCTTGTTTCTGTAATAGTTGCTGATTTGGCTCGATTTGTGGGCATTTGTGTGTTTGCATTGTTGTTATCTTACTTTTTATTGACTCCCCACACTTCAACTAGTGTGGGGGTGCCCTTTGTACCATAAAATAGCAAGAAAACACCTCAAAACGGCTCAAAACGAGCTCCAAAAAAAAACCAACAGCAAGTTACTGGGTAAGTTGTCCGATATACCTGTTTTTCTGTGTTGTCCGATATCGGACACAACTGATGTTGGACGACACCTTTGTCTGGTGATATCTTGGACAACACAGAAGTACTCCACCTTGGAGTACTTTGGGGTACTTTCGTTTTTAGCCATTTTTTTGTTTTTTTTAACTTTTTTATTTTTACCTTGTTAATTTAGTTAAAATAGAATTTTTAGAAAAATAAAATTTATTTTTAGCATTATTTTATTATTTTTATGATTATTTTAGTTTAAAAAGTGTTTTTATCCTTTTAAAAATAGAAAAATAGTTTTAAAAATTTAGGAAAAGTACTTTTTAGTCTTTAAATCATCTAAGTGAGTTATTAGTTCAATAAAATAATATTTTAGGCTTTTTCTTAATTATATTTGATTTTAGGGCTTTAATTAGCATTTAAAATTGAATATTTAATTAATAAAATGTTTTAAAATTTATTTATTGGACTTTTATTCTTATTTATATTATTTTAGACTTTGTTTTAATTTTAAATTAATTTTTAGGTTTAATCTTTAATTTTGTCACGTTTTACGTATTTACGTTCGCGTTTTACGTTAATTCGTCGTAGTATAATCGTAGTCGTAGCTCGTCTTTACTTTCTCTCTTCTAAACCAAAAACGTCACTAATCCAAACCTTGATTTTACATATTGGCACACTTAATCCACACACCTCCTTCGAGAACGTACCCGCATTTATTCGGTTTTACGTTTTTCCTAAAACGTAAGACTTAATACTTGTCGCACTTATACTCGTTTTTCCTAAGACTTGTATATAAAAACCTACAATCATTTTTGGCGCCGCTGCCGGGGAGGTGTTTTTAGTGTGCCATCATTAGTATCGTGTTTGTGTGAGTAGTGCGTTTTTTCTTTTCAATTTTTGGAAAGCGTAAATATCGTACATACTCATTTTTGTTATTTTTCATTAATATATTATAGTATCCAAATAAATCGTGTTTAATTTTCCTAAATTAAACACACTACAATCTTTTACTATATTAATAGATATCCATTATCGTTTTCATTTTTCTTGTGAATATATTACTATATTGCATTTACGTAGAACAATAAATATACAAGTACTCCAAAAGCGTGAAAACGCAACCTTGATTCGGGATTTCATCACTCGATCATTGTATTCGAATCTAAAGCAAAAGTTTAAAGGCAAAATAGATAAATACTTTCGTGAGGCTTAATTTTGATTAACACAAACTATAAGGTGGGTATAAGGAGGTTGTATTTCACGACCTAAGGGAAAAGGCTCTTAAGTGCTTAGCGCCGCCTCGTTTCCCCCGCTTGCTTGTGCGTGTTTTGAGAAAGAGGGCTAATCGAGGGTTTGCCGCCCAAGTATTATCTACGTATCATATATATTTGCTTGTTTTCAAGATTAAACCCTCTTGAACGTTTTGGTGTTCCACCAACGTTCTAAAGTCATCGAAGGCGTTCACTCCACGTGATCGTTTTCATTCCTTGAGGCTCCTTTAATCGAGAAATGGATTCGAGGAGATATTTGTAGATTTGAGTCTACGTAATACACCAAAAAAACAAAAAAAACTAAAAAAACAATCAAAAATGAAAAATATTCTTCTTACCCCTAATCAATTAATTCTTTTTCTAACCCTCTAGTGTTTAATTCTCGTAACACCATTCGCGTTTCGTCATGTCCAACGAGGGATATTACTCTTGTCCATATTGTGGAGGTCCGCCCGACGGTGGTAATTGCTTCAATTGCGAGATTTATGGAGGAAGGGAGGGGTATATATACAACTCTCCTCAAAACGACCATGGTTACGGATTTCAATCCTATGACCAAACTCTACAACCGCCTTCGTCTTATTCGTGTAATTTTTGTGGTTTGGAGCACGACTTCGGATTTAGTTGTACGAATTATAATGACCCCAAACCGAATCCTAATTTCTTTAACCAATCATCGCAATATCCATCGTCGTATTCATGTGAGTCTTGTGGAAACGCACCTCATTATGGGTATGATTGTCAACCGATGAACCATGATACGTCTTTCGACAACCAATTCTCCGGTTTTGACCAATCACCTCCACAAATTTTTTTCGATGATGATCTCGGTGAAAGTCGCGTTGACAAGGGATTTGAAGAAATTAAATTGATTTTTCAACAAATTATGGAGAAAAAGGAACTTTCAATCGTCGAAGTGATCGAAGAAAGCATCAAAGATATGGAAGAGGAGAAACGAGGAATCAATCAAGAAATAAACGATATAACTAATGAACTCGGCATTAGGAGATATCGTAAAGAAGAAATAAGTGACGAGTTTAAAAGAGAGTGTGAGATTAGAACTAAAAAACTTTTACAAGATTACAATGGTTTAAGCATCGATATTCGTCATAAAAAACAAGAACTAGAAAGAGAGGAGCATCTAGCTAGATGTGATCTCATGCCTCCTATTTATGATGACGACGACGATAGCGACATTTTTAATCTCAACTCGTCTTGTGAAACCATTACTCTCATGCTCCCTACGGAACCCGATGCCTCTCTAAGTATGTGGGAGAAGAATCTTAGCACTAATCCTAGTGTTGAGATCCCTATTCCAATCCAAAGTGAGCCTACGGTTGTCTTCGATGAGGAGTTAAGTGATTTTGCTCTCGATGAGTTTTTCCACAAAGATTCTAACGAGGCAAATTACGATAGTGAGTGTGATATGACTTCATGTGATGATGTCTCTCCCAATGACACTTCGGGTAGAGAATCATTGACTTTTTCGAACCCGCTTTTAGATGATGATTTTTCCACTAGTGATGACGAGTCACTACTCGATGAGGAAGTTCGTGTCGGCGAATTTAAAATCTACTCGAATCCCCTTTTTGAATTTGATGACGATTTCGTTTTTGGTGACGTAAATCCTCTCTTTGATGAGACGTTCGAGGACATCGAGAGTGAGGATTCTTTGGATCCTAAACTCGATGAGCCGGATTTGCTAGTCACCCTCCCTAAGTCTCATTTGGATGAGCCTTCTCTTTTGACTTGTGATGCCTCCATTCTCGAAAGGTTCACCGATGGACAGCCTCTCGATGAGAATGAGGATTTTAATGAGGCCTTTGCCTTTGAACAGGGAGGAGACTTTGAGACCCCAGTTTTTATTAATTCTCTTTCAAATTTTCCTTCGTCTCAAAGTAATCCTACCTACCCTCTCGGTTCTCATGACTACACGTACTTCGAGTACGTTGTAAGGAGTTTTCTTCCGTACAAAACGTATCCTCCGGCTTTGCCTTTATCATTTTCTACCAAATGTGAGGATACGATCTTTGACCCCGGTATAAAGGCTTTGCCTTTATTACCGGTTGCTTTTTGGGTCTTGTTCATCATGTAAGTCCCACTAAAAATGACCATACCATGATTATCCTTAAATGATCACATTTATGGGGATTCGAGTCGAGCTTTTGACTCGGTTACCAAAAACAAGGTGCCTCGTGGGGAATTCTCATG
This sequence comes from Glebionis coronaria, assembly GCA_025667525.1. Taxonomy (NCBI): domain Eukaryota; kingdom Viridiplantae; phylum Streptophyta; class Magnoliopsida; order Asterales; family Asteraceae; genus Glebionis; species Glebionis coronaria. The sequence goes on along the minus strand of JANFOE010000447.1, from coordinate 737,929 downwards.
CTTATCCTTGTAAATATTATCGCTTTCTTAGTTAATGTAACGAGGGGACTTGTGCTCTTCCAACCTTTGTTTCGTGGTTGTTTGTGATTGTGATTCATTAGGTACATCAACATCATTGAAGCCTCTCGTGTTCGTTTTACGTATCACTCGAGCTTCGATCGTTGCCTTTGGAGATTTCCGATATCCGATGATATCCTTTTACGTTCTAACGTTTATCTTATTAGCATAATTCATAAGCGGCTTTTAGGTTATTCGTTTTACCCTTTCCATGCTCGAGATTAAGCATTCGACTACGTCTCTAGTATGGGGTTGTTTCACCCCTAGACTCGAAACATTGAGGACAGTGTTTAGTTTTAGTATGGGGGGTGATTAGATACTTCACCTTGCTCACGTCAACACGCAATCCATTTTCATCATTTTGTTCTCATTTTGTTGCAAATAAGGCTAAAAATGGCCAAATTTTAAAATTTTTCTTGTTTTTCATAAGTGTTTAAGACACGAATGTAGGTTTTCCGATGGTGGGAATAAGAGTAATTTTTGACTCGACCGTGCGTGTTGAGCACTTAGCTTCGATTCCTTAACTTTTCAGGCTAAGTCTCTTAAATGAGGACGAGAAATGATAGAGTTACTATAAGTTACATAATCTTCACTATCTTATGTGTAGTAATTATTGCTTATTCTCCACACGCTTGTATATAAATAAATTGTTAATAAATATTGATTTAGCGGTTTAGTCTCTATTGTTGGTTTCTAATTTGTTTTAGTAGCTTCCATGTAATTAAATTGGGAAAACATTGAGGATTCGTCAGCGTCACGGTTTTGAAGTATTGGCACCCGAATAATCAAAGGTTTCACCCAATAAAAAGATTTCAAGTGCTCGCCTAAATTAAGCAAAAATTTGAAGCTCACAAGGCCGAAAAATCTATGCAAAATTGAAAGTGAATCAAGCCTTAATCTTTGAAGCCTTAAAGATCCAAAATTCGCTTTAGCGTGAGGATATACGTCAAGTCATAATAAAACCACCGATGATGGCGGATAATAAAAGACAAGGGCAAGACCGAAGTCATAATAAAGGCTTCATGGCGAAGTTGAATAAAAGATGGAGGTAAACCAAGATAATAAAACCACCGATAATGAGGCGGATAATAAAAGTCATGGTAATAAGTCTCATGTTCAAAACCGTTCTAAAACCATGTTTATCGATCCTCTTTGTTGACTTAATTTTTTGACATCGTTGTCTATTAAGATGAATTATTAATTTAATGATTTAGGTTACACCGTTAAGACTCTATTTTTGGATTTAATCTCTATTCACGCATAAGTCAATGATGTATCCTCGTGATCATTAAGACAAAAATAAAATATAAGAGATACCAATTAGGAATAAGGGAGTTTAAGTACGTAATTAACACTCATGAGTAATGATTGTGTTGCTAACTTATAATAACAATGATCTCGTTACACGCTTAGCATGGAATCAAGTGAAAATCGAGGATGACGAACTTATCTCTATGAGGCATTCACGTGTTCTTATTCTATGATCCTAAAAGTCACGTTCTCGTGATGAAAACATTACATTATGTCTAAAACGCGTGTAGTAGTTTATTTAAGTTTACGTTTTCAATAAATGTCATCATAAAATGAATTTTGGAAGTGCTATGATACTTAATTCTAGCATTGCGTGGGGACACGGCAATGGTTTAGTATGGGGGAGTGATGAGACTGCAATTATACATAGTCTTATCGTCTAAATCGGGCTTAAAATGCTTAAAATATCATCAAAATACCCAAATATATGCTTGTGTTTGTTCATTGTGTATTTTAGGTTCGGATATCGTGAATTCACCAAAAGATAACAAGAATCAAGCAAAAACGAACATGGGAAACGAAGACGCACAAAGAACCGGACCCGAGCATTGATTTTCCAAAAATACCCTTGAAGAATTGAAAATTGTAAAGTTTGGTCCCTCAAGTTTGAAGAGTTGACATTTTATACCCTTGCAAAATACTAAAATTGCATTGTGGTCCCTAAAATGTCAAGATATTACAAGATTGGTCTTTAATGAATGCCAAAGTTACAACTAATACCCTTGATACAAGTTTGCAAAGATGTTGTGCCAAATGTGACAAGTGCTCCAAAGATATAACAAAGGAAGTATAAAAGAAGAGCTGTTGAAAGTTAATTGCCAAAAGAATGGGAGTTCAGGGACTATTATTGCCAGACAGCCAAACTCATTCACCCAACCATGGCTTGCCACCTCACCAAACCCACCCAACTATCCAAACCCGGATCCAAATCCAACCAAATACCCAAACCCCACCACTTCAGATTTAATTAATACTGATTTTTAAATTAATATTAATTAATACTATTTTCCCACTAAACAAACCCAAACCTCCAATACAGATCAAAAAATGCCCTATTCAACATTCAATCTCCCAAAACCCTAATCCCCTAATTATATTGTCTAAACCTAATCACAAGTGCAGATGAGTGATTAAGGGTGGTATCATCATAACCTTGCTATCAAACCACCACCCAACACACCCATGTGTTGGGTAGGACCCTCCCCTGATCCATCACTCTCACACAAAGCCTATACCCTGACCAAATCCACGGTTCAACATGATTCCTTGGTCCCCAATCATTAATAAACGGTTCAAGATCAATATTCTATTAGTTGGCATCACAAGGAAGGAGCAGAGATCACATGCTTGTGTTTTTGATCAAGAACAAGATTCAAAATCAAGGGGCAGAAAAGGAAATCAACGAGCAATTAGGGTTTGTAGTTCTTTTTCTTTCTAGAAGATTTGTAGCCATTATATAAGGCATAGGTTTAGTTTCATTGTTCTTGTTCCGAATTTTGTAAACCCTCTTTTAATGAATAGATAAAGTGTTTTAATTGGCCTTGCAAAATTCGTGTTCCATTTTCTTGCTTTCTTAGTGTAACAATTTATTTACTTTGCAAAATTTAGTTGGTTAAAAGATTGAAAGGTTAGTTTTTTTCAAAATGACTTTGAGAAATTTTGCTTTTTGAGTCCACTGTTATAGGTCTTAAGATCTTTTGATTGACAACCAAAAAAATTTTAAAGGGTTATACCCTGTTTCTTTTGAAGTTTTGGTGTCATATTTCATGATTGGTGCAAAAGTTTTTTTTACTGTAGCATATGCCTCAATAAGCCACAGCTTATTGACAATAAGCTGTGATTATTGAGCTTACTACTCCTGTTGTCCTCGTGAGTTTGTTCTTTGTGATTGTTTCAGGTCCATGAAGGAGGAAGCTTGTTGATTTTCTTTTTCCGCGCATATTCTATAAGGAGTGATAAGAAGGTGATAAGCTGTTGTCGTTGAGGTGTAGATAAGCTCAAAAGTGACTTTATGGTCTTGTAGAAAGCTTAGTCTGATCGGATGCGTTAAGACTCAATGTGAGTTCATACTTTGTCCTTTTTATTCTTTATCTCATCTTATCACTGTTAGCTTCTGAACTTGGCTTATATTGCTTATTTGATCTTCGTTCCTAATTGTTCTCATGTTAATTTGCCTTACTCTATATACCTACTTTCTTATTTAAGAATTTGTTTTGTTGGAATTGCTTTTTATTTTAGTTTCATGATTTAATTTTTTTTTACTTTTACGCATAACTAGTGTTTCGGATAGCTTCATTTTCCGTCATAGCATAGAATTTAGGTTTAAGTACTGATTGCATTAGTTGATAGAGGTTAGTTTTAGTCGATTTAAGCTTTTACTTTTCATAAAAACTCAAAAACATTAAAAGCAGAAGTGTCTTTAAGTTTCTATATTCACCTCAGTGCCAATAGCATCAGCTACCTATTGTTTCTGTGTACTGGATCACACCAGCAGCTCTATGAGTCTTTAAAAGGTGACTACTGCTTTGACAATTGGTTCTTAGATGTTGATAGGGTAAACCTAGGGCTGCAATAGCTGGTATGTAAGTGTCGTTGGTTTTTGGTGGATCAAAAGTTCGCTAGTAAGTCACGGTATTACTATCAAGAGCCCACTGCCATTTTCTGTCATAGCTTATACCAGCAGGTTTATAAGCCTTAATCCTTGGACTGGAGCTTTGAATCTTGGTACAAACATGGCTTAGGTTAGTGTTTAGGCTATTGTCAACTAGTGTTAGGTTTTTGATAGGACTTGTTAGCTTTAAATTCGTTGCGTAACCTACTGCTTAGCTCTAAATCCCACCAAACCACCTCTTTGCATCAGTAGGGTGTTAGGGGTTTGTTTTTGTGTTATGTAGCTTGAAAGTTGGTACACACATAGATTTTAGGTTAATCTAGTTGGGTAATATCTGGTGTTGGGGTTAGATAGCTTTTGGTGTGTTAAAAATCGCCTCAAACCTCATTGTTGAACCATCGAAACCACCAGGCCCTTGTTTCTGTAATAGTTGCTGACTTGGCTCGATTTGTGGGCATTTGTGTGTTTGCATTGTTGTTATCTTACTTTTTATTGACTCCTCACACTTCAACTAGTGTGGGGGTGCCCTTTGTACCATAAAACAGCAAGAAAACACCTCAAAACGGCTCAAAAAGAGCTCCAAAAAAAACCATCAGCAAGTTACTGGGTAAGTTGTCCGATATACCTGTTTTTCTGTGTTGTCCGATATCGGACACAACTGATGTTGGACGACACCTTTGTCTGGTGATATCTTGGACAACACAGAAGTACTCCACCTTGGAGTACTTTGGGGTACTTTCGTTTTTAGCCATTTTTTTAGTTTTTTTTTTAACTTTTTCATTTTTACCTTGTTAATTTAGTTAAAATAGAATTTTTAGAAAAATAAAATTTATTTTTAGCATTATTTTATTATTTTTATGATTATTTTAGTTTAAAAGGTGTTTTTAGCCTTTTAAAAATAGAAAAATAGTTTTAAAAATTTAGGAAAAGTACTTTTTAGTCTTTAAATCATATAAGTGAGTTATTAGTTCAATAAAATAATATTTTGGGCTTTTCCTTAATTATATTTGATTTTAGGGCTTTAATTATCATTTAAAATTGAATATTTAATTAATAAAATGTTTTTAAATTTATTTATTGGACTTTTATTCTTATTTATATTATTTTAGACTTTGTTTTAATTTTTAATTAATTTTTAGGTTTAATCTTTAATTTTGTCACGTTTTACGTATTTACGTTCGCGTTTTACGTTAATTCGTCGTAGTATAATCGTAGTCGTAGCTCGTCTTTACTTTCTCTCTTCTAAACCAAAAACGTCACTAATCCAAACCTTGATTTTACATATTGGCACACTTAATCCACACACCTCCTTCGAGAACGAACCCGTATTTATTCGGTTTTACGTTTTTCCTAAAACGTAAGACTTAATACTTGTCTTATACTCGTCTTTCCTAAGACTTGTATATAAAAACCTACAATCAGAGGACAATTCCCAATATGGTACAAGTGAAAACGACCACACTAAGGATTGACCTTGATTCCTCTGGGGGCAGTAGCGACTCTCATCCCATCGTTCCTCCTTTGGTTAAACTGTTGGTTACGATTCGGTCCTTGATTGTTATTGCGATTACCCCCACGATTCTGTCCTTGTGGTTGACTCACCTGGGCAGCTTCCCATTTTCTTTTGTTTCCCTCAGCAATATAGTCTTTTTGTCTTGCAACTTAACGTCCATCAGTGCATGAGCCATCTGAACGGCTTCATCAAATGATCCGGGTTTTGACGAAGTAGTCTCACCCTTAATGTTGCTCGACAGACCCTTGATATAATGTTTCATCTTCTTGCGATCGTCTGCGAAAGCATCAGGACACAACAGGCTTAACTCATTGAACCTTCTTGTATAAGCAGTGATGTCATTATTCTTCAACAACAAGTGTCTCAATTCATCCTCTAACTGACCCAGCTCTTCCTCGGGGTAAAACTTCTTGGTCAAAAGTGCCTTGGTTGCAGCCCAAGTTCTCCCATTTTCTACTACCAATCCGACAGTAGCCACCTGGTTGTTCCACCAGCTCAAAGCATCATCCAGGAAAGTAGCAGCTGCAAAATTAACTTTGTTTTCCTCAGAGCACCCACTGATTTCGAAAGTGCTCTCAATCTTTTCCACCCATCTACGGAGTTCCAAAGCCCCACCGGTACCACAAAATTGTGTGGGACCACATTTCACGAAACCGGCGTATGAACATTCCCTTGGGGCAGGTTGCCTCTCCACATTTCCACCTTGACCCTGGTCTCTGTTCGCACGATCTGCCTCAAGAGCATTGGCGATTGCCTCTTGAATCATGGTGTTTACTCGAGCGGTCGTCAACTTTGGAGGCATGGTGAAGTCTTAGTTACACCTCTTTGAAATAAAAGGGAAATAGAAAACAAGGTAAGTATACATATCAAGATTAAGAAGGATTTCTCTTTCAGGACATAATATAAGTACAACAACACACCACCAAGGTTACTAATATTCATCAATCACATCACAAAAGAGTAAATTTAAGACTTATCATAGATTATGAAAGGTAAACATGGATTGCATTGATAGATCAACCAAAATCTGTGACAAGTAATGCCACTACAACCATACACCAACAAACTTAAAGTTATCAAGTTTTCATCACAATGCCATCATACGGGAGTCTAAATAAGTTCGATTACAACGATCAAAAGATAAAAATGAAATACGAGTAACTAGCCACGTGGTGATCCACATGACTTCTTGGACGGTGGTTCTTCCTCGTCGTCCTCTGGCTCTTCCACACTATCTTCTTCCTCATCCATCTTTCTCTTCCCTTTATCGTTTGGCTCACATTCTGCCACCCTCTTCCTTCCAGAAGTAGACCCAAACTCCGGTGCTACCTGATTCCCAAAAGCAACACACTCATCCCTGGTGGGCGGTTGAATCATGAAATCATTGGCCTCCAGCTCAGAGTTATCCACGAATCTCCAGTATTGCGGTAGGGATGATCTTACACGGTGCTCCCAACTCTGCATCCTGACTAACCTAGCCTGGTCTTCCTTAACCCGCTCTTGACTTGCACTCAAATTTGCTATCATGGATCTCAAACTATCAATATCATTCTTAGTCGATGCTTCATTGTACTCAGCCCTTGCGGTCCTTGTCAATAACTTTTGATATGCTCTTTCGTTCTCGTCAAACCTCTTAATCACTCTTGCCTCCACCATGTAACCTTCGTACATTAGCCTATCAATCCTTCTCAAAGGGTTTTCAGATTCCATATAGTTCCTTGGCCTTGGAAAGTAAACCTTTGCAATATTTTCGTGAAGAGAACACGAGCTAGCTGCAGCACTGGACTCCGCACAAAACTCACCACTTACCCGAGCAAACCCCGACACAGTCCTCAGATGATCCTTATAAGTAGTCATCGGGGGATGAATAGGTTGCTGATCGTAACGGCCTGTTGGAGGCACTTCGTATCCTTTTGGTGAGTTGAGGGACTGAACCAAATCGGGCTCAGTTTGACCGACGGCATCTGCTGGAATTCCGTCATCCACCGGATCCTCCTCCTCAGAATCCTCTTCGCCATCGTCACTAACACTGAAGTTTTCTACATCACTTTCATCACTATCGTTTGCCGGCTCTATTTCCTCTTCTTCGTCTATCCATCCATTGTGGTCATTCGGCGGGTTTGGAGGAAACGGTCCCTCTTCGTATCCTACGACAAATTCGTCTCCATTATCGTTAGGTGGTACCTCGGCCATCTCTACAATCACAGGAAATTTTGGAGGGTATGTAAGGTCATCATTCAATATTTATAATTATATTCATGCAAATGCAATGCAAAGGTGGTACACATGCCCAAAACGTGATAATATGATGTTCATGCATATGCAATACAAGAATTACGGTATCGAGTACTCCACATACAATTTAAACATTTACATATAGTAGTTTAGTATTTACGTAATAAATACCCATACATTCATTTCAATTTAAAAGGGACACATCTATTTCCATCAATTCTAAAAGTAAACCTTACCGGAGCCATGCAGGATAGTTGTGTGCTTGGACAATTTCTTACGACATCAAAAGTTATAGTTTAGGTTTTTTTTTCAAAATGACCTAGTTCTCTATAACTCATGGCTATGATTACCAATCTCTAACACCCCCAAATCGTATGCGCAGCGGAACTACAACATTTGGGTGCTAGGCAGTTATCATTACACACAAGCTATTTCGAACGACTCAAAGAGACGTAGAAATTTAAACATAAATTAAACATTGTTAAACATCATTGTCTACTGCTTCCCAAACCCCATAGAAAATACAAAACAGAGTTGCGTTTAGGTCCCCACTGAATCTCAACCCAAAAGTACATTACTTGTTTCACATGACATAATATAAAAGTTTTAAGTTATAAAAAGGGAGGAACGACAAAGTGGACCGCCAAGCCACAACAACTTCCATCCGCGCATGCTCCTTGCTACCATATCATCGATTACCTGAAACACATGCTTAAAGGGGTCAACAAATAATGTTGAGCAAAATTTATAGGTTTTACAATCTCATTTTTGAACATAAGTATATAAAATCAATAACGATCATTTATAGAATTGTCGATCAAACAATCTATCATTCAAGGTTATTATCGTTAGCAATAGCTAATAGTTGTGTTTAAGCTCATGACACTAATCCGTTAACTCAATCACCCGCGTACATTTATCGGCATGATTAAGATGAAACCAGTGACCCTTCTAAAGGCATTAGTTGCAATTATACATTATTTCTTATCACAAGTTATCCGTCCGCAGAGGGTACTCAACGTACTAGCTCTCGTCTCGGATAGGGTCGTCAACCCCATAGTACTATCATTTGTATAATATCCCTTCGTTTATTGCTAATATCCCTTCGTTTATGTGCTAATATCGTAATTATTCGTGGTTTTAGTTCTAATATCCCTTCGTTTATGGCATAATAAATAGCAAATGTGTACTTTTAGTGAATATATAGTTTAAAATGTGTTATTTATTATTGTAGGTACGTATATAAAGAAAAAGAGCAAAAACGAAGCCAAAGAGCCAAAAACGAGCAAGGAATGGAAAGAGCACGGGAAATCGAGTTTGACGGTGCATTCGTGTTTTATTGGGCAGGCTCGACACCATTTAAATGGGTCGAACCGACCCATTAATGCACTATTGCAGCCCAAAATACCCAGCCCTTACGCTGCTGGCCCAAAACACACAGCCACACAAGCAAAAAGTCTCCGAACCAAATTGGCGCAGGCCCAGAAAAGAAATGAAGAAGGTTCGGCCCAACAAGCAAGCAGGCCCAAATGTGGAAATAGAGAGATCTGTGGGGAGATGGATAGCTTTATACATACACATTTTTCTTTTGTAATGGGGAGATTTTTATATTTTTTAAAAGCTGCGTAGATTAGGAGTAGGGTAAATAAAAGATACAAACAATCTTATCTTCATTTTTACGTTTGGGCGTTTTGTTTTTAGCCGCAGATAACAAATCCAATTTTATATTTTTTTCCTGCGTATTTTTTCTTTGACAAGTATATTAGGAAAGGGAATATATGCAGCATGTTATAGATAAATAGCATATCAAAGCATTCCATTTTATCTTTTCTGCTCCATTTTTTCCTCCGTTCTCTTTTCTTTTGAGGTACGTAGATTAGTCTAGTTTATGTTTATAGTAGGAATTATTAATTTTACATCCGCTTGTTATTCATACTACGTTTTCCTTTGTTTCGATTTACTGATATTAGTTCAAAGTGATTCGGTTATATATGATGGTTATGATTGTGAATCGGTTTTAGATATAAAGATGTTTATGTTTTGGTAGATGTCGATTAATGTTGGTTATTACATTCGGTTAAAAGTTTGTTGTTTGATATTGATAAAGATGGACGTGATTCGATTTAGTTTTGTAGAGTTTGAAATAGGTTCGTGAAGTGAGGTTTGAATTTAGTCATTTGTAGCTTGTTTTTAGCTAATGAATAAATGATGAAGACGGCATTTGATGTTGGGTTCGGTGATTTTATGATTGACTTGATGATGATGATGAATGTTTTACTACTGCCTAAGTTGCAAAGTTTAGTGTAGCATATCTTTTTTTTAGTTTTTTTTAAAACAGCTCTAAAGTCATGTTTAGTAAAACATTTTCAATAATCTTTTATTTCAAACTTGTTTTTATCTAAAAGAAAAAGATATAAAAAGTAAAAAAATGTTTTAAATAGCTTTTAAACAAAATCAGTTAGCTCATTAAGATAAAATGTTTTCTAATAAATTCAAAATGTTGTTTAGCTTTATTGTCGTTAACGTTTTATGTTTTATGTTATCTCGGCGTCTCCGGTTCGTCATACAGGTTCGTTTCTTTTATCTTAGTTTCATTAGATTAAGTATGATTCGTATTGTTGCCTTATTATTGTTAAACTTTAATGTGGAGATTATAGTAGTTTTGATTATGCTCGTTTAGTTTACCATCGTTTTTGCCCTTAGAATTATTTTAGGTACCTTTAGCTTAATATTCGTAGATAATTGTCGCTCTTATATCGTTTTATATTTTTAGTCTTTTCAAATTAGTAGATTTAAATATAAAAATCAAAAACCTTTTATTCGAGCATTAAACTTGAGACATAAACGCATTTTTCCATTCACACTTCACCAGGAACTACGATAACCTTCGGGTGTACGAAAACGACTCAATCAAATGGCGCCGCTGCCGGCTCTGTGTGTAGCGATATTGGCGTTGTGTTTTTAGTTGGTAACTTGAAGATCCTTTCGCTTTGAAAGTTTATTTTTTTATTTGTATATATATATTATAAAAAAATCCAAAAAACATATAAAATCAATAAAATTAAAAAAAAAATATAATTTCTTATTTTATCTTATTTTCTTTATTACTATATATATATATAAAAAGTTTTAAAAAATATTTCTCTATATCCTCTATTGTGTTTAATTCTTTTTCTCGACCCCTCTTATTTTTAATTCTTCATGGATTCATATTGTATAGGGTGTGGGTCGTCTGGTAGTCAATCATGTCATTGGTGTTCATGCGAGCGGTGCGGTATGGATATCCCTAATTATGAATTTGGACATTGTTCATTTTGCAATTCGATCAATTCATACTTCACCTCTAATGACACTATCTCACCATCTTCCATATATGACGATCTGTATCCACAAAATGCACCAGGTTTTTCTCAATACCCGTGTTGCAACAATTGTGGGGGCCTCATGACACTTTTTCTTGTCAACCGATGAGTTATTATGAGCCTGATCCGTGCTATAATTCCGGTTTTCATAATTTTGAGCCCCCACAATACACCCTCGATCATCAACCTTCTTTGAATCCTAATGACGTAACACGAGCACTTGTTTTGAAACTTCATGACGGTGTTATTCGGCTAAAAGAAACATGGGAGGAGGAAAAGCGACAGCGACAAGAGCATGTATCTAATCTTAGTGCTTATACCTCTACGCCTCGTGTGATTCCTTATTGTTATGATGATGAAGAGCATAATATTTACGATCTAAATCCATCATATGAGACTACCACTCCTATTCTCGACTCTTCACTATGGAGACCGATGCCTCTCTCATCATGGGGGTGAGGGTCTTATCACTATTCCTTGTGATAAGATTCTTATTCCAATCCAAAGTGAGCCTGCGGTTGCTTCCGATAGTGATAGTGAGTGTGAATCTCTTCTTAGTGATGATTCATTACCCCCACCGACATCATGGGAGATGATTCTTTGGCTTTCTCTAATCCTCTTTTTGATCTCGATGATGATTTTACTTCAAGTGATGATGAGTCACTATCCGATGAAGACGTTCTGAAGGAAAATTTCAAGATTTTTTCGAACCCTTTATTTGATTTTGATGACGCCTACATCTCTAGTGAGGTGAATCCTCTCTTTGAAGAGGGGAATGAGGACATTGATAGCTCCGACTCTATTGCTATTGATGAGCATTCTTTGTTAGCTATGCCACCTCCCATCGTAGAGGAGGTGGTGAGATTTGACCCTACCTTCCGTTTGATTCGGTCTGGAGAGGTGACGCGGGTGGTCGATATTTCTTCTTATATTTCTCATATTATGTTGCCACCCCGTCCTACCACGTGCATGCCCAAGCGGGTGATGTATCGCTTTTACTATCCTCATTTCATACCGAGAAATGAGGATGAGTGTTTTGATCCTGGAGGAGACGTTGATGTTGCTATTACTTATGATGTTTTACCAGTTACCTCGTCGACTCTTTCTTTGAGTTTCTATCAACTGTCCTCGGGTGACACTTTGATATCTTGTTCTCCCACCCTCCCGCCCTTGGCGAAGACGAGTATTCTTAAGGATCGCCTTTATACCTATTTCTCGTATGTTATAAGAATCCTTCTTCTTTTCTTCACTTATACTGTGGATTCTTCTTCTTTATTCTCATCCGGTAATGAGGATAAGATTTTTGACCCTAGCATATCTGTTTTGAGCTAGTGGTGATTCTCTTGCTCCCCCATGGACCATTTAATTCGGGGTCGAGTCAGGCTCGTGACTCGGTTAACAAAAACAAGCGCTTCTCGGGAGGCAACCCGATGATCTATCTTTTTTTTATATCTTTTTCTAACATAAGTGTAGGGGCGTGCTTCTCTCCATGTGTGCTTGTTGGTATTTTTTTTTGTGTACAGGGTTCCCTTGGATCGAGAAGACTTTCAGAGGGTTGATATTGCTGTTTTCCATCATCTTCTTCATTTAGTCTCCGATCGATCTTCATGTCTATATCAGGGGAGTACTCAATTCTCATCTTTATCCATGCATATCTGATTTTGTTCTCCATCTTACACTTGGAATTCTAGCATTAGCCTTTTGTGTTCTTAAGTGTAGGGGTAGCACCTTATCACTTTTGAACATTGAGGCCAATGTTCGGTTCTAAGTGTAGGGGGGTTTATATCATATTGATCATATTCATGCCTACTTGTTTGCCCTCTTGCATCCTATTTTGATCAAATGTCTGTTTATTTTATTAAAAATAATAAAACGTTTTTGACTGTGCGTGATTGACTTGTCCCGTGGGCTATAACAAAGGGGATCCTGACTTTGCCTGAGTGTTGATCTGGCTGCTCCCTTAACTTTTAGACTAAGCTTCTAGGAATTGTGCAAATACAAATGCTAAACGTGGAGTAGTTGTTTCTCTTTAGAGCTTATATGAATAACCTGTGGCTTTTCCTCCTAGATTGTAACTAGACTTAATAAGTGTGTTTTTTTCAAGCCTTTGAACGTTAAAAATTGTGTTGCTATGCAAAAAATAATTTCTTATGCAATTTTGATATAGAGTCCTAGTTCAACTTTTTATTTAAATTTGAGTGAAAGCATACTTTCTTAAATTTGAAATAATGTTGCGTGAATAAATATGTTGAAAAAAAAGAGAAAAAAAATGAAAAAAAAGAGAAAAAAAATATATTTGAAAAAAAAAGAATAGAAAAAAAAGGATAAGAAAAAAAATATGAATAAGAGTTTTATGTTTTTGTTGCTTTAATTATAATTGTGAGAAACTTGCTTTTTCTCAAATTTAAATCCGAAGTTGAACAAGAATTCGTCAATTTTTTATAAGAGTTTAGACGGTAATTGAGAATGTAGAAGGCAAAGGTCCCGTGAGCTCCCATACTATTCCCAAGGGTGTAAAAACCTAGCCTCCTAAGCTTTGCTAAACGACAAGCTGAGAAGAAAGTCGTTACATGGAGTGATCTCTCCTTTGAATCTTTATTCTTTAGTTACCGTCGTTGTTTTTCATCTAAGTGTCTTTTATTAGCTTAGCGGTGATTTCAAGATCTTTGATTTCAAAATCCCGCCGATCCCGGTACTATTCTCCGAGGGGTGTCAAAATCTCGGGCACTTAACCGATGAGGTTGGGACGTCCCGAGAAGAAAGCCGCTACATGGGAAAGGCCATTTTTAAATCTTAAATCTCGTCATTTTCGGTGAGTCTAATACCCCACTTAGATGATTAGCAACCATAACAAATGTCGATTTGAATGATCAAAACTTTGAAAATGAACACTCTTGCCTAGTCTTTTATAATTATGGGAGTGAAAAGTTATATTTACATGGGTTACTAGTATAAGTAGTGTTAGCATTTTGCCAAAACGTTTGTACAAGGAATTTTAGCTTAGTTGGGAGTAATAAAAAGAGGATGACGATATTTATTCCCTGGAGACACCCAGTTTGCATGTTTTCCGTTCTATGATCCTTATACCTTGAATAAAAAGTCGAGCATGGCGGGTCATAGCAATTTCGAATAAAGTAGTTTTAAATTATTTTTGGATTTAACGTTTGTGATAATAGTTGCTTGGGGGCAAGCAACGTTTTAAGTGTAGGGGTGTGTTGACACGTAATTATTCGTAGTTTTAGTGCTAATATCCCTTCGTTTATGGCATAATAAATAGCAAAAGTGTACTTTTAGTGCATATATAGTTTAAAATGTGTTATTTATTATTGTAGGTACGGATATGAAGAAAAAGAGCAAAAACGAAGTCAAAGAGCCAAAAATGAGCAAGGAATGGAAAGAGCACGGGAAATCGAGTTTGGCGGTGCATTCGTGTTTTATTGGGCCGACCCGACACCATTTAAATGGGTTGAACCGACCCATAAATACACTATTGCAGCCCAGAATACTCAGCCCTTAAGCTACTGGCCCAAAACACACAGCCACACAAGCACAACGTCTGCCGGCCCAAATTGGCGCATGCCTAGAAAATAAATGAAGAAGGTTCGGCCCAGCAAGCTAGCAGGCCCAAATGTGGAAATAGAGAGATCTGTGGGGAGATGGATAGCTTTATACATACGCATTTTTCTTTTGTAATGGGGAGATTTTTATATTTTTTAAAAGTTGCGTAGATTAGGAGTAGGGTAAATAAAAAAATACAAACAATCTTATCTTCATTTTTACTTTTGGGCGTTTTGTTTTTAGCCGCAGATAACAAATCCAATTCTATATTATTTTCTTGCGTATTTTTTCTTTGACAAGTAGATTAGGAAGGGGAATATATGCAACATGTTATAGATAAATAGCATATCAAAGCATTCCATTTTATCTTTTCTGCTCCATTTTTTCCTCCGTTCTCTTTTCTTTTGAGGTACGTAGATTAGTCTAGTTTATGTTTATAGTAGGAATTATTAATTTTACATCCGCTTGTTATTCATACTACGTTTTCCTTTGTTTCGATTTACTGATATTAGTTCAAAGTGATTCGGTTATATATGATGGTTATGATTGTGAATCGGTTTTAGATATAAAGATGTTTATGTTTTGGTAGATGTCGATTAATGTTGGTTATTACATTCGGTTAAAAGTTTGTTGTTTGATAATGATAAAGATGGACGTGATTCGATTTAGTTTTGTAGAGTTTGAAATAGGTTCGTGAAGTGAGGTTTGAATTTAGTCATTTGTAGCTTGTTTTTAGCTAATGAAAAAATGATGAAGACGGCATTTGATGTTGGGTTCGGTGATTTTATGATTGACTTGATGATGATGATGATTGTTTTACTACTGCCTAAGTTGCAAAGTTTAGTGCAGCATATCTTTTCTTTAGTTTATTTTTAAAACAGCTCTAAAGTCATGTTTAGGAAAGCATTTTCAATAATCTTTTATTTCAAACTTGTTTATCTAAAAGAAAAAGATATAAAAAGTAAAAAAAATGTTTTAAATAGCTTTTAAACAAAATCAGTTAGCTCATTAAGATAAAATGTTTTTCTATTAAATTTAAAATTTCGTTTAGCTTTATTGTCGTTAACGTTTTATGTTTTATGTTATCTCGGCGTCTCCGGTTCGTCATACAGGTTCGTTTCTTTTATCTTAGTTTCATTAGATTAAGTATGATTCGTATTGTTACCTTATTATTGTTAAACTTTAATGTCGAGATTATAGTAGTTTTGATTATGCTCGTTTAGTTTACCATCGTTTTTGCCCTTAGAATTATTTTAGGTACCTTTAGCTTAATATTCATAGACAATTGTCGCTCTTATATCGTTTTATATTTTTAGTCTTTTCAAATTAGTAGATTTAAATATAAAATTCAAAAACCTTTTATTCGAGCATTAAACTTGAGACATAAACGCATATTTCCATTCACACTTCGCCAGGAACTACGATAACCTTCGGGTGTACGAAAACGACTCAATCAGTCGTCAACCCCATAGTATTATCAATTGTATAAGAAGCTATTTCCAATCCACACGAGGATTAAACAATAGTTAATAGTTCATAAATATAGGGTCTTTTTCAACTACATACTCAACACAATTCAGGCAACTTTCGGGTCCAACAATCATTCATGACTTATGTTTGTTTTATTTAAAATAGCATGCATCCTCCTCGCGGATAAAACCATTTAAAGGTATTATAAAGCGAGGCTATAAACTCACCTTGTGTAGTAGTAGTGGTTCTAGCGAAGACGTAACGAAAATATCATCGACGATGTGGTTGCCCCGGAAAATCTAACACGTGACCTAAAAATCAAAATACGAAAACCGAATCAGTACTCCGTTTACATTATTGTACTTGTCAAACCCGCATGCTTTTACCATGAATAGTACCCTTAAGATCATACGTATATGATTAGAACTTTCCTTTTTATAGCACGTTTACGTTTCACATACAAGAATTATTAGTATTATGGTCTCGGTTTGGTGATGATGTTGTCACGGCAGCAACAAGGGGAAGAAACCCCGACCTGGGTCGGGGTATGGTGGTGTTTCGGGTCCGGTTCATGGTTTTAGTCACGGGCCCGGTTCATGAATCATTTTTTTTAGGTTTATGATTTTTACTAGTTATGTTTTATACTTAAACTAAATTAATAAAAACATGACATGATTAATTTAATGTACATGACTTAGGTTATAATTTAATTAGTAATTCATGACTTTTAACCTAAGTATTTATATACAATTAGACTTTATAATTAATTAATTATTTAAAACCATGACTATAATTAATTAATTAACATGACTTAGGTTATATTACTAATAGTTAATAATACATGTTTTAACCTAAGTATTTACCTTTATTTAATTAAAATCATGTTATATTTAATTAAATAATTTTAACCTATAGTTTATGTAATTTACATGTAATAATTAATAAACTATACTGTATAATCCCATGACTTAGAATAATAATCAGAAAACACTTAAGCTTAGATAATTAGCTTATTTAACCAGCTTATATCTATTTATGGAAACTTTTTATTTTTAGAAACTTATTTAGTTAAGGCAGCTAATCTATTTATGGAAACTTTCTATTTTTAGAAACGTATCTATTTTAAGCAGTAATTCTATTTTTGGAAACTTTCTATTTTTAGAAACTTTCTATTTTTTTTGGAAACTTTCTATTTTTGGTAACTTTCTATTTTAGGAAACCTGCTATTTTTAGAAAGTTACTTATTATTACACAACAAGTATAATAATACATGAAATGCAAGTAATACTTAATCAGAATAGACAGAATACACAGTATAAAGCTTAAAACAGTAAAACATGACATGAACATATAAAACAAGCTAAGATATGATATAAAACCAGTTACGTATTAAGTAATCAGATACTTATACACGTATGTATTTATGTAACATTAGTGATACCGAAGTAGGACTCTCTTCCGTTCGTCTTCTTCGTTCACTGGACATAAGGTACGGATTCCCGTCCTTTCAGTATGGATATTCTTTCCTTATTAAGATTCCCCGTATGCAGCCAATTGTTTTTCCATAGTATAAGTTTATATGTTTGATTGCTTATGTTTAATTTAGAATACCTGAAGCCATATACATGCATGACCAGTTTCACCTAGTTATGGAGGTACCATAACCATAACACTAGAGGCACTGGTGTTATGACTTCCCCACGGCGGAGTGATTGCTCGTGGCGTCCCTTCAGCTTTTGGCCATATTATTATATTTATCATGTGGGGCGTATGGGTGCATCTTAGTTACATGTTTTCAGCAGATTACTCAGTGTGAATGTGGTGTGTGCCTTGCATCCTTCACAAGGAGCTGATCCCTCCTACCCAAAACCAATATATTAAATTAGAGGCAGCCCCTCTAATTTGCATGACGAGGTCACCCCTCCAAGTATTCATGCACGGTGATTTTCATGACCTATATTGGCTAATGGTAAAATATGTTAAACAGTTTTTATAAGATAAACATAAGGCTTTTCAAACTATAAAACCAGTTTTACTAAGATATAACCAGGTTATTCATGACTTAATTTCTTCCGCTGTTTCATGCTTATATGCTTATATTATTCATGCTTTACTTGTATATCCGTGCACTGAGCTTTATGCTCAGTCGTTACTTTCCTTTCCATGTCCCAAAACGGCAGGTACCTAAAGTTAGACTGGAGCATTTGGAGGACACGCATAGGATGGGAGCTACCTTAGACTTCTTCTCCTCATGCCTTCATATATTTATGCTTGTTTAAGTCTTCCTTTTGTTCATTTACTTTATTTATGTTTTGGGCTTGTGTTTGGGAACTGATGTTTGATTCCGATTTTCCCTATGGTCATGTATGTTTTACTACATATTACCTTGCATTCTTTGATGACACGCCATAATTACGCGTAACGGTCCACTTATCAAAGTTGGGTGTTACAATTATGGTATCAGAGCCAAGGCTTCGACCTGTAGGCTCTAAAACTCGACTGTGACTAGTGGGTAGTCACCAGGAGCTTCCTAAGCCAACGTTTGTTATTCCATGTATTGATGTTTTCAGCGCATTGTTGTTTTAACCATTATGTTTTCAGCACCTTGAGGTCTTAACCTTGATGTTTTCATCGATATTGTTTTACTAATATGGATGGACAACCGTCATTCATATTTAGTTATGTGTCATGGTTTCATACATGACGTTCCTCGTGAACTGTGACTATGTGGACTGAACCTCAGTAGTTCATAATTATTCACATAAATTTTTTCTGATAAGTTTTGACAGATGAGTTTCATTTATTTATGTTTCATGTATCATTGTTGCAGGGATTATGACTAAGTAATGGTTGGTACAGGACTGGCCCTATTTAGTCGCATGTGCTTTCATCGAAACTTTTAACTTTGGGACCGACCCATATGCGTCCCCTCACCATGTCTTTTGTTTTGGGACCAACCCATAGGCGTCCCCTCGCACAAATAAAGGTTTTTATAAACTACATCATGCATTCATGCACTGTTTTTCATGCATAAAATTTTTCTCATGATTTATTGGCATAAATTGTTTTCATGTCCCCTTATAACTTACTATGTTTTTATGTCAAGTATGTTTTCATATTGTCATGGTTAACATCAGTTTCATGCTGATTATATTATACACTCCTTCATGTTGGGTTGTTCCATGTTTCTTCATGATGACTTCGTCTTCACGTGACTATGTCTTACGTCTCTTTTGTTGTTTTTGCTTTCATGCAAGACACTGTTGGAATTAATGTAAATTCTGCTTTCAAGATTGTCATGGTTGGTTCTCATTAATCATGCTTTCAGGAAAATCATCGTTGAAATTCGTTTAACCAAACGTTAGCGTTTCTCTATGCAACCAGAATGAGGTATATACTGGCATTGCCAGGTTACCATGATGGTCTTTGTAACCGTTTAACCGATTATTTTTCCTTTAAAAACCATGACAAATGATCGACCCCATACCGATCATTTCATGTGCATTCCGGGTGTACTCCATGTACCGTATTCCATGTGTATTTCACGTACCTTAATCCATGTGTATTTCACTTGCAATACTTCACGAATATTCGCTAGTCGATTCTAAATCATCTCAGGCGTATGTTCACCTGGTGATATTCTACTAGATTGCCAATGTCGCCCATAACTTGGAGATGTTGCTAAAGGTTGATGCTGCTGATGTTGGAGACGCTACGAGATGCGGATGCTGTTCACAACCTGGAGATCCTACAAGACGAAGAGAAAGGCGTCAGAGCAAAGCAATTGGACGAGAAGATGCTTCACCATCAGACGATTTTCATCAATCATTGTCTCTATTTCTTAGTTACATGCCACACGTCATTCAGTTGTCGTTTCAGTCATATGAGTGCAAACCGGTACCAGTCGGCCACTCAGCTGAATAGTTACATGAATCACAGTCATGAGAATGACCGTCATGGAACTGACAAACAAGACGATAGTAACAACTACTATGACAACAACTATCCTAGCAATCGCAACCAAAGCTCTGGCCACAGACGTGATCAGAAATACAAAGGATCAGTAGTCCAACCAATCCACCAATTTTGGCATAATAACCTAATATTGTAGTTCTATTGTTTCACATCTCGAGACACATGTCAAGACATCAGTCAAGACACATGTCTCACGTATACTTTCTGAAGACACATGTCAAGACACCAGTCAAGACATATGTCATGCATATATTTCCAAGACACGAGTCAAGACACATGACTCACGTCCAATTATGGAACATTTCTAAGAAATTCAGGGTACCCTCCCAGGGTATATCCATTTTGTTGTGCCATGTATTAATCAGGCCACAAGAATTTCAGTACCATTACCGGCGCATCAGTAAGAACTGTCACGTTGTCGACGACACTTTCATTTCTTCCACCATATTTCATATATTCATGACAATGAAGGACGTCATTCGTATTCCCCAAGTATATGAAGGTTTTCCTTCATCCTAATGATAAGATTCAAGCTGCGAACGCATTACCTCGGACAGATGCGGGTTAAATTTTATCCTAATTATGGACTACGAACAGCACACCATGCTACGATTCATGATTATATACAGTGATGTTCAGGCTCCTGAATACATTCAGCATGGTTTTCCATCAGGAAAATCTGTATAAATTATCTATGCTTTACAAGCACGTGCTTGGTTAGCCATGACTGCTAAAATTTTTAGCTGTTAGTTAAGACATGACCACCAAAGTTCCTTTTACGCATAACCAGACGAGTATTCCAAAATCTTCCCATGCATTCCAGAAGAACCTTCAGCGAGAAGGACGGTAGCATGAGATTATGTGTCGACTACCGTCGATTTTAAACAAATCACCATTTATAACCGTTACTCTCCTCCATGTATTGACAAGATCGGATTCATTTAGGGTGTAAGCACTTTCCAAGATCGGATTCATGATCATGCTGTCAACAGTGACGAGTGAAAGAGCAGGACATGTCCATGACTGCTATTCGTTCACGACTCGGTCATGTTAGACTCATGATTTTGTTTTAGAATAAATGCTCCAACAGCATTATGGGCTTAGTAATTTGAGTTTCCATGAACTCATAATCAAATTCATCAGTGTTTTCATCTATGACAACCTAACCTTCTCTAAAGTCTAGAGAAGAGCAGGGAAACCATATTTGCACTATGTTGCAAACTTTACGACATGAGAAATTTCACCCTGAAAATTTCAATAAATTAATTCTGGTTGATTACAGTGATACGCTGAATCACATGGATTCTCCCAGTTAATATTACCATGACTCAGCTTGTGCATAAAGGTGAGAACCCTACACTACATTAGGCGTTCCAAGAAAATCCTATGCTAAGAAAAGTCTAATTTCGGAGACTCGGAGTTTCACAAACTTCTATGTATCAAGTTTCTACGAAGCAAGATACGATTACGTTAATATCTAGGTACCTGACATACCAACAGGTTAAGATAGAACACCAACAAACTAGGATGTTTATCCACCATCAGAAATTGTAATCAGAAATGGGACAAGATCTCCATGGATTTTGGTTACCAGATTACAGCAAACTCAGAAGAAGCATGATGCTATATGGGTTATTGTCAACAGTTTGACTAAGTCTGCAGAATCCTTACATCCACAAGGATTTCAGAACCAACAAATTGATCGGACATGTTTCAACCAAGGCTCACCCGATCACTTGGTAATCCGCCAGCTATCGGGTTAGACAAGGGTTCACATTTTGTGCTCCTTATTTACGTCCATGTCCTTGTTCTAATTTCACGACTTGCTTTCACGCTCACGTTCATGAAACTATTCACGTTCATGATCGTACCTTCGCGTACGATTTTATGTTCATCTTCGTTTTGGGAAGTTTTTGCAATAACTTGAGAGACCAGACTCAAGTCTAGTATAACTCTCTGTCCTCAGAAAGACGTTTCATGTCACATTCCATGTCTCAACCGATAGCATTTGGCGATACCGCCGCCGTATTCCATGTTCACGATATGTTTCACATGTCATGTTCATTCCACGTTCCTCATATGACGTTCACGATATGTTACACGTATCATGGATCATGATATGTTGCTCATACCACACTCACCATATCTCTACGTATCACGTTCAAAATTTTTCACGTATCACGTTAAAAAATTTTCACGTACTACGTTCCTTTATGTCTCGCGCATCGTTGCTAATTATTAGTTAACTTAGATTTTTTTGCACCATAACGTTTCAGTTACCCTTGCACGTTAATTCTTTTCCCTCGATCGAATTCAGGGGATCTATCTTACGTAGATGACAATGAACTTTTAGATTTTTCAAGTCAAGGTCAGGAGGACCAAGATTTAACATTGTGTCAAGATCTTGAGAAGAAATCGTTCCAAGCGGGAGGCCACTTGGAAACGGACAAGTTCATCCGGACTTCTTATCCGTTTTTCTCTTATCAATTAGATATGTCCTTTCAGTCACGTCACGTTCCATGTCCTTTCAAGATATTTCACGTTCCACGTTCCTTCTACCATGTCACCTGCACGTTCATTTATCTTATATACCCTCTCAGTTTTATTCGGGTATGTTTCTCTTTCACTTTACGATATCTATAATTCGGGGACGAATTATTCTTTTTAGGGGGAAGAGTTGTAAAACCCGCATGCTTTTACCATGAATAGTACCCTTAAGATCGTACGTATATGATTAGAACGTTCCTTTTTATAGCACGTTTACGTTTCACGTACAAGAATTATTAGTATTACGTACGTGTTATAACACGATAAGTATTTACTACGTATGAACACACGATAATTATTCCAACAATAATTATAATCACGAGCATACGAACATGAAATCAGGAACGCATAATTATTCCAATAATAATTATAATCACGAGCATATGAACATAAAATCATGAACGTAAATTAATCACGAACTAATATTACGTGTGTATATATATTTATTACGAACACGAATAAATATATTAAGTCACGATCGATAACTAATTAAAACACGTAAAACACGAACACGAGAACACACTTATTAATTAGACACGGAAAATGTTCGGGTTACCCCATGTGGGCCCCATACCCGCGAAATTAGGGACAAGAAAAGGGCCTAGCCCATTATTTTTACTAAACATGGAAAAAGAGGAAAAACATGTTTCATATTTTCAAAATCTAGAAAATAATTAAAACCCTAAAACTTTTCCTCCTCTTTCTTTTGTCCTCTTTGGCCGCCACTTTCAAGAACACCACATGGGTGATTCGGTTTGATTTTGATCTTGGAATTATTACAAGGATCGTTGTGTGTTCGTTCTTATTCGATTCACGTGATCAGTATAACCTTTAACCTTTTCTTTTATGTTTTGATTTAATGAATCACATAAAATTATGAATATTTTTTATTACTAATTAAAAACAATATATAAACATGTTGTTTTGATCATGGGGTTTAATTAATGTGATGATTTAGGGGTGTTTGTTGTTGGCCGCCGCCTAAACCGAGCCTAAGGGGGTCTCGGCTTGGCTTAAACTCACACCACCGAGACCTTAAGGTCTCGGTTTGGTGATGATGTTGTCACGGCATCATCAAGGGGAAGAAACCCCGACTGGGTCGGGGTATGGTGGTGTTTCGGGTCCGGTTCATGGTTTTAGTCACGGGCCCGGTTCATGAATCATTTTTTTTAGGTTTATGATTTTTACTAGTTATGTTTTAGACTTAAATTAAATTAATAAAAACATGACATGATTAATTTAATGTACATGACTTAGATTATAATTTAATTAGTAACTCATGAGTTTTAACCTAAGTATTTATATATAATTAGACTTTATAATTAATTAATTATTTAAAACTATGAATATAATTAATTAATTAACATGACTTAGGTTATATTATTAATAGTTAATAATACATGTTTTAACCTAAGTATTTACCTTTATTTATTTAAAATCGTGTTATATTTAATTAAATACTTTTAACCTATAGTTTATGTAATTTACATTTAATAATTAATAAACTATACTTTATAATCCCATGACTTAGAATAATAATCAGAAAACATTTAAGCTTATATAATTAGCTTATTTAACCAGCTTATATCTATTTATGGAAACTTTCTATTTTTAGAAACTTATTTAATTAAGGAAGCTAATCTATTTATACAAGCTTTCTGTTTTAAAAACGTATCTATTTTAAGCAGTAATTCTATTTTTGGAAACTTTCTATTTTTGGAAACTTTCTATTTTTGGAAACTTTCTATTTTTTGGAAACTTTCTATTTTTGGTAACTTTCTATTTTAGGAAACCTGCTATTTTTAGAAAGTTACTTATTATTACACAACAAGTATAATAATACATGAAATGCAAGTAATACTTAATCAAAATAGACAAAATATAAGATAAACACAGTATAAAGCTTAAAACAATAAAACATGACATGAACATATAAAACAAGCTAAGACATGATATAAAACCAGTTACGTATTCAGTAATCAGATACTTATACACGTATGTATTTATGTAGCATTAGTGATACCGAAGTAGGACTCTCTTCCGTTCGTCTTCTTCGTTCACTGGACATAAGGTACGGATTCCCGTCCTTTCAGTATGGACATTCTTTCCTTATTAGGATTCCCCGTATGCAGCCAATTGTTTTCCCATAGTATAAGTTTATATGTTTGATTGCTTATGTTTAATTTAGAATACCTGAAGCCATATACATGCATGACCAGTTTTACCTAGTTATGGAGGTACCATGACCATAACACTAGAGGCACTAGTGTTATGACTTCCCCACGGCGGAGTGATTGCTCGTGGCGTCCCTTCAGCTTTTGGCCATATTATTATATTTATCATGTGGGGCGTATGGGTGCATCCTAGTTACATGTTTTCAGCAGATTACTCAGTGTGAATGTGGTGTGTGCCTTGCGTCCTTCACAAGGAGTTGATCCCTCCTACCCAAAACCATTATATTAAATTAGAGGCAGCCCCTCTAATTTGCATGACGAGGTCACCCCTCCAAGTATTCATACACGGTGATTTTCATGACCTATATTGGCTAATGGTAAAATATGTTAAACAGATTCTATAAGATAAACATAAGGCTTTTCAAACTATAAAACCCGATTTACTAAGATATAACCAGGTTATTCGTGACTTAGTTTCTTCCGCTGTTTCATGCTTATATGCTTATATTATTCATGCTTTACTTGTATATCCGTGCACTGAGTGTTATGCTCAGCCGTTACTTTCCTTTCCATGTCCCAAAACGGCAGGTACCTAAATTTAGACTGGAGCATTTAGAGGACACGCATAGGATGGGAGCTACCTTAGACTTCTTCTCCTCATGCCTTCATATATTTATGCTTGTTTTAGTCTTACTTTTGTTCATTTACTTTATTTATGTTTTGGGCTTGTGTTTGGGAACCGATGTTTGATTCCGGTTTTCCCTATGGTCATGTATGTTTTACTACATATTACCTTGCATGCTTTGATGACACGCCATAATTACGCGTAACGGTCCACTTATCAAAGTTGGGTGTTACAGTACTAAACACGCGTATATAAAAACACTTAATACTTATAAAAACTCACGCCAAAACTCATACATGTGATTATTACTAGAATCGTACTATCTATCTATGTAATTAAAAATGTTTCCCATTTTACAATTTTGCCGGTACTTGCCAGAAGTACGGGCTGTTTTCTAACACTTAAGCATCACTATAAATTATGAGAAAATTTGTAAAAATCCCTCACAACCTGTAGAAATCCCATTTTAAATTACGTAGAAAGTTTTCACTTTTAAGACCCATTACTCATTACATTACTAGACGTAAACTTTTCGGACAGATTTTGCACTTTTACAATGTAAGACTTCTTTGACTCATTTAAAATATACCATTAGCTAATTTGACCCCTAAGTCTAAATATAGGCTCAAAAACACAGGTTTAGCACCAAAGAACAACTTTCAACTCCTTATAAAACTCTATCTATGGTCCCCGGTATTTGACCTAAAACCAAACATAATTTTGGATTATGTTGATTCTCATCTCCCGGTACACGAAGTTTCAAAGTAGCATAACTTTTGAATTGTTTGGAGTCGTAAGCTCATTCTTATACCAAATCGAAGCTAAGACAATTCTCTACAACTACATCCTAGCCTTACGACCTATTTTCAAAGTTAAACACACGAAAACATGCTTAAACAATCTGCTTAATTTTTCCTTCCTCAAAATCAACTCAACATTTGTTTCCAATCCATTCTAACATCACCTAGACCTATACTAACTACTTATAATCAATAAGAATCATCCTAATCATCCTATACTACCAAGAAAATCAAATCTTTCTAAAAACCCAATTCCTAAATCACACATGCAATTAGTTTAACCTATCTAAAAACATCAAAAATAGAATCCCCAACACAAACCAACAATACAAAACATCAAACACCATGAACAACCAAACCCCGCCATTTGGCCGTGGGGTGTTGGTGTCCAAAACACCCAAACCAAATTGATTTTGGTTGGTTTTGTGGATGATTAATCATTACCCAAACACCAATTAAACATGCAAATAGTCTAATTACATCAAAACATGTTTTTGAAAAATCTTTGATTCTTAAAAATTTGAGTTAATGCATGTTGAAATGGATTACACTAAAACACTTACAAAGGATAATTAAGAAGTGGTCTAAACTTGGATTGTTAAAAATCAAAAGGGAAAAAATTGTATGGTGGTGGTGGTTTGGAGGCCGACGGCCAAAGAGAGAGAGGAGGAAGGAGAGAAAAAATTTGAAATGATTTTGGATGTGTGTTTTTATTTTCCTTCATTTTGTAAAATTTTGAGGGGTCTCTTTTGCCATCTTTGTTTTCTTTTGGCCTCATTTTTAAACGACAAATTTTAGTAGCGGGAAACGACTTACTAGTTGATTTTGAAAATTTGCGGGAGTCGGGGGTCGCCCCGAACACTCGAAAATAATTTTATAGCAATTTTTTTTTTGGGTAAAGGGGACTATCCCCGGTAAAAGATATATTACGTCAAAAACATTAAAGTACAACGGATGTAGGTGAGGTCCTATCATCTCAGCCCGTTACATGGGCACAACCATGCACACAAAACACTGTGCAACAACTAAATACCCTATCATAAGAGTGACATGCCACTCTTATGACTACTAAACTATATTGGAATAGTACAAGCAGACAAAATATAAGATATGAACCTCTTGCTTCCAACATAGACAATAATTCCAATCCCTCTCTCAGCTGAACCATAGTAAACGAAAACATGTGCCGTTCAATAGAGCAGCATCTTTAAGCATCCTGATATTAACTAAGGCTGCGACGACACCGGTCACTAACAGCTTCAAAGAGGAACTACATCTACAATATTCACAATGTGAATATTATAAGAACCAATACATGATGATAAATACCTCCTTGCCCATTAACAAATATCGTCTAAATATCTCGGCAGAAGACCCATTACCACAGATCCCAGCTAAGCAGCCTCCACCTGCAAGCAAATGACCATTCTCTTTACCACAGATCCCAGCTAAGCAGCCTCCACCTGCAAGCAAATGACCATTCTCTCTAAACCCACAACTCGACATAAGCACAAACCACGACCAAACATACAAGTAGTATGGTTTCGAATCACCCAACCCCAATACAGTACAAGTGACGTGAATAAAACACCTCACGCTCCAGCAATAGCAAAAAACAAGAGCACTAAAACCACGGATAGAACTCTGATCTAGTATGTATAGCTATACCAGAACCTGTGCTTGAGTGACATAATCGAAACCCTAATGCCTTGATGATGATCAGGCACAATCACCATCAGCATAGAGGATACAACAGAACCTGCAGTATAGCAGCCCTTTGTAATGTCCCTTTATAATGTCCCGTCAACAAAAACCATAGGAAATATTCAATCCGATCTAAACCCTAACTAGGGTTTGTGGTTTCGCTAAGATGCCCAAGAAACTAGCAGACTCCAAAAGAAAGAAACAATATGAACCCTTATATGACTGATTCGGAACCCTAGAGCATCAAATCATACAATACAAGGTGGAGCCGCTGTACAAATCACAAAACCATCATCACTACCGATTGATAAGATAGGTAATCGGTGGTATATGGAGATCCCATAAGATAATAAATAAAGCTCTAGCCGCCACCTTCTTAGAATAGAAACACAGCCCTATATTGGTATTGCATACCCAAGAACAATAAGCATCGTTAATAGGTAGAGAGGACGATTTTAGGGTTGGTTTATGGCCGGAAATAATAGAAGAAGATGGCGGCCGGGAATCTCCATAGGAGAGAGAGAGAAAACTAGGGTTTCTGAAGACAAACGCACCCGGGATATAATAAAACGCACCCGGCTCGACTTAACACGAACTAAAAATAAAATTCTCGAAAAATTCTAATATCGACAAAGCGACAATAAAACATAAAAATTGGGCATCCTTCGGGATCATAGTCGTCGTCGGCTTTCTTAAATCGTCAATCGTCAAGATTACGACCTTAAACGTTGGTTTCAACTTAAACCGTCAAATATATAATAAACGAAATTTCTTAAAAATTTCAAAAATATTCGTAATTTAGGGTAAAATAAATGACCACGTTTTCTGTCCATGAACACTCAACCTTTTAGACCCTTACCTTTGACCCCTCCCATGTTGGCTGTCATTGAAGCATCCCAAAATCCTCAACCACTGCCTAAACCCGAAGCAAAACAACAACCACCTTTACCCCACCATATTGAACAAATGACCATTGACCCCCAGCCATCAGCCACGGACACTCGCGTTTCAGCCGCTGACACACCCATTTCACCCGTTGTCACCTCACCACCCCAAACACATGTTCACCAATCCACCTCATCATCTGAACCCTTTGATTTTAGACTGGAGAAGAGACAAAGGACTACTGGCGTATTCTCCTCTAGTGGTGCTAGCCATGAAGCTGAGAGAATTTTGCCTAATGAATCCATGTTGAGGAGTCAAATCCTAATTTTGGAGGAGGGCAGTCTACAACCACTATCTATTTTGGAATTGACGGCTATCTACATTGGCTTGCAAAAGTCCAATCTGGAGCTTGTACAAAAAGTCACAGATCAAGGCCTTGAACTTAATCAGTTGAGGGAGAGGATAGTTATTTTGGAAGTTGCTGGATCTAGGAAGAGGAAAGCCATGGTGTTGTCCCAATAAGATGATTCTTACAAAGGGGAGGAAGCACCTAATGATCCAACAAATTTTAGTGATAAAGGGTCCCATGAAGGTTCTTATGGGGCAAAAGAAGTAGCAGAGGCGCTTGTAGGGTTGAAGGATCAAGCTACTCCTCTTTTGGTTACTCCTATGGAGCAGTCTTTCACAGAGATGATGTTGCAAGCAAGTGTACTTTCAACCGCTGATAAGGGTAATTTGAATGTTGACACACCTATTTCAGCCGCTGATAGAACTCCTAGTTTGACTGGTGTATCCCAACCACCATTCATGATCAAGGAGCGTTCCACTCAGGTACCACCTTCTACTTTGCCCATTATTGATCCAATGGATAAGGGTAAAGCTGTTTTGGTAGAAGAAGATATTCCCAAGGATGCAGCCTAGCAATAGGTTGATGGTATGCTTGCTCATCAGTTACAAGAGCAAGAAAAGAAAGGACAAGGGAAGCATTGAAGCCCTGATTCTTTCATCTGAATCTGAGGATGATGAAAATGATGTTTCTGGTGATGAAGAAGAGGATAGTGATCATGGTTCTAATATTGATTTGGAAGAATCAGAAAAATTGGAGTATGGGGAGGATGAGCTAGCAACAGAAAAGCTCAAAGAATTGAAGAAGCAGGTAGATTTTGATATGCCCCATGTGTCTACTATGTATTTCAAATGGGAAGAGGCCTGCATAGAGAATCCAGACATGACATTGATAGAGCAGATTTGGTGTCTCGAGATTTTATTGAGAGTTCAAAATGATTGCAAAGTCATTTTGGGGCACAGAGCACACAAAGTAATGTCTAAGAACAAGACAGCCAGGAGAGAGCTTTACTACATGCTCCTTAGATGCCACCAAATAGGGTAGACTTACACAAAGTTAAGGAAGCTTTCTTTTGTCTAGTTGGAGTATTATGCTTATCATATTTGGGAATACGTTTGTGAAGAAAATACATTAAGAATGATTTCTGTGGAGAGACAGGAAGAACTAGAGGAAGAGCTAAAGACCAAGAAGGCATTGATTGTGCCTAAACCAGCAAAGAAAGGATTTAAGTTAAGATTTCAAACACTTGATCAATTGCAACCAACTGAAGTAGTTTTAAAAAAGAATATGGTGCTTTCTCCATTGGTGGCTTCTGATTTAGCTGTTGTTGTACCTTTGGACTTCAAGAATCCAATTGTCAAATATGAAGAAGATTCTGTTCGGTTTTGGGTGATCACCAGAGTTGATGATAAGGTACACACTTTTACTTCCTTGGTTTCATTGTTTGCCAGCTTGGATAGAGAGGATGTAGAAACTCTATGGAGTTTGATGAAGGAGATGTATGAGGCTGAAGCTCCTACATCATTGAATGGAAAAAAGATCTGGACAACACTTAAAAGGATGTTTGTTCATGATGTTGTTGATACAGTATGTATGGATATGGTTTATTTGAGTAGCTTGAAGTGGCATTTGTATTCAGCTGTTGGTGTGTTTCATCTTAGTACTACAAAGTTTGCAGAGTACTTGTTGATAGATGAGAAATATCCACTATCACAAGAATTATTGAAGAAGTTGATCAGCAACAGGCTTGAACTTGATCACACTAGTGAGGTTAGCATGGACTTTATGAGGTTTATATATTCTCAGATTAAGGAGTAGGTTTTATTTGTAATTAATCCTCTTTGTATTTTGTTTTTATTCAGAAACTTGAATATTAGTATAAGTATCAAGTTTAGGGGAGGATTGTTGGAAATAAAATTAGCTAAGTCACTATGCCACTGACAAGAGGATTTTGGACGCTGACAAGAGTAATCAAGGCGTTGACAGATTGAACACTAACAAGACAAATTCCAGCACTGACAAAGGAAATCCCAGTTATTGTCAACTACCTAGTCAACACGTTTTGTATACTTAGGAAAAGATATGTTCTACATTGTATTCTTAATATTTATCTTTCCCTAAATTAGTTGATAGATAGATTATATTTCATGACTCCTTGCATTATAAAAGGAGGTCTTAGGGTTTGATAGTCATATACGTTTTTCACACTTTCATTATACGCAGTTAGTATTATCAATCGAAGTCAAAGTTTGGTATACATACTTTGTTTTGCTTTGTTCTTTGTTCTAAGTGTTAATTCCGAATAACACTTAGATTATTGATTACACAAAGTTTCTCTACGTATTATACTTGATCTAATCTCGGTAATACAAAAGCTAAATCAATCTAAGTTTGGGATCAACAAGAGAGAGAAAATAGAAAGAAAGGTTGATTACTAGGTGAGAAAATGAGAACCAATACCCTCTTCCATACATGGAATAGGGTTTATATACCCACGGGATTGGTGGGCTTGTGGGCTTTGTTCTTGGGCCGGGCTTAACTTATCTTGGGCATAAAGCCCCTAACTTAGATAATATTAGCTTAAAGTCCAAGACCGGTTATCCCAACTAGCCTATTACTATACAAGACCTTTAACAACTAAGATGACCTATTACATTCATGTTCGACTATTTAAAATATAGGGCTAACATAAACCCTAGGTTGAATAATTGTTGCTGTGATTTTGATGATTAAAGTTGTGATGTATGAAAATCGTTTTTAGGGTTAAAACCCTAGGTGTTTTATTGTATTTTCTTAATCACGTATGGTCCTATTATAATTCCACTAACCAAATAGTTACGTGGGTGTTCAAGTTTTTTTTTGTCCCATGACTTGCTGCAACAAAAAAGAAAATTTCATGATGTGAGCAGGTGATATCTGTTCGTGTGTAGTATAAAGTGAAAGGGATGTGACAGAGTGTTCACACATGGCTCAAGCTGATTATTGTACACTATTTGTACTTGCTAAAGTCCAATGAAAGAAAAGGATAAAAGGGTGCTAAGTGCGAGCAGAGATGTGCAGCCAAGGGACAACAAGTATAGTGGTCTCAGTGAAGTATTATGTGGTTCCCACTTTTATACTATTTTGCCACTGTTTGGATAACAGGGTGAAATATTCCCACTGATAGTGATGTCCGAGATATAAGGCTTCCCACTGTTGGTATTGTCCGATATCGGACAACACGTGCTGGTAGGATCTCAGATGACGTTGTGTTTGCTGCTGTCTTGGTTTTGGATTTTGGTTCATTCACAACAAATGGTTTTAAAGATACAAAGGCTTTCATATTTATTGTTTGCATGATCATAAAGGTGATTGACTATTAGTTATTTGAAGATAGAATTGGTCGAGTATGTGTTTTATTCGTGCTTTATTTTGTAATGATGCATTGACAAAAATATGCAAAGGTAAGAGATTTTTCTTAGGTACTCTATGCTCATATTTTCTAGGTGTTCTGGTTTTTGTCAAGAAGTTGGTCTTCTCTCTATACATTGTTATGTATACATTCGTTGTTATGTGTATAGTGCACGGTATAACACATGGATTCGGGTTTTTCTACTACTACATCAACTTCCTTGGCTTACTAATGACCACATTTCGAGAAGAACATATTTGAAGTCTAATGCCACATCTGACTCAACAGCTCCTTCTTCCTCTGAGAAATCTACTTTAATTCCTGCCTCCACTACTGGTATGTCTTTTACCGTTCTCATTGGTTCCCTAGTGGCATTTTCACTCATGATAGACTCAAGCATCGAGTCTTCATCGCTATCACAGACAACGACTTTGCAGTCCTACACCACTGCATCTGGTTCGTTATCCTTTGTGAACCCGAAACCATTGTTGCCCTCTTAGTAGGTTCATGGACCAACTGAAGGACCCTCGGCATCTATTCCATGGCCCAGGTAATACAGAATTTTCTTTGATAATGATCATTATAAGCCTATTGAATTAAAGATTCAAGAATGATTAGCACAATCTAAGGGGAAGCTAAGTTTATAGTGTTAATCATTTACATGTAACATTGAGGTGAATGTGTTTACTACTGCTCATTAGTACTACTCAACTAATGTGAGTTTCTATTGCTCAAATTCATTTTTATTTTTTTGGTCTTGCGTGCTTCATGTAGGGCAATTTGAGAAGTAGAATACTTGGGTTAGAAATGTGATATTGTTTAGTAGTGGTCGAAATCAAGGTTGCATACAAGACTCCTATTTGGATCATATCATAAAGGAGAAGAAGCCTGTTAATGAAATGATGCCTAAAAACGTTACTTGCATCTTTCGGTCACGCTTTGTTTTTATTACGACAATATATAAAGACAAGCATTTACGAAAACAATGAAAATCGAATTCTTGTGTTCAAGTATTTTTCATTTCATCTATAATCACTTAAGGTATGAATAAACAAGTTCTTAACCTATCTAAGTCATCAAGGATTTAGAACTTTCTTAAAACTCACTTTATTTATAACTAACAAAAGTTTTTACTAAACTTTAATTTTAAGAAAATGTTTTATTAAAAAGAAAACGGAAATTTGAAAATGAGATATTCTTTTTGGATAAAGGATATGCCATTTGGGTATTTATTTCACAAGATGGACTTTCGCCACAAAAAGAAAAAAAGAGTGGAGTCTAGAGTCGGCGGATCATTATAGGCACCCACGGATCCTTATTGATAAGGAACCACATGCCTATTTAATGAGTCGCGCTCTGAACTAGCCGTTGGACCTTTCTCCTATAAATAGTGGACCATTTCTAGATTTCCTTTCCACCTCATTTGCATACAAATTGCCATATTCAAAACCCCTTCTTTAATCACACAAATCCTTGGTTATTTGGTTGATTATACTTGTTTAAGAAATGAATCTTTCTCCTCTCATCTCATCCTCTTTAGTGCCAAGAGAGTAACACTTTCATCCATTAAGTGTTGTGTCAAGTTCAAGATCTACTCAAGATCCAAACTTTGTTTCATTCTTGTGTGTAGAAACTAGAAGGGGAGGTTGAATAGTTTCTTAAATTTACTTAGTTAAAGATTTGTTTTCAAAAATCCTTTTCAAAAACTTAGACTTGAGTGATTATGTAAAATCTTCTTATGCACGATATGAACAATATATAGTGGGTATAAACTAATAATCACAAGTATATACAATAAGTAATAATGAATGGAAAGAGATAAGGAAAGGAAAGATAAAACCAAACACGAAGGATTTATAGTGTTTCGGCAACAAAGCTCACTCCTCGTTCCTACTCCACTTCTCGAGTACTCCTTACTCAAGAGTTCACTAATCAACAAGCTCCTTAAGGTGGAGAAACGGTACACGTCGCTTAACCAATTTCTGACTCTAAGCTAAAAGTCCAGCCATAATTTTAGCTAGGACCAATCTACACAAATATACTTTAAGATATAAGTATTAAATATAATACATACACAACTTCCAAATACACACAAGTATTTGGATCTTCACACCGACACAAGAATGAAATAAAGTTTTGATCTTCAATGGATCTTGAGGTAAACACAAGACTTCAAGGATGAAAGTGTTCTTCTCTTTGCACTTGAGTAGATGAGAGGGGAGGAGAAAGATTCACTTCTAAAAAAGTAGTAATCAACCAAATAATCAAGGATTTGAGTGATTAAGAAGGTGGATTGAATCTGGAAATTTGTGTGCAAAAGAGGTGAAATGAAAATATGGAAATGGTCCACTATTTATAAGACAAGATCCCAACGGTCATAAAAAGGCGCGGTTATTTAGATAGGATTGTGGTTCCTTATTGATAAGGAACCTCACTCCTATATCTGGAACCGCGGTCGTAGACTCTGCTCCTTTTTGTCTTTTAGTGGGGAAGTTCCAACTGGTACAGTTTTTACCCTCAAAGGATATTCTTAAACCAAATAGAATATGCCAACTAAAATTTTCAATTTCTATTTTAACAAAACATTTTCTTAAAAATAAATTTTATTAAAATCTTTTGTCACTTAAAAATAAATGTGAGTTTTAAGAAAAGCTAAATACTTCATCACTTAGTTAGGTTGAGAACTTTTTTATTCATACCTTAAGTGATAATGGATGAAATAAAAAATACTTGAACTCAAGAATTCGATTTTGTTTTTCGTAAATGCTTGTTTCTATATATTGTCGTAATTAAAACAAAGCGATATCGAAATATGCAAGTAATGTTTTTAAACATCATTGCATTAACAATCTCCGCTTTTTCTATTCCGACAATACATAAACTCAAACAAGTATAAAAACAAGATTTTCGAAGACGAGTTGATTTCATTTCTCCCTATTTGTCGAAGAAAGAAGGTAGCAAAAGTCTTTGTGGAAGAGAAGAATCGGACTTTGCTAATGCTCTCCCTTTGTGCTTACTCCCCCTTGTTGGGGGTACCAAGGAATCCAACTATGGTGACAAGCTACATAGAAGGGTTAAAAGAAGAAAAGAAACACCTAACATAATATAGCAAAGGTCACACACAAAAGCAAAGAAATAGGAAGAGAAGAGAAAGATATCCAAGATCCATAATAAATCATGTCAATCCAAAAACATGAAAAGATACAAGGAAAAACAAGTCATACAAAGATGTATGAAGCACAAGCCTAAAACTTAAGCATAAATTTAATCCTAGTTACACTAGAATTCTAAGACTTGCTTAAATTAGATGTCTTATTAATAAGCAACCCACATGCTTAATTAGAAGACGAAGTGGTAGCGGAATGTGGTGGTGGAGGCTTGGCAATACTCTTGTAGTCATAATGGAGAGGAGGCTGGACTAGAAGACTCTTGATGTAATTCAACTCATCATAAATATAAGACATGGAAAGATGTTGATATTGAAAACAATGACAATCTGTTTCATGATTCATGACATTATCATGTGATGGAGGAAGAACAAAAAAAGGAAGTGGTGGAAAATGAGAGTTTCCAGAATCAATTTCCTTTGAAGGGGAATAGATTTGATTTGGTGTGTTCTTGGGTGAATTTAGATTGAAATAAATAGGAGAAAATAGAGGTGAATCGAGGCTTTCATTTGGTGAATAAGACATTTTGATTTGAGAAATGGATGCAAAATGCTTAGGGTTAAGTAGAGAAAGCACAAGATATTTTGGGAGTGGTCAAAGGTTTGAAACAAAGATTCCAAAAAGTGTTGGAACAATTTTATAGTTTTAGAAAACCCGTTTTTAGATGCTTCTGCCCGGGTTTCAACAAATATACCCGTGGTTCCATATATATATATGGATCCGCCAGACATTTTAGGATCCGCCAACAAGGGTGTGTTTTAAAGGATAAGGAGAATTTTCCAATTCAGGAAATCATAATATTTTGGTCTAAATTATCATAAATCCATGCTTAAGAGCAATAAAAGACTAAGAAACACACAAGAACTCAACAAACACGACTTT
Organism: Glebionis coronaria; assembly: GCA_025667525.1. Taxonomy (NCBI): domain Eukaryota; kingdom Viridiplantae; phylum Streptophyta; class Magnoliopsida; order Asterales; family Asteraceae; genus Glebionis; species Glebionis coronaria. Next base: position 701,316 of record JANFOE010000447.1, on the reverse strand, counting down.
GACCAAAATTCTTAGATTTTAAAGTAAAATCGATGTTGAAGATGTGATTATATAGACATATAGTCATGACACATTGTGATAATCCATGAATCCTCCATAGTTCAATGTTGTTTTCGCTATAATTGAGTGACTCATACATATGAATTATGTATGTTTGATATCAATAGCAAGAAACCATGAAAAATGTTTTTTAGATTGAATTAACAATGCAAAAACATTCCTTGACCATTTTAAAAAGAACTTTGAGAAGAATTTTCAAAAGAGTTTGAAGAGACTCAAAGAAAATAAAGACACAAAAGAGAAAAGACTCGATAAAACAAGCACAATCAAGGTATATGTTCCATCAAACCTAGACCTAAACGCAAGTAATTAAAAAGTTCCCTCTTAAGAAACTTATTGAAGATGTCGGCTAAGTTTTCTACTAAGGGTACCTTCTCAATCGAAATGTTCCCCTTTTGAACATTATCCCTAAGGAAATGGTTGCAAATCTCAATGTGATTAGTTCGCGAATGTTGCACGGGATTCTTACTAAGTACTATTGCACCCTTATTGTCACACATGATGGGAACATCGTTGAGTGTAATCTAGTAATCAACAAGCACTTGCTTCATCCATAGAGCTTGTTGACAAGCTTTAGCGGCACTCACATACTCAGCTTACGTGGTAGATATGGCAAGAACGGTTTGTTTTCTAGAGAACCAAGAAGTTAAACAACAACCAATGAAGGTACAAATACCGCTAGTGCTTTTTCGGTCCACATAGTCTCCCGTATGATCCGAGTTGGCGTATATTATGGTTTCTACGCCGGTCCCTTTAGGATACCATAATCCTAAATACATAGTGCCTTTAATGTATCAGAAGATACGCTTTATCGCTTCAAGATGAGAGGTTTTGGGAGCCTCTTGGAAGCGAGTTATGACAACCCATAAATTTCCCATATATGTTATATGCTAATTTAATTAAAATGGAAAATCCATTAGAAATTTTTTGCTTTTTATATCATTAATTGGTAAGATAAACTGCTTCTCACAACCTGAACTGCCACTTCAACATATCCCTATATGTTGGAAATACAATGTATATATATCAAGTCTAATATCTAAAGTAATTTAACAAGAACATTATGAATAAGAACATCTCAAATATAAGTATGATTCCCTAAATTCCTTTAGAAACCTAGAATCCTCTTAAATGAATTATAAACTCAAGAATGGTAAACTATGAATGGATAACACATATGAAAAAGACATTATGAATTATAAACAAGTTATAAACTATACTTTGAAGACATAACAATACCTAAGAATAGTAAGAACAAACCATACAAAGCTAAGTACAAGTAATTGTACATAATAGTCTAGATCACCACCTAGGAACTCTTGGTAAACAATATTTCAAGCCATATAACTACCTAATATCTACGTATAAGTATCAAAAACAATATACAAATTATAATCTATCATATAAGGGAAAGTTAATTAATCACAAAACACTAATATTCACTAATCTCAAACTAATTACAAGAAAATGACCTAGTTACCAAGATTAGCATATAAAATCCATTCTATAGTAAATTAGAGTCTAATCTTTTTCCACTAATTATAAAACTAAATTATGTATCACATTAAGATTATACATTTACTTCAATATAAAGTACAAGTTAATAAAGCATAAGGTACAAGTTATCAAAGCATAGGATCTTAAGCTCCCATAATCACCCCTAGAATATGATAGCCCTATGAACATCTCCAACTTCGGCCCAACAAACAGGCGATCGAAACTTTCTTCCATAAAGTACTTCGAAAGACGTTGCTTTAATACTAGCATGATAACTATTGTTATAAGAGAATTCTACTAAAGGTAGATGTTTCTCCCATCCTTTTCCAAAATCTATCTCAGAAGCTCTAAGCATATCCTTGAGAGTTTGAATAGTCCTTTCACTTTGTCCATCTGTTTGTGGATGATATGTCGTACTCATGTCCAATTGATTACCTAAGGCACTTTGCATCGATCTCCAAAATACAGATGTAAAACGACTATCACAATCTGAGATGATAGATACAGACACTCCATGTTGAGAGATTATTTCCTTAATGTACAACTCGTAAGAGTTTCCATACTATCGGTCTCTTTAATAGGAAGAAATCGCGCAGATTTTGTAAGACGATCGATAATAACCCAGATGGTGTCATGTCTATTTGATGTCTTAGGTAATTTAGTCACAAAATCCATCGTAATTCTTTCCCATTTCCATATTGGAATCTTTGGTTGTATCAACTGTCCGGATAGCTTTTTATACTCTGCTTTAACTCTTGCACACGTTAAACACTTACTAACGTAGTCTGCTATGATTGCCTTCATGTTAGGCCACCAATAGAGTTTCTTTAGATCTTGATACATCATGTCAGAACTAGGATGTATAGAATACTTCGATTTATGAGACTCGTGTATAATCAAATATCGTAAATTACCATTGGCCGGTAACCAACTAAGATTTTTAATACAACGAATTCCATCTTGACTAATTTCAAATTCTTTATCCATTCCTCTCAACTTCTCATCTTCTACATTCTCCGCCTTAAGTGCTTCTTTTTGTGCTTCGAGAATTTGGGTAGGTAACTTTGGAAAAAGAGTTATCATTAATGATCTAACTCGTAACGGCTTAACACGCTCCTTTCGACTGAAAGCATAGGCTACTACATTGGCTTAACCTGGGTGATAACGAATTTTACAATCGTAATCAGCAAGTAACTCTAACCAACGTCGCTGTCTAATATTCAATTCCTTCTGATGAAGTATATATTGAAGATTCTTTGGATCGGTAAATACTACACGCTTCGTACCATAAAGATAATGTCTCCAGATTTTAAGAGCAAATATCACCGCTCCTAATTCTAGATCATGAGGAGTATAATTTTTCTCATTAGGTTTAAGTTTCCTTGATGCATAATCAATATCTTTATTCCTTTGCATAAGCACTGCTCCTATTCCTTGAATAGATGCATCACTTTAAACGATAAAGTCATCGTTACCTTCTGGTAATGTTAGGATATGTGCTTCACACAACTTTTGCTTCAATAATTGAAAAGCTATCTCTTGACTATCTCCCAGACAAACAATTTATTCTTTTGATTCAATTCAGTTAAAGCTTTAGCAATTTTTGAAAAACCTTTGATAAATCTTTGATAATACCCAGCAATTCCTAAAAATTGTCTTATTTCCATAGGCAAACTAGGCTAATCCAATTCTTACCGCTTTAATCTCTACATGATCCACACGAATACCTTGGCTATCAATGACATGTCCTAGGAATTGAAAAACACTGATGCAAAATTCGCACTTCGAGAACTTAGCATATAACTCCTCCTTCTTAAGTAATTCGAGAATTAAACCAAGACACTTGGCATGTTCTTCTCTATTACGAGAGTAAATAAGAATATCATCGATAAACACGATCACAAATTTATCCAAGTAAGGCTTACACACTCTGTTCATGAGGTCCATGAAAACAGCTGGTGCATTGGTTAAACCAAAAGGCATCACTTGAAATTCATAATGTCCATATCGCGTCCTGAAAGCAGATTTAGGATTATCGTCTTCCTTAACTCATAGTTGATGATAACCTGAACGTAAATCAATCTTCGAATACACGCTCGATTCTTGAAGTTAATCAAATAAATCGTCGATTCTGGGTAATGCATAACGATTCTTTTTATTAAGTTTGTTTAACTCACGATAATCGATAGATATCCTAAAAGATCCATCTTTCTTTTTCATAAATAAGACTGGAGCTCCCCCACGACGATATACTTGGTCTAATAAATCCTCGATCAGTTAGCTCTTGGATTTGACTTAAGAATTATTGCATTTTTGAAGGTACTAATCGATAAGGCCCTTTAGCAATCGGTGTTGATCCTGGGAAACTTGGTAATTCCTAGGGAAATACTTCGGGAAATTCTCTAACTATCGGAATATCTTCTAGTTGCTTCTCTTCTTTCTCCTTTTCCACTACTTGAACTAAGAAAACTTGACCACCTCGGATACGTACTTATTTATCTTAAAGCACGATATGAGATTTAGTCGAGTCTTACTTCGCTCACCATAGACAATCAAAACTTCACTGTTAATAGGAATATGAACGGCTTTCTCATCACATAAGATTTTGGCATGGTACTTAGATAACCAGTCCATTTCAATGACTACGTCAACACTAACGAGCTTAATTGGCATAAGGTCGATTTCAAAGGATTGGCGTAATAAAGTAATGATACATCCTCGAATAACGGTATTAGTGCTAATTATTTTTCCGTCAGCCATTTGTTTATCATACTTAGTATTCAAAGAAACAGTCAGAATAACTAACTTAGCAGCAATTTTAACAGATATGAAACTTCTACCACCTCCTTAGTCAAATATTACTTAACTAGATGTTGATTTAGATGAAACATACCCGTAACCCTATAGTGATCTTAATGAGTATCGTTCAACAAATAGGCTTTTCGTCGGCTATTGCTCTCTTTACGACACTCATTTGTTTACTTAGTTACAGGATGCCCTTTTTCTCCGCAGTTATGGCAAACTTTAGTTACAGGAATTTGATTACTTCCAGTAGCTGGTCCTTTACCTCTACAGTATCTTGTCTGAGGTCCCATTTTTCCACAGTTTTGACACTTGATACTGCAATATCCCGTGTGATGTAGAGAACATCTCTGACATAGGGTAAGTCTTCCACTATAACCATTGCTCGAATTTTTTTTTGGTGAAGGGTTACCCCGGTAAATATATTAACCAAAAAAACGTTGATGTACAAAGGAATGTGGCTGACGTACCACATTAACCGCAAGCTACAGGCAACTTTTTAAACAAGGCCTATTAAAAGCCAAACAACCAATCTAGCCTATAACATTAATAAACTAGACATAAACCAAGATGAAAACATGAATACATGAAGACATCCAACATCTAAGTAACACCATGATGGGAGCAAGAGGAAAGCAAATGAGTCTGCCTCCTTAAAAAACCTTGCCAAAGAAAACCCGGTGGGACAAACCTTGGACAAGGAAAAAAGAGTACAACCCTCACCCGGCACTCCCCATCATAACCAAAACATGTCGATGGCAACTTCTACTGATCCAAGATACTTAGGGACGCAACAGTAATCTTCTTGAACTGTAAGGTAGTTAACTTCAGCCTAACGGTTTTAATAATAACATCAACCAGCTGATCCACCCTCATAGACGACTTCGTGAACAGCCTAGCATTCCTTTCCCGCCAAACGAAATAAGAAGTGGCAGCCACCACCAGACGAGACAAGATAGCAACAACCGAGCTTCCTTTTGAAATGGGAATGATAAAATTCATAATATCATCAATCCTAGCTGGAACACCCTCCATCTTGCACAAACCACGAACCTTAGACCAAATCTGAGAAGAAAAGACACACTCGAAGAAGACGTGTTCGTGTGAATCTTGAGTGACACGGCAAATGGGCATCTAAGGAGATTAATATCAACATTTGGACCCACATCCCATGTTTTAATACGATCTTGCGTCTTTAGCTTCCTCCAAAGAACAAGCCATAAATGGATAGAGTGACGCGGAATACATTGGGAGAACCAAACGGCATGAACCCAATCCACAGTCAATCCACGAGTACGAATGGTATCCCAAACTAGAGCAACAGAAAACGGTTTAAGATGACCATTATTATCACACCACATAACCACATCCTCCCTAGAATTATCAATAGTCGGAACAGGCATTGAGTAGATATCAGGAAATCTAAGGCTCCAATCATCAGGCCAACGCCATGTTCCATTAGAAATACCATCATATACCGAATCCGAAATATTAAAACCTGAACGAATAATAATTCGGGTCGAAATACTGTCCCTCAAAGGGCAAATATCAGCCCACCTATCCAACCAAAGCGAGGTAGTTTTACCGTTATATATCTTATGCCATATAAATTGACGAATATGAGTTCGAATGTATAATAGTTTCCGCCATCCCCAACTCACATCACCAAGACATGGAACGTCCCAAAAGCTTCTATCTTTTAGTTTATATGAGTAAATCCATTGCACCCACAAAGAATTCTTACGAGTTAAAATACACCAAACATGCGAAACCATAAGCGCAATATTAAGCTCCTCAATCTTGCGAATGCCCAACCCTCCTTCATTAAGCGGTAAACAAACCGAATTCCATGCAACGTTAGCCCTACCCTTCTTCATTACACCTTGACACCAAAGAAAACCTCTCATGAGCCGTTCTAAGTCAAGGATAATACTAACCGGGAGAAAGAAAACCGAAGCCCAATATATATGCATAGACAATAGGACAGATCGAATAAGTTGAAGCCTCCCTACAAAAGAAAGTGTCTTGTTTTTCCAATTATTAATTCCACCTTCTAATCTTTCCACAAGAACATGACAATCACGAGTCAACAGTCTCGAAGAAATAAGAGGGACACCCAAGTATCGAACTGGAAGAGTACCTTCATTAAAAGGTAGCATATCTAATATACTCGTCTTTAAAGTCCTCGGAACATTGCACAAAAAGACAGTACTCTTAGGAATACTTGGAACAAGACCCGAAACATTATTAAATTCCTCAAGGGCATCCATAATAACCTGAATCGACGGTAATTGCCCTTAGTAAAAAGTTATAAATCATCAGCAAAGCACAGGTTAATAATTCGTTGATGCTCACAATGTTGATGGAACTGAAAATCCTCCGCATTACGAACATTATGGTTCACAATCAATGATAGAAATTCCATAACTAAAGTAAATAAATAAGGAGATAACGGATCTCCTTGTCGTAAGCCCCTCCTACCTCGAAACTAGCCACATAGATTACCATTAACACTCACCGAATATGAAGTAAGTAGTAGACACACACACCATGATCCAATTAACCATAGTAGTATGAAACCCAAAATCAATCAGAATATTACGAAGAAGATTCCAATCAACGGTATCATATGCTTTTTGAATATCAACCTTAAAAGCACATCTAGGAGGCCCCCGATTCCGGTGGTAATTACTCATTAGTTCTTGAGTAAGTAAAATATTATCAGAAATCCTCCGACCCAGAACAAACGCAGATTGATTAATACTCACCAAAAAATCAAGATCTTGCTTAATACGATTAGCAATAATCTTGCTAATACACTTAAAGATAACATTTCAACAAGAAATAGGACGATAATCATTAATTTTGTTGGGAAGGGTTACCTTCGGTATAAGAGCAATAATTGTATGATTGATCTCCTTTAGAAGCTTACCATTTTTGAAGAAGTCACGAATAACATTCACAAAATCAACCTTAACAATATCCCAAGACTTCTTAAAAAAAGCTACAGAGAAACCATCAGGTCCAGGAGCTTTGTCATCACCCATAGAAAAAATAGCCTGTTTAATCTCTTCTTCAGAAACCTCACGAATCATAAAATTTGCTTTCTCACTACTTAACATACGATCAAATAAATGTTGTGCATTAAGCAGGAAAGTAGAACCTTCACATCCCAAAATATTCTCATAATGAGACACAAAATCTGTTTCCACATCATGATTTTCAAACAAAACATCATTAACATCACGAACCATTTCAATTCGATTTTTAGCATTTCTACTTTTAACTAAATTATGAAAATATGAAGTATTTGAGTCACCTGCTGCTAGCCACTCAATTTTTGATTTTTGTCGTAAAAACCTCTCTTCATCCAACGAAGCTTCCTTGAAAGCTAACAAATAGTGAGCATGCTCCTCTCTAATAATAACGGGTGAAGGGTGCAAATCAAGGGCTCGTTGTAAAGCATCCAGCTCAATTCGTAATCGTTTAACACGATCATGAAGATTACCATACGAATGTAACAGCTTCCTAAAAGGAGGCTTTAAGCTTTTGAGCCGTTTAACCAGTTTATACATCGAGCACCCATTAACATTCAGGTTCCATCCCTCCTTAACAATATCATGGAACCCATCCTTATGAACAAGGAATTTAGAAAACTTGAAGGGCTTCGGTTTGGATTTACTAACCACCGGAATACGCAAAACACAAGGAGAGTGATCCGATATTCGATATGGTTGGAATATAGCAAAAGGACCAGGAAAGCAATCTAAAAATTTGAGATTAGACATAACACGATCAATTTTTTAGAATACCATCCTCACCTTGTGGTTTTTCATTCCACGTAAAATGAAACCCCATAGCATTAACATCCAACACCTCCATTTCATTAAAACAGTCTTTAAATTCCCTTTATGGCAATAGAATGAGTATAACCGCCACACGAGTAGTCTTCAAGATTTAGGGCTGCATTAAAATCGGCAAGTAGGACCCAAGGTTGATTACGCATAAAGGAAGAATAAGCAATCAGATTCGTCCAAAGAGCCTTGTGGTCTACATAGTAATTGTTAGCATAAACAATTGAACAAAAAATGTTACGATTATCCATACGAGTTTTGATTTGACAATGAATAACTTGATTAGTTTGAGAAAGAACCATAAGATCCAAATTATCATCATTCTATCCCAAAATAATACGAGTACCCTTAGAACAAATAGAACCATTAGAAGTCTATTTCCATCCACGAAAAATTTTCTAACAAACATCATAAACACCTGAAGCATCCACATGTGATTCGAGAATCGCACAAACATTTAAATTATTCTCCCGAATAACATGACAAACCTCCTTTTGTTTAGGGGATTGGCTCAAGCCCTTTATATTCCAAGATGTTAAACTAAACATTGAGTACCGTATCAATAGGAGTACTTGCCCCTTTAGAGTTATTAAACACATTAACCGATTCATCATATATATTTTCCACTACCTCGTCCTCTTCATCACTATCCATACCCTCCAGATCGTTATCCTCATGCTCTAGTGCACCGAATGCATTAGACGTGGAAATTTAGATGCGAGATGTAGACTTTTTCTTCTTATCAACTTCATTAGTATTTAATTTCTGATTACCTGGATTTACCTTAGCACCAGAAGGACCCGATGTTGAAGCTCTAGGCTTGTGTATAAAATCATTCCCCATTTGAAACCCTTTCCCTAAAGACACGCCCTTCAGAATCTGGTTTACATTTTTGTTATTACGTTTCCTACTACGCACTTCTTGAAATCCATCCTCCTGAGTAGATTTAGTAGACACCGGATTAGGCTTCTTCATAGCAACAGTTAGAGGGCACGACTCAAGTGTATGGATAAACCCGTTACATTTCGTACACCTAGGTGGTCTCCATTCGTATTCCACACGTATTGTTGCCTTAGAGAAATTATCACCTTCAAGTTGAGGGATAGCAAGAGTAATTTCCTCCTTTAAAGGCTCATTAGCACTTACCTCAATAAGGCACCTAGCAAAACTACATCAACCCCATGACTCTTTGCACATCGTAGAGGTATACGAATCCATCATGATAGGCATACCAACATAAGAACCAATAATGCTAATACCTTCCTCGTCAAATACTTCCAGCGGAACATCATGGAATTTAATCCAAAGAAGAACTCGTTTCATGTCCTCCTTAAGCAAACTAGTATTCAATGTCCATTCTTTAAGAACAATTGCCGTATTTCGAATCATCCAAGGTCCATCTTTTAAAACCGTTGCTCAAATTTACAGCATAAACTTTAGAAAAATCATTTCTTTTCTTCTACTGTAGAAGATTATTTGCCTTGATTATAGCTGCGAAAATTATTCTTCTGGAAATTACGATTAACAGGAAAGTAATTCCTATCATCAAACTTCCTTTTATTATTAACTGCCACTTGTACAGGAGTATACCTTATCACTTGATCCATTAATCTTTGACTAATGGTGATACTTCCTCTAAAGTTTGGGGTTTAGAGGCGGTAACATTCCCTTCAATATTTCTAGGCAATCCTCGAATAAAAGCTTCCATTAATTTTTCAGTATTAGGCACCATATTAGGACATAATAATGCTAATTCCTAAATTCTTCGGATGTAAACTTTAAGATTATTTTTCTTTACTGCTAGATTATAGAATTCTTCCTCCATTTTCCTATTTTCATTGCGAGGACAATACTTCTTAAGTAGCAGATTCTTGAATTCACTCCATGGAGTCTGATAAGCTTGTTCTATCCCAATGGGTTGTGCATAAGCATTCCACCAAGACAAAGCTTCTTTTATCAGCGTACCCGTAGAAAATTTCACTTTACAATCTTTAGAACAGTCACTACGAACAAATACTGATTCAGTTCTCTTGAACCAGCGAATAAGTCCAACAGCTCCTTCAGATCTTTTATAGTTAAAAGGTTGACAGTTCATGAAATCTTTGTAAGTACATTTCTTTTCCATAGAAACTTCTCTCCTAGCAGCATTTCCATTACTCGTACTAGCTATGTTGGCGGCTTGTGCTTGCAAAGCTACAATCACACTTTCAGCAAACAATTGCCTTATTCCTCATGTGTCATATTCATTGTTGCAGATGTTGTTGATTTCGTATGAGCCATTCTACCAACATTTACAAATACTTGATAAGAATGATATTATTTTTGAATTTTCATACATTGAGTATGTAATCAATTTAATATATTATAGAATAAAATAATTTCTAATTCCTTTGACAACTTCATATATGAGGATGCATAATATGAATGACGAAATTCTTAATTCTTCTAATGAATTCATATATGAGGATTCATAATATGAATAAAATGACAAGAGTTTTCGAGAATAAAAGCACACTTCTTTATTTATGAACAACTTATCATTTATATTTACACGATAAGCATCTCTGTTACATAAAGAAAAACTGTACATATCTTACAAACTGAAACTAGATTCCTAAGATTAATTCCTTATTTTGATCTTCACGATTCTATCCAAAGTATATCCGGAGTCATATTGTTGAGTTATTTTAAGATCATCGATGAGTAATTCTAAATTAAGCCCAGTCCTCGTAAGTCCTTCTTTCAGTTCAAAATTCTCCTTCTCTAATATTGCCATATTCATTTCATAAGCATGCATTCTTCTACTCATTCTAATATTATGGTGTCGAGTAATGTCCACTTTATATTTCAACTGACTAACATGCTCTGCAATCTCCTTTCTTCTTCTTATTAGATTCCTAATATTCTTCTCCATGATTCTAAAAGCTTCTAGGGATATTTCATCAAGATGACTTGCAATTACGGGCAATTGCTTGTCGTGCTTTTCCATAATCCGTGCTCTAGAGTACCCTTTAGTTTCATAAGGCTCTTCACGACTTCAACTGGGAGACGAATAAAGACCCTCGGGTAATAGAAAACGAGACGTAGGTGAAGATGTTCTATTCATCACTTCAGTTTGATGTGAGAAATATTCTTGTACTTTAGGAGTATCGTAAAAAGACAAAGTTAGAACACACACATATGTGGCAGATGGGGTGAACATCGGAACTTCTCTTTCATCATCAACGGAAATGATAATATAGGTGGAAGTAGACATCCTTGTAATTGTATAATATAATAACATAAGATATGCTACTTAAGGAATAAATTATTACACTGGCGCTGATGATGGATGATGGTCTTGAAATTTAAAAATCTCAGTTGTAGTTTAAGAAAAACCTTATTCTTTATAACTGTGGGCTCTGATGCCAATCTGTAACACCCCCATTTTACCATATAGCAGCAGAAGCTAATTTGGGGTATTCCTATCAAGGTACTATAGTCACAATAATAGAAAATCCTTAAAAGACATTTTATAAATATTTATGTTATCATTCATTAATTATTCATAGTTTAATAAAAACAACTGTACATAACTGTACATCACATGTTTTCCCAAAGATCTAGATTTATTCTCTAGAATGATAACTTTTCAAGACACCATCATCCGCAGCCCGCTAGTCCTCATTCACCTGAAATATATACCTTAAAGTCAACACAATGGTTGATTTTCATAGGTTTAAACAATTTTTTTGAATACAAGTACGACTCCAGGGCTACAGTGTTATACACCCAAATTTTTAAATTCATCGATTCTTACACTAGCTCATGCCCCCACGACTAGACATTATAAGAAAAACCAACAAATTAACTTAAGCATGTGGTTTCCTAGAGTATCCTAATTTTAGCAAAATAAAGCATATCTATTTAACCTATGTGGGAACCATTAGCTGCTGACAAGTGTGACTTGCCCATATAGGAGACTTTAGTCTCCAATAGTAATATTCACAATATTAGCATTCATTACATGATTAGCGGTCCATAATTAAAAAGGGACTTAACGGAAATAAGTAAACGTAGTGTCAATAATCATTTATGCAGCATACAAAAACATTTGTATTCCAGTTTTAGCATATATCCCCCTGACGGTTTTCAAATCATTTATAACTTTCAAAAGTGAGGCTATGAACTCACCTTAGTCTAAAGAGTCTTGATTTATTCAACTATAACCAATCACAACCTTCTCACAGAGGTTGAGTTGATACACAATATGTATATATATCAATTCATAATCCTTGAGTTCAATCTTTTTTTATTATATATATATTCTTTTATTCATATATTTTGTTATTATAGTATCATTTTTCGGGCCATTATACTCAGAAGCCATTTTATAAACGTCTGAGGAGCGAGGGCACTTTAAATCGTAACCCAACAACTCAGTCAGAACGTAATATCGAGTTGGAACATCTTTGTACAAAGTCCCTACTAACATGACACTTAGTATATTATCACATTTTATGTCTTTGGTTTCAATATTGGCAAAAATAGTCCTTTTAGTTATATTTTGGCATAATTACACTTTTAACTCTTTAAGTATATAGTTTCATTATTTGCAAATTAATCCCTTAATATTTAACCTTAGGGTCTCAAACTTTTCAACATTTATTCTTATAGCTTTAAATTTCATAAAATGACACTTTTGGCCCAAAATGTTTAATAGTTTCAAAAATGACAGTTTTGGTAACTTCTTAAAAAATGTACCAAATGATCTAGAATTTTAAAAAAAAGTTTCAAAACACATTTATAATCATAGTAAAAGCATTTTACTAGAATTAAGCTTTTGAAATGGATTTTAAGTCATTATTTCATGTAAAATACAAAACTTGGGTTTTAAGACATCTTTAGCTTATAACTTTCGTTTAAATTGATCATATGACTTAATTCATTTTGGATTATTTTTCTAACTTAATTTTGGAATTATAACAAGTCTTTGTATTCATTATAACAACCAAAGCTTTCTTAGCATAAGAATTACCTATGTAGCTCCAAATTGGCTCCTTTTGACTTCTTATGAGCACTACTTGCTATCAAAGCTTCAAGAGCTTCACTGGCTTCCTTCTAGACCTGGTTTTTGGTCTTGTGGGATGTCCTAGGGTGTATATAGAAGTGTATATGAAGAATGGATAGGAGATTATAAGAAAACGGGGTGCAAGTTTCTACTATGTTCATTCGGCCCTATTTATAGTTTTTCTAAAACTTAGGCTCAAAACTAAGGTCTTATGCGTGTAATATAGATATCATAGTGATTAAGGATAGCTAGTGAAACTCTACACAAGTTTATAGGGTCTAACTTCATTCCAATCTTCACTTGTGGCTCAATATAGGTCACGGCACACATAGGATGATAATGGTGATGTGTAGCACACAAGTAGGTGATTCACCTACTTTTAACCACATGTAAAATATCCTATAACATGTAAAATATCTTATTTTCAAACTTAGAATAGGTGGGACAAGGTTTAAAACAAGTTTTGGAGGGAAAACATAAAACCGGGTTTAAAATCTAGGGCTTTTAACATATACTTTGTAATTTTGGTGATTAGGGACTTATGAAAGTTATTAGTGAATGATTAAGGCTTAGTTAGGTTTTAGACATTCTATTTAGAAGATTTAGGTATTTGGATTGAAGTTTAACAATGGTTTGATGTGAAAATGGGAAGTAAACTTATGTAGATTAGGGTTTTCTAATGATCTAAGTTTAAATCTTAGTAAATGTCATTATTCTCCTCTTAACTACTACTGTATACTAAATTTAGATCCTAGACATTGTGTGATAAGTGTCCAATGAGTTCTCACACTTGGTTTGATAGCTTAGTATAAGTAAACATGTCTAAAGAGTGAAAATACCTATTTTGACCTAATTTACAAGTCATGCATTAAAATCTTGTAACTTGTGCATTAGGATACTTGTACATTGTCTTAACATAATCTTATAGTCATAATGAAGTTCTATGAGTGTTTGTAGACTTGTCCTAAAAGACTAGGTAATGATTCTATGTAGATTTCTTAATATAAAGGTTTCTATGTCATTAAGCCTAATGATTTTCTATCCTAGGTAATTAGGGTTTATATCTTAATGTAAGCTTATTCTAAGTCTTATATAATTTCTTTATGACTTCTAGAGTTTCTACATTCTTAGGTTAAGGTTTTGTATAGGTTGATCATATCTTAGGGTTAAGTAAGTAAGCTTAAGGTCCTATGCTTTGAAAACTTGTACTTTATGCTTTAATAATTGGTAACTTAGTATAAGATAAATGTTTTAACTTATTATGATACTTATTTGAGTTTTATAACTAGTTGCAAAATATTAAACTCTAATTCATTGTAGAATGGAGTTTATATGATAATCTTGGTTATAGGTCATTTACTTGTAATTAGCTTGAGATTAGTGAATATTAGTGTTTTGTGATTATTTATGTAAAACCCGCATTAAAAACCTATGAACAGTACACGTGAACAGTAACTTACTAAAACACGGTAAAATTTAAACTTTCCATTTATAATATTAATACACGTGTCACGACAATAAATAACGAACAATCATGAATATTATAAATGTGACACGATCACGAATATCAAAATCACGAATAATAAATCACGAACTCACATGTAAATTATTTAACACACGAAAAAGTACGGGTTTAACCCATGTGAGCCCCATAGCCGCGGGAAAACAAGAGAGGGAGGCCAAGTGGGCCTTTTGGCCCAAAAATAATTTTATTAAAACCTCTAGAGAATTATTTTCTCTCATATTTTAGGTTACAAAAAATTGTCCTCTTCCTCCGTTTCCCACCATATCCGTCGGCCACCATCAAGAACAAGGGCAAACCCGTAAAATTTTTCTGTTTGTTTAATTATTCATGATCACCTTTTCATTCTACACGCATTGTGTTATCCGTCAAGGCGGATTAGTCTTCATCGTTTCCATTAGCTTCTACTGGACATAGGTACGGATTTCCTGTCCTTCAGTAAGGACAATCTCTTCCTTCATTAGGATTTCCCATATGTAGCCAACCGTTTTCCCAATTAGTTACAGATTAAATGCTTATGTTTTATTAGTTACCTTAGCCATATACATGCATGACCAGTTTCACCTAGTTATGGAGGTACCATAACCATAACACTAGAGGCACTAGTGTTATGAATTCACCACGGCGGAGTGATAGCTCGTGGCGTCCCTTTTCACTTATTTGGCCATTATATTATTATATTATCATGTAGGGCGTATGGGTGCATCCTAGTTACATGTATCAGTCAGAATTTTATGGTGAATGTGGTGTGTGCCTTGCATCCTTCACAAGGAGCTGATCCCTCCTACCCACTTACCAGTTAATTAAAGGCAACCCCTCTAATTGCATGATGAGGTCTCCCCTCCAAGTATTTATGCACGTTGTTGACCTCATGACCTATATTGGCTATTATGGTACATTAACTAATACAGATTTTCATAAGTAACATAAGCTATGTTTTCATAACTAAAACCAGTTAACATGACAGACAACTAGGTTTTCCAGGACTTATTCATTTCCGCTACCATTCATGCTTTATATTCATTATATGCTTCCATATTCTATGTTTTCCATGCTTTATTGTATATACGTGCACTGAGCATTATGCTCAACCGTCTACTTTTCCATGTTCCCAAACGGCAAGTACCCTAGGACGCAAGTAGGAACTCCAGAGTATGTGCATTCGGATTGGAAGCTATCCGGCCTCTTTTACCATATGCATTTATTCCTACTTTATCATACTTTAGTCCTTTCCATTTACAGTACTTATATTGCTTGTTTGTGAGTTACTAGACTATCGATGTTTGATTCCGGTATTTCTATTTATGGTTATGAATGTTTAGACATTTATCTTGCATGCTTTGATAATACGCCATAATTTACTGTAACACTCTATCCTATTAAATGGGGTGTTATAATTATGGTATCAGAGCCAAGGTTTCGACCTGTAGCTCTGTAAAAATGACCTGTGGCTTACGGGTAGTCACCAGTGTCTTCCTAGAACTGACAGTTGGTTTTCATGCATTCATTCATTTTCCTTTTATTTCATGCATTCATATCATTATAGCAGGTTTATGACTAAGTAATGATTGGTACAGGACTGATCCTATTTAGTCGCATGTTCTTTTATCAAAACTTTTAACTTTGGGACCGACCCATTGGCGTCCCCGCGCAATGTCTTTTGTTCTGGGTGAACTGACCATAGGCGTTCACTCCCGTTCATATAAAAGTTTTATAAACTGCATCATGCATTTTTACATTGTTTCATGCATTATAAACTACTTCTTTGATTTATACATTGTTCATGCATTCTTATGTTATCTCATTTCAGATTTATAATTTATGTTGCATTTTGTTGTTTAAACTGTCAGATGGTGAACAATCGCAATACTCCAGATTTGACAGCAGCTGTCAATGCAGCTCTGCAAGCCCTTCTTCCCCAACTTCGCAATGAAATCAGAGATGAACTTCAGGTGGAATTCCAGGCTCATGGTAATAACAACAACCCTCCTCCTCCTCCACCGGTTACTCCTATGACTTGGTTGGAGAGATTCAACAAACAGCGACCCCGTTCGTTTGAGCAGACTGACAGCCCCAACGAGGCTGAGGCTTGGATTTCTCATATCGAGAAGATTTTCGATGCGATGGGTTGTGATGGTATTTACAAGGCAAGACTTGCTTGGTATAAGTTTGAAGGTGATGTGCGGCAGTGGTGGAAATCGGTCAAGCAGTCCAACGGTGGTGACAATTGGGTTGCACTACTGACATGGGACCGGTTTAAGGAGCTCTTCTTTAATCAGTACTTTCCACATGCTGAGAAAGAGAAGATCAAGAGAGACTACCACAACATTCGGCAGATTGCTGGTGAAAACAGCAATGAATTCATGCAAAGGTTTCTCCGGTTAGCAGGTTTTCTGGGTCCAGCCGCAGGAACTGCTGCGGAGCAGGCTGAGAAGTTTCGCTGGGCAATTCGCACTTCGGTTGCCAACAACCTGGTATGTGCTACTTTCACTACAGTGGAACAGGTGGCCGATGCAGTCCGTAAGCTCGAGATGCTTCAGGAACGAGAGGAGTTCGGTGATGACAGAGCAGTGAAGAGGTATCTTCAATCACCAATTGTAAACAATTCATTTCCATCAGTATTATTCATTTCATATAAACCTCTGTTCAACAATATATATATATTCCAGGCAGAAGACTGACGACCGTAAGCCTGCGGCCGCTCAACAGCAAGCATCCAAGGGAAACGGTCAGACTAACGACCGTTCTGGTTCTGAGATGCGTGGCGGTAATGATAGTTACTGTAACAACGCTAACAACTCGAACAACAGAAGGTCCCTACTTTAACCTTCTTTCATGTTCAAGTATGTTATGTTATGGTATCCTGACACTCCATCAATTGTTAATTCAGGAACAATGGTAATGGCATAGATCAAGGACCGTAGGGGTTCACAGCCTAACCGTTCTACCTCATCTGGTAAATCTTGCACCTTCTATATAATCATGTTTATGTTCCACGATCATGTCTCATGCATGTAATCCTTTAACAGGCTCTCAGATAACTAGGGCGCCTGCTGGAGGATTCACGCATCCTGTCTGTCCTACTTGTTCGCGCAGACACTCTGGTATTTGTCGCCGAGGTACTGGTGGTTGTTTCAAGTGTGACCAACAAGGCCATCAGCAGAAGGACTGTCGCCAGGGTGAGATAGAAGGCACCTTTGGACACGCCGAAACCAAGCACCTCCTACTTCTGGTCGCGTGTTCACTACTACTCGAGATCAGGCAAATAAGACTTCAGGTACCATCACCGGAAATCTCTTTATGAATGGTTTGGCAGCATGTGTTCTATTTGATACCGGAGCGACGCATTCAGTCGTATCCACTACTTTTGCTGTACGTGTTAGGATTTCCCCGATGCCATTAGATAATGCCTTATGCATTTACACGCCACTTAGGGACTCTGTATGAATCACTCAAGTGTACAGAGATCTTCCCCTTAATTTTGATGAAAAGATCAGTAGAGTTGACGCACTTCCTTTGGACATGTGCGATTTTGACTTGATTTTGGGCATGGACTGGTTATCCAAACACCAGGCCACGATTGACTGCCACACTTATCGGGTTATCTTCGGTGATGTTAAATCTCCAGAATATATACACCATGGTTTTCTACCAGGGAGGCCAGTACAGATTATTTCATCCATGGAGGCGCGTGCATTGCTATCACATGGCTGTCAGGGCTTCATAGCCAATATTCATGACATTATTGCCGAGTCTACATCGATCCAAGACCAACCTATTGTGTCAGAGTTTCCTGATGTATTTCCAGATGAACTTCCGGGCATACCACCTGTTCGTGAAGTCGAGTTTGGAATCGAGCTCGGAATCGAGCTCATACCAAGTGCAGAGCCAATTTCCAAAGCTCCTTACCGTATGGCTCCTATTGAGCTTAAGGAACTAAAAGATCAGTTGCAGGAACTTCTGGAACGAGGTTTCATCCGTCCCAGTGCATCGCCATGGGGTGCACCGGTACTGTTCGTGAAGAAGAAAGACGTCAGCATGCGTTTATGTATAGACTATTGTGGCTGAACAAGATCACGATCAGGAATAGTTTTCCTTTTCCGTGAATTGATGACCTATTCGATCAACTTCAGGGCGCCATTCATTTCTCCAAGATCGATCTGAGGTCCGACTACCATCAGTTACGGGTTAAAGAGCATGATATCTCCAAGACTGCTTTCCGTACACGTTATAGGCACTACGAGTTCGTAGTCATGCCATTCGGACTCACTAATGCTCCAGCTCTCTTCATGGATTTGATGAACCGTGCCTTCCATGAGTTTCTGGACAAGTTCATTATTTTGTTCATTGATGACATCCTGATATTCTCCAAATCCAAGGAGGAACATGAGGAACACCTTCGTACAGTCTTACAGATTCTTTGTCAGAAGCAGCTGTATGCCAAGTTCTCTAAGTGTGAGTTCTGGTTAGCCAAGGTGGCATTTCTGGGCCATATTTTATCTGTAGAGGGGATCACCATGGATCCTACTAAGGTTGAAGCTATCACTAAATGGCCGAGACCTACATCTGTAACAGAATTTAGAAGTTTTCTGGGTTAAGCTGGCTACTACCGCAGGTTTGTCGAGAACTTTTCACGGTTAGCCTTACCTTTGACTAAGTTGATGAGGAAAGGATAGAAATTCGTCTGGACGGAAGAGCGAGAGAAGAGCTTTGAAGAACTTAAGCATAAGTTAGTGACTGCACCTATTCTTACTCTCCCATCTGGCTCAGGTGGATTTCAGATATATAGTGACGCTTCAGGAAAGGGTTTAGGAAGCGTTCTCAGGCAACATGGGAAGGTTATTGCATACGCATCACGATAGCTAAAACCTTATGAAGAAAACTATCCTACTCACGATTTAGAGCTTGCAGCAGTTGTTTTCGCGTTGAAGATGTAGAGACATTATTTGTATGGTGAATCATGTGACATATTCACCGACCACAAGAGTCTCAAGAAACATCTTCACCCAGAAGGAACTGAACAGAGACAGAGGAGACGGTTAGAGCTACTGAAGGACTACGACACCAACATTCAGTACCATCCTGGTAAGGCGAATGTGGTGGCAGATGCTCTAAGCAGAAGGTCGGGTATGATTACTGGCATTTGGATTGCAAAGGAGATCATTCGTGACCTAGAGATGACTGATATTGAGTTTTGTGTATGAGGACAACACGGTTACTGGGCTAATCTTAAAGTGGAACCAGATTTACATTCTAGGATCAAGGAAGCTCAGAAGGACGATGGTGATATTTGGGCTATCATTCAAAATCTTGATCAGCAGACGGAGTTTCGTGTTGACGATGACGGTATCTTATGGCAGGGCACTAGACTAGTGGTTCCTGATGACTCTACTCTCAGGGAAGCTGTGTTGACTAAGGCTCACAGTTCTCCATTTACCATACATCTTGGTTCTACCATGATGTACCACGACATCAAGCAAAACTTTTGGTGGAGTGGTATGAAGCAGGATGTTGCCACCTTCGTTTCTAAGTGTATGATATGCCAGCAGGTGAAGATCGAACATCAGTGAGCTAGTGGTTTACTACAACCATTAGATATTCCGGCATGGAAGTTTGAAAAAATCTCCATGGATTTTGTTACTGGTCTTCCGGTTACTCAAAAGAAGAATGACGTTATCTGGGTCATTGTGGATAGGTTGACTAAATCTGCTCATTTTTTGTCGATTCGCAAGGAGCATCCGGTCAGAAAACTAGCAGACACATTCTAGCAGGAGATCATGACACTGCATGGTACTCCATCAGAAATCATCTCTGACAGAGATCCCCGTTTCACATCACGTTTCTGGCAGAGTCCGCAGAAAGCTTGGGGCACCAGACTTAAGCTCAGCATTGCCTTTCATCCTAGACCGACGGACAGTCGGAACGTACCATTCAGACATTGGAGGACATGCTGCGATCGTGTGCTCTAGAATGGTCAGGAAGCTGGGATGATTATATATTCCTAGTAGAATTCGCATACAACAACAGCTGGCACGCTACCATCAAGTGTGCTCCCTTTGAGATGTATGGCAGGAAGTGTCGCGCCCCAATTTGTTGGGATGTAGGCGAACGACTGCTTGAAGGACCAGAAATGATGAAGTGACCAATGAGAAGGTCGCTGTCGCCAAGGCAAAGATTCAGGAAGCTCGTGCTCGTCAGAAGAGCTATGCTGATAAACGCCGTAGAGATGTGTCTTTCAACGTAGGAGATCACATTTTCCTCAAGGTATCACCTGCACGAGGAGTTAGACGTTTTGGAATCAGAGGGATGCCCAGTCCTTGCTTCATCGGACCGTTCGACATCATAGAACGTGTTGGTGAAGTGTCATACCGTTTAGCGTTACCGCCTCGGCTATCACACGTTCACAACGTGTTCCATGTGTCCTTACTTAGAGGATACAACTATCATCCAATTCATGTTGTCCAGTATCCGCTTGATCAGATTCGAGAGGATCTTTCATATGTCGAAGAACCCGAAAGAGTTCTTGAGCGACAAGATCGTGTCATGCGGAGGAAGACGATCCCTTTCGTCAAATTCCTCTGGAGGGATCATCCTAAGCGGGAAGCTACTTGGGAGGCGGAGGAGTCTATACGGACTTCTTACCCTCATTTCCAGTTCTAATTCGGGTATGTTTTCTTTCAGTTTACGTTTCTCCAATTCGAGGACGAATTGTTCTTTTAGAGGGGAAGAGTTGTAAAACCCGCATTAAAAACCTATGAACAGTACACGTGAACAGTAACTTACGAAAACACGGTAAAATTTAAACTTTCCATTTATAATATTAATACACGTGTCACGACAATAAATAACGAACAATCATGAATATTATAAATGTGACACGATCACGAATACCAAAATCACGAATAATAAATCACGAACTCACATGTAAATTATTTAACACACGAAAAATTACGGGTTTACCCCATGTGGGCCCCATAGCCGCGGAAAAACAAGAGAGGGAGGCCAAGTGGGCCTTTTGGCCCAATACTAATTTTATTAAAACCTCTGGAGAATTATTTTCTCTCATATTTTAGGTTACAGAAAATTGTCCTCTTCCTCCTTTTCCCACCATAGCCGCCGGCCACCATCAAGAACAAGGGCAAACCCGGATAATTTTGTGTTTGTTTAATTAATCGTGATCACCTTTTCATTCTACACGCATTGTGTTATCCGTCAAGGCGGATTAGTCTTCATCGTTTCCGTTAGCTTCTACTGGACATAAGGTACGGATTTCACGTCCTTCAGTAAGGACAATCTCTTCCTTCATTAGGATTTCTCGTATGCAGCCAATTGTTTTCCCCAGTAGTTACAAATTAAATGCTTATGTTTTATTAGTTACCTTAGCCATATACATGCATGACCAGTTTCACCTAGTTATGGAGGTATCATAACACTAGAGGCACTAGTGTTATGACTTCACCACGGTGGAGTGATAGCTCGTGGCGTCCCTTTTCAGTTATTTGGCCATTATATTATTATATTATCATGTGGGGCGTATGGGTGCATCCTAGTTACATGTATCAGTCAGGATTTCATGGTGAATGTGGTGTGTGCCTTGCATCCTTCACAAGGAGCTTATCCCTCCTACCCACTTACCAGTTAATTAGAGGCAACCCCTCTAATTGCATGATGAGGTCTCCCCTCCAAGTATTCATGCACGTTGTTGACCTCATGACCTATATTGGCTATTATGGTACATTAACTAATACAAATTTTCATAAGTAACATAAGCTATGTTTTCAGAACTAAAACCAGTTAACATGACAGACAACTAGGTTTTCCAGGACTTATTCATTTCCGCTGCCATTCATGCTTTATATTCATTATATGCTTCCATATTCTATGTTTTCCATTCTTTATTGTATATCCGTGCACTGATCGTTATGCTCAACCGTCTACTTTTCCATGTTCCTAAACGGCAGGTACCCTAGGATGCAAGTAGGAATTCCAGAGTATGTGCATTCGGATTGGAAGCTATCCGGCCTCTTTTACCTTATGCATTTATTCCTACTTTATCATCCTTTACGTCTTTTGAATATTGTTTAGTCCTTTTCATTTACAGTACTTATATTGCTTGTTTGTGAGTTACTAGACTACCGATGTTTGATTCCGGTATTTCTATTTATGGTCATGAATGTTTAGAGATTTACCTTGCATGCTTTGATAATACGCCATAATTTACTATAGTACTATATCCTATTAAATGGGGTGCTACAATTTACCTTTCCTTTATATGATAGATTATAATTAGTATAATGTACTTGATAATAGTAGATAGATATTATGTAGTTATATTGCTTAAAACATTAGTTTACAAGGGTTTTCTAGGGTTTCTAAGGCTTTCTTAAGAATTTAGGGTATCCTTGTTATATTTGAGTTGTTCTTATTCATTGTATATACATATAATTACTTTTAGAACTCAGACTTGATATATACATTGTGTTTACAACATATAGGCATATGTTGAAGTGGCAATTGAGATAGTAAGAATCCATATATTTAACAATCAGTCACATACCATAATAAAAAACAAAACCTTCTTAGCAAAATTACCTTTTTATTTATAAACATAGATATTACATTAGTCAAAATTACTGAATGTCATACAGTCTCTTAAAACAAACATTAAATCAATGTATTATTAAATCAATCAATAATAAAATCATTTACAAAATCAAAAATTAACTAATCGAATATATAATCAAACATTCACTTACACTGATAATTAATTTATGTTTTGGAATTGAAAGATTCTATGATTTTTCTGGATATGATCGATTTGATTTAGTTAATAGATCTAAGGTTTTTTGCATTTTTTGTTGTGTGTGTAATTCTTGGAGATGGAAATGAAGATAACGTTAAAACGAGCGGCGGTTTGTTTAAACCTGAAATAAGGGAAGATGTTAGTGGGATAGCAATTGACAGATTTGCCCTTAAAGTTTCTAAGAAATTATAATATTTCCACTTTGTTTTTTATAATTAAATTTAATCCAAGGCTAGGATTGCTTCCTATACTTTTTATTTTAACGGGCTTTTTAGTGTATCCTCACTATATATATATATATATATATATATATATATATATATATATATATATATATATATATATATATATATATATATATATATATATATATATATATATATATATATATATATATATATATATATATATATATATATATAGGAATGGGGTAAAATGAGAAGGGTCTTAAAATAAAAGTATAGGAAGGATTGTGAGAGTGACATGTGTCACTATGTCATATCACTATGTCACATAATGATGACACATAATTATTTTATAAAATTCTAATTTTTTTTTTTAAAATTTAGAAAATTTTTTATCAAAAAAAATTATTTTCGAAAAAAAAAATTTCGAATTTTTTTTTTTCCAAAAATTTTTTTTGAAATTTTTTTTTTGAAATTTTTTTTCGAAAAAAATTTTTTCGATATAATTTTTAAAATTTTTGAAACAAAACAAAAGATAATCTACTGCATCGCGATTATATATTTTGATGCATCATGTTAATAAATTAATGCATCACAGTAATAAGTTACTGCATTATAGTTTATCACCGAACTTAATGCAATAACTAATTACAGTGATGCATTAATTTCTTAAGTTGATGCATCAAACATATAACTGTGATGCAGTAGATTATTTTTTTTAAAATTTTAAATAAAACAAAAGATAATCTATTGCATCGCAATTTTATATTTTGATGCATCATGTTAATAAGTTAATGCATCACATTAATAAGTTATTGCATTATAGTTCATCACCGAACTTAATGTAGTAACTAATTATGTGATGCATCAAACATAACTGTGATGCAGTAGATTATTTTTTTTTAAAAAAAATTCGAAAAAAAATTTCCGAAAAAAAGTTTTGAAAAAAAATTTTCGAAAAAAAAAATTCCAAAAAAAAAAATTCCAAAAAATAAGTTACGAATTTTTTTTTAAATCAAAATTTTTTAAGTGTTGAGGTGTCATGATTATGTGGCTAAGTGACACATGTCACTCCTATAATCCTTCCTAGACTTTTTATTTTAAGTGACTTTTTAGTGTATCCCTACCCTATATATATAAGTTGAGTTTTATAAATGTTCAAGGGCTGTTCTAAGGTTCTAAACTTAGGGTATTGAGCCTATTTTCAAAGTCAAGTGGCGATTTTGTAAATGGTAGTGTTTAACGAAGTCAAATTGGTTTTACAAATCAAGTGTGCAAAACAATCCGGTTTTTATAGTCTAAAGATGTGTCGAGCAGGTGGTTCTAAAATGTAAATCATTTGATGAAATTTAAACTGAGTCTTGTACAGATTATAAGTGAGTTTGTCACCAATTTCGTCAAAAACGGAGTTGTTTTAGTAGACGAAATCAGCGTGTACTTTTGGTAGGTACCGGCTGAGTGCTTTTGGGAGGTACTTAACCTCGCGTCATATTTTGAGGCGAGAGGCTGATCTATTAGCTTCTAAAATTTCTAAAAAAATATAAGTCTTATGTGGGAGTGTATATTCTGAGATTAAAGACCCATGTTGGGTACTTGAACCGTGTTGATTTGGCATCTTGAGATGGATCAATATCAAAGGTACTAGTTTTAGAAAGCTAGTATATGTTGTGGGGTTTAGAAGGAAATCACTTGCATTGATTGGTCATGTTTATGTACATACTATTTTGAGTCACTGATTTTATTATATTAAGTATGTTTTGAAATACTTAAGTATGTTGCTAAGCGCACACCTTATTTGTTAGGTGGCGGCTTTTGATGTGTATATTTGGGGGGCATCATCACTTTGGCAATCACTACTACTACTAGCTTCATGTATTATCTAAGGTGAGTCTCTAGCCTCGCTTTTTACATCTTGTAAATGATTTTAACCCGCGAGGGGGAATACATGTTGTTTTATAAATGAACACAAGTTATTTTCGGTATGTTGGGCACGAATATGATGATAAATGCCTAAGTACCATTGTCTTATGAAGTCCCTGAATTTCATGAACTGTTAATTACCTTGTGAGGTAAACGCTAATACATATGATAGATCTATTTGGTTTGACAAACCTTATCCTAGGGTATGTATCTTTGTGATCACCTTAAAGGGATATTATGTGTAAGAGGTTGTTGGTATATGACAATATTACCTGTTGTAGGGGCGCCGTAAGTGACTCGGTTTGACGTGTTAGTTAACGTTCAGTTGCATGAGCTTAAGGCATTTATCGATATATATATATATATATATATATATATATATATATATATATATATATATATATATATATATATATATATATATATATATATATATATATATATATATATATATATATATATATATATATATATATATATATATATATATATATATATATATATATATATATATATATATATAGGTAGGGATACACTAAAAAGTCCCTTAAAATAAAAAGTCTAGGAAGTATAATAAGAGTGACATGTGTCACTTAGCCACATCATCATGCCACATAATCATGACACCTCAACACCTAAGAAATTTCGAATTTAAAAAAAAAAATTCGTAATGTTTTTTTGGAAAAAAAAAATTTTCGAAAAAAAAATTTTTCGAATTTTTTTTTTCAAAATTTTTTTCCGAAAAAGTTTTTTTCGGAAATTTTTTTTTCGAATTCTTTTAAAAAAAAATAATCTACTGTATCACAGTTATATGTTTGATGCATCAACTTATTAAGTTAATGCATCACATAATTAGTTACTGCATTAAGTTCGGTGATGAACTATAATGCAGTAACTTATTACTGTGATGCATTAACTTATTAACATGATGCATCAAAATATAAAATTGCGATGCAATAGATTATCTTTTGTTTTATTTAAAATTTTTAAAAAATAATCTACTGCATCACAGTTATATGTTTGATGCATCAACTTAAGAAGTTAATGCATCACTGTAATTAGTTAATGCATTAAGTTCGGTGATGAACTATAATGCAGTAACTTATTATTGTGATGCATTAACTTATTTACATGATGCATCAAAATATATAATCGCGATTCAGTAGATTATCTTTTGTTTTATTTAAAAACTAAAAAAAATGCAATGTTTTTTTCGAAAAAAAATATCGATTTTTTTTTTTGAAAAAAAATTTCAAAAAAAATTTTCAAAAAAAAAAAAATCGAAAAAAAATTTTGGAAAAAAAAAAAAATTCGAATTTTTTTTTTTCGAAAATATGTATTTTTTTAAAAAAAAATTAGAATTTTTTAAAATAATGAGGTGTCATCATTATGTGGCATGGTGATATGGCATAGTGACACATGTCACTCTCACAATCCTTCCTATACTTTTTATTTTAAGACCCCTTCCCATTTTACCCCATTCCTAAATATATATATATATATATATATATATATATATATATATATATATATATATATATATATATATATATATATATATATATATATATATATATATATATATATATATATATATATATATATATATATGACTTGTCTGTGTGACAAGCTTGAGATGATTAAAATTCTTTCGTTCAAATGACTATTTGCAAAACCTATTGACTTGCTCAACCATTGTGTTGATGATTTTAAGCATGTATTTCAGGTAATCAAGATGGATAGCAACAGAGCATGCGAGGAGGGAGTTGGTGCTTACTTGTCTAAAGTTTTGTATTATTATTCCATCATTTGAAATGAATAAACGACTTTTTGAGTCTTTGATGAATGTGATTGTTGGTAATGGTTTTTGGGATTAAACACTACACTGGTTTTATATTTTGGGATGGGAAACTTTTTAGACAAGGTTGTATATTATTTTAAAGTCTCTTTTGAGGTCGTTGTCTATGATTGTGTGTGATGTGTTATGAGTAGCGCCCCAAAGTGGTATTCCGCTGGGTGGTAAGTTGGGGGTGTTACACTCACCCACCCTATGATTAATTATATGATTTTAACATATATAATTAAATAAGAAAAAAAAATTAATTAAAGATCATTAGCTTTATGTGATCAAAACTAGAATTTTTTTTATAAACAAGTCATGCTTATATGTTAAAGAATTTATATTCCAACTTATTTCAAACACGGTTCCGACACTTTACCCTTATTTCACGACTATAAACAACTATTTTAACTATTTGCAAATTTCATTTTTTACCATGTAAGACTCAACACAAAAGATACCGTTATCCCAAACAAACAAAAACAAAGAAAATCAGTGATATGGTTGCTAATGGGTCGTCGACAACAGCTTGTAACCCTAAGGCTAACTTTAGGTTTATACAATCTGTTACACCATCTTTGGGTACAAATGTGACATTTAATATGCCGGTTCGAGTTGTTAATGAGGTAAATTCTCGTTTTGAGAATACTTTGTATGGATATTTCCTTGGTAAACGTCTTGTTTTTCCCGTGGTCGAATATTTTGCACGTTAAAACTGGGGTAAATATGGGATTAGTAGGATTATGTTGAATAGGAAAGGGTTTTCTTTTTTAAGTTTAAAACAAATAAGGGTATGGAGGAGGTGATTGAGAATGGGCCATGGATGATTCGTAAAATTACAATTTTCCTCAAGCAACGGAATCTAGATACGAGGTTACAAAAGGAGGAGCTAACCCGCATCCCGGTATTGGTAAAGATTCATGATGTTCCTTTACAGGTTTTCTCGGAGGATGGTCTTAGTATCATTGCATCCCACATTGGTAAGCCAATTATGCTTGATGCTTTTACTAGTGCTATGTGTATTGAATCTTGGGGTAGGAGCAGCTTTGCACGATGTTTGATTGAAGTTCATGCGGATGTGGAGCTCAAGGAGAGTTTATCATTTGGTGTTCCTTTGGCTGATGTTCTGGGTACACAACAGAGACAGTTACCATTGAATATGAGTGGAAGTCTCCTCGGTGTGTTCATTGCAAAATTTTTGGCCATGACCATGAGGTATGCCCCAAATCGGTAAAGGTTAGTATTCCTGATACATCTGTTTCAGGAGAGCAAAATGTTGGTGAGCAAGCCAATGATGGTTTTAAAACAGTGACTCGTAAGAAACGAGGTTAGAAGATGAATGGAGGAATTCTTGTAGGAACGAATACTTTGTATGTGAATATGCCACCTAAAGTGGTCCCAAAGAAGCTTTTTAAGATTGCTGATATACCTTCATCGTCTACATCGGTTCCTAAAAATGCGAAGGATCCATGGAACATTAGTGGTGTTGCTACATCTAATGCTTATAACTGAACGTATCGAACGAGGAAGACGTTGATAATATTTATGATGAGGCTGCTAACTTGTTCTATGATAAGATGGACAAGGCTAAAGTTAAATCATAATCCTTCTATGTTTGCTAGTAAAGTGAGTTGTTATTTTCTAGCTTTGTAAGTGTGTATGGCATGTCATATACACTAGTTTAGGTGTTTATCGAGCGCTTGTGCTTGAGGTTAATGTGGTACTTCTTCCATATTCCATATGTGCTTCAATGTTTTTTGGTGTAATATATCTTTTACCGGGGTTGTAGTCCCTTTTACAAAAAAAACAAAGAAAATCTTAAACTATCTCAATAGCCTCTACACCAAAAGTACCGTACAAACAAACACGTGAAATGAGGACTCGAGAAATGCGTTACTACAGAAGTTGAACATCTCGAAGAGAAACGAGCTAGCAAACCATCCTAAGAATACAACCGATAAGTAGAAGGGATATATACATATATATAGGCATAGGCGTACATACACTCAAATCTATCCAACATATACTATACAAGCATGTATTAACCCTCTTTCATGCAACCATACTTAGGAATCCATTGATGTCGTGGTACTTGTATAACTATGTTGGCCACAATACTTATACCAGTCCCCTTTCACTAATGCACTCCCTCCTATGATGACACTTATAAGAATTAATACTACACATAACACATCAGTCTACCAACTCAAATAAGCACATAGATCCTACAACTCATATAAGCACATAATCCACAACATAACATAAGGTCCAAAATTCCATTTATCAAAATAACGTAGCCAATGCATGAAACACATAAACTCGTAATACAGCTGAACCAGCGTAGACAAAATTCAAAATGTATAAAGAACATGAAAACATAATCAAATGAAATCCGACAATGACTAGTGTATACGACTATGGTTCAACCCGCACTAGTCAAAACTCGTAAAGAAGTATGAACCATACTAGTTCATAACTTAACAAACATCACAAAAATAACATCCAAACACATCAATTATTATAAAATGCACACATACACCTATGACGCCTATATGCAGGGACCCTTAAGCTATATACTAGGCTACGCGACTAGACAACCTAATTCTCTATAACCATTGTCTCTAATACCATTCTGTCACACCCCACCATGGCAGAATATGGGGCACGACGTAAGGATATCATCACAACAATAGCGTGTCTATTGAGAGAACTGTATGAAATAGAAATTTCATAAAAAGGTGACACAATGTCATGAAAATATCTCAAACAATGCAGGCGTCCAGGTAAGTAGGTAACAGGCCTATCTCTTACCAAATACATTCAAATAACACACATCAAACATATAGGTGTCTACAAAGTATCAGTTATTCAAACATTAAATAAAGACTGATAGGAAAGGGATTCCTTCTAATGCAATCCTAGTAGCCTCTAGACTCTAGCCACTTCTAACATCATCCTTCTCAACTATCCCACCTGAAAATGACACTAAAATCTGTCAACATAAAGTTGGTGAGAACAGATGTTTAAATTACCGAAAACATCTTAAGAACCCTTAACAACTGCTGTAAATAGTTGAAGAAAACAAGTTAAAGCACTGGACCATAATGTGATAATCATGTTACATGCAACTACAAACAAAGCACAATTATATCAGTCAAGAACATAAAATAAGAACAATGCACCACACTATCCGGATCTTTCCCACACCACTAGTGGAAGATGAACCATATCCCCGTCGAGATATCTTGCCTCCAAGGAGATGATGTAAAGAACCAAGAACTCAGGACGGATCGTGCCCCACGCTCCACACACATCACAACTGGTCCCATAGACGCCCATACATTTATGTACCATACCAAAACATAACCCAATCAAGATTCACATATCAGAACACATATCAGAACACATATCATAACACATAACAAAACACATAACAAAATACACAATCACGCATGTCACACAATAACACATCTATGTCCAAACATTTATAAAAATATAGTACCAAAACATTTTAATAACACCACAAGTGTCATCTCCATCCCATACTAAAAGAAACATTTAAAAACTCAGTGAAAATGGGACTATGAACTCACCTGATAACACAACAAGCTAGCACTCTTGCAAACCTATAAAATCATACACGACACCCTTAGATCAGGTCTTAACACCCAAGTTAAGTAACAATCAAGGAGATGAATCTAATCCCCCAAACCCCACTATCTAGTTCTCCCACTACAAGTTATTGTATACGTAAAAATCCAGTTATTCCCCGGTACGGTTTACTAGTCACTAAACGATCACATGAAGTAAACTTATCACCACCCTTGACTCCTACCCTACTGGAGTTATGTTGTTCTATGATCTAATAACTCCAAAAACCAATTTTACTTTCAACTTACACATTTAACCCTTTCGTTTAGTCTCTACGCCAAGAGTCATTTTCATAAAGCTGATTTTCTGTACATGCTAAATGTTTGACACCAAAAGCCCAACCTAAACACCATAACTTTTATTGAAAACCTCCAGTAAGTTCATGTATATTTATAAAGAGTTCCCAAATCAAAACTCTTTGGCTATCTCATTCGTTTGGTTAGGTTTTGACTCAAATTACCAAAATCCAAATTTATTCCTGAACAACGCACTGTTTTTGTAAAAATTGTTTGACGACCTTCCCGAACTCCATTTTTGACTAACCTTACATTTTGAAATGTAGACTCTCTGAACTTAATTAAAAAACAGAAACTCAACCAAAGGTGCTACGTACTGCCCGGAACAGTCGACACAAGATAACCCTAAAAATCAGACTGTTTTACGTCTTTATGCACTAACCCTCTAAACATCATTAACTATCCTTAAATTCTTAACACAAACCCTAAAATCATTAATGGATCTTAATTACTATATTTTTCCAGAAAATCAATAAAAACCTAATCATCTCAATGATGGTTAATTAACATTACAATTAAGATTAATTAATAAAAACATTAATTGAATAATGGTTTTTAAGGATTTACCTTAGAAACAATTGGAAGATCATGATTTTTGGAACCCTAAATTGTCCCCCATTAATAAAATCTACTGAATAAAGGTTTAGGGAAAAGAGAAATTTGTTTTTTTGGGGTTATAGGAGTCTTATTTATGGTTACATCCAACCCATAGTCCTACTAGTACTCAAATTGGGCCCCTTTTCCCTTACTTAAGCATAAGTCGGCCCAAAACCAAGCCCAAACCCCTAGACTTATATTTAATCATTACTGTCACAAACGTGAATTTTGAACCCATTTAATTTATGTGAAATGCAATGGTTCGGGTTAGACTTGTGTGTCTATTGATGTTCCCGATTGATTACACATATTTTGACTGCGAATTTAAATTTTTTTATGAATGATGCTCATATAAATTGTTACTTGAATGACTTACTATTCGTCTACGTTGGGTGCTAGAAACTTCTATTAAAGAAATCAAAAATTAATAAATTAACGCGATTTAGTTTAATTAGGTCTGACGCGATATTTAGTGTTTCACCCAAATTTTACGACACACTTAGAAACTTCTCCATATTCTCCTGTCACCAAACTATTTCGAACTACTAGTACCAAAACTATACACTATACATAAACGTTTAAACTCTCCACAATAATTTCACAAAGTTAACTTTACAAAATAATTAAAAGGAAAAGCAAACCTTTTCCTTTCTACCATTTCTTCAAAACCGCCCCCCCTCTATTTGTTTATCCAAGTTTCATAAACTCATTTTAAAAAGCAATGTACTACACCCATCCTTACTTGCTTGTACAAATAGTCCCCTTTTCTTCTTCCAAAAACCATCGGATATACCCTACTCCCTTCCAAGTTTTCCCAAAACCTTAAAGCTTACAAATAACAAGATTAAATTAGTCAAATACAAGTACTTTCTTCTTGTCCTTTGCTGCCATGATCGATTTCCAAGACCTCTTTATACCTTCCCAATTTCTTGCCATTTCCCCATGATGTACTCACTTGTTAGCCTTCCAAGTTATCAAGCAAACCAAATGACAAACCCTAACCAAGTCCTATCTAGAAATACTTAGTCCTAACACTCCCCATTCGCCTATAAATAATACCCTTTTCCTTACTTGACAACACACAATCAAAACTTAAACTCATAAATAAAAACACTAAGCATTGTATTAGTAGGTCACGACTATGATAATTAAGCAACAAGCTCTGGATTCGTTTAGTAACAAACTAGGAGTAGTAAGTCTTGGGTTTGATTGTTGTGTTGATCTATGGTTGCTAGCCTTGTTCACTAAACTTCATCAACTATGCTTAGGTACTTTGATAAGTTACTTGCTCATTCATTCACATTAGTTGATAATATATTTGCTATAAACTTTTGAGAACTAAAAACTAAAACCAACTAGTCACACGTTGGGATATTGATAATGTTTCCTGTAATAAACAAATCCATGTTTTCTACCAAATATGATAATGGGAGACCACGATTAAAACTATGCGATGACCTAGACTATGAGCAACTAGAGGTTTAAGTGTATGCGATGAATTGTATTTGACAATAGTATGATTTTATGATAGGAAACAAGCATGAACTTATGATAAACTAGCATTGTGTAAGCATTCATAAGCCAAGCAACAAGAAACACTAAAATGAAGGGATAGGTATACGTGATGTTGTGTCATATAAGTGCATGAAAACAGCAAACCAATTCTCTGACAACTTGGTGCATGTATATCTATATGTGGTGTTGATCATGTTTGATAATGTAAGCGTAAACGAAAACTAGAAGTTATGATTTTATGTACTCAATATAATTAAAAATCTACTCCCAAAAGAAAGTCATTGTGAGCATATTATGTTTATGAGTGCAAGTATAGAAAGGCTATAAGATAACCACATAGTTTTCATGAGTAACTTATGTGTGTGTTTCGTGAGTATACTCAAGCAACGGAACCTATAAACCAACAAATGTAAAATGTAAGTGTGTGGGTTGTACTATGTTTATGTGACGTGGTATCTAAACACATAGGAAGAACACAATTGAAAACATTCTGCTGGTAAAGTTTGTACTTTCGTACGTCTGTGCATGAAACCATAACAAGGAAATACTTCAACCTTAAATAAGTACATGTCATGTTGGTATTGTATGCAAGAGTGTAAAAGATAGCAGCAAGTGTGCGTGCATGTGAGGATTGCTAAGTGAATATAAAACAAACAGCAAATAACATTTTCCTTTTCTTTCTTTATGACTTGGTGTAGGTAAATGTATGTTATGTGTAAGTAGAAAACAAATAGACATAAGAAAAGAGTATAAAACAAAGAAATGTTTCAACTTTATTTATGAAGGAATGAAGTATGTGTATGCACGAAAGTGTGTAAAGTAAGTTGTGTAGGGTTGCTATGTATAAAAATAAACCAACAGTAGCCATATACGCATAAACTCAATATGTTTCCTACTTGTTCGAGAATGGGTAAATGAATGCGAAAATGACCTAATTTGATGTGTGTTATATGCGATGTATGTATGATCATGCATGTATAATCAAAACGAGTACAAAATACAATCCCTTTGTTCTAGTTTGTGAACAGTGAACAAAAACCACCTACTAGGTACTAGGCATATGGTTATAAATGTCTGCATGTATGTATGGTGTACAAAAGGGGACCATCTCTTTTCTTTTTGGGCAGCCTGTGTCGAAACAGTGAGCAAGCAACAAAGTCAACTTCCAATTTGAGAAATAAAAGGAAGTACATATACAAAAGGTAGGGGAAATAGGAACAAAGACACTAATGTATATAAAAAGGGGCGTGTAGTGGGGCGTAGAACAAAGAACATGAACCAAAAGTTTGCCACTTACCCAATTCCAACAACAAATGCAAGACTAGTATTATAGTAGTTGTTAATTTGGCCTGACTACTCTATTTCATGCTTAATTTTAACCGGCCTAAAGGCCATGCCCGAGAAATATAAAAATACCTTAGTAAACTCGACATGGCCTAGTTTATAACGTGACCATCCGTTTGTCTTAAAAGTTGAGTAATGGATTCGCAAATAATTTCCAAAAATGCTTGTTTGACACTAAATAATAATAAAACATTACTGGTTTATTTTGATTGCGAGTGCACTACTTTGTCAAATTATTTGTTATAGTTAGAGATCTCATAAAAATGCGATATTTATAAAATATCACATATGTCACAAACGAGAATTTGGAATCTATTTAATTTACGTGAAACGTGATGGCTCGGGTTAGACTTATGTGTCTATTGACGTTCACGGACGATCACACGTATTTTGTGTACGAATTTAAAAATTTTATGATTGGCATTCATAAGAATTTCTACTTGGATAAATGTTAGTTACTTACGTTACGTGATAAGAACGAATTATTATAGAAACCGACTCTCATTTAAATCAACATAATTAATTTATTAATGTACTATGTTACGACATCCTTAGAAGTTACTCATTTTCTCCTCAATACTAAATTTGTTAAACTACTACTCGAAATCTCCTCATTTAAACGTTCCTACTACGATTCTACTAGATTCAACCTTACAAAAAATATTTTTAGAAAAATCTCAAAAACAAACCCTTGTGTACAACCCCATAACCGGTCCCCTTGTTTTGAAAACAAAAATATACACGTTTTAAATACCCCCACCCCTTTGTTACATTATTTTGAAGTCAAAAGGGTGTACATCTCTTACACAAGCATTGAAAACACAATTTCTCTTCCCCTCCCCTGCTACTTCACGTGCTCCCTTCCCCTTTTACTCTTCCCCAACTTATTCCAATTACCTAGGTACTTGCTTGACTTGCTCCTTAGTTAAAAACCAACTAGGAGACTTGGAAACCCTAACTAGGTCCTAACTAGTTCTTAACCCTAAACCCACACTTGGCTTTGCCTATAAATACATCCCTCAATCTCTCTCACTTGAACACACACACTCAAGCAAACCTCACAAAGAATAAACACATATGTCTTGCACTTAGGCCACGACAGAAAAGTAATCAAGCAAGGGTTTGGGGTTGATTTTTGAAGTAAACAAAAACACTAAAGCTGTTGACGTGAGCACTTGGTTGATAGTATTTCTAGTCTTGATTTCTTCTTCTCCAAATAACTTAGGACTCTTGTAAGTCTTTCATAACCTTGTTATTTTACTTTGGTTGATAAATATACTTGCTAAAACACTTTGTAAATTATGATATACAAGTCACGGGTTGGATTGGGTGGTAATGACCTAGACCTTGTGCATAAATTGAACGAGTTTAAGTGTGAAATAAAAGTCACATCTATTGGTTGGTTATAGCAGAAAACCTTGATAACCAAAAGACTACTCAACTTGTATGTTAATCTCATAAAATTGTAAATAAAATATAACCATAAAACATCCAAGACGTGATGTATGGAAACCCTAAGTATATGAACCACTAGAAGTTCCAATGTATGTCATAGTGCTTACTCGACGACTGGGTAATGTTGTATGCATATATGAGACGTGACAAAAATTATTGACCATCTAGTATAGGTGATAAACCCCGTTTTTCAACTCGTAGCTACTACGACGTGTGAGTAATGACATGCTTGCGAGGATCTTGGGTAGAAGCAATATTGTGATTTTATGTGAATTTGACTATTAAGTGCATACTTTTAGACGCCCCTACCATCATGTTTAAAATGTATGTTGTAAGTATGCATGTATAGTAGCAGTAACAAATGATAAGTGTATGTGGGTTGTGAGTATGCACATTCAAAACAGTAACTTATGTGAGGTATTTGGATACGCATGTTTTATAAATAGAGAATGAAAAGTGAACTAAGAAGTATGTGTCCTATGTGTGTTTAGAAAATAAGCAGAAACATACGCTTCTGTTCAACGAGTTGTGTGGGTTTTGCAACAGTGAGTGTGAATCCCGAACTATGTAAACTTGAGTTAATATATGAAACTGTACGAGTAATATTTCTAAGTTGGAGGTGGTAATGTGGCGATGTGACTGTATGTGCATGTATGTCCAAAACCTTAAAACAACTCCT
Source organism: Glebionis coronaria (assembly GCA_025667525.1). NCBI lineage: Eukaryota > Viridiplantae > Streptophyta > Magnoliopsida > Asterales > Asteraceae > Glebionis > Glebionis coronaria. The sequence continues at coordinate 664,246 of JANFOE010000447.1, read as the reverse complement.
TTCCCTCCTCAAACTAACGTGATCCACGCTGGTGTATGTATATGCTGCTAAGAAAACAAAGAAATGCATCAACTTGATATATGTATGATACGTATGTATGCATGGGGTGTTGAACGTTGAAAACTAGAGTACCACCCTCTCCGTTATGATGATACCTGCGTGAATACAGTAACCCATAACAGCCCTTTGCCACTTTTGTTTTGCCATGTTGAAAATTATATTGTATATATACATGTGTTTGTGACGTGTAGCATGGTGTGTGTTTGTGAACATCTAAACTGTCAAAACAAGGCAGATAAGGACCCCAAGTTGATGTGTGTTGTATATCATATAAATGATCAATGACTAGTTGGTGTATGTGTGTGATTTCCTGCATAAAAACAGTGACTAGGAACAACAGTGAAACAAAAGAAAAGAGAAAGGAGTATAGTATGCATATATGTCTGATGATGTATGAATGTATGTGTGTTAGACATTTAAAGTAAGACAAACTAGTATTGAGTAAATAAAACAAGACCACTCCCTCCCTTTTAGTACTCTACAACGAAACAGTAAGCAACAGTGGCTCAAATTGCAATTTTTGACTTACCATATTGAAGGATGTGTTATATGTGTGTCAGAGTGCTATGTCAAATTAAGAAAATGTCCAACTTGTAGGCTTGATGCCCATGTATATATGAATGTGAAAGCAATTGAAGGTCCCCATTTTCCTTTCTTTTCCTTTTTTCATGTAAACTGCACACATAGGCAGTGGTAGTACTAGCACTACTATGCTAAAATAGATTGCATGTAGGGATGTATATGTATCCATGTCAATAACAAGACAAAAGTATCATCCCTTTAGTGAATTCGTGTAGTAGGAGTACAAGGAGGCCAAAACGTTTTTAAATATCAAGTGGGAGTGTGAACACAAATGCCTTCATTTCCTTTTATTTCCAAAAGATGGATAGTACATAGAACAAGATAAATAATGAACCATATAGCTCACTTTGGGATATATTTTGACCCATCAAATGACCATGCCCCGACCATCTAAATGTTTCTTGACAAACTTAACATGGACTATTTTATAACGTGACTTTCCGTTCATCTTAAATTTGAGTAACGAACCCTCCATTAATTTTCAAAAACGCTTGATTGACACATGATAATAAATGAAGCATTACTTGTTTATTTTTTTGACGAGTGAACCGCTTTACATAATTAGTTGTTACACTCAGAGACTTCATAAAAATACGATATTTATCAAATATCGAAGAGCTCGCGGTCTAGTTTTTATAAGGAGAACCCGTTTATTTTTCGGACTATTATTTAACGAGTTATCAAGACCCAAAGTTGACCCCGTGACTAAATTTGTTGAACGAGAAAAATGTATGAAAACATTTTTATAAATCAAGAGCAAGTATTAATTATCAACCAAGTGCATTGTACGTTATTATTTATTTTATTTAGCCTAAGTATGGATATTTTACTTAGGTTACAAGTAGATCGTTTGCGCATTGTTTTGCGTGCCTTGATATTTCGTGCTATCTTTGTTGATCATATCACTACTTCATCGAGGTGAGTTTCATAGCTCCACTTTTAATTGTTTTAACTATTTTGGGGTGAGAACATTGCTTGTTTTTAACGGATGAACATAAGTACTTTAAACTCATACGTTTGCCTACATGATGTCTAAGTAGCGATATCCCTAGATGCTTTAGCCCACTATCGTGAACCGTTAATTACTTTGTGTAAGCGCGAATGTTATGGATAGATCTATCGGGACTAACCTCCCTATCTAATTTGGTTGTGTGGCCAAAGTTAGATACACTTACATTTGAGGATTTACAAATGCTTCGGGATAGGCATTTGCTCGGGCTCTTATTATTTCTTGTTGGTTGAGGTTAACGCTTCGGTGTCACGAGCTTAGGCGTAGGTGATTAAAACGTATACTTTTGATTATAATTTTGTATTTGTTACAAGATTATATGCCGGTTGCCTTGAAAATCTTATGGTTCATCACACTATTTAAACTTAAACCTATGAACTCACCAACCTTTGTGTTGACGCTTTAGCAATGTTTTTCTCAGGTATTAAGACGGAGGAGTGACGTGGTTAGGCATGGGAGATTTTTAAATGAAAATGGTCGTGACTAGTGTATGGATATTTGGATCAATGTTAAAGTCTTTTGAAACAATGTTTTATTATGATCTTCTGTAATTCGCTTCCGAAACAAGTTTGATGCTTTTAATTAAATTAAAACGGCTATTAAATAGTCGTTCTTTATATCTATGTCTTGTGATAGTCATGACCGTCGCACCCCATTGTGTTGTATTACTCTGATAAATTGGGGGTGTGACAACATACCTCGCGACCTAGTTTTTATAATGAGAACCCGTTTATTTTTCGGACTAATATTTAACGAATTATTCAAGCCTAAAGTTGACCCCGTGACTAAAATGGATGAACATTAAGAATGTATAAAAACATTTTATAAATCAATAGGAAGTATAATTATCAACCAAGTGCATTTTACGTTATTAATTCTTGTATTTAGCCGAAGTACGATATTTTACTTAGGTTACGAGTAGATCATTTGCGCATCGCTTTGCGTGCCTTGATATTCCGTGCTATCTTTGTTGAACTTATTTACTACTTTATCGAGGTGAGTTTCATAGCTCCACTTTTAATTGTTTTAACTATTTTGGGGTGAGAACGTTGCTTGTCTTTAACGGATGAACATAAGTGCCTTAAAACTCATACGTTTGCCTATTTGATGTCTAAGTCCCTTTATCCCATGTTACCTTTTAACCCGCTATCATGAACCGTTAATTACTTTGTGTAAGCGCGAATGTTATGGATAGATCTATCGGATTAACCTCCTTATCTAATTTGGTTGTGTGGCCAAAGTCAGATACACTTACATTTGATCATTTACAAATGCTTCGGGATAGGCATTTGTTTGGGCTCTTATTATATCATGTTGATTAGGTTAATGCTTCGGTGTCATGAGCTTAGACGTAGGTTGTTGAAACGATGACATTTGATTATAATCTTGTATTTGTTATAAGATTATATGTTGGTTTCCTTGAAATTCTTATGGGTTATCACACTATTTACACTTAAACCTATGAACTCACCAACCTTTGTGTTGACGCTTTGGCAACGTTTTTCTCAGATATCAAGACGGAGGAGTGACGTGGTTATGCGTGGGAGATTTTAAATAAAAATGGTCGTGACTAGTGTTTGGATATTTGGAACAATGTTGAACTCTTTTGAAACAATGTTTATTATCATCCTGTGTAATTCGATTCCGAACAAATTTTATGAATTTAATTAAATGAAAACGACTTTAATACGGTCGTTCTTTGTATCTATATCTTGTGATAGTCATGACCGTCGCACCCCATTGTGTTTCCTTACTCTGATAAATTGGGGGTGTGACAGATTGGTATCAGAGCTGTAGTTATAGAGAACTAGGTTATTTTATAAAAATGATTTTATAAACGTGATTCAAAAGTTTTGATTGTTGAAAAAATAATTCTAGACTATAACTAACTCTCAAAATCTCCACGAACCACTACACTCCGCGTCTTCGATACAAGTAAGTTGTGACTTGAATTATTCCATGTGATTTGCCATGCTAGTTTAAACTTGATTCCTAGGTGTTATTAGCATTAAGTATTCTCTTACTTGTTTGAATGATCCTTATGTAAGATGTACTTATAGGAATGTGTACTAAGACGATTTTTCATAAATTTTGAAGTAAAATACCTAGCATCCTTGTTTAGATTGTTGTGCTACTAAAATGGTTTGTGCCATGTTTAGTCGAACTAAGATGGGTTGTGCCATGTTTAGATCGAACTAAGATGGTTTGTGCCATGCTTATATGGAGTAAAACATACACATACTTATGCTATTATGTATTTTGTTAAAAACAGTCAACTAGAATACTATGAACGATTTAAAAACTTGTGTGTTTCTATGTTACCCTATATCGATATACGCCGAATTAAAAATATACGCCAAAACAGTACTTGGACGCGCTGAGATTTAGTAATGGTTGATGATAAGTCGTGAGTAAACCCAAAACAAAGACAAATCATCAAAAATTTTAAGAGGTATAATGATACTTAGCAAGGTCTCAAGGCTGTTCTTCTTTGATTGGGTTGCGAGACTAAGTTAAGTGCCAGTCGTTACACAACTAAGGGTTTTTGATGAGTTTTCTTGAGGAAGGGTAAGACTCATGAATTTACATGTTGCGTGATTAGTTTGATCATTATGGTATAACATATTTTATGAGTTTTGTGTGGGTTTAACCGATGTAAAATTCTGTGAGTAATATATAAAGACGAGTAAATTCACCAAAGATGTTAAGAAGTTTAACGACTGATACTTGACTAGACCTCAAGGTTGTCCTTATTTGATTGGGTTGCGAGACTTAGTCAAGTAACAGTTGTAACGCAACTTAAGATTTTTAGTGAATTTCCTCGGGGATGGATAAGATTTACATGATTTGACAAGGTGATTACCTTTGACGTTTGACTAAAACGATGCATTAGTACACCATTACTTGTATGGTGTGTGAACACTAAAATAGTTAAAGTGGTAGTCTCTATTTTTATACAACATACGATGATAAACACTCTATACAAAGTATTACTCCTGTAATACTCTACAAAGTGCTATATCATACATAAAATAGTATTATAAATATATAAAATCTATCCGGAAATATGGCGACGCATAAGTCAAATGCACGTCAAGGATAAATTTATGTTGGAAAAATTGTACAAAGACGGATCTAAAAGTTCTAGTTCATCGGTTTGCAACTAAGTTGATATTATAAATTGACAAAGTATGATATAACAACGAATATTAAAGGGAAGAACTCAGTTATATAAGGATTATGCCATATTTTAAATTAAATAGATTATCGCATTTCACAAAGCTTGGGAACCCTAGATGTGAATTTTGGTCGCTTCTAAGAAATCTTAATAACGCTTATCGAACATAAAAAGTATATAGAATGATTATGAACAAACGATAGATAAAGACAAAATGAACAATTTTTGTGATGAAATTCTTGTGATGGAATTGACTAGTTGATTGGATTAAACAAATTGAAATTTTTTGAGATAAAAACAAATTGACCGAAGTGTCAGAGATGTAATAAAGCATGATCGAAGCTCTCGAAAATTTTGTGATAGAATTGAGTGACTGATGTGGAATATTAAATAATCTATTTTTATGAAGATCAAGTGACTCGACATTTGTCGATGTCATCACCAAGAAAAACTGGGTTATGTAACGTACTTTAAAAACTTTTATTTAATTGTTTCCAGTTATTTTTAAAAGTTATATTTTATACCTTATGAAGCTTTTACTTAAGAAATGGTTTTTATCCTACAATATTTTTATATGTCTGAGAAAAAATAAATCAAATAATTTTTTTAAGGAGTTTTATAGAATATTTTTGGAAAACATTATAAAAAATATATATTTAAAAAAAAGAAAAGAATTTACTTTGAAGGAACCATCACCGAAAACTTTATTAGTAAGAATGTTAGAAATTTTGATAAAACGTTTTGGTAAAATCAGTACAGGTATTACTGAAAAAAAAACTACACGATTGATGACAAAATGTTTTGATATAGACTATCATGCAAAGTTTTAGAAAATATGGTGTGACGACCAACTTAATGAATAAAATACCGCGACTAATGTTAAAACATGTTTAGTAAGGACTACCATGTAAAGTTTTGAAAAAATCTATTTTTTACGAACAACTTGATTTGGAAGACGTAAACTATTGATAAACTTGACGAGAACTAGTACAAATAAGTATGTAAATTATTTTGTTGATTGTTAAAAGTGAGCAATGTTAACAAATAAAATGAACTATGGACTAATTTGTTGATTGTGAAAGTGAAGAATGGTAACGAACAAAATGAACTATGGACTACCAATATATAAGTTACAACCTCAAAGAGTTAAATTATGATGAAAAGGAGGATGCAACCGTTGGTCCCAAGACATACGTAGCCTGATCAACTACGTATGACCGTGGTCGAACGCGAGTATGCTCATAGTAGTCATCGTAAAAATGAAATATATTAGTATTAGTAGAATATATTTAAGTTGCTCTATTCGTCGAAGAAAATTTATTATGTGCTATGAACGTCGAACATTTTTCTAACGTCTTAAGTAAAAACGTCAAGTACGCGATACGAATAAACCTAGTACGATTATTTTCTTCGCCACTATTACATACAAGAGCGTATAGGACACGAAAAATACTAACAGCGCCAATTATTTTGACGACAATTTAACTCAAATAGATTAGAGTCAGAAAAATTTAAAACAAATTTTAGATAATAATGAGAAGAACGAAACGCCATTTGAGTAAAACTTAATATAACGTGTGGAAGACCTCGTTGAAATTATAGACCGTGAAATAAAACGACATAGGCAAAGTCATATACCGATCGAAAAAGTACGTTGGAATGGACCCGACTTTACTTGGGAACGTGAAGACCAATTTAAACTTAAGTATCCTCACCTACTTAATTAGATAAGTTTCATCGAAGTCTGAGCTTCGGGGTCGAAGCTCAAACTTAAGGGATGTCGGATGTCACAAACGTGAATTTTGAACCCATTTAATTTATGTGAAACGCAATGGTTCGAGTTAGACTCGTGTGTCTATTGCTGTTCCCGATTGTTTACATGTATTTTGACTATGAATTTAATTTTTTTATGAATGATGCTCATATAAACTATTACTTGAATGACTTATTATTCGTCTACGTTGCGTGCTAGAAACTTCAGTTAGAGAAATCAAAATTTATTAAATTAACGCGATTTAGTTTAATTAGGTCAGACCCGATATTTAGTGTTTCACCCAAATTTTACGACACACTTAGAAACTTCTCCATATTCTCCTTTCATCAAACTATTTCGAACTACTAGTACAAAAAACTAAACACTACACATAAACGTTTAAACTCACAATTTCACAAAAGTTAAATTTACAAAATAATTAAAAGGAAAAGCAAACCTTTTCCTTGCTACCATTTCTTCAAAACTGCCACCCCCCTCTCCATTTGTTCATCCAAGTTTCAATAACTCAATTTAAAAAGCAATGTACTAAACCATCCTTAATTGCTTGTACAAATGGTCCCCTCTTCTTCCTCAAAAAACCATCGGATATACCCTACTCCCTTCCATGTTTTCCTAAAACCTTAAAGCTTACAACTAAGAAGATTAAATTAGTGAAATACAAGTACTTTCTTCTTGTCCTTTACTGCCATGATCGATTTCCATGACCTCTTTATACCTTCCCAGGTTCTTGCCATTTCCCCATGATGTAATCACTTGTTAGCCTTCCAAGTTACTAAGCAAACCAAATGACAAATCCTAACCAAGTCCAAACTAGAAATACTTAGTCCTAACACTCCCCATTTTCCTATAAATACTACCCTTTTCCTCACTTGAAAACACACAATCAAAACTTAAACTCATCAATAAAAACACTAAGCATTGTATTAGTAGGTCACGGATGTGATAATTAAGCAACAAGCTCTGGATTCGTTTAGTAACAATGTAACACCCCATTTAGATAAATGGACCGTTACAGGATAATTATGGCGTGTCATCAAAGCATACAAGGTAAATGTCCTAAAACATTATATGACCATAAGGGATAACCGAAATCAAACATCAGCACCCAAACAAAAACTCATAAACAAAGAATAAAGTAAATCTAATGCAAAAGGAACATAAACATAAAATAGCTCCCATCCTATGCACCACCTCTCCATACTCCTGTCTGACATTAAGTACCTGCCGTTTGGGGACATGAAAAGAAAAACGGCTGAGCGATACGCTCAGTGTGCGGATATATGACATAATATGGAATAGCATAAACATGAATAAATACTGAAATGAAAACATGACGATGAAAGTGCAGCGGAATAATGTAAGTCCTGGAAAACCTAGTGACATGTAATAAACTGGTTTATTTCTGAAAAAGTCTCATGTTCATGTTAATACTGAAAGTCTGCTGTTTAAATCATGAAAACTATAATTTAAATGCCAAAGAGCTCATATAGGTCATGAAATATATCAACGTACATGAATACATGGAGGGGTGACCTCGTCATGCATTTAGAGGGGCTGCCTCTAATTATAATAGTCTAGGTAGGAGGGATCAACTCCTTGTGAAGGATGCAAGGCACATGCCACATTCACCATGAAAATACTGTCTGGAAACATGTAACTAGGATGCATCCATTCGACCCACATGATAAATAATAATAATAATACTGGCCAAAACGTGAAGGGACGCTGCGAGTAATCGCTCACACCGCAGAAGAGTATAACACCAGTGCCTCCAGTGCTATGGTTACGGTACCTCCGTAACTAGGTGAAACATGGCATGCGTGTATATATCTCAGGCAATTAAAATAAACATAACATTTCCTGACGTGTTTAAGACACATGACTACAGGGAAAACAGTTGGCTGCAAACAGGAAAACCTAATCAAACATGCAAAAGGAGTTGTCCCCATACTGACGGATGGAATATGCGTACCTCACGTCCAATAATGCAAACGAAGAATAACGTGGAAGAAGACGGTGGAAGATTCTACTCCACAAATGCTAGATAATAAAGAGGGACGTGCATGAGTTGTCTTATTATTTTATACTTAATAATTATTAGTTACTTGACGTTTTCTTAACTTGTTTTACTTGTTCTTGTCTTGCTTTAAATGTTCTTGACATTTTACTGATTCATGTTAAATCATGTATTATGCTTAGTGTTTATGTTCTTACATGTTAACATACTTATTAATAACATAAGCCTAGGTTGATAAAACTCTACTTAAACTTTATACTTACATAATTAGATTAATCCTAGTTATTAAAATAATAACGCAAATAAACGCTTAGGTAAATTCCGTTAATTAAATATACTTAAGTTGCGTAAAATTATTTAATTATAACATGTAAATAATACTTAAATTAACCTTGCTTAATAACGTATACTTGTGTACCTAAGCCTACCGAGACACCCGTGTCTCGGTTGCACAAAACAAACAACCTAGCAAAATACCCCAAAAGAACCAATGTTGTCCCATAAATCCTGTTTTTCTGTTCTGTCCAACATATACCCCTGTTTTGTCCAATATCTTTGAAACAGTACTGTCCAATATCCTGAACAGCAGTGGTGTCCAAGATACGTCCAGAGCCCACTTGTTCCTGCTGTTTGTTTCTGATGTTGGTTTATGCTTACCCACTGGCCGTTATATTTCCTCTCTGATTGTTTTTACTACTCGTTGTACCTAATAAACTTCCTACCGCCAATATTTACTTAACCACTGAGACCTAGTAATGTCTTGGTTCCCACTGTTACTAACCAAGACGCCACTTGTGGTGTTTGGGGTTGCTACCGACAGATCCAAAAACCACACCGACCCTTATAGGGTGCGGCTGGTGGGTAGACAAGTACCACCGAGACTCCCTTGAGTCTTGGTTTGCCTGCAAACAGCCCCAACTACAACCTCAAAACCCGAATCCCCTCTATCTTGTTAATATACCCCATTTATTATCTTGTTCTAAGTCCCTTTTATGCATTCTTGATTAATTAAAACATACCAAACAGTTAATTAAAAAGGATTTAGAATTTCTTACGTGTTTAGGGTTTAGAAAAATAACATACTAACACAAATCTTGCTTCCTGATTAACCACCACCTGTTGTCCTTGTTTCTTGGGTGAATAGCGACAGAAAGAGAAAAAAAAGGAAGGATCGGCTGATTTTAGTGTTTAGGGTTTTATTTGGCTAGTTTGTTTAAGTATATATATTACTCCATCCGTGTCTTATTTAGTCGGCGAAGGAGTCCTTCTTGGGCCTTGGCCCAAACATTGGCCCTTTACCCTTTTTACTTAAACTGCCACTCAAAACAACCCTCGAACTTGTGTTTATTTTTATTTCGCGACTAGTTAATTGTGTACGCGTATTCGTGTTTTTAAAAGGTCGTGAATCCTTATAGTTATTTTTATACAAGCTATACGTAACATCTAAATACATAATTATTTATCGTGTTTAATTAATATACTATATTTACATAATAATATTCATGGCTCGTGTAGTATATTAATTATTCGTATTGTTTAAATTCCTACGTGATATCATGTAATTAACGTACTAATATAATTTAAAGCGGGTTTTCCACCAGGGTTTTCCACCAGGAAAACCGGTGAAAATTTTTCGTCCTCGAAATAGAGATACGATAAACTGGAAAGACATGAACGTGACGTGACTGTAGAGAACATGGAACATGACGTGTCTGAAGGGAACATGAATCATGAAGTGACTGAAAAGAATATATCTGAATTATGGAAAGAAAAGAGGATAAGAAATCTAGACGGACTCCTCCGTTTACATGTAGTTTCCCGCTCGGAACGGTTCCTCAAAAGGGTCTTGACGAACGGAAATAATTGACATAAGTAACTCTGAGCAATGATACATATATGAAACGTAATACGTGAACAATTGTGAACGTGATACGTGAGCAATTGTGAACGTGATACTTGGAGATATGGTGCATGAAATATGAGAACATATGGTGAGTGAGAATACGTGCAACATATCGTGAACGTGATATGAGAACATGGGTAAACATGATATGGGAACATATCATGAACGTGCAATAACTGAGGAGGTAAAGTCAATTGATACGAGATGAGACGTGGAACGTGACGTGAGACGTCTGTGTGAGGATGAAAAGTCATACTAAACTTGAGTTTGGTCTCCCAATTTTTATGCAATTATTTCCGAAACGAGAAGTGAAACGTACATCGTAAGATAGGATATGATCATGAACGTGAACGATATCATGAACGTGGAAATGAAAAGCCAATCATGAAGCGAGAATAGGTATAACGTGAAGAAAGTCGTGAATGCTAATGTGAGACGTACTAGCGAGTTGAAATCGTCATACGGACGTGAACGTAAATAATGAACGTGAACCTTTACCTGATTTTATAGCTGAAAGAGTGCCGTGTAATTGTACGATCATTGGCTGGAAGATATTTGATAATCTGCTACTGCATTCTTCTTTCGGATGAAAGAAAACGTGTAGGCTAGGTTAAATGGTCGAATGACGATCAAAAATTTCTAAAGGTTGAAACGACTGCAAGCGTGTTGGCGTTCTTTCTTAACCTGCTGATAAGTCAGGCATTTAGATATGAACATAACTGCATCAAGGTTTCATTAAAACTGGGCACATCAAGGTTTGGAAATTATGAGTCTCAGTTTTTAGACTACTCTTAGCGTAGGATTTTCTGGAACACATAAGTTAGGTGTAGGATTTTCTCCTTTAAGCGTATGCTTAGTCATGGTAAAAATTTATCGTGAAAACAATGCGATTCAGCGTGTCACTGTAATCAATAACATACGTACAGGAAAGATTTCAGTGTAAAATTCTTCTATTGTAAATCTTGTAACATAGAGTGACGATGGTCTTCGTGTCCTCTAGACTTAAAGAAGGTCAGAATGTTAGGAATGAACAGAATGACGAACTCGTCCAGAATTCATGGAAATTTGATTTTTCAACCCATAAATACTGCTGGGCATTCGTGAATTAAAAGGCACAAACATGGATTCATAATGACCATAACGTGTGCGAAGAACAGTCACATAAGTGTCCTGTCCTTTTACTGACAACAATTGATAGCTTGATCATAAATCGATCTTGGAAAGTGTTTAAAGTCTGGTATTTGGTCGGATAGATCAATAATACTTGGAAGGGAAAAATACCGTTATGAATGGTGGTGTGATTGTAGTTTTTTCTGATAATATATTTGGGAAAATTCTGAAGTAATCGTATGATGATGAATAAAAGGAACTTCAAATCGTGTCCTAAATGATGGCTAGGAAATCATCGTAGCCAACAACACATGCTTGTAAAGAAGAAGAAAAATTTTCACCAGTTTCCTGGCTAGGAATCTGAACATCGCTGAATATAATCTGATACGAATGGCGATCCATTGTAGAAATGAAAGATCTTGTCGTCAAACTAAAATGAAAGCCTTTATATACATGGGTGATACAATAGTGCGTTAGATGGACATGAATATATGAGTATGAAATCGAGAAATGAAAGTGTCATGTCTATACACGAAGTAAACGTAACAGATTTCATTGAATGTGTTTCGTCCGTCTCACACAGAACGATCACTACGTGTCCAATCATGAACAATAAGTCAGATATGGTACTGAAATTTTAGTGGCTTGATTTGTACATGGTACAACAGATAAGTATACCCTTGGAAGGTACCTTGAATCACTAAGGTTGAGTTCAAAAATTATGCATGAGTCGTGTGTCTTGACTCATGTCCTGAGAGCTATACGTGTGACATGTGTCTTGACTGGCGTCTTGACATGTCTCTTTAGTACATATACATGAGAGGATGTGTCTTGACTGATGTCTTAACATATGAAAAGAAGATAATGAAAATGGTGGTTAAAATGCCAGAGTTGGCGGATCTGGTGGACTGCTGACTTTAGTATTTCTGGTTACGTGCTTGACCGGTGTTCTATTGTGATTGCTAGAATAATTGCTGTCACAGTAGTGGTTACTATCGTCTTGTCTGTCAGTTCCATGATGGTCTTTCTCATGACGGTTATTCATGTAACTATTCAGCTGAGTGGCCGGTTGGTACCGGTTCCCACTCATATGACTGAAAAGACAACTGAATGACTTGTGACATATAACTAAAAGGTAGGGAAATGGATTATGATGGAATCGTCTGGTGGTGAAGCATCTTCTCGTCCGATCGCTTTGATCTAACGCCTTTGTCTTTGTCTTGTAGGATCTCCAGGTTGTCAACAACATTAGCATCTCGTAGTGTCTCCAAATAATCAGCAGCATCAACATTTAGTAACATTCCCAAGCTATGAGCAGCATCAGCATCTTGTAGAATATCAACAAGTGGAATACGCCTGAGATGATTTAGAATCGGCTAGCGAATACTCGTGGAGTATTGTAGATGAAATACACATGGATTACGACAAATGTATCGCAATGGAATACGGTACATGGAGTAAACGTGGAATGTGGTACATGGATTACATATGGAGTATGGTACATGGAGTACATATGGAATACTATACGTGGAGTTCACGTGAAATGTACATGAGATGATCGATATGGTGTCACCATCTGACGTGATTTAAAAGGAAAAACTGATCAAACGGTTAGGAAACCAAACTGAAGTGAGCAATCCTGATAGCCTAGCAATATTAGCGTAGACATCATTCTGGTTGCATAGAGGAAACACCAAAAGGATGGTTAAACAAAATTCAACGATGATTGGCATGAAAGCATGATTAATGAAAACCAACCATGACTATCATAAAAGCAGGATTAAATGAAATCCATAAATGTCTAGCATTAGGGCATGAGCAACATGATGAAAACATAATTTAAATAAAGAGGCATGGAACATAATTATCATGAAGATGAAATTATCATAAAGAAACATGGAACAAAATAACATGAAGGAGCATAAAACATAATCAACATAAAGGTGAAGTTAACCATGATTGTATGAAAACTTACTTAACATAAAGAAACATAACAAATAAATGAGGCGACATGCAAAGTTATGACGATAGTGTGGACGACTATGAGTCGTTTCACAATGCAATTTAATGTAACATAAATGGTAAGTGTGAAACAATATAACATGACCTAAACATAAAAGATGCATGAAGTACTTTATAAAGCATGAAACAATTTATAATACATAAAATAGTTTAAATGCATGGTTAAGAAATATGATGATATGTAAAGTGAACGCCTATGGGTCGGTTCACAAAACAAAAGACAAGTGTGGACGCCTATGGGTCGGTCCACTAAACAAACAAAAAGTTTCAATTAAAAGCACATGCAACTAAATAGGGCCAATCCTGTACCAACCGTTACTTAGTCAAAATACCTGCTACATGAAATAAATGCATAAAATGAAATACATGAAATGAAAAATGAAATGAATGCATGAAAACCAACTGTCTAAACCTAACAGAAAACGTGTGACTAAGCATGAACTACTGTGGTTCAGTTCATACTAGTCAAAATTCACAAGAAAACATTATGCATAAAACACTGACATGTAACTAAGTAGGGATGACGGTTGTTCACATATTAGTAAAACAATTCTGAGGGAAACATCATGGTTGAAATTCAAACGAGGTTCTGAAAATATCAATACGTGGAAAATCAGATGTCGGCTTGGGAAGATCCTGGTGACTACCCACTAGTCACAGGTCAAGTTTTAGAGCCTACAGGTCGAAACCAGGCTCTGATACCATAATTGTAACACCCTATTTGGATAAATGGACCGTTACAGGATAATTATGACGTGTCATCAAAGCATACAAGGTAAATGTCCTGAAACATTACATGACCATAAGGGATAACCAGAATCAAACATCGGCACCCAAACATAAACTCATAAACAAAGCATAAAGTAAATGTAATGCAAAAGGAAAATAAACATAAAAGCTCCCATCCTATAGACCACCTCTCCATACTCCTGTCTGACCTTAGGTACCTTCCGTTTGGGGACATGAAAAGAAAAACGGCTGAGTGATACGCTCAATGTGCGGATATATGACATAATATGGAATAGCATAAACATGAATAAAGAATGAAATGAAAACATGACAATGAAAGTGCAACGGAATAATGTAAGTCCTGGAAAACCTGGTGACATGTAATAAACCGGTTTATTTCTAAAAAAGTCTCATGTTCATGTTAATAGTAAAAGTCTGTTGTTTAAATCATGAAAACTGTAATTTAAATGCCAAAGAGCTCATATAGGTCATGAAATATATCAACGTGCATGAATACATGGAGGGGCGACCTCGTCATGAAATTAGAGGGGCTGCCTCTAATTATAATAGTCTGGATAAAAGGGATCAACTCCTTGTGAAGGATGCAAGGCACACACCACGTTCACCATGAAAATACTGTCTGAAAAACATGTAACTAGGATGCACCCATTCGCCCCACATGATAATAATAATTATACTGGCTAAAACGTGAAGGGACGCTACGAGCAATCACTCTCACCGCAGAAGAGTCATAACACCGGTGCCTCCAGTGCTATGGTTACGGTACCTCCGTAACTAGGTGAAACATGGCATGTGTGTATATAGCTCAGGCATTTTTAATAAACATACCATTTCCTGGCGTGTTTAAGACACATGAATACAGGAAAAACAGTTGGCTGCAAACGGGAAAACCTAATCAAACATGCAAAAGGAGTTGTCCATACTGAAGGACGGAATATTCGTACCTCACGTCCAGTAATGCAAAAGAAGAATAACGTGGAAGAAGACAGCGGAAGATTCTACTCCACAAATGCTACATAATAAAGAGGGACATGCATGAGTTGTCTTATTATTTTATACTTAATAATTATTAGTTACTTGACGTTTTCTTAACTTGTTTTAATTGTTCTTGTCTTGCTTTAAATCTTCTTGACATTTTACTGATTCATGTTAAATCATGTATTATGTTTAGTGTATTTTATGTACTTACATGTTAACATACTTATTAATAACGTAAGCCTAGTTTGATAAAACTCTACTTAAACTTTATACTTACATAATTAGATTAATCCTAGTTATTAAAATAATAACGCAAATAAACGCTTAGGTAAATTCCGTTAATTAAATATACTTAAGTTGCGTAAAATTATTTAATTATAACATGTAAATAATACATAAATTAACGTTGCTTAATAATGTATTCTTGTGTACCCAAGCCTACCGAGACACCCGTGTCTCGGTCGCACAAAACAAACAACCTAGCAAAATACCCCAAAAGAACAATGATGTCCCATAAATCCTGTTTTTCTGTTCTGTCCAACATATACCCCATTTTTGTCCAATATCTTTAAAACAGTACTGTCCAATATCCTAAACAACAGTGTTGTCCAAGATACGTCCAGACCCCACTTGTTCCTGCTGTTTGTTTTTGCTGTTGGTTTATGCTTACCCACTAGCTATTATATTCCCTCACTGATTGTTTTTACTACTCGTTGTACCTACTAAACTTCCCACCGCCAGTATTTACTTAACCACCGAGACCTAGTAAGGTCTCGGTTCCCACTGTTACTAACCAAGACGCCACTTGTGGTGTTTGGGGTTGCTATCGACAGATCCAAAAACCACACCGACCCTTATAGGGTGTGGCTGGTGGGTAGACAAGTACCAACCGAGACTCCTTTGAGTCTCGGTTTGCTTACAAACAGCCCCAACTGCAACCTCAAAACCCGAATCCCCTCTATCTTTTTAATATACCCTGTTTATTATCTTGTTCTAAGTCCCTTTTATGCATTCTTGATTAATTAAAACACACCAAACAGTTAATTAAAAAGGATTTATAAATTCTTACGTGTTTAGGGTTTAGAAAAATAACATAGTAACACAAATCTTGCTTCCTGATTAACCACGACATGTTGTCCTTGTTTCTTGGGTGAACATCGACGGCAAGAGAAAAAAAAAGGAAGGATCGACTGATTTTATTGTTTAGAGTTTTATTTGGATAGTTTGTTATATTACTCCATCCGTGTCTTATTTAGTCGGTCGAGGAGTCCTTCTTGGGCCTTCGCCCAAACATTGGCCCTTTTCCCTTTTTACTTAAACCGCCACACAAAGCAACCCTCTAACTTATGTTTATTTTTATTTCGCGACTAGTTAATTGTTACGCGTATTCGTGTTTTAAAAGGTCGTGAATCCTTATAGTTATTTTTATACAAGCTATACTAACATCTAAATACGCAATTATTTATCGTGTTTAATTAATATACTATATTTACATAATAATATTCATGGCTCGTGTAGTATATTAGTTATTCGTATTGTTTAAATTCCTACGTGATTTCATGTAATTAACGTACTAATATAATTTAAAGTGGGTTTTACAAACAAACTAGGAGTAGCAAGTCTTGGGTTTGATTGTTGTGTTGATCTATGGTTGCTAGCCTTGTTCACTAAACTTCATCAACTAAGCTTAGGACCTTTGGTAAGTTACTTGCTCATTCATTCACATTGGTTGATAATATACTTGCTATAAACTTTTGAGAACTAAAAACTAAAATCAACTAGTCACGGGTTGGGATATTGATGATGTTTTAAGTAATAAACAGAGCCATGTTTTGGCTCAAATATGATAATGGGAGACCATGATTAAAACTATGTGATGACCTAGACTATGAAGAACTAGAAGTTTAAGTGTATGCCATGAATTTTATTTGACAATAGTATGATTTTATGATAGGAAACAAGCATGAACTTATGATAAAATAGCATTGTGTAAGCATTCATAAGCCAAGCAACAAGAAAACCTAAGAACGAAGGGATAGGTATATGTGATGTTGTGTTATATATGTGCATGAAAATAGCAAACCAATTCTCTGCCAACTTGGTGCATGTATATCTATATGTGGTGTTGATCATGTTTGATAATGTAAGCGTAAACCAAAACTTTAAGTTATGATTTTATGTACTCAAGATAATAAAAAACCTACTCCCCAAAAGAAATTCACTGTAAGCATATTATGTGTATGAGTGCAAGGATAGAAAGGCTATAAGATAACCACATAGTTTTCATGAGTAACTTATGTGTGTGTTTCGTGAGTATACTCAAGCAACAGAACCTATAAACCAACAAATGTAAAATGTAAATATGTGGGTTGTACTATGTTTGTGTGTCATGGTATGTAAACACATAGGAAGAACACGATTGAAAAAATTATGCTGGTAAAGTTTGTACTTTCGTACGTATGTGCATGAAATCATAACAAGGAAATACTTCAACCTTAAATAAGTACATGTCATGTTGGTATTGTATGCAAAGAGTGTAAAAGATAGCAGCAAGTGTCCGTGCATGTGAGGATTGCTAAGTGAATATAAAACAAATAGCAAATAACATTTTCCTTTTCTTTCTTTATGACATAGTGTGGGTAAATGTATGTTATGTATAAGTAGAAAACAACTAAACATAAGAAAATAGTATTAAAAAAAGAAATGTTTCAACTTTATATATGAAGGAATGATGTATGTGTATGCATGAAAGTGTGTAAAGTAAGTTGTGTAGGGCTACCATGTATAAAAATAAACCAACTGTAGCCTTATACGCATAAACTTAAAATGTTTCCTGCTTGTTTGAAAAATCGGTAAATGAATGCGAAAATGACCTAATTTGATGTGTGTTATATCCGATGTATTTATGATCATGCATGTATGATGAAAACGAGTACAAAATACCATCCCTTTGTTATAGTTTGCGAACAGTGAACAAAAACCACCTACTAGGTACTAGGCATATGGTTATAAATGTGTGCATGTATTTATGGTGTACAAAAGGGGACCATCTCTTTTCTTTTTGGGCAGCCTGTGTCGAAACAGTAAGCAAACAACAAAGTCAACTTCCAATTTGAGAAATAAAAGGAAGTAAATATATAAAAGGTAGGGGAAATAGGAACAAGGACACTAATGTATATAAAAGGGGCATGTAGTGGGGCATAGAATAGAAAACATGAACCAAAAGTTTGCCACTTACCTAATTCCAACAACAAATGCAAGACTAGTATTATAGTAGTTGTTAATTTGGCCCGACTACTCTATTTCACGCTTAGTTTTAACTGGCCTAAAGGCCATGCCCCGAAAATATAAAAATTCCTTAGTAAACTCGACATGGCCTAGTTTATAATGCGACCTTTCGTTCGTCTTAAAGTTGAGTAATGAAACCGCAAATAATTTCCAAAAATGCTTGTTTGTCACTTAATAATAATACGACAGTACTTAATTATTTTGATTGCGAGTGCACTACTTTGTCAAATTATTTGCTATACTTAGAGACCTCATAAAAATGCGATATTTATAAAATATCACATACCTCGCGACCTAGGTTTTATAATAAGAACCCGTTTATTTTTCGAACTAATATTTAACGAGTTATTCAAGCCTAAAGTTCACCCCGTGACTAAAATGGATGAACATGAAAAATGTATAAAAACATTTTATAAATCAACAGCAAGTATAATTATCAACCAAGTGCATTGTACGTTATTAATTCTTGTATTTAGCCTAAGTACGTATATTTTACTTAGGTTGTGAGTAGATCATTTGCGCCTCGCTTTGCGTGCCTTGATATTCCGTGATATCTTTGTTGATCTTATTTACTACTTCATCGAGGTGAGTTTCATAGCGCCACTTTTAATTGTTTTAATTATTTTGGGGTGAGAATGTTGCTTGTTTATAAGGGATGAACTTAAGTGCCTTAAAACCCATACGTTTGCCTACTTGATGTCTAAGTCCCTTTATCCCATGTTACCTTTTAGCCCGCTATCATGAACCGTTAATTACTTTGTGTAAGCGCAAATGTTATGGATAGATCTATCAGGATTAACCTCCCTATCTAATTTGGTTGTGTGGACAAAGTTAGATACACTTACATTTGATCATTTACAGATGCTTCGGGATAAGCATTTGCTTGGGCTCTTATTATATCATGTCGATTAGTTTAACGCTTCGGTGTAATGAGCTTAGACGTAGGTTGTTGAAACGTATACTTTTGATTATAATCTTGTATTTGTTATAAGATTATGTGTTGGTTTCCTTGAAAATCTTATGGTTCATCACACTATTTAAACTTAAACCTAGGAACTCACCAACCTTTGTGTTGATGCTTTGGCAATGTTTTTCTCAGATATCAAGACAGAGTGACGTGGTTATGCTTGGGAGATTTTAAATAAAAATTTTCGTGACTAGTGTTTGGATATTTGGAACAATGTTGAAGTCTTTTGAAACAATGTTTTATTATGATCCTGTGTAATTCACTTCCGAACAAATTTTATGAATTTAATTAAATGAAAACGAATTTAATATAGTCGTTCTTTGTATTTATGTGATAGTCATGACCGTCGCACCCCATTGTATTTCCTTACTCTAATAAACTGGGGGTGTGACAGGCACTACACTAAATGGTAGTTTCGAGTTACTTCCGGACCAAAATCTGAAAGCCTTACGTTAATTTTTCGACTTTTTACGCTATTTCCGAACTAACCTTCATTTCTAAAAGTTTCTAAATATGGAAAGTAACTCTAAAACTTATGTAATACATATAATATATACTTAATACATACATATAACTTACGATACATACATGAA
Organism: Glebionis coronaria; assembly: GCA_025667525.1. Lineage (NCBI taxonomy): Eukaryota > Viridiplantae > Streptophyta > Magnoliopsida > Asterales > Asteraceae > Glebionis > Glebionis coronaria. Next base: position 644,015 of record JANFOE010000447.1, on the reverse strand, counting down.
ACCTTATAAAAACGATATCTGAACTTTCCCGCAATACATTTCTGAACTCATTTCATTTCATTTCATTTCATTTCATTTCGTTTCGTTTCCAACTTGTATCATGATTTACACATCATGTAAATCTTTTCATTCTTCCTTATTCCCAAAACCACTCATAAAAACATATAAAATATATTGTGCATACAACCTAACACATAATTAGTGGTTAACGGGTGATAACTGACTCGCCAAAACCCGAGTTGTCACAAAATATCACCTCGTCAGGGAGTTAGTCAATTCAGAAAGAAAAAGAAACTGAATCCAAGGTATATTGGGCAATTCAAAATAATCAAAAGAACTGGCCATGTGGCATATAAACTAGAGCTTCCTGAAGAGCTTACTAATGTTCGCAATACCTTTCATGTTTCAAATCTTAATAAATGCTTATCTGATGAATCTCTCATCATACCGATGAAAGAACTTCAACTCGATGATAAGTTAATTTTTGTGGAATAGCCTGTGGAAATCATGGATAAGGAGATCAAACAATTGAAACAGAGTCATATCCCAATAGTTAAAGTACGATGGAACTCGAAAAGAGGACGTAAATATACTTGGGAACATGAAGATCAAATCTGAACTAAATATCCGCATCTATTTTCTACCGAAAATCCTACATCTAGCTAAATCTCGAGATGAGATTTTATATAAGGGGTGGAGAGTATAACATCCAGTGGTTTTGCTATTGTAATATCAATATATGTGCATCTCCCATTTGATAAATAAATAAAGAGGTGAATTCCCTAAAAAATTCTTGCATTATAATGTGATATATGATTGATTTATGGAATATATAGGTTCTCACTATCGCAATTGCCACTTCAACATATGCTTATATATTGTAAACAATATTTATATATCAAGTCTGAGTTCTGAAAGTAATCATATGGATATATTATGAATAAGAACATTTCAAATATAACAAGGATGCCCTAAAATCATTAAAGAGCCTTACAAACCCTAGAAATCCTTTGTAAACTAAAGTTTCAATAACATAACTACACAATATCTGTATATGAATATTAAAGAAAAATATACAAGTTATAATCTATCATTTAGAAGTAATATTTTACCCTAAAATACTAAGTACAAGTCATTTAAAGCTAAGTACAAGTATAAAAACCTAGTAACCTAAATTAGCACCTAGAATTCCTTTCACAATGAATTAAAGTATAATCTTTTGAAACCAATTATAAAACTCAACTAAGTATCATAATTAGATCATACATTTATCTTAAATTAATTACAAATTACTAAAGCACAAAGTACAAGTTATTTAATCATGGAACCATTAGCTAATCTAATTATACCTAGGATATGATTACCCTATACAAATCCCTAAACTAAGTGTGTAGAATCATTATAATTCATAAAAACAACATATATGACCTAGAATAAGCTCACATGAGGAAATAAACCATAATAACCCAAAGTACAAAGTCATTAGGCTTAATGACCTAAAAACCTTTATATTAACCATTTCATTTAGAATCAATGCACAATATTTTAGGAAAAGTCTAACAACAGTCATAACATCACATTTAATCTATAACATTATCTTAGAACTATGTAAAATCACCCTAATGAACAAGGTACAACATTTTAATGCATGACTTATAAATTAGGTCAAAATAGGTATTTTCACTCTATAGAAATTTTTACTTGGAATAACCTATCAAACCAAGTGTAGAAACTAAATGGATACTTAAAACACAATTTATAAGATATAAATTGAGTTTAAATCAGTAGCTAAAGGAATAATAATGACTTTAACAAAGATATAACCCTAAATAATTAGAAACCCTAACCCGGCTAGGTTTTCTTCCCAATTTCACTTCAAACGAATGACCCAAACCTTCTAATTAGAATGTGTAAACCCTAAATATAACATAATCCATCACTAATCACATTTCTAAGTCCTTAATTACAAGAATAAAAAAATTTAAAGCCCTAGAATTGAATCCACCTAGATTTTTCCCTCCAAAACCAAGTTTAAACTTTTTTCCCTCTCATTATAAGTTTAAATTCAGGTATTTGTAAGATATTTAGGCTTTCTAGAAGCCCTATAAGCTGTTGGATCACCTACTTGTAATTTCATAATAACCATTCCTATCTATAGTATGTCGTGACATGTTTTTAGCCACAAACCATAGATAACTTAAACCATAGGTGCCATAAATCATCACTAGCCTTCATGTTTCATCACTCTAGGTCCATAACACATTTCTAAGCTAGACCTAAGACGCATAGGCTTCATTTGGGTATAAATAGTGGTGAAATACCAAAGGCCTCTTGGTCTAGCGGTATGTGAGTTTCCCTCTAACCTTAAGGTTGTGGGTTCAAGTCTCGGTGGAAACATGTGAGATATAAATTGTGAGATAGTTGTGTGAATTATAAAAATTGCCGTTCTAAAAAAAATAGTGGTGAAATGGCCATAATTCTCTTCATCCCTAGCTTTCTTACCTCAATACTTATAAATTCTGATTTTCAACTTCTAACAAAGTTATATGGAACCTTTGAGACCAGAAACCAGGTCTAAGAAGTAGCCATTAGAGTTCTTGAAGCTTTAGAAGCAAAAGAAGTTCATAAGGCGCCCTAAAAGTCACTTTGAAGACAACTAGGTAATCACTATGTTAAATAATCTTTGATCTTGTTCTAATACTGTTTTTAGACTTGTTATAATGTTAATAAGATGTTAATACAAGAATTAGATCAATAATTATGCATGTTTAGTTTTCCTAAATCAAACAATAACCCTAAACCCTAGTTTTGTAATTAACATGAAATAATGAGTTTAAATATTTTTCAAAAGCTATAGATCTGAAAAAAATATTTTTTTTTGTAAAGAGGCTCTTATTGAGGTTTCGGCTGATGATGCTTTAAAGATGTCGTTGGTCATTGCTATTCCGTTGAGAAGGATAGAGGGCACAAATTGACGACTATTGAAATCGAGTATGAGTGGACGCCTCCTAGATGTTCTACTTGTCTTATTTTTTACCATATTGATGCTAAATGTCCTAGGTTGCCTAAACAGGCAGTGGTTGAGAAGGTGGTTAGAAGGGAAGATCATAAGGTTATGGATGATGATGGGTTTCAGGTAGTTAAGAACAAGAAGAGAAAGGGGAAGAATAAGAAGCAACAACAAATTTCTGGTATTAAACTTACTAAACCAGATCTTAATATTCAGTATCGTAATGTTGAGAGGGGTGAAACTTCAAAGACGAGTGCTACCGGTCAGAAGAAGGCTGATCCGATTTTTAAGAAGGGTTTCTTGAATAACAAATTTTTGGATTCTGAGCCTAAGCATAAGCATAAGGAGAAGAGTTCTCATAACTCTTTTAGTGCTCTTTGGGACAACATGGATGAGGGTACAGATTGGGAGGCTAATTATAAAAACTAATGATGATGTGATTAATGCTAGTGATAGTGAGATTGAAGAAGTCATTTCGGTCAATGATCGACATGGTACTCGTCAACCTGATGTTCGCTCCAAGTGTTAGCCATGATATTGATTTATTTCCATTGTTCATACACCTTTAGGTGGTTGTTTCCTATTGGTGTTATTTGCTTTGTAATTGTTTATTAGGATCATATGGCATGTCATATGATATTAGTTGTTCAAGCAATTGCTTGAGGTTAATGTAGCATTACAGCTACATTCCATTGTACTTCAGTTCTTTTTGGGAATATATTTTACCGGGGTGAGTCCCCTTTACCCAAAAAACGTTAAAGTACAAAGGATGTAGGTGAAATACTACATCAAATCCCGTTAAATATGCAACAACCATGCACATAAACTGCGACAAACAAAAACACTCTACTTAAGGAGGAAAACCCCTCCTTATGAACTACCACAAGAAGTAAATCTACTTCCTGCCACCACTCGATTGGAGTTGAAAATCATGGAACGCTTTAATTTTCCCCGGTAAGTCACGTACCTGATTCGTATAATCATCATCATAAAAATAAAAATCCTCACCATCAAACTGATGACCTTTTCCACGTGAAGCTAAATAAGCATTATTTTCCTCTTGAGAAGCAAATACCTCGTCTTCATCAGAATCACTATAATCACGCAGGTCTTTATGACCAAATGATAGATTAGGTTTACTAGTAGACGTCGCATCCTCTTTAGTACCATTATCATTTACAGGCATTGGAGGAGTAGTAACCAAACTCACCTGCTCCTTATTACTCGTACCCTCCACATCAGCCCCCGAGACATCACCAAGCTCTTTATCCTCCTCGATAGGTTTAGCAAATGAATTCTTTAGTTCAATAGTATTAGTCGGCTTTTGAATTATCTTTTTATTCGGCTTACCAGCCGGCTTAATTGTTGAACCATTCTTCTTATTATGATGCGGTTTTTCCCGATACACAAATTTGGTTTTAGGCTTAGGAAGCCTCAAACCCTCAATATGACGCGGGTATGTAGCCTTGGTAGGCTGTTTATCCTTCCGATTAACTTACACAAAACCATCATCCATATGTGTCCCTTGATCATCTTTCCTAGACACCTTTGGACAATACTTATTCGTGTGATCAGATTTTTTTGCATAAATCATACCGAGGGGACTGCCATTTGTATTCAACCCCAAGAGCATACAAAGAATGTCCTAACCCGTCTTCAAGCAGAATAGCCACCACTAAAGACTTCAAAAGTTCCTTTTCAGAAGAAACGCCAATAAGGGCTCGAGCATAAGTACAATGTCCCCATGGATTAAGGCACATATCACTTGTGTAACTATCAAGCATAATTGGTTTACCCAATTTTGAAGTTATCAAACTCAGCCCTAATTCCAAAAAAGCTAAAAGAGGCATATTATTGATTTTAACCCATATCTACACTGAATTTCTCAACCCTAAAAAACAAAAATGGCGGCAGAATTCTTTTCTCTTCTTCACGATTCGATTCTTAGATCCTGTTAATCTCTACATCTTATAACAATGCTGGTTTCTCGACTAATCTTTGATTAATCTTGAGTTAAAATAGTTGTTATTTGATTGAAAGTTTTTCTAGGGTTTGGTTATCGTTTCTTTTTTATTATTCTGCCTGCGTTTTTTGTTGCGATTGTTTTTTATTAATATAGGTCGGTTCGTGTTTGATTTAAGTTTGTGTGTCCTCCTTGTTACCTACACGATTGTTTTCCCCTTTGTGATTTTGTTTTTTCTCGTCGTCGCTGTTTTAGGGTTTGGGTATTTATTTTTTTGGGTTTGGTTAATGTTCGACTGGTTAGGGTTTCATTCTTAGTGATGGATTCTATTGATTTTGCGAGTTTGGATTCGAGAGGCAAGGCTGCGGCTCTCAATTGTTTGCAGATCTGTACATTGGATGTCATTCGTAAGGTGTTTGGGGTGCAACTGGTAACGGTTAAGGATGTTCATGAGTTTATGCATGGCTTGAAGATGAACAAATATGATTTTTGGTCATCGGTGACTGGTCCTCAAACCCAAGAAATATACAATATGCTATGTTCGTTTGAAACGTCTTATATTGCGAAGGGCGAGTGCTCAGCCTAGGGTTTCATCAAACCCTAATTCTGCCATGCTAGGTAATGATACGACGCGACAACCAATGAAGGGTTCTTACTTGGTTTTTGGTGAGCAGCTTGATGAGTTTGTGAGTATGACATCTCCTATGGTCTCGAAATTCTTAGATGGGGATGTGAGCTTGTCACAAGTGGATGCAAACCCTAATATGGGTAGTCATGATCACGAGGGGTAACTGTTTGCTAGGAAGGGATGTGGGGTTCAAAAGGAGCAGGATGTGACTGGCATATCTATGGGTCCGTCTAGTTCAACTGCTAATATTAATGTAGCCTCAAGACTAAGTGGTTCGAATGGTAATGGTTCTCAAACTTTGGATGCTACTGGAGTTCCGTTTGTTCAAGTTGCATCTGTTTCCTACGCTGGCATTGCGTCGAATAGTGACTCTTCAAAGGGTACTAATAATTTTACATTTACGCAAGTGGAAAATGTGTTTGAAGGGGTGGATATTTCTATTCCGCGTTGGGTTATCCAAAATGTGGGGAATCGGTTTGAAACACGCTATATGGTTATTTCATTGGGAAACGTGAAGCTTTTCCTATGGTTGAATATTATGTGAAGAACAATTGGGCGAAGTATGGGCTTAAGAAAATTATGCTTAACGCAAAAAGTTTTTTCTTTTTCAAATTCGATTCTAGAACGGGTTTAGATAGTGTACTTGAGGGTGGACCTTGGATGATTAGGAATAATCCGATTATTCTTAAGAGATGGACGATGAATACTAGTCTACTGAAGGATGAATTAAGCCGTGTTCCGGTTTAGATTAAACTGCATGATGTTCCATTATAAATGTTTGATGAGGAAGGTATTAGTATCTTGGGGTCGTATTTGGGTAAGCCGATAATGATGGGTTCGTATACTAATGTTATGTGTAAGGAGTCATGGGGCCGTAGCAGTTTTGCAAGATGTCTTATTAAGGTTAGTTCTGAGTCTCCTTTACGTGAATCAATTAGTGTTGGTATTCCACTATTGGAGGGTACGGGTTTTACGAAAGCTACTATTAAGGTGGAGTATGAATGGAAACCCCCTAGGTGTGATAATTGTAAGATTTTTGGGCATTCCACTGAGACGTGTCCGGATAGGGTGGTGGTTACTAAAGAAGATGCAACTGTTAATGATGGTTTTCAGCAAGTGGTTAACAGAAATAAGAAAACTAATGTTACTAATAAAGGGGGTGTTCAGCCAGGAAAGAAGTTTGTGTATGCTCCAAAGGCGGATGGTAAGAATGTTAAGGGCAAACCTCCTGTTCCTAATTCTAGTGGTTTCGGGAGGAATAGTGAGGGTTTGCATGGGTCGACGTCTAATCCGAATAGGTCGTTGGTGTCTAAGGCTGCTTCTTTATCGCAGGCTACTCCTAGTGTGATTTCTAATCCATATGATGCTTTATCTACACAAAATAAGGAGGATAGTGGTACTTCTAAGGTTACTGTCTCCGATGATGAGGAGGATGTGGAAAATGTTTATGATGAGACGGCTAATCTTATGCATTCTTGTCAATTAGGGGCAAGCACTCCTGCTGTAAATGTTTTTAATGTTTAGTATTGCTTCTTGGAATATACGGGGCTTGAACCAGTCCAAGCAAAGAGAGGTTCGACAGGTGGTTAATGAGAATAATTTAAGTGTGTGTGCTATTTTGGAGTCTCATGTTGATGTATCTGTTGTGTATGATACGTGTCGTAAGGTGTGTAAGAGATGGAAGTGGTTATCGAATGGTAGCTTGTGTACTAAAGTTTCTCGTATTACTGTTGGTTGGAATGATGATATGGTTGATGTTGGTATTATGGCTCAGACGGATCAGGTTATTCATTGTCAGATTAATACTCGGGCAGACCGGAAAACCATTTTCTTTTCATTTGTGTATGCTGCCAACTATTATGTGGATCGTCATGGTTTATGGAATGGTCTTTCTCATGCTTATCTCATGCGGGATAAGCCATGGGTTTTGATGGGTGATTTCAATGCTGCTCTTAATCTTGAAGATCACTACTATGGTGGGTATGAGTCGAATATTGCTATGCGTGAATTTAAAGAATGTGTTAACCTTATGGAGGTTATGGATGTTAATGCTACTGGTCTTCACTTCACTTGGAATCAAAAACCTCAGGGTGACTGTGGTGTTTTTAAGAAGATCGACAGGATTATGTCTAATATGGTCTTTACGGATGAGTTTCAGGGTTCTCTTGGGGTGTTTTAGCCTTATCGTATTTCGGATCATTCTCCATGTGTTCTTCGTATTCCTAAGGTTAGTAGACCGAAGCCAAAGCCTTTTAAATTTTTTAATTTTCTCATTCATAAGGAAGGGTTTCATGTTGCTGTTCTGAATGGGTGGAATGCTAGTGTTTCGGGTTGTGCTATGTATCGTGTGGTTAGACGTCTGAAATATCTTAAAGTGCCATTTTATAAGCTTCTTCATGAGAATGGTAATCTGCATGCGCGTGTGATTCGGACAAGGGATGAGCTTGTTGCAGCTCAAAGGGCTCTTGACTTAGATTTATCTAATACGGATGTTCGTGAAGTTCATGCTCGATGTAATTTGGCGTTTAGGGAAGCGTCTCTTGATGAAGAAAGGTTTTTAAAACAGAAAGCTAAGATTGAGTGACTTGAAGCAGGTGATTCTAATACAGCTTATTTTCATAAAATTGTAAAGTGTTCGAATGCCCATAATAGGATTGATATGGTGCGCGACATGTCTAATGTGTTATGTGAAGGGAATGATGTTGCAACTGCGTTTGTAGCACATTATGAGCAGTTTCTTGGGTTGGATGATGTTTCTACTCCTTTGGATTCACAGGATTTGTTCTCTAATGTTCTTGATGCGCATAGTGCTTTGGATATGGTTCAGGTTGTGTCGGATGCTGAGATTAAGAATGTTATGTTCTCGATGGGTGATGATAAAGCTCCTGGTCCGGATGGCTTTACAACTGCGTTTTTTAAGAATGCCTGGGATATTGTGGGTGGTGATGTTACATGCGCAATTCGGGACTTTTTCAGTATCGGTAAGTTGCTTAAAGAAATAAATCATACTATTATTGCGCTTATTCCAAAGGTGACTGTTCTGAATAAAATCACGGATTATAGACCTATTTCGTGTTGTAATGTGATTTTTAAATGCATCACTAAGATTATTGCTAACCGTGTTAAAGTGGTGTTGGGGGACTTGGTTAATATCAATCAATCTGCATTTGTTCCGGGGCGAAGGATTTTGGATAATATATTACTTACACAGGAATTAATGCGAAGTTATCATAGAAATATTAGGGCGCCTCGTTGTACATTCAAAGTGGATATTCAAAAGGCTTATGATATTGTTGATTGGGGTTTTCTTAGGGTTATTTTATTGGGGTTTGGCTTTCATGATACGATGGTTGGATGGATTATGGAGTGCGTGACTACGGCCTCTTACTCTATTTGTATTAATGGAAATCTTCATGGCTAGTTTAAGGGCCAACGTGGGCTAAGACAGGGTGATCCTTTGTCACCTTATTTATTTACGTTAGTTATGGAAGTTTTGACTCTTTTGCTGCAGAGGCGTGTTCGTATGGCAGAGGAGTTTCTATACCATAATCATTGTGAGCATCAGCGTTTTGTTAATCTATGTTTTGCAGATGATTTATTTATCTTTGCTAGGGGGCATCTGGATTTGATTCGCACCATTATGGATGCTATGGAAGAATTTAAAAATGTGTCGAGTTTGGTTCCAAGTATTCCTAAGAGTACACCTTTCTTTTGTAATGTTCCACCTGATGTGAAAGCTAGTATTCTGGATCTTATGCCGTTTACGGAAGGCACACTCCTAGTGCGTTATCTTGGGGTTCCTCTTATATCGTCCAGGCTGCTTTATAGGGATTTAAAAGTTCTTGTGTAAAAGATGGAGAGTCGGGTCCAGGATTGGCGCAACAAATTTCTATCTACTGCTGGGAGACTTCAACTTGTTAAATCTGTGTTATCATCTATGCACTTGTACTGGGCTTCTGTTTTTATTTTGCATGTTCGGATTATTCATGATCTTGAGCAGCTTTTGAGGAACTTTTTATGGTGTCAAGGTGAGATGAAAAAGGGGAGAGCAAAGGTGGCGTGGGAGGATGTGTGCATTTCAAAAAGTGAGGGTGGTCTTGGTATTAGGAGGCTTGATTATTTTAATGTTGCTCTTATTACCTCTCATATTTGGTCTCTTCTAACGCATAAGGAATCATTATGGGTTCAATGGTTCATTCGTATAAGTTGAGGGGTAGGAGTTTTTGGGATGTTCCTTGTATTGGTGATGTAAGTTGGGGTTGGCGTAAACTTTTTCAGCTTAGGACATGTGTGCGGCCATTTATTTGGTATAGGGTTTATGATGGTAAATCTACGTCTATGTGGTTTGATCGGTGGGCTGCTGAGTGTCCATTACGTGATACTCTTACAGTACGCAATATTGTTAGGTCAGGTTTTACCCTTCAGGATACTGTTGCTGACTTGATCGAGAACAACGCCTGGAATTGGCCGATTGATTGGGTGGACAGATTTCCTGTTGTCGTCTCTATTCCTGTTCCTGTTCTGGAGGAGGGGCGGTCGGATTCTCTTGTATGGCGTGATGGTGGTGGTTCTTTGCAGTCATTTTCTGTGGCTCTGGCTTGGGACACGCTGCGGATCAGACGTCAGGTTGTGGTTTGGTACCATGTTATTTGGTTCTCCCATTGTATTCCTCGATACTCGGTGCATATGTGGCTTGTTGTTAAGCAGAAACTGAAGACACAGGATCGGTTGCGGCAATGGGATGTTGGGCCTGCTGTGGATTTAAGTTTGTTACAGTGTCCTTTGTGCAAACTCACTCCGGATTCTCATTCTCATTTGTTTTTTGAGTGCTTGTATTCTTCACAGGTGTAGACGCGTGTTAGGGTACTATGTGGTATGGATTCCATTCCTCCTCGATTGGATGATGTTTTGGACTTTCTTATTCCAATATCAGAAGGAAAATCTACTACTAGTATTATTGCTCGTTTAGTTGTTGCAGCTACTGTATACTTTATTTGGATGGAGCGGAATGCTAGATTGTTCAAAGGGAAACAGCTTTCTGTGGATAAACTTGTTAGTATCATTACTTCTACTGTTCGTCTCAAGCTTATTACTTTCAGATTCAAGAAGATGACTACACGGTCTTTGGTTATTTTGGATCGGTGGAGACTTCTGTCCTCGAGTGTTTCTAATGATGGGGCTACCGGGTAAGGGTTTTACTCTTTTTTCCTTTTAGGTTCCCACAGGGTTTTTCTAAAAAAGGTTTTTTAAGGAGACAGCCTTATCTGGATCCTTTACTCCCATTATGTTGTTGCTGGTGTAGTGGGGTAGTCACCTGGTTCCAAGATTTCTTCTTATTGTTTGCTAATGTTGTTTTTACACTAGTTTTCGAGTTGTAATATTAGCTTAGTGTTGCTGTGTTTATGGCCTGTCATAAACACTTGTTGATCAAGCTTTTGGCTTGAGGTTAATACAGTATTTCAGCCGTATTCCATTTGTACTTAACTTTGGTTTTTTGGTTATTATATTTACCGGGGTAACTCCCTTTAACAAAAAAAACCCATATCTACACTGATTTAATAGCCTCTTTAACCAATCTTGTATTCGGCTTCCAAATGTTAAGGATGATCGGAATTAAACTAATAAGCCATGGCCAATTTTCTATCACACGCTCCATACCTTCCTTAGAAGCGAACTTAAACAAGAAAAAACCATTGCGAATAAAAACTCGTTGAATACCAAACTTAGCCCATGCGTTTTTTACATAGCGTTCCACAATTGGGAATGCTAGTCATTTACCCATAAAATAACCATACACCGTATGGGCAAATTGGTCCCTAACCTCATTAATCGCAGTTAGAGGGATAGCCACGTCAGCCCCTGAAAAAACCTCATCACTAGCAACCAAAGATACTGTAACCTTCCTCTTAGGTATTGCACTTAAAGAAGCCTTTGGTTGATCATTAGAATTCTGTGACTCAGCACACTCGTTCAGCGTCTTATCCGACATAACCACCTTAGGAAGCATATCATTTAATGGCAAGGCAAAATGATTCTGATTTGAAGGAATGTTCCTAATAGCATGTTGTAACGCTCCACCTTCAATCTTCTTTCCATCGATATTTTTAAGACCCGATGCAAAATAATTCTTCAAAAACCCTTTTCCATCTCTCATAACCCACATACAGTAACGAACACAGATCCCAGCATAGACCAGCAGCCAACACGACAAAGAAACCCTAGCGTACAATAACCTAATCCGAGAGTGAAAGATCCCCTTTCAAACGCAGAACAAAGGAAGATATGAATAATCAAACCTATTAAAAGTCATGATTGCAAAGAGATTCACGAACAAATTAGAATAAAAAAGATCAGAGTTAGGGTTTCCAAAATAATAGGATAGAAAAGGAGATGAACAGCCACCACAACTAATCACCACAATCACAAGACTAACTAAAAGCTCTTCTAATGAAGGAAAAACAAGACCATTTGGTACAAATTTGAGCTTGTTATGTAATTTTAAACAAGTCCAGGAACTAAAACTGTCATTTTTGATACTTATAAACTTGAGGGGTTAAAATTGAAATTTTATCAAAGTTAAAACTATAAGGACTAATTTTGAAAAGTTTGAAACCCTAAGGATAATATTTGAAGGTTAAAAATGTAAATATTAAAACTATATACTTTAAGGGTTAAAAGTGTAAATATACCAAACTTATAACTTTATGGGCTGAAAATGTAAATATTCTAATATTATAAACTTTAGGGATCATTTTGTCATTTATGAAACTATATGGATGAAAATTGTGTACTAAAACCTATTTTCTAAAGTTATATAACTGGAGGGACTATTTTTGCCAATATTGAAACAAAAGGATATGAAATGTATTAATGGAATTATATACTAATCTTTGAAGAAGTTTCTAAAATATATAATGTATCATGTTAGTAGGGAACTTTGTATAAAGATGTTCCATCTCGATATTGTTAGAATGATAACGTCTTGACTGAGTGGCTAGGTTTACGATTTAAAGGGCCCTCACTCCTTAAACGTTTATAGAATGGTTTTTAAGTATAATGGCCCGAACAGATGCTATAATCCGAAAATATATAAATCCAAGAAAATATAATTATTACATATAGAGATTGAACGTAGAGATTACGACTTGACATATATACATATTTGTGTGTCAACCCAGATTTGTGAGACGAGTTGTGAAACTGAAAAGTTGATACTTTCAAAGTAATTCAAGACTCTATAAGCTAAGGTGAGTCCATAGCCTCACATTTAATGATTTCAAATTATTTGAAAACCCGTTAGGGGGATATATGCTAAAACTAGAATACAAGTCTGTTAATGCGATGATGCCTAAAAACGTTACTTGCATTTATCGGTCTCGCTTTATTTTGATTATGACAATATATAAAAACAAGCATTTACGAAAACAATGAAAATCGAATTCTTGAGTTCAAGTATTTTTCATTTCACCCATTATCACTTAAGGTATGAATAAACATGTTCTCAACCTAACTAAGTGATCAAGGATTTGTTTTTTCTTAAAACACACTATTTATTAAGAGTGACAAAAGTTTTTATTAAACATTATTTTTAAGAAAATATTTTATTAAAATAGAAATTGAAAATTTGAATATGGCATATTCCATATGGTTTAAGAATATCCTTTGAGGATAAAAACTGTACTAGTTGGAACTTCACCACTAAAAGACAAAAAAGAGCGTAGTCTACGACCGCATTTCGAAATAGGGGTATGTGGTTCCTTACTGATAAGCAACCGCGGGCCTATTTAAGGAACCTCGCTCAAAGACGACCGTTGGGCTCTTATCTTATAAATAGTGGACCATTTCCAGATTTCCATTTCACCTCCTTTGCACACAAATTTCCAAAGTCAATCTACCTTCTTAAATCACCCAAATCATTGATTATTTGGTTGATTACTACTTGTTTAGAAGTTAATCTTTCTCTTCTCATCTCATCCTAAAGTGCAAAGAGAAGAACACTTTCATCATTGAAGTGTTGTGTTTACTTCAAGATCCATTGAAGATCAAAACTTTATTTCATTCTTGTGTCTTTGTGAAGATCCAAATAGTTGTTTATATTTGGAATTTATGTATGTATTGTGGTTAATACTTAGGCCTTAAAGTATATTGGTGTAGATTGGTCCTAGCTAAGATTAGGGCTCGACTTTTAGCTTAGAGTCGGAAATTAGTTAAGCGACGTGTAGGGTTTCTCCACCTTAAGGAGCTTGTTGATTAGTGAAGTCTTGAGTAAGGAGTACTCGAAGAGTAGAGTAAGAACGAGGAGTGAGGTTCGTTGTCGAACCACTATAAATCCTTGGTGTTTCTTTTGATATTTCCTTTCCTTATGTCTTTCCATTCATTATTCTTTGTTGCATATACTTGTAATTATTAGTTTAGATCCACTAACTATTGTTCATATTGCGCATAAGAAGATTTCACATAATCACTCAAGTCTACGTTTTTGAAAAGGATTTTTAAAAACCGATCTTTGATCATTTTAACTTAAGAAACTATTCAAACCCCTTTCTAGTTTCTACAATTGGTATTAGAGCGGGTTGCTCAAAGTTTTTGAAATATATTGTATTTTAAAACTTGAATCGATCTATGGATTCCAACAAGTACCTAGAAGGGCAATCTATGCAAAGACCACCACTTTTTGAAACCAATTGTTTTATTTATTGTAAAAATAGATTTGAGACTTATGTGAAATCAAAAGATTTAGATCTTTGGCATGGTATTCCTATTCGTGACTTTTTGCCTTATCAATATAATGAAGTTTCTAATAAGAAAGAACTAGTTTTTTTTGAAAATTCAAATGATGATACTAAGAAGAAGCTTGCTAAAAATAATGAGGCTAAAATGGTTATTCATAATGCTTTGTCTAAGAAAGAGTATGAAAAGATTTTCATGTGTAAAACCGCTAAAGAAATTTGGAATACTCTTCTAGTAACCCACCAAGGTAATAGTCAAGTCAAAAAAAGAAAAATCGATCTTGTTGTTTCAAAATATGAACAATTTTTCATCTTAGAAGATGAAACTATTGATAGTGCATTTGCGAGGTTTGATACTATTATTACTAGTCTAAAAGCACTTGATGAAGATTTTTCTAGCAAGAACAATGTTAGGAAGTTTCTTCAGGTGTTTCATCCAAAGTAGAGAGCCAAGGTTACGGCGATTGAAGAAGCAAAGGAGCTCAAAACATCATCACTTGATGAACTTATTGGTAACTTCAAAGTTCATGAAATGATAATCTTGAAGGACTCGGAGATGGTGAAAAGCAAGAGTGAAAGAAAGTCTCTAGCACTAACGGCCAAGAAAGTGCAAAGTGACTATGAAAGCTCTTCCTCGGATAGTGATGATGAGGAGTATGCTATGGCGGTTAGAGACTTCAAGAAGTTCTTCAAGAGACGTGGTCAATACGTGAGACAACCAAGTAACGACAAGAAAGTTTTCTCCAAGAACAGTTTTGCCAAGAATGACAAAGGTGATATGAAATGCTTTAGATGCGGTGATCCAAACCATTTCATTGGTGAATGTCCCAAACCACCTCGCGACAAGAATCACACAGCGTTTTTTAGAGGATCATGGAGTGATAGTGGTAAAGAATGTGATGACAATGCTAATGACGAATAGTGTCTCATGGCTCATTCTTCTAAAGAGGTACATTCAGAAACCGAATACTATAGCAATGATAGTTCTTCTCTAGATGATTTAGAATTAGAAGGTCAATATGATAACGTATGCAAACTAAATCTTAAGTTCATTGAAAAGAATAGTTTCCTTGAGGAGCAGTGGGGTAATCAAGTTCATGGCCATACGATGTTTCAAGTGGTGACAAAGGTGAAAGCTTTAAAGAAGTCGCTTCGGAAATTGTTGTATGAGCAAGGTAATCTTCATGATAAAGTGGTGTTGTTACGTGTGGAAGTGGATGAGGCTCAAAAAGCTCTAGACCTTAATCCTGATGATCTTAATTTACGTGTGGAGGTGGCCATTTATGTCCAAGCGTTCAATGAGGCCAAAATTAAAGAAGAGAAATTCTTGAAGCAAAAAGCTAAGGTAGAGTGGTTGAACGCGGGGGATAAGAACACAGCTTATTTTCATAAGGTAGTCAAAGGCCGTAATCATCGTAGTAGAATTAAAGTCATACGTGATTCAACAAATGTTGAAGTAACGGGTAATGATGTTCCCAATGTCTTTGTTCAACATTATGAGCAGTTCTTGGGGACTTTGATGGACTGTTTGAATCTTGATATTGTGGGGTTATGTGAGAAGCGGGTTTCTGATTTGTCCTCCTTAGACATGGTTCGAGAAGTCACTGATCAAGAAGTGAAATCTGCCATGTTTGCCATAGGTGATGATCGAGCTCCGGGGCCGGATGGATATACATCAGCGTTTTTTAAGAAGAGCTGGGATATCATTGGGAACGATGTGTGCACTGTTGTTCGTGATTTTTTCGCTAATGGGCAACTGTTAAAGGAAATAAAGCACACTTTTGTCACTCTTATTCCTAAAGTGGTGACTCCGCTGAAAGTGAATGACTACCGTCCCATATCGTGTTGCAATGTTATCTATAAATGCCTTAGTAAAATCCTTACTAATCGCATTATTGATGCAGTTAAAGAGGTGGTTAGTGAAAATCAGTTAGCGTTTGTTCCGGGAAGGCGTATTTAGGATAATATTCTAATGACTCAAGAGCTTATGCCTAATTATCATAGGAATAGAGGTCCTCCCAGGTGTGCTTTCAAAGTTGATATCTAAAATGCTTACGACACGGTGGATTGACGTTTCTTGGAGAAAGCCCTCGTGATGTTTGGTTTTAATCCTATTATGGTCAATTGGATTATGCGATGTGTTACGTCGGCTTTGTTTTCTATTTGTATCAATGGTATTAATCATGGATACTCTAAATGTAAACGAGGCTTAAGGCAAGGTGATCCGTTGTTCCCATATTTATTTACCTTGGTTATGGAGGTTCTCACGCTCATTCTTAAAAGAAATATCCAGAATTCTGGTTGTTTTTGGTTTCATCACAAGTGTGAAAAGTTACAAATTGTTAATGTTTGTTTTGTGGACGATCTGTTCTTGTTAACTAATGGGGATGTGGTTTTAGCTCAGATGGTTACGAATTCCCTTGATGAGTTCAAGATGGTGTCGGGTTTAGTTCCGAGCATACCCAAGAGTACAACATTTTTCTACAATGTTCGAGATGGTATTAAGCATAATATTCTAAGTATTATGCCTTTTTGCTGAAGGTACGCTTCTAGTTAAATATCTCGGTGTCCCGCTTATTTCCTCTCGTCTTCTAAATAAGGGCTGCAAAGTTCTTGTAGAGAACATGAGAAATAGGATAGGGGATTGGAAGAACAAATCGTTATCTTTTGTAGGTCGGCTTTAACTTTTCAAGTCTGTCTTACTTTCCATGCAAGTGTATTAGGCATCCGTTCTTGCCATTCCGCAAGGTATTATTAATGATATTCACCAACTTATTCGTGGCTTTCTTTGGTGCGATGGTGAATTCAGAAGGGGCAAAGCAAAGGTAGCTTGGAAGGATATAATCCTACCCAAGAGTGAAGGACGGCTTGGTATCCACATCCTTGGCGTGTTTAATAAAACGTTGCTTACCAATCATATATGGAATATTATATCGAATAAAGAGTCGATGTGGGTGCGGTGGATACACACATACAAGCTGAATGGTCGATCTTTATGGGATATTCCAGCTAGGAAAGATATGAGTTGGAGTTGGTGGAAGCTTTTTCAAATCCGTAATATTGTAAGGCCTTATTTCTGGTCGGTTTTGGGTAATGGCAGGAACACCTCAGCGTGGTTTGACAAATTGGATGTTCATTGTTCTATCATCAATTATATGACTCCAAGAGATAAAGCTAGGGAAGGTCTTAATGTTAAATCTACAGTTGCTGATATGATGGCTCGAGGGTTATGGCAGTGGCCGCAGTCGTGGTTGATGAAAGCTCCTAATCTTGCTGCCATTTCTATTCCTACTCTTAATGTTCATACAAAGGACATGGTTCGATGGCATGATGATAATGGTGTTCTTAATGAGTTTAGTGTGGCTCGGGCTTGGGAGGCACTTCGTCCAAGAGGGCAAAACGTTGACTGGCAGCGAGTGGTTTGATTTTCCCATGCTATTCCTAGACATGGATTTCATATGTGGTTAGTCCTTATATCAGCGTTAAAGACTCAGATCGACTGAGACAATGGGATGTGGGAGATTCTGTCGACATAAGTCGTCTCGTGTGTCCTTTTTGTAAGCAGCAACCTGATTCCCATGCACACTTGTTCTTTGAATGTTCATTTGCCTCAAAAGTTAGGGAATATGTTCGGGTTCTGGTTGATATGGATCATGTTCCTCCTAGGATACATGATATTATAATGTATCTTCAGCCTGTGGCGAAATCGCATACGGCAAAGAGTGTTATAGGCAGGTTAGTCTTGGCTGCTGCTGCTTATTTGGTTTGGCGTGAACGTAATGAGCATCTTTTCAAGAAAGTTAGTTGTACTCCAGAGGAGGTTCGTGATAGTATTATGGTTACTGTTAGGCTGAAGCTCATGACGTTTAGATTCAAGAAGCGGGACTCGGTTCAACAACTTCTTCAGAAATGGAATTTCCCTAATTCTCTCCGTATGTATGGTGTAGATTAGGGCTTGTTTTTTTATTTTTGTTTGTTATCTTTGTGGCATGTCACGAAGATTGGTTGTTTCAAGCTATGCTTGAGATTAATGTGGTACCTCAGCCACATTCCATTGTACTTAAAATTTATGTGATTATAAAAATTTACCGGGGTAACCCTTTACCCAAAAAAATCAACTAGGACTAAGCTTTTTTTTGGTAAAGGGGACTAGACCCCGGTAAAATAAATTACGCCAAAAAACAATGAAGTACAAAAGATATAGGTGGTTCCTATATTAAAGCCCGTTACATAGGCAACAAACAAGCATAAAAATTCCTAAAACCCAATACCTCACAAAAGAGGACACGCCCCCATATGACTACTAAGAACCATAATACTTCGTACCACTATGAGAGAGTCTAAAATCATGAAACTCTTTAATTTGTCCCGGTAGATCACGAATCTGGTCCACAAACTCATCATTAGAACAATCATACTCCTCCTCAAGATGGTTACCACCTCCAATTGACGACATGTAAGCCTCATAATCAGCTTTGGAAGTATACACTTCCTCCTCATCAGAATCACTAATATTAGCAATATACGTATCACCAAATCATAACTTCGACTTACTAGAAGATGAAGCCTCCTGAGGAATCTCCTTAACATTTGTCATGACACGTGTTTTAGGAATATCAGTACTTACATTACTTGTGTCTTCCTGAATCTTATTTCTCGAAACATCCGTCTCCACCACATCCAAAATCGAATCAGCATCCTTTAGTTTATCAAATGAATTTTTGAGTTCCAACAAATTTATATCATCACAATTTGTATTAGGTCGAGAACTCTTTGGCTTTGATGAGTTCGATTTAGAAGGTTTCATAACCCAAGTAGTCTTAGGTTTAGAAAAGCGGAAACCTTCAATCAGGTGGGGTTTCAACACATGAGGCTATTTTATATTCCTATTCGAATGAACACGATCTTCATCCCGATTACTACCTTTGTAAGTAGCTTTCGGTTTTCGCATGCAATCCAATTCCAAGTGATCAAAACATTACTAAGATTAATAAAAATGTTTCAGTAATTTTATACTAGTTAGTCAGTGAAAAACCCTTTCTCTCTCTACTATGGGCGATTTGAAACTCTTCAGGCGACATTAATCAGATCTGCTAATCCTACCAATCATCGAATAAGGGCCAATTAACGTATCTTGATTCTGTTTTCATCTCATCAAATAAGTTGTGATAAGAAATAGGCAGTGATTTTTATCCCCCTATTCTCTTTGTGATCACTTATCTCGTGGGGTGTTGACGAGTTAGGGTTTGTTTTAATTCGTTCGTATTTGGTTCGACGTAGATTAGAGTTTTGTGTTTAGTGTTGTTTTTATTTTCTGGATCGTCTATAGTATTCGGATCTAGGGCTTATTTTAATATTTTATTATATTTCTTATTGGTGTTTCCATTATGGAAACCTGCTAGTGGTTTTGTTTGGTTTGGTTCGGTTTGGTGCCCTAATTTTTTAGGGTTTCATTGATATGAATATGGCTGGAGAGAATGAAAATAATGGGGGTCAACCTATTGGGACTGGAAAGCCGTCGGTGTGCGCATCTGTTAAGGCGCATGTTCTGGCATCGAAAATTAAGAATATTGAGGGCAAACTTTTGGCTAAAAGAGTTCCCGTTAAAGTGACAAGTGTTAGCCAGGAGAGTGGGAATGGCTCTAGTAGCCAATCGTTTGCGGTTCTGGTCAATAAGAAGCCGAATAAGTAGGTTGTTAAGATTTCTATGATGAGGAGTGAAGAAGTGGTTGAAGGGGCTGTTGTTGCCCTTCCGTGGGAGGCTGTTGAAGTCATCCAAGAGAGGTTTACGTATACCCTTTATGGTTATTTTATATGGAGGCGACTAGCTTTTCCTTTGGTCCAGAATTATGTGAAAAACGCTTGGGCCAAGTTTGGCCTTAAGCGTGTACAATTACATGAAGATTTCTTCCTATTCTAGTTCGAAACGCAAGAGGGTATGGAGGGTGTGTTGGAGAATGGTCCCTGGATGGTTCGGTTGATACCCCTAATGCTAAACATATGGACACCAACAACGGACTTAAAAAAGGCTGAGGTCAAAAAGGCGCCAGTTTGGGTTAAATTGCATCATGTACCCATTGTGGCGTACTCTGAAATTGGCCTTATCTTGATTACATCTCAAATTGGGAATCCAATCATGCTGGATTCCTATACTAGTAATATGTTGTTGAGTTCATGGGGGCGTAGTACCTATGCGAGGGCCCTTATTGAAGTCTCGTCTGATAAGGAATTGTTGGAGTCAGTTGTCATTGCTGTTCCGAAAGGCAAAGATATGGGCCACTCGCTGGCTACTATTGACATTGAATATGATTGGAAGCCTCCTCGGTGTTCTGGTTGTGCTATTTTTGATCATGTAGATGATAAATGTCCTAATAGGAAGGTGGAGGAACAGGTTGTTACAGCTGATGTTGATGGGTTTTTGGAAGTGACGAAGAAGAAATCTAAGGCCAAGCAAGCGCATAAGCAACCTGTTAGTAGGATTAAACTCACTAAACCTCCTCCAAAGTTACAGGTTAGAAAAGAGCGTGGTGAGTCTTCTAAGTAGACGGCTCATGTTCCTAAACCTAAGCTGCAGGTTATTCCTAAGGTCAGTAAGCCTATAGTTAGCAGTAATAATTCTTTTAGTGCTTTGGATATTCCAGAAGATGAAAATGAATTGGAATCTAAGGAAAAACATGATCTGGTTCTTAATGCTAGCGATAGTGAGGTTGATGAAGAATTAACCTTGGATGATCGAACTTTCACTAGTCAAGATGGACAGGTTAAGGGGGCAAGCACTCCCATTGTCACGGTTTCCAATGATTAATGTTTCCTCATGGAATATTCGGGGCTTGAACTTCACCCCGAAACAAAATGAAGTGAGACAAGCGATTTCTGAAAATAATCTTTCTATTTGTGCTATTTTGGAGTCCCATGTTAGAGATTCTAACCTTTATAGGCTGTGTTCCTTGGTGTTTCGACATTGGGATTGGGCGTCAAATGGTTTTTACTGTCATAAAGGTACTCGTATCATACTGGGTTGGAACCATAATGATGTTGATGTAATGGTTATATCTCAGGATGAACAAGTTATTCACACTCGTGTTTGGATGAAAAATGAAAAGAAGGAGGTATTCTGCTCGTTCATATATGCTCATAATAAGTATGTTCAGCGTCGGTCTTTGTAGAGGGGTTTGTGTCTTCATAAGAGTTATGTGCGTGATCGGTCGTGGTGCTTATTGGATGACTTTAATGTGACAATGTTCCTGGATGACTCAACGGCGGGTAGTTCAATGATTGACATATCGATGAGGGAATTCAAGGAGTGTGTGGATGATATTGAAGTAGTATACGTTCAAAAAACGGGGTTGCAGTACACTTGGAATCAAAAGCCGAAAGGTGGTCAGGGGATCCTTAAAAAGCTAGATCGTATCTTGGCTAATTAGGGGTTTTTTACTGAGTTTCCGGGTGTCATGCCATTTTTAAAACCTACCGAATATCAGATCATTCTCCAGCTGTACTTTGTATTCCTACAAGTAATAAACCTAAGCCTGCTCCTTTCAAGTTTTTTAATGTTCTCACTAAACATGAGCATTTCTTTAATACGGTGCAAGGAGTGTGGAGTCAGCATATCACTGGGTTCCATATGTTTGCTGTTGTGAAGAAGCTAAAGTTGCTTAAAAAACTGTTTCGTAACCTTCTATATGACAAAGGAAATTCACATGCTAATATGATATCTTTACGGGAAGAGTTAGACTATACCCAAACGGCGCTTGATAAGGACCCGTTTAGCTCCAGGCTGCGTGACGAAGAGGCTAGGTGTGTTGTAGCTTTCAATACTGTTGTGCTTCTGGAGGAGAGCTTTCTTAAGCAAAAAGCTAAAATCAATTGGTTAAAAGAAGGGGACTCAAACTCAGCCTATTTTCATAAGGCCATCAAGGGTCGCGCTAGTAGGAATCGTATTAATGTTTTTACTAACGGAGATGGTATTATTTGTGCTAACGAACGGGTCTCGGAGGCTTTTGTTTCACATTTTAAAGCGTTCCTTGGTGAGGCAAATGCAGATCCGGTATTCAACCCACATCATTTATTTAAGACGGTCATTGATGATAATGTTGCTGCCGCTATGGTTAGTGATGTTACTGATAAGGAGATCAAAGATGCTATGTTTGTTGGGAATAAAGTCAAGCGTTGACAAGATAAAGTCAAGCGTTGACAGATTGAAGACAAGCACTGATGGAAGTTGTGAGCTACACGTATGTTATATTCTA
Source organism: Glebionis coronaria (assembly GCA_025667525.1). Lineage (NCBI taxonomy): Eukaryota > Viridiplantae > Streptophyta > Magnoliopsida > Asterales > Asteraceae > Glebionis > Glebionis coronaria. The sequence continues at coordinate 621,436 of JANFOE010000447.1, read as the reverse complement.
GATTACTTCTAGTAAGGATAGAAACGACAATGTATTTTCTATGTTTATCTTTACCTAGAATAATTGATTCGTAGCTTATTGTACAAGACTTCTTGTTCTATAAAAGAAGATCTTTTAGGTTAATGTTTAATATATCAGTTTTCATAGTATTCGCAAGTTAAACCTTTCATTGTAATCAACAAGATTATTCTAATACAAGTGAAAGTTTGTTTAACATCATTGTGTTTTAGATCAAGTGTTAATTCCGCATAACACTTTGTTACTTTATTCATAAGCAAAGGTTTCTCTACGTGTAGTACTTGATCTAATCTCGTATACACAAAGCTAATCGATCTAAGTTTGGGATCAACAAGTGGTATCAGAGCTTGTTGAGAAACTTTTGATCTTTAAGTAACGCAGAACCCTAAAACACCAAACCCTAAAAACCCTAAATTCTCAAAACCCTAAAAACACCATGTCTGGCACAAATCAACCTCCTGCTTTGCTGCAAAACAACTTCTCAAACCCTAGTATCAAAATTCCCATGTTTGATGCCAGGAACTTTGAGCTTTGGAAATCCAATTTTGAGCAATACATAGCTATTCATGACTACACTCTTTGGGAAATTATCGAATATGGGAACACATTCGATAAAGCAGCAAAGATTACTGCTGCTATTGCTACAAGGACAGCTGTTCCTAATTGTCCTGAATCTGATAAGGTGGAAAAACCTGAAGATGGGAGAGCTGTTGCTGTTGAAGATATAGCCAAGAAGAGGGTGGACATGAAAATCCTGAACATCTTGAAACATGCCCTAGGTCATGAGAATCAGCACAAGTACAAACGATTTGAGTCTGCAAAAGAGCTTTGGGAAGCTCTTGAGGTGGCACATGGTGGCAATGCTGACACAAAAGAAGAAAAGAAGAAGCAACTCTTGCATGAGTATGCTGTCTTTAAAGCTCAACCCAATGAGAATCTCAGCAGTGTGAGAAGTAGACTTCTTGATATCACAAGTCAACTTTCCTTCATGGGAAAACAGATTGATGATCCTGAATTGAATGCTACTTTTCTCAAAAGCCTTGGTGATGAATGGAAGATTGAGACAAGATCTATTCTTGTCAATAACACCCACAAGACTTCCAGTTTTGATGACATCTTCAACAAGTTAAGACTATTGGAGAATGAATGGCAATTGGAAAGTGATAACAAATCTTCCAGCAGCAACATGGCCTTCTTTTCACAAAGTGAAGGCCAATTTGATTCCATGAACTTTTATGGACATTCAGCCTCTGGATCTCAAGGTGTCAGTGCTGGATGTCAATCTGTCAGCGCTGGATCATATCCTGTCAACGCTTTGTACTCAAGCGCTGACACACACAATCATGGCGCTGATAGAATTAAACCTGCTGGTTTTGATCTTGATACTGTGTGTGCCTTCATTGCTTCTTTGCCTAGTGATTCAAGGATCACTTATGAAGATCTTGAGCAGATAAGTGATGAACAATTGGAAGAAATGGATATAAAGTGGACTATGGCTCTTGTAAGTTTAAGAGCAAACAGGTTCAATAAAAGGTTCAAGAAGAAGATGACCTTTAATGCTAAGGATGTTGCTGGATTTGACAAGTCCAAGGTGGAGTGCTACAACTGTCATAGGATGGGGCACTTTATGAGGGAATGTAGATCTCCAAGGAGATCTGATGCTGGGAAGCCTTCAAGCCAAATGATTAAGAGCCCAGACCCCAAGGCCATGGTTGCTGTTCAACAAATTGATGGTGTTGGAGAATGGGATTGGAGCTGGATGGCTAAGAATGAGGAAGAGGACAGAGCTTTGGTTGCTGAAGTTAAAGAAGAGCATGCTGAATATGCTCTCATGGCACACTCCTCCTCTTCATCAGATAATGAGGTATATGATGATGCTTTCTGTTCTAAGGGTTGTCGTTTAAATACTGAAAAATCAAAACAAGAGATAGTTAAGTTATTAGATGAAGCAAGTACTCTTAGGTGCAAAGTATCTAACTATCAAGTTGCTCTTACCCAAACAGAAAAGACAGTATCTGAGTATAAGAAAATGGAGTTTGATTTAAAGGATCAAATAAATATCTTAAAACATGAGTTACATCAGAGTAAGGATGTTCAAGATATAGTGAATAGGGTTAATCTTGATTTGATAGCTCAGTTAGAGGAGGCTAACAAAAATAAAGATAATGTGAGTCTTAAAATCCAGAGATTTGATAAGGCCACACAATCCCTAGGAGAGTGTGTTAGTAAACAAAGAGACTCTAAGGATATGAGTGGAATTGGGATGAATGACTATACTGTTGTTCCACCACCAGCTGGGGATTTCTATGGTGTCCAATCAAAGGACTTATCTTGGACTGGCTTGCCAGAATGCCAAGAGGAGGAGTTTATTCCTCCACCTAGAGTGACTTCCCCAGTTGAGGAATATCAGCAAAAGCTGACTGACCTAGAAGAGTGGAAGAAAGCAAACCACACTTTGTTTGTTAAGGGAGGGTTATTGTGTGAAAGTCCAAATGAGCCCACACCAATCACGAGCCTTGATCCTAAACCTATTAAGATCACACACCCTACCACTGGCAAACCTGTTGACCTTGGCCCACAAAATGTTAGAAAACCTAGTGTTAAATATGCAGAGATGTATAGAAATTCTAGGTCACCAAAAAGCCAAGTAAGTAATCATGGAACAGGCCTCTTTGCTTCTAGACCTAAGACTATGTCTAGAAAAGCTTGTTATACATGTGGTAGCTTCTCACATTTGGCCTACAAATGTGTCAATGCTTCCAATGTCAACGCTGACAGGAACCATTTCAGCGCTGACAAAAGTCAACATAGGTCAAACACTGTCAGACCCAATACCTTTGTGAACAAAAGTTCACAAGTTGTTAGACCAGCCCCATTCTTTTCTAGAGGGTCTAACACACAAGGCCTAAGACCTTTTCAAAAGTCAAATACTTGGTCAAATAGGCAATGGGTTCCTGTAGCAAACCCTAGGTACAACGCTGATAGGAGCAATCGGGGCGCTGACAAGAGAAATTTCAGCGCTGACAAACCTAGGTATTTGCAGCCACAGGGAAATAGGTCTAAAGCTTCTACTAGCTTAACATGGAGACCAAAACAAGACCAGAACCCTAATAATACTGGTATTTCTATGACATGCAACAGGTTTCATTATATTTCAAAGGCATTGTCAACACCAATTGGGGTTAACTGGGAATTTCATTCAAACAGGGATGAAAATGGGGTTGTTATGAGAACCAAGTCTGTTCTTGTTGAACAACCAAATGAATCCAAGTCTTCCAAGGCTTGGGTTCCCAAAGAAAACTAATATGTTTTCTTTATGTGCAGGGCATTCAGAAGAAGATCAATGACTATGGATACTGGGATAGTGGATGCTCAAGGCACATGACAGGAAAGGAAGACTATCTGACCAATTTCTCTCCTATTCAAGATGGTGATAAGGTATACTTTGGAGGGGGCTACGGCACCATCACTGGAAAAGGAACACTTGTCACCAACAATCTAAGGTTTGATAATGTCTTCTTGGTGAAAGACCTGGATTATAATTTGTTTAGTGTATCACAAGTGTGTGATAACAAAAATAAGGTTCTTTTCACAGATACTGAGTGCTTGGTGTTAAGCAAAGATTATAAGCTTCCAGAGGAAAAATACATAGATTTTAGAACACCAAGGCATAAAGACATATATAATGTGAATCTTAATGGAATTAAGGTAAATAATAAAATGTCATGTCTGTATGCTAAGGCCTCAGTAGATGAAAGTAATCTTTGGCACAGGAGACTAGGGCACATAAACTTTAAGAATATTAATAGGCTTGTGAGGCTTGGTTTAGTTGATGGTTTGCCTGAAAAGGCTTTCCACAATGACCACTCTTGTGTTGCATGCCTTAAGGGCAAGCAGCACAAGGTCTCATTCAGGTCTAAACAGGTGCACTCTAGTTCTAAACCCCTTCACTTATTGCATATGGACCTCTTTGGTCCAACTAATATAGAAAGTTTGAAGGGTAAATCATATTGTTTTGTCATTACTGATGATTACTCCAGGTTCACATGGACTTTCTTTTTAGCCAAGAAAAGTGAAACTGCCCTAAGTCTGATTAATTTCATTACCCAGATTGAAAAGAAGAATGGTAATGAGGTCAAAATTATTAGAAGTGACAATGGGGGTGAGTTTAGAAATCAGCTATTAGATGATTTTTGTGCCAAGAAAGGGATTACTAGGCAGTTTAGCATAGCTAGAACTCCTCAGCAAAATGGAGTTGCTGAAAGGAAGAATAGGACCCTTATTGAAGCAGCCAGAACCATGTTGGCTGATGCCCACTTTCCTATAGCTTTTTGGGCTGAAGCTGTTAACACAGCTTGTTATGTTCAAAATAGGGCATTGGTCAACAAGATACATAATAAGACACCTTATGAATTACTTTGGGGAAGGAAGCCAAATATTGGTTTTCTAAAGCCTTTTGGATGTCATGTAGTTGTTCTAGAAACTAGTGAGGCCCTAGGTAAATTTGATTCAAAAGGTGATGAAGGCTACTTCATGGGTTATTCAGTGCAGAGTAAAGGATATAGGGTTTACATTAAAAAGGAAAAACGTATACTTGAAAAGGTACATGTTAGGTTTTTAGAGAGTAAACCTAGTGATCCTGAGAGTGGTCCAAATTGGTTGTTTGACTTAGAACCTTTGTCTAGAGCTTTAAATTATATGCCTGTTACTGATCCAGACATTGTGAAGGTAACTTCAAGTGTTTTGGAAAAGAGAATTGGTAATGTTTCAGGTATACAGGTTGCTAAGGAGGATGGACCACCAGCAGTTATATCATCTCCCACACAAGAATTTGTTACACTTCCTATATGGACAGATGAGTATTATGCTGCTGCTACTGCTGCAAGGAAAGATAATGGTGGCGTTCAGATACCACCAACTACAAACATGCATGATTCTTCAAGCACTGACAAAGGGAAATCCAGCGCTGACACGACCAATTCAGACGCTGATGGCTCCAACGCTGACAACAACAGTTCAAACGTTGTTAGCCCTAACGCTGACAAGCAAGGTTCAGACTTTGGAGATACTTTTACACAGCTTTTCTCTTCTCATTTTGAACAAGGTGGACCTTCCAATGTCCATGAAGAGATCTCTGTTGATCAAGAAGAATCTGAAGAAGATATTGGCAACATGGAGCGTGAAATTGAGGACACCAGAGTTATTGAAGGAGGAGTTCTCACTTCCACAGCTAAAGATCACCCCACATCTCAAATCATAGGTGATGTTATGGCTCCAGTTCAGACAAGAAGATCCCATCAAGGTCTTGGTGGATTTATTGCCAATATACACAAGAAGGTTGATACCCCTCTTGTACAAGCATGTTTGTTTGCCTGTTTTCTGTCACAGGAAGAACCCAAGAAAATTTTTGATGCTCTCAAGGAACCAAGTTGGGTGGAAGCAATGCAGGATGAGCTTCACCAATTTGCTATACAGGATGTTTGGGAGCTGGTTGATTGTCCTAGATATGTGAGACCAATTGGGACAAGATGGGTTCTAAGGAACAAGAAAGATGAGAGAGGCATTGTGGTCAGAAACAAGGCACGTTTGGTAGCTCAGGGTTATACCCAAGAGGAAGGCATAGATTATGAAGAAGTCTTTGCTCCAGTTGCAAGAATTGAAGCTATCAGAATTTTCTTAGCTTATGCTTCTTGCATGAATTTTACTGTTTATCAAATGGATGTGAAGAGTGCTTTCCTCTATGGCACAATTGTTGAGGAGGTTTATGTAATGCAGCCTCCTGGTTTTGAAGATCCTGAGAATCCAGACAAGGTTTATAGAGTAAAGAAGGCAATGTATGGCCTTCATCAAGCCCCAAGAGCATGGTATGGTACATTATCCACCTACTTGGTGGAAAATGGTTTCAAGAGGGGCACCATAGACCAGACACTGTTTACAAAGAAGAAAGGAAAACATGTGTTACTTGTGCAGGTCTATGTTGATGATATCATTTTTGGGTCTACTGATCCAAAAATGAGTGAGGATTTTTCCAAGCTCATGACAGATAAATTCAAGATGAGTGCAATGGGTGAGATGAACTTCTTTCTAGGTTTACAAGTTCAGCAGAAAGAAGATGGTATCTTCATCTCCCAGGACAAGTATGTAGCTGAAATCTTGAAGAAATATGGTTTTTCTCCACATGAGAAGGAGGCTTCTACTCCTATGGACAGACAACACCCCTGGGGAAAACTTGGAGCTGGAAAGGATGTGGATGTTAGGCACTATAGATCAATGATTGGTTCATTGATGTATCTTACAGCCTCAAGACCTGACATCATGTTTGCTGTGTGTGCATGTGCACGCCATCAAGTGACTCCCAAAGAATGTCACCTTTTTGCTGTGAAGAGGATTTTTAGGTACCTAAGATGCTACCCAGATCTTGGATTGTGGTACCCAAAAGATTCTCCCTTGGATCTTATTGCATATTCAGACAGTGACTATGGTGGTGACAAGTTTGATAGGAAATCCACAACTGGTGGATGCCAATTTCTTGGGAGCAGATTAATATCTTGGCAATGCAAGAAACAAACAGTGGTGGCCAACTCTACAACTGAAGCAGAATATGTTGCTGCAGCTGCTTGTTGTGGACAAGTCTTATGGATTCAGAACCAGCTGTTGGATTATGGGTATAATTTTATGCATACCAAGATTTTTGTAGACAATAACAGTACTTTATGCATTATTAAAAATCCTGTACATCATTCTAAAACCAAACACATAGAAATTAGACATCATTTTATAAGAGATTGCTTTGAGAAAGGTTTAATACAACCAGATAGGGTAGATACTGAAGATAATGTAGCAGATTTATTAACTAAACCTTTTGATGCTGGAAGATTTCAATATCTGGTAACAAATATTGGAATGGTTAATCTCACTTAATATGTGTTTTGGAACATTTTTGTAAAAGTATGTACAGGATAATGCATTGTTATTGGTCTTTGTGATGATTTAGATTTTCCACATTATTTTTCTAACACTGACAAAGGTATATGTAACACTGTCAAGTGTTATTTTGCCGTTGTTAGAGATATTATGGTCTAACGCTGACAAGAGTTCCTTCAACGCTGTTAAGTGTTGTCGGGACGCTGTCAGCAACAAATGTTAGTTTTGTGGTTTTCATCTAAATGTGCAGGTAATGGTAGCTTTATGCCATTGGATACAGAGTTGCTTATGGATCTTTGAAGAGTTATTTGGACATGTTTTTGTTTATGGATGATGGTTGGAATATTTATATTCCTATCTTGACATAAATTTTTAATGTTCATATATATATTTTGAGAACTCATGTATCATAGTTTGAGGGGAGGTTTAAGGAACCTTTAGGACTCTTGGGTATTCTTAGAATACTCTCATCACAATTCTAGATTGTGTCCACTGGTGAGTATGGGTTAGTTTTTCTAAACCATGAGGCACTGTAGCATGCATAGTATATCAACTTTGCATGCTGCCAAGACATTTTTGGCCTAGAATTGGTTGTGGTCTGTTGGGAGGCTTGGGAATCCTTTTGATATGGGTTTTACCTGGGAGTAACAAGGATTTTATAAGGTAACTTGGTTGTTAAGAATTTTGGTTAGCAAGGGACACTAGAGGACTGTTATGTCTATCTTGCTTATGCAAGTGTGCATAACTGGACAGTGCTTGCCGCCCTATGATAATTATCAGCTTTTGGTTATCTTCTCTAGGATAAATTACTTGTTAAGGTCATTTTTCACATTTTAAAACAATTTTATTTTTGGACGCTGACAAGATTTTTCCAAGCGTTGTTGTGACCAAATTGGACGCTGACATGGCTTTAGGCGAACGTTGACAAGATTATAGCCGTTGGGCGTTGATGGGTTATATTTGACCGTTGACAAACAATGGGACCTACCCAGTTGTAACTTTTTGACATATTTTCAAGCCGTAATTTTAGGAGTTGTTACTTTCATTTAATGCATGAGATAACTTATAAACTTTTTCAATATTTTCATGATTGATTTTTGAAAATCTTTGCCTATTTTTGGGCCAATCACGTGCATTCATCCACTCCTATAAATTTGGCTCCTATTTTAAACAGGGTATCTATAATTCTTGTCTAACACTTTTCTCTTATCAACCTTCATCTTTTATACATCAAATTAACAGCTTTCATCAATGGCACCAAGATTTAACTCTGCAGAATTGGATTTGGGGTTCAAGTCTCAACACAACATGATTGCTTATCTTGTTGCTGATAATACTTTGTTCCCTCAATACACTCAGATGGTGGAGTATTTGAATGCATCCCCTTTAAGGTATGCTCTTTCTCATGCACCACTCATTCCAGTCACACACATTAAACAGTTTTGGAACACTGTCAGTTCCACAACAGTTAATGGAGTGACAACATTGACTTCTATTGTACATGGGAGACCTTGGGTGGTTACTGAGGCCTTGGTACGCCAGGCCTTGCATCTTAATGATGCTGATGGTATAACCATGCTTCCCATATCTGAAATAGAACAAGGGCTAAGGGCTTTGGGATACCCTATTCCTGATGAAGGTACTCTTAATAAGTACCATAAGCAGGAATTTCCCCCAGCCTGGAAGTACCTAATTCACATTCTCCTTCAATGTTTGAGTCCCAAATGTACTGCACATAATGAGATCAATAGATCTATTGCATCTGCTATTGTGTGTATTGCAACAGGGCAAAATTATAATTGGTCTAAAATGATTTTTGAAGGAATGTGTAAAAACAAGGGGACAAAAATGACTTTAGCTTATCCCCGTTTTCTGCAAATGGTTTTTGATGCTCAAAGATATTGTTCAAGGGATCACAATGACTTTTATAAGATCCCTGAACAAAAGAAGGCTATTTTCACCAAGATGAATTCACCACCTCTTAGAGACCTACCATTAACCCCAGCCATGCTTGCTGTTATTGCAGCAGCACAACCCCAACCAGACCCCCAACCTCATATTGACCTTCAACCACAACTTGAGCCTATCCCTGAACCTTTACCCTCACCTGACCAAATGCAAATAGACCAAAATCCCTTTGACGCTGACACATCTAATGTGGGCGTTGATATGCCTATTTCCAACGTTGACACCCAACCATCACAATCCCAAACACCCCTTAACCAACCCACATCTACACCATCTTCTACACCATCTTCCACACCACCAGAATATAGGTTGATTAAACGCCAAAGGACTGCTGGAGAGTTCTCCTCTGGTGGTCCTAGCCATGAAGCAGAGAGAACCACCACCACAAGTGTGGTTGGTGACCTGGATGAGGCTGGGACTATTGGTTCTGGCTTAGAAGCTGGCCAAGACAGTCCCACCATAATTAAGTCCTCATCCATGCCCAATGAACCTAACTTGGGAGGTCAAATTCCCATTTTGGAAGAGGGCAGACTGGAACCAATGACGCTTTTAGAATTGACGGCTGTCTGCATTAGCTTGCAAAAGCAAAATGCAGACTTAGTACAAATTGTCAGTAACCAAGGCCTTGAACTCAAAGAATTGAGGGAGAGGATTGTTGTTTTGGAGAGTGCTCATTCAAGGGGAGGTATGGAGGAGTCTTCCAAAGGGGAGGAAGCAAGAAATCTGAGTGATAAGAGCAGTCAAGATGGTCAATCATTGGATATTGCTGAAGCTCTTACTAGTTTGAAGGAACAAAAAGGTTTTGATACGTCCTTAATCTCTCCAACAAATTTAAATTTATCATTTACAGATATGCTGAGAGAGGTTACACAAGGCGCTGAGGGAAAATATTTAAGCGTTGATAAGACAAGTTTGGACGCTGACAGAAGTATTTTGGGCGCTGATAGAGGAAATTTGGGCGTTGACAGATCTGCATATGGAGGTGATGTATTCCAGTCATCATCTATCATCAAAGATGTTCCTACTCAGGTATTATCATCTACCTTACCAACAATTGAACCAACAGATAAGGGTAAGGGTAAGTTGGTAGAAGAAAATGTTCCAAAGAATGCAGCTCAGGTTGAATTTGATAGAAGATTGGCTGAGCAAATGATGGAACAAGGTGAGAAGGAAAAGTCACCATTTGTTGTGACTTCTGAGGAAGAAAGTGATGGAGGCAGCTCAGATTCAAGTGTGATGATTGTTGAACCAGAAAGACTTGAGTATGGTGATGAGCTTGCTAGGGAAAGGCTGAGAGATTTGAAGTTGCAAATTGATTTTGATATGCCAGAGGTAGTTCAGATGTACAATTCTTGGGAAGAAAGCTGCATGGATAATCCAGACTTGACCATTTCTGATCAGATATGGGGTTTGGAAATTCTTCTTAGAGTTCAGCAGGATTGTAAGGTAATGTTGAAGTACAGGGCAAGCAACATTCTCTCTGAATTGAAAAGGGATAGAAGGAAGCTCTATTTTATGTTGCTCAAATGTCATGGAGTTGGATGGACACATCAGAAGCTGAAAGCTTTGACATTTGATGAGTTGGAACATAGGGCTTATCCTATTTGGGTGAAAGTGCAGGAAGAGAACACTTTCAGACTTCTTTCAGATGAAAGAAAGGAGCAACTTGCAGAAGAGATGGCAATCAAGAAAGCTATGATAGTCCCTAGACCAGTGAAGAAGGGATTTGTTCTTGAGTTTCCAAAAGATATGTCTCAACTGTATCCAAGTGAAGCAATCATTAGAAAGAGCCTCAAGCTCTCCCCATTAGAAGCTTCAGATATGGTTCATGTGTTACCACTAGATTCCAGGAATCCAATTATAAGTTATGAGGAAGATGAATGTGGATTCTGGAAAATTGGAAGATTTGGCAAGGAGGTACACACTTTTACCACTCTCATATCTTTATTTGCAAGTTGTGACAGAGAAGACTTGGTTGACCTTTGGAGGTTACTAGAGACCAAGTATGAGGCTGAAGCACCAACTTCAGCCAATGGAATAAAACTTTGGATCACATTCAAAAGAATGTGTGGGACAAATGAAGAAGATCCTGAAATATGGAAGGATCTTGAAGATGATCTCAGTGGTCTTCAATGGAGGTTATATTCAGCTGCAGGTGTATACCATTTGAGTTCTACAAAGTTTGCTGAGTATTTACTTGTAGATGCTCAGTATTTCATATCCAAGGCTGTTTTGGAAAAGATGAAGGACACCCAGTTGGAGATAGATTACACAAGTGACGTGGCAAAGAATTTGATCAGATTTATTTATTACCAATATGATAAAGTTTGTCAGACTCCTCCAAGTTCTTAATGTTTATTCAGAAACTTGATCATAAGAGTGGATATCAAGTTTAGGGGAGGATTGTTGGGAATAAATTTAGGCCAGAACACTTGAACGCTGACAGGAACAACTCAAGCGTTGACAAGAGCAAAGTGAGCGCTGACAGCATAAGCGTTGACAAGATAAAGTCAAGCGTTGACAGATTGAAGACAAGCACTGATGGAAGTTGTGAGCTACACGTATGTTATATTCTAGATTACTTCTAGTAAGGATAGAAACGACAATGTATTTTCTATGTTTATCTTTACCTAGAATAATTGATTCGTAGCTTATTGTACAAGACTTCTTGTTCTATAAAAGAAGATCTTTTAGGTTAATGTTTAATATATCAGTTTTCATATTATTCGCAAGTTAAACCTTTCATTGTAATCAACAAGATTATTCTAATACAAGTGAAAGTTTGTTTAACATCATTGTGTTTTAGATCAAGTGTTAATTCCGCATAACACTTTGTTACTTTATTCATAAGCAAAGGTTTCTCTACGTGTAGTACTTGATCTAATCTCGTATACACAAAGCTAATCGATCTAAGTTTGGGATCAACAACTAAACCAAGCCTCACAAGCCTATTAATATTCTTAAAGTTTATGTGCCCTAGTCTCCTGTGCCAAAGATTACTTTCATCTACTGAGGCCTTAGCATACAGACATGACATTTTATTATTTACCTTAATTCCATTAAGATTCACATTATATATGTCTTTATGCCTTGGTGTTCTAAAATCTATGTATTTTTCCTCTGGAAGCTTATAATCTTTGCTTAACACCAAGCACTCAGTATCTGTGAAAAGAACCTTATTTTTGTTATCACACACTTGAAAGAAAGGAGCAACTTTCAGATGAAAGAAAGGAGCAACTTGCAGAAGAGATGGCAATCAAGAAAGCTATGATAGTCCCTAGACCAGTGAAGAAGGGATTTGTTCTTGAGTTTCCAAAAGATATGTCTCAACTGTATCCAAGTGAAGCAATCATTAGAAAGAGCCTCAAGCTCTCCCCATTAGAAGCTTCAGATATGGTTCATGTGTTACCACTAGATTCCAGGAATCCAATTATAAGTTATGAGGAAGATGAATGTGGATTCTGGAAAATTGGAAGATTTGGCAAGGAGGTACACACTTTTACCACTCTCATATCTTTATTTGCAAGTTGTGACAGAGAAGACTTGGTTGACCTTTGGAGGTTACTAGAGACCAAGTATGAGGCTGAAGCACCAACTTCAGCCAATGGAATAAAACTTTGGATCACATTCAAAAGAATGTGTGGGACAAATGAAGAAGATCCTGAAATATGGAAGGATCTTGAAGATGATCTCAGTGGTCTTCAATGGAGGTTATATTCAGCTGCAGGTGTATACCATTTGAGTTCTACAAAGTTTGCTGAGTATTTACTTGTAGATGCTCAGTATTTCATATCCAAGGCTGTTTTGGAAAAGATGAAGGACACCCAGTTGGAGATAGATTACACAAGTGACGTGGCAAAGAATTTGATCAGATTTATTTATTACCAATATGATAAAGTTTGTCAGACTCCTCCAAGTTCTTAATGTTTATTCAGAAACTTGATCATAAGAGTGGATATCAAGTTTAGGGGAGGATTGTTGGGAATAAATTTAGGCCAGAACACTTGAACGCTGACAGGAACAACTCAAGCGTTGACAAGAGCAAAGTGAGCGCTGACAGCATAAGCGTTGACAAGATAAAGTCAAGCGTTGACAGATTGAAGACAAGCACTGATGGAAGTTGTGAGCTACACGTATGTTATATTCTAGATTACTTCTAGTAAGGATAGAAACGACAATGTATTTTCTATGTTTATCTTTACCTAGAATAATTGATTCGTAGCTTATTGTACAAGACTTCTTGTTCTATAAAAGAAGATCTTTTAGGTTAATGTTTAATATATCAGTTTTCATAGTATTCGCAAGTTAAACCTTTCATTGTAATCAACAAGATTATTCTAATACAAGTGAAAGTTTGTTTAACATCATTGTGTTTTAGATCAAGTGTTAATTCCGCATAACACTTTGTTACTTTATTCATAAGCAAAGGTTTCTCTACGTGTAGTACTTGATCTAATCTCGTATACACAAAGCTAATCGATCTAAGTTTGGGATCAACAATGTTTTCTATAGGGGATGATAAATTCCCTGGGCCGGATGGTTTCTCAGCTGCGTTTTTTAAATGTGCTTGGAATATCATTAGGCAAGAGGTCATTACTGCTATTAGAGAGTTCTACACGAATGGTACGCTTTTGAGGGAACTTAATCACACTATTATAGCTTTGATTCCTAAATTCAGTTCGCCTTCACGGGTTACTGATTACAGACATATATCATGCTGTAACGTTCTTTTCAAATGTATTAGTAAAATTATTGCTAACCGTATCAAGCATAGTCTTCAGTCTATTGTGAACCCCAACCAATCTGCTTTTATCCCTGGGAGAAGTATAGCTGACAATATTCTGTTAACTCAAGAGCTTATGCATACGTATCATCTTGATAGGGGAACCCCTCGTTGTGCGTTTAAAGTGGATATCCAAAAGGCTTATGACACGGTTGATTGGAATTTTCTATGTAAGATTCTTCAAGGGTTTGACTTCCACAATCGCATGATTGGATGGATCATGGAATATGTCACGACGACTTCATATTCCATATGTGTGAATGGGTCTCTCCATGGTTATTTTCAGGGTAAGCGGGGGCTTCGACAAGGAGACCCTCTTTCTCCATATTTGTTTACGTTGGTTATGGAAATCTTAACCCTTATGCTTCATAGGAAGGTTGCGGAGTCAGGGGTTTTTACATATCATCGTTACTGTTCCCGTCTAGATCTTATTAATTTATGCTTTGCGGATGATCTCTTCTTATTTGCTTATGGGGATGTTCAATCTGCCAATGCTATTAAGGAAGCTTTGGAGGAGTTCAAAGATGCTTCGGGTCTGCATCCTAGTTTGCCCAAGAGCACTGCGTATTTCTGTAATGTGCTTAATTATGTCAAGCGTAGTATCCTCCATGTTCTGTCGTTTGAAGAAGGGCGGTTTCCTGTCAAATATCTAGGTGTTCCACTGATTTCTTCTCGGCTGATGATTAGGGATTGCAAAGAGCTGGTGGAGAAGGTCCAAAACCGTGTTCAAGATTGGAAAAATAAGTCGCTGTCTATAGCGGGTCGACTCCAATTAATCAGGTCTGTTCTTGGATCTATGCATGTTTTTTGGACCTCAGTGTTTATTATTCCTTCTAGGGTGTTGCGTGACGTAGAACAGATTATGCACCTTTTCCTATGGTGCCATGGTCCCATGAAAAAAGGGAAGTCGAAGGTTGCATGGGAAGATGCATGTCTGCCTAAAGATGAGGGTGGTCCAGGTATTCGTCGGTTATAGTATTTCAACTCTAATCTTATGGTTAACAATATTTGGAAGTTGCTTACTCTTAAAGACTCCTTATGGGTTAAATGGATTCATGAATATAAACTTAAGGGCCGCAGCTTTTGGAGTATTCCTATGTGAGGCAATATATCTTAGGGTTGGAGAAAGATGCTTGAGTTACGTTCAGTTATTCGTGAGTTCTTTTGGTCTAAGTTGGGAGATGGCTCGAAAACGTCTCTTTGGTTTGATAAATGGTGTGAGGCTGGCCTAATTGAGTCTCATGTGACTATGCGGGATATTCATAGAGCAGGTCTTTCGACAAGTGCAAAGGTTAAGGATATTATTGTCAATGGTTCGTGGAGCTGGCCTGTGGAGCTGTTGTCTAAATACCCTGTATTGCATTCTTGTAAAGGTCAAGTTGGTGGTTCTGCTCATGATCGTTTGGTTTGGCGGGTAGGTAATACTATGTCAGTGAAGTTCTCTGTTCAGCAGGTGTAAGCGTCCCTCAGGCCGAGGGATCTTAAAGTGCCCTGGTGTAATACGGTTTGGGTCCCCCAGAATATTCCCCGGCATGCTTTTAATTTGTGGTTGATCGTTAAACATAAGTTAAAAACACAAGATCGCCTCTCGCGTTGGGACGCTTCCGCATCCCTAGGATCGGTGTGCTCTCTATGTGAATGTCAAGCAGAATCCCATGAGCACCTTTTCTTCCAATGCCCGTTTGCAATGAATGTTTGGAATCAGGTGAACGGGAGGACCTGTTTTGCTTCGTTGCCCCCTGACGTGTATGGTATGATTGTTCATATTAATCCTAATGCTAAAAGGAGGACGACTGTTGTTATTGTCTCCAAATTGGTGATCGCATCAACAGCTTATTTTATATGGAAAGAACGGAATTGGAGGTTGTTTAAGAAGAGTAAGCGCACAGTCACCCAAATTGTTGAATCTATTACATCTGCTGTTCGGCTAAAGCTTCTATCATGCAACTTTAAGATGTCCAAGGAGGGTGAGAAGTATGCTCATCTTTGGGAGTTACCTGATTCTATTTTTTTGTATCCATGATAGTTGGTGTTTATTGTTTATGCACTATTAGGTGGTTTTTTCCTATTAGTGTTATTGGCTTTGTAATTATTAGGTAAAATGGATGGTTTGTCATTCATTTTAGGCTGTTCGAGCATGTGCTCGAGGTTAATGTGACACTCAATCACATTCCATTGTACTCACTGGTTTTTTTGGGATCTAATATATTTTACCGGGGAGTGACCCCTTTACCCAAAAAAAATTCCAAGTGATCAAATACTCTACATGTTTCGCACCTAGGAGGTTTCCATTCGTATTCAACCGTAATGTAGAAACTAGAAGGGGGGGGGGGGGAGGGTTGAATAGTTTCTCATCGGTTTATCTCCTAGTTAAAATTCCTTTTAATTAGGTGAGTGCAAAAAACTATCTTTTACTTGAAAGCTAGTTGCATAATGATTAGGTTCAATTCTAATGCATTAACAATGTGTAGTAAGTATAATGATAATGAATGTAAGTAAAGAATAAGGAAAGAAACAACCTAGTAGGAAGACACCAAGATTTATAGTGGTTCGGCAACGAGGCTCTATCCTCGTTCCTACTCCACTCCTCGAGTACACCTTACTCGAGATTTCCACTATATCCACAAGCTCCCTTCTTGGTGGAGAAAACCTTACAACGTCGCTTACATTATTTTCCGACACTAAGCTAAATGTCGAGACCTAATCTTAGCTAGGACCAATCTACACAACGTCTCCCACTTCACCATTTTATGACACAAGGCTAGATGTCGAGTTCTAACCCACAACTAGAACCAATCTTCACAACGTTGCCTACTTCACCATTTTCTGACACAAGGCTAGATGTCGAGTTCTAATCCAAAGCTAGAACCAATCTTCACGACTCTTCACTTTGAAGCTAAGTGAGAACTTCACACAACACAACTAGATATCACTTTATAGTTTAGTAAGAACTCACAAGACACAACCACATCACTTTATAGTTTAGTGAGAACTAACACAACGAATTACAACTCAACTAAACATATCCAAGTACACACATGTAGCTTGGATCTATACAACACAAATCCAAGCACACACATGTGCAATGGATTTCCACAACTCTAATCCAATTATTCACATATAGCTTGGATGAACACAACTAGTCCAAGTATTCACAAATACATTGGATCTACACAAGACACAAATAAACAAATGATGAACATGACTAGATCTTTAGGAGATGGTGATTTTCATCAATGCTTCATCTTTAATCACATCAAAAGTGTGTGAGTGATCTTCTCTTTAGACAAGGTAAAGAAGGAGATCAAGAGGATAATCATGAGTAAGCATACTTAACACATTAAGTGATCATTTACAAATGACTAGGATTAGATAGGAGAAAGAAGGCTGAAAGAGATTTCCTAAAAGGGTTAATGAGAATGCATATTTGATCCACTATTTATAGAAGACAAATGCCAACGACTATCTGTGGGCAGTTCATTATCTACCCAGGCGGTTCCTTATCGACAGGGAACCGTGTAGGCACTTAAGGAACCGCGGGTACTAGTGTGACAACCCTAGATTTTGGATTTGTCACTTTTGACTGTTTGACTTTGATTATGTGCTTAGTGTGCGTTTACGTGTAATTTGTTTATATTTGTTGGATGTTAGTCATCGTTCGTGTATTGCGTGGTACATTACATAATGTTATGATGGGGTTAGTTCATGCTCATTTGTTCACTTGAAAGTAACTATGATAGAATGCGGTGCTATTTTAGGATTTTATGTGTACGTATATGTATTATAGTAAATCGTAATTTTTACGATTTAGGGTTTAGCATTTTGAGGTCTCGGATGAGGTATTTAGTCACGGGAATATTTTTCAGGATGATTTTAAGTCATTTAGGAATTGAATATAAAGTTTATTTCAAATTCCAAGAGTTTTTATAAAACTGTATATTTTTGTGTCTTTTACGGTATACGCTTAAAAACTGACTAGTTTTACGGTTTTGAGGTTTTTGAGGCTTTAGGAGCTGAAATAAATTAAGGAAAATAAAGGTAAAAAACGAAATTTAGGGTGTTTGGTCGGTTATGTGATGCAAAGAAGGAGAAAAAAAAACTAATTTTCGTAACTAGGCTTTTTGTGTTGGGTTGGGATTTGGTTAAACTAAATAATAAAAAGTCTTTTATTAACCAAAATCACTCCATAAATCTCTTGAGAAAAGTTATACGTCGATCAACAATGGAAGTTTTTAGGGTTTCATAACTTTTTTTTTATTCAAGGTAAGTGATCAATTAAAACCTTAACTTAATTCATGTTTTTATTAATTAATCATGATTCTAATGTTAATTAACCATCATTGAGATGATTAGGGTTTTATTAATTTTCTGGAAAATATAGTAATTAATATCAATTAATGATTTTAGGGTTCTTGTTTAATAATTTAGGGGTAACTAATGATGTTTAGAGGGTTAGTGCCTATGCCTATATATGTATATATCCCTTCTACTTATAGGTTGTATTCTTAGGATGGTTTTCTAGCTCTTTTCTCTTTGGGATGTTCAACTTCTGTAGTAGGGCATTTATCGAGTCCTCATTTCACGTGTTTGTTTGTACGATACTTTTGGTGTAGAGGCTATTGAGAGGGTGGAGATTTATTTTGGAATAACGATATCTTTTGTTTTGAGTCTTACATGGTAAAAAAATGGAACTTGCAAATAGTAAAAAAAATAGGTGTTGGTAGTCGATAAAATGAGGGTAAAGGTCAAAAACGTGTTTGAAATAAGGTGGAATATAAAAAATTTTACATTTAAGCATGACTTTTTTATTTTAAAATATTTTGGTTTTGATCACCTAAAGTTATTGTTCTTTTGTTAGAATTTTTTTTCTTATTAAATTAAATATGTTAAAATCATGTATTTAATCATATGATGGTTGATAGTTTTAATTTTCTGGAACTAAAATAAAGTAGGGCTTGAATTTGGTAATTAATAAGAGGTTTTAGGTAAAAATCGCTTTGGTTATAACTTGTTCGTTTTTAAAGCTTTTTGGGTGATTCAAAAGCCTAAAATTATGTACCCAGAACGTACTTTTCAAATATTCAGAATGTTTAGCAAATGGAGGTCAGTAGCTAAGTCTAATTAATTGTACAAGTGTCGAGTTCAAGGTTAATTTTCGGACAACATGGTTTAAACTCGTGTTTTGGGTATTTTGGGGTAATGAACACTTGGAGCGTTAACATAGAGATGAGTTGGGATGGAAATTGAGAGTTCTTTAGACCTTAGAATACGTGGTTGTATTTGATGAGTTTTGATTTATGGTATTTATGAGTAAGACTGAAATCAGGATGATAGTTTTAAACCCGTCGAGTTATGTGATGGCTCCTAACT
This sequence comes from Glebionis coronaria, assembly GCA_025667525.1. Taxonomy (NCBI): domain Eukaryota; kingdom Viridiplantae; phylum Streptophyta; class Magnoliopsida; order Asterales; family Asteraceae; genus Glebionis; species Glebionis coronaria. The sequence continues at coordinate 602,373 of JANFOE010000447.1, read as the reverse complement.
TGGTTTCAAGACAGTTCTTGTTTGATGAGTTGCGAGATTTAGTTAGGTTGGTTACATATCTTTATGGTTTTAATAAGTTTCCTTGCGGATGGTTAAGGCTCATGTGTTGTTGGTTGAGATTATTTTAGTATAAACTGAGTTCACGTTTGAACGTGAAGGTTTTATCAGGGATATGTATCCTCGTTTGTTTGCTGAAGATAAGTTTGAGTTTCAGAGTAAATCTCGGGCCGATATTTATATTAGGAGGGAGTGATGTGACAACCCTAGATTTTGGATTCGTCACTTTTGACTGTTTGACTTTGATTATGTGCTTAGTGTGCGTTTACGTGCAATATGTTTATATTTGAGCCTTAGATTGGATGTTAGTCATCGTTCGTGTATTGCGTGGTACATTATATAATGTTATGATGGGGTTAGTTCATGCTCATTTGTTCACTTGAAAGTAACTATGGTAGAATGCGGTGCTATTTTAGGATTTTATGTGTACGTATATGTATTATAGTAAATCGTAATTTTTACGATTTAGGGTTTAGCATTTTGTGGTCTCGGATGAGGTATTTAGTCACAGGAATATTTTTCAAGATGGTTTTAAGTCATTTAGGACTTAAATATAAAGTTTATTTCAGATTCCAAGAGTTATTATAAAACTGTATATTTTTGTGTCTTTTACGGTATACGCGTAAAAACTGACTAGTTTTACGGTTTTGAGGTTTTGGAGGATTTAGGAGCTGAAATAAATTAAGGAAATTAAAGTAGAAAACGAAATTTAGGGTGTTTGGTCGGTTATGTGATGCAAAGAAGGAGAAAAAAAAAGAAAACTGATTTTGGTAACTAGGCTTTTTGTGTTGGGCTGGGATTTGGTTAAACTAAATAATAAAAAGTCTTTTATTAACCAAAATCACTCCATAAATCTCTGGAGAAAAATTATACATCGATCAACAATGGAAGTTTTAAGGTAAGTGATCAATTAAAACATTAACTTAATTCATGTTTTATTAATTAATCATGATTCTAATGTTAATTAATCATCATTGAGATGATTAGGGTTTTATTAATTTTCTGGAAAATATAGTAATTAATATCAATTAATGATTTTAGGATTCTTGTTTAATAATTTAGGGGTAATTAATGATGTTTAGAGGGATAGTGCATAAAGGCGTAAAACAGTTTGATTTTTAAGGCTTTCTTGTGTCGACTGTTCCGGGCAGTATGTAGCACCTTTGGTCAATTTCCTTTTTTTCGAAATTAAGTTCACAGAGTCTACTTTTCAAAAATGTAATGTTTTTCGAAAATGGTGTTCGGGAAGGTTGTCAAACAATTTTTACAAAAACAGTGCGCTGTATAGGAATAAATTTGGATTTCGGGAATTTGAGTCAAAATCTAACCAAACAAATGAGAACGCCAAAGATTTTTTATTTGGGAACTCTTTATAATATATATGAAAGTACTGGAGGTTTTTAATAAAATTTGTGGTGTTTAGGTCGGGCTTTTGATGACAAACATTTAGCATGTACAGAAAATCAGTTTTGGTGAAAATGACTTTTGGTGTAGAGACTAAACGAAAGGGTTAAACGTGTAAGTAGAAAGTAAAAAAAAATTTTTGGAGTTCTTATATCATATAACAACATAACTCAAGTAGGGTAGGAGCCAAGTGTGGTGTTAAGTTCACTTCATGTGATCGTTTAGTGACTAGTATACCGTACCGGAGAAAAAACTGGATTTTTACATATATAGAATAGCTTGTAGTGAGAGAACTAGATAGTGGGGATTGGGGGATTAGATTTAGTGGGGATTGGGGGATTAGATTTATCTCCTTGATTTTACTTAACTCGGGTGCTAAGAACTGAGCTAAGGGTGTCGTGTATGATTTTATAGGTTTGTAGGAGTACTAGCTTGTTGTGCTATCAGGTGAGTTCATAGTCCCATTTTTACTGAGTTTTTAAATGTTTTCTTCTAGTATGAGATGGAGATGACACTTGTAGTGTTCTTAAAAATTTTTGTTACTATATTTTTATAAAAATTTGGACATAGATGTGTTATTGTGTGACATGCGTGCTTATGTGTTCTCATATGTGCTTTGATATGTGTTCTGATATGTGAATCTTGTTTGGGTTGTGATTGGCTTTGGTACATAGATGTATGGGCGTCTATGGGACCAATTGTGATGTGTGTGGAGCGTGGGACACGATCCATCCTGAGTACTTGTGCATCGTCTCCTCGGAGGCAAGATATGTCGACGGGGATATGGTTCATCTTCCACTAGTGGTGTGGGAAAGATCCGGATAGTGTGGTGCATTGTTCTTATTGTGTGTTGTTGACTGATATAATTGTGTTTTGTTTATAGTTGTATGTAACATGATTATCACATTATGGTCCATTACTTTAACTTGTTTTCTTCAACTTATTTACAGCGGTTGACAAGGTTTATTAAGATGTTTGATAACTTAAACTTATGTTCTTACAAACTTTAAGTTGACAGATTTTAGTGTCTTTTTCAGGTGGGATAGTTGAGAAGCATGATGTTAGAAGTGGGTAGAGTCTAGAGGCTGCTAGGATTGCATTATGAGGAATCCCTTTCCTCTTAGTATTTATTTAATGTTTGAATAAGTGATACTTTGTAGACACCTATATGTTTGATGTTTGTTTATTTGTTTGTCTTTGGTAAGAGGTAGGCATGTTACCTACTTACCTAGACGCCTGCATTGTTTGTGATATTTTCATGACATTGTGTCACCTTTTTATGACATTAATATTTCATTTAGTTATCTTTATAGACACGCTATTGTTGTGATGATATCCATACGTCGTGCCCCATATTCTGCCAATGTGGGGTGTGATAGAATGGTATCAGAGCCAATGGTTATAGAGAATTAGGTTGCCTATGTAGCCTAGTCTATAGCTTAAGGGTCCCTGTATATAGGCGTCATAGGGGTATGCGTGCATTTTATAATAGTTGATGTGTTTGATGTTATTTTTGCGATATTTGTTAAGTTATGAACTAGTATGGTTCATACTTAACTACATTTTCTTTACCAGTTTTGACTAGTACGGGTTGAACCATTGTCGTATACGGTAGTCATTGTTGAATTTCGTTTAATTATGTTTTCTTGTTCTTTATACATTTTGAATTTTGTCTACGCTGGTTCAGCTGGACTACGAGTTTATTTGTTTCATGCATTGGCTATATTATTTTAATACATGTGATTTTGGACCTTATGTTATGTTGTTGATTATGTGCTTATGTGAGTTGCAGGATCTATGTGCTTATTTGAGTTGGTAGACTGATGTGTTATGTGTAGTATTAATTCTTATAAGTGACATCATAGGAGGGAGTGCATTAGTGAAAGGGGACTTGTATAAGTATGGTGGCCAACATAGTTATACAAGTACCACGACATCAATGGATTCCTAAGCATGGTTGCATGAAATGGGTTAATACATGCTTGTATAGTATAAGTTGGATGGACTTGAGTGTATGTACGTCTATGCCTATATATGTATATATCCCTTCTACTTATCGGTTGTATTCTTAGGATGGTTTTCTTGCTCTTTTCTCTTTGGGATGTTCAACTTTTGTAGTAGCGCATTTATCGAGTCCTCATTACACGTGTTTGTTTGTACGGTACTTTTGGTGTAGAGGCTATTGAGAGGGTGGAGATTTATTTTGGAATAACGATATCTTTTTTTTAGTCTTACATGGTAAAAAAATGGAACTTGCAAATAGTAAAAAAAATTAGTTTTGGTAGTCGATAAAATGAGGGTAAAGTGTCGAAAACGTGTTTGAAATAAGGTGGAATATAAAAATTTTTACATTTCAGCATGACTTGTTTATTTTAAAATATTTTGGTTTTGATCACCTAAAGTTATTGTTCTTTAGTTAGAATTTTTTTTCTTATTAAATTAAATATGTTAAAATCATGTATTTAATCATATGATGGGTGATAGTTTTAATTTTCTGGAATTAAAATAAAGTAGGGTTTGAATTTGGTAATTAATAAAAGGTTTTAGGTAAAAATCGTTGTGGTTATAACTTGTTCGTTTTTAAAGCTTTTTGGGTGATTCAAAAGCCTAAAATTATGTACCCGGAACGTACTTTTCAAATATCCAGAATGTTCAGCAAATGGAGGTCAGTAGATAAGTCTAATTAATTGTACAAGTGTCGAGTTCAAGGTTAATTTTCGGACAACATGGTTTAAACTCGTGTTTTGGGTATTTTGGGGTAATGAACACTTGGAGCGTTAACATAGAGATGAGTTGGGATGGAATTTGAGAGTTCTTTAGACCTTAGAAAACGTGGTTATATTTCATGAGTTTTGATTTATGGTATTTATGAGTAAGACTGAAATCGGGATGACAATTTTAAACCCGTCGAGTTATGTGAAGGCTCCTAACTTGGTTTCAAGATAGTTCTTGTTTGATGAATTGCGAGATTTAGTTAGGTTGGTTACATAACTTTATGGTATTAATAAGTTTCCTCGCGGATGGTTAAGGCTCATGTGTTGTTGGTTGAGATTATGTTAGTATAAACTGAGTTCACGTTTGAACGTGAAGGTTTTATCAGGGATATGTATCCTCGTTTGTTTGCTGAAGATAAGTTTGAGTTTCGGAGTAATTCTCGGGACGAGATTTCTATTAGGAGGGAGTGATGTGAAATTTATTACTCCAAAAAACATTAAGGTATAACAGATGTAGATGAATGCCTACATCTCAACCCGTTACATGGGCAAAAACATGCATATCTAATGCAACTCACAAATACCATACATAAGAGAACAAACCCCTCTTATGAAAAATTAAGAAAGTATCTACTTCCTATGAGTATTGGAGAGCTGAAAATCACGGAAGTCTTGAATCTCTCCTGGCAAATCACGGATCAGAGCCGCATAGTCGTCATAGCCATCATACTCATCCATTTCAAGTTGGTGCCCTCCCCAATTGACGACACATAAGCATTGAATTCCTCTTGAGATGCAAAGACCTCATCGTCATCATTGGAGTCACTAACATTACTAAGATCAAGAGGTCCAAATGACCGTTTAGGTTTACTAGATGAAGCCCCATCAGCTTCCCCTATACCTTGCATATCCTTATCAACCTCACGTTCACATGTTAGCTGTTCAGTAGCGGCCACATCAGTCCCACTAGCCACATCCAGGATCTTGTCCTTCTCACTAAGTTTAGCAAAAGAATTCTTTAGTTCCAAGACATTAATATTATCATGTACATATTTCGGTTTATCGCTAGCAACTTTTGTAGGCTTTTTTGACACCGCTTTATAAACCCAATTCGATTTAGATTGATTAAATCGAATACCTTCAATTTGTCGTGGTCTAGCAGCCCGAGACTTGTTTCTTTTCTTTTTAGTCACCTGGACAAAACCGTCCCTCACAATCGGTGCATTTTTAGGCTCACTACACCGTTTCGGGCAGTGTACACCATTGTGATCAAACGTTTTACACTCATCACATCGAGGGGGTTTCCACTCAAATTCTACCTCAACCGTTTCCATAGAATGCCCCGAACCATCAGAAAACGGGATAGCTACCACTAATGAATGGATAAGTGGTAATTCAGCAGATACCTCTACCATAGCACGTGCATAATCATGCGTTCCCCATGGATTCAGACACATTTTGCTTGTGTAAGTATCTAACATAATAGGGTGGCCTAACTCAGATAAGATCAAGCTAAGACCAATTTCTGAATAGGCAGCAATAGGCACTTCATGGATTTTTACCCACAATGGTGCAACTTTGGTTTCCTCTTTCACCAGCCTAATATTTGGAGACCAAACATTCAGAAATAATGGAGTCGAACGGATCAGCCACGGGCCACTTTCATGCACCTTATTCATTCCTTCATTAGACCTAAACTTGAACAAAAAGAAACCCTTACGAATTATAACACGTTCTAATCCATATTTTTCCCGCGCGTTCTTAACATACATGTCAACAATAGGATACGCAAGTCGCTTGCTAATGAAGTATCCATATAAGGTGTTTGCAAACGCATCACAAACATCTTTAACAGCAGTCAAAGGGATCTCCACATTAGCCCTCAAAACCTTGTTAACATTCTTCATGAAAGACACCCGAACCGTCTTCTTTGTTTTAAATGTAACAGTTTTGCCACTCACATCATCCATAACAACAGCAGGTGTAGACTCAACAGCCATCTTAGATACAGGAGACTCAGTCGTCCCCTCAACGTTAGGCCCAGCCATGACATCCTTACCCTGCACACCTTCCATCTCCTTTGGTAAAGTATCATTTAATGGCAGCTCCACACGGTTACTCCCATGCAGATTACGCACAACATTTTGAAAGATACCCCCAGAAATAGGTTTTTTCCCGTCAATATTTTTGATCCTATTAGCAAGCAAAAACCCTTTATCCATCTCTCAAACCCACAGAAATTCACTAATCTGATTGCACAATCATAAAACAGTAGAAACACCAAAAACAGCTCAATTATAACCCTAAACGAAGGATTATATTATAAAACCAGCCGCCACCCACTGCTACAAACGAAACCCTAAAAAAAGGAGAACGTTATGGGTAGTATACGATCAGAAGACAACCACCAGAATCCGCACGAATATACCAAGAAAACACAACGCTGGAATAAAAAAATCCTAGACGATTTAAAAAATATGAGTTTAACCGCCACCCAAAAATTTGATCTACACCAAACCCTAATCCACGAGCCAATCACTAAATCAGGTACTATATATCGAACATGTATATCCACCAGATCCAATGACTAATAAAAGATTTCGGACTATAACCCTAAAAGAGTAATAGTGACGAAACCCTAAATCAGAAAGAATCAGGCAAAGATAAACACCCTAATATATACGAATTGATTTAGGCAGGAAAGACAGAAAAGTTATTGGTTTTGATTAGAACACGGGTGGCTGGAAATCGCCATTAGGGAGAGAGAACTTTTTAGGGTGTCAAAGTGTTTTTTTTTCAGGAGGGAGTGATGTGACAATCCTAGATTTTGGATTTGTTAGTTTTGACTGTTTGACTTTGATTATGTGCTTAGTGTGCGTTTACGTGCAACATGTTTATATTTGAGCCTTAGATTGGATGTTAGTCGTCTTTCGTGTATTGCGTAGTACATTATATAATGTTATTTTGGGGTTAGTTCATGCTCATTTGTTCACTTGAAAGTAACTATGATAGAATGCGGTGCTATTTTAGGATTTTATGTGTACGTATATGTATTATAGTAAAAACTCAAATGTTTTAAAAAACAAAACCCTAAAAAACATCAATGGCTGCCGAAAAAATCCCTTTATTTTTTTCAACAGTCATTTAATTTCGCTTGAGTTTGGTCGGTTAGGTCCTTGTTTTCGTCAGTTGTTATTAGTCGCATTATTGGTCGGTTATATCATTATATATTGTGTGAAATCACATGCTTACTGGAGACTTGTGTTTCTTTTTGTTTTTTCTGGTGTAGCATTAGTTGCTTTTCTAGGATTTCATTTTGGTGAGGTTCGTTAGCTTATTTAAATGGCTGTTAGGTTTTTAAATATTTTGTTGGTGGGGTCGTTTAATTTATTATGGTGGGTTCAACAAATGATTCGACTATTGTTTTTTCAAACACAAGTTCGGTTGCTGGAAGTGATATAGTAAATGGTGAACGACTGAATTTGAATGTAGGGTCATTAGAGGATGTTGAGAAACTGTTCTCGATCTCCCTCAATACGGTGGAAGTGATTAGTAGGTTTATGAATGATGTCCAAAATAGCAAATATGAACTCTGGAAGCGAATGACTACTGAGCAATGGACAAAGACCCTTGATATCGTATGTGCACACCAAGTAGAGTTGGAGAGTAGTGTTAGAACACAAAAACGTCAACATGTTAATGCTACCAAAGCAGGTGTGCGTGATTATAGTAATGCTAGGGATTCGTCTATGAGCACTACTTTTGGACATGATGTTAGGGTTACACCAGATTTATCTAATATCACAATGCGTATGTCCTTAGATCAGCATAAAGAGGTGAGTGTCTCATCTCCTACGCTTAGTAAATTGGTTAATGATGAGCTATCGTTTGAACAAATGGATATAAACCCTAATGAATGTGTCACTGAGCCTAAGAGGAGCGATGTATTTGACTCAAATATGGATAATTTCACGTTTTCTAATCCAATTGATCCAGTGATAGATGTCGAGGAAACTGCATGGTCTTCCAAGCCTATAGGTAATGTAGTGGAAGTCCCTACATATGAGTTATTTGGTGATAATGTTACCAATGTTAGCCGTGGTATGAAGGAATGTCCTATTGTACAGTCGGTGGATATTGGTGGTCCATCTAACTCCTATGCAGCTGTAGATAGTTCAAGCCAACAAGCTCCATCTATTGCTCGTGTTAATATAGGTTTTGCCATATCTGAAAACAGGTTTGAGGGTGTTCAGGTTTCTATTCCACGTAAAGTGGTTGAAAAAGTTAATACTCGTTTTCATAATACGCTCTATGGATACTTTATTGGTTAAAGAATGGCATTTCTAGTGGTTGAGTATTATGGTAAAACAAATTGGGCTAAATTTGGGTTAAAAAGGATCATGATGAATTATAATGGTTTCTTTTTCTTTCAATTTGATGCACAATCTGGTTATGAAGCTGTGTTGGAAGGTGGCCCATGGATGATTCGAAATTCTCCCATTATTCTTAAAAGGTATACTATGAAGACTAGTCTTCAAAAAGAAGAGTTTACTTGTATTCCTGTGTGGGTCAAACTTCATGATGTGCCTATTCAATTGTTTGAGGAAGAGGGTATTAGTTTGATTGCTACATATTTGGGTAAGCCTATTATGCTTTATTCTTTTACTAGCACTATGTGTAAAGAATCTTGGGGTCGTAGTAGTTTTACTCGTTGTTTAATTGAAATTAAATCTGATTGTGATTTGCATGAGACAATTACTATTGGAGTTCCTGATTTGGAGGGTGAAGGGTTTACTAAGAAAAATATTAAAGTTGAATACGAGTGGAAGCCACCTAGATGCCCTACATGTAATATTTTTGGGCATACGGCTGAAAACTGTCCTAAATGTTTTATCCCAAAAGTGGCTCCTACAGCTGTTCATGAACAAGATTATGGATTTCAACAAGTTCGTAGTAGAAAGCATAACAATAAAGGTAAGCAAGGAAGTCAGATTCCGAGAGGTGTCCCATTAAGCAAAGGATTTCAGGTTGGTACTCCTTTTACTTTTAGTCTGAAGTCGTCTACTTCTGGTGTTCATATTCAAGCTAACTCATCTACCCCTGGTACGATGTCGAATGCATCTAAACGTGATTATAACAAAGTGGATAGTGGTACCAAACTTGGTTTGCATACTAATAGTTCCAATAAAGGTAAATATGTTGTGAGTGGTGTTTCTACTTCGAATTCATTTGGGTCTCTTTTAGAGGAAACAGGTGACCAAATTGGAGCTGATGATGATGAGGAGGTTGAAAACGTTTATGATGAATTTGCTAATCTTCTTAATTCTCAATCAGGGGCAAGCACTCCTGTCACGAATGTCATAAATGTTTAGTATAGCCTCTTGGAATATAAGGGGTCTGAACCAATCCCCTAAAAGAATAGAGGTTCGCCAGGTTATCAATGATAATAATATGAGTGTTTGTGCTATCTTGTAATCCCATGTTGATGCTTCAGGTGTTTATGATATTTATCGTAAGATTTTTAGCCGATGGAAGTGGACGTCTAATTGTGGTTTGTGTACTAAAGGGACACGCATTATTCTTGGCTGGAATGATGATAATGTGGATGTTATGGTGTTGTCTCAAACAAGTCAAGTTATGTATTGTCAGATTAATACGCGTATTGATAACCGTACTTTGTTTTGCTCTTTGGTTTATGCTGATAACTACTATATGGATCGGCGTGTTCTTTGGAATAATCTTGTTGTTCATGCGACTTTCATGCGTGATAAACCCTGGGCTGTATTGGGTGATTTTAATGCTGCGCTAAATATTGAAGATCACTCATGTGGCGGTTACACTCCTAATATTGCCATGCGGGATTTCAAGGAATGTGTAAATCTTATGGAAGTTATGGATGTTAATGCTACAGGTTTACACTTTAGTTGGAATGAGAAACCATAGGGTGATGATGGTATTCTCAAAAAGATTGATCAGATTATGTCTAACATAAAGTTTCTTATGAGTTTCCAGGATGTTTTGCTATTTCTCAACCTTACAGGATTTCTGACCATTCTCTGTGTGTTTTACGTATTCCTACAGTTAGCAAACCTAAGCCTAAATTCAATAATTTTCTTGTGCATAAGGAGGGTTTTCATGAAGTGGTAGCTAATGAATGGTTGGCCAATGTTCATGGCTGTGCTATGTTTAAGTTTTTTAAACGTTTAAAAGGCTTAAAGGCCCCGTTGCGTAAATTGCTTTTTGAACAGGGTAACTTCATGATCGTGTTAACAGACTGCATGTGGAATTAGATGTTGTTCAGCAAGCTCTTGACAGAGATCCATCTAATGTGTTGCTGAAAGAAGAGCATGCTCATTATCTAGTTGCTTTTAAAGAAGCTTCTCTTGATGAGGAACGCTTCCTTCGTCAGAAATCTAAAATTGAATGGCTTCATGCAGGAGATACGAATACGGCTTATTTTCATAATTCGGTTAAGAGTAGAGCTGCTCGTAATCATGAAATGGTGTGTGACTCTCATAATGTTCTTCATGATGGTGGTGCTGTGCCTGGAGCTTTTGTTGCTCATTATGAGCAGTTTCTTGGTCAGGCAAGTGATTCAGGTGCTTTTAATACTTCTAAATTGTTTGTTCGAAAGCTTGGTGCTCAGAAAGCTGCCCATATGGTTAGAGTCATTTCTGATTCTGAAATTAAAAGCGCGTTATTTTCCATGAGTGATGATAAAGCGCCTGGTCCGGATGGTTTTACTGCTGCTTTTTTTAAGAAGTCTTGGGATATTGTGGGTGCTGATTTTACATGTGCTATTCGTGAGTTTTTCTCTAGTGGAAAACTTCTTAAAGAGGTTAATCATACTATCATTGCTCTTATCCCTAAGATTTCTGTCCCAAATAAGATTACTGATTATCGCCCCATATCTTGTTGTAACGTTATATTCAAATGCATTAGCAAGATAATTGCTAACCATATTAAAGGGGATTTGGGTGATTTGGTTAATATAAATCAATCTGCGTTTATTCCGGGTCGTAGGATCTCGGATAATATCTTATTGACGCAAGAGTTGATGAGAAATTACCATCGAAATTTTGGTCCTCCAAGATGTGCTTTTAAGGTGGATATTCAGAAAGCTTATGATACGGTGGACTGGCAGTTTCTTCGTAACATTCTGATTGGTTTTAGATTCCACCATTTAATGGTTAACTGGATTAGGACGCGTGTTTCTACTAATTCATATTCTATTTGCATTAATGGTAATCTGTATGGTTGGTTTCAAGGAAAAAGAGGTCTCCGACAAGGTGATCCGTTGTCTCCGTATCTTTTCACTTTAGTTATGGAGATTATTTCTCTTATGTTGCAGCGGAGGGTTCTTAATGCGGAGGAGTTCTATTTTCATCACCGTTGTGATGATCTTTTCCTGTTTGCAAGGGGTCAGTTGGATTCTGTGCAGGTTATTATGGATGCGTTGGAGGAATTTAAGATAGCTTCGGGTTTGGTTCCAAGTATCCCTAAGAGCACTGTTTTCTTTTGTAATGTATACACTGCTGTTAAAAGTAGTATTTTACATATCCTGCCTTTTGTTGAATGCGTGTTACCTGTCAGATACCTTGGTGTTCCTCTCATTTCGTCTAGGCTTCTATATAGGGATTGTAAAGTCCTTTTAGAAAATCTTGAGAGTAGAGTAAATGATTGGCGCAATAAGTTTCTTTCTTTAGCAGGAAGACTCCAGTTAGTTCGTTCAGTGCTTTCATCTATGCATATTTACTGGGCGTCTGTCTTTGTTTTACCGGTTCGAATTATTCATGATTTGGAACAGCTTATGAGAGGCTTCTTATGGTGTCAAGGTGAAATGAAGAAAGGAAAGGCTAAAGTTGCTTGGGACTCTGTCTGTACCCCATTTTATGAAGGTCGCCTTGGTATTCGTAAGCTTTCTGATTTTAATGTTGCTTGATTGGTTTCTCATATCTGGTGTATCCTTACTCGTAAAGAATCTTTATGGGTTAAATGTATTTATTCTTATAAGTTAAAGGATAGAAGCTTTTGGGACATTCCATGTATTGGTGATATGAGTTGGGGCTGGAGAAAACTTCTCCAGATTCGATCACGTATTCGTTAGTTTATTTGGTACAAGATTCATAATGGTAAGGTTGCTTCTATGTGGTTTGATAATTGGGCAGATTTGTTTCCTTTATGGGACGCTCTTACGGTTCGTAGCATCACAAGATCGGGGCTCTCTCTTTCTAATAAGGTTAGGGATCTTATCTTTGATGGTATTTGGCAGTGGCCACAGAAGTGGAATGCTAGATTTCCGAACATTGTCTCTATCCCTGTTCCTGTTATTAACGATGATAAGGATGATGATTTGATGTGGCGGGACATAAATGGGGGTTTACATCCTTCTTCAGTTTCATTAGCATGGGATTCCATACGGTATAGGGGTTTGGTGGTTAGTTGGTTCCATGTTGTTTGGTTCGCTCATTGTATTCCTCGTCACTCTATTCACTTGTGGTTAGTGGTTAGAAGAAAATTAAAGACTCAAGGTTGGCTTAGGCAATGGGATGTTGGCCTCTTGGTGGATTTAAGCCTTCTTCGATGTCCTCTGTGTAAATTGGTGCCGGATTCTCATGACCATCTTTTCTTTGAATGTTCTTATTCTGTGTAGGTTTGGTCTAAGGTTGGGGTCCTCTGTGATATGGATAGCGTCTCCCCTCGAATTGATGATATATTAGCTTATGTTATTCCAATTTCTAAGGGAAAGTCTTTACCTAGCATCCTTGCACGTCTTGTGTTTGCTGCTACAGCGTACTTTATATGGATGGAACGTAATTCAAGACTTTTTTATAGTTCAGAAAATGTTGAAAAACCCACGAAACCCTAAACATGGCAGATTCCACAAACCCTAAAAATCTTTCACTTAATCGTGTTTAATTCCGTATTGGATTATTTCTTCTTAATAACAATTGGTTATTGTTATTAAATATGGTCGGTTAAGTCTTTTTATCATTGGTTGGTATTGTCGCTTTCATTAGTCGGTTATGTCTCATTATTTATTGTGTGAATTCACGTGTTAACACTAGCGACTTGTGTTTCGATTTGCATTATCTGGGTAGCATTAATTGTTTGTAGGATTTGTTTGGTAGGGTTAATTTGTTTAATCGTCTTTTGTTTTTTCTGGTGGGTAGCATTTTTTTGTTTTTCCTGGTGGGGTTCCGTTAAGACTTTTACATCTTCTTTAGGTTTTTTATTCGATTGTGGGGCTGTGTAAGTTATTATGGTGGGTTCCATGAAGGATGTGACTATTGCTCTTTCAAACACAAATTCGGTTACTGGAAGTGATCTAGTAAATGGTGAACGACTGAATTTGAATGCAGAGTCATTAGAGGATGTTGAAAAACTGTTCTCGATCTCACTCAATACGGTGGAAGTGATTAGTAGGTTTATGAATGATGTCCAAACTAACAAATATGACTTCTTGAAGCGAATGACTAATGAGAAATGGACTAAGACCCTTGATATCGTATGTGCACACCAAGTGGAGTTGGAGAGCAGTGTTAGAATACTAAAACGTCAACATGTTAACGCTACCAAAGCAGGTGTGCGTGATGATGCTAGGGATCCGTCTATGAGCACTACTTTTGGACGTGATGCTAGGGTTACACCATATTTATCTAATATCACAATGTGTATGTCCTTGGATCAGCATAAAGAGGTGAGTGTCTCATCTCCTACGTTTAGTAAATTGGTTAATGATGAGCTATCGTTTGAGCAATTGGATATAAACCCTAATGAGAGGAGTGATGTATTTGACTCAAATATGGATGATTTAACGTTTTCTAATCCAAGTGATCCAGTGATAGATGTCGAGGAAACTGTGAAGGAATGTCCTATTGTACAGTCGGTGGATATTGGTGGTCCATCTAACTCCTATGCAGCTGCTGCTAGTTCAAGCCAACAAGTTTCACCTATTGCTCGTGTTAATATCGGTTCTGCCATATCTGAAAACAGGTTTGAGGGTGTTCAGGTATATATTCCACGTAAAGTGGTTGAGAAGGTTAATACATGCTTTCATAATACGCTCTATGGATACTTTATTGGCAAACGCATGGCATTTCCAGTGGTTGAGTATTATGCTAAAACAAATTAGGCTAAATTTGGGTTAAAAAGGATCATGATGAATTCCAATGGTTTCTTTTTCTTTCAATTTGATGCACAATCTGGGTATGAATTTGTGTTGGAAGGTGGACCATGGATAATTCGTAATTCTCCCATTATTCTTAAAAGGTATACTATGAAGACTAGCCTTCGAAAAGAAGAATTTACATGTATTCCTGTGTGGGTTAAACTTCATGATGTGCCTCTTCAAGTGTTTGAGGAATAGGGTATTAGTCTGATTGCTACATATCTTGGTAAGCCTATTATGCTTGATTCTTTTACTAGCACTATGTGTAAAGAATCTTGGGGTCGTAGTAGTTTTGCTCGCTGTTTAATTGAAATTAAATCTGATTGTGATTTACATGAGACAATTACTATTGGTGTTCCTGATTTGGAGGGTGAGGGGTTTACTAAGGAAACTATTTAGGTTGAATATGAGTGGAAGCCGCCTAGATGCCCTACATGTAATATCTTCGGTCATACGGCTGAAACTTGTCCTAAACGTGTTATCCTAAAGTGGCCCCTACAGTTATACATGGAAAAGATTATGGATTTCAACAAGTTCGTACTAGAAATCATAACAACAAAGGAAAGCAAGGACGCCAGATTCCGAGAGGTGTCCCGTTAAGCAAAGGCTTCCAGGTTGGTACTCCTTTTACTTTTAGTCCGATGTCGTCTACTTTTGGTGCTCATATACATGATAACTCATCTAATCCTAGTATGACTTCGAATACATCTAAACGTGATAATAGCAAAGTTGATAGTGGCACCAAATCTGGGTTGCATACTAATAGTTCAAATAAAGGTAAATCTGTGGTGAGTGGCGTTTCTACTTCGAATTCATTTG
This sequence comes from Glebionis coronaria, assembly GCA_025667525.1. Lineage (NCBI taxonomy): Eukaryota > Viridiplantae > Streptophyta > Magnoliopsida > Asterales > Asteraceae > Glebionis > Glebionis coronaria. Next base: position 587,208 of record JANFOE010000447.1, on the reverse strand, counting down.
GGACTCTTTCAGGGGATATAGGTGACCTAAGTGGAGATGATGATGATGAGGAGGTTGAAAACATTTATGATGAATCTGCTAATCTTCTTAATTCTCAATCAGGGGCAAGCACTCCTGCCACGAATGTTTTAAATTTTTAGTATAGCCTCATGAAATATAAGGGGTCTGAACCAATCCCCTAAAAGATTAGAGGTTTGTCAGGTTATTAATGAAAATAATCTGAGTGTTTGTGCTATTTTGGAGTCTCATGTTGATGCTTCGGGTGTTTATGATATGTGTCGTATGATTTTTAGCAGATGGAAGTGGACGTCAAATGGTGGTTTGTGTCCTAAAGGGACACGTATAATTCTTGGCTGGAATGATGATAATGTGGATGTTATGGTGTTGTCTCAAACAAGTGAAGTTATGAATTGTCAGGTTAAAACGCGTATGGATACCGTAGTTTGTTCTGCTCTTTCGTTTATGCTGATAACTACTATATCCATTGGCGTGTTCTTTGGAATAAAGTGGTTGCTCATGCTACTTTTATGCGGGATAAGCCATGGGCTGTTTTAGGTGATTTTAATGCTGCTCTTAATATTGAGGATCACTCATGCGGCGGCTACACTCCTAATATTGCCATGCGGGAAATCAAGGAGTGTGTTAATCTTATGGAAGTTATGGACGTTAATGCTACAAGTTTACATTTTACTTGGAATGAGAAACCACAGGGTGATGATGGTATTCTCAAAAAGATTGATCGGATTATGTCTAACATTAAGTTTCTTGATGAGTTTCCAGGATGTTTTGCGATATTCCAACCTTACAGGATTTCTGACCATTCTCCTTGTGTGTTACGAATCCCTACAATTAGCAAACCTAAGCCTAAACCTTTTAAATTCAGTAATTTTCTTGTGCATAAGGAGGGTTTTCATGCAGTGGTAGCTAACGGTTGGTTGGCAAATGTTCATGGTTGTGCTATGTTTAGGCTTGTTAAACGCTTAAAAGGTTTAATGGCTCCGTTTCGTAAACTGCTGTTTGAACAGGGTAATCTTCATGATCGTGTTACTAGACTACGTGTGGAATTAGATGCTGTTCAACAAGCCCTTTATAGAGACCCATCCAATGTGCTGTTGAAAGAAGAGCATGCTCATTATCTGGTTGCTTTTAAGAAAGCTTCTCTTGATGAGGAACACTTCTTACGTCAGAAATCTAAAATTGAATGGCTTGATGCAGGTGATTCAAATACGGATTATTTTCATAACTCGGTAAAGAGTAAGGCTGCTCGTAATCGTATTGAAATGGTTCGTGATTCTCATAATGTGCTTCATGATGGAGATGTTGTGCTTGGAGCTTTCGTTGCTCATTACAAGCAATTTCTTGGTCAGGCAAGTGTTTCAGGTTCTTTTAATACGTCTGATTTGTTTGTTCGAAAGCGTGGTGCTCAGAAATCTGCCCATATGGTTAGAGTCATCTCTGATTCTGAAATTTAAAGTGCGTTATTCTCCATGAGTGATGACAAAGCGCCTGGGCCGAATGGTTTTACTGCTGCGTTTTTTAAGAAGTCTTGGGATATTGTGTGTGATGAGTTTACATGTGCTATTCGGGAGTTTTTCTCTAATGGAAAACTTCTTAAAGAGGTTAATCATACTATTATTGCTCTTATCCCTAAGGTTTCTGTTCCAAATAATATTACTGATTATCGCCCCATCTCTTGTTGTAATGTTATTTTCAAATGCATTAGTAAGATAATTGCTAACCGTATTAAAGGGGATTTGGGCTATTTGGTTAATATTAATCAATTTTCTTTTGTTCTGGGGCGTAGGATCTCGGATAACATCTTATTGACGCAAGAGCCGATGAGGAATTACCACAGAAATTTGGTCCTCCAAGATGTGCTTTTAAGGTGGATATTCAGAAAGCTTACGATACGGTGGACTGGCAGTTTCTGCGTAACATTCTGATTGGTTTTGGATTCCACCATTTAATGGTTGATTGGATTATGACGTGTCTTTCTACTACTTCGTATTCCATCTGCATAAATGATAATTTATATGGCTGGTTTCAAAGAAAAAGAGGTCTCAGGCAAGGTGATCCTTTATCTCCATATCTTTTCACGTTGGTCATGGAGATCCTTTCACTTATGTTGCAGCGGGGGGTTCTTAATGCAGAGGATTTTTATTTTCATCACCGTTGTGAACAACAACGTATTATCAACCTCTATTTTGCAGATGATCTTTTCTTGTTTGCTAGGGGTCACTTGGACTCTATGCAGGTTATTATGGATGCGTTGGAGGAATTTAAGATAGCTTCAGTTTTGGTTCCAAGTATCCCAGAGAGCACAATTTTCTTTTGTAATGTAGCTACTGCTGTTAAAAGTAGTATTTTACATATCATGCCATTTGCTGAAGGCGAGTTACCTGTCAGATATCTTGGTGTTCCTCTCATTTCATCCAGGCTTCTATATAGGGATTGTAAAGTCCTTTTTGAAAAAATTGAGAGTAGAGTTAATGATTGGCTCAATAAATTTCTTTCTTTAGCAGGAAGACTCCAGTTAGTTCGTTCAGTTCTTTCATCTATGCATATCTACTGGGCGTTTGTCTTTACTTTACCTGTTCAGATTATTCTTGATTTGGAACAGCTTATGAGAGGCTTCTTATGGTGTCAAGGTGAAATGAAGAAAGGTAAGGCTAAAGTTGCTTGGGACTCTGTCTGTACTCCATTTTATGAAGGTGGACATGGTAATCGTAAGCTTTCTGATTTTAATACTGCTTTAATGGTTTCTCGTATCTGGTGTATCCTCACTCGTAAAGAGTCTTTATGGGTTAAATGGATTTATTCTTACAAGTTAAAGGATCGAAGTTTCTGGGACGTTCCATGTATAGGTGATATGAGTTGGGGCTGGAGAAAACTTCTACAGATTAGACCCCGCATTCGTCAATTTATTTGGTACAAGATTAATAGTGGTAGATTGGCTTCTATGAGGTTTGACAAATGGGCAGATTTATGTCCGTTACGGGACATTATTACGTTTCAAAGTATTACAAGATCGGGGCTCTCTCTATCTAATAAGGTGAGGGATCTTATAACTGATGGTATTTGGAAGTGGCCGATGGATTGGTATGCTAGATTTCCGAACATTATCTCTATCCCTGTCCGTGTTATTAATGATGCTCAGGATGTTGTTTTGATGTGGCGGGATATAAATGGGGTTCTACATCCTTTTTCAGTTTCTTTAGCTTGGGACTCCATTCGGGATAGGGCTTTGATGGTTGATTGGTATCATGATGTTTGGTTTGCTCATTGTATTCCTCGTCACTCTATCCACTTGTGGTTAGTGGTTAGAAGAAAATTAAAGACACAAGATCGGCTTAGGCAATGAGATGTTGGCCCTTTGGTGGATCTAAGCCTTCTACGATGTCCGTTGTGTAAATTGGTGCCGGATTCTCATGACCATCTTTTCTTTGAATTTTCTTATTCTATGCAGGTTTGGTCTAAGGTTCGGGGACTATGTGATATGCATAGCATCCCACCTCGGATTGATGATATTTTAGCCTATGTTATTCCAATTTCTAAGGGGAAGTCTTGTCCTAGCATCCTTGCCCGTCTTGTGTTGGCTGCTACTGCGTACTTTATATGGATGGAACGTAATTCAAGACTTTTCAAGAAAAAGCGGTTGGCCGTTGATCAGATTGTCAGCTTATTTGTGATACTATTCGGTTGAAGTTGATTTCATTTCATTTTAAGAAGTTGTCTGCCAGGTCGAGTTTGTTGCTTGACAAATGGAGGGTGCCGAGCTCTAGAGTTCTTCATGATGGGAGTGTCGGGTGAGGGTTGTACTCTTTTTTCCTTGTCCAAGGTTTTTCCCATTGGGTTTTCTTTGGCACGGTTTTTTAAGGAGGCAGACTCATTTGGATATCATTTGCTCCTTTCGTGCTGTTGGTGGAAGCTGAAGACATTGTGTGACTTCATGTTTGCATCTTGATTTCTTTCTAGTTTACTTGCATTGTAGTTCTAGATTAGTTTGTGTTTAAGCCTTGACATAATCACGTGTTAACATGCTACCTGTAACATGCAGTTAATGTGGTATCTTAGCCACATTCCTTTGTACTTCAACGCTTTTTTGGTTAATATATTTACCGGGGAAACCCTTTACCAAAAAAAAATAATTCAAGACTTTTCAAGAAGAAGCAGATGGCGGTTGATCAGCTTGTTCAGATTATTTGTGATACTATTCTATTGAAGTTGATTTCATTTCATTTTACGAAGTTTTCTACCAGGTCGAGTTTGCTGCTTGACAAATGGAGGGTGCCGAGATTTAGAGTTTTTCACGATGGGAGTGCTGGGTGAGGGTTGTACTCTTTTTTCCTTGTCCAAGGTTTTTCCCATTGGGTTTTCTTTGGCAAGGTTTTTTAAGGAGGCAGGCTCATTTGGATTTCCTTTGTTCCTATCGTGGTGTTGTTGGAAGCTGAAGAGAATGTGTGTCTTCATGTTTGCATCTTGGTTTCTATCTAGTTTACTTGTATTGTAGTTCTAGTTTAGTTTGTGTTTATGTCTTTGCATAACCACGTGTTAACATGCTACCTGTAGTATGCGGTTAATGTGGTATCTCAGCCACATTCCTTTGTACTTCAATGTTTTTTTGGTTAATATATTTACCGGGGAAACCCTTTACCAAACAAAATATATGTATTATAGTAAATCGTAATTTTTACGATTTACGGTTTAGCATTTTGAGGTCTCGGATGAGGTATTTAGTCACGGGAATATTTTTCGGGATGGTTTTAAGTCATTTAGGACTTAAATATAAAGTTTATTTCAAATTCCAAGAGTTTTTATAAAACTGTATATTTTTGTGTCTTTTACGGTATACGCGTAAAAACTGACTAGTTTTACGGTTTTGAGGTTCTGGAGGCTTTAGGAGCTGAAATAAATTAAGGAACATTAAGGTAGAAAACAAAATTTAGGGTGTTTGGTCGGTTATGTGATGCAAAGAAGGAGAAAAAAAAAGAAAACTAATTTTGGTAACTAGGCTTTTTGTGTTGGGCTGGGATTTGGTTAAACTAAATAATAAAAAGTCTTTTATTAACCAAAATCACTCCATAAACTCTGGAGAAAAATTATACGTCGATCAACAATGGAAGTTTTTAGGGTTTCATAACTTTTTTTTATTCAAGGTAAGTGATCAATTAAAACCTTAACTTAATTCATGTTTTATTAATTAATCGTGATTCTAATGTTAATTAACCATCATTGAGATGATTAGGGTTTTATTAATTTTCTGGAAAATATAGTAATTAATATCAATTAATGATTTTAGGGTTCTTGTTTAATAATATAGGGGTAATTAATGATGTTTAGAGGGTTAGTGCATAAAAGCGTAAAACAGTCTGATTTTTAAGGCTGTCTTGTGTCGACTGTTCCGGGTAGTAGGTAGCACCTTTGGTCGAGTTTCTTTTTTTCGAAATTAAGTTCACAAAGTATATTTTTCAAAAATGTAAGGTTGGTCAAAAATGGAGTTCGGGAAGGTTGTCAAATAAGTTTTACAAAAATAGTGCGTTGTTCAGGAATAAATTTAGATTTCGGGAATTTGAGTCAAAATCTAACCAAACGAATGAGATAGCCAAAGATTTTTGATTTGGAAACTCTTTATAATATATTTGAAAGTAATGTAGGTTTTCAATAAAAGTTATGGTGTTTAGGTCGGGCTTTTGATGACAAACATTTAGCATGTACAGAAAATCAGTTTTGGTGAAAACGACTTTTAGTGTAGAGACTAAACGAAATGGTTAAACATGTAAGTAGAAGGTAAAAAATTGTTTTTGGAGTTCTTATATCATATAAAACATAACTCAAGTAGGGTAGGAGCCAAGTGTGGTGTTAAGTTCAATTCATGTGATCGTTTAGTGACTAGTAAACCGTAGCGGAGAAAAAACTAGATTTTTACGTATAGAATAGCTTGTAGTGAGAGAACTAGATAGTGGGGATTGGGGGATTAGATTCATATCCTTGATTTTTACTTAACTTGGGTGTTAAGAACTGAGCTAAGGGTGTCGTGTATGATTTTATAGGTTTTTAGTAGTGCTAGCTTGTTGTGCTATCAGGTGAGTTCATAGTCCTATTTTTACTGAGTTTTTAAATGTTTTCTTCTAGTATGGGATGGAGATTACACTTGTGGTGTTCTTAAAATGTTTTGGTACTATATTTTTATAAATGTTTGGACATAGATGTGTTATTGTGTGACATGCGTTCTTATGTGTTCTCATATGTGCTTTGATATGTGTTCTGATATGTGAATCTTGTTTGGGTTGTGATTGGCTTTGGTACATAGATGTATGGGCGTCTATGGGACCAGTTGTGATGTGTGTGGAGCGTGGGGCACGATCCGTCCTGAGTACTTGTGCATCGTCTTCTCGGAGGCAAGATATCTCGACGGGGATATGGTTCATCTTCCACTAGTGGTGTGGGAAAGATTCGGATAGTGTGGTGCATTGTTCTTATTGTGTGTTCTTGACTGATATAATTGTGCTTTGTTTGTAGTTGTATGTAACATGATTATCACATTATGTTCCATTGCTTTAACTTGTTTTCTTCAACTTATTTACAGCGGTTGACAAGGTTTCTTAAGATGTTTGATAACTTAAACCTATGTTCTCACCAACTTTATGTTGACAGATTTTAGTGTCATTTTCAGGTAGGATAGTTGAGAAGCATGATGTTATAAGTGGCTAGAGTCTAGAGGCTACTAGGATTGCATTAGGAGGAATCCCTTTCCTCTTAGTATTTATTTAATGTTTGAATAAGTGATACTTTGTAGACACCTATATGTTTGATGTTTGTTTATTTGTTTGTCTTTGGTAAGAAGTAGGCCTGTTACCTACTTACCTAGACGCCTGCATTGTTTGTGATATTGTCATGACATTGTGTCACCTTTTTATGACATTACTATTTCATTTAGTTATATCTATAGACACGCTATTGTTGTGATGATATCCATACGTCGCGCCCCATATTCTGCCATGGTGGGGTGTGACAACTAGACTCCGCTCCTTTTTGTCTTTTAGTGAATTTGAAATATCTGAGGCTATTTAAACCTTCAAAGGATATTCTTATGAAATTTGGAATATGCCATATTCAAACTTACATTTTCATTTTAATAAAACATTTTCTTAAAAATAAAGTTTATTAAAAATCTTTTGTTACATTTGACAAAAGTGAGTTTTAAGGCTAATCACCTTTATGATTACTAAACATGATTAAAATATGTTAGTGTAATGATTATTACCTTGATGATAGTGTTTGTTAGATAATTCGTTTTATGATTGTGTTTGACAATAAATGTCTTTGTAATTTGTCGTGATCAAAACTAAAAAAAATTAATTAATACTAACAATGTTTTTAGGCATTGCTTTGCATTAACAATCTCCCCCTTTTTGATTACGACAAACTATAAACTCATTTACGTAAAATACAAGTCTATTCGAATTATTAACGAGTTTATCACTATCATTTCTCCTCCTTTGTCGAAGCAAAAAGGTTAGCACAAGTCTTTGAAGAAGAAAAGAACCGGACTTTTGCTAGTAGCTCCCTCTTGGTGCTTACTCCCCCTTGTTTGGGGCACCAAGAAAATGAGCTAATGTGACATGCTACACAAAGGTTAGAAGAAAGAAAAGAAACACCAATGTATGTATGTGCACTACCTGCTAACTAACTTGAGAGGGAGAAGAAAAAGAAATCTCAAATTAGAAGCAAGCATTTGCTAAGTATGTCCAATGAGTGTGTATTGACAATATCATAGTTCAATTGGTGGAATAAAGGAAAAAAAGAAACATCCAAACCAATCAAAGATGGTTTAAAATGTCAATGGGTTAAAATTTAGAATTTATGGAATCACCCATAATTAATTTTAAGTTTTAACCATGATCAACTCTTAAACAAATGTGTGAAATAGAATTAGTGGGAAAGATAACACACATAACATTCATATTACACAAATATAAAATAACATACAAGAGAAATATTCATACACACAATATGAATATTTAAAGCAAAAAAATATGGAAAATAAACCACAAAGCATAAACTACTCTAATAGTGATAATCTTCCAAGATTGCTTAAGTTTTATTGACTCAAACAACTAAAGTACAAAATGTGCCTTAGTTGGAAAAGAAAGACGACGAAGCATCATTCGAAGTTTTTTCACAAGAACGAAAACTTTGAGAGGAGGTCGAGTGAGGTGGAATTCAAGGAAATTTAGCTTGTCATAGATATGAGCAAGTTCAATTTGTTTAAAACGACAACAAGCACACGAGGAACCATGATGCAAAACAAAATCGTTAGATGGGGGAGGTCCATCAAAATTAGAGGTTGGTGGAGAGGGAGATAATGGATAAGATATGTTTTCACAATGCCTAGTAAGGTTAGGGAAAGAAGATAGGCCATTGAGTTGAGGAGAGTTGAAAGGTTTTGGTGGTGGTGGAAGAATTTCCTTTTCTCCAGTAACTGGATTTATAGAGTAAGTCTCATTCCAATATTGAATCAGAGAGAAAGAGGAACTCTTGGAGGATTTTGGAAAATAAGAATCATGAGGATTCTTGCTCTTTGATCCAAATGGGTTTAACCGAGATTTTCGGTTTCTTTGAAAGCTTAGAAGAAGAAGCTTTTGGTTAAGAAGTTTGTGACAAAGAAATGTCAAGGTTTGGAAAGGAAGAATTAGGCATTATGAGGGATGAAGAAAAGAACTCCCAAAAGAGAAGAATTTAAAGAAAATAGACATGGCAAAGATTTGAAATGAAAAAGAAAGGTTTTAGGAAATGTTTAGCCAAATTGGGTAAACAAAGAATCTTAACCAAGACAGTGGTCAAAGAAGAAAGACCAAAAATAAGCCAAGAACGGCTTTACTATGTGCGGTTCCTTAATATAGCCCGCGGTTCCATATCGATATGGAGCCGCCTGGGGCCTAAAGAGCCGCGTCCAGTGGACAGCAAACCTTGATTTTCAAGAGTTTAGGAGAAAAATAAGACTTTTTCAAAATTTTGCAAATCTTCAATTTTTACCTCTTTTAGCACTAGAGTATGCTAGGGTTGCATAACAGCAACACATTCACAAAGAATGTCTTGACAAAGGGTGACAAAATATTTAGATAACATTCTGGTCCAATTTTATGTCAAGTTTTCGGAGATTGTAATAGATTTAGGTTCAATTTTAAATAAATTGAAGTTGTTTAATGTGATCACATAGATTAAAACACATAAGAACTAAATCCATAAATCATCCACATGAGAAAGTCATGAGGGAAAGGAAAGGAAATACAAGAAATAAAAAGACAATTAACTACTACAAAGATAGCTAAAACTAGGTCTTGAATTCATAGATCTCTTTTGGCTTGACCTTCTATTTAAAAGCATGTTAATTTTAAAAACCATCCTTCATCTCCTAGGAGGTGGAAGATTAGCAAATAGGTTCAACAAGAAGCTTTGCAACTTGATGTTAGCCCCAATCATCTCCAACCTAAGGATATCAATGAGGTGAAAGTTGTTCAAGCAACAAGGACAAATTGTTCCATTGTGCATGAAAAAATCAAACAAGTGTCGATCACCCAAGAAACGGGAAATAGGAACATCAAAGAGAGGAGTGTTGGAGGTAGGAGGATGAGGAGAAGGCATGGTATCCAAGGGTGATATGGGTGAATTTGGTGGAGTGAAAGGAAGAGGCTCAAAAATAAAGGGAATCCTTTGATGAGGTTGTGGTTGAGCATTCACATTTAGGGGAGGACTAGAAATGAGTGGAGAGAAAAACTCATTCATTCTTGATTGGAATGAAGAAGAGGTAGAACCATGTGAATGATTGTACCATGGGTTGAGTTTGTTTCCCATGAAGCAAGTGGTGGTAAAAGTGATGAGGATATGAGAATAGGTGAGGCTTCACTTTTTGGTTTGAGAGAAGACGGAGAACCAAGTTTAGAGAACTTGAGTTTCATATTAAGGCTTCTTTTGGATGAGGAGGTTTTGGAGGAATTGGATGTTCTAGTGGATACCATGGTTGAATGTTGAGGTTTAGAGAAGAGTTGAAGGGATGAGGAACACAATCAACAAGAGAGGGTTTAAGAAGAGAAGGGGATGATCCAAACTAGTAATAGGTTAAAATCATTTTATGTGAACAATGAAATTAGGTAGCCTAGTTTAGAAAAGTGCAGGTTTTTGCAAAAGTTTTATCAAAGTTTACACATATTAAAGAAAACAGGGTAAAGCAAAGATTCTGTTGAAACAGTACTAGGCGGTTCCTTACGTAGGTCCGCGGTTCCTTATTCCTAAGGAACCGCGGGTTTGATATGGAACCGCGACCAGAGGTGTTCGAAAATAGCACTTCCTCAAACTTTTGCTAGCCCAGATTTTATACCAAGGTTTATCAAGCCAAAGTGAACTAATAATAAAAAACTAGGAGGCTATCTAACACACAATATGCACAGAGCCATGCAAATCGAAATATCGATACCATGGATAATTAGGATTAAAATACTAGATAATCCAAACACAAATTGTTAAATACACAACATCCTAAGAATAAAGAAAAAGAAGATAAAGTTCAACAATCCAGACATGTTTACACACATGTTAGTCACACAGGAGTGGTATATATCATTCATCTATGAGCATTTCCTCCTTGCCTTGATTCACTTCTGATTCGATCTTGAAGATGAAGATTGAGACAATAATGATAGTCTGAATCAATGTCTAGTGAAGACAATTGAGAGATAGATGATGACAAGTCATAACGAGAAATGAGAGAATTGTGTTGAGAGATATTTTCATCTTCATTTGAATCATGCGTGGGAACTGAAGAGACATTCCCTTCAATAGGAAGCATGACTCGAACCACAGAGTGAAAAGATGAAGGATTTAGAGGAGGATAGTCAAGAAGAACTCTCTTAAGAAGCCGTGAGAGAATCATGGCATAAGGAAGAGTAGAACGAGATCCATTGAGAACAAATCTTATCCTTCTAGCTATGAAAAATGCAAGGTTGTATGGAGTAGTGGTAGAAACACAATACAACATATGTGCAAGACAAGCAGGCACATGGTTGCGATCACCAACCAAACACATTGCATTTTCCCTAATGATTTCGGCCCAAGGTACCATAAAATCACTAAGATCGCTAGTTAGTAATTCAAAAGGAGTGAGAGCACGAACTTCTCCTTCAAACTTACCAAGAATAGGATGTTCACAAGGTGTAGCAAGGGCGCGAGAGATGGCCGAAGCCGAAGGAATATCAGTCACATAATGCACATCAATAGGGGCCGATTCTAAGTGGTTTAAACCCCAAGCATCGGTGAACCTACATTGACCTTCGTATGGAACTCCGAGAATCTCACCAAATTCCTCAAGAGTGTACAAAAAGGTTTTCCCCTTGATGGAAAATCTTATAGATAGACCATTGTTGATGCACATTTGCTTGAACGAGTTAAAGAATTCCATGAGGAAAGAAGGAAAGATTGGCTCGTCTATCAAGAAAACAATCAAAGCCAATGGTATTAAACATGAATCGAATGAAGTCAAGTCCAAGAAGGTTAGAAGGAACAATACGTCCTTCATGGAAACAACGACATTCAAGATCATGATAAGTGTTTTGAAAAGAGCGAGTTTGATTTGTCAAAGAAGGATTAGGCATGTATCTTCTAGTAAGTAGATGGTCATTTTGATATCCTGAAGTCATGATAGTACCTAAAAATAACATATAAACATATTTCTTCAATTACTCATACGTTAATAAACAAAAAAAAAAACAAAAAGATGAGAATGTGTTTCATCGATCTCTTGACAAATTAAGGTTTAATCCTTATCATTCTCATATTCACAATGTTCATAGTTCATCATTAATAATGACACATTGACCATGTAAGATCAATAATGAACTTGAACATTGGTTTTTCAAAACAAGGTTTTTAGGTAAGCATTTAACAATGCCATTACCAACTTGTTCATGGGTTCATATCAATTCCATCAATCAACCAAATTATTTAGTCAAAATTCAGATTTGTTCTACAAATGGGTTTTAGTGAAATCTCAATGAATATGAACCTAAGGAATCATAGTAACAATACTATGTCAACTCTTATTCCTAGTAAGGTTCTAATTCAATGTCCATTTTAAAAACCTCCAATTATGAATGTATGAACCCTAGAACAAATTAGATGAAACTGAAAGAAATTACTTATAGATAATTGATCTGTAAAACCCACTGTGGTCGTATCCTTAATTCGGGGACGAATTATTCTTTTTAGAGGGGAAGAATTGTAAAACCCGCATTTAAAATCCAAGAACATTAATTAGACACCGTCTAAGTTTTATTTAAACGTGATGTAATTAATTGTTCAGAAAAAAAAATAAAAAAAATCCATGAACATTAAATATGCGCAGTCTCAGATAAAATTTAAAGTGTACGCAGTTAATTATTCCAGTTATTTTAGAATATAAAATGATAATAAATCCTGGCTTTATTTTTTTGGTAAAAGGGTAGCAATGACCCCGGTAAATAGAACCAAAAAAAACGTTGAAGTACAAGGAATGTGGCTGAAATACCACATTAACCGCAAGCTACAGGCAGCTTGTTAAACAAAATGTTTATGACAGGCCATAAACATTACTAGTCTAGAATACTGGAAATATATAAACTAGACAAAAACCAAGACGATAACATAAAGTTACGAGGAAAATAATAAAATATCAACATGGAATCAGCCAGTTGGAGTGCTTGCCCCAATATGAGTATTAAGAAGATTCACCGATTCATCAAAGACAACCTCGACTCCCTCCTCCTCCTCATTATCTTCCTCGCTTACTTGAGCCCCTTCGTCAATACCAGGCATGGACAAAGATGAAAATTTATTAGATGTAGAAACACTGCTCATTTGAGCTTTAGCCTTGTTCGGACCATTAAGATTGCTAGACTGCTGCAACTGACCAGATTTAGTATTCAACTTACTACTATTATCAGCACTCGTACTTATAGTATCCAAGTGAGTTTTTGGGCGAAAAACAACCGTCTTACCTGCTTGGAAACCCTTGCTCAATGGAACACCTCTCGGAACTTGATTCCCTAAATTACCTTTGTACTTCTTCCTCTTGCTTTGCACTTGTTGGAATCCATCATTATCAACATGAGTTGTCACTTTTTCAACCGTTATAGGTTTAACATTTTTCGGACAAGAATCAAAGGAATGACCAAAAATATTACAAGTATGACATCTAGGCGGTTTCCATTCGTATTCAACTCGAATTAACTCCTTAGTACAACCAGAGCCTTCAAGATCAGGGACACCAATAGTAACGTTATCTATAAACTCCGAATCAGCATTCATCTCAATAAGACAACGAGCAAAACTACAACGACCCCAAGACTCTTTGCACATATTATCAGTATAATTGTCCATCATAATAAGCATACCAAGAAACGAAGCAATTAAACTAATACCTTCCTCTTCAAATACCTGTAACGGGACATCATGAAACTTAACCCATACCGGAATACGAGTTAGTTCCTCCTTTAGAAGATTCGTTTTCATAGTCCATTTCTTAAGAAAAATTGGTGAATTGGCTGCCAAAAAATCCCTTCTTCTCATAACCTAATTTTCTTTTTCCTTTAAATCCGAATACCTTATAGTGATGCTGTTTTCTCGAACAATCACTGATTATTCTTGAGTTAACAAAGTTTTTATTTGGTTGATTGATTTTAGGGTAAATTAAATTGGTTTTTATTTTAATTTTTGCGCCGTCATTGTTTGTTTGCGATTGTCTATTTGTTTCGGTGGTTAATTGTCAATTTGTTACTTCGTTACATTAAACGATTGTGTCTTCGCAAATTAGGGTTTGGTTTTTTGGATAATAGTGGTAGGGTCCGCTTGTTTGGTCGTTGACTTAGATTCATTAAAGGTCGGCTGAGTTTTTTACTTTGGTGAGTTATTACTGTGTTAGGGTGATCAGTCCTTATTCTTGGCTCATTAAATTGTCCATCAGTATTAATTTTTTCGTTTGTTTACATTCCTTTGGCGGCTGACCCTTATGATACCTTTTGGCGGCTGAGCGAATTGCATTTAATCATCATTTGCATTATTTAAATCTTGTCGGCTGGCCTTCAGTTGGCTTTTCGTTGATTGTTTTGTCGGCTGACCCTTCAACCGGACCCACCAATCAAAGTAATTGTCTTGGCGGCTGACATTCTTTAAATATTTTTAATATCGCTCTTTATCTCCTAGGTGTCTTTAAATCTGGGTTTCGTTTATCGCTTGTTATTACGATAAAAAAAAATAGTTACTCTTTGTTTAGGGTTTATTTTGTAGGGTTCGTGGTTGGCTGAGTTTAAGTGTCGTCTGAAAATAGTTTATTTTTCTGTGGTTCGATTGAAAGCTATGGCGGATTTGAGTAATGAAAGTAATAAGCCACTGTTTACAGGTTGGAATGATAAGGTTAAGGTGTCTACTTTTGAGGTTTTAGTAACGTTAGAGGAGATATCTAATTTGTTTTCTATTCCGTTGAATACTGTGTGTGACATTGAAGTGTTTGCAAATGGTGTGAAGGCAAACAAATTTCCTAAATGGTCTACTTTACCTAAGGAGACCACTATGCTTTATTATAAAGTTTTGTGTGAACGCCATAAGAATTTAACTAGCAGCAATTCTTCACTCAGTTCAGGTGGTTCGAGTGTGCAATGTGCACAAATGGCTAAGGAAACAGACCTTGAAGCTAAGGCTGCTACCATTAATGGTTTGCAACCGTGTAATCTACATGCGGTTTTGAAATTATTTGGTGTAACGATTCGCACGTTTGCTGACGCGAGTGAATTTATGCATGAATTAAGAATGAAGAAACATCCGTTGTGGGAACTGATCTCACCTGATCGTGCTAAAGAAATTCTGATGTTACTTTGCAGATTTGAAGGTGATATGGTTACGTCTACTAATGGAGGTATTAATGCAGTCTCTTCTTCGTTTAATTCTGAAAATGTCTATGAAGGGGTTAATATCTCTATTCCTAGGAAGGTTGTTGAAACAGTAAATGCTCGCTACCATAACACTTTATATGGTTACTTTCTTGGTAAAAGGATTGCATTCCCTGTGGTTGAGTATTTTGCTAAGAATAACTGGGCAAAACATGGTCTTAAGCGTATCATGATGAATGAGAAACGTTTTTTCTTTTTTCAATTTGGATCTAGTGAGTGTCTGAATGCAGTTCTGGAATAAATCCTGGCTTTACAAGTATTACGAAACAAATATTAATTATTATTTATTCTGAAATAAATAATACAGAAACCGCATCACGAAAGTCTTAGAAATTAGCGCGAAACGAAACAAGTATTCATATAGATTTGGACCGGCGGTTTCAAAAGAAAAGAGAAAGAAAAGACCAAGGGCTTGTGAGCCCAGCCCATTTTTGCAAGAAAAAAAAAATACGGGAACTAATTTCCCTTTTTGTTACAATCTTCTCTCACCAATACTGGTGTCACGGTTGCGAATTGTTCTGGAAAATATTTAAGATATCGTAGCAGGTCAGGTAACCTCTTATTCGTGGAATGAGTATCGTTTTATGAATGGCGATCTTGTAAATTTTTGGTGATCGATACATGATCTCATGTTACCGACCTTCTTTTTTATAGACAGAAACGGTACACCTCCTAGTGGTGCGTTAGGGCGAATACAGCCTTGTTCCGGTAACTCTTGCAACAAATGCTGCAACTCTTTTAACTCAGATGAAGTCCTGCGATAAAGAGTTCTGAAAACAGTTCCCGTCGTTGAGACAAGCTTGATGTTAAACTCTGTCTCGTGGTTAGGAATGAATTTCTGGAAACCTTCTGCAATGACCTTTGGAAAACTTTAGGATAATTTGCTGATCATGAATTTAAAGAGTTTCAGAAGTAACTTTATAACTGATAGTTATAAGTCTTCGTAGCTATGGACTGAGAATTCACGCACTTAAGGCAGAAAAATTTGTACTGATTTTCTGGCCGATATTTGGGATCTAGTAAGACGGATCTCGTCGTTAACTGAACTAAAACCCTTCATAATTACGGTGTGTACTGTGGATTCTTTTCTGGCTGTAAGGTAGATAATGTCTTATTTAGATAAAGCTGACATATGAATAATTTAGCAAACATGGCAAATTTTGCTGAATATATTTGTCTGTAACCTTACAGAATGAACTCTGCGTGTTTAATCTGAATAATGCTCTAGTAGTGGTAACTGAGTTTTTAATTATCTGATTTAGGCGTGTCATGACAAAAACGGTATTCTCCCTTGGAGGATACCCTGAATTTCTAAGAGCCTCGTATGACGTGTATCATGACTGGTGTCCTGATATGTGTCTTCCGAAATGATACATGAGACCTGTGTCTTAACTGTTGTCTGGACATGTATTTTAATGGTGAGTCTGAATAAGGTTAAGAATTTCTGGTAACTTCTAGGATTGGCGAACCGGCTAGACTACTGACCTCTGTATTTCTGGTTACGTCCGTTCCGGAGTTCCGATGGTTACTAACTGATTATTTTTAAGCACGGTGGTTGTCATTACCGCCTTGTTTGTCACTTTATGACGGTCATTATCATACCCGTGATTCCTGTAACTATTCTGCTGAGTGGCCGACTAGGCTCCGGTTCCCACTCTTCTAAATGAACGGTTAGCTGAGTGAAGTGTGCCATATAGCTGAGAAGGTAAAAGTATGGAATGGAATGGTAGTGTCTGATGGTTGAAATTTTATTCTTGTCAGAAATTTCAAATTTATAGTTTTCGTCCTTGTTCTGCAGAGTCTTCATAGTATGTACGACATTAGCATCTTGAGAAATCTCCAAAGTATCAACAGTATCAGCATTTGTGAGGTCTTCAAGGTGTTAGCAGCATCAGCATCTGGTAAAATCTTCAACTCACGAGCAGCATCAGCACCTGGTAGAATATCGACAAGTGGCAACGTCTGAGATGTTTGAGGATCGATTAGCAATATCTATGGAGTAGGGTACCTGGAGTACACCTAGACTACTGTACATGAATTACAAAATGAATACTGCACATGGAACATATCTGAGGCACTGTACGTGGAGTACACATGAAATACTGTACATGGAGTATAACTAAGACACAATACATTGGGTACATATGGAATACTGTACATGGCACTGGTGGAAATTTTATGAGATGATCGATACTGGTGTCGCTTGTCTGACATGATCAAAGAAATAAATTTGATTTAATTAGTTAGCAACTGAACCGAAGTAGTTAACATGATAGGCTGAAAATTTCTGCGTAGACTTAATGTTGGTTGTATAGAGGCTGAAAAGTATGATTTTCATCAATGTTCAGTATAAGGACATGATTGATAAAGACCAGAACATGATTTATCATGAAATAGGATTTTACTGTAATTCTTCTGTATCTTAGCATGAAAACATCATCACCTTGCTGAAAACGTAATCCTCATAAAGAGACATGAACTTAATCAGCATGAAAATGACATCCACTTGGGAGTACAAACTTGACTGATACAAAGAACATAGAAGAATAATCAACTGAGGTTTAACATCAACTGATGTGGATAGTTATGGTTTAGTTCACAGTATTCATAGTAGGAAGCATGTGACTAAGTATGGGTGATTCTTGTTCGATCTATACTTGTTCCTTGAAAGCTCGGAATGCAATTTGTAGCCAAGGTACGCTTTCGTTCTTCCACACGCCCTATTGATCATTCTTTTGATCATTAATTTACTATATGCTTGTTCTTGGAATCCTTGCCTTGACATTTATTTGTGGTTTGTGATTCTTTCCTTTTTCCCTCTCAAACCTTCATTGCTTGGATACTTGACTCACTATGGAGATGTAGGGTGAGTTAGTAGAAGCTTAAAGTATCAAGCATGGTTTGCACCTTACGGTTAGTAGGCCCAATATCATGTGTAACTTGTGCAATTAAGCTCATATCTAGGATGATTAGTGAATCCCTTGAGATACCAAACTAATTCATTAAGTTGTAGGTGGATTTTACACATTTGGAATTGAAATATTCTAAGGATATTGTTATTGTTAATTCTAGCAATAATTATCCTATCATGTGGGAGAGAAAGTGAATCTATACTTTTCTCATGTTTTGAAATAGAATAAGACTACTCTTAAAAATGATCTTATTCTATGCGTCAAAATTGCTGGATATAATTCATTACCAAAGCCGTTTAGACTTTCGCCGGAAAGGCACATCTTATACTACTATATATGACACAAGCTCTTCGCCTCCTCAATTTGAAGAATGTCATTTGTCTCTTGAGCAATTTTCTTGGTCTTGATTCACTTCCCTTGACTCCTCTCCCCTTTGCTTCTTTGCTACGAGTAGTCGTTTTTTCGTTTTGGTCTTTTCCTATCTCGATTCAACTCGTAATCCTTCAACAAGGCATTATTACCTAGTGTTGTGGTGATCCAATGATATTCTAAAAGGTTTAAGATATATTTTTAAGTATTTTAAAAATTTTGGTTTTAAAAAGTTCTTTGTTTTTCTTTGATAAAAACTGCTTACTGTAGGCGATTCCTAATCTAGCGCGGTTCCATAGCGCGGTTCCTTATCGATAAGGAACCGCGGGCAGAATCTTCGCAAAAGCGGCAGTTTTATTAAAATAACCTTTTCAAACAAAACCCTCTCTCTCCTTCACACACACAGCGACGAAAACACCCAGTTTTCCACCATTGTTGTTTTTTCCAAAACCTTCAATTACTCAAGATTAGTTGATTTTGATTTGTGGATTTCACTCATCCTTCATCAAAGATCATGTAACACCCCACTTGGATAAGTGGACCGTTACGTGTATTTATGGCGTGTCATCAAAGCATAAGGTAAATGTCCTAAAACATTAAATGACCATAACGGAAATACCGGAATCAAACATCGGTAATCCAACCAAGCTCAAAACATGAAAAATAAAATACTAAAGGAAAGGACTAAACAATGTCAAAATAAGCAGAATAATGTAAGAACATAAAGTAAGAAGTCTGGATAGCTTCCATCCAAATGCACATGCTCTCAGAATCCTAAGGACGTCCTGGTGTACCTGCCGTTAGATCATGAAAGGAACTACGGCTGAGCTTAACGCTCAGTGAACTGATATAAAGCATGATAAGGAATTACTGAAATGAAACAGATGATAAAATACTGGAGCTGTAAGACTGATAAGTAAAGTTGCAGCAGAAATCTGTGTATAGTCTGCAAAGTCTGATTTATAAATAATAAAGCTGAACTGTTATCTGTTAAATCTGAAAACATGCATTTACTGTATTTTAATTGCCAGAGCTTATATAGGTCATGTGCTGTAACAACGGTGCATGAATAACTGGAGGGGTGACCTCGTCATGCTGTAGAGGGGTGACCTCTAAATACTGTGCTGGATGGAGGGATCAGCTCCAATGTGAAGGATGTAGAGCACACACCACATTCACCTTGATAACTTGTAAACTGATAAGCCTAGGATGCATCCATACGCCCCACTAAACATACATATAAAAATGGCCAAACTGAACATGAGTGGGACGATGCAGGATATCACTCTCCTGCATGTGAGTCACGACACCGGTGCCTCTAGTTCCGTGGTTACGGTACCTCCGTAACTAGTACATAAACTGGTCATGCTTGTATATAATGCTCAGGCAATATATTTAGTTATTAACATGATTACTGATAAGCTTAAACATATACTGGGGAAAACATTTGGCTGAAGACGGGGAATCCTAATCATGCATAGAAAAGAAGTCCTTACTGAAAGGATGGAAACTCCGTACCTCGTGTCCAGTAATGAAATAAGAATGAAAGTTTAAAGATCTACTCCGACTTCACGGATACTACATAAATAAGGGACGTGAATGAGTTGTCTGATTACTGTCTCTGATTACTGTTTATTATTGTTCTTAATTCATTTTTGCGTGTTCTAATATTATTTTACTGGTTGGGTATAAACTTATTAATCTGACTTTACTTTAATGTTTACTGATTAGTATATATCATGTACTTCTGATTACTTGTATAATATATTGATCCTAATATTATAATACTATTATTAGTAACCTGCTAAATATAACAAGTCTCTTGAATTAGAAAGTTTCCTAAAATAGAAAGGTTTCCAAATATAGTTTCCTTGAAAGTAAACCTTTAAATAAATCACACGTTTTAAGTAATTTTAAAGAGAATTAAAATTAATGTTACTAATTAAATTAATAACGCAAAACACTATAATTAAATTCATTTATAAACTTATTTATAATAATGATTTAATCATAAATTAATTAACTTCGTATTTGTATTATTTCCTGAAATCCCAAGTCGAAATTATCCCCGAGACACCCACGCCTCGGCTAAACCGTGAACCGAAAAGTCACCACAACCGGTTGGCCGTGGCCTTGCTGCCCAACACCCACAGTAGCCACCGACTCTTGTCGGTTAGCCACTGTTACCACAGGGTACCCACTGACCTTGCGTTAGTTCCCCCTGTTTGTTGTTCGTTCCCACTGTTAGCCCTAATGTTCCCACTGCTTTTGTTTTATTCACTGTTTACAAACCCAAACGCACCCTTACTAGTTATATCCACTGTATGTAACCCAAACACCCCCTGTTCTACTCCAACCGCCCCTGGTCATGTTTGGCTGTGGTTGATTAAACAAAACGCACCACCGAGACTTGAAGTACAGGATTCTAGAACTCAGTTAACTGCTACCGCAGAAATTGCTGACAGTTCTCACTAAAAATTCTTCCATGACTATTCAACCAGATTTTTACCATGATGTTCCAAAATCCCAGGCATAATTTCGATAGAAGCAGTATCACACATTATGTTTATACTTAGATGAGCGACATACCACAGGTTCAAGATAGAACGCCGTCATGTCAGTGAGTTACTACAATTCTTTGAAATTTCTGAGTAGAAATGAGACGAAATTCCACGAAAATTTTATCAGTTACCACAGACTCGGAAAAAGTATGATACTATATAAGTCATTGTCGACCATGTAATCAGCCTACATGTTTTCTTTCATCCGGAAGGATTACGCAGTAGCAAACCTGCAGAAAAAAATTCAGTAGTAAATCGTACGATTTCAAGGCATTCCGTCGACCATCATATTAGTCGGAATTCATGTTCACGATCACGTGTATGTTACGATCACGTTTAACTTCACTTTCACGATTATGTCTCATTCACAGTATGATGCTGATTCAGCTCATGTTTATGATATCTCATGATTTAAATTCAAGATTCGCATTCATGACGTTGTTCATGTTCAGGTTCATGTCCCATCTCCGGGGATACGTTCCAAGACTTGTACCGGATTTGACTTCCGAAAACTTGAGAAAACCAGACTCAAGTTTAGCATGGTTTCTGCATAACCAGACAGACGTTTCACGTCTCAGGCCGTATCGTCGACATTCTTTCCTTAGGCATCATACATTCGTGATATGTCCTAGTATCAAGTTCACAGTATGTTTCGCGTATCACATCCATGATATATTTCAGGCCCAGCGTTCCTTTATAATTGCGAATCACGTTCACCATTGCTCACGTAGAACGTTCACAATTGTTCACGTAGTTCGTTCCTTTATATTCTCAGCAGCTTACGTAGAGAGATAAATATTATCTTTCAGGATAATCGTACGTACCATTTCATGTACCCTACATACTATAGCTTATTCATTCTATCAGATTCAGAAAATCCATTTTATGAACTGGAACCAGAAACTCCTCAACATTGTCAAGACAAGGTCATTAAGACCAAGAATTGCATTGTATCAAGACATTTATAGGAACCAGTTCGAGTGGGAAGCCACTTGAAACAAATGAGTCCATCCGGACTTCTCATCCTTTCCTTCAATAAATTCAGTTAAGTTCTTTCAGTAATGTCACATTCCATGTTCTCTTTAGCCATGTCACGTTTCATGTTCACTTTAGTCATGTCACGTTTATACCCTTTCAGCAGCATCATGTTCTAAATCAAGTACGAATGATCCTTCAGCTTATATGTCTTTTCAGCCTTCATTCTCTTTTAGCATTTATGCCTTTCAGCTTATATAACTTCATCAGCTTATTAGCCGTAATTCGAGGACGAATTTTCTTTTTAGAGAGGGAGAATTGTAAAACCCACTGTGGTCGTATCCTTAATTCGGGGACGAATTATTCTTTTTAGAGGGGAAGAATTGTAAAACCCGCATTTAAAATCCAAGAACATTAATTAGACACCGTCTAAGTTTTATTTAAACGTGATGTAATTAATTGTTCAGAAAAAAAATAAAAAAAATCCATGAACATTAAATATGCGCAGTCTCAGATTAAACGCAGTAAATTATTCCAGTTATTTTAGAATATAAAATGATAATAAATTCTGGCTTTACAAGTATTACGAAACGAATATTAATTATTATTTATTCTGAAATAAATAATACAGAAACCGCATGACGAAAGTCTTAGAAATTAGCGCGAAACGAAACAAGTATTCATATAGATTTGGACCGGCGGTTACAAAAGAAAAGAGAAAGAAAAGACCGAGGGCTTGTGAGCCCAACCCATTTTTGCAAGAAAAAAAAATATATACGGGAACTAATTTCCCTTTTTGTTACAATCAGACAACAAAAAAATATATAAAAGAAACAGATTAGGGTTATAATGGGGGCCGCCGGCTGTGAATCAAACAACAAGGAAAGAAACAATTTGATCCTTCAATCGTTTTGATTTAGGTGTTCATCCCTAATCACGTGAATGAGTAATTTCCTCATCCTTCCTTTCGTTTTTTTTCTTTAATATGTGGGTAGTCTTGAACGAATGATGCTAAATAGTATAAACATGTAACAATCAGTAAAGATTAGGCGTGGTTTTGTTTGTGGACACAAAAACCGAGAGTTGTAAACTCTCGGTGGTGTTTTTGGTGGTGAATAGCCACGGCCACCAGACCCTATGGTCTTTTCTGGTGTGCAGCCACGAACAAACCCACAAGCAGGAGATGTCGTGTAAAAAAAAAAGGGTGCGTGGTGGTGTTAGTAGACTGGCCAGCCGAGACTTCAAGTCTCGGTGGTGCGTTTTGTTCAATCAACCACAGCCAAACATGACCAGGGGGCGGTTTGAGTAGAACAGGGGGTGTTTGGGTTACATACAGTGGATATAAGCAGTAAGGGTGCGTTTGGGTTTGTAAACAGTGAATAAAACAAAAGCAGTGGGAACATTAGGGCTAAAAGTGGGAACGAACAACAAACAGGAGGAACTGACGCAAGGTCAGTGGGTACCCTGTGGTAACAGTGGCTAACCGACAAGAGTCGGTGGCTACTGTGGGTGTTGGGCAGCAAGGCCACGGCCAACCGGCTGTGGTGACTTTTCGGTTCACGGTTTAGCCGAGGCGTGGGTGTCTCGGGGATAATTTTGACATGGGATTTCAGGAAATAATACAAATACGAAGTTAATTAATTTATGATTAAATCATTATTATAAATAAGTTTATAAATGAATTTAATTATATTGTTTTGCGTTATTAATTTAATTAGTAACATTAATTTTAATTCTTTTTAAAATTACTTAAAACGTGTTATTTATTTAAAGGTTTACTTTCAAGGAAACTATATTCGGAAACCTTTCTATTTTAGGAAACTTTCTAATTCAAGAGACTTGTTATATTTAGGAGGTTACTAATAATAGTATTATAATATTAGAATCAATATATTATACAAGTAATCAGAAGTACATGATATATACTAATCAGTAAACATTAAAGTAAAGTCAGATTAATCAGTTTATACCCAACCAGTAAAATAATATGAGAACACGCAAAAATGAATTAAGAACAATAATAAACAGTAATCAGAGACAGTAATCAGACAACTCATTCACGTCCCTTATTTATGTAGTATCCGTGAAGTCGGAGTAGATCTTTAAACTTTCATTCTTATTTCATTACTTGACACGAGGTACGGAGTTTCCATCCTTTCAGTAAGGACTTCTTTTCTATGCATGATTAGGATTCCCCGTCTTCAGCCAAATATTTTCCCCAGTATATGTTTAAGCTTATCAGTAATCATGTTAATAACTAAATATATTGCCTGAGCATTATATACAAGCATGACCAGTTTATATACTAGTTACGGAGGTACCGTAACCACGGCACTAGAGGCACCGGTGTCGTGACTCACATGCAGGAGAGTGATATCCTGCATCGTCCCACTCATGTTCTGTTTGGCCATTTTTATATGTATGTTTAGTGGGGCGTATGGATGCATCCTAGGCTTATCAGTTTACAAGTTATCAGGGTGAATGTGGTGTGTGCTCTACATCCTTCACATTGGAGCTGATCCCTCCACCCAGCACAGTATTTAGAGGTCACCCCTCTACAGTTATTTAGAGGTCACCCCTCTACAGCATGACGAGGTCACCCCTCCAGTTATTCATGCACCGTTGTTACAACACATGACCTATATAAGCTCTGGCAATTAAAATACAGTAAATGCATGTTTTCAGATTTAACAGATAACAGTTCAGCTTTATTATATATAAATCAGACTTTGCAGACTATACACAGATTTCTGCTGCAACTTTACTTATCAGTCTTACAGCTCTAGTATTTTATCATCTGTTTCATTTCAGTATTTCCTTATCATGCTTTATATCCGTTCACTGAGCGTTAAGCTCAGCCGTAGTTCCTTTCATGATCTAACGGCAGGTACACCAGGACGTCCTTAGGATTCTGAGAGCATGTGCATTGGGATGGAAGCTATCCAGACTTCTTACTTTATGTACTTACATTATTCTGCTTATTTGGACATTGTTTAGTCATTTCCTTTAGTACTTTATTTTTCATGTTTTGAGCTTGGTTGGATTAACGATGTTTGATTCCGGTATTTCCGTTATGGTCATTTAATGTTTTAGGACATTTAATGTTTTAGGACATTTACCTTATGCTTTGATGACACGCCATAAATACACGTAACGGTCCACTTATCCAAGTGGGGTGTTACATGATCTTTGATGAAGGATGAGTGAAATCCACAAATCGAAATCAACTAATCTTGAGTAATTGAAGATTTTGGAAAAACAACAATGGTGGAAAACTGGGTGTTTTCCTCGCTGTGTGTGTGAAGGAGAGAGAGGGTTTTGTTTGAAAAGGTTATTTTAATAAAACTGCCGCTTTTGCGAAGATTCTGCCCGCGGTTCCTTATCGATAAGGAACCGCGCTAGATTAGGAACCGCCTACAGTAAGCAGTTTTTATCAAAGAAAAACAAAGAACTTTTAAAAACCAAATTTTTTAAAATACTTAAAAATATATCGTAAACCTTTTAGAATATCATTGGATCACCACAACACTAGGTAATAATGCCTTGTTGAAGGATTACGAGTTGAATCGAGATAGGAAAAGACCAAAACGAAAAAACGACTACTCGTAGCAAAGAAGCAAAGGGGAGAGGAGTCAAGGGAAGTGAATCAAGACCAAGAAAATTGCTCAAGAGAAAATGACATTCTTCAAATTGAGGAGGCGAAGAGCTTGTGTCATATATAGTAGTATAAGACGTGCCTTTCTGGCGAAAGTCTAAACGGCTTTGGTAATGAATTATATCCAGCAATTTTGACGCATAGAATAAGATCATTTTTAAGAGTAGTCTTATTCTATTTCAAAACATGAGAAAAGTATAGATTCACTTTCTCTCCCACATGATCGGATAATTATTGCTAGAATTAACAATAACAATATCCTTAGAATATTTCAATTCCAAATGTGTAAAATCCACCTACAACTTAATGAATTAGTTTGGTATCTCAAGGGATTCACTAATCATCCTAGATATGAGCTTAATTGCACAAGTTACACATGATATTGGGCCTACTAACCGTAAGGTGCAAACCATGCTTGATACTTTAAGCTTCTACTAACTCACCCTACATCTCCATAGTGAGTCAAGTATCCAAGCAATGAAGGTTTGAGAGGGAAAAAGGAAAGAATCACAAACCACAAATAAATGTCAAGGCAAGGATGCCAAGAACAAGCATATAGTAAATTAATGATCAAAAGAATGATCAATAGGGCGTGTGGAAGAACGAAAGCGTACCTTGGCTACAAATTGCATTCCGAGCTTTCAAGGAACCAATACAAAGCCCAACTCTGACTAATAGTGATTACTAAGTCTTCAAAGACTAGTATCACTCCTACACATCTTAATATCATCATTCAATGATGTTGGAAATAAAAGAAGATGAGTCTTCTACAAGTGTAAGTAACTCAATCCACAAATCAATAGAATAATTTATCTTCATGAGTACCTACACATAACAAGATGCAAACAAGTAGATACATTTCAAGAGTAAATCTAAAATGCAGTAATACTACTAATCTAAGTAATATGCAATATTAACAATTTGCTTATTTTCAACAAAAAAAATAGTTTTGACCAAAGAAAAACTTTAGTACAACTTAACCTTCTAATTTGAGGAGACAATGGATCGATCCAAGTTTTAAAGTACAATATACTTCAAATTATGTCACCATCGCTCTGATACCAATTGTAGAAACTAGAAGGGGGTTTAAATAGTTTCTCATCGGTTTATCTCCTAATTAAAATTCCTTTCAATTAGGTGAGTGCACAAAACTATCTTTTACTTGAAAGCTAGTTGCATAATGATTAGGTTCAATTATAATGCATTAACAATGTGTAGTGAGTATAATGATAATGAATGTAAGTAAAGAATAAGGAAAGAAACAACCTAGTAGGAAGACACCATGATTTATAGTGGTTCGGCAACGAGGCTCTATCCTCGTTCCTACTCCACTCCTCAAGCACACCTTACTCGAGATTTCCACTATATCCACAAGCTCCCTTCTTGGTGGAGAAAACCGTACAACGTCGCTTACATTATTTTTCGACACTAAGCTAAATGTCGAGACCTAATCTTAGCTAGGACCAATCTACACAACGTTGCCCACTTCACCATTTTACTACACAAGGCTAGATGTCGAGTTCTAATCCAAAGTTAGAACCAATCTTAACAACGTTGCCTACTTCACCATTTTCCGACACAAGGCTAGATGTCGAGTTCTAATCGAAAGCTAGAACCAATCTTCACGACTCTTCACTTTGAAGCTAAGTGAGAACTTCACACAACACAACTACATATCACTTTATAGTTTAGTGAGAACTCACAAGACACAACCACATCACTTTATAGTTTAGTGAGAACTAACACAACTAATTACAACTCAACTAAACATATCCAAGTACATACATGTATCTTGGATCTACACAACACAAATCCAAGCACACACATGTGCAATGGATTTACACAACTCTAATCCAAGTATTCACATATAGCTTAGATGAACACAACTAGTCCAAGTATTCACAAATACATTGGATCTACATAAGACACAAATAAACAAATGATGAACATGACTAGATCTTTAGGAGAAGGTGATCTTCATCAATGCTTCATCTTTAATCACATCACAAGTGTGTGAGTGATATTCTCTTTGGACAAGGTAAAGAAGGAGATCAAGAGGATAATCATGAGTAAACATACTTAACACATTAAGTGATCATTTACAAATGACTAGGATTAGATAGGAAAAAGAAGGCTGAAAGAGATGTCCAGGGTTAATGAGAATGCAGATTTGATCCACTATTTATAGAAGAAAAATGCCAACGGCTATCTGGGGGTGGTTCCTTATCTACCCAGGCGGTTCTTTATCGATAGGGAACCGCGTAGGCACTTAAGGAACCGCGGGTACTAGACTCCGCTCCTTTTTGTCTTTTAGTGAATTTGAAATATCTAAGCCTGTTTAAACCTTCAAAGGATATTCTTATGGCATTTGGAATATGCCATATTCAAATTTACATTTTCATTTTAATAAAACATTTTCTTAAAAATAAAGTTTATTAAAAATCTTTTGTTACATTTGACAAAAGTGAGTTTTAAGGCTAATAACTTTTATGATCACTAAGCATGATTAAGATATGTTAGTGTAATGATTATTACTTTGATGATAGTGTTTGTTAGATAATTCATTTTATAATTTTGTTTGACAATAAATGTCTTTGTAATTGTCGTGATCAAAACTAAGAAAGATTAATTAATACTAACAATGTTTTTAGGCATTGCTTTGCATTAACACGTAATATTTTCCATAGAATACCCCTCTTCACCTTGAATAGGAACTGCAACAACGAACGACTCAACAAGAGCCTTCTCCGCACTAACTTCAATGAGAGAACGTGCATAGGAACATCATCCCTAAGAGTTTACACACATATCTGTAGTATGATCGTCCAACATAAATGGTTTACCTACCTTAGTGATGATCAAACTCATTCCTACTTCAGAATAGGCAACTATAGGTACATCATGCAATTAGATCCACACCGGCACTATTTTGATATCCTCCTTAACCAGCTTCTTAGTTGGGTTCCAATTATTAAGCATAATAGGTGTTAACCTTATGTGCCATGGACCATTAAAAGAACTTGCTCCATAATAGCTTTTGAATATAATTGAAAGAAAAAGAAACCATGATGGTTCTTTTAAGACCAAAACGACCCCAAGCATTCGTAACATAATTCTCTACGATAGGAAATACGTGTCTTTTTCCAATGAAATAAGCATACAACGTGTTCGCAAACTTGTCAACTTTACAATCCATCTCCTTTTTTGGTAATAAAATATCATCCCCTAGAAGTGTAGTATCATTCACTAGCGAAGAAACCTTAATAGAACTTATATTGGCGACCTTTGCAGCAAATGATATTGGGGTATACACCAGCCCCTCCTGCCGAACAAGTAGAAATCTTCCCATCCATTACTTGTACCTTCGTCACATCAGTCCCCTCCATACATCCAAGTGATTTTAAAATAGACTTCAACGGTGTAACACTCCCAAATTTTAGATAGCAGCGGAAGGAACATTGGGTGTTACTTCATAGCACATCGCACAAAGTCATAGAAAACAACCTCAAAGAGACGTTTTATAAAATAAACCATTCGACAATTTTATTAAATCAGAGTTTCAATAGAAATAGGTCCCAACAATTTATACAAACCTTAAAAAATGAAGATTTGTCAAATATATCGAATGGAAATTATTTGTTTTACCTTTACTTTATCCCGCGCGGCTCCATGCTCCAGCTGCTCTTAAACCTACATACTTGAGAATACATGCTAAACTGTCAACACAACGGTTGAGTGAATTCATAGGTTTTTAAATAAGAAATGGGTGTTTAAATAAACCATAAAGCTTTGAACACAAGAATCTCATCCATTGGCGATATTTCAACACATACAATACCTATATTCCACACTATTATGCTAAGCTCATGACACCGATGCCTTAATCAATAAATTTTCCCTAGTCAGGTTTCTTGCCAAATACCCCATACCTCACGTACAACACACCCGGCTGAGCCTCCAACTCACAGGTGCAACCTGCCCGGGTAGAGGTCATCATTCCCAATGGATCCATTCGTCTATACGAGCGCCTATCCATCACAAGTAGTTAACGGTTCATGATTTATAGGGACTTTCATTGGTAATACGCAACTTATCCTTACTAATAGTGGCTCATTACCTATACAATCAACGCTTGTGTTTAGTTTCTAAAAGCATTCAATCAAATGTCTTTATGTTGATTTACAGCAGCTTGTATTCGTTCAAAGCATATATTCCAACAACAAACGTTTATTCACAATCAGGTATCCTTTCAAAAGGATATATATATAAACACATATGCTTATTTACCAAGAGCATGTATTCCCCTCCCGGGTTTATAAACACATATAAAGCAGTAAAAGCAAAACACATATAAAGCAGTAAAAGCGAGGCTATGAACTCACCTGATATAGCTATTACACGTGTATCGAGGAACAAACTTCTGATAGTCGACATACAACTCTACAAAATAACAATCACTCGTTGATCGAGAACGAGATGCCTAACGGTGGACATATGACCAAATGAGACCTAAAATGACGAGACGCGTCTTAGGCTCGAGAGACTATACATAAGTCAAACATATATGTAAATAGTTTATTTCGGTAGGTTTGGACATTGTATAACTTTTATAAAACCTTTTATAAAACCTTTTATAAAACCTTTGATAACAATTTACCATATATTTTCCATTTTGAAAATTAAGCCCATTATAGCCCATTAATGGCCCATTAAGTGTCCAATTGGCTTAAGCCTATATGACCAGGTTTGAACTCAAATATTAATTCTAAAATTAGGGCCAATAATGGCCCAATATCCATTATAAGTGTATCTTGAGTTTTCATGACCCAAATCCACTTTATATGCATTACTGGTTCTAAAACGCCTCCAAACATTGAGGAATTAATATCTCATGTTGGTTGGGGCTTGGGTTCTCTAAATATCAGTATAAAACTTAGTCTACAACTCCCGAAAAGTGGGTCATACCACTTCAGTTTTTATAAAAATCGTCACGTGAAACGTTAATTTAATATAGTCTAATTCTTACAATTTCCTGACATGCCTCGTAGATTAGATCGTTTCTCCTAAACCGTAAATAATATAGATGAGTTATTTTTATCATAGTCATTCTTAAATGATTAAGCTTACTTATTATAAGTTCAATTGCCCCTAATTTATATATATCATAGCTCATTTACCCATTTTATCACTTAGAAGAGTTGGTTGTTTTTGGCAACCGAACTCATTCTCACCATTTTGGTCGTCATTTCCAAACCTTTTATCCGTAGAAAACTATCCGATTCGTGTGTGTTCTAGATATGTTTAGCTACAACTTTTAGTTTTACATATTTAGGGGCCAGTAGAAAAATATTTGGATTTTTCTTCCGTTTATTACAGCTAGTTCTGATTTGACATATTTTGCTGTTTCGGTCATATCTAATTCATCGGGTATCGTCACGAGACAAGCCACCCAGCCAAATTGCCACAAAACACAGGCCTATCACTCTACATAATTTATCGATGTTCAAAACCTACTGAGTTTGAACATACATCGCGTTTTTGCTACCAATCTAATTATAAGAATCAAAATCTAACACTTGGGGCTTGTTTAGCTTGCCTATTGTTGTAACAAATTCATATTCAATGTCCAACACCTAGTAATAAACTATTACATCATGATTCTCAGTATTAAAATGATAAAAATACATATATAAAAAAAATTACAAATTAATATTACAATGAAAAATGATAACAAAAATCCTTACAAATGATTTTGAAGACAATCATCACAACAACAAACCAACCTCAAAGCTCTTTTGCTCGAACCTATGAATTAACCAACCAAATGATATTTACCCGAGATTTAGAAACCCATGGAAGAACTTCTTTTAACTCAGCTCCAAAGGTTCTAAATATCTTGATGATGATGATTGATGAAGAAAAGTGACCAAGAACTACACCAACTTGATATCATCATAAAGGGTTAACAAGTATATGAGAGATTTTTATAAAGGGAAATTGTAAAAATTGTGAGTGTGAGGGTGCTTATGGTTTGGAAATAGAGAGACCAGAGAAGAGGATATGTTAACTTTTTTGATGTTAATATACATGAGATGGAATAGGTTCATGGTTAAGAGTACAAGCAAATGGTATTAACAATTATCCATGAGTTTTCTTCCCACTAGACACGTGTGTTAGATTTTTAGGACGTTAGTATGGCATGATGGGATAAGATTTATTATAAATCTTGTCCCATGATTTGTAAAAGCGGGTATTATCGAAGCCCGATATTTTAAAAGTTACGCATTTAAAAGATACGCGGTAAACCACGAAAAATAAACGCTCAATATAAAATTAAAATTTGGACATTCGGAGAACATTTAAATTTGATAAATAAACAAGGGCTTATAATTTAATAGACGTTAATACGTCGTATAAACGAATGACGCTTAAAGGCTTAACGTAAATTACAAAGAATGCTCGTAGAACGAGAAATTAAAACGACGAAAATAAGAAATATTTCTAGGTCATAACAAGGATATTTACGATTAATGATGGACATAGACTTTGCCGATAAATAATAAATGACAAGTATTGGATACATTAAAGCCATAACCTTGCCGGTTAGCCGAGAACTCAAAATTATTCGCAAAAATGATCATGACAAATAAAAGTTGATCAATAAATATTGGTCTGAATATTAGAAATATTATTATAACTCGGTATATAAATGTTGATTTTAAAGTTCGAGTTATTACAGTAGCCACCCCTTTAGGAAGCGGCGTCCGACGCTTAATTCATCTTAATAGTCTTCGGTTTAATGGCGAAGATGTGAGAAATAGACAAGTCATTGCCGAGGTTCAAACGAAGGTTGGATGAACAAAAGTCAAAGCGATGAGTATATGTAACGGGCATAAGTGAACGACTAGAATGTAGCTTCAATAACTATAATGAAATATGAATACATAAGTCGAAGGAGAAGCCATTGGAAGCGAAAAATAACAAGTTATCAATTTTTAGAAGTGCTTCAAGGTATATTACTACTATCTTATCATACATGTGACGGTCGATATAAGTTTGCAAAAGTCCAAATGACAAGTGATGAATCAAAACAAGTGGGCGCAGTTAAAAAAAATTCAATGCGACAATCAATTAAAAATTATCGGTGATCACATCGATCAAATCAAAACATATATCGTCCACCAGTTTCAATTAAAGGGGTCACGTTATAAAAGGAAATCGCATGGATAGTACATAAGTCCATTGGAAATGTTACAAAATATTCAAGACGAGGTAATTATTATTAGTCGTACAAAATCACCTAATTGCATGATCTCGAACATGCAAACCTATTTTCTCAAAACCGAATTCATCAATATAGAAATCATTCGGAGTATACATTACTCTATCAAAAGCACTACGATATAAATCAAACACGAAAGCTATCACTAAGCTTATATATTTCCCATTACCAAATACTTGCAAAATAGCCAAGCCATGCCAAATCAGTAAGTTCAATCAAGTTAAGTCACGCTTGCTAAATAGAAAAGCCATGATAAATAAGAATATTTTATAGGATTTTCCGATAAGTCCAGTCAAAGGAAAGTTTGCAAGTTAAACGATGTTCACGGGCCTGATAGCCATAGATGCATATCCAAATATATTTTTGTCAATCGAAGGGTGCTCACACACGCATCCATACCCAAAATATATTACAGGATGCTCACAAACGGATCCATACCCAAAATATTTTCTCGTTACGTTTGACAAATTCTTTGATGAACCATCGATAGTAACCAGCAAAATTACAAAATCGTTTCATTAACGATGAGTTTTCGGTGATAACTTAAACCTCATTCAATCCACATGTACACAGTTAAATACTAGTGTCGATTAAGCAAGTCGTCTATCCTTGGAACGTGTAATGGTTATTAACGATCAGCTTATCAAGCTAACGATAGTCGGGACACATTAGAAATTGTTCATAGGAATAAATCATAACTCGAGAGAAGTCTAACGGGTTACTCGTACATAGACGATAATCAACACTAACCATAATGACGACGGTAATGAATGATTCATAAAAACGAAACACACGTCAAATGAAATATGTCTGTGTACAAAATAATCACAAACCAAGTCAGGCACATTTGAGCCCACTCATTTATAATTTGTTGTTTACATACAAAGGCGTCCCAATCTATGTAAATAAGAACTATAAATTTATGGTTCGGGAACTTATAACTTTCTTGTTCAAATAAAAAGGCGTCCCAATTTATTTCAACAAGACGATTATAAGTCATCCTACGCAGGTAATATCGTCACAAAACACGATATCATAACCAGAGTACATACTATGACAAGTAATGGGTGTCAATAAACATACTCCATGATTTATGTATTCAAACGTCCCATTCCATCTGAATAAAGAAGCCATAAACAATCTAAGGTCCACTGGTTTAAAACTTTCTTATTCAAATGTCCCAATCCATTTCAATAAGAGAACCTTAAACGACATATAGTTGGGCGATTTAAAATCTCTATATTTAAATGTCCCATTCCATTTAAATAAAAGATATTAAGTTGCTCAACTAATGACTACTATGAGCATATCTTTATTGTACCAAAATTATATATAGTTGATTTGGGTGTATATATATTTTAGGTCCAACATAGGCATCCTCCTCTTCGCCAATATAACGTAATCATACACAATCAAATTAAATGTTACATTACGTAGAAGATATCTCCTTGAAAAAATGATTCTTCAAAATCATAAGGAGTACATAAATAAAATAATATGTTTATCAATTACATTTCAAAGGAGATGCCCTAAAATGGAACATCACGATGCTATTACAACAATCGAGCTTAAATTAGTCGACATGCGATAGATTATGAAACAATATATATGTACCCAAAATATCAAATGAGTTCCATACTCGTATTCGGATAATAAATTAATTATCGAGAAAGGCGATTGGCGGCGAGGCCAAACTCTGTATAGAACCACATTATAAAACGTTTGATAATCACGCAAGGACCATTGATTCACGCACAATGCCTTTAAATACCATAGTGTATACATACATATTCATACATTTATTCCACTCATACACATAGGATCATACAATCAAAACCAAGTATTTGTTTCTAGGAGCCATGAGCGCGCAGATACTTTGTTAGGCAATCAAACAATTTTACCAAAGAGCAGTTGTAGTCTAGGTTTTGAAAACGACCTAGTTCTCTATAACTAGTGCTCTAATACCAATTTGTAACACTCCTAAATTTCGGATAACAGCGGAAGGATCATTGGGTGTTACTGCATAGCACATCGCACACAATCATAGAAAACGACCTCAAAAGAGACGTTTTATAATAAACCATTCGACAATTTTATTAAATCAGAGTTTCAATAGAAATAGGTCCCAACAATTTATACAAACCATAAAAAAATGAAGATTTGTCAAATGTATCAAATGGAAATTGTTTGTTTTGCCTTTACTTTATCTCGCACGGCTCCATGCTCCAGCTGCTATTAAACCTACATACCTGAGAATACATGCTAAACTGATAACATAACGGTTGAGTGAATTCATAGGTTTTTAAATAAATAATCATGGGTTTTTAAATAAACCATAAAGCTTCTGAACACAATAATCTCATCCATTGGCGATATTGACACATACAATGCCTATATTCCACACTATTATGCTAAGCTCATGACACCGATGCCTTAATCAATAAATTTTCCCTAGTCATGTATCTTGCCAAATACCCCATACCTCACGTACAACACACCCGGGTGAGCCTCCAACTCACAGGTGCTACCTGTCCGGGTGGGGGTCATCATTCCCAATGGATCCATTCGTCTGTACGAGCGTCTACCCATCACAAGTAGTTAATGGTTCATGATTGATAGGGACTTTCACTGGTAATACGCAACTTAGCCTTACTAATAGTGGCTCATTACCTATACAATCAACGCTTATGTTCAGTTTCCAAAAGCATTCAATCAAACGTCTTTACGTTTATTTACAACAACTTGTATTCGTTCAAAGCATATATTCTAACAAGGAATGTTTATTCACAATCATGTATCCTTCCAAAATGATATATATATATATATATATATATATATATATATATATATATATTTATAAGAGGAGGGATTTGTCACGTCATCTATCATGGACTAATCCCAGTCAGCACGTGGGTTTAGGTTCTGGGATTACAATTCTCGAACCCAAAAATCCATAAAACTTTAAATCATTACCGATTAATATCATAAAACAAAATCCCAGAACTTTAAATTGAATCCCGAAATCGATATCATAAAACTCGACGATATCATCACCGATTAATTCTCATTCCTTTAGATAAACCCTATTCCATAAAACTCGGTAATATACAACGATATAAAAAATTATACGACGATCTAAAATCAATAAAGATGTGGTTACGCTCAAATTTGTTCCCTTTTCAAATCCTACTCATTTAAGTCGAACTCGAACCAGGTTTGTAGGTATTTGAGGTTTTTCTTTTGTCTATTGATGTTAATCTGATTATTAATTGACAGTGTAGGAGCTTTTGATTCATACAAGTAAGCAAATCATCATTTATCGCAATGAAAAAAATAGATATCCAGTTTTCAGTTTTTCAGTTTGTGATATTGTCAAATACTTTTTTGTTTCTTTGAACAAAAACGATAAAGCTTCAGGATCTCTAAAATTAACCAAGCTTTAAGAAGGGGTCATTCTGATGATGAAGATATGAATCCGTATGTGGCAGAAATTTCAGCTTAACATGGACATGCGTTATCTATAAGCGTTGAAACGCAAGGTGCATTGAATTTGCTATTTCTTTGTTTTTTTAATTCTCAGTTGTTTTGTAATCCATTTTTTGGTTCTTAAGGATGTTTTGATATAGTGAATGTTCCTATACTATTTTGGCGCGAAAAAAGGTTATATATATGGCGGTCCTTCATTGTGGGAAGCTATGATATAGTGAATGTTCCTCTGCTATTCTTGCGTAGAAATGGTCAACACTGGTTGGTATTATCTCGGCAGTTCTATAATTCAAAAAATATCGTTTTTGGGTCAACCCAACCGAGCATAGTTTGTCTCGACCCCTTGCCCTTTGTCATGAAAAAAGTAGGTACTGATTTTTGGATTCCCGTTACATAATTTGGTGGTATAGCTTCTATAATCGTTCTACATAAATATGGGGAAACTAAAGATTGTTTGCCAATGCATCAGGATCATGTGAATGGATATTTGAAGTTTTTTTTATAGTATCTTCTTTTTGGGTAAGGGGATACCCCGGTAAATGGTATTAATCACACAAAAACAATACAATGGAAGATGGTAGCTAACCATCATGACCCCAAGAAAAAACACTTGGAAGACCAAAAAATTCTACAATCCATGACATGCCACGCGATTGATTACATCAAAAGCCTACACAATTAAGTAGTATACATACGAAAATTGTAAGGCATATTCCATTTGCTTAGAATAGCTTGAACCCTAGGCGTGTTTTTAAAACGATAAGTGCTGAGCTTTAAGCGAACCGTGATCATAATAATGTCACGAACTTCCTCTGGGGATCTCAACGATCGCTTGAATAAGCGATCATTCCTTTCTCTCCATACGTAATAACACGTAGCAGCAAATAGGACGCGGCCTATGATGCTTCTGGTGGTTCTAGCAGTTGCAATGGGCAGCAAATGTGCAATGATATGGAGCAACTTGGGTTGGATATCATCCATATAGCCAAGATGTCTAACCTGGTACCACACACTTGCAGCAAACGAACACTCAAAAAATAGATGTGGATGAGAGTCAGGGCATGACTTACAAAGAGGACACCGAAGCGAAGCAATATCCACCCCATCCCCCACGTCCCATTGTCTTAGCTTGTCTTGAGTTCGCAAACGCTCTCTCATGATCAGCCACAAGTGAAAAGAATGGTGTGGAATCGCGTGAGGAAACCAAACCAGTTTGTGCCAAATCACCTCATTGCCTCTATTGCGAAGAGCCTCCCAAGCATGGGCAACCTTAAACTCAAATAAGTTGCCATGCACATCTTTCCATTTGAGCACGTCAACCTTGTGAACATCAATAACCGGCGCCTGAAGCAGACCTATATTCGGAGCCCTTAGAAGCCAGTCATTTGGCCAATTCCAAGAACTTCCCATAACAACATCTGCCACTGAAGAGCGGATGTTAAAGCCAGCACGAGCCATGTCTCGAGGGGTGATATACTGAGCCAACAGGCATTGCGTGTCCCATGTATCATGCCAAGCCGAAATACTTTTGCCATTGCCAATCTCCCACCACATATAAGGCCGAACATGCTCCCTCAACTGGATGAGTTTTCTCCAACCCCAACTGTTTTCAAACTTGAGAGGAATGTCCCAAAAAGACCGACCTTGAAGCTTGTACAAGTGAACCCACCGAACCCACAAAGAGTCCTTGTTTTTTTTGAACATCAAAGAGTCCTTGTTAGCTACAATATTCCAGATATGGTATGTCAAAAGCGCCATGTTGAAGGTGTTCAGGCAGCGAAGGCCTAGACCACCCTCGCGTTTAGGAAGACAAATCTCGACCCACGCCACTTTTGCCTTTCCTCTTTTAAGTTCTCTGTTGCACCACAGGAACCCTCGAATAATTTGATGAATATCATATATAATTCCTTTCAGGATCATTAATACCGATGCCCAATACACATGAAGAGAAGATATGACCGACTTACAAAGTTGGAGGCGACCCGCAAAGGACAACGACTTATTCTTCCAATCTTCAGTCCGATTATGGACTTTCTCAATAAGAATTTTGCAATCCCTATTAAGGAGCCTAGAAGATATCAAGGGAACTCCAAGATATTTGACCGGGAACGTACCTTCCACAAACGGCAATATAGAAAGGATAGCAATTTTAGTGTTGTTCCTCACGTTACAGAAAAAGGCCGTACTCTTCGGAATACTTGGAACCAAACCGGATGCACTTTTAAATTCATCTAGAGCTTCAATAACCACTTTGGCCGACTCCACATCTCCTCTAGCAAAAATAAACAAATCATCCGCAAAACAAACATTGATAAGTTCCATTTCCTCACACCTATGATGATATCGAAAGACCTCAGAAGATTGAACCTTCCGTTTGAAGATAAGCGTGAGCACTTCCATAACCAAAGTGAAAAGATACGGAGACATAGGATCCCCTTGCCTCAGCCCGTGTTTTCCTTTGAAAAAACCGTGAACGTTCCCGTTGAGGCTGATGGAGAAGGAAGTAGAAGTGACACAAGCCATGATCCACTTGATCATGGTGGGATGGAACCCGAAGCACGTGAGAATCTTCTTGAGAAAACTCCAATCCACCGTGTCATAGGCTTTTTGAATATCCACCTTAAAAGCACTTCTCGGTGGGCTCCTATTCGTATGATAATTATGCAACAATTCTTGAGTAATGAGGATATTGTCCGATATACGCCTACCCGGGACAAATGTCGATTGATTCTCACTCACCACTTCTTTGATAGCCACAATGATTCGATTGGTTATAATCTTACTAATACATTTGTAGATAACACTACAACATGAAATAGGACGATAGTCGTTCACCTTACAAGGGGTAGGCGTCTTAGGGATGAGAGCTAGAAGTGTATGGTTAACTTCTTTAAGGAGCTGACCATTCACGAAAAAGTCTCTAACCGAGTTGCACACATCAGCACCAACAACATTCCAACCCTTCTTAAAAAATGTAGACGTATAACCATCGGGCCCGGGAGCTTTGTCGTCGCCAATGGCAAACATAGCCCGCTGGATCTCGTCATCAGATACGTCATGAACCATTTGATTTCTAGTTTCCAAAGAGACCAAATGATGAAACAGACCCTGTGTATCCAGATCAGTAGTGATGGTATTCGAACCCAAAAAATCCCTATAATACTCAACGAACACATCAGGAACTTCTTGCCACATTACTTGCTCATTTCTGCCATTAACAATTCGACTCCTATGATTCCGACTCTTAATAGATTTGAAAAAATAAGCCGAGTTCGAGTCACCGGCATTAAGCCATTCAATCTTGGCTTTCTGTTTTAAGAAGCGTTCCTCATCAATGTTTGCCTCGTTAAAGGCATTAAGGTAAATAGCCGCTTCCTCTCTAAGAATAGAATCATCAGGAGTCTTATCCAAGGCTCTTTGAACGCTATCCAATTCAATCTGAAGGTTGTTCACCCGATCGTGTAAGTTACCATGGTCTTGAAGAAGCTTACGTAATGGTTTCTTCATAGCTTTCATCTTCGAGACAAGTTTGAACATATTATGACCCTCCCCTTGGAAAGACCAATGAGCCTCTAACGCAGCCCTAAACCCGTCTTTATGAGCCAAGAAGTTAAAGAATTTAAACGGTTTTGGTTTGCCCGTCACCAAGCCAGGGATTTTAAGTACCGCCGGTGAGTGGTCCGAAGCTCTATAAGGCTGAAATAAGCCAACGGACC
This sequence comes from Glebionis coronaria, assembly GCA_025667525.1. Classification (NCBI taxonomy): domain Eukaryota; kingdom Viridiplantae; phylum Streptophyta; class Magnoliopsida; order Asterales; family Asteraceae; genus Glebionis; species Glebionis coronaria. The sequence goes on along the minus strand of JANFOE010000447.1, from coordinate 547,277 downwards.
CCGGATATGTGTCTAAGAATGGAAGATTCCCCATGATCCGATCCAATTTTCTTAGAACACCTCCCCCGCCACATGGTTTTTGGTTCCAAGTACATTGCATGCCCGAACAGTTGATATCCAGCACTTCAATAGCAGCCACACAATCTTTAAATTCACACATCGCAGCATTCATAACAGAGGCCCCAGTATGAGTATCTTCAATATTCAACGCCACATTAAAATCCCCCATAAGAACCCACGGCCTATCGGCAACCACGTGTTTATGATACACTAAGTCAGCCCATAGACGTCTTCTAGCAGTTTGGGAGTTGCTAGCACAAACGAAGGAGCATACGACCATTTTCTTAGTGGCTTTGTGAACCACTTGGACATGAATAACTTGATCAGTTTGAGCTAGCACCATTGTATCCACCACATCCAAGTTCCAACCAACAATGATCCTACATCCTTTTTGACATAGGTTAGCGTTTGAAGTCCAATCCCATGAACGGAAAACATTTAAACAAACCCTAGAAAGGGCAGCGATATCCACATGAGATTCAAGGACAACACAAACACTAAGATTGTTCTCGTTCACAACTTGACGAATCTCCGATTGCTTAGGGGTTCGGTTAAGACCCCGTATGTTCCACGAGGCAATACTAAACATTAAAAACCTCAATTACGGGAGTGCTTGCCCCCTTAGTGTTTGTTGACGCTGATTCAAGGACCATTTCCTCAATTTCACTATCCGAGTCCTCCTGGTTACCCTTTGGGTTGCCCTGATCTCCAAGCTTGCTCGTCTCACCAACTTCCGTAGCTTGCATTAGATCATCAATATCATTTAAAGCGTTAAAATTATTCTTGAGTTCCACCTCCTGACTATCATCCTTTGTTGTTCCCATAACCAGTTTGCCTTTAGCTTGATTGCCCCCGTCCTTCTTTTTCAACTGCTGCTTGTTCTTGTTGCTCCACACGAGAGTGGTTTTAGGGTTTTGTAGTTTTAGTCCCTCGAACTGGCGTGGAGTTAGATCCACACTAGGTTTAGTCCTCCTCTTTCTTCTATATACTGTAGTGAAACCATCTCCACTGGGTTTAGTCACGTTTGTCACGTTTGTCTCCTCAGCCCTTTGAGTCTCCACAGGCCGTTGAGCACAGTGGCTAAATGAATGTCCAAACACATGACAAGCCGTACATACCAACGGTTTCCATTCATATTCCACTTGCATTTTCACCTTCGTGTATCCAGGACCATCAACCTCAGGAACAGCCATTGTAACTTCTTCCTTCAGGTCTTTCTCTGCTGTAACTTCCACAAGGGCTCTAGCAAAGCCAATCCGTCCCCATGCTTCACTACACATCGCATTAGTAAAAGCGTCTAGCATAATAGGGACTCCTATTTGAGATGCAATGAGGCTAAGCCCATCAGCCGAATAGGCAACAACAGGGACCTTATGGATTTTCACCCATACCGGTACCTTGGTGACTTTGTCCCGAGTTAGATTCAAGTTAGGCATCCATTTAGTTAGGATAAGCGGTTGATTACGAATCATACACGGGCACGGGCCTCTTTCAAGAACCTGCTCCAACCCCGTGACAGATGTGAACTTAAAGAAAAACACACCATCTTCATCCCGCATAACTTTCTGAAGACCAAATTTACCCCATGTGTTCATGACATAATTCTTGACAAGTGGGAACGCGACACCCTTACCCACAAAGAACCCGACCAGCGAGTTGGCAAAACGATGTTGCGCCGCCATAACATTTTCAACCGGGAGAACAAAATCTGAATCATCAACTTTCGCTTCATTGAACAAAGACCTAAAGTGAATTTTAGTGTTAGCTTCCTTTGGTGAGGTTCCTAACGATGCAGCCTCCGCAAAGGAAAGCGGCCCTGTTCTTTGATCCCCTGAATCGCAGGGTCCTCCCATCCTGACTGCTTGTTACTATCCTCATGAACCTCACACACAGGAGGCTGAGAATTCCCAATAACACCCCGAATAGGTTTCCTGTTCCCCAAGATAGATCTTAATAACTTCGAACCTCCAATTGAGTCTTGGGCATTACCCAGCAACTCGTTATTCTTGATTTCATTGTCCATCTCTCCCAAGCGCAAGCCCCAAGCCCCAGCACTACAATAAAATGACAAACCCTAAATTAGGGTTTAATCACCAGCCGACTCTTTCTAGCCCTAATCCATCTCCATAAATGCAGCAAATAAAATTTTAAGCACGAAACCCTATACTATAGATAATGCTAACCCTAATTACACACACAGATCCACCAATCACGACGTCGAATCAATTAAGGAATATCAGGAATCACAATCACATAATTAACAGTGAATAGAACACACTGATAATCATTAATCAATGAAGGAAGTTAATTGGATTGGATCAGGAGGCTCAATTGGCATGGGGGCAAGCAATCTCCATAGTAGGAGAGAGAAAGGAGAGAAAGTAGGAGAGAGAAATGTAAATTTAAGGTTTATAGTATCTTCTTACACTTAACTGTTACTAAAATTAACAAATTGACAATTAATATGGAACGTCGGGAGACTGATTTTGGTCGATGTGTGTTCAGTATTAAAGCTTTGTGTTTAAACATGTGTAGGTAGTGATTGCTAAATATTGGGAAGTGTCGACTCCTATGGACTTCTTATTGTTTCCAAACTGGATAGTCCAGTAAAGGTACCAACTTCGACATCATATTCTCTTCTGTGTTATCATACTTTTTGTTGTTTTAGGTTCGATTGAAACATGTAAAATACCGTATGTTAATGAGGCTAGCTACTAGGTCATGTTCCTTACCTTCCAAAGGATGTTTTTATAAGTATATTTTTTATATTCAGCCATAAAGCAGACCAGTGTCTTTGTTGCTAATATTCTTTTTATCTAACATATCCCTCTTTATTTCTTAATTAACGTGTAGAGAAAATATCATAATATGCATTTGTGATCCTTAACTTTATTGATTATCTGATCCTTCATTTAATTTATATATGTGCTCAATATATATTTTCAGATGTTGATAAAGCCAGCCTATAAAATAACTTTCACTAGGATGTTTGGTTTTCTGATATAGCTATTTTATCAAACCCACAAACTGATATTCGTGAAAATTGAAAGACTGTTATTGTCTATGTTCGTGACCTTTTCTGGCATTGAAACACTTCTTATCACTATAGGTACATTTCGAACTCTTGCAAAACTTAAGGCGGTCAGGTTGCCAAATTGTCCAAGCATACCCGCCACTGTGCTAGAATGAACGGATGTTAAGGAGGTGTTCGGATAAGCATTTTTTACACGTCTATTAGCATAGTATATTTGAAAACAATGATCTCAGTCAGGCTATTCAGAGCGCAAAAGAATTGTAAAAAGTTGGAAAATTAGGAATTTTGACAGCGCTTTTGAAAGATTTTGTTAAATCAGTCACTTATAAAGGTAGGAAATTCATGTTATCATAATCTCCAAAAAAAACAAGGCGTGCGTTTTTGGGTTGTGATATTCGTGGTATCACTTAGAAGCAATTTAGCAAATATAATCATGAGCATGAACGTTTATATATGATTTAGATAACTGTGACCTAGACCAGTGGCTATGAAATGAATAAAGGTCATTCGTTTGTCGAGTCAGCTCAAAGCAATCCTCGGCTGGAACATTGAACTTTTATCTTACCCGTAAAATTCAGTACTCTTAGATATCTGGTAACAGCTAACATATGGGTCATTGATCTATGTTCTTATGTTACACGTGGGATGAGCTTTCACTTTGTAAGTCTTCAATACAATCAAGAAGCATTCTTGGCTTTGTTCCACATTTTTTGGTATTATATTGTTGTTTGGATTCTTCATCAGGTGACACACTAACTCAAATAAACATCAGAAAATACGCTCATAGCCTCATAGTTACCTGATAACTTAATAATATTCTTTTTCTGATATGTTACAATAGGAAAATAAAAAGGGGATAAATGCAGCCTATGTATTTTCTCGAGCATTAAATAATTCCACAGGACTTGCTACTGCAGCAACAGCCAGTGGAATGTCGTCCCCAAGATTTCGAAGCTCACATCCGGATCTCCCAAAATTGTTGTCGACTTTTTGAATCTGATTTATGCTCTCAACCCTTACCAAGGTCACCAGGGTGTTAATGCAAGATTTGATGCAATAGGAGATCTCCTTCCTATAACAATGAAAAAGGAGATGGAATTAAAAAAGCCTTTTATTTTCACATTCTTGATTCAGATGGTGGGAAACACGTGTGACCTGTTTTAATGCTAAATATGGCAATGTGACCACTTCAACCAGGATTTTGAGTAATGCGACTACAAGTATCTACTTTAGTATAAAGTCGACACTCACGAGTGACTGATTTTGAAAAAGCTAGAAAGGAAATTTTGTGTTTCTTTGCAAAAGAGATCTATTTGAATCCCTAACATCATCATTTGAAGTAAAATTATCATCATTATTGATTTCAACAAGGTATGTGTGATTTTTTGTGTTTGTGCTTTGATTAGACTGGAGTTGTGTATATCGTTGAGTTTTCTCACAGAGGTGGAAGACTTAATGAACATGGCTAATAAGCGGACAAATGCTATTCCTATTATTGAAGATGCTAGGCATCTAGTCAAGTACAAGATGGATGCTTCTTAGCATGGCTGGTGTCATCTTTTCTAAGGTTTCTCAATCCGACCAGGTTTGCTTTGCATTCTTTTTATGGTCTGTTTTAACATCTTTTTTTCTGGTATTTTATTTCATTATCTCGGTCATATGTTTATGACTATAAGCTGTAAAAGACTGAGAAGAGTAGATGATATATAAATTATCAATGTTAAACTAAACGATTAAAAGTTGCAGCAAACAAGGCCATCGAGCTCATCATTGTTATAAGGATATTGTCATGTATACTGGAAAAAACTGAAATGAGTGGATGATATATAAATAACCAATGTTGAACTAAATGATTAAAAGTTGCAGCAATATACATGATATTGAAATCATGATCAGTATAAGTTACACTTAAAAAGTATTCGATCGCATAGGTTAGTGTCAAGAAAAGATATTATTTCTCACCTGCAACTTGATTTTGGTTTAGACCAAAATGGAAATGTTTCATCTCAAGTTGGTATTTTATATATGATTGTAACATAAAAGGGATTTGAAAGAGTCTAATAGTACATGTCAACACATATCTACTGATTGATTAGTGCCCGAATATGTCTTGCTAAATTATCTATTAAATAAAGGGTTATTAATGATTACAGTTAATGATTTAGCATGTGTAGTATATATATATGATGTCTGCGGAGCACCATCTTTTCCTTGACGAGACATTTCCATCTTTCTTTAGAAGATTATCCTGGTCACATGATGGTTCCTTTCTTCTTGAGCATGCTGGCAATAGACTGCCTCTATAGTTAATTGAACGAGTATTGATGTGTATGATATTTTTCATCGCTTTTCTGTTGGTATCTCTTCTTTCAAAACCCATTGCCTTAAGTTTCATTTTGGTGCAATGTTTATACAAAGGTTTTGTAGGCTAATAAATGTTGAAACATAGCAAGTACAGTATAATTTTTTCTTATTATTTTGGTTAAGCTGATGCATAACATGATTCTAATGCAGGTTCGTATAAATATTTCGCACTTCAGAACCTGTCAACATTGCTTATGTCATGTCCAGAAAAGATCTCTCGAGGCAAGAATTGCTTATTACAGTAAAATGTTTTAGAAATTGAGTTTTAATGGTGAAAATACAGATGCTTACACGAAATACAAAGCTCTTACTGTTGGGTGTTATCAACTGATACCCTATTAGTTCCATATCCTTTATTTTTATTTTTGAGTGTTTTATTTTACAGGCCTAATTTAACGCTCTCTTATGGCGCTAGCGAAGCTGTCGTAGCGGTACGCTTCTGTCCTAAGGCTTTTGGTCTTCGTCGATTATGCACATGTAAGTTTTTGTTAGTTAGAGGCAGAGGCTTAGAGTCATCTTCTTCAAGTCTAAAACGAATAACACTACACATTTTAATCAAGTTCTGTAATTCTTTTGTTTAGCTTCATATTTCAAGCTTCAATAACGCTTGATCTTTGTTGTTGCCACATTGAACTCTTTGTATGTATATGACATCGAAGGCATTAAGCTAATTGCTCTCTTAGCAAGATTTCATTATGTGATGTACCATTAATTTCAGACCATACATTACAAATGGAAGGCAATGCTTGAATATCAAAGTTGTATGAACAAAACTCTTCTATGTACAGATAGGGACTCCATAGACTAATGAATAACTCTACTTTATAACATTTATTTGCTTTCTTGGTCAGCAAAAGGTGAAGCAGGAGACATGAGAGATCTACGTTCAGATATAACAAATACTGATATTATGAACATTGGAACCTGTTTGTATAATTTTAAGTGGGAATCGGGTCGGGTTCGGGTTATTCGGGTCGGGTCAAATTCGGGTTGAGGGTTAAAATACTTTACCCGAACCCGACCCGAGTTGAACTCGGGTTCGGGTCTATTCGGGTTCGGGTCAACCCGAGTATGGGTAAAATATAAAAAAAACTTTTTTTTTATTTTTTTATAGAATTTATATGTAATTTAAATTTAAAAAATAAAAAAATAAAAAAAATTTCTTATCTGGGTCAATCGGATTGCCCAGAACCCGAATTAGACAAAAATATTTTACCCGATGTTCGACCCGATTTCGAATTCGAGTTAGTCGGGTTGACCCGACTAACCCGAATTCAAATTTTAACCCGAGTAACCTGACCCGAATATGGTCGAGTTCAGGTCGGGGCGGGTTCGAGTAGAGTCGAAAATATTGACACCTAATTATAACACTCAAATTCGTTACTTCGAGACAAAAGTACAATAATTTTTTAATATACAATAATTCGGATGCACAAATGATAGTTTTGAGGAGTAATAATAGCTCTTGTCAAAGGATTATCGTTGAGTTACATTATGGCCTTATTGATCATCTTTATCCCTAACTCCACTTGGATTTTGGTTTTGACTTTTTTACACTTTCGAAATGCCTAGCGACATAGATGGCTCAAATCATAATTGGACATTAAGGAGTGGTTTGTAATATGAGCATCAACGTTTCATATTAAATCTTTCAATGATCTTTATAGATCTCTTTGATGTTAAAACCACCTTATCAACACAATATTCAATTTTGCTAAAAAACATAATATTCAACGGAACAACACTATAAAAGTTCAATATATTTTCCTACTAAAACTTTTTTATTATTATTTTAAACACAATTTCATCATAAAACTTTTACTACTAAAGTTTGTAAAAAAATGTTAAAGAAACATATGCCTATTAAAATAAAATAAAGGGCAAATAGCATAAAAAGGTACTCATCTTATGTTAAAATTCAATTAAAGGTACTCAACTTTTTTTTTCTCAATTTAAGGTACCGATCTTTTTTCTTGTAGCAATGTTGGGACAATAACAAATTTAAAGGTTATATATTAACGACCGTTTACTTTATTATTGCATCATTAGTCCTTTATATTAACGACGCTTTATAATAACCTCAAAATTCGTTTTTTACAGTTTTAGACCGTTTTCTATCTTTTTCGTTTGATTTTTACCGTTTTCACTCGGTTTTTAATCGTCTTAGTCCGTTTTTTTCGTTTGATTAAAAACAAACGAAAAGGGTAAAAATTAGACGAAAAAGGTGCAAAACGGTCTAAAACTGTAAAAAAACAAATTTTAAGTTTATTATAAAGTGTTATTAGTGTAAAGGACTAACGATGCAATAATAAAGTAAACGGTCGTTAATATATAACCTTTAAGTTTGTTATTGTCCCAACATTGCAACAAGAAAAAAGATTGGTACCTTAAATCGAGAAAAAAAAAGTTGAGTACCTTTAATTGAATTTTAACATAAGATAAGTACCTTTTTATGCTATTTGCCCTAAAATAAAAATCAAGTAAAAGTTTTAACTTTGTGGTGACTAAAAATTGAGTAGAAGTATGTTATTAGTGCTCATTTATTGCTTCCTCTTTTATCAAGTCTTAATACTAATAGACAAAGAGTAAGTAATAAGACAAAGCACAAAATGTGTATTCTTACTCAATTTTTAATTATAAAAAAGTCAAAACTTTTGCTTACTTTTTTTAGTATTCGTATGTCTCAGTTTCTTTTATACATAAGCTTTTCTAATAAATAAAAGTTTTTTTGATGAAATAATGTTTTTTTATCTATATTATAGTAGGCAAAATATTTAGTAAAAAAATGTCCCAAATTTTGTAGTGTAATCAAATATTTCCTTTCATAATTTAATCTCAAACACTTCGATCATAAATAGAACACAAACCTAAGGAGTATATGTCATTTTATCAACAGCCTCACGATTCTCAAGACAAAAAATTTAGATAATCTTGCCATTGCTGAATAAACTTTAGTTTACGAAAAGATATATTCGTTAAATACATTGTTTGTGGTCACATAAGCGTTGATGTATTGGGTTGACAGTCGAAGATCGACTGACATAATCAACCTCGTGTCTCTTGTCATGAAGAAGGTAGGCATTATTCCATGTGTGTCTTTGTAGTTTTACTCGGTTAAATGTGAACTTATTTCGTCATGTTCCGGTGTCTTCTTCTAAGGCAATCGCTTCAAGCAGTCGAACACCTTATCTTGATAAATGAATGGAATTAACATAGTAAATGCTTGATAAAATTCCTTAATGAAATCTTTAAAACGAGTGTAGGGAAGTCTGCAAGATTTCATATGCATAATAATTGCTTAAGTTGGCAGATTTGACAAAGGTTGTTTTTCTTTTATTTAACAGTCTTTAGAGCAAACTTTAAGTTATGTAATTGTTTTTTTTAGCATTTAGTTTGTATATTAAGTTGCTTTTGAAGGTATTGGTATGAGCCTATTGCATGTTCGATAATTGAATGTGCATTTCAAGTGTTTTATGTAGATTGTGAATGAAAATTCAAGTCCAATTATAAATTGTTTGATGTTGTTATAAACATATGGACTTTAGGCTCTATAAGCTCGGCCATCAAACGGACAATCATTAAAAAGGTCTAAAGTAAATAATCACTAAAAGACATATAAAAATCACGACTGATAATCCATTAAAAGACAACTAAACTAAAAAATATAAAAAACATATATTTAATAAATAAAAAAACAATATGAAGTCATACATGTCAATAGAACATTACAAACAAATATTTACATAATAAACAAAATAAAAATAAAAACTAGAAGTCATACCCGTCCATCGGACGGGTTTTGCCACTAGTATATATATATATACACATATGCTTATTTACCAAGAGCAGGTATTCCCCCTCGCGGGTTTATAAACACATATAAAGCAATAAAAGTGAGGCTATGAACTCACATGATATAGCTATTACACGTGTATCAAGGAAGAAACATCTGATAGTCGACATATGACTCCACAAAATAGCAATCACTTGTTGATCAGAACGAGATGCCTAACGGTTGACATATGATTGAACGAGACCTAAAATGACGAGACACGTCTTAGGCTCGAGACTATACATAAGTCAAACATATATGTATATAGTTCCTTTTGGTAGGTTTGGACATTGCATAAGTTTTATAAAACTTTTGATAACATTTTACCATATATTTTCCATTATGGCAATTAAGCCCATTATAGCCCATTAATGGCCCATTAGGTGTCCAATTGCCTTAAGCCTATATGACCAGGTTTGAACTCAAATATTAATTCTAACATTAGGCCCAATAATAGCCCAATATCCATTATAAGTATATCTTGGGCTTTTATGGCCCAAATCCACTTTATATGCATTACGGGTTCTAAAACGCCTCCAAACGTTGAGGAATATGTAACACCTCATTTAATAGGATGGGATGCTACAGTAAATTATGGCGTATCATCAAAGCATGCAAGGTAAATGTCTAAACATTCATGACCATAAATAGAAATACCGGAATCAAACATCTGTAGTCTAGTAACTCACACACAAGCAATATAAATACTGTAAATTGAAAGACTAAACAATGTCCAAAAGAGTAAAGTATGATAAAGTAGGAATAAATGCATAAGGTAAAAGAGGACGGATAGCTTCCAATCGGAATACACATACTCTGGAGTTCCTACTTGCGTCCTTAGGTACCTGCCATTTGGGAACATGGAAAATTAGACGGCTGAGCATAATGCTCAGTGCACGGATATACAATAAAGCATGGAAGACATAAAATATGAAAGCATATAAAGAGAAATAAGCATGAATGGAAGCGGAAATGTATAAGTCCTGGAAAACCTAGTTGTCTGTCATGTTAACTGGTTTCAGTTCTGAAAACATAGCTTATGTTCATGTTAAAATTTGTATTAGTTAATGTACCATAATAGGCAATATGGGTCACGAGGTCAACAACGTGCATGAATACTTGGAGGGGAGACATCATCATGTAATTAGAGGGGTTGCCTCTAATTAATTGGTAAGTGGGTAGGAGGGATCAGCTCCTTGTGAAGGATGCAAGGCACACACGAAATTCAACATGAAATCCTGACTGAAACATGTAACTAGGATGCACCCCTACGCCCCACATGATAATATAATAATAAAATGGCCAAATAACTAAAAAGGGACGCCACGAGCCATCACTCCGCCGTGGTGAAGTCATAACACTAGTGCCTCTAGTGTTATGGTTATGGTACCTCCATAACTAGGTGAAACTGGTCATGCATGTATATGGCTAAGGTAACTAATAAAACATAAGCATTTAATCTGTAACTACTAGGGAAAACAGTTGGCTGCATACGGGAAATCCTAATGAAGGAAGAGATTGTCCTTACTTAAGGACGGGAAATCCGTACCTTATGTCCAGTAGAAGCTAAGGAAAACGATGAAGACTAATCCGCCTCGACAGATAACACTACATAAGAGACATGGACGTGTATGAGTTGTCTGAATTACATGTGTTTTACTGGTTCTGTGTGTTATTAGCTTGTTATACGTATTCTGTCATGTTTTACTATTTAATGTATTAACTGTAGTTATTCTGATGTTCTGTTAAGTATTAATCATGTAATAGTGTATTATAATACTTGTATTGTAATACTAAGTAACTTTCTAAAAATAGCAGGTTTCCCTAAATAGTAAGTTTCTAAAAATAGAAAGTTTCCAAAAATAGTAAGTTTCCATAATTAGAAATAGGCTGGATTATAAATAATAATTAAAGTTTAATTAGTACAATACAAGTCTTGGTTATAGTTTATTATATAAATAACTGGTTAATTAATTAAACTATACGTTATATGATTTAATTAAAATACATGTTTTAAATAAAATGACTACGTATAAATACCTTAGGTTATACATGAATTAATTTAACAAATTAATTAACCTAAAGTTTAATATAACTTGACTTATAATAATAGTTTTCATGAAAACCCGAATACCGATCCCGTGTTTTAATATAATCGAACCAAATAAGCTATAAACAAGTCCCACCGAGACCTTGGAGGGGTCTCGGTTGACACTAAATAAATCAACCAAACATGTATCCATGCCCCGACCTAATGTAGGGGTCCCTTTGGTCTCGGGTCCAAACAACAAAACCAGCCGAGCCCCTTAGGGGGTCTCGGTGGTGCCTCGGTGCACACAGCCGAACAAACAAACACACCCCGACCTTCGGTCGAGGGTTTCTTGCCTGCGTCCGAACCCAACCAAGGCAAGCCAAGACCTTTATGATCTCGGTGGTGGTGAAGAAAGACAAGCTGAGCACCCCTTTGGGGTCTCGGTTGTCTCGGCCGAACAAAACTAATAAGTGTGAAAACACTCATCCTTTTACCACTTATTTCCAATAATAACAAGACCAAAACGTGTCATTTATGTCGTAAAAGTCGGAATTATGCGTGGTTTGTGTTTTAGGACCAAAAGATGAAAAAGGAAGAAAACACGGGCTTTCACGGGCTTTTATCGAAGAAAACGGGAAAAGACGAAGTCAAAAGATCAAGAGTGCAAAAAGAACGGAAGTCCAAGGCCTATTTTGAAGAATTATCGAAGAAAAAGTCTAAAGACGGAAGTTTAATGAAGTCGAAGAACTCAAGTCTAAATTAAAGAAGAAAATTATCAAGACAAGTTCAAATCCCGAGACGACGTTGAGAAAAGACAAAGAATTAAATCGAGTCGAGAAGACGTGAAGAAAGAAAGAAGAAGCAACACATGCACTCCTTCCATTTTCCTATAAATACCCTCCTAATACACATTAGGAGGGTGGTTAGTTTTTAGTAGCTAGTTTTATTTTTCAAGTTTTCTTTCTAGTTTTTAGAGAGAGAAAGTTCTAAACTTTCTCTCACTAAGTTTTTCATCATTCCTTTAAGCTTTCATTAATCTTTGTATTTGAGTTTCTTTAATCAAAAGTTTAAGTTTAAGCTTTGTGTTCTTTAATCTCCTTCTACATTTCTTGGTTACTTTATCTTTGATCCGAATTGCATATCTCATTCGTATGACTTGATGTTTTCGTGATTAAATGATTAATCTTCTTTGTTTACACATAAGCTCTTACACGTATAAGTTATAAGCTTTCTATGCTTATTGGCTTATTTCAAGTTTAGCTTATTGATTTTCGGATTTCACAAAGGTTTTAGTCATTTTAAAAGTTCATTTCATAAAGTTTGTAATCTTTTATGTTTTACAAGTTATCAAATTTAAGCCTTTTGAGTTGTTTAAGTTTCGGATGAGTTAGCTTATTGATTGTGCTTATTGAGTTTTAAGGTTGCCACCAATTTCGGATTAAGTATTGCATTCCATCGCAATACAAGGGATTCTACACATTCCGACGGATTTCATTGTTTTGATCGCAATAACCCATTAGGGTTCTACTTTGCGATCGGTTGGTCACTTCACCCTTATTCCGATCTGGGATTGTGATCGCTCATTGCGATCGCATATTCCGACGGGACTAAGGTTCTTGTTAAAACGAAACGCTGCCCAAATTTACTTTACTACATTCCGATCTGAACCACTTTGCGACAAAGGTATTTGGGGTATTCCGATCTGGAGCATTGCGATCTAATTACATTCTGACAAACATCATTGCGATAGAATTGTTATTGCTGCATTCCGATGGGTATTCAGTCTAGTATTCCGATGGATTTTCATATTAATTATTCCGATGGCTTATTTTAGTTGTATTCCGATGGTTATGACTTGGTGCATTCCGATAGAAATGAATTGCATTATTCCGATAGAACATGTTTTAAGTTTTAAAGTTTTACATAAAGTCTTTTTCTAAATAACTTTCGGTTTAATTCTTAAACGCGTTAATTTTACACAACGACATTTTCATACTTCCTTTTAGTTAAAATTAGATAAACAAAACCAAACCATTCTCTTGTTCACCAAAAGACGATTGAGTCGCACTCTTACCCGGAAATCAATTCGAAAAGACTTCGGACTACGAATTTTGATACGTGGATAAAACCGTGTATTAAATGGCGCCGTTGCCGGCTCTTTTCGTTAAGATTAACGGTTTCTAGTGAGAGACGCGTTGAATTTTGGGATCGGTTCTTTGAACGTTATTTTCCTTGCTTCAAAAATTTTCAAAAACCAAAAAAAAAAAAAAAATTCTTCAAAAATACAAAAACATTGAAAAATCATAAAAATCAATTCTTTTCCAAAAGGTTTTGCACCAAAAAGATTATATAGATATTCTCTCTGTGCATTTTTCTTCTTCAGGTGTATGCGTACTAGATCTTCGAACTATTATGAGCCCGAGAATCGTGAAGATCTAGATATGGCTGGTGTTAATAACAACAATAATAACCCACCTCTACCCAATTTGAATAACAATAACAACAACAACAATGTCCCCCTACCTGATTTACGAACAATGGAGGAATTGTGTCAACCCACCATGAACGGACGCGGAGGCCCGATTGCGCCGATGCACGTCACGGCTCAGGAGTTTTCATTGAAGCATCACATGATCCAACAAGTGCAAACTAACCCATTTCGCGGAATTCCGGATGATGATGCCAACAAACACCTCGACAAATTCATTACCATCACCCAAAGCATGAAGTCGCCCGGTGTTTCTATGGATGACCTTCGCCTTCAACTCTTTCCCCACTCGCTTTCTCACCATGCCGAAAAATGGTTTGACCGTCTCCCAAAGAATTCTATTCATACTTGGAATGACATGACTCAACGCTTTTTGTCGCGCTACTTCCCACCATCCATGGTCACAATCCTTCGTAACCAAATTAGTGGATTCATGCAAGACAATGATGAATCGCTCTTTGATGCTTGGGAACAATACAATGATTTGATCGACCGTTGTCCAAATCACAACATGCTCCCCGTCACTCTCATTGATACCTTCTATAATGGTCTCACTTTTCGTGATTGTGACATGATCAACGCCGCCGTCGGTGGTACTTTTATGAAAAGGAGACCGGAGGAGTGTAGAGAGTTGATTGAAAACATGACTACTCACCACAAGAATTGGGATTCATCCGCATCCTCAAGATCTAACCCGAGAGTCAATGTTTCTTCTACTACTTCCAATCCCGAGATGACTGAAATTTCTCGACAACTCGCTGAGATGAACAAGAATTTCATGACCATGGCCACAAACCACTTTCAACAAGCTAAAGTCGTTGCTATTTCTTGTGACACATGTGGTGGTCCTCATTCTTACAATGATTGTCCTTCCACTCAAGGCAATTTTTCTGAAAACGTTAACGTGGCATACGGTACTTATCCCACGGGAGGCTATCAAGCTCGTCCTCAAGGACACCGTAGCTTGCTAAGTTATCGTTCAAACAACTATCTTGCTCCACCCAGTTTCCCTCCTCCAAACCAAAACCAACAACAAAGCTATAATCGAAACAACCAATCCCAACCTCGTGCTAACAATCAATATCAATCCCAAAGAAACCCATACCCAACTCAAGGAAATTCTCAAGCTTACCAAGCTCCACCTCTCAATCAACCGATGGCATTAAATCAAGACGTCGAGACGTTCATGAAGACTAATCGAGAGATGGTGACGAATCTTCAGAGTCAATTCGTCAACTTGAAGGGAGAAATGGCGAAACAAGGGAACGATATTCGAGCCGAGCTAAGGAATGACATGGCAAAACAAAGCAATGAGATTCGTGCAGACATGAGAGATTCTTTCAGCACTCAAGCGCTAAACATACGTGATATGATCGGTTCGCTCTTCCAAGGTAACCAACCCTCTTCTTCGGGTACTCTTCCGAGTAACACCGTTGCGAATCCAAGAAGGGAGATGAAAGCAATCACCACTCGTAGTGGAAAAGGTTATACGGAACCCGAGCTTCCTATACCTCCACCCGTGATTGTGAACAAGGAAAACGAGCAACTTTCCTCACCTCCTTTGCCTTCTACCCCCATTTCCCCACCACCCGTGGTTGTGAGTGATCCTACTCCCCTAAAGCCTTCTTCTTCATCCAATATACCGTATCCTTCAAGGTTGAGGAAAGAGACGCAAAAGAGCAAGGATGATATTCAAGTTTCAAACTTTCTAAAAATGTTTAAACAATTGAATTTTAACATCTCCTTTGCCGAGGCTCTCGCTCACATGCCTAAATACGCTAAGATGTTTAAAGATCTTCTAAGTGACAAAGAGAAGCTTCTTGACATTGCTCAGACCCAACTTAATGAGAATTGCTCAGCCGTTCTCTTAAGGAAATTGCCCACCAAACTTGGTGATCCGGGTCGCTTCTTGATTCCTTGCAACTTCCTGGGAGTAGAGAATTGCATGACCCTAGCCGATCTAGGTGCCAGTATAAACTTAATGCCTTTAAGTGTTTGGAAGCAATTATCTCTCCCCGAGCTAGTCCCCACCAAAATGACTTTGGAATTAGCTAACCGTACGGTTGCTTATCCAGTGGGGATAGCCGAAGACGTTTTCGTTTGCGTCGACAAATTCACCTTCCCGGCGGATTTTGTCGTCGTTGACTACGAGATGGACCCCCGTGTTCCATTAATCGTTGGACGTCCATTCCTGAGGACCGGTCGCACTCTCATTGATGTAGCCGCGGGCGAAATAATCATGAGAGTTGGTGACGATAAAATTGTCTTCAACATGGGTAAGATTTCTAAGCAAGCTTATTCATATGAGAGTGTTAATGCTATTGATGTTCTCGATGAGGCTTGTGAAGAACATTTTCATGATGCTTGCAAAAGTACTCTTTCTTCTCTACCCAATGTTGAGACGTTGCCTCAATTGCTCCGGCATTGACTCCTTTTGGAGAAAGTGACTTGGATGATTTCGAAGCTAGCTTGGGTCCTCTCGATATTAAGTATGATGATTCTTCCACCGATTGGGATGAAGACATTCGTACTATTGAGAGACTTCTCAATGAAGACCCGTCTTCTCCTCCTTCTCCTAAAGAGGTGACTAATGATGATCCATCGTTAGTTTCACCATCTATTGAGGATCCTCCTACTCTTGAGCTTAAGGACCTACCTCCTCATCTTGAGTACGTTTTCCTTGAAGACAACGAGAAGTTACCGGTCATCATCGCAAAGGACTTGAAAGAAGAAGAAAAATCCCGACTTATCGCCGTGTTGAAGAAACATAAAAGAGCTATCGCTTGGAAAATATCCAACATTCGCGGAATTGATCCTCCCTTTTTGAAATTGTGTATAATGCAGTTCGTTTTTCTCAGTTCTTGCTAATTGAAAGTCCTAACAATATCGGGTTTTTAACTATTTTTAGTTGTTAATATTTTTTGGATATTCTATTTGCTAATTCAAACAATGCCTAGCAAAACTGAAAAATATTGTCTACTTATATGTAAAACATCGTGCAATTACCAAGTATTTATTCAAGTAAAATTCAAAATGTAAATTTTACAACTATAAGGACTGAAATTGTAAATTCAATGAAAATTAAATGCTCAAATTGTAAAACTAACAAGTACAAGGACTGAAAATGTCAAAACAGTCAACTAAGAGGATCAAAAATGTAAACTATGCAACAAACTAACCAATTCTTAACAATTTCCAAACTACTTAACTGAATTTTAACAAAATATGAAAGTTTAAGGACCTGATTATTGAAAACCCTAAAAACTAGTAAGTTTAGCCAAGTTTAAAAGTCATCTAATACAAGAAGGACTAAAGTGCAATTTTTGGAAAATATTAAGCAAAAACGGGTTTCAAAAACAAATAAGCTCGTTTGAGCTTATTTCTCAACCAAAATTGTTCAAACCACTTACAAAATGCTTAAAGTCAAAAATAAGCTAGACCTGTAAAAGGAAATTTGATGAAAATGGCTAATAAGCTGATAAGCACTTTCCAATAAGCACAAAATAAGCTCTAAGAGAATCTAGACATGCATAACTGGATTTTTATAATGAAACTGATTAATGAACTTAAAACATGAACGGGAAATCAAGTCTTGTCAAAAATCATCCAGTAATAAGCTTGGAATCTGAAATAAGCTGAAATTTGGCTTATGTTGACCAGCGTTGACCAAGCTTTTTTTTCAAAAAGCTCAAAATCTCAAAAATCAACCACAAGCACTTCCTAAGTGATATTGTAAAAGAAAATTGACAAGTTTATGAATAGGATTGAGAGATATGAAAAAGTAGTTTCGATTTTACAGAAACATGCATTTGCTTAAAGGTTCAGATTTTTGCTTATTCTTACTTGATTACTGAATACTGTATAAAATGCTTATGGAATCTAAAACTTCATAATATGATCTAGATTTGAGAACTTGTTTGATAGAATTTCATTAAGAATCAAGTAAATGCCAAGCAAATGAAAGTGACAACTTTTTATAAACAAATCTGACTGAAAATGACCCAAACCTTTTACAATGCCATTTGCTTCTTTGACCTTAATCTTGACTTGAAAATGGTTTAAAACTACTTTTTATGACTTTGTAACTAAAAATCAAGCAAAATTAATCAATCTCTAACACTTGAATAACAATCATGAGCTAATTCCAAACACCATTTTAACTGAACTTTATGGAATTTTATGAAGACTCTTTGAGTACAAGTTTAAACTGAATGTAAAGCTTTATCAAACTAAGTTCAGTGACCAAACTGAGTTGTATGAGAGCTAATTACAAGTACTGAAAGCTACTAGAACTCAAATTGTAAAGCAAGCTTAATATGACTGAGTTAAGCTGAAAACTAAGGCACAAATCAAATCAGTAAACAGATTAAACAACACTTAAGCTACAAAATGACTAGAACTAAATCAAGATCAGAATAAACAAGTTTTATCATGCAGTCAACAAAGATCTTAGCTAGGAATGAAGCATGCATTTTGACAATTGAGTGGAACCAAAACAAGAAGCGTTTGCACCTATTGTAGTAACCTTTGAGCAGTAGAGGAGTGCTGAACTCTCTAGTCTAGTGCTAACCACCACCTTAGCACTAGATTCAACTATCTACAATCAATCAACAGCTACAAATCAACAGGAATCATCATTATGGCTTGAAATCATCAAATCTGCTATGAACTTGGACTGAAATCAACAAACAACTACAATCTTCACACAAAGTCAGTTATAATCAAGGTATGATCATAACAAACTCAAATCAGCAACAAGAGTAACAATGGTAGTAAGAGATGAACAGTAAAGAAGGTAAGGAGATTTGGCGGGAAAGTAAGAATTTGAATTTTATTAATGGAAAGTTGGTTACAAAGCTGTTAAGTGGTTACTAACTAACTAACTAACTCAAGAGTGTGTCAAACTCTTGAGTAGTTTAGCTAAAAACTAGAAATGGTGAAAGGAAAAGTAAGTGTGTGTGTTTTCACACTTTACAACTACTACAAGAAATGAAGCCCAAGTATGCTATTTATAGACTTGGGAAGAAGAGCAGTTGGGGTTGGTGGCGTGTTGGAGCCAATCCCAGACTTCCACGTGTCATAATTCTGCTTAATTGATTTTGCAGGTATGAACTCAAATTGGGGATTCTTTGTTGAGTTGATTTCATGTTGATTGGTTATGACCAGTGGATTCGTCTTGTGATTTTGAGCAATTTTGATGTTTATATCATTCCATGAAATTGCCTCTAGCTCCAAATCGATCCTGGAAATTTTTGTTCGTTTGAAAATGCCACGTGTGAAATCTTCATTGGTTGAAAAGGGTGCACACGGATTGCACTGTTATGATTGGCTCATTAATGAAGGGCGGCGCTAGTGGATATTAAATGCTATGATGTGGCAATCCAGTGTTTCTTTTTCCTAGCTTCTCATTGGTCCAAAGTTATAAACACGGATCACACTTTTATTAACTTTCCAAAAATGGCAGAATTGACCCTTGAACTTTGGCAGATTGTATTTTTGAGCTTGTAACTTCATTTCTTTGGCATATTTGGTCCTTCAAACTTCATTCTTGAACAAAATTGGTCCTTTGACTGAGTTGACTTGAGAGTTGACCAAATTTGACTATGATCTTGACTTTTACATATTTACACTTTGGTCCTTCATCTTTGGCAGATTGTCAAGATAGGTCCTTGCATTTTCAAAGTCTTGTCACTTTTGATCCTTCTTTGTCTTTTTCATCAAATTAAGCTTGATTATTCCTTGTTTGCTTGGAAATGCATCCTTTTACCTACACAAGTGTACACAAACACAAACATACCACATAATACTGTTTTTACAAGATAATTGGTATTTTGCTTCATGTTTTAGGGTTATTTGTTGATAAATTGATATGAGTTTTAGCTCATATTAAATCCCCTACTCTTGAACATTGTCATGTCCTCATGCAATTCTATATATTTTAAAGCACAAATTTACATTCTCCTCATAATTAATCCACCTTGGCCATATGGAATGCATCTACACTACTCTAAACTACATGATGCATGATTTTGACTTTTAACAATGCAATGAACAAAATACAATTCTATATATATCTTTTTGGTTTTTCTTGAAATGGTTTTGATGGAAATAACTCATAAAGAATTCAATGACTTTGATTAGGGCTTGGGTACCATAGACATTTATCACCCTCAAGTTTTACTTTCCCCATACCAAGCTTAAAAATAGGATCATTGCATTCACAAGTAAAAAGTGCATCAACTTATTCATGACAATTAAATGTGGAACCGGTTATTATTTGAGCAAATTGCTTATGGGAAAATTTGTCATTTATTCAAGTGTGAAGTATAAGAAGTGCAAAATCCAAAAATAAGGAAGCACGGTTTTAATCCTAAGTAATCCTCTCATCCATTACTTGAAAAACCACTCACAATTAATACAAGTCTGTTTCAAGAATAATAAGTCATTCGCCTTATG
Source organism: Glebionis coronaria (assembly GCA_025667525.1). Classification (NCBI taxonomy): domain Eukaryota; kingdom Viridiplantae; phylum Streptophyta; class Magnoliopsida; order Asterales; family Asteraceae; genus Glebionis; species Glebionis coronaria. Next base: position 527,011 of record JANFOE010000447.1, on the reverse strand, counting down.
TGTAAAATCCTCATGTCATGCTTTCATAAGTAGCTACACACTCTCTAAGGAAAGAAAAATAAAACTCACGCAATAATTTACATCCGCCATCTTTTTGAGACTTTGGATCTTCAACCCCGCAACCCGTCAAGGTAATATTGGATTGGAGCAATCTATTGAATTCCCGCAACCCGTCAAGGTAATATTGGAACTCAATAGTCACTATAATTAACACCACACTGCCCCTCTTGGGAGTCTTGTATTGTTTTTTTCATTTTTTTCTTTTTCTTTTTCTTTTTTCTAGCCACTCATTTTTTTGCAAGCCGCTCTTATTTTTCTTTATTCCTCACAAAGAAATTTGAAAAGAATAAAAGGAAAAACACCCGCTAAATATTGAGCATGACATAAGTCTAGTACACATAAAACGTTCTAACTTAGAATCTTAATACGTTTATCAACCATGAATGATTAGACAAAAATGCATAAGAGATTACAAATAAATTAAAACCGTTCTTGATTATTTATTAACAATTATATACATGCGAAGAAAATAGAGGTAAAGAAGAGAAGGGTTTAGCCACAAGTAATTATCATGAAGTTTATCTAGCCCTTTTACACTTGCTTCAACTCTATCATTTCCCATTCTCCACAAATTTAAAATCTCAAATAATGAGATTTGTGGATGCTTAGCCTAATAGACCAATGAAGGACTACATGGTTAAGGATACTAGCTAGAGAATGCTAAGATAAGCAAACTCGGGTTGAGTCAAAATATCCATGGCGGGCCTAATATGTCAAAGAAGTCTAAACTTGTTAAACCGTGTTTTATTTATTTTTTCCTTTTTATATATTTTGATGCAAAATAAAAGAAGAAATATATACAATGCAAATGTGATATGCAAATGAAAAATGATAGATGCAAAAATTATGAATGCATATTTTTGGTGCCCAAAGTAGATCAAAAATTTGAAAAATGTTTGAAAATCCAATTTTCCAAGTTATCATGAAAGACAATGACAAGTTCTAGGTAAGGTCACTTCGATAGAAGACCCCCTACACTTAAGCTAAACATTGTCCTCAATGTTTAAGAGCATGGAAGTATAAAAACTTCCCCTACACTTATGACAATGAATAGACTTTGCTTAACCCAAGTTAAGGAAAGGACAACTATTAGTGAAATCATGTTTAAGCACAAGGTGTCAATGAAAAATCACTATAGTAACGAAGTGAACCGGATACAAGGGCCTCCTCCATAAGCTCCAAAGCATGAAATGAGTGAGCAACCCTACAAACAATCATGAAGACAAAAGAAGGTCTCCCTACACTTATCTCCAAGTCTATACCTTTATTTCTAACCTACAACACTCTAAACCTAGTTATACGACGCTTGAGTTAATGAGTCTCTAGCTCGACTCGTCCCTCAATGAATCAATTCATGGGAAAAAATGGGGATCTCTTGGACCATTTCAATGGAAATGTCCTCCCCAAAGTAATGCTTAACACGGTGACCATTTACTTTAAAATTTGGACCATCGGGTTGTGACAACTCAATAGTTCCATATGGAAACACTTGAGCAATAGTGAATGGACCGGACCATCTCGACTTAAGCTTGCCCGCAAAAAGTTTCAACCTTGAGTTAAAGAGGAGAACCGGCTCTCCAACTTTGAACTCACGATTCTTGATCTTAGCATCATGCAATTTCTTAGTCTTTTCCTTGTAAAGCAAAGAATTTTCATAGGCATTGGCTCTCAATTCATCCATCTCATTGAGTTGATCTTTCCTATTGGAACCGGCTTGGTTTAAATCAAAGTTAGCCCACTTGAGAGCCCAAGATGCCTTGTGTTCTAACTCAAATGGGAGGTGGCACGCTTTTCCATAGACAAGCCTATAAGGAGTACAACCAATTGGTGTTTTAAAAGCCGTCCTAAACGCCCACAAAGCATCATCAAGCTTATCCGACCAAGAAGCTCGATGCTCTCCCACCGTTCTCTCTAAAATTCTCTTTAAACCTTGATTTGTGACCTCGGTTTGACCATTTGTTTGAGGGTGATATGCGGTAGAAAGTCTATGATTAACTCCATATTTCTTCATAACTCTCGTGAATTGATCATTACAAAAATGCGTACCACGATCACTTATGATGGCCCGAGGTACACCAAATCTAGCAAACAATTGTTTCAAAAACTTCACAACAACTCTAGCATCATTGGTATGTAAGGCTTTAGCCTCCACCCATTTTGACACATAATCCACCGCCACAAGTATATACTTGTTTCCCTTAGAGGATGGAAAATGTCCCATAAAATCAATGCCCCACACATCAAATATCTCACACTCTTGAATAAAATTTTGTGGCATCTCATCACGTTGCGTAATTTTTCCTTGTCTTTGACACACATCACAAAATGTCACCATTTCATGGGCATCTTTGTAAATGGAAGGCCAATAGTAACCCGAATCAAAGACTTTCTTGACGGTATAGTTGGGCCCAAAATGTCCACCCGTAGGTCCTTTATGACACGCTTCTAAGATCTTAAATGCCTCGGGCCCATCTACACACCGTCTAATGATTTGGTCCGCACATTGCCTAAAAAGATAAGTATCATCCCAAAAGTAGTACTTAACTTCCTTAAGAAACTTCTTCTTTTGTTGATAAGTAAGACCCTCAATAAGCACATTGCCTACAAGATAGTTTGCGATATCTGCAAACCAAGGAGTGGCATCCTCTTGGGAAGAGATAGACATGAGCTCCTCTAATGGAAAGGATTCATTGATTTCTTGATGTGGCAAATCTCCTTGAAAAGGATGCTCAAGTCTACTCAAGTGATCCGCCGCTAAATTCTCGGCCCCTTTCTTATCAAGAATTTCTATCTTAAACTCTTGAAGCAACAAAACCCATCTCAAAAGCCTAGGCTTAGCATCTTGTTTTGTCATAAGATACTTGAAAGCGGAATGATCCGTATACACTATGGTTTTGGAAAGCACAAGGTATGGTCTAAACTTCTCAAAAGCATATACTATAGCAAGCAACTCTTTTTCCGTGGTAGTGTAATGAAGTTGTGCACCGGTCATGGTTTTACTCGCATAGTGTATAGGTTGAAAATGCTTATTAACTCTTTGTCCTAAGACGGCCCCCACCGCATAATCACTAGCGTCACACATAAGCTCAAAAGGTAATTCCCAATTTGGAGAAACCAAAACGGGAGCCTTAGTCAATTTCTCCTTAAGAGTCTCAAAAGAGTTCAAACAATCTTGGTTAAAAATGAAAGGAGCCTCTTTCTCCAAGAGGTGAGTCATGGGTCTAGCTATCTTAGAAAAATCTTGTATAAAGCGCCTATAAAATCCCGCATGACCTAAGAAACTCCTCACACCTTTAACCGAGGTGGGTGGGGGAAGCTTAGCAATCACATCAATTTTAGCTCGATCCACTTCTAATCCCTTGTTGGATATTTTGTGTCCTAAAACAATTCCCTCTTTCACCATAAAGTGACATTTCTCCCAATTAAGCACTAAACGTGTTTCCTCACAACGCTTAAGCATTCTCTCAAGATTGGTGAGACATGAGGTAAATGAATTTCCAAAGACGGAAAAATCATCCATAAAAACCTCCATGGTTTGCTCTATCATGTCATGGAAAATCGCCATCATGCACCTTTGAAACGTCCCCGATGCATTACATAAGCCAAAAGGCATCCTCTTGTAAGCAAATGTACCGTAGGGACAAGTGAATGTGGTCTTTTCTTGATCCTTAGGGTCAATTGGTATTTGGAAATAACCCGAAAAGCCATTAAGAAAACAATAGTACTCATTTCCCGCTAAGCGTTCAAGCATTTGATCCATAAAAGGTAATGGGAAATGGTCTTTCCTAGTCGCCTCATTGAGTTTTCTATAATCAATACAAACTCTCCAACCGGTCACAAGTCTCGTGGGAATAAGCTCATGGTTCTCATTAGGTACCACGGTGATTCCACCCTTCTTTGGAACACAATGAACCGGGCTAACCCATGGAGAGTCGGAAATGGGGTAAATCATACCCGCATCTAAGAGTTTAATCACTTCCTTCTTAATAACCTCATGGATTTTTGGGTTAACTCTCCTTTGATTTTGAATGGCGAGTTTATAGTCATCCTCCATAAGGATTTTGTGTGTACAAAAATGTGGATCAATTCCCCTTATGTTGGATATTTTCCATGCTAAGGCTTTCTTGTGTTTCTTAAGGACTTCAATAAGTTGCTCCTTCTCATCCTCTTTCAACTCTTTAGCAATGATCACAGGTAATTGGTCTTTGCCCTCTAAGAAAGCATACTCTAAGTGGGATGGAAGGTCCTTAAGTTCAATTGGAGGTGGACTCTCTATGGAAGGTTTTACTATGGAAGGTTCCTCAATGGTAACTTCTTGTGGAATAGGAGAAGGAATAGGGTCCTCATTGAGCAACTTTTGGATCGTAAGAATATCTTCTTCCCAATTAATGGGAGAATCATCATCACCAAGAAAGTTTGACTCAAATTCCTCCAAGAGGAAATCACTCTCTCCAAAAGGTGTTAAAGAGGGAGCAATTGAGGCCACGGTTTCAACATGGGGCATCTCATCACTAGTACTCTTACAAACATCATGAAAGTGTTCATCACACACCTCATCTAACACATCAACAATGTTAATAGTCTCACAAGGTCTAGACTCTTTAGCCTCTTTCCTATCACAAACTTTCCCTAACTTAAACACCACTCTCTCATCTTCTACTCTCATAATTAGTTCTCCTTCCGCCACATCTATCAAAGTACGACCCGTTCTCAAAAACGGTCTACCAACAATCAAAGGCACTCTAGGATCCATGTCATAATCAACCACTACAAAATCGGCCAGAAACGTAAACTTATCCACACCTACAAACACATCCTTCGCTATACCTACGGGGTAAGCTATGGTTCGGTTGGCTAATTCAAGAGTCATCCTAGTAGGAGTGAGCTCAGGAAGAGAGAGTTTTTTCCAAACCGATAAAGGCATGAGGTTAATGATTGCCCCTAGATCCGCCAAAGCCATGCAATTTTCAACACCGGGAAAATTACAAGGTATCAAGAAGCGCCCCAGATCTCCAAGTTTTGTAGGTAAGGTTTTAAGTAGCACGGCGGAACAATTTTCATTAAGGGATGTGTTGGGCAAATCAACCAATTTTTCTTTGTTTGAGAGTAAATCCTTGAACATCTTAGCAAACTTTGGCATATAAGCAAGAGCTTCTGCAAAGGATATATTGATGTTGAGTTGCTTGAACATCCTTAAGAAACTGGAGACTTGGATGTCATCCTTGTTCTTTAACTTGTCCTTTTTCAACCTTGAAGGATATGGAAGAGTAGGTTTTGGTGTAGGTGGAATAGGTGTTGTAGTGGAAGATTTGTCTTTGTTAGCTTCTTCATTGGGAAGTGTGGAAGGTAAAGGAGAAGTATGAATAGGTTGAGAAGGTATGTTTGAGTGAATGGGAGCATTTTGAGGAGGTGAAGTAGAGGTAGAAGGCTTGTCACAAGTAGGAGCACAAGTGGGTGGAACAATAGGAGGTTTAGGGGGTGAAGGATCCTTTGTTGACTTTCCACTTCTTGTTGTAATAGCATTGACATTTTCCCTTGGATTTGTTTGTGTGTTGGAAGGTAAAGCCCCTTGTGGTCTTTGATTATACATAATTTGGTTTTGAAGAAGAGCAAATTTCTTGTTATTTTCCTCTTGATTATCTTTCAATTGTTTCTCAAAAGAAGTAAACTTTTGAAGCATCAAATCCATAGGGTTAAGTTGCACATTTCCTTGATAAAAACCTTGTTGTGGGAAAGATTAAGGTGGTGGATTAAACCCTTGGTTTGGTGGATAGAAGTTATTTCCTTGAGGTTGAAAATGATTGGGTGCCTTGTAGTTATTTCCTTGGTAAGGTGGTCTTTGCCCTTGATTCCTTGGTAAAATTTGAGGAGGATTTTGTTGAATTTGGGTGGGTAGTTGGGGTGGGAATCCCGGTGGAGTAAGGTAGTTTTGGGACTTGTAAGAAAGGTTATTTGGATTGATATTTGGCTTGAAGTGTTCACGATGTTCTTCTTGGTAAGCATAACATTCCCCTTGATAACCTTGCACCTTATCACATTGTTCATAGGAATGGGGACCTCCACAAGTTACACAAGAAAGAGTAATGGCATTCACATCATTTGAAGAATTGTTCAATGAAAGGCTCTTAATAGCTTGAATCATTTCTTGTTGTGCCTTAAAATTCCTCTCACTATCTCTATCCATCTTTTGAATGATCTCTTGTTGATACTTGAGGAATTGGTTATCACAAGGTGCTTGAGAATTGTTTTGGATAACATGAACCCTTTCTTCACATTGAGAATTTGTTTGAACCATTGCTTTAGTCTCAATGATGTCCACGGCCTCTTGCATGGATTTAAGAAGAATATTCCCTCCCGCGGAAGCATTGAGTGAATCTTGGTGGTGAGATTTAAGGCCGGTATAGAAAGTATTGATTTGGTGAACATCATCCAATCCATGGTTAGGGCATCGCCTCAATAACTCTCTATACTCTTCCCAAGCATCACTAAAGGATTGACTAGGTTTTTGTTGAAAGCCTATAATTAAGTTCCTCAAGGCCATGGTCTTAGATGGAGGAAAGAACTTGTTCAAAAACTTAGTGGTGAAATCATCCCATGTGGTGATACTATCGGGTGGTTGGGTGTCTAACCAATGCTTAGCTTGTCCCTCAAGTGAAAATGGTACTAACATCAACTTAATAGCATCATGTGGAACTCCATTGTGCTTAATGGTATTGCAAAGAGAAAGGAATCTCTTAAGGTGATCATGAGGATCATCATTCTTGTTACCATAGAAGGGTGTTTGTGAAACCATAGTAATCATAGCCGTTTTTAGCTCAAATGTATTTGCGGGAATGTCGGGAATCCTAATAGCACTAGCATATCCATGAACATTGGTTTGCAAACGATCCATCAAAGAACGATTATCGACAGCCATGGCTTCTTGTTGTGGATGAATCAAAGCACGATTCTCGTGATCGGCTTGATGGACGGTGGTGGTCTTACTCTTTCTCTTTTTCTTCCTTTTCGGAGGAAGAGGTTGTACACCAATCGGTATTTGTGCACGCCCGCGAGTGAGCATGCAACTCAATACGAGGAATGAGAGAGAAGCTCTTGTGTGACTTTGAAGAGAAAAGGATTATCCTCTTCGAGTTTCAATATGAAATATCCACAAGAAAATAATATATATGTATATACTACTTAGGTGCAAGACCCCCAATGAAGCCTTCCTTCTTAGAATACTCACAAGTGAACGGGGGGTTAGGTGGCGCGAAGCACTTAAGTACCTATTGACCCTTAGATGACATTTTATAGCACATCGCCTTTCTATTCACTTAAATGTTCGTATTCTTCGAATTGTTGCTTATTGAGAGTATTTATCTATTCTTGCTTTATTTTGTTTGATCGATACACGTGTCAAGGACCGGAACGCCCCTCAACACGGTGTATTGCCTCGGCAATACTTATGGAGAATATGTAGATTGGTTGTTCTTATACGTATACGTATTTACTTATAATAATATATGGAAAATATTTTTGTATTTATGAGTTTTTAAGAGAAAATACTATATGTACATAAAAACCGAGAGAATCCAATAATATATATTTTTGGGTGCAATCTCTTAGGAAAAAGATTGCTTTTGGATTTTTTAATTTGTTTGGTCAATTCTTTAGGAAAAAAATTGTTTTGTTAATTTTTTAGTTTTTATATATTTTTATATTTTTGATTTTTAATTTGTTTTTGATTTATGATACGTAAAAATAACGTTCACAAGGTGAACGGATCCCAAAAGCCAATGAAAACCATCAATCGATAGTCTCTCGTAAAGTCAAAGAACCGGCAGCGGCGCCATTTGAAATTGTGTATAATGCAGTTCGTTTTTCTCAGTTCTTGCTAATTGAAAGTCCTAACAATATCGGGTTTTTAACTGTTTTTGGTTGTTAATATTTTTTGGATATTCTATTTGCTAATTTAAACAACGCCTAGCAAAACTGAAAAATATTGTCTACTTATATGTAAAACATCGTGCAATTACCAAGTATTTATTCAAGTAAAATTCAAAATGTAAATTTTACAACTATAAGGGCTGAAATTGTAAATTCAATGAAAATTAAATGCTCAAATTGTAAAACTAACAAGTACAAGGACTGAAAATGTCAAAATAGTCAACTAAGAGGATCAAAAATGTAAACTATGCAACAAACTAACCAATTCTTAACAATTTCCAAACTACTTAACTGAATTTTAACAAAATATGAAAGTTTAAGGACCTGATTATTGAAAACCCTAAAAACTAGTAAGTTTAGCCAAGTTTAAAAGTCATCTAATACAAGAAGGACTAAAGTGCAATTTTTGGAAAATATTAAGCAAAAACGGGTTTCAAAAACAAATAAGCTCGTTTGAGCTTATTTCTCAACCAAAATTGTTCAAACCACTTGCAAAATGCTTAAAATCAAAAATAAGCTAGACCTGTAAAAGGAAATTTGATGAAAATGGCTAATAAGCTGATAAGCACTTTCCAATAAGCACAAAATAAGCTCTAAGAGAATCTAGACATGCATAACTGGATTTTTATAACGAAACTGATTAATGAACTCAAAACATGAACGGGAAATCAAGTCTTGTCAAAAATCATCCAGTAATAAGCTTGGAATATGAAATAAGCTGAAATTTGGCTTATGTTGACCAGCGTTGACCAAGCTTTTTTTTCAAAAAGCTCAAAATCTCAAAAATCAACCACAAGCACTTCCTAAGTGATATTGTAAAAGAAAATTGACAAGTTTATGAATAGGATTGAGAGATATGAAAAAGCAGTTTGGATTTTACAGAAACATGCATTTGCTTAAAGGTTCAGATTTTTGCTTATTCCTACTTGATTACTGAATACTGTATAAAATGCTTATGGAATCTAAAACTTCATAATATGATCTAGATTTGAGAACTTGTTTGATAGAATTTCATTAAGAATCAAGTAAATGCCAAGCAAATGAAAGTGACAACTTTTTATGAACAAATCTGACTGAAAATGACCAAAACCTTTTACAATGCCATTTGCCTCTTTGACCTTAATCTTGACTTGAAAATGGTTTAAAACTACTTGTTATGACTTTGTAACTGAAAATCAAGCAAAATTAATCAATCTCTAACACTTGAATAACAATCATGAGCTAATGCCAAACACCATTTTAACTGAACTTTTTGGAATTTTATGAAGACTCTTTGAGTACAAGTTTAAACTGAATGTAAAGCTTTATCAAACTAAGTTCAGTGACCAAATTGAGTTGTATGACAGCTAATTACAAGTACTGAAAGCTACTAGAACTCAAATTGTAAAGCAAGCTTAATATGACTGAGTTAAGCTGAAAACTAAGGCACAAATCAAATCAGTAAACAGATTAAACAACACTTAAGCTACAAAATGACTAGAACTAAATCAAGATCAGACTAAACAAGTTTTATCATGCAGTCAACAAAGATCTTAGCTAGGAATGAAGCATGCATTTTGATAATTGAGTGGAACCAAAACAAGAAGTGTTTGCACCTATTGTAGTAACCTTTGAGCAGTAGAGGAGTGCTGAACTCTCTAGTCTAGTGCTAACCACCACCTTTGCACTAGATTCAACTATCTACAATCAATCAACAGCTACAAATCAACAGGAATCATCATTATGGCTTGAAATCATCAAATCTGCTATGAACTTGGACTGAAATCAACAAACAGCTACAATCTTCACACAAAGTCAGTTATGATCAAGGTATGATCATAACAAACTCAAATCAGCAACAAGAGTAACAATGGTAGTAAGAGATGAACAGTAAAGAAGGTAAGGAGATTTGGCGGGAAAGTAAGAATTTGAATTTTATTAATGGAAAGTTGGTTACAAAGCTGTTAAGTGGTTACTAACTAACTAACTAACTCAAGAGTGTGTCAAACTCTTGAGTAGTTTAGCTAAAAACTAGAAATGGTAAAAGGAAAAGTAAGTGTGTGTGTTTTCACACTTTACAACTACTACAAGAAATGAAGCCCAAGTATGCTATTTATAGACTTGGGAAGAAGAGCAGTTGGGGTTGGTGACATGTTGGAGCCAATCCCAGACTTCCACGTGTCATAATTCTACTTAATTGATTTTGCAGGTATGAACTCAAATTGGGGATTCTTTGTTGAGTTGATTTCATGTTGATTGGTTATGACCAATGGATTCGTCTTGTGATTTTGAGCAATTTTGATGTTTATATCATTCCATGAAATTGCCTCTAGCTCCAAATCGATCCTGGAAATTTTTGTTCGTTTGAAAATGCCACGTGTCAAATCTTCATTGGTTGAAAAGGGTGCACACGGATTGCACTGTTATGATTGGCTCATTAATGAAGGGCGGCGCTAGTGGATATTAAATGCTATGATGTGGCAACCCAGTGTTTCTTTTTCCTAGCTTCTCATTGGTCCAAAGTTATAAACACGGATCACACTTGTATTAACTTTCCAAAAATGGCAAAATTGACCCTTGAACTTTGGCAGATTGTATTTTTGAGCTTGTAACTTCATTTCTTTGGCATATTTGGTCCTTCAAACTTCATTCTTGAACAAAACTGGTCCTTTGACTGAGTTGACTTGAGAGTTGACCAAATTTGACTATGATCTTGACTTTTACATATTTACACTTTGGTCCTTCATCTTTGGCAGATTGTCAAGATAGGTCCTTGCACTTTCAAAGTCTTGTCACTTTTGATCCTTCTTTGTCTTTTTCATCAAATTAAGCTTGATTATTCCTTGTTTGCTTGGAAATGCATCCTTTTACCTACACAAGTGTACACAAACACAAACATACCACATAATACTGTTTTTACAAGATAAATTGGTATTTTGCTTCATGTTTTAGGGTTATTTGTTGATAAATTGATATGAGTTTTAGCTCATATCACTTTTGCACACATAAAATTCTCATGGAGGACGACTTTAAGCCCACAATTTAAAGCCAACGAAGGGTGAATCCTAAAATCCATGAAGTCATCAAAAAGAGGTTATTAAACTTCTTGATGCGGGTATGATTTACCCTATTTCGGATTCACCATGGGTTAGTCCAGTCCATTGTGTGCCTAGAATCACCCTTGTGCCCAATGCTAACAACGAGTTAATTCCTACACGTCTCGTTACTGGGTGGAGAGTTTGTATAGACTACCGCAAACTCAATGATGCCACGAGAAAGGATCATTTCCCTCTTCCTTTTATGGACCAAATGCTTGAACGTTTAGCGGGTAATGAATATTACTGCTTTCTTGATGGTTTCTCGGGTTATTTCCAAATACCCATTGATCCCCAAGATCAAGAGAAGACAACATTCACTTGTCCCTATGGCACATTTGCCTACAAAAGGATGCCTTTTGGCTTATGCAATGCCCCCGGGACTTTCCAAAGGTGCATGTTGGCTATCTTCCATGACATGGTTGAGCAAACCATGGAAGTCTTCATGGATGATTTCTCGGTCTTTGGGGATTCCTTCTCTTCTTGCCTTGCCAATTTAGAACGTATGCTTAAGCGGTGCGAAGACACTCGCCTTGTTCTTAATTGGGAAAAATGCCATTTTATGGTAAAAGAAGGCATTGTGCTAGGACACAAAATCTCTAAAGCCGGTCTTGAAGTTGACCATGCTAAAGTAGATGTCATAGCCAAATTACCTCCACCTTCAACCGTGAAGGGTGTGAGAAGTTTTCTGGGTCATGCGGGCTTCTATCGTCGATTCATTCAGGATTTCTCTAAAATCGCTCGCCCGATGACCCACCTCTTGGAAAAAGATACTCCTTTTATCTTTTCTAAAGAGTGTATCGAAGCCTTCAATCTTCTTAAGGATAAGCTAACTAAGGCACCGGTCTTGGTTACCCCTAATTGGGAGCTACCCTTTGAGTTGATGTGCGATGCTAGCGACTTTGCTATTGGAGCGGTTTTGGGTCAAAGAATGCATAAGCGCTTCCAACCAATCCACTATGCTAGCAAAACAATGACGGGGGCTCAATTGCATTATACGACAACCGAAAAAGAGCTTTTAGCTGTTGTCTATGCTTTTGAAAAATTTCGCCCCTATCTTGTTTTATCCACCACAATCGTATACACGGACCATTCCGCGTTGAAGTACTTGATGGCTAAGCACGACTCTAAGCCAAGACTTCTTCGCTGGGTTTTACTCCTTCAAGAATTCAACATTGAAATTCGTGACAAGAAGGGTGCCGAAAACCTAGCCGCGGATCATCTTAGTAGACTTGAGGATCCATATCAAGGGGATCATCCGAACAAAGAGATCAATGATTTTTTTCCCCTTAAGACCTTAATGTCTATTAATCTCAATCTGGATGACACCCCGTGGTTTGCCGACATTGCAAACTACTTAGCGGGTGGTGTTCTAATCAAAGGGTTAACATCCCAACAAAAGAAGAAGTTCTTGAATGATGTTAAGACTTACTTTTGGGATGACCCTTTTCTATTCAAACAATGTGCTGATCTGATCATTCGTCGATGTGTTGATGGACCGGCAGCTTTGCAAATCCTTGTTGCTTGCCATAAAGGACCCACTGGTGGTCACTTTGGTCCCAACTACACCGCTAAGAAAGTGTTTGACTCTGGATTCTATTGGCCCACCATTTATCGTGACGCTCACGAAATGGTTAAGCATTGTGATGCTTGCCAACGCCAAGGCAAGATCACACATAAAGATGAGATGCCTCAAAATTTCATACAAGAATGTGAAATCTTTGACGTATGGGGCATCGACTTTATGGGGCCATTTCCATCCTCCAAAGGGAACAAGTACATCCTCGTAGCCGTTGACTACGTTTCTAAATGGGTTGAAGCCAAGGCTCTCCCTACGAACGATGCGAGGGTGGTTGTGAACATTTTGAAGCAGCTTTTCGCTCGATTCGGCGTTCCTCGTGCTATCATCAGTGACCGCGGGACTCATTTTTGCATTGATCAATTTGCAAGAGTCATGGCTAAGTATGGTGTCAATCACCGTCTTTCCACCGCTTATCATTCCCAAACAAATGGTCAAGCCGAGATTTCCAACCGTGGATTGAAGCGAATTTTGGAGCGTACTGTGGGAGAGCATCGTGCCTCGTGGGCCGATAAGTTAGATGATGCTCTGTGGGCTTTCCGTACCGTCTATAAGACACCCATTGGTTGTACACCTTATCGTCTTGTGTACGGGAAAGCCTTCCACCTCCCCATCGAGCTGGAACATAAGGCGCACTGGGCCTTGAAGTGGGCTAACTTCGACATCAACAAAGTCGGTGATCATCGCAAGATTCAACTCAACAAGCTCAATGAACTGAGGAATGAAGCTTACGAGAACTCACTGATCTACAAGGAGAAGACCAAGATCATTCATGACGCAAGGATTAAGAAGCGAGAGTTCCACGTTGGTGATCAAGTCTTACTTTTTAACTCTCGGTTGAAGATCTTCTCTGGCAAGTTGAAGAGCCGCTGGTCTGGTCCATTCACCGTCGCCAAAGTCTTTCCATATGGGACCATTGAGCTTTCTCAGCCAAATGGGCCCAATTTCAAGGTGAATGGCCAGCGTTTAAAGCTGTACTTTGGTGAGGACATCTCTCAAGAGATGATTCCATCCCTCACCACGTTCCCCATGAACTAAATTGGGTCGAGTCAGGCTCGTGACTCGGTGAACAAAAACAAGCGCTTCTCGGGAGGCAACCCGTGATCTATTCTTTACTGCTTTCTTAATAAGTGTAGGGGGAGCCCCGTATGTGTTTGTTGTCTTGTTTCTTATCTTGTGCAGGGATTCAAGCTTCAAAGAGCATCTTGATGACTTTTGACGAACCGTGATACCGTGTTCCCATCTTCCCGGTTCTATCCCAAACTCTTGTGATTCAATATTTTATTTTTTATATGTTCACATTGAATTCATTTTAGTTGTCCTTTCCTTAAAAAGATTTAAACAAAGTTCACAATGTCCTAAGTGTAGGGGAGTTTACTCCCACATGCTTAAACATTGAGGACAATGTTTATCTCAAGTGTAGAGGGACTTCTATCGAAGTAAGTGGTCTTTTCCATGAATTTGGCCTCATTTTAACCGGAAAATTTGATTTTTCGACATTTTTCAAAATTTTTAATCTATTTTGGCCTAGTTGTATAGTTGTATTTTCCTTTATTATGTTTATTTCCTTTCCATTGCTAGAATAAATTTTCAATAAAGTGGTTTTAAATTTTTCTTAGGCGTGAACATTTTGACTCAACCCGAGTTTACTTATCTAAGTTTACTCTAGCTAGTATCCTTAACGTGTTTAAGTCAAGTTTTGCTAGGCTTTTATATAGGGAGCTATAAAACGCGAAAGTCTTAACTCTCACGGGTTAAGAACAAGAACTTTTAGCAAGTTCCTATAATTGATCCTAGAGAGTTGTTTATCAAGGGAACTCTAAAATGCGATTTCTAAACTTGAAAAAGTCTAAGAATTTGCAAGATCCTATAGATGACTCGAAAACCCAAAACTTTGATTTAATAGGCTAAGCATCCACGAGTCTCATTCCTTGAGATTTTAAACTGTGGAGGACGAGAGATGATAGAGTCAATTATAAGTTCGGTATTCTTTCGTGAATTTATGTGAGTTAATTATAAGCCTATTCTCCCTTCGCTTGTTAATAAATTTATCTGCAATAAATAAGGTTGTACGATTTAAAAGGTTACTTAGCTTCTAGCCCAAGATCGTTTAAAAGTTGCTCGGTACGGATTAGAGTTCATAGCCAAGGCATAACTTATTGAAGCGGGATGCGAAGATTGGTGAGTCCGAAAAGGCCCTAACAAGGCATGAGGGCTACAGTTTGTTGCTAAAGATCCAAAAGTGATGTGAAGAATCATTTATCGAAAATCAATATGAAGGATCGAGACACACGACGAAAAGCAAATACTCCCCAAAAGATCATGGAGAAGTCTATCCAAAAAGGCCCTAACAAGGTATGAGGATAAATAGATCCAAGTCCTAAAAGAAGGCGGATCGTTTTATATCAAAGTCCAAAATAAAGATTGGAGAAAAATGAAGAAGTCGTGGTCCAAAGATGAAGAATCTCTCAAAACTTCCAGTGAAGAAATTCCTATTATGAAGAGAAGACCATAATTTCAAGAACGTCTCTCAAAGATTTGAATTATGAATTCGCTGCCAAATATCGGTCCGAGAAAGGTCTCAAATCGTGAAGCGAGTTATGCCAAGATATGAACTTTATGAGGTCCCGAGAAGCAGGAGATTTTGTCCTTTAGCTAACTATTGATTAAATCGTTCACTTTATTTTCGGCCTAAATAACTATCGAAATAAGTCAAACAATGCATCTTCGTGATCATTCAAGACAAAAACAAAATATAAGAGATACACCTAGGAATAAGGGAGTCTAAGTGAATAATTGGCCCACATGAATTGTGTTGGTTTGCTAACTTATAATAACAATGATCTCGTTTTTAAGCTTGGTATGGGGAACGTGAAACTTGAGGATGATAAACGTTCATGGCAGCCAAAACCCAATGTAAGTCTTTAATTTCTTTACTTGTTTCTATCTTTTTATGTTTAGTATTTAATAAAGGCAAAGGTGGGTTATTTGTTATGGAAAATGTAAACCGTGCTTTAAAATTAATGCATTGCATGAGGGCATTGCAATGGTCAAGTGTAGGGGATTTAATAAGTGTGAAAACACTTATCCTTTTACCACTTATTTCCAATAATAACAAGACCAAAACGTGTAATTTATGTCGTAAAAGTCGGAATTATGCGTGGTTTGTGTTTTTATTGTGTTTTAGGACCAAAACATGAAAAAAGAAGAAAACACGGGCTTTCACGGGCTTTTATCGAAGAAAACGGGAAAAGACGAAGTCAAAAGATCAAGAGTGCAAAAAGAACGGAAGTCCAAGGCCTATTTTGAAGAATTATCGAAGAAAAGGTCTAAAGACGGAAGTTTAATGAAGTCGAAGAACTCAAGTCTAAATTAAAGAAGAAAACTATCAAGACAAGTTCAAATCCCGAGACGACGTCGAGAAAAGACAAAGAATTAAATCGAGTTGAGAAGACGTGAAGAAAGAAAGAAGAAGCAACACATGCACTCCTTCCATTTTCCTATAAATACCCTCCTAATACACATTAGGAGGGTGGTTAGTTTTTAGTAGCTAGTTTTATTTTTCAAGTTTTCTTTCTAGTTTTTAGAGAGAGAAAGTTCTAAACTTTCTCTCACTAAGTTTTTCATCTATCCTTTAAGCTTTCATTAATCTTTGTATTTGATTTTCTTTAATCAAAAGTTTAAGTTTAAGCTTTGTGTTCTTCAATCTCCTTCTACATTTCTTGGTTACTTTATCTTTGATCCGAATTGCATATCTCATTCGTATGACTTGATGTTTTCGTGATTAAAGGATTAATCTTCTTTGTTTACACATAAGCTCTTACACGTATAAGTTATAAGCTTTCTATGCTTATTGGCTTATTTCAAGTTTAGCTTATTGATTTTCGGATTTCACAAAGGTTTTAGTCATTTTAAAAGTTCATTTCATAAAGTTTGTAATCTTTTATGTTTTACAAGTTATCAAATTTAAGCCTTTTGAGTTGTTTAAGTTTCGGATGAGTTAACTTATTGATTGTGCTTATTGAGTTTTAAGGTTGCCACCAATTTCGGACTAAGTATTGCATTCCATCGCAATACAAGGGATTCTACACATTCCGACGGATTTCATTGTTTTGATCGCAATAACCCATTAGGGTTCTACTTTGCGATCGGTTGGTCACTTCACCCTTATTCCGATCTGGGATTGTGATCGCTCATTGCGATCGCATATTCCGACGGGACTAAGGTTCTTGTTAAAACGAAACGCTGCCCAAATTTACTTTACTACATTCCGATCTGAACCACTTTGCGATAAAGGTATTTGGGGTATTCCGATCTGGAGCATTGCGATCTATTTACATTCCGACAAACATCATTGCGATAGAATTGTTATTGCTGCATTCCGATGGGTATTCGGTCTAGTATTCCGATGGATTTTCATATTAATTATTCCGATGGCTTATTTTAGTTGTATTCCGATGGTTATGACTTGGTGCATTCTGATAGAAATGAATTGCATTATTCCGATAGAACATGTTTTAAGTTTTAAAGTTTTACATAAAGTTTTTTTCTAAATAACTTTCGGTTTAATTCTTAAACGCGTTAATTTTACACAACGACATTTTCATACTTCCTTTTAGTTAAAATTAGATAAACAAAACCAAACCATTCTCTTGTTCACCAAAAGACGATTGAGTCGCACTCTTACCCGGAAATCAATTCGAAAAGACTTGGGACTACGAATTTTGATACGTGGATAAAACCGTGTATTAAAAACCAACACCAAACCAAACCCGAACCATGAATTTAATTAATCCATTACATGTTTTATTTGTCTTCTTGATGATTAATTAAATAATTAACATGAAATCAAAGAATTAAAAAGAAAAGAAAAAGGGTTTGATTATACCAACGTGTGTAGAATGAAAAGATGATCACGAACAATAAAACAAGTAACCAAAATCGTCCGGTTCTACCTTTTATCTGATGTAGGCCGGCGGCACCAAGAGAGGACAAAGGAGGAGACAAAATTTTTCTGTATACCTAAAATAATGAAAAAGGATTCTCCTGATGTTTCATTAAAAATGTGTTATGGGCCAAAAGGCCCATTTATCCTTCCTCTTGTCTCTTGGCCACGGCATGTGGGGCCCACCAAGGGTAACCCGTAACTTTTATGTGTAAAAACAATTAGCGTGTATGTTCGTGATTTAGTATTCTTGATTTTGATATTCGTGATCGTGTCACATTTTTAATATTCATGATTGTTCGTTATTTATTGTTGTGGCACGTGTATTAATATTATAAATAGGGAAGTTCAAATTTTATCGTGTTTTCATAAGTTATTATTCACATGTACTGTTCATAGGTTTTTAATGCGGGTTTTACAACTCTTCCCCTCTAAAAGAACAATTCGTCCTCGAATTAGAGAAACGTAAGCTGAAAGAAAACATACCCGAATTAGAACTGGAAATGAGGGTAAGAAGTCCGTATAGACTCCTCCGTCTCCCAAGTGGCTACCCGCTCAGGATAATCCCTCCATATGATTTTGTCGAAAGGGATCGTCTTCCTCCGCATGGCACGATCTTGTCGCTCAAGAGCTCTCTCGGGTTCTTCGACATATGAAAGATCCTCTCGAATCTGATCAAGTGGATACTGGATGATATTTGTATACTCTGAGTAAGGACACATCAGATTCCGAGAGGTGTCCCTTTAAGCAAAGGATTCCAGGTTGGTACTCCTTTTACTTTTAGTCCAGAGTCGTCTACTTCTGGTGTTCATATTCAAGATAACTCATCTAACCCTGGTACGACTTTGAATGCATCTAAGCGTGATTTTAACAAAGTGGATAATGGTACTAAACCTGGTTTGCATACTAGTAGCTCCAATAGAGGTAAATCTGTTGTGAGTGGCGTTTCTACTTCGAATTCATTTGGGTCTCTTTCAGTGGAAATAGGTGACCAAAGTAGTGATGATGATGAGGAGGAGGTTGAAAACGTTTATGATGAATCTGCTAATCTTCTTAATTCTCAATCAGGGGCAAGCACTCCTGTCACGAATTTCTTAAATGTTTAGTATAGCCTCTTGGAATATAAGGGGTTTGAACCAATCTCCTAAAAGAAAAGAGGTTCGTCAAGTTATCAATGATAATAATCTGAGTGTGTGTGCTATCTTGGAATCCCATGTTGATGCTTCAAGTGTTTATGATATGTGTCGTAAGATTTTTAGCAGATGGAAGTGGTCGTCTAATGGTGGTTTGTGTCCTAAAGGGACACACATTATTCTTGGCTGGAATGATGTTAATGTGGATGTTATGGTGTTGTCTCAAACAAGTCAAGTTATGCATTGTCAGATTTATACGCGTATTGATAAACGTACTTTGTTTTGCTCTTTCGTTTATGCTGATAACTACTATATGGATCGACGTGCTCTTTGGAATAATCTTGTTGTCCATGCTACTTTCATGCGTGATAAACCATGGGCTGTTTTGGGTGATTTTAATGTTGCACTAAATATTGAAGATCACTCATGTGGTGGCTACACTCCTAATATTGCCATGCGGGATTTCAAGGAATGTGTAAATCTTATGGAAGTTATGGATGTTAATGCTACAGGTTTACACTTTACTTGGAATGAGAAACCACAGGGTGATGATGGTATTCTCAAAAAGATTGATCGGATTATGTCTAACATAAAGTTTCTGGATGAGTTTCCAGGTTGTTTTGCTATTTTTCAACCTTACAGGATTTTTGACCATTCTCCTTGTGTTTGACGTATTCCTACAGTTAGTAAACCTAAGCCTAAACCGTTTAAATTCAGTAATTTTCTTGTGCATAAGGAGGGTATTCATGAAGTGGTAGCTAATGGTTGGTTGGCCAATGTTCATGGCTGTGCTATGTTTAAGTTTGTTAAACGTTTAAAAAGCTTAAAGGCCCCGTTGCGTAAATTGCTTTTTGAACAGGGTAACCTTCATGATCGTGTTAACAAATTGCGTGTGGAACTAGATGCTGTTCAACAAGCTTTTGATAGAGATCCATCTAATGTGTTGCTGAAAGAAGAGCATGCCCATTATCTAGTTGCTTTTAAAGAAGCTTCTCTTGATGAGGAACGCTTCCTTCGTCAGAAATCTAAAATTGAATGGCTTGATGTAGGAGATTCGAATACGGCTTATTTTCATAATTCGGTTAAGAGTAGGGCTGTCCATAATCGGATTGAAATGGTTCGTGACTCTCATAATGTTCTTCATGATGGTGGTGTTGTGCCTGGTGCTTTTGTTGCTCATTATGAGCAGTTTGTTGGTCAGGCAAGTGATTCAGG
Organism: Glebionis coronaria; assembly: GCA_025667525.1. Taxonomy (NCBI): domain Eukaryota; kingdom Viridiplantae; phylum Streptophyta; class Magnoliopsida; order Asterales; family Asteraceae; genus Glebionis; species Glebionis coronaria. Next base: position 507,079 of record JANFOE010000447.1, on the reverse strand, counting down.
TGCTTTTAATACTTCTAATTTGTTTGTTCGAAAGCTTGGTGCTCTGAAAGCTTCCCATATGGTTAGAGTCATCTCTGATTCTGAAATTAAAAGCGCGTTATTTTCCATGAGTGATGATAAAGCGCCTGGTCCGGATGGTTTTACTGCTACTTTTTTTTAAGAAGTCTTGGGATATTGTAGGTGCTGATTTTACATGTGCTATTCGTGGGTTTTTCTCTAATGGAAAACTGCGTAAAGAGGTTAATCATACTATCATTGCTCTTATCCCTAGGTTTCTATCCCAAATAAGATTACTGATTATCGCCCCATCTCTTGTTGTAATGTTATCTTCTAATGCATTAGCAAGATAATTGCTAACCGTATTAAAGGGGATTTGGGTGATTTGGTTAACATTAATCAATCTGCTTTTGTTCCGGGTCGTAGGATATCGGATAATATCTTATTGACGCAAGAGTTGAAGAGAAATTACCATCAAAATTTTGGTCCTCCAAGATGTGCTTTTAAAGTGGATATTCAGAAAGCTTATGATACGGTGGACTGGCAGTTTCTTCGTAACATTCTGATTGGTTTTGGACTCCACCCTATAATGGTTGATTGGATTATAACGTGTGTTTATACTACATCGTATTCTATTTGCATTAATGGTAATCTATATGGCTCGTTCCAAGGAAAAAGAGGTCTCCGACAAGGTGATCTGTTGTCTCTGTATCTTTTCACTTTAGTTATGGAGATTCTTTCTCTCATGTTGCAGCGGAGGGCTCTTAATGCGGAGGAGTTTTATTTTCATCACCTCTGTGAGCAGCAACGTATTATAAACCTATGTTTTGCAGATGATCTCTTCTTATTTGCTAGGGGTCACTTGGATTCTGTGCAGGTTATTATGGATGCGTTGGAGGAATTTAAGATAGTTTTGGGTTTGGTTCCAAGTATCCCCAAGAGCACTATTTTCTTTTGTAATGTATCCACTGCTGTTAAAAGTAGTATTTTACATATCATGCCTTTTGCTGAAGGCGTGTTACCTGTCAGATACCTTGGTGTTCCGCTCATTTCGTCTAGGCTTCTATATAGGGATTGTAAAGTCCTTGTACAAAATCTTGAGAGTAGAGTAAATGATTGGCGCAATAAGTTTCTTTCTTTAGTAGGAAGACTCTAGTTAGTTCGTTCAGTGCTTTCATCTATGCATATTTACTGGGCGTCTGTCTTTGTTTTACCTGTTCGGATTATTCATGATTTGGAACAACTTATCAGAGGCTTCTTATGGTGTCAAGGTGAAATGAAGAAAGGTAAGGATAAAGTTGCTTGGGACTCTGTCTGTACCCCGTTTTATGAAGGTGGCCTTGGTATTCGTAAGATTTCTGATTTTAATGCTGCTTTAATGGTTCTCATATCTAGTGTATCCTTACTCGTAAAGATTCTTTATGGGTTAAATCGATTTATTCTTACAAGTTAAAGGATAGAAGTTTTTGGGACATTCCATGTATTGGTGATATGAGTTGGGGCTTGAGAAAACTTTTCCAGATTAGATCACGTATCCGTCAGTTTATTTGGTACAAGATTAATAATGGTAAGGTTGCTTCTATGTGGTTTGATAATTGGGCAGATTTGTGTCCATTACGGGACGTTCTTATGGTTCGTAGCATCACAAGATCGGGGCTCTCTATGTCTAATAAGGTTAGGGATCTTATCATTGATGGTATTTGGCGGTGGCCGCAGGAATGGAATGCTAGATTTCCAAACATTGTCTCTATCCCTGTCCCTGTTATTAACGACGATAAGGATGATGATTTGATGTGGCGGGATATAAATGGGGTTTTACATCCTTTTTCAGTTTCATTAGCATGGGATTCCATATGGTATAGGGCTTTGATGGTTAATTGGTACAATGCTGTTTGGTTCGCTCATTGTATTCCTTGTCACTCTATTCACTTGTGGTTAGTGGTTAGAAGAAAATTGAAGACTCAAGATCGGCTTAGGCAATGGGATGTTGGCCCCTTGGTGGATTTAAGCCTTCTTCAATGTCCTCTGTGTAAATTGGTGCCGGATTCTCATGACCATCTTTTCTTTGAATGTTCTTATTTTGTGTAGGTTTGGTCTAAGGTTTGGGTCCTTTGTGTTATGGATAGCGTTCCCCCTCGAATTGATGATATATTAGCTTATGTTATTCCAAATTCTGAGAGAAAGTCTTGCCCTAGCATCCTTGCACGCCTTGTGTTGGCTGCTACTGCGTACTTTATATGGATGGAACGTAATTCAAGACTTTTCAAGAAAAAGCAGATGGTGGTTGATCAGCTTGTTCATATTATTTGTGATACTATTCGATTGAAGTTGATTTCATTTCGTTTTAGAAGTTGTCTACCAGGTCGAGTTTGCTGATTGACAAATGGAGGGTGCCGAGCGTTAGAGTTTCATACGATGGGAGTGCCGGGTGAGGGTTGTACTCTTTTTTCTTTGTCCAAGGTTTTTCCCACTGGGTTTTCTTTGGCAAGGTTTTTAAGGAGGCAGGCTCATTTAGATTTCCTTTGCTCATATCGTGGTGCTGTTGGAAGCTGAAGAGAATGCGTGTCTTCATGTTTGCATCTTGGTTTCTATCTAGTTTACTTGTATTGTAGTTCTAGTTTAGTTAGTGTTTATGTCATTGCATAACCACGTGTTAACATGCTGCCTGTAGCATGCGGTTAATGTGGTATCTCAACCACATTCCTTTGTACTTCAATGTTTTTTTGGTTAATATATTTACCGGGGAAACCCTTTACCAAAAAAAACACGTTGTGAACGTGTGATAGTTGAGGCGGTAACGCTAAACGGTATGACACTTCACCAACACGTTCTATAATGTCGAACGGTCCGATGAAGCGAGGACTAAGCTTCCCTCTGATTCCAAAACGTCTAACTCCTCGTGCAGGTGATACCTTGAGGAAAACGTGATCACCTACGTTGAAAGATACATCTCTACGACGTTTATCAGCATAGCTCTTCTGACGAGCACGAGCTTCCTAAAGCTTTGCCTTGGCGACAACGACCTTCTCATTGGTCACTTCAATCATCTTTGGACCCTCAAGCAGTCATTCGCCCAACTGGTCCCAGCTGATTGGGGTGCGACACTTTCTGCTATACAACATCTCAAAGGGAGCACACTTGATTCTAGTGTGCCAACTGTTGTTGTATGCGAATTCTACTAGGAATATTTAATCATCCCAACTTCCTGACCACTCTAGAGCACACGATCGCAGCATGTCCTCTAATGTCTGAATGGTACGTTCCGACTGTCCGTCGGTCTGAGGATGAAAGGCAGTGCTGAGCTTAAGTCTGGTGCCCCAAGCTTTTTGCAGACTCTGCCAAAAACGTGATGTGAAACGGGGATCTCTGTCAGAGATGATTTCTGATGGAGTACCATGTAGTCTCACGATCTCCCTCTGGATTGTGTCTGCTAATTTGCTGACCGGATGCTCCTTGCGAATCGGCAGAAAATGAGCAGATTTAGTCAACCTATCCACAATAACCCAGATAGCATCGTTCTTCTTCTAAGTAACCGAAAGACTAGTAACAAAATCCATGGAGATTTTGTCCCACTTCCATGCTGGAATATCTAATAGTTGTAGTAAACCACTAGCTCGCTGATGATCGATCTTCACCTGTTGGCAGATCATACATTTAGAAACGAAGGTGGCCACATCCTGCTTCATACCACTCCACCAAAAGTGTTGCTTGATGTCGTGGTACATCTTGGTAGAACCAGGATGTATGGTAAATGGAGAACTGTGAGCCTCAGTCAACACAGCTTCCCTGAGAGTAGAGTCATCAGGAACCACTAGTCTAGTGCCCTGCCATAAGATACCGTCGTCGTTAACACGAAACTCCGTCTGTTGATCAAGGTTCTTAATGATATCCCAAATCTCACCATCGTCCTTCTGAGCTTCCTTGATCCTAGAATGTAAGTCTGGTTCCACTATAAGATTAGCCCAATAACCATGCTATCCTCGTACACAAAACTCAATATCAGTCATCTCTAGGTCACAAATGATCTCCTTTGCAATCCAAATTCCAGCAATCATACCCGACCTTTTGCTTGGAGCATCTGCCACCACATTCGCCTTACCATGATGGTATTGAATGTTGGTGTCGTAGTCCTTCAATAGCTATAACTATCTCCCCGGTCTCATGTTCAGTTCCTTCTGGGTGAAGATGTACTTGAGACTCTTGTGGTCGGTGAATATGTCACATGATTTACCATACAAATAATGTCTCCAGATCTTCAACGCGAAAACAACTCCTGCAAGCTCTAAATCGTGAGTAGGATAGTTTTCTTCATAAGGTTTCAGCTGTCGTGATGCGTATGCAATAACCTTCCCATGTTGCATGAGAACGCAGCCTAAACCCTTTCCTGAAGCGTCACTATATATCTGAAATCCACATGAGCCGGATGGGAGAGTAAGAATAGGTGTAGTAACTAACTTCTGCTTCAGATCTTCAAAGCTCTTCTCTCGCTCTTCCGTCCAGACGAATTTCTCTCCTTTCCTCATTAGCTTAGTCAAAGGTAAGGCTAACCGTGAAAAGTTCTCTACAAATCTGTGGTAGTAGCCAGCTAAACCCAGAAAACTTCTAACTTCTGTTGCAGGTGTAGGTCTCGGCCATTTAGTGATAGCCTCAACCTTGGTAGGATCCATGGTGATCCCCTCTGCAGATACAATATGGCCCAGAAACGCCACCTTGGTTAACCAGAACTCACACTTAGAAAACTCGGCGTACAACTGCTTCTGACGAAGAATCTGTAAGACTTGTACGAAGGTGTTCCTCATGTTCCTCCTTGGATTTGGAGAATATCAGGATGTCATCAATGAACACAATAACGAACTTGTCCAGAAACTCATGGAAGACATGGTTCATCAAATCCATAAAGACAGCTAGAGCATTAGTGAGTCCGAATGGCATGACTACGAACTCATAGTGCCCATAAAGTGTACGGAAAGCAGTCTTGGAGATATCCTGCTCTTTGACCCGTAACTGATGGTAGCCGGAGCTCAGATCGATCTTCAAGAAATGCTTGGCGCCCTGAAGTTGATCGAATAGGTCATCAATACGCGGCAAAGGATAACGATTCCTGATCGTGATCTTGTTCAACTCACGATAGTCTATACATAAACGCATGCTGCCGTCTTTCTTCTTCACGAACAGTACCGGTGCACCCCATGGCGATGCATTGGGACAGATGAAGCCTCATTCCAGAAATTTATGCAGCTGATCTTTTAGTTCCTTAAGATCTATAGGAGCCATAAGGTAAGGAGCTTTGGAAATCGGCTCTGCACCTGGTATGAGCTCGATTCTAAACTCGACTTCTCGAACAGGTGGTATGCCTGGAAGTTCATCTGGAAATACGTCAGGAAACTCTGACACAATAGGCTGATCTTGGATTGATGGAGACTCAGCAGTAATGTCATGAATATTGACTATAAAGCCCTGACAGCTGTATGATAGCAATGAACGCGCCTCCATGGATGAAATAATCTGTACTGACCTCCCTGGCAGAAAACCATGGTGTATGTACTCTGCAAATTTAACATCACCGAAGATAACTCGGTAAGTGTGGCAGTAAATCGTGGCCTGGTGTTTGGATAACCAGTCCATGCCTAGAATCAAGTCAAAATCGCACATGTCCAAAGGAGTGCGTCAACTCTGCGGATCTTGTCATCAAATTCTAGGGGAAGATCTTTGTACACCTGAGTGATTCGTACAGAGTCCCTAAGTGGCGTGGAAATGCATAAGGCATTATCTAATGGCATCGGGGAAATCCTAACACGTACAGCAAAGGTAGTGGACACGACTGAATACGTCGCTCCCGTATCAAATAGAACACATGCTGCCAAACCATTCATAAAGAGATTTCTGGTGATGGTACCTGAAGTCTTATTCGCCTGATCTCGAGTAGTAGTGAACACGCGACCAGAAGTAGGAGGTGGCTTAGTGTCGGCGTGTCCAGAGGTGCCTTCTATCTCACCCTGGCGATAGTCCTTCTACTGATGGCCTTGTTGGCCACATTTGAGACATCCACCAGTACTTCGACGACAAACACCCGAATGTTTGTGCGGACAAGTAGGACAAATAGGGTGCATGTATCTCCTAGTAGGCCTCCCAACTAGCTGAGATCCTGTTACCAGATTTCATGCATGAGACGTGATCGTGGAACACAAACATGATTACATAAAAGGTTTGAGCAATACCTGGTGTTGCAGGATGGTTCAACTATGAACCTCTACGGTCCTGGTCACTATCGTAACCATTGTTCCTGATTATAAGCGCTGGTGTGTCAGAATATTGAAACATACGCAGCTTAATAATATTGAATGTAGAGGTGAGGACCTGCTCTCGTTAACATCATTATGGTAGTTGTAAATACCGTCACACCTTCGTAGAGCAGAATGATCATTGAACTGACCGTTTACTTCAGATGACTGTTGCTGAGCAGCCGGAGGATTCCGGACGTCAGTCTTCTGTTTGAAATGAGGAATTTGAATAGACATTGATGTAAAATGACATACTGAAAAGCTTCACGGTTTACAAATGGTGAAATAAGATACCTCTTAGCTGGGTTGTCCTCACTATACTCCTCTTGTTCCTGAAGCATCTCATACTTCCGAGCTGCATCGGCCACTTGTGCCACTGTGTTGAAGGTGGAATCTGCCAACTCATTGGGGACCGATGTACGAAGAGCCCATCGGAAGTGGTGTGCTTGCTCTTCAACAGTATGTGTTGTTGTGCCAATGGAGTCGTTCAGCCGAAGGAAACGTTGCATGAACTTGCTGTTGCTCTCCCCAACTCCCTGCCTAATTCCGTAGTACTCCCTCAACAGTTCATAGCTCTAAGTCTTGGAAAGGGATGGCGGTGGTGTAGGATTGTTGTTGTTGCTGCTATGAGCCTGAAATTCCGCATGAACTTCGTCTCTGATTTCATTGCGAAATTGGGGAAGGAGGGCTTGCAGAGCTGCATTGACAGCTACTGCCAAATCTGGAGTATTGCGTGAGTTCGCCATCTGACAGTTTAAACAACAAAATGTAACATAAATCATAAATCTGAAATGAGATAACATAAGAATGCATGAATAATGTATAAATCAAAGAAGCAGTTTATAATGCATGAAACAATGTAAAAATGCATGATGCAGTTTATAAAACTTTTATATGAACGGGAGTGAACGTCTATGGTCAGTTCACTCAAAACAAAAGACATGGTGCGGGGACGCCAATGAGTCGGTCCCAAAGTTAAAAGTTTCGATAAAAGCACATGCGACTAAATAGGGTCAGTCCTGTACCAACCATTACTTAGTCATAAACCTGGTACAATGATATGAATGCATGAAATAAACTGAAAAATGAATAGATGCATGAAAACCAACTGTCAGTTCTAGAAAGACACTGGTGACTACCCGTAAGTCACATATCATGTTTTACAGAGCTACAGGTCGAAACCTTGGTCTCTAATACCATAATTGTAACACCCCATTTAATAGGATGGGATGCTACAGTAAATTATGGTGTATCATCAAATCATGCAAGGTAAATGTCTAAACATTCATGACCATAAATAGAAATACCGGAATCAAACATCGATAGTCTAGTAACTCACACACAAGCAATATAAGTACTGTAAATGGAAAGGACTAAACAATGTCCAAAAGAGTTAACTATGATAAAGTAGGAATAAATGCATAAGGTAAAATAGGCCGGATAGCTTCCAATCCGAATACACATACTCTAGAGTTCCTACTTGCGTCCTTGGGTACCTGTCGTTTGGGAACATGGAAAACTAGACGGCTGAGCATAACGCTCAGTGCACGGATATATAGTAAAGCATGGAAGACATAGAATATGAAAGCATATAAAGAGCAATAAGCATGAATGGCAACGGAAATGAATAAGTCCTGGAAAACCTAGTTGTCTGTCATGTTAACTGGTTTTAGTTCTGAAAACATAGCTTATGTTACTTATGAAAATCTGTATTAGTTAATGTACCATAATAGCCAATATAGGTCGTGAGGTCAACAACGTGCATGAATACTTGGAGGGGAGACCTCATCATGCAATTAGAGGGGTTGCCTTTAATTAATTGGTAAGTGGGTAGGAGGGATCAGCTCCGTGTGAAGGATGCAAGGCACACACCACATTCACCATGAAATCCTGACTGAAACATGTAACTAGGATGCACCCGTACGCCCCACATGATAATATAATAATAAAATGGCCAAATAACTGAAAACGGACGCCACGAGCTATCACTCCGCCGTGGTGAAGTCATAACACTAGTGCCTCTAGTGTTATGGTTATAACACTAGTGCCTCTAGTGTTATGGTTATTGTACCTCCATAACTAGGTGAAACTGGTCTTGCATTTATATGGCTAAGGTAACTAATAAAACATAAGCATTTAATCTGTAACTACTGGGAAAAACAGTTGGCTGCATACGGGAAATCCTAATGAAGGAAGAGATTGTCCTTACTGAAGGAGGGGAAATCCGTACCTTATGTCTAGTAAAAGCTAAGGAAAACGATTAAGACTAATCCGCCTCGACGGATAACACTACATAAGAGACATGGACGTGTATGAGTTGTCTGAATTACATGTGTTTTACTGGTTCTGTGTGTTATTAGCTTGTTATACGTATTCTGTCATGTTTTACTGTTTACTGTATTAACTGTAGTTATTCTGATGTTCTGTTAAGTATTAGTCATGTAATAGTGTATTATAATACTTGTATTGTAATACTAAGTAACTTTCTAAAAATAGCAGGTTTCCTAAATAGTAAGTTTTTAAAAATAGAAAGTTTCCAAAAATAGTAAGTTTTCATAATTAGAAATAAGCTGGATTATAAATAATAATTAAAGTTTAATTAGTACAATACAAGTCTTGGTTATAGTTTATTAATTAAATAACTGGTTAATTAATTAAACTATACGTTATATGATTTAATTAAAATACATGTTTTAATTAAAATGACTAAGTATAAATTCCTTAGGTTATACATGAATTAATTTAACAAATTAATTAACCTAATGTTTAATATAACTTGACTTATAAAAATAGTTTTCATGAAAACCCAAATCCCGAGCCCGTGTTTTAATATAAGCCGAACCAAATAAGCTATAAACAAGTCCCACCGAGACCTTGAAGGGGTCTCGATTGACACTAAATAAATCAACCAAACATGTATCCATACCCCGACCTATTGTCGGGGCCCCTTTGGTCTCGGGTCCGAACAACAAAAACCAACCGAGCCCCTTAGGGGGTCTCGGTGGTGCCTCGGTGCAAACAGCCGAACAAAGAAACACACCCCGACCTTCGGTCGGGGGTTTCTTGCCTACGTCCGAGCCCAACCAAGCCAAGACGAGACCTTTATGGTCTCGGTGGTGGTGAAGAAAAACAATCCGAGCACCCATTTGGGGTCTCGGTTGTCTCGGCCGAACAAAACCAACTCCAAATCAAACCCGAACCATGAATTTAATTAATCCATTACATGTTTTATTTATGTTCTTGATGATTAATTAAATAATTAACATGAAATCAAAGAATTAAAAAGAAAAGAAAAAGGGTTTGATTATACCAACGCATGTAGAATGAAAAGATGATCACGAACAATAAAACAAGTAACCAAAATCGTCCGGTTCTACCTTTTCTTTGATGTAGGCCGGCGGCACCAAGTGAGGACAAAGGAGGAGACAAAACTTTTCTGTAAACCTAAAATAATGAAAAAGGATTCTCCTGACGTTTTATTAAAAATGTGTTATGGGCCAAAAGGTCCTTTTGTCCTTCCTGTTGTCTCTTGGCCCGGCATGTGGGCCCCCCCCCAAGGTTAACCCGTAACTTTTCCATGTTAAAACAATTAGCATGTATGTTCGTGATTTAGTATTCGTGATTTTGGTATTCGTGATCGTGTCACATTTATAATATTCATGATTGTTCGTTATTTATTGTTGTTGACACGTGTATTAATATTATAAATGGAAAGTTTAAATTTTATCGTGTTTTCATAGGTTACTGTTCACGTGTACTGTTCATAGGTTTATAATGCGGCTTTTACATAATATCTCACGTTGGTCGGGGATTGGGTTCTCTAAATATTAGTATAAAACTGATTCTACAACTCCCGACAAGTGGGTCATACCACTTCGGTTTTAATAAAAATCGTCACGTTAAACGTTAATTTAATATAATCCAATTCTTACAATTTCCCGACATGCCTCGTAGATTAGATCGTTTCTCCTAAACCGTAAATAATATAGATGAGTTACTTTTATCATAGTCATTCATAACTTATGTATTCTAGTTATTATAAGTTCAATTGCCCCTAATTTATATTTATCATAGCTCATTTACCCATTTCATCACTTAGAAGAGTTGGCTGTTTTTGGCAACCGAACTCATTCTCACCGTCCTTTCCAAACCGTTTATCCATAGAAAACTATCTGATTCGTGTGTGTTCTACATATGTTTAGCTACAACTTTTAGTTTTACATATTTAGGGGCCAGTATAAAAATATTTGTAGTTTTCTTCCGCTTATTACAGCTAGTTCTGATTTGATATATTTTACCGATTCACCCGTATCTAATTCATCGGGTATCTTCACGAGACAAGCCACCCGGCCAAATCGCCACAAAACACAGGCCTATCACTCTACATAATTTATCAATTTTCAAAACCTACTGAGTTTGAACATACATCACGTTTTTTCTAGTGATCTAATTATAAAAATCAAAATCTAACACTTGAGGCTTGTTTAGCTTGCATATTGTTGTAACAAGTTCATATACAATGTCCAACACCTACTAATAAACTATTACATCATGATTCTCAATATTAAAATAATAAAAATACAAATATAAAAATAAATTACAACTTATTATTATAATGAAAAATGATAACAAAAATCCTTACAAATGATTTTGAAGACAATCATCACAACAAGAAACTAACCTCAAAGCTCTTTTGCTCGAACCCATGAATTAACCAACCAAATGATCTTTACCCGAGATTTAGAAACCCATGGAAGAACTCCTTTTAACTTAGCTCCAAAGATTCTAAATATCTTGATGATGATGATGATTGATCAAGAAAAGTGACCAAGAACTACACCAACTTGGTATAATCAACAAGGATTAACAAGTATATGAGAGATTTTTGTAAAGGAAAATTGTATGAACTGTGAGTGTGAGGGTGCTTATGGTTCGGCAATAGAGATACCAGAGAAGAGGATATGTTAACTTTTTTGATGTTAATATAAATGAGATGGAGTAGGTTCATGGTTAATATAAAAATATGGACATTCGGAGAACATTTATATTTCAATAAATAAACGAGGGCTTATAATTTAATAGATGTTAATGCGTCATATAAACGAATGACGCTTAAAGGCTTAATGATGAGACTGCTTTTATACATAGTCTCATCGTCCAAATCGGCCTTAAAACGCTTAAAATATCATTAAATACCCCAAAATATGCCTGTGTTTGTTCATTGTGTATTTTAGGTACGGATATCGTGAAATCAACAAAAGATCACAAGAATCAAGTAAAAACGAACACGGGAAACGAAGCCGCACAAAGAACCGGACCCGAATCATGAATTTTCATTGAAGTCCTTGAAGTTTTGAAGATTGGCAAGATTGGTCCCTCAACTTTTGAAAACTTGTCATTTTATACCCTTGTAAAACTAAAAAATTACAAAAGGGTCCCTAAAATGACAAGAATATACAAGATTGGTCCTTGAAGTATGGTCTTATTACACATTTAACCCTTGTGACATGTTTGGAAAAGTTTTGGTGGCCAAATTGAGAAGTTAAAAACTTTGTTAGAAAGGGAAATGTAACTTTGAGGCTGATTAATACAAAGTGACAAGATAAAGGGATTTCAGGGACTTAAAGCATCAAACATCACAACTCACCACAACCAACCACTTTGCCATCTCACTTCAACCAGCCAACAAAATCACACCACCTACCCCTACGCCAAGTCACCATCCACTACTTTTATAACTGATTTTTATTAATTAGTTTATATAAAAGGGAGGTAAACGTTTTTTAAACTAATTAAAACCCCTAATCTGATTAAACCACACACACCACACACACACTTAAGAACAAACCCTAATCCCTAATCACCTTCATTATAAAGGGGTTTTGGCTCATTGTTTCCCGAACTTTATTTCACTTTCCCCTAAACAAAACCCCACACCCAGAAAGTTCACACGTGGCCCTTGGTCCCCTCCCCGTTGTCCCCTTCTTCACTTGTTATGGTAAAAAGAGAATCCCATCAGAAATCCAACGTTCCAAATACATTCCTTGGTCCCAAAGGATTGTGTAAAAAGCCAAGATCATCCAATGCAAGCTGGCACATCACATGAGGACAATTGACCAAGTTTGAATCAAGACCCAAGGGCAAATTCGGATTTTTCATGTTCTAGGGTTTTTGCTTTCTAGTATCTTCTATAGACTACTATAAAAGGAGACCCAAAAGTGTTGGTGATCCCTTTGTTCCAGCCTATTTGTATTTTTTTTAATTAATAAAAATTTTAAATTGTGCAAATATAGCTGAGTTCCTTTACAATATTTTGTAGTGTAAAATGTTTATGTTTATGCAATTAGATTAAGATTTTATCAAGATTTTTGGGTTCAAAGTTACCTTTTTTATCAAAGATTTTGAGATCCAAAAGCTTAAAACTTGGTTGTGAATAGTCTGACAAGCTAAGCACAAACAAAGCTTTAAGCTTTTGTTAATTTTTAGTATACTTCATTTGGTGATTCAAAAGTTTGGTATTCAAAATATTTGTATTTTTCAAGAATTAATTTTCAAAGTAAATCCTTAATTTTGTAATTTTCTTGGTTCACTGTTTCATAAGCTCACAATAAGCTGATTGACACCAACTTATGGTAAATTTTTGAGGATTGAAGTGCTTTTGGCTTTGATTTGTGCAGGTAATAAGGCTTCACACAAGGTCATCTACTCTATTTTCCAATTTTTTATAGAAGATATTGCATCCCTTGGGTCTATCTTAGATTCCACTCAACAGGGACTCTCTACAAAATCAATAGAAACCTCATACCCACCTTTTGAAGGCATCAGCTAACCATAGGTTTGGCTTGAACCTAATAGGTTAGGTACTTGAAGTTGTATGTGATTTTTGCATGATTTATGTGGATTTAGGTACAATCTGCTTTGATGCTTGTTAAGTGTGTTCTTCATGCTTTATAGTTGATAATTGGTAGGATTTTATTGGTCAAATTTCAGTTGAGTTGATTTGCATGCTAGTTGCTTGTTTAATTTTTCCATATCAGATATTAAGGGGCGTTTGGGATAGGGTTTTAAGGTGAGAGTTTGACAAGATTTTGACTTAAAATCTGTGTACACACTCTAGTAGTTAGTATAGGGCTGTTTTGGTATATTGTTTTAACTTTGGTAGGGTTAAATGAGTTTTGTATGCTTAAAGTTTGGTTAAAACAAGTAGAATAATCAGTAGGCCTATAACTGTGTAGTTTTAGTGTATTATAAGTTCAAAACTTGTTAATCAGTTAAGGTTAGTGTTATTTAAGATTTGGAATTTGTGAGGTGTAGTTTGGTTAGTCTTGTATCAAGTTATGGCCTTTTGAAACTCACTATAATACCATTTGCATCAGTCACTGTTCATCAGACCCTAGTTTCTGAGTACAGTAACTGTAATAGGGTCGTTTGTGTGTAATTTTTGTGTGAAACCTGTGTTCTTTCTTGTTTACTTGACTCCCCACAACCCAACAGGTTGTGGGGGTGCCTTTCGTATCCAACAAAACCTAGAAACGAGCAAGAAATCAAGCATTTAGTGCCTAGACCTGTTGGAGTAGTGGAAAAACCTTCCCACTGCTAGTTCATTGTTACGACTACTGGCACTAAGGACAAAAGTCTCTTAAGTGTCACTTTCAGATTTCATATTATTTTGTCTTTAGTGGACAAAATTGAGTGGTTTATTATATTTTAACTTTTCCTTGTTTATTTTGTTTATTTTAGGATTTTTCATTAAGTTTTATTTTATTTTACTGTTTATTTGCTATTTTTTAGATTTAAATTCAATTTAAATTAGTTTTATTTAATCTGTTTTTGTCTTTTGGTGCCAAAAATCTTTATTTTTCAGTTTTAAAAATTTTCATAGATTCAGAATATTATTTTAAGATTTTTAGTTAAAAAGTTTCATTGTTCACCATCTTTATTTAATTTTTAGATTTAATCTAAGTTTAAATAGTTTTTAATCAAAAGTATTTTGTCTTTTAGTGTAAAAATTTCTTTTTTCAAACTCTTTCATTTTTATACTATTCAATAATATAATTTAGGATTTTTCAAAAAGTCAAATTAAATTTAGCATTATTTTATTATTTTTAATCATTGTTTTAGTTTAAAAATTGTTTTTAGCATTTAAAAAATAGAAATATAGTTTTTAAAAATTAGGAAAATTACTTTTTAGTGTTTAATTAATATAAGTAAGATATTAGTTAAATAAAATAATATTTTGGGCTTTTTCTTAATTATATTTAATTTTAGGGGTTTAATTAGCATTTAAAAATGAATATTTAATTAATAAAAGGTTATAAAATTTATTTATTGAATTTTTATTATTATTTATATTATTTTAGACTTAGTTTTCATTTTTAATTAAATTTTAGTTTTAATTATTAATTTTGTCGCGTTTTACGTAATTACGTCATCGTTTTACGTCTATACGTCGTAGTGTAATCGTAGTCGTAGCTCGTCTTTAATTTTCTCTCTTCTAAACCAAAAACAATACTAATCCGAACTTTGATTTTATATAACTGGCACTTAATTCACACACCTCCTTCGGGAACGAACTCGCACTTATTCGATTCGTCGGTTTTCCTAAATCGTCGAGTTTAATACTTGTCCATTATACGCGTTTTTCCTAAAACGTGTCGATTATACTACATCATTTTATCGCCGCTGCCGGGGAGGTGTTTTTGAGTTGCCATTATTATTATCGTGTTTGTGTGAGTAGTGCGTTTTTGCTTTTCAATTTTTGGAAAGCATATATAACGTACATACTCATTTTTGTTATTTTTCTCTATTATACTATAGTATCCAAATAAATCGTGTTTAATTTTCCTAAATTAAACACAAAACAATCATTTTACTATATTGTAGATATCCCATTATCGTTTTCGTTTTTCTTGTGAATATTATTAATATATTGTATTTACGTATCACAATAAATATACAATATCTCCAAAAGCGTGAAAACGCAACCTTAATTGGGATTTCATCACTCAATTATTGTATTCGAATCCAAAGCAAAAGTTTAAAGGCAAAATAGATAAATACTTTCGTGAGGCTTAATTTCGATTAACACAAACTATAAGGTGGGTATAAGGCGGTTGTATTTCACGACCTAAGGAAAAAAGGCTCTTAAGTGCTTCGCGCCGCCTCGTTTCCCCCGCTTGCTTGTGCGTGTTTTGAGAAAGAGGGCTAATCGAGGGTTTGCCGCCTAAGTATTATCTACGTATACTATATTTGCTTGTTTTCAAGATTAAACCATCTTGAACGTTTTGGGGTTCCACCAACGTTCTAAAGTCATCAAAGGCGTTCACTCCACGTGATCGTTTTCATTCTTTGAGGCTCCTTTAATCGAGAAATCGATTCGAGGAGAGATTTGTAGATTTGAGTCTACGTAATACCACAAAAATCCAAAAAAATTAAAAACAATAAAAAAAATTTAATTGAAAAACCGAAAAGCCGCAAAAAGAATCTTCTTTGCTACTCCCCATTCTACGCTTAGTGCATGCGCACTCGATCGAAGTATTATTATAATTCTAGCGACGCTTCGAATCGACGCAATCGTAATCGAAGGAATTGACGACGTAGACGAGATTTAGAAACAGACGTTCCTAATATCGTTGTTGAAGAGACCGTAGACGAGATGGCCGACAATTGTTCGATGATGGAATTGCTCCAAGCGCCCACCAAGGGTTATGGAGACGCGATCGTAATTCCCGCTATCGAAGCGGAGAATTTTGATATTAAGAGCGGAATGCTATCGTTAATTCAAGCTACGAAGTTTCGAGGTCGTGAAGCCGATAATCCTCACGACCACATTCGAAATTTTGATCGTCTTTTGGCCACGAGCAAGTTTAAGAACGTCGACAACGATGTCGTCAAGCTTATGCTTTTTTCGTACTCGCTCGATTGTGCCGCCAAAGATTGGTACGAGAAAGAGCCACCTAATTCGATAATTACGTGGAAGGATCTCGTCTCCAAGTTCGTTAATCATTTTTTCCCACCGTCTAAGACGACGTTTTTCAAAAACGAGATTACGAGATTTGAGCAAAAACCGAATGAGTCATTTAGAGACACGTGGGATCGTTTTAAGGAATTGCTTAGGCAATGTCCTCACCATGGATTTTCCGAGTTGCACCAAATCGATACGTTTTACAACGGTCTTAGTTTTCAAGAACAAGATTCGTTGAATTCCGCCGCCGGCGGCAACTTTTTGTGTAAGACTCCGAAAGATGCATTAATGATTATCGAGAATCGATCTAACGTTTACCAACTCCGCAACGCACCGAGTGTTGCCAATGTCGCCAATGTTAGTAGTTCTAATCGCGACATTGAGAGAGTTGATGCGAAAGTCGACAAGTTGACGAATGTGTTTACGTCTTTTCTTATCGAAATGCAAAAGAAAGATGCTCCCGCTACGGTGAAAGCGGTTGAGACTTCGTGTACGTTTTGTGGTGGACCTCATAATTATTACGAGTGTGCGACTACGGATGACCAAACGTCGAATGTGAGTGCGTTAAACAACAATTTTTCTAATCAAAATCAAAATAACGCCGGTCCATCGCAACAAGGCAATTATAACCAAGGCAACAATTTTAATCAAAACCGTAACAATTTTTAAGGAAATAATCAACAAGGAAATTTTTCAAACCAAGGAGGTTATAATCAAGGTCGTAATTTGAATTGGCAAAATCGAGACAATAATCAAAACTCGAATTTTTCAAACAAAAACAATCAAGGAAACAATTTTTCAAATGGTAATCAAGGAAATTTTCAAAGAAACAATCAAAACAAAGGGAACTTTAATTCAAATCAAAATAGTTCGTCAAACGATTTTCAAAATTACATGAAAACGAATGAGGCTAATATGAGACGATTAGAGGGATAAATTGGTACTTTGAAAAACGACTTTTCTAATACTTTGAAAATGCAAAACACGAAGATTGAGCAAGGACAAATTGATATTAAAAAGATGTTTTCGGCTATTATGAACAAAGCCTCGGGTGCTTCATCGAGTTCGTTACCTAGTGACACCGTTGCAAATCCGAAGGAACAATGTAAAACCGGCTCGTCTCGTGGAAAAAGTCGTGTGATTACCCCTAACCTTGATGTATTTCGAGTTGTTCCTTCTTCTCAACCCTCAACTTATAAGACGTCTTCTTGTTCTAAAGTCGATGGGGTGAACGTGGCAACCAAGGAAAAGAGTGCACACCCTCGTGTACCTCAAATTCCATCCACAGTTCAAAAAGAGAGTTTTGTCGACCTTACTAAAGTAACCCTTAAAGAAACTTATGCATCGATCCTTCTTAAAAACCCAAAAGGCATATGCCAAGAAAGGAAGAGGATCCGGGCCAATTTCTATTACCTTGTGATTTTTCCGAGATTGAGGGATGTTTAACCCTTGCCGATTTAGGTGCTAGCATCAATCTTATGCCTCATTCTCTTTGGAAATTGATGAGATTGCCTTCACTTACCCCCACGAACATGACAATCGAGCTTGCAATTTGTATGCCACTTATACCAATTGGAATAGCCGAGGATGTCTATGTTAAAGTTGGAAAGTTTGTTTTTCCCGCGGATTTCGTCATATCCGATTATGAGTGTGACCCTAAATGTCCCATTATTTTAGGTCGACCATTTTTATCGACGGCTCGAACCGTAATCGACGTTCACAGTGGGAAACTTACTATGAGATATGGGGATGACAAAATGGACTTTTTTACGAATAAATCTCAAGTTTCAAATGATCATGAAAAAACCGAGGTTTCAAAACCTAATGTTTCAAATTCTAATGATTTCAAAATGTTAACTTTAGCGGAAAATATGAGGCTTAATGCATGTTTTGAAAGAATTAAGAAGAACGGTTTTAAAGATGATGATGTTAATGATAAAGAATACGTGTACCTAATTCAAAAGGGTATGCGTAAATTTATGGATGAAAAATCACTTTGGGATGTATTTGGCGAAACAAGTGAACAACCAATTCTGAAGGGCGACGTTAGTGCCATCACGACAATGACAAAAATGGACTCGTCTTCATCACCTTCGAAGGACCACGTCTTTGAGGCATCAACTTCTAACTCCATCGAAGTGCCTCCATTTCCTAGCCCAACACCCGTTGAGGCTAAAGGTTTCATCGACATCTATCCTCTCGTCATAGAAAGTCACCTAAGCATAGTCATTCGACTTGTAAGACCATGGTTGTGAGTGCTCACATCGACTCTTTCTTTGATGATGACGATGGCGATTTTGCCGAGATTGATCACGTACTTCGAAATCCACATGCCATTTTTGTAACACCCCACTATGGCGGAATATGGGGCGCGACGTATGGATATCATCATAACAAACGGTGTCTCTATAGAGAAAACTAAAATGCAACTATAATGTCATAAAATGGTGACACAAATGTCATGACAATATCTCAACAATGCAGGAGTCTAGGTAAGTAGGTAACAGTCCTACCTCTTACCCAAGACAAACAAATAACACTAACAATCACATATAGGTGCCAACAATATCACTATCGAAACAATCAGAAAGAAAATAAACTAAGAAGGAACGGGGATCTCCTTCTAAATGCATTCCTACTCGACTCCAATCCTAGCCACATAAGTTATCACGTTTAACCACGTATCACCTGAAAGAGACACTAAAACACGTCAACATAAAGTTGGTGAGAGTCATAGGTTTAGACTCCAACGCTAAATCAGTTGCAAGCTGTGAATAACAACCATCAACACAATAACATATGGACAATGCGCTACAAGTATGCATTAACAACTAGCATTCATGTTCAATCAATCATCACAATACCAAGGCATCACGCCTTACCAACAACCACAATTTCCAAGGCATCATGCCTTACCAACAACCATAATTTCCAAGGCATCACGCCTTACCAAACATCATGGTACCATAGGCGCCCATACACCTATGTACCAATCCCAAGGCCACTACCTTGTCATTAACCATTGGTCCCATAGACGATCACGCTATGTACCTATCCCAAGGCCACTACCTTGTCGTACACAAACAAGAACCACATAGCAGTTAATCACATAAAGTACACACAAGTCCATCTCAAATCACAAACACATTCACAGCATCAATTTAGAAAATAACTCAACACAATGTCTCTTCCATCCCATCTGGAAGTCAAAATCAATAATAAACATGGGACTATGAAACTCACCTGATTGAGCTCCTCCAAGAGTCCGCGCACTAGCAGAAGCTAACAAACCAAAAACACATAATCAATATACGAACCAATCACCAAGATGGCTCATCAACCTATGATGGACATATAACCTACTCCCATATATACACCTCATCTATATGCTCTAAGCATCCCAGTACACCCCTCTATAAAGCCCTTAACTCGTTTTATTTTATAACACATCTCGTTAACATTTTATCAAAAACGGTCCCAGTTTTAGGTCTCCAAACTATAAGACAACCGCCCACCTAAACACACCCATGATCATTGTAAAGAGAATATTCATACTTTCACATATGTTAGCTAACACCTCCCACTTGCCCTAACCTTAAAGCTACTGTTAAGGCCCCGATATATTTATATATATTATCGTCATTCCAGATTTACTAATTTTAGACGTATGAAAAGTTTGTTATGATTAGGGGGTCTTACCCTAAACCACAACCTTAGCCCAAGTGCAAATACTTACTAAAATATATAACCATCTCTCATGTTCGTTAGAAGATCCCAATGCAACCCTAAGTACCCCAAACAACCCAAAACTTAAAAAGAAAACAGGCTGAATTCAAAACTGATTTGACCTCCGACTGTTGTAGCCTGTTTTTGACCCACTTCCCAACCTCCAATTCAGTTCTCGTTTCTTGATTTAGAAAGCCAACTCAATTACCTATCCAGGGCTAGCTTGATCGCATCTTGAAAGTTCCTAGAACTCTAGATATGATCAAAACAATAGACTCAAAATTCTGCCCAGTTTTTAAAAACGGGTTTAACAAAATTAACCTCATTAATTAACCCTAATCCCTCTAATTACAAGCCCTAATTTATTTAATCATTAAAATATGATTAATATACTGTTTTTAATTAAACCCTAACCTAAATCCATCATAAGATGATCATAGAACATTAAAAACAATTTATATGAAAAGGGTTTTGAAGATTTACCTTTAAATTAATGGAAGATGAGAAAAACCCAATTTTTGAAGAACCCTAATTGGCCACCATTGTTAAAATTCGACTATGAGATGTTATGGGGGTGAAAAACCTGATTATTTTGGTTATGGGATGGGTTTAGTTAAGTCCTAAAGGCCTCCTAATCCCATTACAAGTCCATTGGGCCTGTTTTTGGGCTTTTTGGTTATTTTCTTCCTTCCTTTTCTTTTAATCATAATAACCGACCCTCCCCTCTTAGATTTCGTTTTTTATTTATTTTAATTATTAATAATTGTTTTAATAATATTACTTTAATTTTCCTTAATTTATTTCAGCTCCTAAAGCCTCCAAAACCTCAAAACCGTAAAACTAGTCAAATTTACGCGTTTTACCGTAAAAGACGTAAAATATACACTTTTATAAAAAATCTCAAATTTTGAAATAAACTTTATAACTAAGTCCTAAATGACTTAAAACCATCCCGAAAAATATCCATATGACTAATTACCTCATCCGAGACCTCTAAATGCTAAACCGTAAATCGTAAAAGTACGATTTTCTATATTACATATACGTATACATAAAAACATTAAATAACACCATCTCACTTCATAGTCACTACCATGTGAACTCATGAACATGAAATCATCACACATCGTTTCACTCACAAGGTACCCCGTACTGGAAACGATATCAAAACCACAAATTATACACACCAATAAGCACATAAACACGTAAAGACACGTAACTAGCACCAAAATAAAACTAAGTGACGAACCTCAAAACCAGGGTTGTCACAACACTCCCTCCTAATAGAAATCCCGTCCCGAGATTTACTCCTTAGGATCAAACACACGAACAACAAATCACATGAGGATACTTGTTCTAAACGAACTCCTCTCATTTCCACGCGAACTTTAGTTCAAGTTTCAAAATACCACATATACAAACCAAAAATAATTAAACTCTTTGTCAAACTCTTGACCTCACAGTCAATAAATCTCACAAATGATCTTTGATAAGACAAAGATTCTTATTAACACAAGTCCCGAATAACTGTACATGCAAAATGCATTCTCAAACAACTTTTACCAATCTCAATACACGAAATGTATCATGTATACAACTCATTTCCCCCAGGTAATTCTATGCTCATAAGCTAATGGTCCGATCTTTCCAAAGATCATAAATGGACCTACCAAACTCTACATCAGCACTTCCATTTTACCAAAACATACCACCCGTTACTATGGGTGAAACTTCCTACATAACTATGTCACTAACTTTAGTGGTTTCCTCTTTTTCTACATAGTATCCCTTGTTGCTCTCATCCTTTCCACAAACATCATTACCACATTAGTAGCCTCTTTTACCAATTCTAGTCCACATTGGGGACAACTCACCCTATCCTTTCATATAGTGCCTCAGACGTCATTTATCGACTTCTAGTATGATAACTATCATTATATGAAAACTCAGCCATCGCTAAAGAGTTTCCTAACTCCCTCTAAATCAATCACTCATGCACTCAGTGTAACCCCTAAGGTTGTATAAATATCTCAATTGCCCATCCTTTTCCAGTTAGCTGGATATACTCATATCCAATCATGTTCCTCAACTCTCTTTAGTTTGTACCCCAAACTACTTAAAAATCCCAATTTCCTTACCAAGTGACCTATGGCGGTCTTTCACATACCCATTAGTTCTTCCTCAACTCCTACCATACATCACGATGTGAGGCTTACCTTGCCATAATCGAACTTCATAAGGCATTCCATACATATTCGGCTAACTTTTACGCAAAACCCTCTATTCCATCACATCCGTACGCACTCCTTCCAACTTCTCAACTACGTGACTACTCATTCCTCTTGAAATATGAGATGAATTAGTCAGTCTATCGATTATCACCCGACTCTCGTCACCTTCCCCAATTTCGTCCTTACATCCCCCCTTTCCAAGCTACTCCTATCTATGTAGGAAGTATAGTCTACGTCCCTTATTCCCATATGATTGTCCAAGCCACGCAACATACATGTTGACGCGTTCTCTGCTTTAGACAACTTAACTCGCGCAACCTACATCCTTCATCCAAACCACCCTAATACGTCATCCCTATAGTTCAAGTTCGTCTCAGCTTCACTTCATTCTTCTTATTCCATGTGTTAACAATCATGCTTGCCTTTCCTAGATGGTACTTGGCCTTGCAATTTTCTTTCATCACTTAACTCCACCCATCACCTTTTCCAAATGTTCAATCAAGATGATTGAATATGTGTTGGAGACGTTCATGATCCGTATAGATCATTCTCCACGTCTCGTACACAAAATGCCTCTAGCATTCTAGGCAGATATAACAGTCCAAATCCACTAACTAAGTCTATCCAGTTCTTCCAAATCTGCAGTTCCTGCAACGTATAAGCGATCGCCTTTCTTTGCCATCCTCGTACGCGTCCAAATCCTTGCTCCACGTATCGTCATGCTTTGTGAATTCATCCAGTCCTTCCGATAATTCCAAGATCTACTCATCATTCAATCCACCTCTTCAGCCTCCAAAATGCTTCCTCGTCCTTCTTCACTTCGCCCCTTGCTGGTTCCACGAATTCCATCATTTCTGACTACTAGTCCTGGCCAACTTAATCCTAAAACTCACACTTGAAAATCTCACGTTTAACTCCACTCCAAAACCAACACATAATTCGCCTCACTCCCCTTCTTAGATTTGAGTAGATCAAGATGTCGTCGATACTCCCGATGACAACTCGTTTACATACGTTCATGCACACTCGGTTCATTGACTCCATGAGAACCGCTAGTGCTTTGGCGAAGCCAAATGCATAACCGTAAACCCAAAACGTTCATACAACATCCTTAACAGTTTCAACTACGTCCTCCTTGCACCCTCTCCTAGAAGCAATACGAATAAATTTCTACCTCGTTCTACTCGCGAAAAATCTACTCGTATTCTATAAGACCAATACTCCCTCTTATCAGACCACTCACCCGCTTCCACATCACATTTACTACCAAGCAACTCAACCTTTATCCTGAATCCCTTGCAAATTCTAACCACTCTCTATGGCGCGTTACTTATGCCAATATCCATACATTATACAACTCTATATTCCTCTCCCTGGTACTCCAAATAGACCATATATTCGTATTAGTTCGTCTACGAACTTCTTCCCTCCCCACCAAGGGCATTCTGACCGTTCTCTCATGGCCACCTACTTAATCGTGTAGGTGCGACCAAGTCTTTCATATGACTACCTCAACGCTTCCAAACAATACGAAACCAAAACTACATCCTGACTCCACCAGATACGATCGACGAATCAAACCCACGGATAACTAACGACATTTCACGTGCACCAATTAAAACAAGTCAAAAACCACGAGACTCAAAAGAAAACTCAAACCCAAAACGTGTATCCATTCAAAATGACCCATTTCAACGAAAAATACTCCAAGAAACACCCAATGGCAACCAAAACATATTACGCCCCGCGACATCTTATTTAAACCGTGCAAAAGATCGACTTTTCCAAAAGAATATATATATATATATATATATATATATATATATATATATATATATTTTCTTTACCTCCCCACATTTATGTGACTCAAACAATCTACAAACAACCCTCTTGACAAACTCAAAACTCAACTCAAAGACTAGGCATCCCGTGCATCCCAAATCATAAAAATGAAACTACTATTCAAACTCAACCTTGAACCCGACACTTGTACAACAATTTTGACCGGTCCACTGACCTCCCATGACTATACATTCTGAATATTTGAAAAGTACGTTCCGAGTACATAATTTTTGGCTTTTGAGTCACCCAAAAAGCTCTAAAAACGAACAAGTTATGACCAAAACAGTTTTATATTAATGAAAGATAAAATTGTATGTGAAATCTTCATAAACTCAATTTGACCTTGTATTAATAATTATAAATGACTTGAATCGGTTAAACCTAATTATATAACCTATGTGAGTAGAAAGAAATTTTACTTCGCTTTATTTTAAAGTAAGTCTTTTAGAATTTGAAATAAATAAGTGTTGATTAAAAAGAAACTTATGTTACATCTTGTTTCAAACACGACTCCAACACCTTACCCTTATTTTACCGAATACAACCAACTATCTAACCCTATAATAGATTTCCAAGTCCCCCTTTTTCTCAATATATACCGACCAAAAGAAATGTAAGACCCAACACAAAAGATTTCATTATCTCAAAAGAAATCCCAAGTTATTTCAATAGACTTAAAACCAAGAACACCATTTTAAAATGTACACGTGAAATACGAAACTCAAAGAATACGCTACAAGACACACTTCAAAAGATTCCAAACTTCTTTGAAACTCCATCAAACTCCAGCACCATAAAACACGAACAAACACAAAGTACGTTCAAGTTATAATAACTAGTGAACGACCATATACCATAACTTAACACATAGTAGTATATATACATCCGCATATATATACCTATTAAATCACCCAAAACACACTCGTTACCATACATGTCGGATCAACCAATCACGTCATACACTCGTTTTTCCATACGAGTAATCACCATCTCACCATGCCACAATAAGGCATAAAGCCCATCACCAAAACCAAACCATATCGTGTGACCCCATAATCACACAACACAACTATAACCCAAAACATAAAACACAAAAAGAACAATAGCCATATCATAGGTAGCCATTACATAAACCCATATATTATACGTATACCCCAAATTCTACATCTCATCATATACAAGCATGTACTAACCCTCTTTCATGCAACCATACTTGAGAACCCATTAAAGTTGTGGTACTTGTATAACTATGTTGGCCACCATACTTATACAATTACCCTTTCCCCAATGCACTCCCTCCTATGATGACACTTATAAGAATAAATACAACATATAACACATAAATCCACCAACTCACCTAAGCACATAATCACATAACCAATAAGGTCCAAAACTCCATCTATAAAAATAACATAATAAAACTCTTGGAATACAGAAATCCATATTCTAGCTAAAACAGCATAGACTAAATCCAAAACGAAAACATAATCAGTTATAAGTCATGTCGCCCGTAAGAGTGGAAACAGCTTAAAATCCTTCATACCCACCTACTCCTAATAACTCGAACCACCACATGATTCTTAGGGAACATGATTTAAACATCAAAAGGATAATACTGTACCTCAGGTACATTAAATAACCCAACAACAGATAGAAACTACCATGTACCAAATTATGTACTATAATGTACAATTTAAACAAAATACAACAATGACTAGCGTGGATGATTATGGTTCAACCAGCACTAGTCACACCCCGAAAAGAAAATAACATGTGGCTAAGTATGAACTTACTATGGTTCAATTCATACTAGTCAAAACCTCGCAATAAATAACATCCCAACACATCAATTTATGTAAAATGCACACATACTCCTATGACGCCTATATGCAGGGACCCTTAAGCTATAGACTAGGCTACGCAACTAGGCAACCTAATTCTCTATAACCATTGTCTCTGATACCATTATGTAACACCCCACTATGGCGGAATATGGGGCGCGACGTATGGATATCATCACAACAAACGGTGTCTCTATAGAGAAAACTAAAATGCAACTATAATATCATAAAATGGTGACACAAATGTCATGACAATATCTCAACAATGCAGGAGTCTAGGTAAGTAGGTAACAGTCCTACCTCTTACCCAAGACAAACAAATAACACTAACAATCACATATAGGTGCCAACAATATCACTATCGAAACAATCAGAAAGAAAATAAACTAAGAAGGAACGGGGATCTCCTTCTAAATGCATTCCTACTCGACTCCAATCCTAGCCACATAAGTTATCACATTTAACCACGTATCACCTGAAAGAGACACTAAAACACGTCAACATAAAGTTGGTGAGAGTCATAGGTTTAGACTCCAACGCTAAATCAGTTACAAGCTGTGAATAACAACCATCAACACAATAACATATGGACAATGCGCTACAAGTATGCATTAACAACTAGCATTCATGTTCAATCAATCATCACAATACCAAGGCATCACGCCTTACCAACAACCACAATTTCCAAGGCATCACGCCTTACCAACAACCATAATTTCCAAGGCATCACGCCTTACCAAACACCATGGTACCATAGGCGCCCATACACCTATGTACCAATCCTAAGGCCACTACCTTGTCATTAACCATTGGTCCCATAGACGATCACGCTATGTACCTATCCCAAGGCCACTACCTTGTCATACACAAACAAGAACCACATAGCAGTTAATCACATAAAGTACACACAAGTCCATCTCAAATCACAAACACATTCACAGCATCAATTTAGAAAATAACTCAACATAGTGTCTCTTCCATCCCATCTGGAATTCAAAATCAATAATAAACATGGGACTATGAAACTCACCTGATTGAGCTCCTCCAAGAGTCCGCGCACTAGCAGAAGCTAACAAACCAAAAACACATAATCAATACACGAACCAATCACCAAGATGGCTCATCAACCTATGATGGACATCTAACCTACTCCCATATATACACCTCATCTATATGCTCTAAGCATCCCATTACACCCCTCTATAAAGCCCTTAACTCGTTTTATTTTATAACACATCTCGTTAACATTTTATCAAAAACAATCCCAGTTTTAGGTCTCCAAACTATAAGCCAACCGCCCACCTAAACACACCCATGATCTCTGTAAAGAGAATATTCATACTTTTACATACGTTAGCTAACACCTCCCACTTGCCCTAACCTTAAAGCTACTGTTAAGGTCCCGATATATTTATATATATTATCGTCATTCCAGATTTACTGATTTTAGACGTATGAAAAGTTTGTTATGATTAGGGGGTCTTACCCTAAACCACAATCTTAGCCCAAGTTAAAATACTTACTACAATATATAACCATCTCTCATGTTCGTTAGAAGATCCCAATGCAACCCTAAGTACCCCAAACAACCCAAAACTTAAAAAGAAAACAGGCTAAATTCAAAACTGATTTGACCTCCGACTGTTGTAGCCTGTTTTTGACCCACTTCCCAACCTCCAATTCAGTTCTCGTTTCTTGATTTAGAAATCCAACTCAATTACCTATCCAGGGCTAGCTTGATCGCATCTTGAATGTTCCTAGAACTCTAGATATGATCAAAACAATAGACTCAAAATTCTGCCCAGTTTTTAAAAACGGGTTTAACAAAATTAACCTCATTAATTAACCCTAATCCCTCTAATTACAAGCCCTAATTTATTTAATCATTAAAATAAGATTAATATACTGTTTTTAATTAAACCCTAACCTAAATCCATCATAATATGATCATAGAACATTAAAAACAATTTATATGAAAAGGGTTTTGAAGATATACCTTTAAATTAATGGAAGATGAGAAAAACCCAATTTTTGAAGAACCCTAATTGGCCACCATTGTTAAAATTCGACTATGAGATGTTATGGGGGTGAAAAACCTGATTATTTTGGTTATGGGATGGGTTTGGTTAAGTCCTAAAGGCCTCCTAATCCCATTACAAGTCCATTGGGCCTGTTTTTGGGCTTTTTGGTTACTTTCTTCCTTCCTTTTCTTTTAATCATAATAACCGACCCTCCCCTCTTAGATTTCGTTTTTTATTTATTTTAATTATTAATAATTGTATTAATAATATTACTTTAATTTTCCTTAATTTATTTCAGCTCCTAAAGCCTCCAAAACCTCAAAACCGTAAAACTAGTCAAATTTACGCGTTTTACCGTAAAAGACGTAAAATATACACTTTTATAAAAAATCTCAAATTTTGAAATAAACTTTATAACTAAGTCCTAAATGACTTAAAACCATCCCGAAAAATATCCATATGACTAATTACCTCATCCGAGACCTCTAAATGCTAAACCGTAAATCGTAAAAGTACGATTTTCTATAATACATATACGTATACATAAAAACATTAAATAACACCATCTCACTTCATAGTCACTACCATGTGAACTCATGAACATGAAATCATCACACATCGTTTCACTCACAAGGTACCCCGTACCGGAAACGATATCCAAACCACAAATTATACACACCAATAAGCACATAAACACGTAAAGACACGTAACTAGCACCAAAATAAAACTAAGTGACGAACCTCAAAACCAGGATTGTCACAATTTTCGAGATTTCTACCCAAAAGACCTTTTCACATGTGAAGTACGATGATTACGAGTTCGATCCCGAGGTTGAGGAAATTACCGAACGAGAGCTAGCTCTTTTGCCTCCACTCCCACCTACGAGTGAGGTTGATTTTTCCAAGATCGACGATGAACTTAATGAGTTGGAACGTCTTATTTTCGATGACGAAACAACTCATGTGACCACCAAAAATCCAATTCTCGAGGAGTTACCTAATTAACACTCCTCAAATGAGAATTACGTTTACCACATTCGTGAGGATTTAAGTTATCAACAATCCCCACAAATGAATGATGGTTTCGTGCTTGATCGTAATCTTTTCGAGAGAGTTTCTAAGATACTCAAGGAGGGAATGACAAACCTTGGTTTGACAAGCCTATCTTTGAGGAAGAAATCGATGAGATCGACATTCATGAGGATGACGAATATGTAGACCCCGAGGGGACGGTGTTCTTTGTTGATCGACGTTTTGAGAACTTATACAATCCAGTAATCCACCACCCCCTAACCGCGACTTAAATGTGAGGATTTTTAGCGCGACTAATTTTGAATTTGACACGCCAAATATTTTCCACATTATCAAATCGGGTTTTCATAAAGAGTTTTTGAACGATGAAAAAGGAAAAGATTTTA
Organism: Glebionis coronaria; assembly: GCA_025667525.1. Classification (NCBI taxonomy): domain Eukaryota; kingdom Viridiplantae; phylum Streptophyta; class Magnoliopsida; order Asterales; family Asteraceae; genus Glebionis; species Glebionis coronaria. Next base: position 477,758 of record JANFOE010000447.1, on the reverse strand, counting down.
AAAATGTTTTAAAAGATTTTTCTACATGTTTAACTCCATCATCACCTCGTTATTTGAGTACTACCACCTTGTCTACTCATTTTGACGATGGTGTGTGTGGTTTTAGTATGGGGGAAGCCCCTTATGTTCACTCACACTTTACCACCGAGGACGAGATATTCGATCCCGGAATTGCTTGTAAAGGGAAATCTTGGTCTTCCACTGATGCAATAAATGGAAAATATATTCATTTGCTTGGTGTGAGTCTACCTCGAGTAGTCATTGTATTGCCCCACCCATTGTCCCACCCTTCTATCTTCTTTCTATTTTCTTCTACCCCTTTAGTGTTTATGCAATGGTTGAAGTAGCGTTGTTTCGTCTTTCATTCGAAAACTAGGACGCTATCTTTGACCCCCGGTATACGTTTATCGGGTTTTTAAAGTACTCCACGTACTTTTGGGCATTGTTTATCATGTAAGCCCTACCAAAAATGACCATACCATGATTATCCCTAAATGATCACATTTATGGGGATTCGAGTCGAGCTTTTGACTCGGTTATAAAAAAAATGTGCCTCGTGGGGGATTCTCATGCTTATCCTTGTATATATTATCGTTTTCTAATAGTGTAATGAGGGGTCTTGTGCTCTTCCAACCTTTGTTCCGTGGTTGTTTGTGACTGTGATTCATTAGGTTCATCGACATCATTGAAGCCTCTCGTGTTCGTTTTACGGATCACTCGAGCTTCGATCATTGCCTTTGGAGATTCCGATATCTGATGATATCCTTTTATGTTCTAACGTTTATCTTATTAGCATAAACGGCTTTTAGGTTATTCGTTTTACCCTTTCCATGATCGAGATTAAGCATTCGACTTCGTCTCTAGTATGGGGGTGTTTTCACCCCTAGACTCGAAACATTGAGGACAATGTTTAGTTTTAGTATGGGGCGGTGAGTAGATACTTCACCTTGCTTACGTCACCATGCAATCCAATTTTCATCTTTTTGTTATCGTTTTGTTGCAAAATAAGGCTAAAAATGGCCAAATTTTAAATTTTTTCTTGTTTTTCATAAGTGTTTAAGACACGAATGTAGGTTTCCAGACGGTGAGAATAAGAGTACTTTTTGACTCGACCGTGCGTGTTGAGCAAGCTTCGATTCCTTAACTTTTTAGGCCAAGTCTCTTAAATGAGGACGAGAAATGATAGAGTTATTTATAAGTATCGTAATCTTTCACGATCTCATGTGTAGTAATTTATAGCTTATTCTCCCCACGCTTTTATAATAAATTGTTAATAATATTGATTTAGCGGTTTAGTCACTATTGTTGGTTTCTAATTTGTTTTAGTAGCTTCCATGTAATTAAATTGGGAAAACATTAAGGTATCGCCAGCGTCACGGTTTTGAAGTATTGGCAACCCGAATAATCGAAAGCTTCACCCAATAATAAGATTTCAAGTGCTCACCTAAATTAAGCAAAACATTGAAGCTCACAAGGCCGAAAGATCTATGCCCAAATTGAAAGTGAATCAAGCCTTAATCTTTGAAGCTTTAAAGATCTAAAATTCGCTTTAGCGTGAGGATATACGTCTTTGGCCATAATAAACACCTCATGGCGAGGTTAAATAAAAGGCAAGGCAAGACCGAAGTCATAATAAAAGCTCCATGGCGGAGTTGAATAAAACATGGAGGTAAACCTATGATACTAAGGCCCATCCGTTAGGGGGCGTATAAAAGTCTTGGTAATAAGTCTCATGTTCAAAACCGTTATAAAACCGTGTTTATCGATCCTTCTTGTTGACTTAATTTTTTAACATCGTTGTCTATTAAGGTGAATTATTAATTTGACGATTTTGGTTACACCGTTAAGACTCTATTTTTAGACCTAATCTCTATTCACGCATAAGTCAATGATGTATCCTCGTGATCATTAAGACAAAATAAAATATAAGAGATACCAATTAGGAATAAGGGAGTTTAGGTGTGTAATTAACACTCATGAGATATGATTGTGTTGCTAACTTATAATAACAATGATCTCGTTACACGCTTAGCATGGAATCGAGTGAAAATCGAGGATGACACACTTATCTCTATGAGGCATTCACGTGTTCTTATTCTTTGACCCTAAAAGTCACTTTATAGTGATGAAAATGATACATTATGTCTAAAACACGTGTAGTAGTTTATTTAAGTTTATGTCTTCAATAAATGTCACATAAAAATGAATTTTGGAAGTGCTATGATACTTACTTCTAGCATTTCATGGGGACACGGTAATGGTTTAGTATGGGGGAGTGATGAGACTGCTTTTATACATAGTCTCATCGTCCAAATCAGGCTTAAAACGCTTAAAATATCATCAAAATACCCCCAAAATATGCCTGTGTTTGTTCATTGTGTATTTTAGGTACATATATCGTGAAATCAACAAAAGATCACAATAATCAAGCAAAAACGAACACGGGAAACGAAGCCGCACAAAGAACCGGACCCGAATCATGAATTTTCATTGAAGTCCTTGAAGTTTTGAGGATTGGCAAGATTGGTCCCTCAACTTTTGAAGACTTGTTATTTTATACCCTTATAAAACTCAAAAATTACAAAAGGGTCCCTAAAATGAAAAGAATATATAAGATTGGTCCTTGGAGTATGGTCTTATTACACATTTAACCCTTGTGACATGTTTGGAAAAGTTTTGGTGGCCAAATTAAGAAGTTCAAAACTTTGTTACAAAGGGAAATGTAACTTTGAGGTTGATTAATACAAAGTGACAAGATAAAGGGATTTCAGGGACTTAAAGCATCAAATATCACAACTCACCATAACCAACCACTTTGCCACCTCACTTCAACCAGCCAATAAAATCACACCACCTCCTCACCCCCACGCCAAGTCACCATCCACTACTTTTATAACTGATTTTTATTAATCAGTTTATAAAAAGGGAGGTAAACGTTTTTTAATCTAATTAAAACCCATAATCTGATTAAACCACACACACACTTAAGAACAAACCCTAATCCCTAACCACCTTCATTATAAAGGGGTTTTGGTTCATTGTTTTCAGAACTTTAATTCACTTTCCCCTAAACAAAACCCCACACCCAGAAAGTTCACACGTGGCCCTTGGTCCCCTCCCCGTTGCCCCCTGCTTCACTTGTTATGGTAAAAAGAGAATCCCATCAGAAATCCAACGTTCCAAATACATTCCTTGGTCCAAAAGGATTGTTTAAACAGCCAAGATCACCCAATGCAAGCTGGCACATCACATGAGGACAATTGACCAAGTTTGAATCAAGACCCAAGGGCAAATTCGGATTTTTCATGTTCTAGGGTTTTTGCTTTCTAGTATCTTCTATTGACTGCTATAAAAGGAGACCCAAAAGTGTTGGTGATCCCTTTGTTCCAGCCTATTTTTATTTTTTTAATTAATAAAATTTTTAAACTGTGCAAATATAGCTGAGTTCCTTTACAGTATTTCGTAGTGTAAAATGTTTATGTTTATGCAAGTAGGTTAAGATTTTATCAAAAATTTTTGGTTCAAAGTTACCTTTTTTATCAAAGATTTTGAGATCCAAAAGCTTAAAACTTGGTTGTGAATAGTCTGACAAGCTAAGAACAAACAAAGCTTTAAGTTTTAGTTAATTTTCAGTATACTTCATTTGGTGATTCAAAAGTTTTGTATTCAAAATATTTGTGTTTTTCAAGAATTAATTTTCAAAGTAAATCCTTAATTTTGTAATTTTCTTGGTTCACTGTTTCATAAGCTCACCATAATCTGATTGACACCAGCTTATGATAAGTTTTTGAGGATTGAAGTGCTTTTGGCTTTGATTTGTGTAGGTAACAAGGCTTCACACAAGATCATCTACTCCATTTTCTAATTTTTTTTATAGAAGATATTGCATCCCTTGGGTCTATCTTAGATTCCACTCAACAGGGACTCTCTACAAAATCAATAGCAACCTCATACCCACCTTTTGAAGGCATCAGCTAACCATAGGTTTGGCTTGAATCCAATAGGTTAGGTACTTGAAATTGTATGTGATTTTTGCATGATTTATATGGATTTAGGTACAATCTGCTTTGATGCTTGTTAAGTGTGTTCTTCATGCTTTATAGTTGATAATTGGTAGGATTTTATTGGTCAAATTTCAGTTGAGTTGATTTGTATGCTAGTTGCTTGTTTAATTTTTCCATATCAGATATTAAGGGGTGTTTGGGATAGGGTTTTAAGGTGAGAGTTTGACAAGCTTTTGACTTAAAATCTGTCTACACACACTCTAGTAGTTAGTATAGGGGTGTTTTGGTATTTTGTTTCAAGTTTGTTAGGGTTAAATGAGTTTTGTATGCTTAAGTTTGGTTAAAACAAGTAGAATAATCAGTAGGCCAATAACTGGGTAGTTTTAGTGTATTTTAAGTTCAAAACTTGTTAATCAGTTAAGGTTAGTGTTATTTAAGATTTGGAATTTGTGAGGTGTAGTTTGGTTAGTCTTGTATAAAGTTATGGCCTTTTGAAACTCACTATAATACCATTTGCATCAGTCACTGCTCATCAGACCCTTGTTTCTGAAATACAGTAACTGTAATAGGGTCGTTTGTGTGTAATTTTTGTGTGAAACCTATGTTTTTTCTTGTTTACTTGACTCCCCACAACCTAACTGGTTGTAGGGGTGCCTTTGGTATCCAACTAAACCTAGAAACGAGCAAGAAATCAAGCATTTAGTGCCCAGACCTGTTGGAGCAGTGAGAAAACCTTCCCACTGCTAGTTCCTTGTTAGCACTGCTGGCACTAAGGACAAAAGTCCCTTAAGTGTCACTTTTGGATTTCATATTATTTTGTCTTTAGTGGACAAAATTGAGTGTTTTTTATATTTTTCATTTTTCCCTGTTAATTTTTTTTATTTTAGGATTTTTCATTAAGTTTTATTTTGTTTTACTGTTCATTTGCTATTTTTTAGATTTAAATTCAATTTAAATTAGTTTTATTTAATCTGTTTTTGTCTTTTAGTACCAAAAGTCTTTATTTTTCAGTTTAAAATTTTTTCATAGATTCAAAATATTATTTTATGATTTTTAGTTAAAAATTTTCACTGTTCACCCTTTTTATTTAATTTTTAGATTTAATCTAAGTTTAAATAGTTTTTAATCAAAACTGTTTTGTCCTTTAGTGTAAAAAATTTCTTTTTTCAAAAATTTTCATTTTTCTACTATTCAGTAATATAATTTAGGATTTTTTAAAAAGTCAAATTAATTTTAGCATTATTTTATCATTTTTAATCATTTTTTTAGTTTAAGAATTGTTTTTAGCATTTAAAATATAGAAGAATAGTTTTTAAAAATTAGGAAAAATACTTTTTAGTGTTTAATTAATATAAGTAATATATTAGTTTAATAAAATAATATTTTAAGGCTTTAATTAACATTTAAAAATTGAATATTTAATTAATAAAAGGTTATAAAATTTATTTATTGAATTTTTATTCTTATTTATATTATTTTAGACTTAGTTTTAATTTTTAATTAATTTTTAGTTTTAATTTTTAATTTTGTCGCGTTTTACGTAATTACGTCATCGTTTTACGTCTATACGTCGTAGCGTAATCGTAATCGTAGCTTGTCTTTAATTTTCTCTCTTCTAAACCAAAAACGACACTAATCCAAACTTTAATCTTCTATAATTGGCACTTAATTCACACACCTCATTCGAGAACGAACTCGCACTTATTCGATTCGTCGGTTTTCCTAAATCGTCGAGTTAATACTTGCCCATTATACGCGTTTTCCCTAAAACGTGTAAGATTATACTACATCACTTAACGTAAATTACAAAGAATGCTCGTAAACCGAGAAATTAAAACGACGACAATAAGAAATACTTCTATGTCATAACAAGGATATTTATGATTGATGATGGACATAGACTTTGCCGATAAATAATAAATGACAAGTATTGGATACATTAAATCCATAACCTTGTCGGTTAGCCGATAACTCAATATTATTCGCAAAAATGATGATGACAATAAAAGTCGATTAATAAATATTGGTACGAATATTAGAAATATTATTAGAACTGGGTATAAATGTTGATTTTAAAGTTCAAGTTACTACAAACGGTTTATTCGTCAGATTATGAGGTTCTAACGAGATATTCCCATCAGACGCGATATCCTCAGCAGTATGATAAAAAACAATCACTCCACGTCTAGTAACAATGGGATTACCATCATTGGAAACTAATTTCCCATCAATATTCTTGATCTTCATCCTTAACCCCTACAACCGAACCCCTGAATTAGAATTTTTAACCTGTTTAGCACGGGGACTGTTGAGGAACCCTTTCTCCATTTCTCGAAACCCACACCCACAAACAAGCTTAAAACAACCAGAAATCGAAACCCTAAAAAAGGTTCACCCAAAGTAAACCAAACAAGCAAAAAGATAAATCAATATCGCTCACACACCACCCAGCCGCACAAACCCTAACAATACAAAATAGAGATCAGAACACCAAACTCGATCAAACAATTAAGAATAAGGGTTTTGCAAGATAAACCAGTGTAACCCTAAATATATATTCATAAAAAGGTTATCCGTTGTATGCAAACCATAGGAGATGAACCGGCAAATAAACAAGAACATATCTAACCTAACCCTAATTCATCCGTAATCCACCAAATCAGTTCTAATAACCAGCGACTCAATACCCAGAATGAATACAAGATTCAAAAACCCTAAACTTTGTTTACAACCCTACAAAGGGAATAAAACGAAACCCTATAGTAAAGAACTCGAATCACACAGAATAAATGAATCACGAATTATAGAAGCTGATTAAAAGTTTAAGAAGAACAAATCAGACCTAGGTAAAGATCAAATCTGACATTAGGGTGGCCGGAAATCTCCTAGGAGAGAGAGAGATTTTTAGGGGACAACTAAGCTGACTAAGCTTGAAAATGATATTAGTGAACTAAAAGCTAAATTAGCTAAGTGAAGAAAAATAAGGAAGTTGATTTATGTTGTCTAAGTTGTAAAAGTCTTAGACAAGAGAATGAAGATCTCAAGAGCACCTCCATTAAATTGGAAAAGTTCATGAAAAGTACTAGTGCTCTTGATGACATGTTAAGTAGACAAATTCATTCTAAAGAAAGACTTGGTTTAGGTTTTGACACTAATGAAGCATCTACTAGTGAACCAAAACAAGTCACGTTTTCAGAAAAAATGCATGTTGCCCGCGGATCCACAAAGTACGTGGCGGTTCCATATAATTATGGAACCGTGGGGTACAATAATAAACCACGGACATAGACGTTTGAAACTGAGAAAATTAAGCTTTATGAAAAGTCTATTTTTGGTAAAGGGCCAAAACATATTGTCATTAACAAAGTCAAATTGCCTATTCTTAAAAAAGACGCTTGATAAATTTTACACACCTTTAAGTAAATCTTTAATGGGAATGAAGGATTATTCAAGAAAATCATCTACTCATCCAAGAGTACAAAATGATTCAAGGCCTAGAAGTAGAACACCTACACCCAAAAACAATACACACTCTAAGTCACGACCTAGGACTAAGACACCCACAACTAGAAACAATAATAGTCTAGATCAAGGTCTAAAACACCTAAGAAAAACAATGGACATCAAAATGCTCATATGAATTGGAATAATTTCCAACAACAATGTTTTTCTCCGTGGATAATGTGTCCTCCATTCATGCATCCCAATGAAATGCAAGGGATGTTTGGAACTAACAAATTTGGACCCATAAGATATTAGGGATTGAATGTTTGATTTTGTGTTTTGTTACCTAGATATGCTTAGGAATTGATTTGGAGCCCGGTGAGTGGATTAAGGATATTGGTTGTTCTATACACATGACGGGTAATCGAAGTTTGTTCTCTACTTACAAAGCTTATAATGGAGGTAACATCACATTCACTAGTATACTACGTGGTAAGATACGGTTTATCTTGACTCCTTGACCATTGAAAATGTTGAGCAAAATAACTTAGGTTTTAATTTACTAAGTATAGGTCAAATTTGTGACAATAAGTATAAGGTCATCTTTTCCGAACATGATAACGAAATCGTAAAAGATGGAAAGGTCATTAGAAAAGGTGTTAGAAAGCATGGGCTTTATGTCATGAAGGTCAATAAGAAGTCTAAGGACAAATTATGTCTCACGACTTTAGATGATACTTCTACTCTTTGGCATAGAAGATTAGGTCACGCTAATACGCGTTTAATTCAATCTTTAGTCTCTAAGGAGTTGGTAAGACATCTCCCCAAGATGATGTTTGATAGTCACTTTTGTGATGCTTTCAAAGTTGGGAAGCAAGTTCACTCAAGTCACAAACCCAAGAATTTGGTTTCGACCTCTCGGTGCCTAGAGCTCCTACATATGGATCTCTTTGGGCCTTCCGCCACACGGAGTTATGGAGGTAACCTTTATACCCTAGTGATAGTTGATAACTTTTCTAGATTCACTTGGACTAGATTTTTGGCTAATAAGAATGAAGCTTTCGATCATTTCGAAGTCTTTAGTCAGAAGAGCCAAAATCAATTAGGATGTCCAATTGTCTCTATTAGGACGGAGCATGGTGGGGAATTTGATAATGAAGTGCAATTTCGTGCCTTTTGTGAAGCTCATGGTATTACCCATAACTTCTCGCCTCCTCGCACTCTACAATCAAATGGGGTATTTGAAAGGAAGAATATGACTCTCCTAGAGATGAGTAGGACCATGTTAAACAAGCAATCTTTGCCTAAAAATTTTTGGTGCAATGTCGTGGACACATCGACCTACATTCTCAACCGAATTCTTATTTGACCTTTTCTAGGATAGACACCCTATGAGATTCTAAAAGGTAAGAAACCCTCATTAGAATATTTTAAGGTGTTTGGAAGCAAATGCTTCATTCATAACACTAAAGACTACCTCACTAAGTTCGATCCAAAGTCGTACGAATGTATATTTTTAGGCTATTCACAAACTAGTAAAGCCTACATAGTCCTCAATAGAACCTCAGGTGTAATCGAAGAATAACTCAACGTGACATTCGATGAAACTCCACCGTTATCTAAGACACCACATTTGGTAAATGATGACTTAGATGAAATAGACATAGTTAATGACAAAGAGGTTAGAAAACTAGGAGTTGAAGACCTTAATGTTGAAAAAGGAGTAAACATTAAGGAGTCTAAGGATCATGCCCTAGATAACATCATATGCGACCTTAACCAAAGGTGCCTTAGATCTCAAGTCCAAGATCAAAGTAACTTCTTTTTTTCATCCCCTTGATTGAACCAAAGAATGCTAAAGAAGATTTGATGGATGAGAGTTGGGTCATCGCCATGCAAGAAGAATTGAATCAATTCATTGCTAATGACGTTTGGTAAATTGTTTCTCCACCTAGAAGTACCACCATCATAGGAACCAAATGGGTCTATAGGAATAAACTAGATGAGAATGGTGTAATGTCTCGTAACAAGGCTAGAGTTGTAGCTCAAGGCTATAATCAAAAAGAAGGTATTGATTATCACGAGACATAAACACTCGTAGCAAGGTTAGAGTCCATTAGGATCCTTTTAGCTTATGCTTGTGCTCAAGACTTTAAGCTTCAACAAATGGATGTAAAGAGTATATTTCTTAAAAGTTTGATCCATGAGGAGGTATATGTGGCTCAACCTCCCGGATTCATTGATTTTGAGAAACGGGATCATGTTTACAAGCTTAAGAAAGCTTTTTATGGTCTTAAACAAGCACCCAAAGCTTGGTATGATAGACTTAAAGCGTTTCTTATAAAACATGAGTATACCATGGGAATGGTAGACAATACGCTCTTTACAAAGAAGAAAGGATCTCATCTTATTATTGTTCAAATATATGTTGATGACATTATATTTGGTTCAATTTGTCAAAGTATGTGTGATGACTTTGCCAAAATCATGCATGATGAGTTTGAAATGAGCATGATGGGTGAACTTCACTTCTTTTTATGACTCCAAATTTGACAAATAGACGATGGTATTTTATTTAATCAATCTAAGTATGTTAAAGAAATGCTAAATAAATTTAGACTAGAGGACTCTAGGCCTATGGAGACTCCCATGGCCTCGGATACTAAACTCATCGTAGATGATGATTGTGAGTCGGTAGACAACACCAATTATAGAGGTATGATTGGTAGCTTGTTATACCTAACGACAAGTCAACCGGATATCATGTTTAGTGTTTGCCTTTGTTCTCACTTCCAAGAGGCTCCCAAAACCTTTCATCTTGAAGCGGTTAAGCGTATCTTCCGATACATTAAAGGCAGTATGCATTTAGGATTATGGTATCAGAAAGGGACCGGCGTAGAAACCATAGTATACGCCAACTCGGATCATGCGGGAGACTGTATGGACCGGAAAAGCACTAGCGATATTTGTACCTTCATGGGTTGTTGTTTTTTTTTGGTAAAGGGTTTTACCCCGGTAAATATATTAACCAAAAAAGCAATCAAGTAAACATGGATTGTGGCTGAAATGCCACATTAACCTCAAGCCAACAAGCTTGATAAACTAGTGCTTATGACATGCCATAAACACTCAACACCTAAAAATTAAACCAACTCAAAACTACTCATTTCTTGAACCACCAGATAGATATAATCATGATCAGCCGTAAAAAGTCTTGAAATAGAGCAAAAACCCCGCCACTCTAGCAACAACACAAAGGCAACAAAGCATCCAAATGAGGCCGCCTCCTTAAAAAACCTTTTCGAGAAAACTCTGTGGGAAAAACCTCAAAAAGGAAAAAAGAGTACGACCCTCACGTGGCATTACCATGATGATTAAAGCACACTCTAGGCAGCTTCTCCGATCCAACAGAGAACATGATTGGTCCGACATCTTCTTAAACTTGAACGTGACAAGCTTCAATCGAATAGTATCACAAATGATTTGAACAAGCTGGTCAACCCTCAATGAAGTCTTCTTAAATAATCTAGCATTTCGTTCCATCCAAACGTAGTAGGAATAAGCAGCCACCATAATTCGGGCAATAATGCTATAAACACTTCGACCCTTGGAAATAGGAATTAAGAATGATATAATATCATCAAGTGCAGTAAGAAGATCCTCCATTCCAGCCATAGAACGAACTTTACACCAAACCTGCATAGAAAATTGACATTCAAAGAACAAGTGCGAATGAGAATCTCGAACCGTATTACACAACAAGCATATTAGCAGGTTTAAGTCAACATTAAGGCCGACATCCCATTGCCTCAGCCTATCGTGCGTCTTCAACTTTTTTTTTGGTAACCGTGATTTTCGACTCATTGGCCGACTAATCCACGGGGTTTGAGCCCACCGCCACACAGACTCAAACCATTTAAAGCCCTCCCTTTTTAGGAGGTTGGCGTGGCCACTTCAAGGTTTATAAGCCAAAAGTGGACAGCATGCTATGGAATACAATGCGCAAACCAAACAATATTATACCAAACCACCTCGTCAGCATTAGCACGAATAGTATTCCAAACACCAGCCACCGAGAATCGTTGTAACACTCCATGTCTATCATGCCACATCATAACATCCTCATGACCAGCATTAAGCACCGGAACAAGAATAGAAACTACTTGTGGAAACCAATCAGCCCAATCAGCCGGCCATTTCCAAGCACCATCTGAAATAAGGTCACTAACAGAATCAGTAAGAGAAAATCCCGAGCGGACAATATTGCGAATAGTAAGCACATCACGAAGAGGGCATATATTTTCCCACCTATCAAACCACATAGAAGTAGACTTACCATTAAGATCTTGTGCCAGACAAACGACCTTACACATGTACGAATTTGAAGCAATTTTCTCCATCCCCAAATCATATCACCAAGGCATGGAATATCCCAAAAACATCGACCATTAAGCTTATACGCATGAATCCACTTCACCCATAACGATTCCTTATGAGTCAATAGACTCCAAATATGTGTCACCATAAGGGCAGTATTAAAATCATCAAGTCTACGAATCCCCAGACCCCCTTCACACTGAGGCAGACACACATCAACCCATGCAACTCTAGCCTTACCCTTTTTCATCTCACCTTGGAACCAAAGAAATCCACGAAGGAGCTGCTTCAAATCAAGAATAACCCGGGCGGGCAAAATAAAAACAGAAGCCGAATAGATATGCATGGACGATAAAACATATCTAATAAGTTAGATTCTTCCCGCCAAGGAAAGTTATTTGTTACGCCAGTCATTAACACGGCGTTCAAGCTTCTCCACAAGCACCTTACAGTCCCGATAAAGCAATCTGGAAGAAATGAGCGGGACTCCAAGATAACGAACAGGTAACATAGCTTCAGCAAAAGACAGCATATTAAGAATGTTAGTATTCACCTGAACCGGAACATTGCAAAAAAAAGCAGTGCTCTTCGGAATACTAGGCACAAGACCCGAAGCACTCTTAAACTCATCCAACGCATCCATAATAAGACGAACAGACTCAATGTGACCACGAGCAAATAAGAAAAGGTCATCTGCAAAACAAAGATTAACAATACGATTCTTCTCACAAAGATGATGGTACTGAAAGCCATCCATATGTCGCACTCGTTTCTGCAAAATAAACGTTAAAACTTCCATCACTAGAGTAAAAAATAAGGAGATAACGGATCCCCTTGCCTCAACCCTCTCTTTCCCTTAAACCATCCATACAACTCCCCATTGATACATATAGAATATGAAGTGGGGGTAACAGACATCATGATCCACTCAACCATAGTGTGATGAAACCCAAAACCAATAAGGATGGACCTAACAAAACCCCAATCCATCGTGTCATACGCTTTCTGAATATCCACCTTAAAGGAGACCCTAGGGGGACCAGATGACCTGTGATACCCACGCATAAGCTCCTGAGTGAGCAGAATGTTATCCGAAATCCTCTCGCCCGGAACAAATGCAAATTGGTTAATACTCACCAAAGCCCCTAAATCTTCCTTAATACGATTAGCATTAATCTTACTAATGCATTTAAATAAAACATTACAACATGAAATGAGGCGGTAATCAATGATTTTTGCTGGAGTAGAAACCTTAGGAATAAGGGAAATTATAGTATGATTGATTTCTCGAAGAAGCTTACCATTAGCGGAAAACTCCCGAATCGCACAAGTAACCTCACTTCCAACAATGTCCCACGATTTTTTGAAGAAAGCAGACGTAAATCCATCAGGCCCAGGGGCCTTATCATCCGCCATCGAAAATAGAGCACCTTTAATTTCATCATCAGACACCTCTCAAACCATAAACAAAGCTTTCTGCTCATCCAGAACCCTAGTGAAAAGATCATGACCATCAAGCGGATTAGTCACACCTTCATCGCCTAAGAACTGCTCATAGTGAGAAACAAAAGCGCCTGCAACATGACTCCCCTCATGACAAACATCCATATGATCTCTAACCATATCAATCTGATTACGCGAACACTTGCTATTCACAATGCGATGAAAGTACGCCGTATTAGACACACCCGCATCAAGCCACTCCACTTTAGATTTCTGCCTTAAAAATCTCTTCGTCAAGAGAAGCTTCCTTAAACGCAAGTAAGTAATGCGCATGCTCTTCCCTCAGCTCCACATTAAACGAACTTCGAATAGGAAGTTAACTATTGAGAAAAAAAACCCTAGTTCTCTAATGGCGGAAAGATTCTCCTATTCTTCATTCTGATCTGTTTTAATTCAGTCTTGGTTGATCTTGATATCTTATAACGTTCATGTTCTATTGTATAATCATCTGAATATTTCGATTTAACATGTTCTTTATTCTGTTCATTGGTTAATTTGATCGTTTTTAAACCTTTTTTAGGGTTTCTTGTTGCTGTTTTTTTTTCTTTTTATTCCTTACTCGATCTCATGATAGTCGATTAGAGTTCCTTTATGTGCGTTAATTCCCTCTTTTGAGAGGCCTGTGATCAAGCTTGACGTGGAGTTTGTTGTTTTCTTTGCTGGTGCAATCGCTGTGTGTGGCGTTTAGGGTTTCGTTTTTTATTTTAATCAGGGTTTCGTTATTATTGTATGTCTGATCTGGGTATTGATTTGGACGCATTTAAAAAGAGAATGTCTTCATTGATGAATCAAGTGGACTGGGGGAACGCAAGCCTGTTAGAGGGAGTTGTTTAAGTGCATCGAATGCTATTGTAGGGGAGGCTGGAGTCCAAACGTCACTCCTATATAGGGTTTTACCTAGCCCTAACCTGAGTGGGACGCATATGGATCAGGGTGTTTGGGGATGTGAGGGAGTTAGTGTCTCTTACCCATATGATGCTAATAACACTGGTGGGGCTACGAGTCTTGCTGGGGATCTATTCCCTAGTCTCGTTAATGGGACTGCTAGCGAGGTAACTGCTGATGATAGGGCTGCATCTTGGTTGCCTACGGGGTTACTTGATGCTACGGGCACTGGTGATAAGTTTAAGCACACTGATGGTGGGGCGAATGAGACATCTTTAGCTGCTATTGCTACTCAAGAAGCAACAATTGTTCAATCAGCTGCTATAACTAGAACTTATGTCGGTGCTGTTGGTAGCAAACAACAGGGTAGTCATTCGGGGGCGTCCAAGTTTCGGGTACTAAGGTTGGATAATGTCTATGAAGGGGTTGATGTTTCGATGCCCCTTTCAATTGTTAAGAAGGTTAGTGCTCGATTTGAAAACACGTTGTGTGGCTACTTTATTGGAAAACGCATTGCGTTTCCGGTGGTTGAATTTCTTGTGCGTAATAATTGGGCGAAGCATGGTCTCAAACGGGTTATGTTAAATTCTAAGGGTTTCTTTTTCTTTAAATTTGACTCTAATGAGGGTCTTTCGGCTGTGTTGGAAGGAGGTCCTTGGATGATTAAAAATAGCCCAATCATTTTGAAGAAATGGACTGTTAACTCGAGCTTATCTAAAGAGGAGCTAACCCGTGTTCCTATATGGGTTAAGCTTCATGATGTTCTGTTGCAGGTATTCTCGGAAGATTGGATTAGTATCCTTGCTACACAAATTGGTACTCCTATTATGCTTGATTCTTTCACGAGTGCTATGTGTGCGGATTCGTGGGGTAGAAGCAGTTTTGCGCGGTGTTTAGTTGAATTGACTCGAATGTGGAGTTGAAGGAGTCTATTAAGGTGGGGGTTCCTACTGATGGAGGGTTGAGTCACATAGTGGAGGTTATTCACCTTGAGTATGAGTGGAGACCACCACGATGTGATGTTTGCAAGATCTTTGGACATATTAGTGTGGAGTGCCCTAAAAAAATAGTAACTGAAATATCTCAGAGTGCGAACCTTAATGATGGTTTCCAACAAGTTACTAAGCGTAGACGCAATAATAATCGATCTAATAAGGGGGATGCGTATATGGGTGTCTCGATACCAAAGAACTTTCAATATGTGCCTAAGAGCTCAGTTAATCGTAATAAGGTGGGAACTAGTTCTGGTCGCACTAATGGACCGTCTACAAGTAAGGTTCCTAATGATGGGACAGCAGGTGATGGTTCTAGTCAGCCTTCGGTTAGGGCTAATGGGAAGGCAGTGGCGGCGTCAGTAGATGATAGTCTTCATGTTTCACGTGGGGGTAAGGGTTCTTCTAGTGTTCCTAATATTTTTGTCTCTAATTCTTATAATCTATTATCTACTCATACCGGGGATAATGGTGATGGCAATTTGGATGATGAGGATGAGGTTGAGAATATTTATGATGAATCTGTGAACCTTGTTTCAAGTTCTATTCCAGGGGCAAGCACTTCTTCTGATAATGTTCCCAATGTTTAGCATTGCTGCTTGGAATATTAAACAAAAGGAGGTTAAGCAGGTTGTGAATGAAAACAGTTTAAGTGTGTGTTCTATTTTGGAGTCTCATGTGGATGCTTCTATTGTGTATGATAAGTGTCGGAAAATTTGTCGTAGATGGAAATGGACTTATAATGGGGGTTTGTGTCCCAAGGGGTCTAGGATTATTATTGGTTGGAATGATGATGTTGTTGACATTATGGTTATGGCGCAAACATCCCAAGTTATGCATTGTCTGATAAATATTTGTGCTGATGCTAAGACTATATTCTGATCTTTTATATATGCTGATAATTACTATGTTGATCGGCGTTGTCTTTGGATAACTTGGTTGCGCATGCGTATCTTATGCGTGATAAACCGTGGATTCTACTTGGGGATTTCAATGTGGCTCTGAATTTGGAAGATTATTCGTGTGGGGGATATGAGCCTACAATTGCCATGCGAGAGTTCAAGGAATGTGTTCAAAATATGGAGGTGTCGGATGTTAATGGTACTGGTCTGCACTTTACATGGAACCAAAAACCAAAGGGTAGTGATGGTATATTGAAGAAGTGATATGATTATAAGTAATATCCCATTTCTAGATGCATTCCCAGGGTCGTTTGCTATATTTCAACCGTACAGGATTTCTGATCATGCCCCTTGTGTCTTGCGTATTCCTAAAGTTAGTAGACCGAGGCCTAAAACGTTTAAATTCTCGATTTTTCTGGTCTACAAAGAGGGTTTTCAAACGATTGTTTCTTATGGGTGGATGGTTAATGTTGAAGGGTGTGCTATGTTTCGAGTTGTGAAACGCCTTAAGGGGTTGAAGTACCCTTTACGTAAACTTATTGATGAGCATGGTAATCATGGGTTGTTGTTTAACTTCTTGGTTCTCTAAGAAACAACCGCTCTTTCCATATCCACCATGGAAGCCGAGTATGTGAGTGCCGGTAAAGTTTGTCAACAAGATCTATGGATGAAGCAAGTTCTTGTTGATTACGGGATTACACTCAATGATGTTCCCATCATGTGTGATAATAAGGGTGCAATAGACCTTAGTAAGAATCCCGTGCAACATTCGTGAACTAAGCACATGGATTCATCACCATTTCCTTAGGGATAATGTTTAAGAGGGGAACATTTCGATTGAGAAGGTACCCTCAGTAGAAAACTTAGTCGACATCTTCACTAAGCCACTTAAGATGGAACCTTTTAATTACTTATATCTAGGTCTAGGTTTGATGGAACATATACCTTGATTGTGCTTGTATTATCGAGTTTTTTCTCTTTTGTATCTTTCTTTGAGTCTTTGAGTCTCTTTAAACTCTTTTGAAAAATCCTCTCTCTACTTTTTAAAATTCTCAAATTCCTTTCTAAAACGGTAGAGAAATGCTTTTGCATTGTTAATTCAATCTAAAAACATTTTTTAATGGTTTCTTGCTATTGATATCAAACATACATAATTCATATGTATGGGTCACTTATTTATAGTGAGAACAACACTGTAGTATGGAGGATTCATGGATTATCAAAATGTGACATGACTATGTGTCTAGATAAGATCACACCTCCAACATCGATTTTACGTTAAATTCTAAAAATTTTGGTCAAAGTCGTGTTTATTGAGTTTGTGTGTTTCTTATTCTTTTATTTCTCTTAATCATGGCTTTATGATAAGTTAGACTAGAATACTAGTATTTGCTAAATTGGAAAATTCTCCTTGTCCTAAAAAACATACCCTCTGTCGACGGATCCTTAATTGTCCAGTGGATCAATATATATATATATATATATATATATATATATATATATATATATATATATATATATATATATATATATATATATATATATATATATATATATATATATATATATATATATATATATATATATATATATATATATATATATTGAACCGCTGGTACAATTGTTGAACCGCGGGCAGAAGCACCTAAAAAGGGGTTTTCTGAAACTCTAAAATTGTTCCAACACTTTTTGGAATCATTGTTTCAAGCCTTTGACCACTCCTAAAATACATTGTGCTTTCTCTATTTAACCCTAAGCATTTTGCATCCATTTCTCAAATCAAAATGTCTTATTCACTAAATTAAAGCCTTGATTCACCTCCATTTTCCCTAATTTTTTTCAATCCAAATTCACCAAAGAACACACCAAATCAAATATCTTTTCCTTATAAGGAAATTGATTTTGGAGACTCTTCTTTTCCACTACTTCCCTTTTGTGTTCTTCCTCCATCACATGATAATGTCATGCATCATGGAACATATTTTCATTGTTTTCAATATCAATATCTTTCCATTTCTCATATCTATGATGATTTGAATTACATCAAGAGTTAAGCCTCCTCTCCATTATGAATACAAGATCATTGCCAAGCCTCCACCACCATATTCTGCTACCACCTCATCTTCTAATTAAGCATGTGGTTTGTTTATTAATAAGACATTCAATTAAGAAAATCTTAGAGTTCTAGTCTAACTAGGATTAAATCTATGCTTAAGTTGTAGGCTTGTGTCTCATACATCTTTGTATGACATATTTTCCTTGTATCTTTTCATGTTTTGGATTAACATGATTTCTTATGGATCTTGAATCTCTTCTTCTTATCTTCTTTCTTTTATTGTGTGACCATTGTTATATCTTGTTGGGTGCTTCTTTTCTTCTTCTAACCTTTCTATGTATCTTGTCACCATAGCTTGATTTCTTGGTACCCGAAGCAAGGGGGAGTAAGCACCAGGGGGAGCATTAGCAAAGTTCGTTTCTTCTCTTCTTCAAATAATTTTGCTACCTTTTTACTTCGACAAAGGGGGAGAATTGAAATAAACTTGTCTTCGAGAATCTTTTTATATACTTGGTTGAGTTTATGTATTGTCAAAATAAAAAAGAGGGAGATTGTTAATGCGATGATGCCTAAAAACGTTACTTGCATTTTTTAGTCTCACTTTGTTTCGATTACGACAATATATAAAAACTAGCATTTACGGAAACAGGGAGCTGGTTGATAGGGTTCAACCCCGTGTTCAAGATTGGAAGAATAAGTCGTTGTCGGCAGCAGGTAGACTTCAGCTTGTTCAGTCGGTTATAGGCTTAATGCATGTTTATTGGGCCTCGGTGTTTGTGCTCCCTTCTTGGGTCTTACTAGATATTGAGCAAATCATGCGAGGTTTTCTTTGGTGTCAAGGCCCTATGCGACGGGGCAAATCGAAAGTGGCTTGGGAGGTTGTTTGTCTTCCTAAAGACGGGGGGGGTTTGGGAATTCGCAGATTGGATATCTTTAATAAAGCCCTTATGATCTCTCATATTTGGAAGCTTTTAATTCGTAAAGAATCTCTTTGGGTGAAATGGATTCATGAATACAAGCTCAAGGGAAGAATTTTTTAGGAAATTCCTATTCATGGTAACATCACTTGGGGATGGCGCAAGATTCTTCAGTTACGGCCTATTATTCGTGAGTTTATGTGGTATAAAATGAGAGATGGCTCTAGAGTATCGGTTTGGTCTGATGTTTGGTGTTCCAGCAGCCCGCTGTCCAATGCTATCTTGTCTAGAGACATTCATCGCTCGGGGTTTGATTTTAATACTAAAATTTGTGATGTTATTCGAGATGGGCAGTGGTTATGGCCTGAGTTTCTTCGGGGTAAGTATGTTATTCTTAATAATATTACTATCCCTACTATCCAAGTGGGGGTCTCAGATAAATTATTGTGGAGGACTGAGGGTAACGATCTTAAGGTATTCTCGGTCTCGTTGGTGTGGTCTTCTTTAATGCCTCGAGATGTCAAAGTTCCATGGTTTACTATTGTGTGGTTTTCTAGTTGCATTCCTAGACATGCATTTAACTTTTGGTTGATTATGAAACAAAACCTTAAGACACAGGATAAGGTTTATTTGTGGGATGCTTCTAGCTCATTGATGTCAGAGTGTTCATTGTGTACGAGGCAGCCTAATTCACATGAGCATTTATTTTTTGAATGTGGGTTTTCGCAGCAAGTTTGGAACAAAGTACGTGTGGTAGCTGATTTTGGGTGTTCAAGTCCGGTGTGGGATACCATTATTGCATATATTCTTCCTTGGGCAGGCCGTAAGACTCTCAAAAGTCTAGTTTCCAAATTATTCTTGTCAGCAACGGCGTATTTTATTTGGCAAGAGCGGAATTGGAGGTTATTTAAACTAGTTAAGAGAACAGCTGATCAAGTTGTGTAGTGCATTATTTCTACTGTGAGACTGAAGCTGCTTTCATGTCATATCAAGAAGTCTAGAGATGGGGTTCGATTAGCTCAGCTCTTGAGTTTTTCGGAGTCATTTCTTATTTGATGTCTATTTACTGGTTCATGGGCGTTTGTGCCATTAGGTGGTTCTTTCCTATTGGTGTCATTGGTTATGTAATTAGTATAGTATTCATATGGTTTGTCATATGAATTAGAGGAAGTTCAAGCTTTGAATTGAGGTTAATGTGACACATCAGTCACATTCCATTGTACTTATTGTTTTTTTTGGGAATTAATATATTTTACTGGGGTGAAGTCCCCTTTACCTAAAAAGCATTTACGAAAACAACGAAAATCGAATTCTCGAGTTCAAGTATTTTTCATTTCATCCATTATCACTTAAGGTATGAATAAACAAGTTCTCAACCTAACTAAGTGATCAAGGATTTATTTTTTCTTAAAACTCACTTTTTATTAAGAGTGACAAAAGTTTTTAATAAACTTTATTTTTAAGAAAATGTTTTATTAAAATAGAAATTCAAAATTTGAATAAGGCATATTCCATATAGTTTAAGAATATCATTTGAGGATAAAAACTGTACGGGTTAGAACTTCAACATTAAAAGACAAAATGGAGCATAATATACGACCGCAGTTCGAAATAGGGGTGTGCGGTTCCTTATTGATAAGGTATCGTAGGCCTATTTAAGGAACCGCGCTCAAAGACGACTGTTGGGCTCTTGTCTTATAAATAGTGGCCATTTCCAGATTTTTATTTCATCTCTTTTGCACACAAATTTCCATATCAATCCACCTTCTTAAACTCAAATCCTTGATTATTTGGTTGATTAATACTTGTTTAGAAGTGAATATTATTCTTCCCATCTCATCCTCTCAAGTGCAAAGATAAGAACAATTTCATCCTTGAAGTGTTGTGTTTGCCTCAAGATCCATTGAAGATCAAAACTTTATTTCGTTCTTGTGTCTTTGTGAATATCCAAATAGTTGTTTATATTTGGAAGTTGTGTATGTATTGTGGTTAATACTTAGGCCTTAATGTATATAGGTGTAGATTGGTTCTAGCTAAGATTAGGGCTCGACTTTTAGCTTAGAGTCGGATATTGGTTAAGTGACGTGTACGGTTTCTCACCCTTAAGGAGCTTGTTGATTAGTGAACTCTCGAGTAAGGAGTACTCTAGGAGTGGAGTAGGAATGAGTAGTGATCTTTGTTGCCGAACCACTATAAATCCTTGGTGTTTGGTTTGATCTTTCTTTTTTTGTCTCTTTCCATTCATTATTCTTTATTGCATATACTTGTGATTATAAGTTTAGACCCACTATCTAGTGTTCATATTGTGCATAAGAAGATTTCACATAATCATTCAAGTCTATGTTTTTGAAAAGGATTTTTGAAAAACCGATCTTTGATCATTTTAACTTAAGAAACTATTCAACCCCCCCCCCCTTCTAGTTCCTACAAAGTCCTTTTTGTATGCTGTCTGGTATGATTATTGACACTATGTTTACTTGTTGCCATTAAGACCCTTTTAACCATGGACTGCTAATCATTGATCGAAAATGAGCGCTAATATTGTGAATAGTACTATTTGAGGACTGACATCCTCTATTTGGGCGAGTCGCACTTGCTGGAAGCTAAAGGTTCCTACCTATGCTAAATGGATACACTTTATTTGGCTAAGATCATGATAGTATTTGTTGGTTTCTGATAATGTCTAGTCGTGGGGTCATGATCTAGTGCAATAAGAATCGATGAATTTAAAATAATGGGTGTATAACAATGTAGCCCTAGAGTCATACTTGTATTCAAATGATGTTTAAACCTAAGAATTCACTCAACCAATGTGTTGACTTTTAAGCATATGTCTCAGGTGAATGAAGACTGGCGGGCTGAGGATGGTGGTATCTTGAAAAGTTAACATTCTAATAAATAAGCAGGCCTATCTAATGAGCCGCGACCATATAGATCTGTTGGACCTTTGTCCTGTAAATATTGGACTATTTCCAGATTTCCTTTTCACCTCTTTTGCACATAACTTATTAGATTAAATCCACCTTATTTAATCACACAAATCCTTGGTTATTTAGTTGATTATATTTGTTTAGAAGTGAATCTTTCTCTTCCCCTCTCATCCTCTCAAGTGCAAAGAGAAGAACACTTTCATCCTTGAAGTGTTGTGTCTAACTCAAGATACATTGAAGATCAAAACTCTATTTCATTCTTGTGTCATTGTGAAGTTCCAAATGGTTGTATATATTTGGAAGTTGTGTATGCATTGTGATTAATACTTAGTCCTCAAAGTATATTGGTGTAGATTGGTCCTAGCTAAGATTAGGTCTCGACTTTTAGCTTAGAGTCAGAAACTGGTTAAGCGACGTGTACGGTTTCTCCACCTTAAGGAGCTTGTTGATTATTGAACTCTCGAGTAAGGAGTACTCGAGGAGTGGAGTAGGAACGAAGAGTGAGTTTAGTTTCTGAACTACTATAAATCCTTGGTGTTCGGTTTGACTTTCCTTTCCCTATCTCTTTCCATTCATTATTCTTTATTGCATATACTTGTGATTGTTAGTTTAGAACCACTATCAATTGTTCATATTGTGCATAGGAAGATTTCCCATAATTCAGTTAAGTCTAGTTTTTGAAAAGGATTTTTAAAAACCGACCTTTGATCAATTTAACTTGAGAAACTATTCACCCCCCTCCCCCCCCCCCCCCGCCCCTTCTAGTTTCTACAGATTTGGTACAAAACTTATATTTTGTGTTTTTGTTTCATTTGTTTTATTTAGTTAAAAAATAATAATACAAAAATATTTTTGGTTTTATTTGTTTTATTTGTTTTATTTAGTTTATTTTTCTATGACGTTTTGCAAATCGCTCCGGTTTTGTATAAACCCACGTTCTTGTAGTAAACAACTCGTTCGTCCTTTCCAAAAGCATAAACATAAGATAAAAAAGAGTACGACTTCTGATAAAACACCAATCATACCCCTTGAAATCGAATCATCCAAACTGTATATCAAACCACCATTCATCAAAGAACTTTTAGTAGTCACCTATAAGGACGACATATTCAACCCCGAAGTCGAGAGTATATTCGAATATCCGCCCGACACCGAAGGAATCTCATCCTATGACACTCAATCGGATTCCTCAACGGTAATTATCATTGATCCCGATGATCAACCGATGTTGTCGAACACTAGTATTGTTGCTCCAACGCCTAGTTCCTCTGTTGTTCAATTCCCTATTTTGAATGATTTTACTATCAAGAGTAGTCACATGCACATAATTCGGGAGAACTAATTTGATGGACAAACCCTATCTGATCCTCACCGACATGTCGCCGATTTTATTTAGATTAGTAGCCTATTCCAATATGGTGAAAATCAAGACGAAACGGTTGAATTGAGTACTTTCCCTTCTTCATTAACCGGAGAAGCTAAGACTTGGTTGATTGAACTAAATGAAAGGAACAATTACTTCATGGAATGAAGTAAGAGAAGCTTTCATAAGCCGATTGTTTTCACCTTAAAGTTTAAACGTCTCCTAAATGACATTCATAACTTTCACCCACTCGATAACGAATCTCTCTTTGAAACATGGCTCCGAATGAAAGAAATGCTTCACGCTTGTTACGGAAATGATCTAACCAAGAGAACGATGATTCAAACCTTATATCATGGTTTAGACAATCCAGCTCAAGTAATTCTTGACGCTGGAGGAATCTTCCTCTACAATACTCCCAACGAAGCTTTCCAAATCCTCGAGGACAAAGTCCTTTTTAAGCTCGATTTTTCAAAGGAGTCTCACATCCAAGCCTATCCGAAAAACGTTGTTTCCATCGGTGGAAATAACATCAACTCCTATCACATCGTGTTGATGGAGAATAATATCCGTTTATAGTGTAGTTCGTTTTGTCTCGGTATCGATTCGAATTGAAATCCGGTTTTACGTTTCGACTTTTTCGTTTTTGGTTATCATTTACAAATTTGGTATTTAATACTACTTGCACGAAAAATGAGAAAATTATACTAATATACTAATCTATACTATTATTATAATACTAATTTTATACTAAAAGTAAAATTGCTAAAGTAAATGTATTTTGTACTAATAATTCTAAATTGTAAACGTAGAATGGCTTAATGATTATACTACCACACTAATTGTACCAATACATGCTTAAAAACACTAAAATTCATAGATGAGCCCAAATCTCTACAGATCCAATACTACACTTAACCAAACAACGGCCCAACAGCTAACTTGAAGGCAGTTTAACTAGAAGGACTACTATTGTAACAACTTCCAACAAATTGTGTTACACACAAACTAACAAGGTCCAACGAGGACTATGGACAATATTCGCCTATACAAAATAAAGGGGTAAACATGTACAATTTATAAACTCTACATAATTCTACCAGACTATAAACACATTTTGAATATGAGGAGCTGTACGTTTTATCTAGGTAATAAACTGATCAAATGAGATATAGATCTAACGGGCTGAAAACAAATTAAGGGTGCAACCTAAATGTTAATATTCAATCAAAATTGTATTCTAACTCTAACAAGAAATCATCAATAAATTTGCAAAAGACCAATTGCCTTCTACCAAAGAAACAATCTTTCATGTTTGACTTAAAACTTGCATAACCTGTGGTTTACCTTCTAAAGAACTTATACTATATGTATACTAACTATGTCAATAGTAATGCTAACAATTACATCTAGATTCTATTAAGGCCTAGTAAATTCCACTTACTGAATTATAGTCCCAAATACCCCTTTTCCTACCGAAACACTTATATTATCTAAATGAATAGGCAAAATAAGAAAGATCAAACTATGATATCCATAATAGTTACACTAATCAAATTGAAATGAATCAACTAACTAACTAAAATACAATGTAACGGTATCTAGTAATTAAGAAAATGTATTAAAGATATCAAGTGATAACAAATGTAACCAACCATTAGGCAAGCAGATTACACTAACGAACGCAAAAAATTGAAAAGACTATGACCCCGTTCATCCAGGCCTAGTCCTTTGTGGGCGAAGCTAAGCGATCTACTACTGGTGAATTCTAACCAAAATCACAATTACTTTATTATGCATCAAGGCCTACCTATTGTTGTGATGTGCTTGCTGATGAGTGTTGTACTGAACTGTAAAATAAAGAAATTCACCAGCTTTACCATTCAATTAAGCTCCACAACTTATTTATCAAACAACAGCTCCAAAGAAAACATATCAAGAATCATTGTACAAGCCTCTAGATTTAGAAAACTGATTATGATAAAAAAACACATTAATGAATAGTAAGAAGAAAGAAATTGTAAATTTTTTTAAATGAAGAAATGTAATTACAACTATATAACATAAAAGTAACAAACTGTATTTCAACTAATCATTAATCACAAAACCTTCTCATAAGCTCAAATGAGCTTATGAGTAAATCAGCTTGCTACAACTTGTTTAAAAATCTCTAATTGACAAAAGCTTCCGAATTAAGACTCAATTACCAGAAAAATCCTATCATTTTATATAGAAAATTGCAAGGCTGCTCATATGGTCATATAAGCTAATGAACCAAAACTTTAATGGAGAATTAAGAATAAAACAAATTGGAATTGAAAGCTTTCCTTAATGAAGTAAATTGTTATAATAGAATTACATTAACAACAAAATTTTAACTGACTAGAACACTTGTGAAACTGAATTGAGAAAGATTGAAGAATGAAGAAGGTTTGATATTCATTAATGGAGAAAGTTTGTTACACTAATCTCAACTGAAAGTAAAGCTTAATTGACTTTTATAACAAATTACTTGAAAGGTAAACAGAATTTGAGAGAGCTACACTACTCCTAATCTATAGCTACCTAACTATGTGAATTATACACCTAATGTAGCTGGTTACAAATGAGGTACTGCTAGGTATTTATAGAGAAACAAGAAACGTGAGGTGACGTGTTTCTTCCAATGAGGGATCGCCACGTGTAAATTGTGTTCTTGGGTGATTTCTAGATTTGGGGGAAATTAATTTGAGAAGCCCCAGACCAATTAATTGGTACCATTGAAATGAGAAGGTTGAATAAATCGTTTTCCTTTATGTAGCTTCCTCTGAAATCGCCTCTATGGTTCTTGATTCATTATGGAAGAGCTCGTGACGTGTCCTCTGCTTATTTTTTGAAGACAGGGACTATATATCATAATTATAATCGTTGGATTATTATCCATATCAAATGAATATGAATGGTGGAATGATGATCCATCTTAGCCTTGATACTTGCATTCTACTCGTCCAGCTGGAATCCACTTCTATATCTTTGGATATTAAACATATTCAGTCCTTGGAGTTGCATAAGACTTATGGCAGCTTTTATTCCTTATATAATAATTTGGCATCTTCAGCCCTTGATTCTTCATTAATGTGGCAAAGGTTGTCTTTGAAGGCTTGTTTGTCTTTTTCTTCAGTCTTTTGTCAGATAATTCTCGTAAAAGCTCGTATGTGTTCAAAATGTATCTGATTTGCCTGCACACACTCAAATACAAAATACACGCGTAATCATGATATTTTATAGTTTAATATAATGTATTTGGCCGTGTTTTAAGCAAATTTTGGTTATTAAAGGTGAGTGTTTTCACACTCATCAAATTTCCCTCCACTTGACTATTGCCATGCCCTCATGCAATGTTATGTTTTAAAGCTCTAAAATACACTTTTCGCACAATTAATCCACCTTGGCCATTATATTATTCACTATACTATGCTATACTATATGATGAATGATTTTTGATTTTTTTTTAAAATGCAATGCAATATATACAACTTTATTTATTTATTTTACACTTGAAATGTTTTTATGGAAATAACTCGTAAAAAAATCAATGACTTTGATTAGGGCATTTGGTACCATGAATATTTATCACCCTCAAGTTTCACGTTCCCCATACCAAGCTTAAAAATGAGATCATTGTCATTGATAAGTAAAAGTACCTTGATTAATCCATACGAATTATTTGTTTAACTATATACTCCCACTTATTTTTCCTCTATCTGATTTTATTTGAGCAAATTGCCTGTGAGCAAATTTGTCTTTATTTGCATGAAATATAAAGTAAATACTGAAAATAAGGAAGCACGGTTTTAAACGATTGTTAACCATCTTATCTATTACTTGAAAAACCGCCCATAGTTAATAGAAGTCCAAATCAAGGTTCTAAGCGATCACCTTATACATGCCAAGCATATATCTTGCTTAATAAGTGGTTACTCACGCAATAATTGACTCGCGCAATAAATTATATCCTCCGCCCTTATAAGACCTTGGATTCTCAATCCCGCAGCCCGTCAAGGCAATATTGGATAGAAAAAGTTACTACCACACTCCCGCAACCCGTCAAGGTCATATTGGAACATAATAGAAACCATACACATCACTGTCCTATTTTGAACTATTTATTCATATTTTTTTCTTTTTTTCTATATTTTTCTTTTTTCTCTTTTTTTTCTTTCCTCACTAATAAATTAACTCTCACGTCACTTATTAACCAAGATAGATATAAACTTAACACGTAAAAAGGTGAACAACTTAAAACCCCAAAATGTACTCATATTAACCACAAATGATTAGTAAAAAATACATAAGAGACTAAAAACCGCAAAACACTGTACTTGATTATTTATTAACAATTATATAAGGAGTTGGCAAAAAAGTAAAGGTTACGAAAGGGAGTAAAATAGTCACAAGTACTTCATATGAACTTCATCAAACCCTTTTATACTTACTTCAAACTCTATCATCTCTCATTCTCCACAATTTAAAATCTCAAATAGTGAGACTCGTGGATGCTTAGCCTAATAAATCGAGTTAACGATTTACATGGTTAAGGATACTAGCTAGAGTATGCTTGAATAAGCAAACTTGAGTTGAGTAAAAATATTCATGATGGGCCTAATATGTCAAAGACGTCTAAACAAGCAAAAACCATATCATTTATTGTATTTGTTTTTCTTTTTCATTTCTATTATTAAATAATTAAAAAGAATGGAAAATGCAAGGTGTAAGCAAATGAAAAATGCATGCAAAAATAAAAACAATATTTTTGTGGCATAAATAGATCAAAACTTTTAAGGTCACTTCGATATAAGTCTCCTCTACACTTAGGATAAACATTATTCTTAATGATTAAGAATGTGGAAGCAAAAGCTCCCCTACATTTATGACACTGAATACTTTGTTTAAATCGAGCTAAGGAAGAGACAACTAAAGTGATTTCATTTTAGCAAGTTTGAATAACACAATAGAAAATATAAATCAAAGTGAATTGGATACACGGGCCTCCTCCATAAGCTCCATGAATGAAAAGAGAAAGAGCAACCCTAGAAACAAACACCAAAAGGCGAAGAAAGGCGCACCCCTCTACTTCAACTCTACTATAACACCCTCTTATAAACCTAAACTAATTAGACCTACTCTACGTTTTCTAACCTAGTTATTTGATGCTTGATTTTATTCCCAAAGTCTCTAGTTCGCCTTGAACCATCAAGGAGAATAAAGGATATCCACTATGAAGCACATCTCAGATGATACACTCAAACTTAGTACGTTGCCATTTACAATGAGATTTACAATATCCGCCTCAATAAATGGACCGGTCCAACGTGTCTCAAGTTTGTGCAACATAGAAAAGCTCTCATGTAGTAAGCGCACCAGGATCAAAGACATAATTTCCGTCTCTACACTCGATCAACTCCAAAGTAGATAGCATCAACATATTAAGCTCATACAAGAATCCCATATCAATAGAAATCACACTCTTAAGTGGAGTAGATGAAAACCAAGGTGTCTCAAACTTATAGATTCCAAGATCAAAGACCTTTCCCTTGATGGGAAAATAAGAAGATGAGCTTATATCAACCATATAAGATTCCGCTTTAGATATCAAAGCATTAGGAGACAATGAAGGTGTAGGAATTGAAACACTCATGATAATGATATCAATCGCTAAGAGCATATGATCTTCTGCATCAATAACCAACTCTAAGGGTGGAAGGGTGGGAATAGAAGGCTCAAAAGTAGGTATATCAATGAGATAATCACTGTTAGGGATGATATGGTCATGAGAAGGAATAGGTGTAATGTACTGCTTTTGCTATGGTTCAATTTATGTCTCTCGATATCCTCTCGAATTAGTCTCTGGTTAATTGTGCGACTCAGTTGTTCTTGGTGAATCAAATAAAAGAGTTGTTGTTGTCTAAAACTAATTAAAAATGAAACCTAGAAACAAATAGAAATAAAGTAAAGACGGTAAAAAGAAACAATGAAAGATAAAAACTTAGCGAAAAGTAAATTGCGAGAAAATTAAAAGGTAAATAAAGTAAATGACACGAAATTAAACTGGAATAAAAGGAAAACAAGTAAAAGTGCACATAAATAAAAAGGCGGGAAAAATAAAGCTTGAAAATAAAAGACAAAAACTTAAGAAGAAAAACCAAAAATGAACTTGACAGAAACCTTCATTCGGAAGTTTTAAACTTCCGAATGAAGTACCCTTCATTCGGAACTTTGAAAGTTCCGAATGAAGCACATGATCCGGAAGTTTTTAGACTTCCGAATGAAGCACCCTTGATCCGGAACTTCAGACTTCCGAATGAAGAACCCTTGATCCGGAACTCTCAAAGTTCCGAATGAAGCACTTGATCCGGAAGTTTTTAGACTTCCGAATGAAGCACCCTTGATCCGGAACTTCAGACTTCCGAATGAAGAACCCTTGATCCGGAACTTTCAAAGTTCCGAATGAAGCACTTGATCCGGAAGTTTTCTGGGAATGATAAGATACAGAAACAACAAACCCGAAGAACAGGGGATATACAGTAACAACAATCTATCCTTAAATTAATCAGAATCAAACAAAAGATTAAACCAAAACAACTAATAAGCATCAACTAACAATAATCAATCAAAACAGATCATCAAAACTAACAAACATAACCAAATCAATCAAAACCCACTTGATCAAAATCATAAAAACTCAAGAACATGAACAATGAAGAATAAGAACAAATCAAACAAGAAAGGAAGAAGATGATAAATGAAAAGCTTAATTAAAAAGTAAGGATTCAATAACAAAAGCTTAAACACAAATTAATCTAGAGAGAGAAAGCATAAATATAGAGAGAGAAACTACCCTACTCCTAATCTAATCCTAAAACTAACCAACCCTCTCACAACAAGTGAGGGTGGTATTTATAGGAGAGGGGAGTGGTTGGTGGCTTCCTCTTTCTTTCTTTCTTGGTCCTCGGTCTTTCAGTCTTCTTAACTTCTTCGACTTTTAAGACTTCGTCTCGGGATTTCTATGAACTCGTCTTGTAATTTTCTTCATAAATTAGACCTGAGTTCTTCGACTTTATTAAACCTTCGTCTTTGGACTTCTTCTTCGATAAATCTTCAGAATTGGTCTTGGACTTCCGTTCTTTTTCCACTTTTGATCTTTCGACTTCGTCTTTTTGTCTTTTTCTTCAATAAAAGCCCGTGAAAGCCGTGTTTTCTCCACTTTTCACCTTCTCGACCCTGAAACACAATAAAAACACAAACCACGCATAATTCCGCCATTTACGACATAAAATATATGTTTAGGTCCTGTTTTAATGTAATTAAGTGGTAGAAAAGATGGGTGTTTTCACACCTATCAAATCCCTTACACTTAACCATTGCAATGCCCTCATGCAATGCATAGCAATAAAGCAAGGTTTACACTTTCCATCATAATCAACCTACCTTGGCCTTTATTAAACAACTAAGGAAAATAAAAAAGATAGAAAATAACAAGATGCAACAAGGATGAAACTTGTAAAGATATCTAAGACTTACATTAGGGCTTGTATGTCATGAACGTTTATCACCCTCAAGTTTCACGTTCTCCATGCCAAGCTTAAAAACAAGATCATTGTTAGTACAAGTTAGCATAACAAACATTTACCCATGCGGTTCAATTAATCACTTAAACTCCCTTATTCCTATGGGTATCTCTTATATTTTATTGATGTCTTGAATGATCACGAGGATGCATTTGTTGACTTATTTCGATAATTTATTTAAGCTAAAAGCAAAGTAGGACGATTTGATCAATAGTTAGCTAAAGGACAAAATCTCTTAAAACTGCTTCTCGGGATATCAAAAAGTTCATATCTTGGCATAACTTGGTTCACGATTTGAGACCTTTCTCGGGCCGATATTTGGCATGTACTTCATACTTCATATCTTGAGAGACGTGCTTGAGATAATGGTCTTCTCATCGTTCATAGAGTTTCTTCACTTGGAGACTTTTGAGAGGTACTCCAACTTTGTTGACCACGACTTCATGATTATTTCTTCAATCTCTATTTGGGATTTTGAGATACAACGATCCGCCTCCTTTTCGGACTTGAATCTATTTATCCTCATACCTTGTTAGGGTCTTTTCGGATAGACTTCTCCATCATCTTTATGGGAGTTGATTGCTTTTCGTCGTGAGTCTTGATCCTTCATAATGACTTTGGGAATAATGCTTTTCACATCACTTTGGATCTTCAGCAATAAAATTGAATCCTCATGCCTTGTTAGGGCCTTTTCGGACTCTCCAATCTTCGCGCCCCGCTTCATAAGTTATGCCTTGGCTATGAACTCTTATCATTACCGAGCAACTTTTAAACGATCTTGGGCTAGAAGCTAAGTAACTTTTCAAATCGTACGACCTTACTTATTACAGATAATTTATTAGCAAGTGATGGGAGAAAAAGATCATAATTAACTCACATAAGTTAATGAGAGAATACCAAACTTGTAACCAACTATATCATTTCTCGTTCTCCATAATTTAAAATCTCAAGGAATGAGACTCGTGGATGCTTAGCCTAATAAACCAATTAAGGTCTACATGGTTAAGGATACTAGCTAGAGTGAACTTGGATAAGTAAACTCGGGTTGAGTAAAAATATTCACAACGGGCCTAATATATCTAAGATATCTAAACTTGCTAAAACCATTTTATTAAAATAAGAGAAAAATAGCAAAAATAATGGGAACTACAACTAGGCCAAAATAGATTAAAAATTTTGAAAAATTTCGAAAAATTGATTTTCCGGTTAAAATGAGGACAAATACAAGGAAAAGGCCACTTAACTTCGATAGAAGTCCCCCCTACACTTAATATAAACATTTTCCTCAATGTTTAAGCATGTGGAGTAAACTCCCCTACACTTAGGACATTGTGCACTTTGTTTAAATCTCGTTAAGGAAAAGACAACTAAAGAGATTCCTATTTTAATATTGAGAAATATAAAATAGTGAATCGAAAAGAGTTTAGGATAGAACCGGGAAGAAGGGAACACGGAATCACGGTTCGTCAAAAGTCATCAAGAGTGTGTCTTTGAAGCTCTAATCCCTGCATATGATAAGAAAGAGAACAAGAAACACCAACGGGGCTCCCCCTACACT
Source organism: Glebionis coronaria (assembly GCA_025667525.1). Lineage (NCBI taxonomy): Eukaryota > Viridiplantae > Streptophyta > Magnoliopsida > Asterales > Asteraceae > Glebionis > Glebionis coronaria. Next base: position 445,220 of record JANFOE010000447.1, on the reverse strand, counting down.
TATGGTGAAATAAGATAGATAATTGGGTTGCCTCCCAAAAAGCGCTTGTTTTTGTTGACCGAGTCACGAGCCTGACTCGTCCCCGAATTAAATGGTCCATGGGGAAGCCTCGAATGTGATACCGGGATCAAAGACCTTGTCCTCGTTCCCGGAGGACATCAACAAAGGAGAGGCGGGGGAATAAGTCTTGAAAGGGAGAAAGGTCCTTTCAACATACGTATAGTATGTGAATTCAAGATCCACGGGAGGTGGGTTGGGTATAGTAAGCACATTGTCCTCCCCCAAAGACAATGGAAGCTGAGCAAACGGCAAAGCCGTGATGGTATCAATCATAGCATAATCAATGTCACCTCCCGGGTCAAAGCACTCATCCTCCGTGATAGTGGCTAAAAGGGAGGATGGAAGGTGCTCGGGAGGGGGACTTGGGACAATATTTTCCTGCAACAAATTATCAAAAATAATGTCCCCCTCCGTGTCAGAATCATCAATACCTGGAGGGATGGATTGGATATCGATTTCTTCCTGCAATGGGTCATTATCTTCAACGGGAGGAATAGATGGAGGCAAAGACGTGGAAAGAGGAGGAGAAGTCAACGCTTCGATTTGAGCAATAAGAAGGTGCACTTTCCGTAATCCATCGCGAAGAATCACGTCTTCCACCTCATCCACAAGATCATGTTCATTGGTGAACTGCTCGTAAACCGGAGAGAATAAATCGTCATCGCCCGCATCTCCCGGTGGAGATTGAGAAACTTTAAAAGTGAAATTCTCATAGGAGAGAGAAGAATCGTCATCACTAGGATCGACCTCTTCCGTAAGAGCAACGTCGTCCTTAGGCTCCATAGCAGGTAAGTCACAAACCTCATCATCCAATACCTGGTCGAGACCAACATCACTAAGCTCATTCAACGAATCTAGATCCTTAGACGCAGTAGGAACATCGAGAGTAGGAGCAGCAACTTCAGAAGATGCGTTGACAGTGCATACATCATCATCGTCATCATCGTCATAATAGTATTGACACACAAGCGGAGGGGTATAATCACTAAGATTAGATACTTGCTCTTGTTGCAGTCGCTTTTCCTCGTTCCTAAGTTCTTTAAGCAAAACAACGGCTTCTTGAAGTTGCAAAACAATGGAGTGTGTTTCTTCATTCAAGGTAGTGAGTTGTGGGTCAAGATTAATTTGCTGAGAGGATTGATGATTGAGGGTGTGATGTGGGGGCTCAAAGTGTTGAAAACCTGAATTATAGCAATGTTGTGGCTCATAGTTGTTCATCGGTTGAGAATAATTAGAAACTGGGTTTGGTTCATAATAAACCATAGGTGAAGAAAACTGAGGACACGGATTTGGCTCATAACAATTCATTGGTTGACAATAATAGGTATCGTGAGGACCCCCACAGTTGTTGCAAACCGGGTATGGAGAAAAATCAGGTGCGTCTTGTGGGTAGCTATTATCATTGTCATAATTGTACCCCGGTTCTTGCCCGTGACCATACGGGTATCGAACCGGGCACGAAACATGCCAATGAGAATCGCTTCCACAATAGATGCACGGGGGAACAGGAGGTGGGTTCAAAAAGAGTGAATTAGTCGTGTTGCACAAGGGACAAAATCCGAATTGTGTGTAGTCGATATCGTTTCCGCACCGCTCACATGTACACCACTGACAAGAGTTGTTCCCAGATAATTGTTTCCCACACCGGACGCAATGGACATAAAAATCCATAAAGAAAGATAGATAAGCAAGAAGAATATTTCTGGTGCAAAACTTTGAAAAAGAAATGCTTTTAATGATTTTTAAAATGTTTTTGGATTTTTTTAAAATATTTGGACACGAAAAATAACGTTCACAAGTGAACGGGTCCCAAAAGCCAACGCGTCTCTCACAAAAAACCTTCGATCTTCATGAAAAGAGCCGGCATCGGCGCCATTTTAATGTACTGCTTTTGCTATGGTTCAATTTATGTCTCTCGATATCCTCTCGAATTGATCTCTGGTTAATTGTGCGACTCAGTTGTTCTTGGTGAATCAAATAAAAGAGTTGTTGTTGTCTAAAACTAATTAAAAATGAAACCTAGAAACAAACAAAAATAAAGTAAAGACGGTAAAAAGAAACAATGAAAGATAAAAACTTAGCGAAAAGTAAATTGCGAGAAAATTAAAAGGTAAATAAAGTAAATGACACGAAATTAAACTGGAATAAAAGGAAAACAAGTAAAAGTGCACATAAATAAAAAGGCGGGAAAAATAAAGCTTGAAAATAAAAGACAAAATAAGAAGAAAAACCAAAAATGAACTTGACATAAACCTTCATTCGGAAGTTTTAAACTTCCGAATGAAGAACCCTTCATTCGGAACTTTGAAAGTTCCGAATGAAGCACTTGATCCGGAAGTTTTTAGACTTCCGAATGAAGCACCCTTGATCCGGAACTTCAGACTTCCGAATGAAGAACCCTTGATCCGGAACTCTCAAAGTTCCGAATGAAGCACTTGATCCGGAAGTTTTTAGACTTCCGAATGAAGCACCCTTGATCCGGAACTTCAGACTTCCGAATGAAGAACCCTTGATCCGGAACTTTCAAAGTTCCGAATGAAGCACTTGATCCAGAAGTTTTCTGGGAATGATAAGATACATAAACAACAAACCCGAAGAACAGGGGATATGCAGTAACAACAATCTATCCTTAAACTAATCAGAATCAAACAAAAGATTAAACCAAAACAACCAATAAGCATCAACTAACAATAATCAATCAAAACAAATCATCAAAACTAACAAACATAACCAAATCAGTCAAAACCCACTTGATCAAAATCATAAAAACTCAAGAACATGAACAATGAAGAATAAGAACAAATCAAACAAGAAAGGAAGAAGATGATAAATGAAAAGCTTAATTAAAAAGTAAGGATTCAATAACAAAAGCTTAAACACAAATTAATCTAGAGAGAAAAAGCATAAATCTAGAGAGAGAAACTACCCTACTCCTAATCTAATCCTAAAACTAACCAACCCTCTCACAACAAGTGAGGGTGGTATTTATAGGAGAGGGGAGTGGTTGGTGGCTTCCTTTTTCTTTCTTTCTTGGTCCTCGGTCTTTCAGTCTTCTTAAATTCTTCGACTTTTAAGACTTCGTCTCGGGATTTCTATGAACTCGTCTTGTAATTTTCTTCATAAATTAGACCTGAGTTCTTCGACTTTATTAAACCTTTGTCTTTGGAATTTTTCTTCGATAAATCTTCAGAATTGGTCTTGGACTTCTGTTCTTTTTCCACTTTTGATCTTTCGACTTCGTCTTTTTGTCTTTTTCTTCAATAAAAGCCCGTGAAAGCCGTGTTTTCTCCACTTTTCACCTTCTCGACCCTGAAACAAAATAAAAACACAAACCACGCATAATTCCGCCATTTACGACATAAAATATACGTTTAGGTCCCGTTTTAATGTAATTAAGTGGTAGAAAAGATGGGTGTTTTCACACCTATCAAGGTGTAACCTCAAAAACCGATGAAGAACGAGAAATTAAGGGTTCGTCTTCTATGGATGTATTATTAGCTTTTTAACTCAATGCTTCAATCGCAAAGATAAGAAGATAAACGTTCGATATAACATCTTGAATAGGAACGTCTTCCACTTCGTCTATAGGAGCAAAATCTTCGGTAAACGTCTCAAGAACCGTGGTATATAAATCATCATGAATCTCATCAACTAGTGATAAATCAAGTTCAAAAGTGAACTTCTCGTGAACCGGAAAAGAGGAATCGTCATTAATTCATTTTCTGAAGGAAATGGGTAAAGAAGTTATGGTTCATGGATAATCCTCTCATCATCCGAATGAGGAGTGTCGTATTGATAAGAAAGGTTATCGGATAATATCTCATAAGACGCTTCACTAGGTACGCATTCATCATCCTCCACATGTAGTAATTCTTTCAAAAACTCTTCCTCATTCTCATTATGACTTTCTTTGAAAAATTCATCAAGATTGAAATCACCAAAAGCACTAGTAGTGGCATCATTATTATCATTTAATAAAATCTAAAGGTGATCGGTGGGAGAAGAGGTATCACTACAAGACTCGTCACATGGTACGTTGGAAATACCCTCAGACTCTTTTGGGATTGGGATTAGGCTCTCAACACTAAGGTGATTAATTCATCTGAATCGATGTTCGTATTAGTGCTAAGAGGCCCGTTCACTATGGTTAAAGAGGTGTTAGATTCCATGTTAGATAAATGTAATGAAGGTGTGTTAATGTGACACGTAATACAAATCGAAGTATCCTTATCATCGTCATAGAAAAAGAAGACATACGAGCACGAGTAGCAAGATATAATTCTATATGAGCGTTTTCCTTTTTATCAATCTCGATCCTCAAACCATCAAAAACTTGTTTGAGTTGATGAATTTTAATCTCAGACGCTTCCATACATTCATCACTAATTTCTTTTAAAGTATTTCTCTTGGTCCTTAGATTATGAAAAATATGCTTAATTTCATCAAGTATTTGCGATTCCTCATGTTTCATTTCTTCGATGCTCATTTCTTTCTTACTATTAAGCTCCTTACAAATGGTATCGCACTACGTTTGTATTTGCTCAAGTAAAGAATAAATCTCATGGCAAGTATCTGGCTCATAGTAAGGCGGATCCCTCGGTCGACAATCATAACCATAATAGGGTTCATTACCACAAAATTCACATGAATAAGTCGAAGATATAGTGGAGGTTGATTAACATAATTTACTTGATTATAGTCGTGAAAAGTGCCTTGATTATGAAAGTTTTCTTGATTATAGCCTCCAAAATTTCTGTCGTTTAAAACTTCTAATTTGAAAATCCTTGATTGTGATATGGCTCATTAAAGTTTTGATTTTTAAATGATAGTTGAGTTTGTGAAAGAAAACCGGAATATCCCATATGGTCATTACAAGTGTAACCTATTTGAACCGAGTCAAAGTTAGATTGAAAATTAAGGTTCTCAGTTCCATTATAAGCGTAACCCTCCCCATAATAGCCATTATTTTTAACACATACATATGAATCATGTAGACCACCACAAATCAAACAAGGCGGATAAATAGCGTTGGCGGATTTTTGTTGCAACATCTCCCACATAGAACGATTATCCATGTGTGGCAATATACCTGAACGAAATGCCTAAATGTATATAAAAGTAAACGACGTTGAACTTTTCCTCGTGGAAAAAAGTAATACACCAAATGGCATGTTTGGAAACACGCGTGTCCGTATTCAAGTAAAACCGAGACGTAAGGGAATGCCCTAAGTGGCTTTGACAGGGGATGGTTACACAATCGATGTTCAATAATTAATACCCACAAAAAAAAATATATATACATCGTACTAATTGGGTGGCACACCACTCACTACTCTCACATTCGAAGGAATCACAAGGGACCGGAGGAACGAGGCGGCGCGAAGCACTTAAGAGCCTTCTCCTTTCAAATGTCAAATACACTCTCTTTATACCCCCACACCGTGACTTCTTTCTCTAGTTCCAGTAGTTTGTAGTATTTATGTACTGTGCCTTATATAAGTTTGATCGATACGCGGGAATAGCACCGGAACGCTGCTAATCATGGTGTATTTCTAGGCAATACTTATGGAAATAGGTGAATTGTTTTTTCTTATCTTCGTATACGTATGTACATATACTACATAAAAGAAAATATTTTTGTATATTTTTATTTATTTATTAGAGAATAATATTCACAAGAAGTGAGAAAAATGAAGTAATATGTATAGTAATATATACGTAATATTTTTGTTGTAACTCTTAGAAAATAGTTACTTTTGGATTTTGTTTTTAATTTTTTTGGTGCAAGTCTTAGGAAGAAATTGCTTTTATGATTTTTTATTTTTTGTATTTTTATACTTTTTATATATTTAATTTTTTTATATTTTTTATTACAAAGAAAAATAACGTTCAAAAATGAACGAATCCCAAAATCAAATACGTCTCCCAAAAAATTGTCAATCTTCACGAATACGACCGGCAGTGGTGCCATTTTAATATGAGTTTATAGTGTAGTTCATTTTGTCTCAGTTGCGATTCGAATTGAAATCCGGTTTTACGTTTCGACTTTCATTTTTGGTTATCAATTACAAATTTGGTATTTACTATTACTTAGCACGCAAAACGAGGTTATACTAATATACTAGTCTATATTGTTATTATTATAATACTAATTTATACTAAAAGTAAAATTGCTAAAGTAAATGTATTTTATACTAAAAATTCTAAATTGCAAGTGTAGAATGGCTTAATGATTACACTACCACAGTAATTATACCAATACATGTTTAAAAATATTAAAATTCGTAGATGAGCCCAAATCTCTATAGATCCAATACGACACTTAACCAAACAACGACCCAACAACTAACTTGAAGGCAGTTTAACTAGAAGGACTACTATTGTAACAACTTCCTACAAATTGTGCTACACACAAACTAACAAGGGCCAACGAGGACTATGGACGATATTCGTCTAGACAAAATAAAGGGGTAAACATGTACAATCTATAAACTATACACAATTCTGCCAGACTATAAACACATATTTGAATATGAGGAGCTGCACTTTTTATCTAGATAATAAACTGATCGAATGAGCTATAGATCTAATGGGCTGAAAATGTATTAAGGGCGCAACCTAAATGTCAATATTCAATCAAACTTGTATTCTAACTCTAACAAGAAATAATCAATGAATCTGCAAAAGATCAATTGCCTTCTACCAAAGATGAACTTCAATCTTTCATGTTTTACTTAAAACTTGCATAACCTGTGGTTTACCTTCTCAAGAACCTATATTATATGTATAATAAATATGTCAATAGTAATACTAAAAATTACATCTAGATTCTTTTAAGGCGCTAGTAAATTCTACTTACTGAATTATAGTCCCAAACATCCATTTTCCTACTGAAACACTTATAATGTCTAAACGAATAGGCAAAATAAGAAAGATCAAACTATGATATCCATAATAGTTACACTAATTAAATTAAAATGAATCAACTAACTAACTATAATACAATGTAACAGTATCTAGTAATTAAGAAATGAATTGAAGACATCAAGTAACGACTAACAAATGTAACCAACCATAATGCAAGCAGATTACACTAATGAACGCAGAAAATTGAAAAGACTGTGACCGCGTTCATCCAAGCCTAGTCCTTTGTGGGCGAAGCTACGCTATCTGATACTGCTGAATTCTAACCACAGTTACCATTACACTATTCTGCATCAAGGCCTACCTGTTGTTCCGATGTGCTTGTTGATGACTGTCGTACTAAGCTGCAAACGAAAAAAATTCACCATGTCTTACCATTCAAATAAGCTCAAAAACTTATTTATCAAACAACAGCTCCAAATAAAACATATCAAGAATCATTATGCAAGCTTCTAGATTTGGAAACTGATTATGATCAAAAAACGTTAAAGAATAGTAAGAAAGAAAGAAATTTGTAAATTTTATTAAATGAAGAAATGTAGTTACAACTATATAACAGAAAAGGAACAAACTGGATTTTAACTAATCATTAATCACAAAACCTTCTCATAAGCTCAAATGAGCTTATGAGTAAAGCAACTTGCTACAACTTATTTAAAAAATCTCTAATTGACAAAAGCTTCCGAATTGAGACTCAATTACCAGAAAAATCCTATCGTTCTATATAAAAATTACAAGGCTGCTCATAAGCTCATATAAGCTAATGAACAAAAACTTTAATATAGATTTAAGAAGAAAACAAATTGGAATTGAAATCTTTCATTAATGAAGTAAATTGTTATAACAGAATTGCGGTAACAACAGAATTTTAACTGACTATAACACTTGTGAAACTGAATTGAGAAAGATTGAAGAAAGAAGAAGGTTTGAAATTCATTAATGGAGAAAGTTTGTTACACTGATCTCAACTGAAAGTAAAGCTTAACTGAATTTTATAACAGATTACTTAAAAGTTTAAACAGAATTTGAGAGAGCTACACTACTCCTAATATACCAAACTATGTGAATTCTACACCTAAGCTAGCTGGTTACGAATAAGGTACTGTTGGTATTTATATAGAAACAATAAAGGTGAGGTGACGTGTTTCTTCCAATGAGGGATCGCCACGTGTAAACTAGTGTTCTTGGGTGATTTCTAGATTTGGGGGAAATTAATTTGAGAAGCCCAAACCAATTAATTGTTACCATTGAAATGAGAAGGTTGAATAGATCTTTTTTCCTTTCTGTAGCTTCCTTTAAAATCGCCTTTATGATTCTTGGTTCATTGTGGAATAACTCGTGACGTGGCCTCTGATTATTTATTGAAGACAAAGACTATGGATCATAATTATAATCGTTGGCTTATTATCCATATGAAATGAATATGAATGGTTTAATTATGTTCCGTGTGAGCCTTGATACTTGCATTCTATTCGTGCAGCTAGAATCCACTTCTATATCTTTGGATATTTAACATTCAGTCCTTGGAGTTGTATAAGACTTATGGAAGCTTTTATTCCTTATATAATAATTTGCAAATTGACAACTTCAGCCCTTGATTCTTCATTAATGTGGCAAAGGTAGTATTTTGAAGGCTTGTTTGTCTTTTTCTTCAGTTGTTTGTCATATTATTCTCTTAAAAGCTCGTATTTGTTCAAAATGTATCTGGTTTGCCTGCACACACCCAAATACAAAATACACGCGTAATTCTGATATTTTATAGTTTAATATAATGTATTTGGCCTTGTTTTAAACGATTTTTGGTTATTAAAGGTGAGTGTTTTCACACTCATCAAAGAAATTCAAAGCTAGACTTATCAATTCCAAATTCCTACTCATAAGAAAAGAGCAAAAAAAGATGCAAGACGATCGTAGAGACGATCATGATTCCCAAACCACCACGAAGGATGACACGCCGATGTGTGAACCTCATGAAGCAAATTATGTCGACGGATATCACCGAGGATTTAACACCCCCAATTTACATTGCGCATCAGAAATACACAATTGGGTGCTAACCACAAGTATCATCACACAAGGTATATTGAACGAATCAAAAGAGACGCTTCATATAAAAAATAAATAAGATTTCACACAATGTCTAAAACATATTTTAATCCCATAATGTACTAAAACGACACCAGAGTAAAGCGTTTAGTCCCCACGGATCTCGACCATCAAACCAACAAGTTTCAGTACAGTACATAAACATTTGACAAATTGTTCAACAATAAACGGATAGAAATTGTTTTTAGACCACAATACTTCAAAATCCAACCCACAACATCCGCAACAAAGCTCCGCCATCAATCACCTTCGATTACCTGAAACACATGCTTAAACGATTCAACAATAATGTTGAGCGGGTCCATAGGTTTTTAACAAATCACATTTGAACACAAGAAGAAAATCAATCATAATCATTTTATAGAATTGTCGTGCACACAATCTATATCAAGGCAACTCATCTTATAGCCGAAGCTATATAATTGTATTTAAGCTCATGACACCGACCTCTTAATCAATTAGTCACCCACGCCAAATACCAGCATGACTAGATAAAACCATTGCCCCTCTAGGGTATTAGTTGCTAGATATATACCCAAATCTCATTCTCGTAAACTATACTTCCCAAAGGTTACTCAACGTAATGCCCTGGTCTCAGATAGGGTGGTCAACCCAATAGTACTATCATTTGAATAAGCGGCTATTCCCAACTCACAACATCAAGTCAGAACATAGTTAACGTTTCATGAATTTAGGGTCTTTAGCAACAAGGTACTCAATACAATTCAAGGCAACGTAGTCAACATTCGGGTCCAAACAATTAATCATGACTTGTGTTCATTTATTTTAAAATAGCATGTATCCCCCTCACGGGTATTAAAACATTTAGTAGCTAGCATGAAAAGTGAGGCTACAGACTCACCTTAGTATAAGAGACCTAGCGACATGATCGTCATCGATAAAGGATGCCTTTCAAACATGAGAACCACAACCTATCAAAGAAGGCGCGTTCATTAATAATAACTCGAGAAATAAACCATACATAAGAATATCAAACTCAAATTCATAAAATCACGACAAACTCGAGAGAAAACGGTACAAGTGATACTATTACACTCTTCTATACATCTACTTTATCACTCTATACTCTCGACAAAAATCTGCCGGCACATACCAAATGTACTAGCTCATTTACCCCACTTAGACTCGTCAAACGTTTATGAAACAACTCGAGGAACTAACTTAGTATCTATAGAAAGTCCTCTAACAAGTTTATCAAATGACTTTACCTTTAAAGTTCCCTGCCCGACTCATCTTTGAACTACAAAAACCGGACAGTTACCTCATCGACTCATACAACCGTTTTAACTTCTATAAACGACTCCATTTGCAAAACCGACACCTAGATTTGAAAATAGACTCACCATATAGGGTTTAAAATTTTACTTCAGTCCTTAAATCATTTCAAAGCTCATTCTATAGTCCCCGAGATTCGATCCAAATATCGACAACAACTACATGTCGTGCCGATACTCGTCTCCCGGTACACGAATAATCAAACTATCATAACTTCTCGCTCGTTTGGAGCTAGCAGCTCTACTTTATATCAAATCGAAGCTAATCGAATTCTCTACAACCCTAAGCAAATAGTTAAGCAATAATCAAACCATAACGTACCCAAAAATACCCTTTTTTCTACTGATCTAAATTACCCTTCAAAATCTTGCATGAAATCATGTTTTTAACCAAAATCAATCATTTTTATCATCATCCCATAACCCGAATAACAACATAACTCATTTCTAACACTTGTATAAATCTCAAAATCAAAAACCCAAAATCAAAAACTAGTTTTTAGTGAAAAACTTGCATGATCATCACTTGATCATCATCAAATGATGTATGCATGATCAGAAACTTGACCTACCTACCCTAAAACATCAAACTTCATGCATTTAATCAAATTTAGTACCAAAAGATGCTCCTTTGAATTCTAATGATGGGACTTGAGTTGTTTTTTAATGGATCAAACTAGATTTTGCAAGAAAATTGATTAAAAGGGGTGTTTAGGTGACGATAGAAAAAAAAAGAGGAGGGTGGATGATTTTCTAGTGTAGTGGTACTATGAGAAAGTTAGGTAGGTTTTTAGGCTTATATATGGTGCTCTAAGGGTTTGTTTTGCCAATTTGTGATAGTTTTGGTCGAAAATAAAATTAGTTAGCTAAAAAGCAGGAAATGACTATTAGTTAATTTTGAAAATATTCACGGGCATCGGGTTTCATAAAAATACTTCTCAACAGTTAAAACGTATCTCAAATATAATAGTATCTTCTCCCGACTCGACTTAACACGTCATTAAAAAGAAAATATCAAAAACGACAAACATTGAACAACCGACAATAAAACGTAAAATATTGGGCATACATCGACATCACGCTTGCTAATACTCCTTATACTTATTATAGATCAAATATAAGTCTCCTAACATCGGTTTAAACTTAAACCGACAAAAACAAAAATCATTCAAACTCATCAAAAGTTTTAAAATTAGTCGTAAAGTAAGATTAAGTAATAACCTCGGTTTCAGGTTATCACATCCCCTCCTTCTTAAAATGAGCGTCGTCTTCGGCGCTTACCCCTCTCTAAACAAATGAGGATACTTATCCATAAAGAAGTCCTCACATTCCCAGGTAAACTCTGGTCCACGTCTAGAATTCCATCTCACTTTCACAATCAGAATCCTACTGTGCTTCAATTTCTTAACTTCCCTATCCATAATCTCTACATGTTCCTCTATAAAATACAACTTATCATTAAGTTGAATTTCCTCCACTGGAATCACCAAATCCCTTTCTGCTAAACACTTCTTCAGATTAACCCTAAGTTCATCCGACAATTCTAACTTATAGGAAACTAATCCAATCCTTTGAATAATCTTAAATGGTCCAATATATCCTGGGCTCAACTTTCCTCTCTTTACAAAACGAATTACTCCCTTCCATGGTGATACCTTCAGCATAACCATGTCTCCTACTTCCAATTCTGTGACACCCCAGGTAGGGTCAAAATATGCGGAAATATCCACGGAGATGTCACAAGGGTGGATCGATAGCATATAGTCCATAGAGCATAAGATAAAATTTAGTTAAATCAGATTACATGTTTATTCAAACAAATTAATAAAAATTGTTTTAAACAAGACCGTAGGTGATTGTTTTCGTTTCCCAAATAGGACCCCTGACGAGTCCTATGATGCGGATTTCTAAGATGTTGGAGACCATGCACACACCACGTACTAACTTCATATTCTTATGCAAAACATACTAACGGGTCAACATAAAGTTGGTGAATTTACAGATTTTAACAATTAATTAGTTTGGACATACAATAATCATAGAAGTAATAATGCACAGAGCATTCTTACTAAAATGTAAGTAACATTTGTTTATTATTAGAAACTGAAGCTTAACCCCATAGTCCTCAACAGATGAGGACGTAGTGTCTTATAAAAAGACACCCATTCTAGTTCCAACATGGTATACGTCTGTTGTTCCGGCCAAGGCACAGTGAGCATGACTCACCCAGACGGGGATGGTCAATCCCTAATAGATCTATTTATAACATTCGGGCGATTTATAATAATTTAATAGTTTCAATAGTAAGCAATCATAATCCAGTTTATATAATCCAGTTATGTCCAATATATGTTTGCATATGTTCTTCCCAAAAGGGAAAGTTTTATCAAAGTTTAAATGGGACTGTAAACTCACCTGGGAGTAGGCAATTGCTCGTTTAACACGGGTATCCAATTAAAGCTCACACCAAAGGTATGCCTAATCAGATAGTATAGTCTTAATAGATAGTACAAAGAACATATAGGTATGCTTATAAGGATTTTTATTCAGTTCATTCATGCTATGGCATTTATCTAAATATTCATAGCATAGTTCAAGTGGTATCAATATTCATTTAACTTATTTATATAAGTTTCATTTCTAAGTTCACATCAAATGTTTAACTATTAATATTAGTTAGCATACATGTATTTATAGTAATCATTCAATTTTACAATTAAGTTTTACATTTAAGTAAACATAAAAGAAAATGTTTTACTTAAAATATTAATCTATGTTTATAGTACGTGTATCAATAACATTCCGTTAAATTTTATAACCACGTTCTATATTTAAGTAAACATAAGGGGTTTTACCTACAATATATTTACGTAGTAACATTTAATTTAATTAACGTTCACATAATTTATTTCTTAAAAGTATATGAGTACATGTATTAACAATACATATTCATCATTGTTTATACAATTATTTCCTAAAGTAAATATAATATTTTATATAAAAAATATAATATTTTATTTAACTTTAAAGTTTCCATAAATTATATTAAAATTTATAAAATAATTTAAACTTAAGAATTTATACCTTAATTCTTATGGTCTAAGTATTTTAATTATGTTTTATTATAATTAAAATAGATTTTAGGGTTAGGGCTTGGAAATGTTTCGGGATATGGCAAAACTAGTCCTTCTATATTTTTAAAGGAGTGTAACTTTCGGATTTTACATATTTAGTACCTAGGGCTTGCTAAAGTTTTGGCTTATGGCAGATTTGGTCCCCTAATATTATCTAGGTTTTTGTAACTTTATAAAAATTTCAAAAACAACCCCTAGGGCTTCTTTAGGTTTCGGTAATTGACAAAAATAGTCCTTAGGGTTTTAAAATAGCAATACAACTTTTAGAAATTTCCCAAAATGGTCCCTAGGGTTTAATTTGCCACGGATAGTCTTTATTTAAACCCTAGACTTTTGTATATTTACATTTTCAGTCCTTGTGTTTACTAGTTTATCAAAACAAGTTTCATAAGTCACGGTTTTAGTCCTTAAGCTTTGTGAATTGTCATTTTCATCCAAAAAGTTTCTATAAGTTATATTTTATTATAAAAACTTTCATTTTAACATTTAAACTTTATATGGGCTCATTAAATGGGCTAAACATCTAATGGGCTATTTTAGTGGGCTTAAATATATTTCAAGTCCACTAATTTATTTGAATGGGCCTTTAAATCATCTATTGGGCTTAATACATTTTTAAGTCCTTTAATTAGTTAAATGGCCTGATTGTGATCTTAAGTCCATTTAAGTTACTATAATTTATAAAATGGGCTTATTGGGTCTATTTAAGTTTTGAATTAACATTTCATGGACTTAATTAGTCCATTAACATTAATTTACATTTTATGTATATTTTTACTTAGTATATTCTTATAAGCTTATTATGAGCTTATTAATATTTAGTTTTCCAATCTAAATGAATAAAACTTACATTTTGTTTTATGTGTTATACTAAATTAGATCTAGGTGTGTCATAAGGTTACAAGTAAGTCATAAGCTCTAGTAGGAGCATATAACCTACGGCTATAATTAGTTATAGCTTATTAACATAAGTCAAGTCTCCTTTTTAAGTTGCATGTACATTTATAAGTGTTACAAAAATAGATCTAACTATGTACATATAAAAAAAAAATAAGTTACAAGTCCAAAATAAGATCTAAACTATGTCTAGACCTAAAAATCAAACATAGATCCATGTATATTCATCTATAGCTCACGGCTATATTTTTAGATCTTGGTACTTCCAAGATGAACACTATATCTAGTTTCTAAGTCTTGTAATTATTTAAAAATACAATCATGATTATCTAGTTTACATGCATGTTTCCAAGGTTACTATTTTTCCAAGGAGACTACATATAGCTCACGGCTATATTTTCTCTTCCCAAGGTTCCCATAATCTTGTTTTATGTTTAACATACTCAAGTTAATCTTTGTCATTAGATCTATGGTTTATAATAGCATGCATGTACATTTAATCCATTTTTAAATCATATGTAACCTACGGCTACATTTATACATATAAGTTGTATTTGTGATTTTTAATAGTCATATTAACATGTATCATTTCATATTCCATCATTTAAACTTAACACATAAATCACATATACATTAACCATATATGTCGTGACCTTTAAGGTCATGGTCTTCAAGACTTTTATGTTACACACATCCATCTTATGAGATCTATGACTATTGGTTTTACCATAGTCCCATAAAACAAGATTTGTAACTCATGCAACTTTTAGATTTACAAAACGTCTCATATGGTTTTTAAATCTAGTTTAAAATATGGAATATAAAGCATATGTTTCTTACTAAGATTTTTAAATCATGAACATGATTTTTATAAATATGCCATGACCTATAATGGTCATAGCTTTATCAAACTTTGATCTTTAACATGTTATTTACTTGTGTTTATAGATGTATGATGATGCATGCATGAAGAAATAGAGGGACAAGTAGTGTATACCTTTCTTTCTTAAAAGTTACCAAGGAAGATCTAGATGAACAAGAAGATTAGAGATCTAATCAAGAGGATGATGGAAACCCTAACTATAACCAAGCCATGACCTTTAAGGTTTCGGCTAGGGCTTGTTAGAGTGATTCCAAAGATGATGATGCTACCAAATGATTAATAGTTAATATGGGACAAGATTTTAGTAGATTTAATGAACAACTTTGGATTGTTGTGGCTTAATGCCGAATGATTTGAGAGAGAAAGATGAAGAGAGAATGAGATTTGGTTGCATGAGAGGTTGAGATAATGTATGTGTGTGTTTCGGCTTAAAGGGGAGAGAGAAGGGTGAAGGCAAAAGGCATGATTGCCTTGGTAAGAACTATTGTGCCATGTGTTGGCTTTTCCAAAACCAAGACAACCCTTCTTCTTCCACATATGGGGTGCCGTGTCTAGCTAGCCAAAAAGGAGGGTAATGGGCTTTGGCTTGGGCTCATGTTGGGCTAGTACCTAAGGAGTATAGTCTTGGGCTAGTTCAAGGAGGTCAAAACATGTTTGTGGTATACACACTTGCACACATACACGGCTACATACACTATGTAGCATGTTTTCCAACTTTGATTTAGTGTTGTGTATAGCCATGTATTGATTATACATTTTTATCATTTGTTCTCCTAGTCTTAAGTACAAGGTTTGAGCTATGTAACTTATTTACAACAAATATGAATGTAAAGGTATAAGTGCCTAAATGAACAAGTTCACACTCAACCTATAGGAATATACATATGAGTACGTGTTCTAGGGTTAATGGGTGAAACTTCATTATATAAAATCATGGTAAAATCATGGATTTTACAGCACCACCCCGTTATTTTAGATTTGTCCTCAAAGCTACTAAAAACCTAGTTATCTTTTAAGTAAGAGATGTTCTATGTATATGATTTGTTTCAGGTTCTCTCTCTCAGGTACGGATGGCGGCATGAACGCGAAGTGGTCTACACCTAGGTTATTCTTATACGCCTAATCTGGCATTTATGGAAGCTTCCGTCATTATAGGTGAACAAAAGAGAATGCAAAGAGATCTTTATCCGGATCACACTATACATCCGATTGAGCAGTAAAGGAGACTGCTGCTGTGGATGGGTAGGCGAGGAATGCAAAGGGATCTTTATCAGGATCGCACTATACATCCGGTTGAGTAGTAAAGGAGACTGCTGTTGTGGATGGGTAGGCGAGGAATGCAAAGAGATCTTTATCCGGATCGCACTATATATCCGATTGAGTAGTAAAGGAGACTGCTGATGTGGATGGGTAGGCGAGGAATGCAAAGAGATCTTTATCCGGATCGCACTATACATCCGATTGAGCAGTAAAGGAGACTGCTGCTGTGGATGGGTAGAGGAGGAATGCAAAGAGATCTTTATCCGGATCGCACTATACATCCGATTGAGTAGTAAAGGAGACTGCTGCTGTGGATGGGTAGGCGAGGAATGCAAAGAAATCTTTATCCGGATCGCACTATACATCCGATTGAGCAT
Organism: Glebionis coronaria; assembly: GCA_025667525.1. NCBI lineage: Eukaryota > Viridiplantae > Streptophyta > Magnoliopsida > Asterales > Asteraceae > Glebionis > Glebionis coronaria. The sequence goes on along the minus strand of JANFOE010000447.1, from coordinate 428,284 downwards.
TAAAGGAGACTGCTGCTGTGGATGGGTAGGCGAGGGCTTCTCAATGGGTGTTGTAGTCATACTTTTTCCCCGGATCTGGGAGGGGACCATTAGTGCCGTGGATTTGGTTAGGAGGGCAAATCCATTGCAAATGGTTTCTGATATGACAAGGATGTGCCAACTTGTTTCATATGCTGGGGAATCCGGGGACACACTATTTCTACATCATGTTCATGGGTGAGATACAAGTTATATCTCCATACCCGCGTGTGTAAAATTGGGGGTTGAAGGTAAAACAAACATGTTTAACTTTAACCCCTCCTATATTTGCAGCTTTAAGAGGAGACTCTAGATCTTTACCTCAAGACAGCGGGGTACAAACATTAGTTAATGGTACTAAAGTTTCTACCCAACAAGGAGGTTAAGATTGTTGTCGATGGCGTTTGCGTAAGAAGTTGCAAGGAATCTGCTTCCTTTGCCGTGAGGCTGAGTGAGAGGGGCGCAGAAAAGAAGTACCTCAAATGGTGGAAATAAAAGAAGATACCAAGAATAAAGAAGTGTGCGCCTTACAGGGTATCGTAACAACGGTCACGCATTCACTATTACTGGTTCAAAATTTACACAAATTCTGACTTCTAAAGAGTGGAATTCTCATCTCCCAGCGTTTAGTGGGTGATGGTATTGTCGAACTAATTGGACCCGAAGAGGAAAGAGTAAGGTCCAAAAATATAGGACATTCAACATCTCCTTACGGGGGATGTTGATCATAGCCCTACTGATTGTGGTAAATTACGACCTTTAGGAAAAGGAGCGTAAAAGCGGTAAGTATTAAACAAATGATTTTAGGAACAACCAAGTGTTAATGACCCTAAGGTGAAGTTCGTTTCCCAAGGAGGTATATGTGTGTGAAAAACTTGTTAAATGTTTGTGATTAATAATTGAAAGAAGGGGATGAGAAAAGAGGATGACGAAGACGTGAAATTAATTACTACGACGACAAAACGTAAAACCGTAAAAAATGCTAAAATAAAAATAAATTCTAAAAGTTACCAAAAATTCACCAAAAATCAAGATAAATAAACTAAGAGTATACCAATGATCAAAACTTTTTTAAACCTTTTAATTAATTAAATATTCAATTTTTAAATGCTAATTAAAGCCCTAAAAATCAAATTAATTATCAAAAAGCCCAAATAAAGATTTTTCAATTGGTAAACCTCTAAAATGACCTAAAAGATTAAAAACTATTTTTAGAAATTTTTAAACTAAGGAAAACTTTTTAAAATGATTTAAAAACTATTAAAACTTAAAATAATTATAAAAATTAATCTAAAGATGATAAACTTATTCTAAAAGTTGCAAAATTCCTATTTTAATGTATTTAAGCTAAGAAAAATGTAAAAAGTGGAAAAATATGAAATTTGAAAAATAATTATAAAATAATATTAAAATAATATTAAAAATCCAAAAATTATAAAAAATTCTAAAAACTTGCAAACTAGTTTATTTCAACCTAATTAAACAGAAAATGAAAGTGAAATGACCAGAATACCCCTGTTGGGCCCTCAAATGGGCCAAAACCAAAAACAAACAACACAAATGGGCTTTTTAGCCCAAAAAGTCAAACTTGGCCCAATTGACTTGGAAAAGCCCTATCTGACTTAAAATTTAATTCTAAACACAAAACTCTAAAGGCCCAAAAGCTGAAAGCTTATCACAGCTTATTAAGCAAACAGCTTATCCTTATTGGGCTTTTCAGCCCATTAAGCAATAAGCTAATGCCATAAGCTCTAATTTGACACACAACCTTATTTTGGGATGCTTAAGAGATTTGTAAAAAGAAATTTTGAAAAAGCACACTCAAAAAGCCAGAAATAAGCAAAGTACAATTTCACTAAAAGACAAAATAGTCGGGTTTGAGATATAGGGCACCTCAGAACTTGATTCAACTTGCAAAATGTAACAAATTAACTCAATAAGCCAAATCAATCAACAAAATTCCAATAAGCAACACCAATAAGCCAGAATGAACCAATAAGCACTTATGAAAAAGTCAATTAAGTTGGTTTTCTAGTCAAACCCTAAAGTCAACCCACCAAATGCTCCAGTATGAACAAATGGGTCAAATAATGAGCACCTATTACAAAATCCAAGTTGTTGTTGGTTAAAATAAGCTATTATAGCTTATTTATAAGTTGAAACACAAAATACACTAGCAGTGGCTAGCAGCAGGGGAAAGGAGTTCCCACTGCTTTAACTATTTGACCGAGCTTTTTAGAGAGATTTAGTTGGATTCAATTGGAAACAAGGGCACCCTTGTGATCAGTGAATCACAAGGAGTCAATATCAACAAGAAAATCACAATTTGGTTCACACAATAAGCCCAGATTAATCAAACAGTCACCAGATATTGCTCAGACATGTGAAATAAGCAGTTATGCACAAATAAGCAGATATAGCATAAATAAGCCAACCAAATTCAACAGGATGCATACACAAGCTATAATAACTATGAATAAGCACAAACAAACTTAAATCAAACACTGAATCAAAGTAAATAAGCAGAATCAAGCACAAACAGTTACTGATAAGAACAAGGTGAATATGCAGAAACTTTTGCTGATCTAATTGACACTAAATCCAGTTTCAAGCATCCAAATCTCCTTCCCTGATGTTATTAACCTAGTTTAATCACTTGTTAACCCTAGTCTATGATTAGATCTAGGTGTCCCTTAAACCACAACCAAAAATATCAAGAAAACAAGATTTTATAGCCCTATTATGAATCTAGGTGTTTCAACCCACAAAACTTGCATACAAATGACCAAGTATATCAGATAAACAAGTACCAACAACCAAAAGCACAATATACCCAATCAACAAGCCTTAACACCTGCTTATGCAGTTAACCCAAACACCCCTTAAAAACCTGTTTTGACAAATTTCCAAAGGATAATCCAGTTTTATCCCACAAATCAAACTAACAACACCTCATAAACATAAAACAATGCCAGATGAACAATAATCAACAACAATAACACAGATTCAAGAACAATCATGCATAATCACCAAAATTCAGAAAATAAAGGAGAAAAAATGAAAAGGGAGAAGGTGCAAACCTCCAAGACCTACATCCAGGCCCTGGATTGTTTGAGCTGAGGTACTAGCAGAACAAGTACCAGCTTCCAAGTACCTGCTAAGATGAACAAACAAAAGTGATGCACAATAAACAAGCACTTTTCTGATTTTTGAAACCCAAGTTTTATCACTTAAAACCTTGCCTAAAAAACCTTCAAATATCAAAGTGGAACTCAGAATTAGGCTATTCTAACACCAACTTTTGACAAATATAAAAGAGATTTCTCAAAATTCAGAAAATCAAATTTTATTAACTTAAAAAGGGATTACAAAGAATGATAGCCTAAAACTGGAACAAAAGCTCTCTCACATGTTGAGGAGTCTTTTTATAGGCAAATGCTAGCTATGCACTATTCACAAACCCTAGAAGTGAATTTCCTATAATGTTCTTGAGGTCTTCTAGACGAATCCTTGGTATATGATGTCCAAAATGATCCAAACCGTTTAAAATAGCTTTGGAGTGAAGCAAATGGTGTGGGCTGTTGATCTTGACACGTGGCAGTACTTGGGGAATAAGTTGTCACATGATGGGTGAAACGGTTTTGGGTGTGGGGTCACATGGTGAGTAGGAGTGAGTGTTTTAAGGTTGGGAAGGGTTTCTGGGCGTGTGAATCAAGTGTGGGTAAGGGTAATTGAAAATTACCCTTTGTTTTAAGTGATGTAAAAACTGGGTTCTTACTTGCTACAGTGACAAGGTTTGATCCGTTTTTGTAGGATTGTGTTTGTGTTTGGCGCATTTTTGTTTCAAATGTTTCAATTTCCCATGTTTAGCCCTTGTTCTATGGGAAAAAGTGTATAACAAGTATTTCAGCCACTAAAAACGACTTCCCTTTGTTAATAACTTTTCCATCTTCACACTTTTGGCACAAAACTTTTGGAAAAAGGTTTAAAAGGGTTGTTTTTGCCATTTTTGGATATTTGAGGGACTGAACTTGGACATTCTTGATCTTCAAAGGTCTTCAATGTAACTTTGGATTCATGAGGGACCATTGTTGACAAATTAGATTTGATGAGGGACTAATCTTGCCATTTTTCAAAGTTGAAGGACCTTTTGTGTAATTTTGACAAACTTAAGGGACCAAACTTGTAATTATGAATTAACAAGGGTTTTAAGTGTTATTTCTTCATTCATTGATGATCAAACTTGCATATCTTCACGTCTTCAAGGGTATTTGTTGGATGAATCATGATCTAGGGCCTGGTTCTTTTTACGGCTTCGTTTCTCGTGTCCGTTTTTCCTTGTCTCTTGTGATCTTTTGTCTTTTTCACGATATCCATACCTAAAATACACAAGTAAACAAACACAAGCATATATATGGTATTTTATGACATTTTTATGCATTTAAAGCCCGAAAAGAACGATGAGATCATGTATAAATGCCATCTCATCACTCCCCCATACTAAGCCATTACCGTGCCCTCACGCAATGCTAGAATAAAGTATCTAAGCATCACCAAAGTTCAATTTTATTACCCTTTTTTGAAAAGTAAAAGACTTGCAACAATACTACGAAAATGTGTAAAGACATAATGTATGATTTTCATCACGAATGTGACTTTTAGGGTCAAAGAATAGAAACAAGTAAATGTCCCTTAGAGTAAACTTCGTCATCCTTGATTGTCATACATTCCATGCTAAGTGCAAAAACGAGATTGATATGAGCTAAAACTCATATCAATTTATCAACAAATAACCCTAAAACATGAAGCAAAATACCAATTTATCTTGTAAAAAACAGTATTATGTGGTATGTTTGTGTTTGTGTACACTTATGTAGGTAAAAGGATGCATTTCCAAGCAAACAAGGAATAATCAAGCTTAATTTGATGAAAAAGACAAAGAAGGATCAAAAGTGACAAGGCTTTGAAAGTGCAAGGACCTATCTTGACAATCTGCCAAAGATGAAGGACTAAAGTGTAAATATGTAAAAGTCAAGATCATAGTCAAATTTGGTCAACTCTCAAGTCAACTCAGTCAAAGGACCAATTTTCTTCAAGAATGAAGTTTGAAGGACCAAATATGCCAAAGAAATGAAGTTACAAGCTCAAAAATACAATCTGCCAAAGCTCAAGGGTCAATTCTGCCATTTTTGGAAAGTTAATACAAGTGTGATCCGTGTTTATAACTTTGGACCAATGAGAAGATAGGAAAAGGAAACACTGGATTGCCACATCATGGCATTTAATATCTACTAGCGTCGCCACTCATAAATGAGCAAATCATAACAGTGCAATCCGTGTGCTACTTCTACAGCCAATGAAGACTTGACACGTGGCATTTTCAAACGAACAAAAATTTCCAGGATCGATTTGGAGCTAGAGGCAATTTCATGGAATGATATAAACATCAAAATTGCTCAAAATCACAAGACGAATCCATTGGTCATAACTAATTAACCTGGAATCAACTCCACAAAGAATCCCCAATTTGAGTTCATACCTGCAAAATCAATTAAGCAGAATTATGACACGTGGAAAGCTGGGATTGGCTCCAACACGTGACCAACCCCAACTGCTCTTCCTCTGAAGTCTATAAATAGCCTGTTTAGTCCTCATTTCTTGGAGTAGTTGAAAAGTGTGAAAACACACACACTTACTTTTCCTTTCACCATTTCTAGTTTTTAGCTAAACTACTCAAGAGTTTGACACACTCTTGAGTTAGTTAGTTAGTTAGTAACCACTTAATAGCTTTGTAACCAACTTTCCATTAATAAAATTCAAATTCTTACTTTCCAGCCAAATCTCCTTACCTTCTTTACTGTTCATCTCTTACTACCATTGTTACTCTTGTAGCTGATTTGAGTTTGTTATGATCATACCTTGATCATAACTGACTTTGAGTGAAGATTGTAGCTGTTTGTTGATTTCAGTCCAAGTTCTTAGCAGATTTGAAGAATTCAAGCCATTATGATGATTCCTGTTGATTTGTAGCTGTTGATTGATTTTAGATAGTTGAATCTAGTGCTAAAGTGGTGGTTAGCACTAGACTAGAGAGTTCAGCACTCCTCTACTGCTCAAAGGTTACTACAATAGGTGCAAACGCTTCTTGTTTTGGTTCCACTCAATTGTCAAAATGCATGCTTCATTCCTAGCTAAGATCTTTGTGATTGCATGATAAAACATGTTTTAGCTGATATTGATTTGATTTCATTGATTTTATAGCTTAAGTGTAGCTTAATCTGCTTACTGATTTGATTAGTGTCTTAGTATTTAGCTTAATTCAGTCATATTAAGCTTGCTTTTCAATTTGAGTTCTAGTAGCTTTCAGTACTTACAATTAGCTCTCATACAACTCAATTTGGTCACTGAACTTAGTTTGATAAAGCTTTACATTCAGTTTAAACTTGTACTCAAAAAGTCTTCATAAAATTCCAAAAAGTTCAGTTAAAATGGTGTTTGGCATTAGCTCATGATTGTTATTCAAGTGTTAAAGATTGATTATTTTTACTTGATTTTCAGTTACAAAGTCATAACAAGTAGTTTTAAACCATTTTCAAGTCAAGATTAAGGTCAAAGAGGCAAATGGCATTGTAAAAGTTTGGGTCATTTTTCAGTCAGTTTTATTCAGAAAAGTGGTGATTTTCATTTGCCTTGCATTTACTTGTTTCTTAATGAAATTCCACCAAACAAGTTCTCAAATCTAGGTTATAATATGAAGTTTCATTGTCCATAAGCATTTTGTACAGTATCCAGTAATCAAGTAGGAATAAGCAAAAATCTGAACTGTTAAGCAAAAGCATGTTTCTGTAAATTGAATTCTGCTTTTTCATATCTCTCAATCCTATTCATAAACTAGTCCATTTTCTTTCACAAATTCACTTAGTTAGTGCTTGTGGTTGATTTTTGAGATTTTGGGCTTTTTGAGAAAAACTTGGTCAACGCTGGTCAACATAAGCCAAATTTCAGCTTATTTCAGATTCCAAGCTTATTACTGGATGATTTTTGACAAGACTTGATTTCCCGTTCATGTTTTGAGTTCATTAATCAGTTTCATTATAAAAATCCAGTTATGCATGTCTAGATTCTCTTAGAGCTTTTTTTGTGCTTATTGGAAAGTGCTTATCAGCTTATTAGCCATTTTCATCAAATTTCCTTTTACAGGTCTAGCTTATTTTTGATTTTAAGCATTTTGCAAGTGGTTTGAACAATTTTGGTTGAGAAATAAGCTCAAATGAGCTTATTTGTTTTTGAAACCCGTTTTTGCTTAATATTTTCCAAAAATTGCACTTAAGTCCTTCTTGTATTAGATTACTTTTAAACTTGGCTAAACTTACTAGTTTTTAGGGTTTTCAATAATCAGGTTCTTAAACTTTCATATTTTGTTAAAATTCAGTTAAGTAGTTTGGAAATTGTTAAGAATTGGTTAGTTTGTTGCATAGTTTACATTTTTGATCCTCTTAGTTGACTGTTTTGACATTTTCAGTCCTTGTACTTGTTAGTTTTACATTTTGAGCATTTATTTTTCACAGAATTTACAATTTCAGTCCTTTTAGTTGTAAAATTTACATTTTGAATTTTACTTGAATAAATACTTGGTAATTGCACGATGTTTTACATATAAGTAGACAATATTTTTCAGATTTGCTAGGCATTGTTTGAATTAGCAAATAGAATATCCAAAAAATATTAACAACCAAAAATAGTTAAAAACCCGATATTGTTAGGACTTTCAATTAGCAAGAACTGAGAAAAACGAACTGCATTATACACAATTTCAAATGGCGCCGCTGCCGGTTCTTTGACTTTACGAGAGACTATTGATTGACGGTTTTCATTGGCTTTTGGGATCCGTTCACCTTGTGAACGTTATTTTTACGTATCATAAATCAAAAACAAATAAAAAATCAAAAATATAAAAATATATAAAAACTAAAAAATTAACAAAACAATTCTTTTCCTAAAGAATTGACCAAACAAATTAAAAATCCAAAAAGCAATCTTTTTCCTAAGAGATTGCAACCAAAAATATATATTATTAGATTCTCTCGGTTTTTATGTACATATAGTATTTTCTCTTAAAAACTCATAAATACAAAAATATTTTCCATATATTATTATAAGTAAATACGGATACGTATAAGAACAACCAATCTACATATTCTCCATAAGTATTGCCGAGACAATACACCGTGTTGAGGGGCGTTCCGGTCTTTGACACGTGTATCGATCAAACAAAATAAAGCAAGAATAGATAAATACTCTCAATAAGCAACAATTCGAAGAATACGAACATTTAAGTGAATAGAAAGGCGATGTGCTATAAAATGCCATCTAAGGGTCAATAGGTACTTAAGTGCTTCGCGCCACCTAACCACCCGTTCACTTGTGAGTATTCTAAGAAGGAACGCTTCATTGGGGGTCTTGCACCCAAGTAGTACATACATATATATTATTTTCTTGTGGATATTTCAAATTGAAACTCGAAGAGGATAATCCTTTTCTCTTCAAAGTCACACGAGAGCTTCTCTCTCATTCCTCGTATTGAGTTTCATGCTCACCCGCGGGCGTGCACAAATACCGATTGGTGTACAACCTCTTCCTCCTAAAAGGAAGAAAAAGAGAAAGAGTAAGACCACCACCGTCCATCAAGCCGATCACGAGAATCGTGTTTTGATTCATCCACAACAAGAAGCCATGGCTGTCGATAATCGTTCTTTGATGGAACGTTTTCAAACCAATGTTCATGGATATGCTAGTGCTATTAGGATTCCCGACATTCCCGCAAATACATTTGAGCTAAAAACGGCTAAGATTACTATGGTTTCACAAACACCTTTCTATGGTAACAAGAATGATGATCCTCATGATCACCTTAAGAGATTCCTTTCTCTTTGCAATACCATCAAGCACAATGGAGTTCCACATGATGCCATTAAGTTGATGTTAGTACCATTTTCACTTGAGGGACAAGCTAAGCATTGGTTAGACACCCAACCACCCGATAGTATCACCACATGGGATGGTTTCACCACTAAGTTTTTGAACAAGTTCTTTCCTCCATCTAAGACCATGGCCTTGAGGAACTTAATTATAGGCTTTCAACAAAAACCTAGTCAATCCTTTAGTGATGCTTGGGAAGAGTATAGAGAGTTATTGAGGCGATGCCCTAACCATGGATTGGATGACGTTCACCAAATCAATACTTTCTATACCGGCCTTAAATCTCCCCACCAAGATTCACTCAATGCTTCCGCGGGAGGGAATATTCTTCTTAAATCCATGCAAGAGGCCGTGGACATCATTGAGACTAAAGCAATGGTTCAAACAAATTCTCAATGTGAAGAAAGGTTTCATGTTATCCAAAACAATTCTCAAGCACCTTGTGATAACCAATTCCTCAAGTATCAACAAGAGATCATTCAAAAGATGGATAGAGATAGTGAGAGGAATTTTAAGGCACAACAAGAAATGATTCAAGCTATTAAGAGCCTTTCATTGAACAATTCTTCAAATGATGTGAATGCCATTACTCTTTCTTGTGTAACTTGTGGAGGTCCCCATTCCTAAGAACAATGTGATAAGGTGCAAGGTTATCAAGGGGAATGTTATACTTACCAAGAAGAACATCGTGAACACTTCAAGCCAAATATCAATCCAAATAACCTTTCTTACAAGTCCCAAAACTACCTTACTCCACCAGGATTCCCACCCCAACCACCCACCCAAATTCAACAAAATCCTCCTCAAATTTTACCAAGGAATCAAGGGCAAAGACCACCTTACCAAGGAAATAACTACAAGGCACCCAATCATTTTCAACCTCAAGGAAATAACTTCTATCCACCAAACCAAGGGTTTAATCCACCACCTCAATCTTTCCCACAACAAGGTTTTTATCAAGGAAATGTGCAACTTAACCCTATGGATTTGATGCTTCAAAAGTTTACTTCTTATGAGAAACAATTGAAAGATAATCAAGAGGAAAATAACAAGAAATTTGCTCTTCTTCAAAACCAAATTATGTATAATCAAAGACCACAAGGGGCTTTACCTTCCAACACACAAACAAATCCAAGGGCAAATGTCAATGCTATTACAACAAGGAGTGGAAAGTCAACAAAGGATCCTTCACCCCCTAAACCTCCTATTGTTCCACCCACTTGTGCTCCTACTTGTGACAAGCCTTCTACCTCTACTTTACCTCCTCAAAATGCTCCCATTCACTCAAACACACCTTCTCAACCTATTCATACTTTTCCTTTACCTTTCACACTTCCCAATGAAGAATCTAACAAAGACAAATCTTCCACTACAACACCTATTCCACCTACACCAAAACCTACTCTTACATATCCTTCAAGGTTGAAAAAGGACAAGTTAAAGAACAAGGATGACATCCAAGTCCCCAATTTCTTAAGGATGTTCAAGCAAGTCAACATCAATATATCCTTTGCGGAAGCTCTTGCTTATATGCTAAAGTTTGCTAAGATGTTCAAGGATTTACTCTCAAACAAAGAAAAATTGGTTGATTTGCCCAACACATCCCTTAATGAAAATTGTTCCGCCATGTTACTTAAAACCTTACCAACAAAACTTGGAGATCCGGGGCGCTTCTTGATACCTTGTAATTTTCCCGGTGTTGAAAATTGCATGGCTTTGGCGGATCTAGGGGCAAGCATTAACCTCATGCCTTTATCGGTTTGGAAAAAACTCTCTCTTCCCGAGCTCACTCCCACTAGGATGACTCTTGAATTAGCCAACCGAACCATATCTTACCCCGTAGGTATAGCGGAGGATGTGTTTGCAGGTGTGGATAAGTTTACGTTTCCGGCCGACTTTGTAGTGGTTGATTATGACATGGATCCTAGAGTGCCTTTGATTGTTGGTAGACCGTTTTTGAGAACGGGTCGTACTTTGAAAGATGTGGCGGAAGGAGAACTAATTATGAGAGTAGAAGATGAGAGAGTGGTGTTTAAGTTAGGGAAAGTTTGTGATAGGAAAGAGGCTAAAGAGTCTAGACGTTGTGAGACTATTAACATTGTTGATGTGTTAGATGAGGTGTGTGATGAACACTTTCATGATGCTTGTAAGAGTACTAGTGATGAGATGCCCCATGTTGAAATCGTGGCCTCAATTGCTCCCTCTTTAACACCTTTTGGAGAGAGTGATTTCCTCTTGGAGGAATTTGAGTCAAACTTTCTTGGTGATGATGATTCTCCCATTAATTGGGAAGAAGATATTCTTACGATCCAAAAGTTGCTCAATGAGGACCCTATTCCTTCTTCTATTCCACAAGAAGTTACCATTGAGGAACCTTCCATAGTAAAACCTTCCATAGAGAGTCCACCTCCTATTGAAATTAAGGACCTTCCATCCCACTTAGAGTATGCTTTCTTAGAGGGCAAAGACCAATTACCTGTGATCATTGCTAAAGAGTTGAAAGAGGATGAGAAGAAGCAACTTATTGAAGTCCTTAAGAAACACAAGAAAGCCTTAGCATGGAAAATATCCGACATAAGGGGAATTGATCCACATTTTTGTACACACAAAATCCTTATGGAGGATGACTATAAACCCGCCATTCAAAGTCAAAGGAGATTTAACCCAAAAATCCATGAGGTCATTAAGAAGGAAGTGATTAAACTCTTAGATGCGGGTATGATTTACCCCATTTCCGACTCTCCATGGGTTAGCCCGGTTCATTGTGTTCCATAGAAGGGTGGAATCACCGTGGTACCTAATGAGAACAATGAGCTTATTCCCACGAGACTTGTGACCGGTTGGAGAGTTTGTATTGATTATAGAAAACTCAATGAGGCGACTAGGAAAGACCATTTCCCATTACCTTTTAGGGATCAAATGCTTGAACGCTTAGCGGGAAATGAGTACTATTGTTTTCTTGATGGCTTTTCGGGTTATTTCCAAATACCAATTGACCCTAAGGATCAAGAAAATACCACATTCACTTGTCCCTACGGTACATTTGCTTACAAGAGGATGCCTTTTGGCTTATGTAATGCACCGGGGACATTTCAAAGGTGCATGATGGCGATTTTCCATGACATGATAGAGCAAACTATGGAGGTTTTTATGGATGATTTTTCCGTCTTTGGAAATTCATTTACCTCATGTCTCACCAATCTTGAGAGAATGCTTAAACGTTGTGAGGAAACACGTTTAGTGCTTAATTGGGAGAAATGTCACTTTATGGTGAAAGAGGGGATTGTTTTAGGACACAAAATATCCAACAAGGGATTAGAAGTGGATCAAGCTAAAATTGATGTGATTGCTAAGCTTCCCCCACCCACCTCGGTTAAAGGTGTGAGGAGTTTCTTAGGTCATGCGGGATTTTATAGGCGCTTTATACAAGATTTTTCTAAGATAGCTAGACCGATGACTCACCTCTTGGAGAAAGAGGCTCCTTTCATTTTTAACCAAGATTGTTTGGACTCTTTTGAGACTCTTAAGGAGAAATTGACTAAGGCTCCCGTTTTGGTTTCTCCAAATTAGGAATTACCTTTTGAGCTTATGTGTGACGCTAGTGATTATGCGGTGGGGGCCGTCTTAGGACAAAGAGTTAATAAGTATTTTCAACCTATACACTATGCGAGTAAAACCATGACCGGTGCACAACTTCATTACACTACCACGGAAAAAGAGTTGCTTGCTATAGTATATGCTTTTGAGAAGTTTAGACCATACCTTGTGCTTTCCAAAACCATAGTGTATACGGATCATTCCGCTCTCAAGTATCTTATGACAAAACAAGATGCTAAGCCTAGGCTTTTGAGATGGGTTTTGTTGCTTCAAGAGTTTAAGATAGAAATTCGTGATAAGAAAGGGGCCGAGAATTTAGCGGCGGATCACTTGAGTAGACTTGAGCATCCTTTTCAAGGATATTTACCACATCAAGAAATCAATGAATCCTTCCCATTAGAGGAGCTCATGTCTATCTCTTCCCAAGAGGATGCCACTCTTTGGTTTGCGGATATCGCAAACTATCTTGTGGGCAATGTGCTTATTGAGGGTCTTACTTATCAACAAAAGAAGAAATTTCTTAAGGAAGTAAAGTACTACTTTTGGGATGATCCTTATCTTTTTAGGCAATGTGCGGACAAATCATTAGACGGTGTGTAGATGGGCCCGAGGCATTTAAGATCTTAGAAGCGTGTCATAAAGGACCTACGGGTGGACATTTTGGGCCCAACTATACCGCCAAGAAAGTCTTTGATTCGGGTTACTATTGGCCTTCCATTTACAAAGATGCCCATGAAATGGTGAAATTTTGTGATGTGTGTCAAAGACAAGGAAAAATTACGCAACGTGATGAGATGCCACAAAATTTTATTCAAGAGTGTGAGATATTTGATGTATGGGGCATTGATTTCATGGGACCTTTTCCATCCTCTAAGGGAAACAAGTATATACTTGTGGCGGTGGATTATGTGTCAAAATGGGTGGAGGCTAAAGCCTTACCTACCAATGATGCTAGAGTTGTTGTGAAGTTTTTGAAACAATTGTTTGCTAGATTTGGTGTACCTCGGGCCATCATAAGTGATCGTGGTACGCATTTTTGTAATGATCAATTCACAAGAGTTATGAAGAAATATGGAGTTAATCATAGACTTTCTACCGCGTATCACCCTCAAACAAATGGTCAAACCAATGTCACAAATCGTGGTTTAAAGAGAATTTTAGAGAGAGCGGTGGGAGAGCATTAAGCTTCTTGGTCGGATAAGCTTGATGATGCTTTGTGGGCGTTTAGGACGGCTTTTAAAACACCAATTGGTTGTACTCCTTATAGGCTTGTCTATGGAAAAGCGTGCCACCTCCCATTTGAGTTAGAGCATAAGGCATCTTGGGCTCTCAAGTGGGCTAACTTTGATTTAAACTAAGCCGGTTCCCATAGGAAAGATCAACTCAATGAGATGGATGAATTGAGAGCCAATGCCTATGAAAATTCTTTGCTTTACAAGGAAAAGACTAAGAAATTGCATGATGCTAAGATCAAGAATCGTGAGTTCAAAGTTGGAGAGCCGGTTCTCCTCTTTAACTCAAGGTTGAAACTTTTTGCGGGCAAGCTTAAGTCGAGATGGTCCTGTCCATTCACTATTGCTCAAGTGTTTCCATATGGAACTATTGAGTTGTCACAACCCGATGGTCCAAATTTTAAAGTGAATGGTCACCGTGTTAAGCATTACTTTGGGGAGGACATTTCCGTTGAAATGGTCCAAGAGATCCCCATTTTCCCCATGAATTGATTCATTGAGGGACGAGTCGAGCTAGAGACTCATTAACTCAAGCGTCGTATAACTAGGTTTAGAGTGTTGTAGGTTAGAAATAAAGGTATAGACTTGGAGATAAGTGTAGGGGAGACCTTCTTTTGGCTTCATGATTGTTTGTAGGGTTGCTCACTCATTTCATGCTTTGGAGCTTATGGAGGAGACCCCTTGTATCCGGTTCACTTCGTTACTATAGTGATTTTTCATTGACACCTTGTGCTTAAACATGATTTCACTAATAGTTGTCCTTTCCTTAACTTGGGTTAAGCAAAGTCTATTCATTGTCATAAGTGTAGGGGAAGTTTTTATACTTCCATGCTCTTAAACATTGAGGACAATGTTTAGCTTAAGTGTAGGGGGTTCTTCTATCGAAGTGACCTTACCTAGAACTTGTCATTGTCTTTCATGATAACATGGAAAATTGATTTTTCAATATTTTTCAAATTTTTGATCTACTTTGGCCACCAAAAATATGCATTCATAATTTTTGCATTAATCATTTTGCATAACACATTTGCATTGTATATATTTCTTCTTCATCAAAAAAATATATAAAAAGGAAAAAAATATAATAAAACATGGTTTTAACAAGTTTAGACTTCTTTGACATATTAGGCCCGCCATGGATATTTTGACTCAACCCGAGTTTGCTTATCTTAAGCATTCTCTAGCTAGTATCCTTAACCATGTAGTCCTTCATTGGTCTATTAGGCTAAGCATCCACCAATCTCATTTTTGAGATTTTAAATTTGTGGAGAATGGGAAATGATAGAGTTGAAGCAAGTATAAAAGGGCTAGATAAACTTCATGATAATTACTTGTGGCTTAACGCTTCTCTTCTTTACCTCTATTTTCTTCGCATGTATATAATTGTTAATAAATAATCAAGAACGGTTTTAATCGGTTTGTAATCTCTTATGCATTTTTTTCTAATCATTCATGGTTGGTATAAGTACGTCTTAAGGTTCTAAGTTAGAACGTTTTATGTGTACTAGACTTATGTCATGCTCAATATTTAGCGGGTGTTTTTCCTTTTATTCTTTTCTACTTTCTTTGTGAGGAATAAAGAAAAATAAGAGCGGCTTACAAAAAAATGAGTTGCTAGAAAAAAATAATAATAATAATAATACAAGACTCCCAAGAGGGGCAGTGTGGTGTTAATTATAGTGACTATTGAGTTCCAATATTACCTTTACGGGTTGCGGGGATTCAATAGATTGCTCCAATCCAATATTACCTTGACAGGTTGCGGGGTTGAAGATCCAAAGTCTCAAAAAGATGGCAGATGTAAATTATTGCGTGAGTTTTATTTTTCTTTCCTTAGCGAGTGTGTAGCTACTTATGA
The DNA here is from genome assembly GCA_025667525.1 of Glebionis coronaria. Classification (NCBI taxonomy): domain Eukaryota; kingdom Viridiplantae; phylum Streptophyta; class Magnoliopsida; order Asterales; family Asteraceae; genus Glebionis; species Glebionis coronaria. The sequence goes on along the minus strand of JANFOE010000447.1, from coordinate 412,600 downwards.
AAGCATGACATGAGGATTTTACACATAAGGCGAATGACTTATTATTCTTGAAACGGACTTGTATTAATTGTGAGCGGTTTTTAAGTAATGGATGAGAGGATTACTTAGGATTAAAACCGTGCTTCCTTATTTTTGGATTTTGCACTTCTTATACTTCACACTTGAATAAATGACAAATTTGCCCACAAGCAATTTGCTCAAATAATAAGCGGTTCCACATTTAATTGTCATGAATAAGTTGATGCACTTTTTACTTGTGAATGCAATGATCCCATATTTTAAGCTTGGTATGGGGAAAGTGAAACTTGAGGGTGATAAATGTCTATGGTACCCAAGCCCTAATCAAAGTCATTGAATTCTTTATGAGTTATTTCCATCAAAACCATTTCAAGAAAAACCAAAAAGATATATATAGAATTGTATTTTGTTCATTGCATTGTTAAAAGTCAAAATCATGCATCATGTAGTTTAGAGTAATGTAGATGCATTCCATATGGCCATGGTGGATTAATTATGAGGAGAATGTAAATTTGTGCTTTAAAATATATAGAATTGCATGAGGACATGACTATGTTCAAGTGTAGGGGATTTGATATGAGCTAAAACTCATATCAATTTATCAACAAATAACCCTAAAACATGAAGCAAAATACCAATTTATCTTGTAAAAAACAGTATTATGTGGTATGTTTGTGTTTGTGTACACTTGTGTAGTAAAAGGATGCATTTCCAAGCAAACAAGGAATAATCAAGCTTAATTTGATGAAAAAGACAAAGAAGGATCAAAAGTGACAAGGCTTTGAAAGTGCAAGGACCTATCTTGACAATCTGCCAAAGATGAAGGACCAAAGTGTAAATATGTAAAAGTTAAGATCATAGTCAAATTTGGTCAACTCTAAAGTCAACTCAGTCAAAGGACCAATTTTGTTCAAGAATGAAGTTTGAAGGACCATATATGCCAAAGAAATGAAGTTACAAGCTCAAAAATACAATCTGCCAAAGTTCAAGGGCCAATTCTGCCACTTTTGGAAAGTTAATACAAGTGTGATCCGTGTTTATAACTTTGGACCAATGAGAAGCTAGGAAAAGGAAACACTGGATTGCCACATCATGGCATTTAATATCCACAAGCGCCGCCACTCATAAATGAGCAAATCATAACAGTGCAATCCGTGTGCTACTTCTACAGCCAATGAAGACTTGACACGTGGCATTTTCAAACGAACAAAAATTTCCAGGATCGATTTGGAGCTAGATGCAATTTCGTGGAATGATATAAACATCAAAATTGCTCAAAATCACAAGACGAATCCATTGGTCATAACTAATTAACCTAGAATCAACTCCACAAAGAATCCCCAATTTGAGTTCATACCTGCAAAATCAATTAAGCAGAATTATGACACGTGGAAAGCTTGGATTGGCTCCAATACGTCACCAACCCCAACTGCTCTTCCTCTGAAGTCTATAAATAGCCTGTTTAGTCCTCATTTCTTGGAGTAGTTGAAAAGTGTGAAAACACACACACTTACTTTTCCTTTCACCATTTCTAGTTTTTAGCTAAACTACTCAAGAGTTTGACACACTCTTGAGTTAGTTAGTTAGTTAGTAACCACTTAACAGCTTTGTAACCAACTTTCCATTAATAAAATTCAAATTCTTACTTTCCCGCCAAATCTCCTTACCTTCTTTACTGTTCATCTCTTACTACCATTGTTACTCTTGTTGCTGATTTGAGTTTGTTATGATCATACCTTGATCATAACTGACTTTGAGTGAAGATTGTAGCTGTTTGTTGATTTTAGTCCATGTTCTTAGCAGATTTGAAGAATTCAAGCCATTATGATGATTCCTGTTGATTGATTGTAGATAGTTGAATCTAGTGTTAAGGTGGTGGTTAGCACTAGACTAGAGAGTTCAGCACTCCTCTACTGCTCAAAGGTTACTACAATAGGTGCAAACGCTTCTTGTTTTGGTTCCACTCAATTGTCAAAATGCATGCTTCATTCCTAGCTAAGATCTTTGTGATTGCATGATAAAACATGTTTTAGCTGATATTGATTTGATTTCATTGATTTTATAGCTTAAGTGTAGCATAATCTGCTTACTGATTTGATTAGTGTCTTAGTATTTAGCTTAATTCAGTCATATTAAGCTTGCTTTTCAATTTGAGTTCTAGCAACTCAATTTGGTCACTGAACTTAGTTTGATAAAGCTTTACATTCAGTTTAAACTTGTACTCAAAAAGTCTTCATAAAATTCCAAAAAGTTCAGTTAAAATGGTGTTTGGCATTAGCTCATGATTATTATTCAAGTGTTAGAGATTGATTAATTTTGCTTGATTTTCAGTTACAAAGTCATAACAAGTAGTTTTAAACCATTTTCAAGTCAAGATTAAGGTCAAAGAGGCAAATGGCATTGTAAAAGTTTGGGTCATTTTTCAGTCAGTTTTATTCAGAAAAGTGGTGATTTTCATTTGCCTTGCATTTACTTGTTTCTTAATGAAATTCCACCAAACAAGTTCTCAAATCTAGGTTATAATATGAAGTTTCATTGTCCATAAGAATTTTGTACAGTATCCAGTAATCAAGTAGGAATAAGCAAAAATCTGAACTGTTAAGCAAAAGCATGTTTCTGTAAATTGAATTTTGCTTTTTCATATCTCTCCATCCTATTCACAAACTAGTCCATTTTCTTTCACAAATTCACTTAGTTAGTGCTTGTGGTTGATTTTTGAGGTTTTGGGCTTTTTGAAAAAAAACTTGGTCAACGCTGGTCAACATAAGCCAAATTTCAGCTTATTTCAGATTCCAAGCTTATTACTGGATGATTTTTGACAAGACTTGATTTCCCGTTCATGTTTTGAGTTCATTAATCAGTTTCATTATAAAAATCCAGTTATGCATGTCTAGATTCTCTTAGAGCTTATTTTGTGCTTATTGGAAAGTGCTTATCAGCTTATTAGTCATTTTCATCAAATTTCCTTTTACACGTCTAGCTTATTTTTGATTTTAAGCATTTTGCAAGTGGTTTGAACAATTTTGGTTGAGAAATAAGCTCAAACGAGCTTATTTTCTTTTTGAAACCCGTTTTTGCTTAATATTTTCCAAAAATTGCACTTTAGTCCTTCTTGTATTAGATTACTTTTAAACTTGGCTAAACTTACTAGTTTTTAGGGTTTTCAATAATCAGGTCGTTAAACTTTCATATTTTGTTAAAATTCAGTTAAGTAGTTTGGAAATTGTTAAGAATTGGTAAGTTTGTTGCATAGTTTACATTTTTGATCCTCTTAGTTGACTGTTTTGACATTTTCAGTCCTTGTACTTGTTAGTTTTACATTTTGAGCATTTATTTTTCATAGAATTTATAATTTCAGTCCTTTTAGTTGTAAAATTTACATTTTGAATTTTCCTTGAATAAATACTTGGTAATTGCACGATGTTTTACATATAACTAGACAATATTTTTCAGTTTTGCTAGGCATTGTTTGAATTAGCAAACAGAATATCCAAAAAATATTAACAACCAAAAACAGTTAAAAACCCGATATTGTTAGGACTTTCAATTAGCAAGAACTGAGAAAAACAAACTGCATTATACACAATTTCAAATGGCGCCGCTGCCGGTTCTTTGACTTTACGAGAGACTATCGATTGACGGTTTTCATTGGCTTTTGGGATCCGTTCACCTTGTGAACGTTATTTTTACGTATCATAAATCAAAAACAAATAAAAAATCAAAAATATAAAAATATATAAAAACTAAAAAATTAACAAAACAATTCTTTTCCTAAAGAATTGACCAAACAAATTAAAAATCCAAAAAGCAATCTTTTTCCTAAGAGATTGCAACCAAAAATATATATTATTGGATTCTCTCGGTTTTTATGTACATCTAGTATTTTCTCTTAAAAACTCATAAATACAAAAAATTTTCCATATATTATTATAAGTAAATACGGATACGTATAAGAACAACCAATCTACATATTCTCCATAAGTATTGCCGAGGCAATACACCGTGTTGAGGGGCGTTCCGGTCTTTGACACGTATATCGATCAAACAAAATAAAGCAAGAATAGATAAATACTCTCAATAAGCAACAATTCGAAGAATACGAACATTTAAGTGAATAGAAAGGCGACGTGCTATAAAATGCCATCGAAGGGTCAATAGGTACTTAAGTGCTTCGCGCCACCTAACCCCCCGTTCACTTGTGAGTATTCTAAGAAGGAAGGCTTCATTGGGGGTCTTGCACCCAAGTAGTACATACATATATATTATTTTCGTGTGGATATTTCATATTGAAACTCGAAGAGGATAATCCTTTTCTCTTCAAAGTCACACGAGAGCTTCTCTCTCATTCCTCGTATTGAGTTGCATGCTCACTCGCGGGCGTGCACAAATACCGATTGGTGGACAACCTCTTCCTCCGAAAAGGAAGAAAAAGAGAAAGTGTAAGACCACCACCGTCCATCAAGCCGATCACGAGAATCGTGTTTTGATTCATCCACAACAAGAAGCCATGGCTGTCGATAATCGTTCTTTGATGGAACGTTTGCAAACCAATGTTCATGGATATGCTAGTGCTATTAGGATTCCCGACATTCCCGCAAATACATTTGAGCTAAAAGCGGCTATGATTACTATGGTTTCACAAACACCTTTCTATGGTAACAAGAATGATGATCCTCATGATCACCTTAAGAGATTCCTTTCTCTTTGCAATACCATTAAGCACAATGGAGTTCCACATGATGCTATTAAGTTGATGTTAGTACCATTTTCACTTGAGGGACAAGCTAAGCATTGGTTAGACACCCAACCACCCGATAGTATCACCACATGGGATGGTTTCACCACTAAGTTTTTGAACAAGTTCTTTCCTCCATCTAAGACCATGGCCTTGAGGAACTTAATTATAGGCTTTCAACAAAAACCTAGTCAATCCTTTAGTGATGCTTGGGAAGAGTATAGAGAGTTATTGAGGCGATACCCTAACCATGGATTGGATGGCGTTCACCAAATCAATACTTTCTATACCGGCCTTAAATCTCACCACCAAGATTCACTCAATGCTTCCACGGGAGGGAATATTCTTTTAAAATCCAAGCAAGAGGCCGTGGACATCATTAAGACTAAAGCAATGGTTCAAACAAATTCTCAATGTGAAGAAAGGGTTCATGTTATCTAAAACAATTCTCAAGCACCTTGTGATAACCAATTCCTCAAGTATCAACAAGAGATCATTCAAAAGATGGATAGAGATAGTGAGAGAAATTTTAAGGCACAACAAGAAATGATTCAAGCTATTAAGAGCCTTTCATTGAACAATTCTTCAAATGATGTGAATGCCATTACTCTTTCTTGTGTAACTTTTGGAGGTCCCCATTCCTATGAACAATGTGATAAGGTGCAAGGTTATCAAGGGGAATGTTATGCTTACCAAGAAGAACATCGTGAACACTTCAAGCCAAATATCAATCCAAATAACCTTTCTTACAAGTCCCAAAACTACCTTACTCCACCGGGATTCCCACCCCAACCACCCACCCAAATTCAACAAAATCCTCCTCAAATTTTACCAAGGAATCAAGGGCAAAGACCACCTTACCAAGGAAATAACTACAAGGCACCCAATCATTTTCAACCTCAAGGAAATAACTTCTATCCACCAAACCAAGGGTTTAATCCACCACCTCAATCTTTCCCACAACAAGGTTTTTATCAAGGAAATGTGCAACTTAACCCTATGGATTTGATGCTTCAAAAGTTTACTTCTTTTGAGAAACAATTGAAAGATAATCAAGAGGAAAATAACAAGAAATTTGCTCTTCTTCAAAACCAAATTATGTATAATCAAAGACCACAAGGGGCTTTACCTTCCAACACACAAACAAATCCAAGGGCAAATGTCAATGCTATTACAACAAGGAGTGGAAAGTCAACAAAGGATCCTTCACCCCCTAAACCTCCTATTGTTCCACCCACTTGTGCTCCTACTTGTGACAAGCCTTCTACCTCTACTTCACCTCCTCAAAATGCTCCCATTCACTCAAACACACCTTCTAAACCTATTCATACTTTTCCTTTACCTTACACACTTCCCAATGAAGAAGCTAACAAAGACAAATCTTCCACTACAACACCTATTCCACCTACACCAAAACCTACTCTTCCATATCCTTCAAGGTTGAAAAAGGACAAGTTAAAGAACAAGGATGACATCCAAGTCTCCAATTTCTTAAGGATGTTTAAGCAACTCAACATCAATATATCCTTTGCGGAAGCTCTTGCTTATATGCCAAAGTTTGCTAAGATGTTCAAGGATTTACTCTCAAACAAAGAAAAATTGGTTGATTTTCCCAACACATCCCTTAATGAAAATTGTTCCGCCGTGATACTTAAAACCTTACCTATAAAACTTGGAGATCTGGGGCGCTTCTTGATACCTTGTAATTTTCCCGGTGTTTAAAATTGCATGGCTTTGGCGGATCTAGGGGCAAGCATTAACCTCATGCCTTTATCGGTTTGGAAAAAACTCTCTCTTCCCGAGCTCACTCCCACTAGGATGACTCTTGAATTAGCCAACCGAACCATAGCTTACCCCGTAGGTATAGCGGAGGATGTGTTTGTAGGTGTGGATAAGCTTACGTTTCCGGCCGACTTTGTAGTGGTTGATTATGACATGGATCCTAGAGTGCCTTTGATTGTTGGTAGACCGTTTTTGAGAACGGGTCGTACTTTGAAAGATGTGGCGGAAGGAGAACTAATTATGAGAGTAGAAGAGGAGAGAGTGGTGTTTAAGTTAGGGAAAGTTTGTGATAGGAAAGAGGTTAAAGAGTCTAGACCTTGTGAGACTATTAACATTGTTGATGTGTTAGATGAGGTGTGTGATTAACACTTTCATGATGCTTGTAAGAGTACTAGTGATGAGATGCCCCATGTTGAAACCGTGGCCTCAATTGCTCCCTCTTTAACACCTTTTGGAGAGAGTGATTTCCTCTTGGAGGAATTTGAGTCAAACTTTCTTGGTGATGATGATTCTCCTATTAATTGAGAAGAAGATATTCTTACGATCCAAAAGTTGCTCAATGAGGACCCTATTCCTTCTCCTATTCCACAAGAAGTTACCATTGAGGAACCTTCCATAGTAAAACCTTCCATAGAGAGTCCACCTCCTATTGAACTTAAGGACCTTCCATCCCACTTAGAGTATGCTTTCTTAGAGGGCAAAGACCAATTACCTGTGATCATTGCTAAAGAGTTGAAAGAGGATGAGAAGAAGCAACTTATTGAAGTCCTTAAGAAACACAAGAAAGCCTTAGCATGGAAAATATCTGACATAAGGGGAATTGATCCACATTTTTGTACACACAAAATCCTTATGGATGATGACTATAAACCCGCCATTCAAAGTCAAAGGAGAGTTAACCCAAAAATCCATGAGGTCATTAAGAAGGAAGTGATTAAACTCTTAGATGCGGGTATGATTTACCCCATTTCCGACTCTCCATGGGTTAGCCCAGTTCATTGTGTTCCAAAGAAGGGTGGAATCACCGTGGTACCTAATGAGAACAATGAGCTTATTCCCACGAGACTTGTGACCGGTTGGAGAGTTTGTATTAATTATAGAAAACTCAATGAGGCAACTAGGAAAGACCATTTCCCATTACCTTTTATGGATCAAATGCTTGAACGCTTAGCGGGAAATGAGTACTATTGTTTTCTTGATGGCTTTTCGGGTTATTTCCAAATACCAATTGACTCTAAGGATCAAGAAAAGACCACATTCACTTGTCCCTACGGTACATTTGCTTACAAGAGGATGCCTTTTGGCTTATGTAATGCACCGGGGACGTTTCAAAGGTGCATGATGGAGATTTTCCATGACATGATAGAGCAAACTATGGAGGTTTTTATGGATGATTTTTCCGTCTTTGGAAATTCATTTACCTCATGTCTCACCAATCTTGAGAGAATGCTTAAACGTTGTGAGGAAACATGTTTAGTGCTTAATTGGGAGAAATGTCACTTTATGGTGAAAGAGGGGATTGTTTTAGGACACAAAATATCCAACAAGGGATTAGAAGTGGATCGAGCTAAAATTGATGTGATTGCTAAGCTTCCCCCACCCACCTCGGTTAAAGGTGTGAGTAGTTTCTTAGGTCATGCGGGATTTTATAGGCGCTTTATACAAGATTTTTCTAAGATAGCTAGACCGATGACTCACCTCTTGGAGAAAGAGGCTCCTTTCATTTTTAACCAAGATTGTTTGGACTCTTTTGAGACTCTTAAGGAGAAATTGACTAAGGCTCCCGTTTTGGTTTCTCCAAATTGGGAATTACCTTTTGAGCTTATGTGTGACGCTAGTGATTATGCGGTGGGGCCGTCTTAGGACAAAGAGTTAATAAGTATTTTCAACCTATACACTATGCGAGTAAAACCATGACCGGTGCACAACTTCATTACACTACCACGGAAAAAGAGTTGCTTGCTATAGTATATGCTTTTGAGAAGTTTAGACCATACCTTGTGCTTTCCAAAACCATAGTGTATACGGATCATTCCGCTCTCAAGTATCTTATGACAAAACAAGATGCTAAGCCTAGGCTTTTGAGATGGGTTTTGTTGCTTCAAGAGTTTAAGATAGAAATTCGTGATAAGAAAGGGGCCGAGAATTTAGCAGCGGATCACTTGAGTAGACTTGAGCATCCTTTTCAAGGAGATTTGCCACATCAATAAATCAATGAATCCTTCCCATTAGAGGAGCTCATGTCTATCTCTTCCCAAGAGGATGCCACTCCTTGGTTTGCGGATATCGCAAACTATCTTGTGGGCAATGTGCTTATTGAGGGTCTTACTTATCAACAAAAGAAGAAATTTCTTAAGGAAGTAAAGTACTACTTTTGGGATGATCCTTATCTTTTTAGGTAATGTGCGGACCAAATCATTAGACGGTGTGTAGATGGGCCCGAGGCATTTAAGATCTTAGAAGCGTGTCATAAAGGACCTACGGGTGGACATTTTGGGCCCAACTATACCGCCAAGAAAGTCTTTGATTCGGGTTACTATTGGCCTTCCATTTACAAAGATGCCCATGAAATGGTGAAATTTTGTGATGTGTGTCAAAGACAAGGAAAAATTACGCAACGTGATGAGATGCCACAAAATTTTATTCAAGAATGTGAGATATTTGATGTATGGGGCATTGATTTCATGGGACCTTTTCCATCCTCTAAGGGAAACAAGTATATACTTGTGGCGGTGGATTATGTGTCAAAATGGGTGGAGGCTAAAGCCTTACCTACCAATGATGCTAGAGTTGTTGTGAAGTTTGAAACAATTTTTTGCTAGATTTGGTGTACCTCGGGCCATCATAAGTGACCGTGGTACGCATTTTTGTAATGATCAATTCACGAGAGTTATGAAGAAATATGGAGTTAATCATAGACTTTCTACCACGTATCACCCTCAAACAAATGGTCAAACCGAGGTCACAAATCATGGTTTAAAGAGAATTTTAGAGAGAACGGTGGGAGAGCATCGAGCTTCTTGGTCGGATAAGCTTGATGATGCTTTGTGGGCGTTTAGGACGGCTTTTAAAACACCAATTGGTGCTTCTCGTGTATATCCTTAAGTTCATATCTTGGCATAACTCGTTTCACGATTTGAGACCTTTCTCGGACCGATATTTGGCATGTACTTCATACTTCAAATCTTGGGAAGACGTTCTGGAAATTATGGTCTTCTCTTCATTATATTTGGAATTTCTTCACTTGACGTTTTTGAGAGATTCTTCATATTTGGACCACGAATTCATCATTTTTCTTCAGTCTTTACTTTGGACTTTGATATAAAACGATCCGCCTCCTTTTCGGACTTGGATATATTTATCCTCATACCTTGTAAGGGTCTTTTCGGATAGACTTTCTCCATGATCTTTAGGGGAGTAATTGCTTTTCGTCGTGTGTCTCGATCCTTCATATTGATTTTGGAATAATGATACTTCACATCATCTTGGATCTTTAGCAAAAATAGAGCTCCGCATGCCTTGTTAGGGCCTTTTTGGATCATCACCAATCTTCGCGTCCCGCTTCAATAAGTTATGCCTTGGCTATGAACTCTATTTAACCCCGAGCAAATTTTAAACGATCTTGCGCTAGAGGCTAAGTAACCTTTCAAATCGTACGACCTTACTTATTGCAATTATTTTTATTCCTAATGCATTGATCTTATGGGAAAAAAAAGCCACAATTAAAAACATATGAGTTTTTGAAAGAACATTTTCATGTTCTACGTTTAGCATGATCACTTGTCTAACTCTATCATCTCTCGTTCTTCACTATATAAAGACCTCTAATTAAAGAGACTCGTGAATACTTAGCCATGCAAGTCAAAATTAAGCCAAATTTGGATTAGCTTTCATTAAGACTATATCAAATCAAAGTTTTGGGTTTTCAAGCCACCTATAGGATCTTGCACTTTCTTGGACTTTTTCAAGTTTAGAGAATGCATTTTATAGTTCCCTTGATAAGTGACTTTCTAGGATAAATTATAGGAACTTGCGAAAAGTTCTTGTTCTTATCCCGAATGAGCTAAGACTTTCGCGTTTTAAAGCTCCCTATATAAAAGTCTAGCAAAACTTGAATTGAGCGGGTTAAGGAATGTAAATGGCTCCAAATGCCCATCAAGTCAAAAATTAGCTCTTATTCTACCCATCAGAAAATATACATTCGTGGCTTAAAAACACTTATAAAAACTAAGAAAGTTTTAAAATTGGGCCATTTTTTAGCCTTATTAACAACGAAACAAAACATTGAAAGTTGGAAAGTGTGAGGGCGTAGCAAAGCAAGTACCTATTCACCCCCCATACTAAAATTAAACATTGTCCTCTATGTTTCGAGTCTAAAGGTGGAGCACCCCCATACTAGAGACGAAGAATCGAATGCTTAGGATCTAGCATGGAAAGGGTGATCAACAATATATGTAAAGCCGTTTATTAAGTATGCTAAAAGATAATTGTTAGAACAATAAAGGATATGTCAATGGATTCGTGAAAAACTTCTTCAAATAAACGATGGAGGCTCACGTAAACGAACACGAGAGTCTTCAATCGTAGATGATGATGATGATCTAGATAACACAATCACAAACAACCACGAGAAACGAGTGTGAAGGGTACAAGTCCCCTTATTAGTGATTAGTAAGCATAAAAGGATAAGCATGGGATCTCCCCCACGAGGCACCTCGTTTTTGATTACCGAGTCATGAGCTCGACTCGATCCCCTTAATGTTAATTATCATTGGGGAAGGTGACTTGGTCGAGGTCAACCATTGAAGGAATTTTCCCACCAAAGTAGTGCTTAAGCCTATGTCCATTCACCTTGAAGTTAGGACCATCATCTTGAGCTAGCTCGATGGTCCCATAAGGAAACACTTGTGTAATGGTGAACGGACCCGACCAACGAGATTTCAATTTCCCGGAAAATATCTTAAGTCGAGAGTTAAAAAGTAACACTTGATCACCAACGTTAAAACCCCGGTTTTTAATCTTTGCATCATGAAACTTTTTAGTCTTTTATTTGAAAATCAATGAATTTTCATAAGCATTGTCTCTTAATTCATCTAATTCATTCAATTGTATTTTCTGGTGATCTCCTACGGTCTTCAAGTCAAAGTTTGCATGCTTAAGGGCCCAATATGCCTTGTGCTCCAACTCAATGGGCAAATGACAATTCTTCCCATAGACTAACTTATAAGGAGTACAATCGATAGGTGTTTTATAAGCGGTCCTAAAGGCCCATAAAGCGTCATCGAGTTTGTCGGACCATGAAGCACGGTTTTCTCCAATCGACCTTTCTAAAATCCTCTTCAAAGCTCGGTTCAAAACCTCGACTTGCCCACTCGTTTGCAGGTGATAAGCCGTAGAAAGACGATGAGTAACTCCATATTTCTTTAAGACCTTCTCGAATTGGTCATTACAAAAATGGGTTCCACGATCGCTTATAATAGCACGAGGGGTTCCGAACCGAGAGAATAGTTGCTTCAAAAACTTCACTACCACACGAGCATCATTAGTAGGTAAAGCCTTAGCTTCCACCCACTTAGAAAGGTAGTCCACCGCGACGAGGATATACTTGTTACTATGAGACGATGGGAACGACCCCATAAAGTCTATCCCCCATATGTCGAAAATCTCACACACTTGAATTATGTTTTGCGGCATTTCATCACGTTGAGACGATTTTCCTTGATGTTGGCACGAATCACGCGACTTCACAAGTGCGTGTGCATCACGATAGATAGAAGGCCAAAAGAAGCCGGCATCGAACACTTTCTTAGCCGTGAGATTAGCACCGTGGTGACCACCCGTGGGTCCCTCGTGACAATCTCTAAGGATGTTAGAAGCTTTGGCACCAAACACACAACGTCGAACGAGTTGATCCGCACAAACCCGAAAGAGAAGGGTCGTCCCAAAAATAGAACTTGACGTCACGAAAGAATTTTCGCTTTTGTTGTGTCGTCATACCCTTGATTATGAAATTTCCCGCATGGTAATTTGCAATGTCGGCAAACCATGGGATGGTGTCTTTAGAATTCACTACACCGAGAGTCTCGAGAGGAAATGTTTCGGTGATTTCCTTGTTCTCGAAAACATCTTTGTGAGGATCTTCTAGACGAGAGAGATGATCGGCCGCTAGATTCTCGGCTCCTTTTTTGTCAAGCACGGTGACATCAAATTCTTAGAGGAGGAGCATCCAACGAAGCAATCTCGGCTTAGCATCTTGCTTAGCTAAGAGATACTTGATAGCCGAATGGTCGGTATACACGATGCTTTTAGTTAAGACGAGATAAGGTCGGCATTTCTCAAAAGCATAGACCACGGCAAGGAATTCCTTTTCCGTTGTGGTGTACTTTAATTGAGCCTCGGTCATCGTCTTACTAGCATAATGGATAGGACGGAAATGCTTGTCATAACGTTGCCCTAAGATGACCCCTATAGCATAATCACTTGCATCGCACATGATTTCAAAGGGTAATTCCCAATTAGGAGCAACAAGAATGGGAGCTTCGGTAAGTTTCCTTTTGAGAGTTTCGAAAGCCCTAACACAATCCTCATTGAAGTTAAAAGGAGCATCCTTCTCGAGAAGGTGTGTCATAGGTCGAGAGATTTTCGAAAAGTCATTGATGAAACGACGATAAAAGCCCGCGTGGCCTAGGAAACTCCTAACTCCCTTAAAGGTTTTGGGATGAGGTAACTTGGCGATGACGTCTACCTTAGCTTTATCGACCTCAATCCCCGCTTTCGACACCTTATGTCCTAAGACGATTCCTTTTTTACACATAAAATGACATTTTTCCCAATTAAGCACAAGATTGGTTTCTTCACAATGTTTTAACATTTGCTCGAGATTAGATAAACACGACGTGAACAAATTGCCAAATACCGAAAAGTCATCCATAAACACTTCCATCGACTTCTCGATCATATCGTGAAAAATTGCCATCATACACCGTTGAAACGTACCCGGTGCATTACAAAGTCCGAAAGGCATCCTACGATAAGCAAACGTTCCGTAAGGACACGTAAACGTAGTCTTCTCTTGATCACGAGGGTCGATAGGGATTTGAAAGTAACCGGAAAACCCATCTAAAAAGCAATAGAATTCATTTCCCGCGAGTCGCTCCAACATTTGATCCATGAAGGGCAAAGGAAAGTGGTCTTTACGAGTGGCGTCATTTAACTTTCGGTAGTCAATACACACCCTCCAACCGGTCACAACACGAGTGGGAATTAACTCGTTGTTTTCATTAGGCACAATGGTCATTCCTCCCTTTTTAGGGACACAATGGATTGGGCTCACCCATGGGCTATCGGAGATAGGATAAATCATTCCCGCGTCAAGGAGTTTCAACACTTCCTTTTTAATGACATCATGAATTTTAGGATTCACCCTTCTTTGACTTTGAATTGCGGGTTTGTAGTCCCCCTCCATTAAAATCTTGTGAGTACAAAATTTTGGGTCAATACCCTTAATGTCAGAAATTTTCCACGCAATTGCCCCTTTATGAGCTTTAAGAACTTTCAAGAGCTCGGTTTTTTCATCATTAGCAAGACCTCTTGCCATAATAATCGGCAACTTGTCATCACCTTCCAAGAATGCGTATTCAAGGTGAGAAGGAAGATCTTTCAATTCGAGGATAGGTGGTTCTTCGATTGAAGATTTTGGTTCAACACTCATAACTTCCATCGGCGGAAGAAATGGTGGAATAGAAGTATCATTACTAATCAACACCTCATCTTCATTGTCGATTTCATTTGAAGTGAGATCGCCTCCTTGGAATAGAGTGAGATTTGGTGTAGAATTAGCAAGAATCGGATCCAAAATAGTGGGATTGCCACTTGACGAGCTATCGGAAAAACCTAACACTTCTTGTGAAAACTCATCGCAAACCACATCAACTATGTCAATGTGATTGATGGTAGCGATTGCATAAACATGAGAAGGTTTCGAGTTTTGAGTAGCGTTTATAACAAGTTCCTATTCGTTGAATCTCAAAGTGATAGTTCTTGCATGAACATCGATAAGCGATCTCGGGGTGTCTAAAAATGAACGACCTAAAATTAGAGGAACTTGAGGATCCGCGGGGATGTCAACTACTATAAAATCAACGGGATAGTAGAACTTCCCCACTTTCACGAAAACATCTTCGGCTACTCCACATGCTAAAATCGTAGAATGATCGGCCATCTCGATAGACATGTTCAAAGGAATAAGAGCCGGAAGCGAAAGCGATTTCCAAATGGAAAATGGCATCAAATTAATGCTCGCACCAAGATCGGCCAAGGCGAGCCATTCTTTCATATCTTGTATATCACAAGGAATGAGAAACTTTCCGGAGTCACCAACTTTTTCCAGTATGCGGTTGAGATAAACCGAAGAACAATTAGCAAGCTTTGAAAGCTTTTCCTTATTGCTCATCATACTTTTAAAAGTGGAAGCGAAACGAGGCATATACAACAACGCGTCGGCTAAACTCACATCAAAATGCACTTGCTGAAACATTTTTATAAAAAGCTCGATTTGTTGTTTGTTACGTTCTTGCAATTTCTCTTTGTTTCGTCTCGAAGGGTAAGGTAAGGGTGGTGTGGGTTGGACATTAGGCAACGGCCTTGGAATCTCGGGTTCCATAATTGGTATTGGTTCAACCGTAGGTGTGGTATGAGCGGTACTTCGTGGGCTTGTAATATGCTCTTTTTCGACCACCACCTCGGGCTCTTTCTCGATTTCTTTCTCCGTAGAAGTACTTGGACGAGAGATTGGTTCCTTGAAAGTTTTACCACTTCGTGTAGTAATAACCTTCATTTCTCCCTTCGGGTTTGCAATGGTATCACTAGGAAGACCACCCGAGGAAGAAGGTTTACACATGATTGCTTCAAACATTTTAGCCATTCGGTCCTCAAATTTTGATTGCCTAGCATCCGCTTTTAACAATTCTTGCTTAATCTCATGTTGTCCTTGTTCCATCTTTTGTTGATTTTGTTGAAGACATTGAACATTTCCTTCCATTGTATTTGCATGAGTTTTAAGTTCATTAGCAAGTTCGTTTTTAAGCTCGTTTTTCAACTCGGATCTTAAGCTAATCATCTCACGTTGCATGTTATCAAATTTAGCATCATTTGCTTTAGCATAATCCAAAAATTCTCCTTGAAGATTTTTAGTGTGAGCATTTTGAAAACCTTGTGTAGTGTTTTGAAAATCACGGTTTTGGTTTTGATTAGTGACTTGTCCATTCCCACTTTGATAATTCCCTTTGTTGTAGTTACGTGAATTGCCTTGGTAATTACCACCTTGGTTGTTGTTTCGATAGTTATTAGCATTTTGATTTGGTGGAGCTTGATTTGGGCGGGAACCTTGGCCGTTTTGGTTGTAAGTTCCCGTTGCTACATAAGCACTCGAAGTGTTACCATCCGCGGTAATGCACTCGGAAAGATCATGGGCTCCACCACAAGACAAACAACTCTTAGCAACCGCTTTAACCGAAGCGGAATTTGAAGCTTCTTGAGCTTTCCAATGAGACATAAGATTAGCAAATCTATCGAAAAACCGATTTTCCTCATTAGCTTCATCATGTAAGGCATTAATGCTACGAGACGATGACGACGATGACGAACCCAAATTGGCAACACTCGGTGTGTTACGAGGGCTATAAACCTTAGATCTATTCTCGATAATCTTTAAAGCTTCATCGGTCGTTTTGCACAACAAATTACCACCCGCGGCGGCATTCAAGTAATCTCGTTCATGATCATTAAGCCCATTATAAAAAGTATCAATTTGATGCAATTCCGAAAAATCATGGTGTGGACATTCATGTAACATTTCTTTAAAGCGTTCCCATGCCATTGAAAAACTTTCATTATTTCTTTGCACAAATCGTGAAATCTCATTTTTCAAATGTGTTGTTTTAGATGGTGGAAAAAACTTGTTCACAAACTTAGAAACGAGATCACCCCATGTCAAAATCGAATTTGGCGGTTCTTTCTCAAGCCAAATTTTAGCGGGTCCATCTAACGAGTATGGAAACAACATCATTTTAATGGCGTCACGTGGAACATCCTTAAACTTGCTAGTGGCGGTGAGACGATTAAAATTCCTAATGTGGTAATGCGGGTTGTCCTTCTCATGACCTCTAAACTTATTAGCTTGCAACATCGACATTAAACCCGTCTTAATCTCGAAATTCTCCGCAAGGATGGCGGGAATCACAATGGCCTCTCCAAAACCCTCGGTGGGTGCTTGTAGCAACTCCATCATAGTACGATTAGCCATGACGACTTCTTGTTCTACAATAGGTTCAACAATTGGAGGTTGTTCTTCAATCAACGTCTCTTGATTGACTTGCTTTTGAAGACGTTTACGAGCTCGTTTTGCTTGATTACGAGTGATCATAAACTTCACGAAGAATGGGAGGTGAGCAAAGAAGATTCTTTTTGGGTGTTTTGTGAATTTTCAATTTTTTTGTGTTTTTGATTGTTTTTAATTTTTTTGGATTTTGGTGTATCTTCGTAGACAACAATCTACCAAATCTCTCCTTGAATCAAACTCTTGATTAAAGAAGCCTCAAAGGAATGAAAACGATCACGTGGAGTGAATGCCTTCGAATGACTTTAGAACTTTGGTGAAAACCAAATTGTTCAAGAGGGTTTAATCACAAAGAAACCAAACAAATATATTATACGTAATAATACTTTGGGCGGCAAAACCCTCGATTAGCCTTCAATCTCAAAATACTCACAAGCAAGCGGGGAAACGAGGCGGCGCGAAGCACTTAAGAGCCTTTTTCCTTAGGGTATATTTTATAATACCCGCCTTATACCCACCTTATAGTTTGTATTTTTCAAAATCGAGCTTCACGAAAGTATTTATCTATTTTTGCCTTTTTCTTTTTGTTTGAGATTCGAATACAATAATTTGGAGATCAAATCCCAATTAAGGTTGTGTTTTCACACTTTTGGAGATACTTTGTATTTATTGTGATACTTAATACAATATAGTAATAATAATTTCACAAGAAAAACCAATAAAACCGATAATACGTATTAGTAGAGTTCTACTAATACAAATACTATTTATGGTCAATATTAAAAACAACAAGACAAATTAATCACGACACACCTCCCCGACAGTGGCGCCAAAATGATTGTGGTAAATTACGACCTTTAGGAAAAGGAGCGTAAAAGCGGTAAGTATTAAACAAATGATTTTAGGAAAAACCAAGTGTTAATGACCCTAAGGTGAAGTTCGTTTCCCAAGGAGGTATATGTGTGTGAAAAACTTGTTAAATGTTTGTGATTAATAATTGAAAGAAGGGGATGAGAAAAGAGGATGACGAAGACGTGAAATTAATTACTACGACGACAAAACGTAAAACCGTAAAAAATGCTAAAATAAAAATAAATTCTAAAAATTACCAAAAATTCACCAAAAATCAAGATAATTAAACTAAGAGTTTATCAATGATCAAAACTTTTTTAAACCTTTTAATTAATTAAATATTCAATTTTTAAATGCTAATTAAAGCCCTAAAAATCAAATTAATTATCAAAAAGCCCAAATAAAGATTTTTCAATTGGTAAACCTCTAAAATGACCTAAAAAGATTAAAAACTATTTTTAGAAACTTTTAAACTAAGGAAAACTATTTAAAATGATTTAAAAACTATTAAAACTTAAAATAATTATAAAAATTAATCTAAAGATGATAAAATTATTCTAAAAGTTTCAAAATTCCTATTTTGATGTATTTAAGCTAAGAAAAATGTAAAAAGTTGAAAAATGTGAAATTTGAAAAATAATTATAAAATAATATTAAAATAATATTAAAAATCCAAAAATTCTAAAAAATTCTAAAAACTTGCAAACTAGTTTATTTCAACCTAATTAATCAGAAAATGAAAGTGAAATGACAAGAATACCCCTATTGGGCCCTCAAATGGGCCAAAACCAAAAACAGTCAACACAAATGGGCTTTTTAGCCCAAAAAGTCAAACTTGGCCCAATTGACTTGGAAAAGCCCTATCTGACTTATAATTTAATTCTAAACACAAAACTCTAAAGGCCCAAAAGCTGAAAGTGAGCTTATCACAGCTTATTAAGCAAACAGCTTATCCTTATTGGGCTTTTCAGCCCATTAAGCAATGAGATAATGCCATAAGCTCTAATTTGACACACAAACTTCTTTTGGGATTCTTAAGAGATCTGTAAAAAGAAATTTTGAAAAAGCACACTCAAAAAGCCAGAAATAAGCAAAGTACAATTTCACTAAAAGACAAAATAGTCGGGTTTGAGATATAGGGCACCTCAAAACTTGATTCAACTTGCAGAATGTCACAAATGAACTCAATAAGCCAAATCAATCAACAAAATTCCAATAAGTAACACCAATAAGCCAGAATGAACCAATAAGCACTTATGAAAAAGTCAATTAAGTTGGTTTTCTAGTCAAACCCTAAAGTCAACCCACCAAATGCTCCAGTATGAACAAATGGGTCAAATAATGAGCACCTATTACAAAATCCAAGTTGTTGCTGTTAAAATAAGCAATTATAGCTTATTGATAAGCTGAAACACAAAATACACTAGCAGTGGCTAGCAGCAGGGGAAAGGAGTTCCCACTGCTTTGACTATTTAACCAAGCTTTTTAGAGAGATTTAGTTGGATTCAATTGGAAACAAGGGCACCCTTGTGATCAGTGAATCACAAGGAGTCAATATCAACAAGAAAATCACAATTTGGTTCACACAATAAGCCTAGATTAATCAAACAGTCACCAAATATTGCTCAGACATGTGAAATAAGCAGTTATGCACAAATAAGCAGATATAGCATAAATAAGCCAACCAAATTCAACAGGATGCATACACAAGCTAAATCCAATTTCAAGCATCCAAATCTCCTTCCCTGATGTTATTAACCTAGTTTAATCACTTGTTAACCCTAGTCTATGATTAGATCTAGGTGTCCCTTAAACCACAGCCAAAAATATCAAGAAAACAAGATTTTATAGCCCTATTATGAATCTAGGTGTTTCAACCCACAAAAACTGCATACAAATGACCAAGTATATCAGATAAACAAGTACCAACAACCAAAAGCACAATATACCCAATCAACAACTTAACACCTGCTTACGCAGTTAACCCAAACACCCCTTAAAAACCTGTTTTGACAAATTTCCAAAGGATAATCCAGTTTTATCCCACAAATCAAACTAACAACACCGCATAAACATAAAACAATGCCAGATGAACAATAATCAACAACAATAACACAGATTCAAGAACAATCATGCATAATCACCAAAATTCAGAAAATAAAGGAGAAAAAATGAAAAGGGAGAAGGTGCAAACCTCCAAGACCTACATCCAGGCCCTGGATTGTTTGAGCTGAGGTACTAGCAAAACAAGTACCAACTTCCAAGTACCTGCTAAGATGAACAAACAAAAGTGATGCACAATAAACAAGCACTTTTCTGATTTTTGAAACCCAAGTTTTATCACTTAAAACCTTGCCTCAAAAGCCTTCAAATATCAAAGTAGAACTCAGAATTAGGCTATTCTAACACCAACTTTTAACAAATATAAAAGAGATTTCTCAAAATTCAGAAAATCAAATTTTATTAACTTAAAAAGGGATTACAAAGATTGATAGCCTAAAACTGGAACAAAAGCTCTCTCACATGTTGAGGAGTCTTTTTATAGGCAAATGCTAGCTATGCACTATTCACAAACCCTAGAAGTGAATTTCCTATAATGTCCTTGAGGTCTTCTAGACGAATCCTTGGTATATGTTGTCCAAAATGATCCAAACCGTTTAAAATAGCTTTGGAGTGAAGCAAAGGGTGTGGGCTGTGGATCTTGACACGTGGCAGTACTTGGGGAATAAGTTGTCACATGATGGGTGAAACGGTTTTGGGTGCGGGGTCACATGGTGAGTGGGAGTGAGTGTTTTAAGGTTGGGAAGGGTTTTTGGGCGTGTGAATCAAGTGTGGGCAAGGGTAACTGAAAATTACCCTTTGTTTTAAGTGATGTAAAAAGTGGGTTCTTACTTGCTACAGTGACAAGGTTTGATCCGTTTTTGTAGGATTGTGTTTGTGTTTGGCGCATTTTTGTTTCAAATGTTTCAATTGCCCATGTTTAGCCCTTGTTCTTTGGGAAAAGTGTATAACAAGTATTTCAGCCACTAAAAACGACTTCCCTTTGTTAATAACTTTTCCATCTTCACACTTTTGGCACAAAACTTTTGGAAAAAGGTTTAAAAGGGTTGTTTTTGCCATTTTTGGATATTTGAGGGACTGAACTTGGACATTCTTTATCTTCAAAGGTCTTCAATGTAACTTTGGCTTCATGAGGGACCATTGTTGACAAATTAGATTTGATGAGGGACTAATCTTGCCATTTCTTCAAAGTTAAAGGACCTTTTGTGTAATTTTGACAAACTTAAGGGACCAAACTTGTAATTATGAATTAACAAGGGTTTTAAGTGTTATTTCTTCATTCATTGATGATCAAACATGCATATCTTCAAGTCTTCAAGGGTATTTGTTGGATGAATCATGATCTAGGGCCCGGTTCTTTGTACGGCTTCGTTTCTCGTGTCTGTTTTTCCTTGTTTCTTGTGATCTTTTGTCTTTTTCACGATAGCCATACCTAAAATACACAAGTAAACAAACACAAGCATATATATGGTATTTTATGACACTTTTATGCATTTATAGCCCGAAAAGAACGATGAGATCATGTATAAATGCCATCTCATCACCTACAAAGTACACCCATTGTGAGTTGGATATGTCTTTCAGGGTTAGGCAGGGAAAAACAGGTTAGGAAAACGGGATATTTTCGGACCAAGTAATCGCTGGCCCGTTGGTGCTTGAGATGACACTAAATCTAGCGTTAACTATATCGGAGTAATGGCTCCCCAGTATAATCAAGGTTTCATCTCATCAAGGTGCACAAACCCATTTTTGGCTATAAGGGATAATTGCACGTTACTTGCTAGCCAGTTTGTGCTAAGAACGATATTAAAGTTATCAAGGCTTTCTAGGATCTGATTGGTGTAAATCGGCTGATTTGGAAAGTTTTTAAGGAACAACCTCGAATGAGGGTGTTTAACTATCATAACTTTTCCGTCGACTATTCCGCAGTATAATAGGAGCCTAGAACTATCAGAGGGATTTCCATTACCTTCCTAAATTTAGCATTTGTAGTACTTTGGTCTACACATGTATTAGACAAGATAGATGTATATCACTGGTTTAGTAAGAACGTACCAGGTACGACGTTGGAGCCTGGGTTTGTTGAGGCATTGCCAGCCATGTACACTTGTGAAGAAGTTCCCTTGTCGTCCTTCTTCTGGTTGGCCCCCTTGGGACAATCAGGTGTCACGTGCCCAGGGGTTACACACTCGTGACATACCACAGCTTTCTTCGGCCCGCTACCGCTCCTGCCAGTGGGGTTTCGGTTTCCTTGTTGCCCACTTCCACTCCCTCGTACGTTGGACTTGCCCTTGTTGCTGTTTCCAGGATTGGTGTTGGGTCGACCTGGGGTAGCAACATTGGTTGGACACTCGCGAGCAAAGTGGCCTTGTTGGCCGCACTTGTAACATCCTTGACATTGTCCTCCAGCAACATGGTGGTAGTTGCACTTCGGACACTTGGGTTTTGTCCCTGAGTAGTTCTTGGTGCGAGTTGTGGGGGTAGTGTCATCTGCTTGCCCAACGTTTTGCTTTTTGGAAGGCTGCTGGTGCTGGCTACGAGAGTTTTCATCGGATTTCCTCTTGTTATTCGTTTGCCTCTCGGACAAATTGCGGGCTCGTTTGTTGATCAGCTCAGTCGCAAATTCCATGGCACCTTCAACAGTGGTGGGTCGTGAAGCTAGCACACTGTCATGAATGTTGTCAGGGAGTCCGCTGACATACTTCTCAATCTTGTCACTCCTTAGAGGAAAAATTCTGGTGCACATCAAGCTTAGCTCTTGAAACCTTTGGTTGTACCAAATGATATCATTGTTCTTACACTTGAGATCCCACAACTCGACTTCCAACTTCTTCATTTCTCCTCTGGGACAGTACTTCTCAGTCATTCTTTCCTTGAGGTTTGCCCAAGTGAGAGTATAAGCAGCGTCATGTCCAAGGATAGCAACCACAGAGTTCCACCAGGTAAGGGCACTCTCAAGTAGGGTGCGCGTGGCAAACTTAACTCTGTTCTCGTCAGCACTACCACTGATGCGGAAGACTGTCTCTAGTCTTTCAAACCACTGCATCAATTCAACTACTCCTTCTTTACCTCGGTAGTATGAGGGTTTACATTTCAAGAAGTCGGGGTAAGAGCAACCCCTGTTGGTGTTGTTTCTGCGAGCGTCGGGGTTTGGATCATTGTTTGTATTTGGGTTAGCTCCTCTGGCTGCCATAGCTGTTGTGATGCCTTCACTTATCATTTCCAGCAGTTGTGCGACAGTGACATTTCGTGTAGCTTCTAAGGATTCAGTATTGTCGGCATTGGAAGTGGTTGCATTATTGGGATTTGACCTCGTAATCACCATTTGTCTATAATCATATACAAAATGAGATTATTAGTTCAAGCATTAGTACAATTTTTATATTATTTGCACGCGGTAACTTATGCACTGATTTCATAACAAATTTGGACAACCTGTTAAGATCTCATAATATAATACGTTGCACAGCAGATATTATAAAGATAGTGATTACATGTTATTTCCATGAGAAATTTAACAGTCATCTTAGCATAACACAATCTAAGTCATAGGCCGGTCGAGCCTAATTCAGAGTAATGATACATACAGTCTTTAAAAACATCATATCCCAAAGTTACATGTCCCAAAAGAAAGAAAAGATAAAGTACGGGATTACATCACAAAAGTTGAACAAGAGATAAAAGTACAAAGACCCTATGTCATGATAGCCGGGATGCAACCCGTGTGCTTATCATGACGTACAAGAAGTCTAGTACGTCTATGCTAATCCTGCCTGGATGGTCCACTAGATGATGCCGGGGCTGACGGTGCAGATGGAGCTAGTAGGGCTGCAGAATTCCTCCTGGTGTTCCACAAAGTCCGAACTGTCGTTCGGGTTTCCTTGAGCGTAGGGAGTGCAGACAGTAGCTGGTTCCGGAGCCTATCAACGACCCCTCGGAGATAAGCCATCTCCCCAGTAACCCCATCATGCCGGACAGTGGCGAGATCAAAGAAGATGGACAATGACTGCTCCTGAGCAGCTAGAGCAGCATGGGCCTGATGCTGCAGACCCTCCATGACCTGAATGCGCTGGTGGAGGCGGTAGTTTTCATCCAATAACCATTTTAGTTCCTCATCCGTCCTAGCCTGAATGCCCTTTGCAGTCTGGGAGTCTCCCCTTATAGTGCGGAAAAGAGTGTCGATACGCTCATAGATAACGACATGGCTCTGTTGACTAACTGTCAACTGGCTGCGGAGGTCGGATATCTCTCGCTCATGGCGTGCAGCCAATGCGGAGATCTGGGCCTAGACGGAATCGACACGTTCTGCCCCAGAGCCTTCCCCGGTCTCATAAGTGGAGACGGGTGTGGGTCCGGAGAAATAGCCTGATGAAAAGGACAGAGGCATGGAAGATAGTATGCTAGAAGGGACCCGGTCCTCCTCCATAGAGGTTGGGGTCGGTGTGGCTGATGCCGAGATAGAAAATGGGTCCTCTGGGAGCACAGCTTTGGTGGCTGGGTCATCCTCTAAATCCGAGGCTGACAACCATCCACACTGCATCGATCGTGGGGATGAACAAACAACTGGAGTAGGAGCTACTCTGGGTAGAAGAGTCGTAGATGCAGTAGGCGGAGTCATGATGCTCTGAAATAGTATTATTTTAAGTTTAAAGTGAGTATAAGCTTACAAACAAAGAACAATATTATTTAGATTACATGCTTTATGAAATATATCCCCTTTTAAACAATTATTAGAATGTTTTAAGGTTACAATTAGCTATACTTATACATATATATGTTCTATCATGTAATTAGTTTATTTATCAGTTAGTAAGTGTGAAGTTTAGTTTAATATTACTCATATTCGCATTTCAGTATTTTACTATGGAGTGTAAAATTTTCCAAGTTTAGCACATCTAACATATAACAATATCTCACTAAACAGTATTAACAATCAAGTTTAGTAAACATATATATATATATATATATATATATATATATATATATATATATATATATATATATATATATATATATATATATATATATATATATACAATTAGTTAACATATCAAGACATGCCCTAAGATCTATATGCTTAACTAATACGATCTCAAAACAAAATCCCAAAAAGATTTTTATAAGTTATAGTCCAGTTTTAAATAAAAAAAATCATTTCTATTTTTATTTTATTTAAAAATTTATCTGGCTCTATAACTAATGCTCTGATACCATTCTCTGTGACACCCTAGGTAGGGTCAAAATATGCGGAAATATCCACGGAGATGTCACAAGGGTGGATCGATAGCATATAGTCCATAGAGCATAAGATAAAATTGAGTTAAATCAGATTACATGTTTATTCAAACAAATTAATAAAAATTGTTTTAAACAAGACAGTAGGTGATTGTTTTCGTTTCCCAAATAGAACCCCTGACGAGTCCTATGATGCAGATTTCTAAGATGCTGGACACCATGCACACACCACGTACTAACTTCATATTCCTGTGTAAAACAGACTAACGGGTCAACATAAAGTTGGTGAATTTACAGATTTTAACAGTTAATTAGTTTGGACATACAATAATCAGAGAAGTAATAATGCACAGAGCATTCTTACTAAAATGTAAGTAACATTTGTTTATTATTAGAAACTGAAGCTTAACCCCATCCTCAACAGATGATGACGTAGTGTCTTACAAAAAGACACCCATTCCAGTTCCAACATGGTATACGTCTGTTGTCCTGGCCAAGGCACAGTGAGCATGACTCACCCAGACGGGGATGGTCAATCCCTAATAGATCTATTTATAACATTCGGGTGATTTACAATAATTTAACAGTTTCAATAGTAAGCAATCATAATCCAGTTTATACAATCCAGTTATGTCCAATATATGTTTGCACACGTTCTTCCCAAAAGGGAAAGTTTTATCAAAGTTTAAATGGGACTGTAAACTCACCTGGGAGTAGGCAATTGCTCGTTTAACACGGGTATCAAATTAAAGCTCACACCAAAGTTATGCCTAATCAGATAGTACAGTCTTAATAGATAGTACAAAGAACATGTAGGTATGCTTATACGGATTTTTATTCAGTTCATTCATACTATGGCATTTATCTAAATAACCATAGTTCAAGTAGCATCAATATTCATTTAACTTATTTATATAAGTTTCATTTCTAAGTTCACATCAAATGTTTAACTATTAATATTAGTTAGCATACATATATTTATAGTAATCATTCAATTTTACAATTAAGTTTTACATTTAAGTAAACATAAAAGAAAATGTTTTACTTAAAATATTAATCTATGTTTATAGTACTTGTATCAATAACATCCCATTAAATTTTATAACCACGTTCTATATTTAAGTAAACATAAGGGGTTTTACCTACAATATATTTACATAGTAACATTTAATTTAATTAACGTTCACATAATTTATTTCTTAAAAGTATATGAGTACATGTATTAACAATACATATTCATAATTGTTTATACAATTATTTCCTAAAGTAAATATAGTATTTTATAAAAAAAAATATAATATTTTAATTTAACTTTTTTTTTGGGTAAAAGGGTAATTATTCCCCGGTAAAATATATTAATCACCCAAAAAAATTAAGTACAATGGAACACGGCAGAAATACCGTGTTAACCTCAAGGAAATCTTGAACTACCAGATTATATGACATGCCATATAATCAATGCATAAAATAAGCTAAAACACCTATAGGAAAGAACCATCTATAGGAACATAAACAAAATAAACCCTCCATAAAGAAAACTAGCTAATCAACTGAGACGATAGCCTCCATTGCTGCACCAAAGCTGAGACGTTTCGAGAATGTCTCCAACGGCAGGACATGAGCTTGAGCCGAACAGTATTTTCAATAACCTCAACAACTTGGGCAGCCGTCCTCTTAGTATTCTTAAAGATTTCATTATTTCTCTCCTGGCATATAAAATAAGTTGTCGCAACCAACACAAGTTTCGCTACAACACTTCGGGTAGATTTCTGATGAGCAAAAGGAAATAAAGCATGTACCACATCTTCTATAGCAAGCATGGAATATGGAAAGTCAGCAACTCTTCTAATGGTATTCCAAACTTGAGTAGAAAACGAACATTCAAAAAACAAGTGCTCGTGTGAATCATGCGTCGTCTCACATATAGCACACCTTAGCGTAGACAAATCAACATTATCCTAATCCCTCATTCGATCTTGGGTCTTCAGCCTACGCTTAATAATCAACCACAACGTAAATGCATGCCGAGGTATACACCCCGTAAACCAAACAACGTGATACCATGCAACCTTAATCTCCCTAGGCCGCAACAAATTCCACACAACAAGCATAGAAAACGGTTTAGAATTCCCGTCCCCATCCCTCCATTCCAGAACATCAGTAGTACCTTCAATTAAGGTTGGTACTGCAATATTGAGTAACAAAGGGTATTTATGCGCCCAATCATGAGGCCAGTTGAACTGCCCCCCGTGATAAGATCCCGGACCTTAGTCTGTTTATCAAATCTTGATCGAAACATGTCCCAACTAGAAATAATATTAGCAAGCGGACTAAGCGAACACCAAGAATCATACCAAGCTAAAGTAGTATTACCATCACCAATTTATGCCAAATTGAGGAACGAAGCAGCGGCCTTAATTGGAGGATTTTACGCCAAGCCCATGTCATGTTGCCACGAATAGGGACATCCCAAAAACTACGATTCTTTAACTTATACGTATGCACCCATCTCACCCATAAAGAGTCCTTATTCGAAATAAGTTTCCAAACATGGGACACCATAAGGGCTTGATTAAATGGAGAAAGACGACGTATACCAAGACCCCCTTCTTGCTTCGGGAGGCAAACCATATCCCATGCAACTTTAGACTTCCCCACACCCGACCCACCTTGAGACCATAAGAAGCATCTCATATGTTGCTCAATATTAGCAAGGATTCTAGCGGGCAGAATGAACACAACAGCCCAAAAGACATGAAGGGAACCCAAAACCAACTTTATAAGTTGCAAACGACCTACTCGGGAAAGGAATTTATTTTGCCAGCCATCGATTCGAAGTTGGATTTTATCAACCAACTCCATACAGTCCCTGTAAATAAGTCGCGAAGAAGATAAAGGCACACCAAGATGTTTTACCGGCAGCTTACCTTCTTCAAACGGCAGAAGTTGGAGAATAGCATTCTTCACTGGGGCCGTGATGTTACAAAAATAAATAGTGCTTTTAGGTAAACTCAGAGATAAACCAGACATATTCTTGAACTCCTCCAAGCACTCTTTAATCACCTTAGCCGAATTAACATCCCCGTAAGTGAATAAAAAGAGGTCATCCGCAAAACATAAATTAACCCATTCTAATCTCTCACAATAGCGATGATAAGAAAATCGATCCACTTCCCTAACTCGTCTTCGAAGCATAAGAGTTAGAACCTCCATCACAAGAGTGAACAAGTATGGAGAAAGAGGGTCTCCTTGACGTAAACCCTGCCGCCCCTTGAAGTGACCATGAAACATGCCATTAAGACTAATCGAGAATGAAGTCGTTGACACACATTCCATAATCCACCCAATAAACCTTTCATGAAATCCAAATCCAATCAAAACCTCTTTAAGAAACGACCAATTAACTGTATCGTATGCCTTTTGAATGTCCACCTTGAAAGCACATCTAGGCGGACCACGATTCAAGTGGTAATTATGCATGATTTCTTGAGTAAGAAGGATATTATCAGCAATACTTCTACCAGGGACAAACGCCGACTGATTCGGACTAATCACCTCTTTAAGACTTTCCTTCATTCTATTAGCAAGTATTTTGGTAATACACTTGAACATAACATTGCATCACGAAATCGGTCTAAAGTCCGTAACCCGAGTAGGATTACTAACCTTCGGAATAAGAGCAAGCACGGTATGATTCACTTCCTTAAGGAGTTTCCCGTTAACAAAAAATTCCCGAATAGCAAGAATAACATCATGACCAATAATATCCCACGCCCCTTTAAAAAAACCCGGAGTATAGCCATCAGGACCCGGAGACTTATCATTTCCCATGGAGAAAATAGCATCTTTAATTTCACCATCCGAAACATGATTAGTCATATCTACAGCCAATCCCGCATCAATACGATTAACAAATAGATCTTGATCATTCATTACCATCACCTCCACCTACTGCCCTAGGCCAATAAATTACTATCACCATCCCTAAGCCAATCAATTTTCGCCTTTTGACGCAAAAAACGTTCCTCCATAAGACTAGCATGGTTAAAAGCTTGCAGGTATAGCATCTGCTCCTCCCTAAGCACTTCATTGAACGGTTCTCTGTCAAGATCACGCTGCACCAAATCAAGCTCATGTCTCAGGCGTTTCACATTCTCATGTAAATTCCCCTGCTAATAAAACAGGCGACGTAAAGGCTTTTTAGACCCTTTAGCTTTCGCACCAACTTGAACATATGGAATCCACTCTCAGTCATTGTCCATCCAGCAGCAACAGTGTCCTTAAAACGCTCATGCATCACCAAACTGTTAGGAAATTTAAATGGTCGAGGTCTGTTCCTCGCAACAGTAGGAATACATAACACACCAGGGGTATGATCCGAGATGCGGTATGGTTGAAATATAGCATGGCATCCCACAAACATATCCAGACAAACCTCATTAGCCATAATACGATCAAGTTTTTTCAATAAACCATCACTACCATGAGGCTTCTGCGTCCAGGTATAATTCAGCCCAGTACAATGCACATCCTTAACCTCCAACATGTTAACACACTCACGAAATTCACGCATCGAGAGATCAACATTCGAAGATCCCGTAACCACATCAAGAAGATTGAGAGCTGCGTTAAAATCTCCAAGCAAACACCACGGCCTCTGTCTTACATAAACCTGAAATTTAGCAAGATCATTCCATAGTTCACGCCGATGAATATACAGATTATGAGCATAAACAAAAGAACAAAATAATTCTTTTTTTCATTTTTTAACCACATTCTCGTATGAATCACTTGGGCAGATTGAGTAATCACACTAACATCCACGTCATTCCTATTCCATCCCAGAATAATCCGAGACCCCTTATTACACCAAACAGCATTAGAAGTCCAATCCCACTGCCGAAATATATATGAACAAAGCTTCACCAATTTAGAATCAGTAGCATGAGATTCAAGGACTGCGCATACAGAAAGTTTATTATCATCTATCACTTGACGAACCTCCTTTTGTTTAAGGGAGAAGTTCAGACCCCTTATATTCCATGCAGCAATGTTAAACATTGATCACCGAATTAACAGGAGTGCTTGTTCCTTTATTTAAATTTTGCTGAGAATCCTCCATGATTAAATGTTCATCAATTTCTTCGTCTTCACTGTCTCCATTAACAAATTTATCCCCTAGTTGGTCTTTCCCTTCTTCATCAGATAGCACACCAAAGGAGTTTTTAAAGTCACCTCTTTGTCAGCTGGCTTAGCCACCACGTCTTTATTTTTAGACCCTTCCCCTTTATCACGTGCAAATTTCAGTTTCAACTCAGACCGAGGTATAAATACTCCCTGAGGCTGTTTATTTTTACCCTTATTCATTTTCTTGTTCTTACGCTTCTTAGTAGTAACCTTAGTGAACCCATCTTGAGCCTCAACAGGATCATCTCCCTGATCAACAGTAAGAACCGGTTTCTTAAGACATTGATCATAAGAATGAGCAAACACTTTGCACTCCTCACACATTGGTGGTTTCCATTCATACTCTACATTCATACAAACCCTAGAGTGCCCCTCTCCCTCAAGATGTGGCACTGCCATAGTAACTTTAGTTTTGAGTTCCTTATCCGCTGCAATCTCAATAAGAGCCCGTGCATAACCCATTCGACCCCACTCTTCCATACACATAGTGTTAGTAAAAGCATCTAGCATGATTGGTGACCCAATTTGTGAACCAATAGGCTCAGACCATCCGCATTGTACGCCACTACAGGCCCCTTGTGTATCTTAACCCATACAAGAAGTTTAGTCACAGCATCCCTAGAAAGAACCAAATCTGGAGTCCACTTATTAAGGATTAAAGGCTGGTTCCGTATCATCCGTGGACCTTTTTCAATGACTTGTTCTAACCCCGCCCTAGTCGTAAACTTGAAGAAGAATACACCATCATCATCCCTCATAACCTTTTGAAGACCAAACTTGGCCCAAGTATTCATGACATAGTTCTTAACAAGAGGGAATGCAACTGATTTCCCCACAAAAAACCCACAAGTGAGTTATTAAATTTATTTTGAGCAGCCTTAACATTCTCAATTGGCCGTACAAAATCAGTATCCACCACTGAGTCATCATTAAACAATTGGCGAAATAACACTTTAGTATTCACCTTCTCAGCCGCCACCATATCTGCAAACGATTTCGCACACGAAACATTAACAGGTTCCCCTTCATTCGGTACTTCCTGGAACTGCTGATCATCCACCTCTCTATCTACGTGGGATTCCCTCAAAACATTAGAGGAGCCATTAGAGCTACTGATATTCATACCTGGATGGACTGTCACCCCACGAATAGGTTTTCTTGCACCCAACAAAGATTGCAATAACTTGGACCCACCAGCATGCACCTCTAGAAAAGCTTTAGTCGAATTATCCATCTCTCAAACCAAAAAAAACAAAAAAACGAAGCACCCACAAAAGACAAAAACGAAACCCTAATTAGGGTTATCACAAATAAACAAATACTTTAGCCGACATCCATAATGATTGCGCATAGAATGAATAAAAAACCCTACTATAGCAAAAAACAAGCCCTAGACGCACAAAAGATAAAACCCTAAAATTCACGTCGAATTAATTAAAGATAATATCACAAGCGCAAATCCAAGACTTCTATCCCCGGTTTATGCATCGATCACAGTAAAAATAGGGAGGGAAAAATCCCAAGCCTACCAAACTCACGAATGTATAACGACAAGATAAGAAATACACGGATCAGACAATGATATACACCTTAATCAATGAATGATGAATTAACAAGGTTAAAATCAGAAGTGCAGCCGAAAGGGACAAAGCAGTTCGCCCATAGAGGAAAATTCCATTTTAGGTAAAGGGTCCTTACTTAACTTTAAAGTTTCCATAAATTATTTTAAAATTTATAAAATAATTTAAACTTAAGAATTTATACCTTAATTTTTATGGTCTAAGTATTTTTATTATGTTTTATTATAATTAAAATAGATTTTAGGGTTAGGGATTGGAAATGTTTCGGGATATAGCAAAACTAGTCCTTCTATATTATTAAAGGAGTGTAACTTTCGGATTTTACATATTTAGTACCTAGGGCTTGCTAAAGTTTCGGCATATGGCAGATTTGGTCCCCTAATATTATCTAGGTTTTTGTAACTTTATAAAATTTCAAAAATAGCCCCTAGGGCTTCTTTAGGTTTTGGTAATTGACAAAAATAGTCCTTAGGGTTTTAAAATAGCAATACAACTTTTAGAAACTTCCCAAAATGGTCCCTAGGGTTTAATTTGCCACGGATAGTCTTTATTTAAACCCTAGACTTTTTTATATTTACATTTTTAGTCCTTGTGTTTACTAGTTTATCAAAACAAGTTTCATAAGTCACGGTTTTAGTCCTTAAGCTTTGTGAATTGTCATTTTCATCCAAAAAGTTTTTATAAGTTATATTTTATTATAAAAACTTTCATTTTAACATTTTAACTTTATATGGGCTCATTAAATGGGCTAAACATCTAATGAGCTATTTTAGTGGGCTGAAATATATTTCAAGTCCACTAATTTATTTGAATGGGCCTTTAAATCATCTATTGGGCTTAATACATTTTTAAGTCCTTTAATTAGTTAAATGGCCTAATTGTGATCTTAAGTCCATTTAAGTTACTATAATTTATAAAATGGGCTTATTGGGTCCATTTAAGTTTTGAATTAACATTTCATGGACTTAATTAGTCCATTAACATTAATTTACATTTTATGTATATTTTTACTTAGGATATTCTTATAAGCTTATTATGAGCTTATTAATATTTAGTTTTCCAATCTAAATGAATAAAACTTACATTTTGTTTTATGTGTTATACCAAATTAGATCTAGGTGTGTCATAAGGTTACAAGTAAGTCATAAGCTCTAGTAGGAGCTTATAACCTACGGCTATAATTAGTTATAGCTTATTAACATAAGTCAAGTCTCCTTTTTAAGTTGCATGTACATTTATAAGTGTTACAACAATAGATCTAACTATGTACATATCAAAAAAATAAGTTACAAGTCCAAAATAAGATCTAAACTATGTCTAGACCTAAAAATCAAACATAGATCCATGTATATTCATCTATAGCTCACAGCTATATTTTTAGATCTTGGTACTTCCAAGATGAACAATATATCTAGTTTCTAAGTCTTGTAATTATTTAAAAACCAAGACAACCCTTCTTCTTCCACATATGGGGTGCCGTGTCTAGCTAGCCAAAAAGGAGGGTAATGGGCATTGGCTTGGGCTCATGTTGGGCTAGTACCTAAGGAGTATAGTCTTGGGCTAGTTCAAGGAGGTCAAAACATGTTTGTGGTATACACACTTGCACACATACACGGCTACATACACTATGTAGCATGTTTTCCAACTTTGATTTAGTGTTGTGTATAGCCAAGTATTGATTATACATTTTTATCATTTGTTCTCCTAGTCTTAAGTACAAGGTTTGAGCTATGTAACTTATTTACAACAAATATGAATGTAAAGGTATAAGTGCCTAAATGAACAAGTTCACACTCAACCTAGAATATACATATGAGTACGTGTTCTAGG
Organism: Glebionis coronaria; assembly: GCA_025667525.1. Classification (NCBI taxonomy): domain Eukaryota; kingdom Viridiplantae; phylum Streptophyta; class Magnoliopsida; order Asterales; family Asteraceae; genus Glebionis; species Glebionis coronaria. Next base: position 378,984 of record JANFOE010000447.1, on the reverse strand, counting down.
GTTAATGGGTGAAACTTCATTATATAAAATCATGGTAAAATCATGGATTTTACAAATTCTAACGGCTTTCTTCTATTATCAACATAACTCTTTTGTCTACTTCTGGCAGATAGAAAATGCTTCTTAATTTGCACAATCTTTTCAGTCGTCTCAAATATCATTTTAGGTCCAGTCAGTCTCTCTCCTACATCACTCCAACAAACTAGAGACCTACACTTACGTCCATACAAAGCTTCAAATGGTGTGACTTTAATACTAGCATGATAACTGTTATTATACGAGAATTCAACCTACGGCAAATTTCTATCCTAACTATTTACAAAGTCAATCACACACGCTCGAAGCATATCCTCTAACGTTTGAATCGTTCTTTCACTTTGTCCATCAGTCTCTGGATGATATGTTGTACTCAAACTTAACTCCGTTCCCATCGCTTTCTGTAGAGATTTCCAAAACTCTGAAGTAAATCTACTATCACGGTCTGAAATTATCGACAAAGGCACACCATGTCGACAAACAATCTCCTTCACATACACTGTCGTCAATTTCTCCATACTATCCGTCTTCTTCATTGGTAAAAAGTGATCAGACTTAGTCAATCTATCTATAATCACCCATATCATATCACAACCACTAGATGTCCTTGGCAAAACTGTTACAAAATCCATAGTAATCTTCTCTTATTTCCACTCAGGAGTCTCAGGTTGCACTAATAATCTAGACGGCTTCTTATGTTCAGCCTTCACTTTCGCACAAGTTAAACACTTATTAACATATTGGGCTATATTTGCCTTCATATTTGGCCACTAATACACCTTCTTAAGGTCTTGATACATCTTGTCCGATCCAGGATGTATTGAATACTTAGACTTATGCGATTCATTCATCACTAAATCTCGCACTCCTAAAGCACCTTCCTTAGACGGACACAATGGTAACCAAATCCTATTCTCAAAATATCTCATTCCATTCGGCCTTACAACAAACAACGGTTCAACATTCTACCCAGATTTTCTACCTCAACATTCTCTTTCTTCAAACCATTAGCTTGGGCTTTCAATATCATCTCTGTCAAATCAACACTTTCCATCATTACCAAAGCTCTAACTCTCAAAGACTTATCTCTTTCCTTTCTACTAAGTGCATCAGCTACCACATTCGCTTTACCAGGGTGGTAACAAATCTCGCAGTCATAGTCACTCAGCAATTCTACCCATCTCCTTTGTCTCATATTCAATTGTCTCGACGCATAAGCTATCACTTTCTCCCTTTGCATCAACACAGCTCCAAATCCTTTATGAGACGCGTCACAATACACTACAAAATCTTCAGATCCTTCTGGTAAAGACAAAATCGGCGCAGAACACAACTTATCCTTCAGCTTATTAAATACAGCTTCCTCTTCTAATCCTCATTCAAACACCCTATTTTTTCAGTAAGCTTAGTCAATGGTTTAGCAATGAGTGAAAACTTCTCGATAAACCTTCTATAATACCCAGCTAGAACAAGAAATTGGCGAACTTCAGTCGGGGTTGTTGGTACCGACCAATCTTTGATAGCCTCAATCTTTAGCAGGATCCACACGAACACCTTAACTGTCAATCACGTGCCCCAGAAATTGCACTGATTTCAACCAAAACTCACACTTAGAGAACTTCGCATAGAGTTTCTCGTTCTTAAACAATTCCAAAATTATCCTTAAATGCTTCTCATGTTCTTCTTCACTCTTGGAATAAATGAGAATATCATCAATGAATACGATAACAAACTCATCCAAATACGGCTTGCACACACGATTCATCAAGTCCATGAATACGGCAGGCGAATTCGTTAATCCAAAAGGCATCACTTGGAATTCAAACTGTCCATATCGAGTACGGAAAGCTGTTATAGGAATATCTTCTTCCTAACTCTCAGTTGATGATATCCAGATCTCAAGTCGATCTTCGAGTATACACTTGACCCTTGCAACTGATGAAACAAATCATCAATCCTCGGCAATGGATACCGATTCTTGACAGTCAATTTGTTAAGCTCCTGATAATCAATACACATTCGAAACGATCCATCTTTCTTCCTAACAAACAACACAAGAGCAACCCACGGTGACGAAATCGGTCTAATAAATCCCTTATCCATCAATTCCTTCATATGATCAGATAATTCCTTCTTCTCGGACGGCGCTAAATGATACGGTGCATGAGCAACATGCGCAACTCCCGGCACTAAGTCAATACGGAACTCAGCTTCACGATGCGGCGGTAATCCTGATAAATCTTTAGGAAAAATTTAAGGATACTCTATAATCACAGGCACATCCTCCAGTTTCCTCTCATTCACACCATCATTACTTATCTGGGTAAGAAACACTTTAGAACCCTCTTCCATGTACCTCATCATCTTCAAACAAGAAACAACTCTCAAACGAGAAGTACACTCATCACCCTTCACAGTCAATAACCTATTCCTTAGCCATATCTGAACTAATCTCTCTCCATAAACAATCATTGCACCATTCGCAAGTAACCAGTCCATACCAATAATCACGTCAAAAGATACTAATTCTATGGGTACAAATCAATACTAAACACATACTTTCCTAACTTCAAGGAACAACCTTTTACTATAGAACTAGTGCTAACAACCTTACCATCAGCTAACTCCACATTATAACTAGTTGTTAATCTTACTGGCTCTCTACCCAATAGCTGACTGAATCTAACATCTACGAAACTTCTATCGGATCAAGAATCAAATAACACACTAGCATAACAAGCATCGAGTAAGAACGTACCAGTCACCACATTTGGCCCTTGAGGTTTGTAAGCATCTCCCACGACATAGGCTGGAGCAGTAGTCCCAGCAGCAACATTGCCTGCTTGTCGAGCGCCAACCCTCGGACAGTTTCCTTGCTTATGTCCACATCCTCCACATCCAAAACAATTAACCACCTTGACAACATTAACTCTAGTGGCCACACCCTTGTTCCTACAGTCTACCACTTTATGTCTGGCCTTCCCATACTTGTTGCAAGCAGGTGGACAATTTCCAACATGATACTGACTGCATCGACCACACTTCGGGTTCACTTTGTTACCTTGGGGTCCAGTAGCAGCACGAACACCATCATTCCTCCTGAAGTTGTATTGATGATTCCTATTTGGTCCTTGGTTATTGTTGTTCCGATAACCTCCTCTATTATGCCCTTGATTTGAAGTGCAACTTCCCACTTTCTCTTATTCCCTTCAGCAATACTATCCTTTCTATCTTGTAGCTTAACATCCATCAAAGCATGAGCCATCTGAACAGCTTCATCAAAAGTCTTGGGTTTCGACGAAGTAGTCTCCCCCTTGATATTACTAGATAGACCCCTGATATACTACTTCATCTTCTTACGATCATCAGCAAAAGCATCAGGACACAACAAACACAAATCAAAAAACCTCTTGGTATAAGCCATAATATCATTATTCCTCAGCACCAAATGCCTCAACTCATCCTCCAACTGACCCAACTCTTCCTCATGACAAAACTTAGCAGTTAACAATCCCTTGGTCACAGTCCATGTTCTGGCATTAGCTTCAACCAAACATACTGTAGCTACCTAACTATTCCACCAACTCAAAGCATCATCCTGAAAAGTAGCTGCAGCAAACTTCACATTACTAGCTTCTGAACATCCACGGATTTCAAAAGTACTTTCAATCTTCTCAATCCATCTTCTTAACTCCAAAGCACCACCAGTATCATGAAATTGGGTAGGTCCACGTTTTATTAAACTAGCGTAAGAACATTCTTTCTGAACTTGCTGAGCAGCAGCATTACCTCCAGCTTGACCAGCAACATTTCCTCCAATTGGTTCATCAGCATTTCCTTCAACTGGATTAGTAGCATTCCCTCCAACTTGACCAGCAGCATTCCTTTTCTCAGTCTCTTGATTCCTCGCAGCACGTTCAGCTTCCAGTGCTCTAGCAATAGCTTGCTCAATCATAGTACTTATAGTAGCAGTTGTCAATTTCGGTGGCATGTTTCTGACATTACAAATGAAAGAAAACAAGTAAGTATTCATATCAAGATAAGAAGAAGGATTTATTTATCAAGACGTATCATGGATACTACATGCACAAACAACACAATCCACAATGAATCATCAACCAAATCACAAAGAACTAAAAGACAAAACATAGATCATGAAAGTAATTTGGATTGCATTGGAAAATTTCCACAAAATCGTGACAAGTAACGTCACTACAACCCTTCATCACGGTAAACTTAAAGAGTCATTAAGTTTCATCACAAACTACTGTACCAGTCTACATAAGTTCTATTACAACAAGGCTAATAAAGATAACATAAAGAAACTAAACATTTGATCCCCGTAGCTTCTTGTACATTGGCTCGTCATCACTGCTGCTGTCATCCTCCTCAGAGTCTTCTTCCACTTTTTCCTTTCCTTTCCGACTTGTTCCTTCACACGGCTTCAGCAATGAATGGGTCTCAGCCCGACTCGGCACATCCCTGATTACCACACCTTGACTTGGAAAAGAACTCATTGGCAAGTCCCACACATTTACCCTTGCATTCCTTTCTTGCTCCTCACGAAACCTTTCAACTTGGGCCCTCAGATTCAACACCATCGCTCGTAGACTAGCAACTTCCTCCATTTCCCTAGCTCTAACATACTCTGATCTCCTCACACTAAAAACAAACCTGTCAAACTGCCTTTCATTCTGCTCAAACCTTTTGATCACTCGGGTTTCAACTATATATCTTTCAAACTGAGACCTATCAAACTCTTTAAGAAACCAGTAAATGTCTTCATATGATCTAGGACATGGACAATACACCTTAGCAATATCATCATGGATAGATCGGGCACTAGCAACATTGCTTGACTCAATAGAGAAATCATTTCTAACATGGGCAACTGATGGTTGAGTTTTTACGTCTTTCAGGAAAGAGAGCGTAAATAGGGTAAGTATTAACAAGTGACTTAGGAAAATCACAAGTTATGACCCAAAGTGGGGATCGTTCTCAAGGAGGCTTGGTGTGTGTGTAATGAAATGATTAATTATGTGATTATATGATTATGAGAAAGAAAATAGAAAGGGGATAAGAAGAGAATGACGGTTACGATGACGATTTAAACTAAGACAAAAATGTCGTACACGTAGAACCGTAAAAGCACCAAAATTAAAAATTTACCCTAAAAATTCCTTAAAAACTGCAATAAATCCTAAATAATGTAATAAAAGTTTACAAAAAATCAAAAATCACCCAAACCTTATATTTAATTAAATAATGATTTTTAATGCTAATTAAAGCCCTAAAAATCAATTTAATTAACAAAAAGCCCAAAATGAGTTTTATCACTTTGTAAACCTCTAAAATGTCCTAACTTAAATTAAAACTATTTTTGAAATTTTTAAAATTAATTAAAACTATTTAAAAACAATTAAAAACTATTAAAACTTAAAATAATTATAAAAATTAATCTAAGGGCAATAAAATTATTCTAAAAAATGTAAAATTCCTAAATTTATGTATTTAACCTAAGAAAAATATAAAAACTTGAAAAATCTAAAATTTGAAATTTAATAATAAAATAATATTAAAATAATATAAAAAATCCAAAAATTCTAAAAAATTCTAAAAAGTTGCAAACTAGCTTATCTTAACCTAATTAAACCGAAAATGAACTTGAAATACCAAAAATGCCCCTATTGGGCCTTCAAATGGGCCAAATACCCAAACAGATCCTTAATGGGCTTGATATTGGGCCCAATAAGAAAAAGTCCTCAGAAATGGCCCAAAAGCTCCAATCAAGCTTAAAATTTGATTTTAAACACAATTGTCTAAAGGCCCAAAAGCTGAAAATGAGCTTAAGCTAGCTTATTTCAAAACAGCTTATTCTTAATGGGCTTTTTGTCCCATTAAGCTATAAGCTGATGCCATAAGCTAAGATTTTACCCACGTCCTTCTCTTGACCTAATTAAGCTATTTGAAAAAAGAAAATTGAAATAAGCTCAAGGAATAAGCCTGAAAATGCAATAAGCAATCTACACAAAACGACAAAATAGTCGTTTTTTAGTTCTAAACTATTTCAAGAGCTGATTCAAGTTGCAATAAGTCACAAATGGCTTAACTAAGCTTAATCAACAAAAATATTTTCAATAAGCACACTTAATAAGCTGAAATAAGCAATAAGCTAATTTTAAAAAAGACAAAATAGTCGTTTTCTAGTAAAAACTTAAAACCAAAAGTTGTAAACTTCTAGATTCACTTATAAGCTCAAAAGATTAAGACCTATTACAAAAAATAAGTTGTTGCACATTGGAATAAGCCAGAATGACTTATTAATAAGCTGAACACAAATTATAACTAGAAGTGGCTAGTAGCAGGGGAAAGGAGTTCCCACTGCCTTGACTTTTTGACTTGGCTTTTTAGAGAGTTTTCCTTGGTATCTTTGGACAATCAAGGCACCCTTGTGATCAGTGAATCACAAGGAGTCAATAACAAGCAAATAATCAAAAAATCACCCAGCCAATCAGTGCAGTTAATTCAATCTTTGCCCAGATGTGTTCCAAACAAGTAATAAGCAGGTCTGATGACAATAAGCTACTTTAAAGCTATTAAAAGCTAACCACAAGCCACCAAATGCATACACAAGCTCAAAACAACTTAGAGTAACACAGCTTAACACATTTCATGCAACAAATCCAACAAATGAACAAGATCTAAGCACACGCAATTACTAATGAACAATGAAGAACACAAGAACCAAGTTTGCTGATCTACTTGACACAAAATCCAACTTCAAGGCCTCAGATCTATCACATATGTTGCATTAACAATGATTCAACACTTGTTAGCCCTAGGTTAACATAAGAACTAGGTGTGCACAAGATTCCAGAGAAAAACAACAAATATTCAAGATTTTATGGCCAATTGTTTGATTTGGTGTTTAAAGGCACAAAACTTGCTTATATCAGAACACAATAACCTCAATATCAGATACACACTCAAAAATTACCACAATTCCAACTCAAAATCACATAAACTAGAACCAACAGTCAATCCCAAACACCCTTTTTACTTTTTAAACTCAATTTTAAACAAGTAAAAGTCTTCTCAAGATTGATTTAAGCCCAGTTTAATATCATAACATACCACAAGTGAATCAAGAAGCAATTTTCAAGCATAAAAACACACTTATACCAACAAAATCACAAAATCACATAAATACCAAAGATTAATCAGAAAGATGAGTTTTGAGAATTCAAACCTCCAAGATGTACATCCACACCTTAGAATCAAAGAGTTGAGGTGCTAGCAAGAACAAGCACTAGCTTCCCTTTGCTAAGAACAACAAACAGGCCTAGCCAAAGGCTTGAGCCTAGATTAGCACAAAATAAGGTAAAATAGGTGACAAAAGGTCAAGTCTTTACAAGACTTAGGTCCCCACAAGGCCTGAATCTTCCCTTAAGGCCTCACTACCCCTTAATCAACCAAGATTAGGAGGCTATGATCACCCTTAAGCTCAAATAAGAAGGTTGTTGAACCACAAGCACTTAGCAAACCACTTGATTAAATTTTGAAACAAAAACGTAAAACCAAACTCCAATATTGTTCAAGCTAGTTGATTTGTGACTTATGTCACTTAATGAAACACCTCAATGAACAATCCTCACCCAAGCACATGCCAAATTCTTGAACTCAGTCAAGAACAAAGGGACTCAAAGGCTTATAGGCTATCTTGGACTTATTCAAGGTTTTGTTTAAGTACAAAAACGTGACAATACAGCTACTTAACACAATAAATATCAATGGAACTCAGTTTCAATCACAACACAATACCAAATTCTATTAATTTTAGAAAAATGGCTTTACAAGGCTTGACAAAGTAAAACTGAGAACAAGGCTACAAGTTGTCAACTAATGCCTTTATATATGCTACATGGAACCTAGAAATGCTGAAAAAATAAAGAAAACCCTAGTAGTAAACTTCCAGAAATGCCCTTGGAAGATTTTAAATCTTGAGCTCATGTGAGCTTTCTTGGCGTTTTGTTGGAGTGCCAGTGGTGAAAATGTGATCTTGGACGTCCAATTCATGCTTAGAAAATAAGCAAGGCCTTGGGGCGTTGATTTGCTGCATGCTTTTTGTTTGGGAGTGAATAGTAGGGCAGGGGAAGGGTGGTAATACATGTGAGTTGATGGTGATGGGGGTTTAAGAGTTGGGTTATGTTAAGGGTGGCCTTAATCATAAATCTGGATAAGATTAGGGCATAATTCATTGTGGTTAGTGAATCCCTAATTTTCATATGAACATGAAGAACAATAGGTTTGATCTTGTAACAGGTCTAAAAAGGTTTTTACCGCCGTTTTTAACTAATTAAATAGATTAGTTTAAAAATGGTGAGTGGGATGGTGACATGGAAGCTGGGAGGGATATGATTGGTGGGTTTTGTGAGTGGGTGAGGTGTCAACACGAGAGTGGTTAAGGTAAGTATGTTTGTCTGCCCCCTTTAGTCCCTCTTCTCCCTTTCTCTTGTCTTTTCAGTCAAAACTTACAACACGCCCATTTCCTTTGTAAATGAAGTTTCAAAACATCTATTTTGGCCACAAAACTTTTCATAAGGACTTGTTTTGCATTTCTTTGATATTTGAAGGACTGATCTTGCACTTTTTTAAACTTTGAAGGTCTTTATGGTATGTTTGATTATAAGGAGGACCAATATTGACAATTTAGTTTTAATGAGGGACTAAACTTGCCAATTCTTCAAAGTGGAGGGTCCTTTTTGCAATTTTGACAAACTTTAGGGACCAAACTTGTAATTATGAATATACAAGGGTTTAAAGTGTCAATTCTTCAATATTGGAGGACCCTTCTTGTATAATCTTCAAATCTTCAACGTTTATTCTTGGAAAATCATCACTTGGGTCCGGTTCATTGTGCGGCTTCTTTTCCCGTGCTCGTTTTTGCATGTTCTTTGTGATCTTTTGTCATTTCCTCAATATCCGTACCTAAAATACACAAGACACAAACACAAGCATATATTTGGCATTTTTAATGATATTTTATGCATTTTAAGCCCAATTTGGACGATGAGACTATGTGTAAAAGCAGTCTCATCACTCCCCCATACTAAACCATTGTCGTGCCCTCACGAAATACTAGAATAAAGTATCATAGCATCTCCAAAATTCATTTTTATTCACTTTATTGGATGATAAACTAGCTACACTACTATTATTACTACTACTTGCGTTTTAGACATAATGTATGATTTTCATCGCAAAATGGGACGTTTAGGTTCATAGAATAAGAACACGTGAATGTTTCGTTAGAAATAATTTCATCGTCCTCGATTTTCACCCCAATTCCATGCCAAGCGTGCAACGAGATCATTGTCATTATAAGTTAGTAATGCTAACACTACTCATATGCCCTAATCACGTACTTATCCTCCCAATTTCCTAAGTTGTATCTCTTATATTTTATTTATCTTGAATGTTTCACGAGGATATATTGTTTGACTTATGCGATAATAGAGATTTAGGTCTAAAAATAGAGTTAATAAGTGTGTAAACACTTATCCTTTTGCCACTAAAATCAAGGAAAAACAAGACCTAATCATGTGTTTTATATCGTGAAAGTCGGAATTACGCGTGGTTTTGTGTTTTTATGTTTAAATAGGTACAAATGATCAAAAGGAAAGAAAACACGGGATTTCACGGTCAAATGTTGAAGAAAAGTCTAAGAAAAAGACGAAGACAAGTCAAAAGACCAAAGTGTGCCCAAGTTCAAAAAAAATAAACCGGCAAATTCGACACGAGTTTGAAGATAATTCAAGTAGCCAAAAGTCAAGTTCGTTTTTTGAGGATTCAAGTTTTATAAAGTTAAATGGGCTTTGTGGGACCCACATGTTCTTATCGGGCCTTAAAGCCCAGTTATGGATATGAAATATTGACTATTGGATCAAAAGCCCAAATAAGGCCCAAGTCCAATTTTGCATAACGGATGAAGTTTTACTCTTGGGCCCAAATCAAACATATTCATGCTAGCTTGGAACGTGAGGAGTAATAAAACAATGGGCCACAAGCCCATTCGGCTAAAATACAAAGACGGTGGGAGTATTTATGGGCCTAAGCCCAAATCAGTTTAACAAAAAAACAAAAAGACGTATGGGAGTATTTGGTTGAAATCCTCAAGAGTCGGTGGAAGGAAGTATATTAACTTTTTCTTGGGTCAACACTTTCACTTGGTCAAATATATTCGATAGAAACAAAGTAAAAGAAAAGAAAGAGAATAGGCAAAGTTACCCAAAAGAGAGAACGAAACACAGAAAAGAAGAGCAGCCAAAATAAATCCTAAATCTGATTTAGGGGTTTCTATTCCACCAGAGATTGACCTACACGCGCCCTAAATAAATCCAAGAAATTCGAGAGGAAGATGGTGCTGCCTTCTATCATATGTGGCATCGATGCGTCACATCTCGATGTTGATTGGCCAATCCACCTGCCATCTTCCAAGAGAACCAATGAAATCATGCCACCTAATCAACAAACTAACACAACCTGTCCACGCTGGCGATCCTTGTTAAGGTATGTAAATCTCAGCCGTACGATCAAGAGAAAGAAGAAAAGAGAAAGAGAAAAGATGGATTGAACGGATGTGATGTTTCTCCGTGCTCTCCAAGCATTACCCCAACACCTCGGGTTCCCTATATAAACCCTCAGTTTTTCTGTAATGGGAGTCCAGTTTTTTCTTTTCTTATTTTAATTTACTGTTTTTAATTAATTTAGGAGTAGGTTAATATAGAATTTAATTTTTGCAAATTTGTGTTAGGTTTATTGTATTTTTTTAATTCTAGTTTATGTAATTTTTTTTAATATTAATGATAAGCAAATTTTATTTTCGTCTCTCCATTTATTTTCCTGTAAAGTTCAATTTATTTTAATTTTTAAAATTGTTGCGGTTACTGTTCGTTTGTATTTATGAATTAAAAAAATATATATATATAAAAAAAAGGAAAGAAAAAGAATCTGTTCAAAGATCATACTGTTTGTTTGGGATGATGCTCGAGAGACGAAGGAGGTGATTCAATGGTGGTGACAGTTCGTTCGATTCACAAGGTGGCTCAGCGCCTCACCTTCGGCTCAAATGGTTCTCCAAAAAGGTGTTAATCCCATTTTATTTTTATTGCTTATGCTTATGTTTAGATTTTGCTGAATGTTATTTGTTTAAGTTTATGTTGCTGTGTTGATTTTTTTTAGTTTAATTGATAAGTCTAGATCTCTTTTATTTCTTTATTGCATCTGCTAGTTTTAAGTTTGAATTTGTATGGATTTCGAATAGTTTATATCTGCTCATCTGATTATTGATCGGTTTAGTTTATTATTTGATTTAGATATTCAGTCTGCTTATTGTGCTAAGTTATACAACTGTCTTTTAATTTTCTGCTTATGTGTTTGTTAAGCTTATGCTTTATTTTCGAGTCTTTATAATCTGCTTTTGGTTAATTTAGCTTAAGTTGTTACTGTTTAGAATTTCAGTTTAGTATTGTCTTTTTAGTTTTGTAGGTTTGCTATTTCCTTTGTTTCAGCTTGTTAATTACTTGCTTTTCTGATTTATTTTATATGCTTATTTGCTTTTGTCAGCTTAAATGGATTTGCTTATCGATTTGTTAGTTTGACTAGCTTATTTAGATTATTTCGTTAGATCTGCTTATATGTTTAGATAGCTTATTCATTCTGCTTATCAGCCCCTTTGTTGCTTAATCTTTTCGTTTGCTTATCATTCTGCTTATCTGCTTTGGTACTGTTACTGCATTATCTCAGACCCATTTGGTCTGAGGCTTGTTAATTACATAAAATAAAAGTGCAAAAACTAAATAGCAAAAATAAGGGGTCTGCTGGGGTTCGAACCTAGGACCTCTCGTCTAGATACAATTCGACCTTAACAGTTGTGCTAGAACCCCTTTTGAGTTTTACTTTGCATCTTTTGATTAATATAGTGAAGTTAATTATTGGCAGTTTTATTTAAGATTTTTCAATTAAAGTAGTTTTGGTTTATTTAAATTTTATTTGAAAAGTTTATTTTAATTTTCTTTTAAACTCAGTTTTTTTTATAAAATATAAAAAGTAAAAAAAAAATAAAATATTTTAATTTTAGTTATTTTTATAAGTTTAAAATACCTTTCATTTTGTTTTGTTTATTTAAAAAAATATAGTTTTTATTAAAAATCTTTATTTTAGTTTTTATAGATATTAAAATTAGTTTCATTTAATATAGTTTAAAAATAGATTTTATTAGATTAAATAGTTTTATTATTAAATAGTTTTTAAATTAGTTTTAAAATTCCAAAAATACTTTTCACCAAAAACAAAGTTAAGTTGAAACGAAAATTGGAAATCAAATTCGAGTCGAATCGAGGAAAACGAACATTAATTGCAAAACATATAAAATCCTAGTTTCAAAATGGCGCCGCTGCCGCTTCGCTCGTACGATTGACGATTTTTCGTGAAGACGTTTGGATTTTGGGATCCGTTCTTTTTGAACGTTACGTTTCTTGCAACAGAATCAAAAACACAAAAAAAATCAAAAACTTAAAAAAAACAAAAAATTAAAAAATCACAAAAGCAATTTCTTTCCTAAGATTTGCACCAAAAAAAATTAAAAAATCCAAAAGTAATACTTTTTCCTAAAAGTATTACACAAAAAATATTACGTATTAGTGTTAATTTTTAGTTCGCTTTCTTTCGATTTTTATTGTGAGTATATATTTTTCTAAAAAATACAAAAAGATTTTTTTTACTATATCATAGTACGTAGCACAATAATTTACCTACTTTTCAAATAAGCCTTAGTTGGGATTTCATCACCTAACTATTGTAGTTGAATCCTTAACGAAATAAAAAGGCAAAATAGATAAATACTAGTAAGACGTTTGAACTCGATTTATACAAACTATAAGGTGGGTATAAGGCGACGCGCTATAAAAGGCCGTCTAAGGAAAAAGGTTTTTAAGTGCTTTGTGCCACCTCGTTTCCCCGCTTGCTTGTGCGTATATTGAGAGGGACGACCAATTATTGGTTTGCCGACTCAATTAGTACTTAAGTATATATTTTTGTAGCTTTTTACTATTGCACCTCGAGAGGGAAAATCCTTTTCCTCTCAAAGTCGACCGAGGTCACCTACCACATTCTAAGTTTTAATTGTATGCGCACCCGCGCGCGTACATACATACCGAGTGGTGTACCAAATTCTTCCAATTCTTCCAAAAAGAAGAAGAAGAAGAAAAACAAAAAGACCGTCATTCAAGCTGATCCCGAGAATCGAGCTTTCGACATAATGATGGCAACGGATAATCGACCAATGATTGAGATTCTTCAATCTCACGTTGAAGGAAACGATGACGCGATTGTGGTGCCGACCATTGGAGCTAATGATTTTGAACTTAAACCGGATTTTATTCGAATGGTTTCCGCTACACCATTTTTAGGTCGTACTAATGATGACCCACACGCTCATATCAAACGATTCATCCAATTAGCAAATACCGTCAAATACAATGGGGTACCACAAGAGGCCGTTCGCCTACAACTTTTTCCTTTTTCCCTCGAGGGACAAGCCCGGATTTGGCTTGATAAGGAACCACCCCAAAGTATCACAACATGGATCGACTTAGAGACCAAGTTCATTAATTAATTTTTCCCACCATCACGGACCACTTCTTTAAGGAATGAAATAATCACCTTTGAGCAAAAATATGGGGAAACGTTTAGGGGAGTCTTGGGATCGATTTAAAGAGCTTTTGAGAAAATGTCCACAACACGGTTTCACCAAAGTGCATCAAATAAATACGTTTTACAATGGTTTGACTCTAAATGACCAAGACTCACTTAATAGTGCCGCGGGGGGCAATATTCTTGTGAAAACCATGAACGAGGCTTGGGCCATTATTAAGAACAAGGCAAAAGTGCAAACCAAGAGTGTTAGGGCCACTATGGCAAGTGCTAGTTCTAGTGAGAGTGACAAGAGAATCGATAAACTTACTTCGCTTGTTGAAACACTCGCTCTAAAAACCGACGCCCTCACCACTCATGTGCATGCCGTGAAAGATAATAGTGAAACGTGTGAGACTTGTGATGGACCACATTCATATTTCAATTGTGACAAGGTTTATAATCAACAACAACAAGTTTGTGCTTTTAATGCTAATGAGAGGGTTCAATTTAAACCTAATGTTGATGTTAACCATTTGTCTTACAAGAGTACTAATTATTTGGCTCCCCCGGGTTTTGTAGCACCTCAAAGACCACCCCCACCCGCCCAAAATACCCAATACCAAAATAGGAACCAAGGTCCTCAAATGGGTAATTTTCAAGGGAATGCAAATCAAGGGATTTTTAATGGTCAAAATCAAGGTTTCAAAATAATCAAGGTTTTTACAATAACAACGATTTTCAAACTCAATATCAAAATCAAAGTTTTCCTAATCAAGGGGTTAACAATCAAGGGTTCAATCAATATGCAAAACCCTTAAATGGACTTGGTTCTATAAAAATTGACCGAACATGAGAAAATCATGAAAGCTATGCAAGAGTCTACTAGACAAATGCAAGAGTCCAACGATAAGAGATTTTTGACTAAGTTGCAAACCCTTAGACCCCAAGGTGCCTTACCATCCAATACCGAGATTAACCCTCGTGCTAATGTGAGTGCTATCAATACTCGAAGTGGAGCCAATTTAGTGGGACCTTCCATCTCTTCGCCCATAAAGGAGAGACAAGGCCCGGAGGTCATAATGAGTAATCCTACTCCCCCTCCGGTGATTCCCCCCACTACCACTCATAGTACTAGTCCTCCATTGCCAAAAGAGCCTATCCCTACGGTTGTTTAAGAAGCGAGCCCTTCTCCTTCTCAACCTTCTAAGTCTAAGCCCAATACTCCTTATCCATCTAGGTTAGGCAAGGCTAAAGTGCTCACCAAAGATGACGTTCATGTCTCTAACTTTTTGAAAAAGATTTCCAATGTCAATGTTAACGTAAGCCTTATTGAAGCACTTGCTCAAATGCCAAAATTTGTGAAAATGTTTAAAGATTTTCTTAATAAGAAAGAAAAAATGGTTGAGCTCGTGAACACTCGTTTAAATGAGAATTGTTCCGCGATTCTTCTTAAAGAGCTTCCCGAAAAGCTAGGAGATCCCGGACGATTTGTGTTACCTTGCTCGTTTCCTCAAATCGATGATTGTATGGCTTTAGCGGATCTCGGCGCTAGCATCAATCTTATGCCACTTTCGGTTTGGAAACAATTGTCATTACCCGACCTTGTACCGACTCGTATGACTTTAGAGTTAGCTAATCGAACTCTCGCATACCCCGTTGGTATTGCCGAAGATGTTTTTGTTCGAGTTGGTACATTCACTTTTCCCGTAGACTTTGTCGTCGTCGACTATGAGATGGATCCTCGTATTCCGTTAATACTTGGTAGACCATTCTTACGATCCGGTAGAGCCTTAGTTGATGTAGCCGAAGGGGAGTTAATTCTTAGGGTTCGGGATGAACAACAAGTTTTTAAAATGGGAAAAATCACAACAAAATCAAATGGAAAAGAGTCGGTCAATATGATTGATGTTCTTAATTACGATAATGAAGAGATTTTTATTAATCCGTTTGGAATTGAAAAATCTACTCAAAATGATTTTGTGATAAACTCATCCCTTCCTTTAGAGCCTCAAATTTTTGAAACTCCTATTTACGACACCTATAGTGATGACACTTTTTCAAGTGATCACACTATTTTCGGCTTAGACGACTCGTCTTTTGACCCACCCAATATTGACCCACCCATTTATGATACCCCTATCTTTGATACCTACGATGATGACACTTCTTTAAGTGATCTCATTAACTTTGATGGCCCACCCCATGATCTTAATGCACCTCATATCTCTATGAGTGATTCTTCCATGGAGACTCCTTTTGACTTTTATACTCCAATTTTAGAAGTCATGACTTTCGAGGAGGATCTTCCACTCTTAGAGATCATACCTAATTTAGAGGTTATTCCATTTGAGGAGGATTTAGATATCTTTCTAAATACCTATTTTCCTATTGAGGATGAGTTTTCCTATGACTCCGATGATACTTATGTTTTCACATCGAGTTTGGAGGAGGATGACCTTCCCACTTTGGATTTTGACGACATTTTGAGCTTAAATGTCGACACCTCTTGCTATTTTCCCATTAAGGAACCGGTGTTTGATCCCCGAATAGAGACTTTTGTGCTTTCATTGCCATATTACCATAGCACCCTTCCTTGTAAGAGACTTTTGCCTAAGGATACCCCACTTTTCTTTGACTTGCGTACCACCTCGGGGTATATTTCCTTTTGTGATGGAAATTATGTGTTTGACCCGGGTGGATTTTTCATGGGGTATGCCTTATATGGTTTTGTTTCACCTTTATCATGGAGAGATTTTCCTCCCTTGGAAATCTCGGTTTTCCATGATTTTTCCCATTTGAATGATGACATTCGGGAATTCGAGTCGAGCTAGAGACTCGTGATGAAAAATCAAGCATCGTTTAACTAGGTTAGATTTTTACCTTTTTCATCCTTTCCACCTTTTTCACCTTCACCCATTTCCACCAATAAGTGTAGGGGGAGCCAAGTAGGTTGTTTGTGTTGTGATGTTGTGTACAGGGACATGTGCTTAAATGATCCACTTTTGGTACTTTTGACGAGACCCGTGTTCCCGTGTGTTTCCCGTGTACCCGGTTCCTTCGATAAGTTTTTGCTATTGTGATTCAATCTTGTATATAAATAAAACGAATAAATGTAATCACTTTAGTTGTCCTTTCCATAGCTCGATTTTAAACAACGTACTCAATGTCCTAAGTGTAGGGGAGTTTATTCTCCCACATGCTTAAACATTGAGGACAATGTTTATATTAAGTGTAGGGGGGATTTCTATCGAAATTTTAGTGGGCTTTTCCATGAATTTGACCCCATTTAACCGGAAAATTTAAAATTTTTTCAACATTTTTCAAATTTTTGATCTATTTTGGCCTAGTAGTATTTCCAATTATTTTCTTTCCTCGCATCGTATTAATAATTTCCATTTCAAGAATAAAGTCAAAAATAAATAATAAATAAAATTGTTTTAACAAGTTTAGATGTCTTTGATATATTAGGCCCGTCGTGAATATTTTGACTCAACCCGAGTTTACTTATCCAAGTTTACTCTAGCTAGTATCCTTAACCAATGTACCTTAATTGGTTTATTAGGCTAAGCATCCACGAGTCTCATTCCTTGAGATTTTAAATTGTGGAGAACGATAGATGATAGAGTTAATTATAAGTTCGGTATTCTTTCATTAACTTATGTGAGTTAGTTATGAGCTTTTTCTCCCATCGCTTGTTAATAAATATATTTGCAATAAATAAGGTTGTGCGATTTGAAAAGTTACTTAGCTTCTAGCACAAGATCGTTTAAAAGTTGCTCGGTATAAATTAGAGTTCATAGCCAAGGCATAACTTATTGAAGCGGGACGCGAATATTGGCTTATCCAAAAAGGCCCTAACAAGGCATGAGGATACCCGAGTCCAAAAAGGCCCTCACAAGGCAAGAGGATTCACTTTTTTTGCTAAAGATCCTAAGAGATTGTGAAGATCATTAATCCAAATCAATATGATGGATCAAGACACACGACGAGAAGCAATTAATCCCCTAAAGATCATGGAGAAGTCTATCCAAAAAGACCCTAACAAGGTATAAGGATAAATAGATCCAAGTCTGAAAAGGAGGCGGATCGTTGTATATCAAAATCGTAAATAAAGAAGAGGATAAATGAAGAAGTCGTGGTCAACGTTTAAAGCATCTTTCACTCCTAATAAAGATGTATGCCAAAATGAAGACAAGACCATAATTTCAAGATCGTCTCTCAAGATTTGAAGTTTGAAGTACAAGCCAAATATCGGTCCGAGAAAGGTCTCAAATCGTGAAACGAGTTATGCCAAGATATGAACTTTATGAGGTTTCGAGAAGCAGTTTTAAAAGATTTTGTCTTTTAGCTAACTATTGATTAAATCGTCCCACTTTATTTTCGGCCTTAATAAATTATCGAAATAAGTCAAAAATGCATCCTCATGATCATTCAAGACAAAAATAAAATACAAGAGTTACACCGTAGGAATAAGGGGGTCTAAGTGATTAATTAAACCACATGAGTAAGTGTTAGTTGTGCTAACTTGTAGTTTCAATGATCTCGTTTTTAAGCTTGGTATGGGGAACGTAAAACTTGAGGGTGATTAATATTCATGACACCAAAGCCCTAATTCAAGTCTTAGATTTCTTTACGAGTTTCTTTTATCAATAATTTTCAAGTTAATAAAAGTGTTATAACTTTTGTCTCCTTTTAAATTTTTATCTTTTCATTGTAGTAGTATTAATAAAGGTCGAAATGGGTTAATTATGAGAAAAATGTAACTTTATGCTTTGAAATTATGCATTGCATGGGGTCATTGCAATGGTCAAGTGTAGGGGATTTAATAAGTGTGTAAACACTTATCCTTTTTCCACTAAAATCAAGGAAAAACAAGACCTAATCATGTGTTTTATATCGTAAAAGTCGGAATTACGCGTGGTTTTGTGTTTTTGTGTTTAAATAGGTACAAATGATCAAAAGGAAAGAAAACACGGGATTTCACGGTCAAATGTTGAAGAAAAGTCTAAGAAAAGACAAGTCAAAAGACAAAAGTATGCCCAAGTTCAAAAAAAATAAACCGGCAAATTCGACACGAGTTTGAAGATGATTCAAGTAGCAAAAAGTCAAGTTCGTTTTTGGAGGATTCAAGTTTTATAAAGTTAAATGGGCTTTGTGGGACCCACATGTTCTTATCGGGCCTTAAAGCCCAGTTATGGATATGAAATATTGACTATTGGATCAAAAGCCCAAATAAGGCCCAAGTCCAATTTTGCATAACGGATGAAGTTTTACTCTTGGGCCCAAATCAAAAAAATTCATGCTAGCTTGGAACGTGAGGAGTAATAAAACAATGGGCCACAAGCCCATTCGGCTAAAATACAAAGACGGTGGGAGTATTTATGGGCCTAAGCCCAAATCAATTTAACAAAAAAACAAAAAGACGTATAGGAGTATTTGGTTGAAATCCTCAAGAGTCGGTGGAAGGAAGTATATTAACTTTTTCTTGGGTCAACACTTTCACTTGGTCAAATATATTCGATAGAAACAAAGTAAAAGAAAAGAAAGAGAATAGGCAAAGTTACCCAAAAGAGAGAACGAAACACAAAAAAGAAGAGCAGCCAAAATAAATCCTAAATCTGATTTAGGGGTTTCTATTCCACCAGAGATTGAGCTACATGCGCCCTAAATAAATCCCAAGAAATTCGGGAGGAAGATGGTGCTGCCTTCTATCATACGTGGCATCGATGCGTCACATCTCGATGTTGATTGGCCAATCCACCTGCCATCTTCCAAGAGAACCAATGAAATCATGCCACCTAATCAACAAACTAACACAACCTGTCCACGCTGGCGATCCTTGTTAAGGGTATGTAAATCTCAGTCGTACGATCAAGAGAAAGAAGAAAAGAGAAAGAGAAAAGATGGATTGAACGGATGTGATGTTTCTCCGTGCTCTCCAAGCATTACCCCAACACCTCGGGTTCCCTATATAAACCCTCAGTTTTTCTGTAATGGGAGTCCATTTTTTTCTTTTCTTATTTTAATTTACTGTTTTTTAATTAATTTAGGAGTAGGTTAATATAGAGTTTAATTTTTGCAAATTAGTGTTAGGTTTATTGTATTTTTTAATTCCAGTTTATGTAATTTTTTTAAGATTAATGAAAAGCAAATTTTATTTTCGTCTCTCCATTTATTTTCCTGCAAAGTTCAATTTGTTTTAATTTTTAAAATTGTTGCGGTTACTGTTCGTTTGTATTTATGAATTAAAAAAAAAAAATATATATATATATATATATATATATATATATATATATATATATATATATATATATATATATATATATATATATATATATATATATAAAAGGAAAGAAAAAGAATCTGTTCGAAGATCATACTGTTTGTTTGGGATGATGCTCGAGAGACGAAGGAGGTGATTCAATGGTGGTGACAGTTCGTTCGATTCACAAGGTGGCTCAGCGCCTCACCTTCGGCTCAAAGGGTTCTCCAAAAAGGTGTTATTCCCATTTTATTTTTATTGCTTATGCTTATGTTTAGATTTTGTTGAATGTTATTTGTTTAAGTTTATGTTGCTGTGTTGATTTTTTTTAGTTTAATTGATAAGTCTAGATCTCTTTTATTTCTTTATTGCATCTGCTAGTTTTAAGTTTGAATTTGTATGGATTTCGAATAGTTTATATTTGCTCATCTGATTATTGATCGGTTTAGTTTATTATTTGATTTAGATATTCAGTCTGCTTATTGTGCTAAGTTATACAACTGTCTTTTAATTTTCTGCTTATGTGTTTGTTAAGCTTATGCTTTATTTTCAAGTCCTCATAATCTGCTTTTGGTTAATTTTGCTTAAGTTGTTACTGTTTAGAATTTTAGTTTAGTATTGTCTTTTTAGTTTTGTAGGTTTGCTATTTCCTTTGTTTCAGCTTGTTAATTACTTGCTTTTCTGATTTATTTTATATGCTTATTTGCTTTCGTCAGCTTAAATGGATTTGCTTATCGATTTGTTAGTTTGACTAGCTTATTTATATTATTTCGTTAGATCTGCTTATATGTTTAGATAGCTTATTCATTCTGCTTATCAGCCCCTTTGTTGCTTAATCTTTTCGTTTGCTTATCATTCTGCTTATCTGCTTTGGTACTGTTACTGCATTATCTCAGACCCATTTGGTCTGAGGCTTGTTAATTCCATAAATAAAAGTCCAAAAACTAAATAGAAAAAATAAGGGGTCTGCTGGGGTTCGAACCCAGGACCTCTCGTCTAAATACAATTCGACCTTACCAGTTGTGCTAGAACCCCTTTTGAGTTTTACTTTGCATCTTTTGATTAATATAGTGAAGTTAATTACTGGCAGTTTTATTTAGGATTTTTCAATTAAAGTAGTTTTGGTTTATTTAAATTTTATTTGAAAAGTTTATTTTAATTTTCTTTTTAACTCAGTTTTTTTTATAAAATATAAAAAGTCAAAAAAAAATATTTTAATTTTAGTTATTTTTATAAGTTTAAAATACCTTTCATTTTGTTTTGTTTATTTAAAAGAAATATAGTTTTTATTAAAAAATCTTTATTTTAGTTTTTATAGATATTAAAATTAGTTTCATTTAATATAGTTTAAAAATAGATTTTATTAGATTAAATAGTTTTATTATTAAATAGTTTTTAAATTAGTTTTAAAATTCCAAAAATACTTTTCACCAAAAACAAAGTTAAGTTGAAACGAAAATTGGAAATCAAATTCGAGTCGAATCGAGGAAAACGAACATTAATTGCAAAACATATAAAATCCTAGTTTACCAAGAGTTCTAACGGTGTAACCAAGACCATCAAATCAATAACCCCTCCTAATAGACAACGATGTCAAATAATTAAGTCAACAAGAAGGATCGATAAACACGGTTTTATAACGGTTTTGAACATGAGACTTATTACCAAGACTTTTATACGCCCCCTAACGAAAGGGCCTTATTATCTTTGGTTTACCTCCATCTTTTATTCAACTTCGCCGTAAAGCTTTTATTATGACTTCGGTCTTGCCTTGCCTTTTATTATCCACCTCATCGGTAGTTTTATTAGCCAAAGACGTATATCCTCGCGCAAAGGCGGATTTTGGATCTTTAAAGCTTCAAAGATTAAGGCTTGATTCACTTTCAATTTTGCATAGATTTCTCGGCCTTGTGGGGCTTCAAATTGTTTGCTTGATTTAGGTGAGCACTTGAAATCTTATTATTGGGTGAAGCTTTTGATTATTCGGGTGCCAATACTTCAAAACCGTGACGCTGGCGATACCTTAATGTCTTCCCAATTTAATTACACGGAAGCTACTAGAAAAGACTAGAAACCCAACAATCAAGACTAAACCGCTAAGTCAATATTTATTAAGCAAAAATTATTTACAAGCGAAGGGAGAATAAGCAAACAACGAGAACACATGAGTTTTTGAAAGAATACGAGTACTCTACGTTTAGCATAGTAACTTATAATTAACCCTATCATTTCTCGTCCTCATTTAAGAGCCTTAGCCTAATGTGAAGTTAAGGAATCAAAGCTAAGTGCTCAACACGCACGGTCGAGTAAAAAATTACTCTTATTCTCGCCATCGGAAAACCTACATTCGTGTCTTCAAACACTTATAAAATATGAGAAAATTTTTAAAATTTGGCCATTTTTAGCCTTATTTTGCAACAAAACGATAAACAAAAAGATAAACTTTGGAAAGCGTGAAGGTTTGGTAAGGCAAGTATCTATTCACCCCCCATACTAAAGTTAAACATTGTCCTCAATGTTTCGAGTCTAGGGGTGCAAACACCCTCATACTAGAGACGTAGTCGAATGCTTAATCTAGCATGCAAAGGGTGTAACCGTTAAATTTAAAGCCGTTTATGAAGTGTGCTATAAACCTAAGGTTAGAACATCAAAATGATATATCATGGATATTGAGAAAGTCTTCAAAGCAAACGATCGAGTGCTCCCATAAAACGAACACGAGAGGCTCCAATCGTGAAGATCATGATCATCTAAAAACCACAATTCACAAACAACCACGAAACAAAGGTTGGAAGGGCACAAATCCCCTCACATTAAACTAGTTAGAAAGCAATAATATGTACATGGATAAGCATGGGACTCCCCCACGAGGCACCTTGTTTTTGATAACCGAGTCAAAAGCTCGACTCGAATCCCCCATAAATGTGATCATTTAGGGATAATCATGGTATGGTCAATTTTTGGTGGGGCTTACATGATAAACAAGGCCCAAAAATAACCGGTATTAAGGACTAAATCCTTTGATGGTGCAAAATACCGGGATCGAAGATGGCGTTCTCGTTTTCATTGGAAAAACAAATCAACGCCACTTCATCATGTGTCAACATAAACCCAAAGGGTTTAAAGAAAATAGATGAGAAGAAATAGAAGGGTGGGACAATGGGTAAGTCACAAAAAACATGAGCTGCTCGAGGTAGACTCGCACCAATCAAATAGAAATTTTTTCCATTTATTGCATCGATGGAAGACCGAGATTTCCCTTTATAAGCAATTCCGGGATCAAATATCTCGTCCTCGGTGGAGAAAGGGGAGGGAACATAAGGGGCTTCCCTCACACTTGATCCACACAAAGCATCGTCAAAAGGAGAAGACGAGCTTGTAGCACTCAAAACACGAGGTGATGACGGAGTTAGCATTGTAGAAAAATCTTTTAAATCTAATTTAAATTTTTTTCCTTTTTCATCTTTTAAACTCTCCTTATGAAAACCCGACTTGATTATGTCAAAAATATTTGGTGTTTCTAAAACAATGTTAGTCACACTAAAAATTCTCACATTTGAAAACCGTTTTGGTTTTGGTGGTGGTAAGTTCTCAAATCGTTTGTCAACAAAGAAAACTTCCCCATCGGGTCAAGATATTCATCATCCGAAGAATCATTCGTGATTGGAAACGTAGGCTTAACACTCTTAACCTCCACCGGCGGAGAGGACGGAAAATTTTTTTTTATCATCAACTCCTAAAACTCTTTTTGAAATCCTTTTGTAAATGTTTTTGATGGGATTAACATTGTTCAAAGACGTGATAGAATACACATGAGAAAGTGTAGAGTTTTGAGTTGCATTTATGACGAGTTCTTCCTCATTGAAACGTAGAGTGATCTTCCTAGCATGCACATCGATAAGTGCTCTCGAGGTATCCAAAAATGATCGACCTAAAATTAGAGGAACTTTAGGATCGATGGGAATGTCAACAACGATAAAGTCCACGGGATAGTAGAACTTTCCAACTTTCACGAAGACTTCCTCGGCTACTCCACAAGCTAGAATCGTAGAATGATCGGCCATCTCGATTGACATTCTTGAAGGAGTGAGATTAGGAAGATTGAGCGACTTAGAAATCTCAAGAGGCATCAAACTTATACTAGCACCAAGATCGGCCAAGGCATAGCATTCCTCCATATCTTGTATTGCACATGGGATTAAAAATTTATCGGGATCACCGAATGTTTGAGGTATGCGGCTAAGAAAAACCAAAGAACAACTAGACGACTTTTGCAATTTCTCTTTGTTATTCAACATACATTTAAAGTTTGCGGCAAATCGAGGCATCATGACCAAGGCGTCGGCAAAACTTATATTAAAATGCAAGTCACGAAACATTTTCATAAAAAGTTCAAATTGATAAATATTTCATTCTTGTGCCTTTTCCTTGTTTCGTCTTGAAGGGTAAGGTAAGGGTGGTGTGGGTTGGGGCATAGGCAACGGCCTTGGAATCTCGGGTTCCACTATTCGTATTGGTTCAACCGTAGGTGTGGTTTGAGCGGTACTTCGTGGGCTTTGAATTTGCTCCTTTTCTACCACCACCTCGGGTTCTTTCTCTTTTTCCTTCTTCGTAGAAGTACTTGGACGAGAAATGGGTTCTTTGAAAGTTTTACCACTACGGGTAGTAATAACCTTCAATTCTCCTTTCGGGTTAACGATGATATCACTAGGAAGACCACCCGAAGAAGAAGGTTTACACATGATAGCTTCAAACATTTTTCCCATTCGGTCTTCAAACTTAGATTGCCTAGCATCCGCTTTTAACAACTCTTGCTTAATCTCATGTCGACCTTACTCTATTTTTTGTTGATTTTGTTGGAGACGTTGAACATTTCCTTCCATTTTATTAGCATGAGTCTTAAGTTCATTAGCAAGTTCGTTTTTAAGCTCGTTTTTCAACTCGGATCTTAAGCTAACCATCTCACGTTGCATATTATCAAACTTAGCATCGTTTGTTGTAGCATAATTCAAAAATTCTCCTTGAAGATTTTTGGTGTGATCATTTTGAAAAGCTTGTGTGGTAGTTTGAAAATCACGGTTTTGGTTTGAAATTTTCCCATTTCCACTTTGATAATTACCCTTGTTGAAGTTACGTTGATTTCCTTGATAAGCACCACTTTGATTGTTGTTTCGATAGTTGTTAGCATTTTGATTTTGCGGAGCTTGATTTTGGCGGGAACCTTGACCGTTTTGGTTATAAGTTCCCGTGGCTACATAAGCATTCGAAGTGTTACCATCCGCGGTAATGCACTCGGAAAAATCATGAGCTCCACCACACGAAATACAACTCTTGGCAACCGCCTTAACCGATGCGAAATTCAAAGCATCTTGTGCTTTCCAATGAGTCATAAGAGTCGAAAACCTATCGAAAAACCGATTCTCCTCATTTGCTTCATCTTGCAAGGCACTCATGTTACGAGACGACGATGAACCGATAGTGGCAACACTCGGTGTGTTACGAGGGCTATAAACTTTATACCTATTCTCAATGATTTTTAAAGCCTCATCGGTCGTTTTGCACAAAAGATTACCACCCGCGGCGGCATTTAAGTAATCTCGTTCATGATCATTAAGCCCATTATAAAAAGTGTCAATTTGATGCAATTCGGAAAAATCATGGTGTGGACATTCATGTAACATTTCTTTAAACCTTTCCCAAGCCATTGAAAAACTTTCATTAGACATTTGAGTAAATCGTGAAATCTCGTTTTTCAAATGTGTTGTTTTTTATGGTGGAAAAAATTGATTCACAAACTTAGAAACGAGATCACCCACGTCAAAATCGAATTTGGGGGTTCTTTCTCGAGCCATATCTTGGCGGGTCCATCTAACGAGTATGGAAACAACATCATCTTAATGGCATCGTGTGGTACATCCTTAAACTTGCTTGTCGCGGTGAGACGATTGAATTGCCTAATATGATAATGTGGATTGTCTTTTTCGTGTCCGCGAAACTTGTTGGCTTAAAGCATAGACATTAAACCCGTCTTGTTCTCGAAGTTCTCCGCAAGGATAGCGGGAATCACAATGGCCTCTCCAAAACCCTCGGTGGGTGCTTGAAGCAACTCCATCATAGTACGATTAGCCATGATAGCTTCTTGTTCTACAATAGGTTCCTCACTTGGAGTCTCTTCACTAGAAAGATTAGGAGTAGGTGTTGACTCCTTTCGGTTTCTACGTTTACGTGCAGGTCTTGCTTGATTGCGAGTTTACATAAACGTCACGTACAACGTGGGGATGAGCAAAGAAGATTCTTTTTGGTGTTTTTAACTTTTTCATTTTTTTTTTATTTTTGATTGTTTTTACTTTTTTTGGATTTTGGAATTGTATTAAGTAGACAAAAATCTACAAATCTCCTCCTTAATCAAATCTCTTGATTAAAGAAGCCTCAAGGAATGAAAACGATCACGTGAAGTGAACACCTTCGATGAATTTAGAACGTTGGTGGAACACCAAAACGTTCAAGAGGGTTTAATAAAATGAAACCAAGAAAGTATATATGATACTTAATAATACTTTGGGCGGCAAAACCCTCGATTAGCTCTCAAAATCAAATACTCACAAGCAAGCGGGGAAACGAGGCGGCGCGAAGACTTAAGAGCCTTTTTCCTTAGGGTATATTTTATAATACCCGCCTTATACCCACCTTATAGTTTGTATTTTTCAAAATCGAGCTTCACGAAAGTATTTATCTATTTTTGCCTTTTCTTTCTTGTTTGAGATTCGAATACAGTGATTGGGTAATGACCTCCCAAGTCAAGGTTGTGTTTTCACACTTTTGGAGTACTTGTGAATTTATTGTTCTACGTATACAATATGGTAATAGTATTCACAAAAAACGAAAAACCGATAATACGTATTAGTAGAGTGCTACTAATACAATAGATATTATGGCTATATATATAAAAACAACAATTTCCAAATCAAAACACAACACGCCTCCCCGGCAGCGGCGCCAAAATTGATGGTTGAGTTTTTACGTCTTTTAGGAAAGAGAGCGTAAATAGGGTAAGTATTAACAAGTGACTTAGGAAAATCACAAGTTATGACCCAAAGTGGGGATCGTTCTCAAGGAGGCTTGGTGTGTGTAATGAAATGATTAATTATGTGATTATATGATTATGAGAAAGAAAATAGAAAGGGGATAAGAAGAGAATGACGGTTACGATGACGATTTTAACTAAGACGAAAAGTTCGTACACGTAAAAGCACCAAAATTAAAAATTTACCCTAAAAATTCCTAAAAAATTGCAATAAATCCTAAATAATGTAATAAGAGTTTACAAAAAATCAAAAAATCACCCAAACCTTTTATTTAATTAAATAATGATTTTTTAAGGCTAATTAAAGCCCTAAAAATTAATTTAATTAACAAAAAGCCCAAAATGAGTTTTATCACTTTGTAAACCTCTAAAATGTCCTAACTTAATTTAAAAATATTTTTGAAAGTTTTAAAATTAATTAAAACTATTTAAAAACAATTAAAAACTATTAAAACTTAAAATAATTATAAAAATTAATCTAAGGGCAATAAAATTATTCTAAAAATTATAAAATTCCTAACTTTATGTATTTAACCTAAGGAAAATATAAAAACTTGAAAAATCTAAAATTTGAAATTTAATAATAAAATAATATTAAAATAATATTAAAAATCCAAAAATTATAAAAAATTCTAAAAAGTTGCAAACTAGTTTATTTTAAACTAATTAAACAGAAACGAACTTGAAATACCAAAAATGCCCCTATTGGGGCTTCAAATGGGCCAAATACCCAAACAGATCCTTAATGGGCTTGATATTGGGCCAAATAAGAAAAAGTCCTTAGAAATGGCCCAAAAGCTCCAGTCAAGCTTAAAATTTGATTTTAAACACAATTTTCTAAAGGCCCAAAAGCTGAAAATGAGCTTAAGTTAGCTTATTTCAAAACAGCTTATTCTTAATGGGCTTTTTGGCCCATTAAGCTATAAGCTGATGCCATAAGCTAAGATTTTACCCACGTCCTTCTCTTGACCGAATTAAGCTATTTGCAAAAAGAAACTTGAAATAAGCTCAAGGAATAAGCCTGAAAATGCAATAAGCAATCTACACAAAACGACAAAATAGTCGTTTTTGAGTTCTAAACTATTTCAAGAGCTGATTCAAGTTGCAATAAGTCACAAATGGCTTAACTAAGCTTAATCAACAAAAATATTTTCAATAAGCACACTCAATAAGCTGAAATAAGCAATAAGCTAATTTTGAAAAAGACAAAATAGTCGTTTTCTAGTAAAAACTTAAAACTAAAAGCTGTAAACTTCCAGATTCACTTATAAGCTCAAACGATTAAGACCTATTACAAAAATAAGTTGTTGCACATTGGAATAAGCCAGAATGACTTATTAATAAGCTGAACACAAATTATAACTAGCAGTGGCTAGTAGCAGGGGAAAGGAATTCCCACTGCCTTGACTTTTTGACTTGGCTTTTTAGAGAGTTTTACTTGGTATCTTTGGATAATCAAGGCACCCTTGTGATCAGTGAATCACAAGGAGTCAATAACAAGCAAATAATCACAAAATCACCCAGCCAGTCAGTGCAGTTAATTCAATCTTTGCCCATATGTGTTCCAGACAAGTAATAAGCAGGTCTGATGACAATAAGCTAATTTAAAGCTATTAAAAGCTAACCACAAGCTACCAAATGCATACACAAGCTCAAAACAACTTAGAGTAACATAGCTTAACACATTTCATGCAACAAATCCAACAAATGAACAAGATCTAAGCACATGCAGTTAGTAATGAACAATTAAGAACACAAGAACCAAGTTTGCTGATCTACTTGACATAAAATCCAATTTCAAGGCCTCGGGTCTATCACATATGTTGCATTAACAATGATTCAACGCTTGTTAGCCCTTGGTTAACATAAGAACTAGGTGTGCACAAGATTTCAGAGCAAAACAACAAATATTCAAGATTTTATGGCCAATTGTTTGATTTGGTGTTTAAAGGCACAAAACTTGCTTATATCAGAACACAATAACCATAATATCAGATACACACTCAAAAATTACCACAATTCCAACTCAAAATCACATAAACTAGAACCAACAGTCAATCCCAAACACCCTTTTAACTTTTTAAACTCAATTTTAAACAAGTAAAAGTCTTATCAAGATTGATTTAAGCCCAGTTTAATATCATAACATACCACAAGTGAATCAAGAAGCAATTTTCAAGCATAAAAACACACTTATACCAGCAAAATCACAAATTCACATAAATACCAAAGATTAATCAGAAAGATGAGTTTTGAGAATTCAAACCTCCAAGATGTACATCCACACCTTAGAATCAAAGAGCTGAGATACTAGCAAGAACAAGCACCAGCTTCCCCCTGCTAAGAACAACAAGCAGGCCTAGCCAAAGGCTTGAGCCTAGATTAGCACAAAATATGGTAAAATAGGTGACAAAAGGTCAAGTCTTTACAAGACTTAGGTCCCCACAAGGCCTGAATCTTCCCTTAAGGCCTCACTACCCCTTAATCAACCAAGATTAGGAGGCTATGATCACCCTTAAGCTCAAATAAGCAGGCTGTTGAACCACAAGCACTTAGCAAACCACTTGACTAAATTTTGAAACAAAAACGTATAACCAAACTCCAATATTGTTCAAGCTAGTTGATTTGTTACTTATGTCACTTAAAGAAACACCTCAATGAACAATCCTCACCCAAGCACATGCCAAATTCTTGAACTCGGTCAAGAACAAAGGGACTCAAAGGCTTATAGGCTATCTTGGACTTGTTCAAGGTTTTGTTTAAGTACAAAAACGTGACAATACAACTACTTAACACAATAAATATCAATGGAACTCAGTTTCAATCACAACACAATACCAAATTCTATTAATTTCAGAAAAATGGCTTTACAAGGCTTGACAAAGTAAAACTGAGAAAAAGGCTAAAAGTTGTGAACTAATGCCTTTATATAGGCTACATGGAACCTAGAAATGCTGAAAAAATAAAGAAAATCCTAGTAGTAAACTTCCAGAAATGCCCTTCGAAGATTTTAAATCTTGAGCTCATGTGAGCTTTCTTGGCGTTTTGTTGGAGTGTCAGTGGTGAAAATGTGATCTTGGACGTCCAATTCATGCTTAGAAAATAAGCAAGGCCTTGGGGTGTTGATTTGCTGCATGCTTTTTGTTTGGGAGTGAATAGTGGGGCAGGGGAAGGGTGGTAATACATGTGAGTTGATGGTGATGAGGGTTTAAGAGTTGGCTTATGTTAAGGGTGGCCTTAACCATAAATCTGGATAAAATTAGGGCATAATTCATTGTGGTTAGTGAATCCCTAATTTTCATATGAACATGAAGAACAATGGGTTTGATCTTGTAACAGGTTTAAAAGGGTGTTTAGCGCCGTTTTTAACTATTTAAATAGATTAGTTTAAAAATGGTGAGTGGGATGGTGACATGGAAGTTGGGAGGGATATGATTGATGGGTTTTGTGAGTGGGGTGAGGTGTCAACACGTGAGTGGTTAAGGTAAGTATGTTTATCTGCCCCCTTTAGGGACTATTCTCCCTTTCTCTTGTCTTTTCAGTCAAAACTTGCAACACGCCCATTTCCTTTGTAAATGAAGTTTCAAAACTTCTATTTTCGCCACAAAACTTTTCATAAGGACTTGTTTTGCATTTCTTTGATATTTGAAGGACTGATCTTGCACTTTTTTGAACTTTGAAGGTCTTCATGGTATGTTTGATTATAAGGAGGACCAATATTGACAATTTAGTTTTGATGAGGGAATAAACTTGCCAATTCTTCAAAGTGGAGGGTCCTTTTTGCAATTTTGACAAACTTCAGGGACCAAACTTGTAATTATGAATATACAAGGGTTTAAAGTGTCAATTCTTCAATATTGGAGGACCCTTCTTGTATAATCTTCAAATCTTCAAGGTTTATTCTTGGAAAATCATCACTTGGGTCCGGTTCATTGTGCGGCTTCTTTTCCCGTGTTCGTTTTTGCATGTTCTTTGTGATCTTTTGTCATTTCCTCAATATCCGTACCTAAAATACACAAGACACAAACACAAGCATATATTTGGCATTTTTAATGATATTTTATGCATTTTAAGCCCAATTTGGACGATGAGACTATGTATAAAAGCAGTCTCATCAGCAACCCTAGGCAAACCATAATTAGTATAATAAGAAAAAATTATAAACAAAATACAACACTTATCAAAATTGTAACATGGTTTCATTAGTTAAAGAGATTATAAGAACACTACATCCAACAATTGGAAATCCGTTTATATATACAATTAGGGGTGGGAATCGGGTCGGGTCAACCGGGTTCGGGTCAAGTCAGGTCGGGTCAAGTCGGGTTAAGACTCAAAAAAATCATACCCGAACCCGAGCCTAATTAGAACTCGGGTAAGTCTCGGGTCAATTAGGGTCGGGACAATTCAGGCCGGGTCAACTCGGGTTTGGGTCAACCCGAGTATAAGTAAAAAAATTAAAAATTGACTTATTTAAGTGTATTTACAATGTAAAATAACTCGGGTCAATTCAGGTTGGTCGGGTTCGGGTCAAGTCGGGCGGGTCAAGTCGGGTCAAAGCTAAAAAATATAAACCCGAACCTGAGGCTAATTAGAACTCGGGTCAATTTGGGTCAACCCGAATTGACCCGAATACGTTTTGGACCCGAGTGACCCGACCCGAATAAGCTTGTTCGAGTTCAGGTCAGGTTTGGGTCGGATCAACTTTTTCGACACCCCTATACACAATATGGCTGGTGTAATGCCAACCCAATATCAATGATCTTATTTGACCAAGTCAACGTTTAAGTTGATCTATGTGTAATGCTTCTCTAATGCTACACTAACTTAACACTACTATATGACTAATAATTAATGTTTTAAAACCTGGTTTTCAGATCGACTCAATCGAGTAACCGGATCTGGGTCAACCCGGGTTAACTCGGTTTTCTAAAAAAAATAATTAACAAAAATTATATATAAAAATCATAAACACTTCCGTATATTGAAGATATGAATTATTTACCAATCAGTATAATATGTACAAATACAATTCTTTCGCAAATACATAAATTTACATATTTTAAAAAAACCTAAAAACATCGAAACCCGTCCGGGTTGACCCAGGTCACCCTAAACCCGACGGATCGAGCTGGTTTTCGAAAATATGAAATTCATGTCAATATGACTTTTTTTTTGCTGAAACCGAGTCAACCGGTTGACCCGAGTTTGAAAACATTGCTAATAATAACAACAACATGAGAACCCAACTGAATTAAGGAAAACAGTATGTAAATAACTACCACACAAAATCCATATGGACACCACTTAAAATATGAATTAGACTTCTTCAAGAACTTTCTTACAGTTTATAAATATTACAAGATCTCATATTATGTTTATACGCATATGCTTGCTACACTATCAACTAAGTATTTGACTTGTGGCAGCTATTATTATTTTTTTATCTCTTTTAGGCTAAAAAATAATACTTCTAAAATTAAATACTTTTTAAAAAAATGTTTTTTCCATTTTTAATAAATAACAAAAATTATATATAAAAACTATGAAAAAATCCGTATATTAAACATATAAACTATTTACTAACTAATATAATATGTAAAAATAAAATTTTGTCGCAAATATATAAAATTTACATGTTTTTTTAAACTCGAATAAATTGAAACCCGGCCGGGTCTCGAGAACTGGTTGACCAGGGTCACCCCAAACCCGGCGGGTATAGCCGAGTTTCGAAAATATAAAAATCGATTCAATATGATTTGTTTTTTTATCATAATCGAGTCAAAACGACCAACCAAGTCGACCCGGGTCTACACCATAATCCAAAAGTCTAGCTATATTATAAAATGTTTGACGGATTGGGATAAACTTTATCCTTATGATCAAATGATCTAAAATGAATGGGTTTTGACTTTTGATATATGAGTTGATCCATCTACTTTCACTCGTAGAGCGAGCATAAAAAATGTTTACTTAGTATGACACCAAAACTGAACATCCATTGATTTCAAATGAGCTAAACTTTCTAATCATTTTTTCATTTATTACTAATAATATCATCATCTTTCAAGTGGGACTTGTTGCATAAACAGACTTATTCTACAAGCAAAAGGGGCGTTATAGTTGAAGGAAGCGCATATATTTTTTATTGAATTATTTGACCATTCTTGTATCACTGATAGCAGATATTGAGTCGACTGAAGTCCACTTTTTCTGTAGCTGCACCTTCTTTCCAGTTGGGTTTTTAAATAGTGCAAGATAGTGGCTGAAGTGCTAGAAAAATTATTGGTTGGTATGGATATATGGTGAAAGAGTATCTAATTTTTGATGTCCAAGTTAGTCCCAGAAAGATAGGGCTGAGAGCATACATCTCAACTTCCAAGTTAATGTGTTGTATATAGTAGGCCTAATAAATTAAGATCGTCATTAAAATTAATAGGACTCTTTTTTGCTAGTTTTGATATCATAACCGGATTTTGTCTCTTCTCTCTTTCTCTTAGTTGCACATCTCTAGGGGCTCCTTTTGATATTTTGATGTATAGACGGTATAGTTATTGCTGAAGCTGGCAAAGCACTTCTGTTATATTTCTTGACCACATCTATTGCAATAGCTAAAATACAACATACTTAAACAGTGAGTTATACTAAGGTATAATTAATTCAAACTCCATCTATTACTACTAAAAATCAGGTAAACACAATATGATATATAGCCATATCAGCTATTTACGTCTATTCACGAATCGGGTCTGTATTTAAAGTAAAATATAAAGCTGAGTAGAAACATTTAAGAAGAGGCATTACGTGTATATTAGAGATGTTTTCGCGACTCCACAGTGGCAAGAAGTGATAGCACTATTGATACAATGATTTTGAATGGGTTCAAATTATTTCTCGGAATCTTCTCGAATTGATCATGGTTTAAAGTGGAATAGTTGTTCTTGGTTACTAAAAAGGGGTTTGGTTTTCTATTCTACTAAAAAGGTTTAAATGCACAAAGATATAAAATTAGACTAAAAGCAGTTAATAAAATAAGACTGAAATCGAATTAAAATTAAACAGTAAAACAGAAACAGTAAATATCCCTTACTAGAAAACACTTCATTCGGAATAATGCTGATCCGGAATAAATCTTGATCCGGAATAAAAGGGTTGATCCGGAATCACTTGAAGAAATGCTCTATCCGGAATAATCAATAAAGGTACTTCATTCGGAATACAAGGCTTATTCGGAATAAATGGGAAAAAGGCTTCATACGGAATATTATCAGTTCATTCGGAATAATTAACAAAAGGTGGTTGATCCGGAATATCAAAGCTCATCCGGAATAAGTGTGTTGATCCGGAATAAAATTGTTGATCCGGAATAAAATGGAAAGGAGCTTGATTCGAAATAAAAGGGTTGATCCGGAATAATTGATTATTCCGGATGAAAGGCTTTGATCCAAAATATAAAATATTCCGGATGAACAAACTTGATTCCGAATAAAAGTAAACAGTGCTTGATTCGGAATAAGTAACTGATCCGGAATATCCGGTTGATCCGGAATATCCAGTCGATCCGGAATAAAAAGGGAGAAATACTTGATTCAGAATCTGGGTAAAATGAAGAACTCAGAAGAACAGGGGAATACGATTTTAATCAAACAAGCCAAATTTAACCAAAAGATTTAAACCAAACTAAACACTAATCATTTATCAACCATAAACATCAAATCCCAACAATAAAAACACAAAACCCACTTACTTTTGAAGATTAAAATCAACCAAATAAGAACTTTAAACTTTAAATCAAAAAGATGAAGATGAACAAGATTAATGGAAAGATTATATTGATTGATTAAAGTAGAGTAAACAAAAGGAAGGATTAAAAACTTACAAGATTAAAGATTCAACAAGAAAGAAAAATCACCAACACCTTAATGGTGTTGGCTTCCTACGAAAGAAAAGAAAGGAACTGGAAAAATAAAAACTAGCTCCAAATGTGTGAAGGGATTTCTTTATATAGGCCAAGTGGTTGGTTGGTGAGTGGGCTTTCTTCTTTCTTTTCGTCTTCTCGTCTTTTCAGTAAAGTCGACGTTTTCGATTCTGATTCGGGATTTGTTGCCGAATAAATTCAACTCGTCTTTTAATTTCTTCGTTTAATAGACTTGAGTTCCTTCGACATGTATAAATCTTCCATCTTTGGTCCTTCTCTTCGATAAATCTTCAAATAGGTCCATTGACTTCAAATCTTTTGCAACTCTTGGACAATAGACTTCGTATTGAGCCTTTTTCTTCAATAAAACCCGTGCAATCCCATGTTTTCTCCAATATTTATCCGGTTGTCTCTGAAAACACAACAAACACACAAACCACGCATAATTCCAAACAAATGACATTACATACGCGTTTTGGTCTTGTTTTAGCAAGAAATAAGTGGTAAAAGGATCGGTGTTTTCACGCCTATCAAATCCCCTACACTTAACCATTGTCATGCCCTCATGCAATGCTTAGTGACAAAGCAAATTTACAGTTTTCTCATAATCAATCAACCTTGACTTTATTAAATACTACTAAACCAAAATTAGAATACTAAGAGAAATTAAAACTTTAAAGGAAACAAAAGGATAGAAAACCATTTTCACTTGAAAATAGCTACATGAAAATAACTTGCAAAGAGATCAAGGACTTACATTAGGGCTTTGGTGCTGCGAAGATTTATCACCCTCAAGTTTCACGTTCCCCAAACTAAGCTTAAAAACGAGATCATTGTTATTATAAGTTAGCAAATCAAACACTTACACACATGGCTTAATTATATGCTTAAACTCCCTTATTCCTAGGTGTATCTCTTATATTTTATTTTTGTCTTAGAATGATCATGAAGATGCATTATTGGACTTATTGCGATAGTTTATTTAGGCTGAAAGCAAAGTATGACAATTTGATTAATAGTTAGCTAAAGGACAAAATCTCTTAAAACTGCTTCTCGGGATATCAAAAAGTTCATATCTTGGCATAACTCGCTTCACGATTTGAGACCTTTCTCGGGCTGATATTTGGCATGTACTTCATACTTCATATCTTGAGAGACGTTCTTGAGATAATGGTCTTCTCTTCGTTAATAGAGTTTCTTCACTTGGAGACTTTTGAGGGGTACTCCAACTTTGTTGACCATGACTTCATCATTATTTCTTCAATCGTTATTTGGGATTTTGAGATACAACGATCCGCCTCCTTTTCGGACTTGGATCTATTTATCCTCATACCTTGTTAGGGTCTTTTCGGATAGACTTCTCCATGATCTTTATGGGAGTTGATTGCTTTTCGTCGTGAGTCTTGATCCTTCATATTGATTTTGGGAATAATGCTTTTCACATCACCTTGGATCTTTAGCAATAAAATGGAATCCTCATGCCTTGTTAGGGCCTTTTCGGACTCGCCAATCTTCGCGCCCCGCTTCATAAGTTATGCCTTGGCTATGAACTCTTATCATTACCGAGCAACTTTTAAACGATCTTGGGCTAGAAACTAAGTAACTTTTCAAATCGTAAGACCTTACTTATTGCAGATAAATTATTAGCAAGTGATGGGAGAATAGGCAAATAATCACACCAAGTGTGCTTGTGCAAGAATACCGACTTATAATTGACTCTATCATTTCTCGTTCTCTACAATTTAAAATCTCAAGTAATGAGACTCGTGGATGCTTAGCCTAATAAACCAATTAAGGTCTACATGGTTAAGGATACTAGCTAGAATAAACTTGGGTAAGTCTATTCGGGTTGAGTCAAAATAATCGCAACGGGCCTAATATGTCAAAGACTTCAAAACTTGCTACACCACTTTATTTATATTTTTGACTTTATTGTTGGATATATACATATGAAAGCAACGATAAAAATTTAAAAATTACGACTAAATGACCAAAGTTAATTAAAAATTTGAAAAATGTTGAAAAAGATGATTTTCCGATTAAATGAAGGCATTTTAATGGAAAAGTCCACTTAAAACTTTGATAGAAGTCCCCCTACACTTAAGATAAACATTGTCCTCAATGTTTAAGCATGTGAGAAAAGTATCCCCTACACTTATGACATTGTGCACGTTGGTTAAATCAAGCTAAGGAAGAGACGACTAACGTGATCAATTTCAAATGTGAGTATGAAGAAAATTGAATCACGATAGTTGAGAGTTAGAACCGGATTTCGGATAACACGGGAGCACGGTTCTTCAAAGGTTCCAAAAGTGCATTCATCCCTGTAATCACATCATCACACAAACACAAACAACCTATAGAGGTCCCCCTACACTTAGGAGGTTAAAACGGAAAAGGATAGATACTCGGGCTGCCTCCCGAGGAGCGCTTGTTTTTTATAACCGAGTCACGAGCCTGACTCGACCCAAAATTAGTTCATGGGAAACGTGGTGAGGGAAGGAATCATCTCATGAGAGATGTCCTCACCAAAGTACAACTTCACTCGTTGGCCATTCACCTTAAAATTAGGTTCATTCGGTTGAGCGAGCTCGAGAGTACTATATGGAAAAATTTGGGCAATGGTGAATGGACCGGACCAACGAGATTTCAGCTTGCCCGAAAAGATTTTCAACCGAGAGTTGAAGAGTAAAACTTTGTCTCCAACTTGGAACTCTCGGTTTTTAATCTTAGAGTCATGAATGAGCTTAGTCTTTTCCTTATAGATCAAAGAATTTTCATAAGCCTCATTCCGGAGTTCATTGAGCTCATTGAGTTGGATTTTGCGTAGGTCACCGGCTTTGTTGATATCGAAATTAGCCCACTTCAAGGCCCAGTAAGCCTTGTGCTCCAACTCAATGGGGAGGTGGCATGCTTTCCCGTACACGAGACGATATGGTGTACAACCAATCGGAGTCTTGTATGCGGTACGAAAAGCCCACAGAGCATCATCAAGTTTATCGGCCCATGAGGCACGATGCTCTCCCACGGTTCGTTCAAGAATTCGCTTTAACCCTCTGTTAGATATTTCAGTCTGGCCATTAGTTTGTGGGTGGTATGCGGTGGAAAGACGATGATTGACACCATACTTAGCCATGACTCTTGCAAATTGATCATTGCAAAAATGAGTCCCGCGATCACTAATAATGGCATGAGGCACACCGAATCTAGCGACTAGCGACTTCAAAAAGTTACAAACCACCCTTGCGTCATTAGTGGGTAAATCTTTGGCTTCAACCCATTTAGAAACGTAGTCAACGGCTACAAGGATGTATTTGTTTCCTTTAGATGAAGGGAATGGCCCCATAAAGTCGATACCCCATACATCAAAGATTTCACATTCTTGTATGAAAGTTTGAGGTATCTCATCTTTATGTGTGATCTTGCCTTGTTTTTGGCAAGCATCACAATGTTTAACCATCTCGTGAGCATCACGATAAATGGTGGGCCAATAAAATCCCGAGTCAAACACTTTTTTGGCGGTGTTGTTGGGACCAAAGTGACCACCGGTGGGTCCTTTGTGGCAAGCTTCGAGAATGTCTAAAGCTGCCGGTCCATCAACACATCGGCGAATAATCAAATCAGCACATTGTTTGAATAGATACGGGTCATCCCAAAAGTAAGTCTTA
Organism: Glebionis coronaria; assembly: GCA_025667525.1. Classification (NCBI taxonomy): domain Eukaryota; kingdom Viridiplantae; phylum Streptophyta; class Magnoliopsida; order Asterales; family Asteraceae; genus Glebionis; species Glebionis coronaria. The sequence continues at coordinate 340,321 of JANFOE010000447.1, read as the reverse complement.
ATGTCTTTGAAGAACTTTTTCTTTTGCTGGGATGTTAACCCGTCAATGAGAATTCCACCCGCCAAGTAGTTTGCAATGTCCGCAAACCACGGGGTCTCATCTTGATTCGAATTGATATACATTAAGGTCTCTAGGGGAAAAGAGTCATTGATCTCTTTGTTCGGATGATCCCCTTGACAAGGATCCTCAAGTCTACTGAGATGATCCGCGGCTAGGTTTTCAGCTCCCTTCTTATCACGAATTTCGATTTTAATTTCTTGAAGTAGCAAAACCCAGCGAAGAAGTCTTGGTTTAGAATCTTGTTTAGTCAACAAGTACTTCAACGCGGAATGATCAGTATACACGATGGTGGTAGAAAGGACAAGATAGGGGCGAAATTTTTCAAAAGCATAGACAACAGCTAAAAGCTCTTTTTCGGTTGTCGTGTAATGCAATTGAGTCCCTGTCATTATCTTGCTAGCGTAATGGATTGGTTGGAAGTGTTTATTCACTCTTTGGCCCAAAACCGCTCCAATAGCAAAGTCGCTAGCATCGCACATCAACTCGAAAGGCAGCTCCCAATTAGGGGTAACCAAGACCGGTGCCTTAGTTAGCTTATACTTGAGAAGGTTGAAGGCTTCAATACACTCATTGGAAAAGATAAAAGGAGTATCTTTTTCCAAGAGGTGGGTCATCGGGCGAGCGATTTTAGAAAAATCTTTGATGAATCGACGGTAGAAGCCCGCCTGACCAAGGAAACTTCTCACACCCTTCACGGTTGAAGGTGGAGGCAATTTAGCAATAACATCGACTTTAGCACGGTCCAATTCAAGACCGGATTTGGAGATTTTATGTCCTAGCACGATGCCCTATTTTACCATGAAATGGCATTTTTCCCAATTAAGAACAAGGCGAGTGTCTTCACACCGCTTAAGCATACGTTCTAAATTGGCAAGGCAAGCAGAGAAAGAATCGCCATAAACCGAGAAATCATCCATGAATACTTCCATAGTTTCTTCAACCATGTCATGGAAGATAGCCATCATACACCGTTGGAACGTCCCAGGAGCATTGCATAAACCGAAAGGCATGCGTTTGTAAGCAAATGTTCCGTAGGGACAAGTGAATGTGGTTTTCTCTTGGTCTTTGGGATCGATGGGAATTTGAAAATACCCGGAGAAACCGTCTAAGAAGTAGTAATAGTCATTACCCGCTAGACGCTCGAGCATTTGATCCATGAAAGGAAGAGGAAAATGATCTTTTCTCGTGGCATCATTGAGCTTGCGATAGTCGATATAAACTCTCTACCCAGTAATGAGACGAGTAGGAATCAACTCGTTGTGTTCATTGGGAACAACGGTTATTCCGCCCTTCTTGGGCACACAATGGACGGGACTTACCCATGGCGAATCCGAAATAGGGTAAATCAAGCCGGCATCAAGAAGTTTGATAACCTCTTGTTTGATGACGTCATGAATGCGAGGATTAACCCTTCTTTGGCTTTGGATTGTGGGTTTAAAGTCATCTTCCATGAGAATCTTGTGAGTACAAAAGTTTGGATCAATTCCGCGGATATCGGAAATTTTCCAAGCAATTGCCTTCTTATGATCTTTAAGCACGGCGATGAGGCGAGATTTCTCTTCTTCTTTCAAGTCCTTAGCAATGATGACGGGCGACTTCTTCTTGTCTTCAAGGAACACGTACTCGAGGTGAGATGGTAACTCCTTAAGCTCTAAATCCAGAGGATTTTCGATGGGAGGCGTATTCAAATTCGGTTCATCGATAGCAATAGCCTTGGGAGATGGTCGAGAAGTATGGTCCTCTTTGAGAAGTTTCTCAATGAGACGAATTTCTTCATCCCAATCGGAGGGAGAATCGTCATATTCTAAGTTCACATCTCCTATGGTGGCTTCAAGATCTTTCCAAAGGAAATCACTTTCTCCAAATAGAGTAAGTGATGAATCAATAGAGGCAACGGTCTCAACAATGGGAGGAGAGGTAGGAATACTTTTACAAGCATCATTAAAGTGTTCTTCACAAGCCTCATCAAGAACGTCAATACAATTAACACTCTCGTATGAATAAGGCTGTTTAGAAAGCTTTCCCATGTTGAAGACGATTTTATCGTCACCAACTCTCATGATAAGCTCACCCGCTTCTACATCGATGAGAGTGCGACCGGTCCTCAAGAATGGACGTCCAACGATTAATGGCACACGAGGGTCCATATCGTAGTCGACTACGACGAAATCGGCGGGAAAAGTGAATTTGTCGACTCCTACAAAAACGTCTTCGGCTATCCCCACTGGATAAGCAACCGTACGGTTAGCTAATTCAAAAGTCATTTTGGTGGGGACTAGCTCAGGGAGAGATAATTGCTTCCAAACACTTAATGGCATTAAGTTAATACTAGCACCTAGATCGACTAGGGCCATGCAACTCTCTACTCCCGGGAAGTTGCAAGGGATTAAGAAACGACCCGGATCACCAAGCTTGGTTGGCAATTTCCTTAAGAGAACCGCAGAGCAATTCTCATTAAGTTGGGTATTAGCGATATCAAGAAGCTTTTCCTTGTCACTAAGAAGATCTTTGAACATTTTCGCATATTTAGGCATGTGAGCGAGAGCCTCAGCGAAGGAGATGTTGAAATTCAATTGTTTAAACATTTTGAGAAAGTTCGAAACTTGAATATCATCCTTGCTTTTGAGCTTCTCTTTCCTCAACCCTGAGTGATAAGGTATATCGGAAGAAGAGGAAGGCTTTGGGATCGAAGGATCACTCACATCCTTGGGTGGAGGAGGGGTAGAAGTAAGAGGTGGAGGAATTGGGGAAGTAGAAGATTGAGGAATAGGAATAGGGGACTCGTTTTCCTTAGTCACAATCACCGGTGGAGGTATAGGAAGCTCGGGTTCCTTGGTACCTTTGCCACTGCGAGTGGTGATTGCTTTCATCTCCCCTCTTGGATTAGCCACGGTGTTACTAGGAAGAGTACCCAAAGAATAGGTTTGATTACCTTGGAAGAAACCAGCCATCATGTTCCTTAAGTCATTCGTTTGACTACTCAAAGAATTTCGCATATCGGCTCTAAGATCGTTCCCTTGTTTCACCATGTCTGCTTTCAAGTTGAGCACTTCCCGCTGGATATTTTCCACGATCACATCATTAGTCCTCATGTAGGTTTCAACATCTTGGTGTAATGCGGTGGGTTGGTTGGGAGGAGGAGCATGGTAGGCGGGTGGTTGATAAGCAGGTTGTTGGTAAACTTGGTTGTTTCTTTGAGGTGGATATGGTTGTCTTTGAGGTGGTTGGTATGGTGCACGAGGTTGTTGTTGAGGAGGGCGATTGAGGTTTTGTTGTTGGTTTGGGTTGTTAGGAGGAAAACCGGGCGGGGAAAGAAAGTTGTTTGAGCGATAGCTGAGCAAGTTGCGGTCTCCTTGAGGACGAGCTTGATAAGCGGCCGGAGGATAGGTACCGTATGCTGCATTAACATTCTCAGAAGGATAGTCTTGGGTGGAAGGACAAGTAGTGTAAGAGTGAGGACCCCCGCATATTTCACATGGTTGGCTTACAACATTGACTTGAGCGTTTCAATCATTGATGCTTTTGGTGTTGCTGGCGGTTTGGGTAGCAAGCGATTCAAGAAGCGACGTAATTTTGTCAAGTCTCTTGTCGTTGTCACTAGTACTAGCACTAGCGGCACTGGGCCGAACACTCTTGGTTTGCACTCTAGACTTATTCTCAATAATATCCCAAGCGGCATTAGAACTCTTAACCAAAATATTACCCCCTGAGGCACTATTTAGTGAATCTTGGTCATTCATGCTTAAACCATTGTAAAAAGTATTAACTTGGTGCACTTTGGTAAAACCATGTTGTGGGCATTTTCTTAAAAGGTCTTTAAAACGGTCCCAAGATTCACTAAAAGACTCATCGTACTTTTGTTCAAAATTAATGATTTCATTCCGCAAAGCGGTAGTACGAGAGGGTGGGAAAAAGTAGTTTATGAATTTGGTCTCCAAATCCGTCCACGTCAGAATACTTTGTGGCGGTTCCTTTGAAAGCCAATGTCGGGCTTGTCCCTCTAAGGAGAAAGGAAAAAGTTGTAAACGTATTACCTCTTGTGGAACACCATTGAATTTGATCGTATTTATGAGTTGCAGGAACCTTTTGATGTGGTCATGAGGATCATCAATGGTACGCCCCAAGAATGGTTGAGCAGAGACCATCTGAGTAAAGCCGGATTTGAGCTCAAAGTTGTTGGGTGCAATCGCGGGTATGATAATTGGATCATTGTTGCCCTCTACATATGCTTGCAAAAGTTCGATCATAGGGAGATTGTCCGGTAGAGGTTCATTGTTGTTATTATTCATGTTGTTTTGAGGTGGATTGTTATTGTTGTTGTGTACACCGGCCATGTCTAAGTTATCGAGAGTCTCGGGCTCTTGATAAGACGTTGATCGAGTGCGTATACACCTGCAAAAGAACTAACAAAGCAAACAAGAAATATTTTTGGTTTTTTATGTTTTTTAATTTTTTTGTATTTTTGAAAATTTTATATTTTTTGGGTTTTTGAAAAATTTTTATGATGAAAAAGTAACGTTCACGGGGAACGGATCCCAAAATCCAAGTTCTCACAAAAAACTGTTAGTCCTTACGAGAAGAGCCGGCAGCGGCGTCATTTGATACAATGATTTTGAATGGGTTCAAATTATTTCTCGGAATCTTCTCGAATTGATCACGGTTTAAAGTGGAATAGTTGTTCTTGGTTACTAAAAAGGGGTTTGGTTTTCTATTCTACTAAAAAGGTTTAAATGCACAAAGATATAAAATTAGACTAAAAGCAGTTAATAAAATAAGACTGAAATCGAATTAAAATTAAACAGTAAAACAGAAACAGTAAATATCCCTTACTAGAAAACACTTCATTCGGAATAATGCTGATCTAGAATAAATCTTGATCCGGAATAAAAGGGTTGATCCGGAATAACTTGAAGAAATGCTCTATCCGGAATAATCAATAAAGGTATTTCTTTCGGAATACAAGGCTTATTCGAAATAAATAGGAAAAAGGCTTCATGCGGAATATTATCAGTTCATTCGGAATAATTAACAAAAGGTGGTTGATCCGGAAAAAGCTCATCCGGAATAAGTGTGTTGATCCGGAATAAAATTGTTGATCCGGAATAAAATGGAAAGGAGCTTGATTCGGAATAAAAGGGTTGATCTGGAATAATTGATTATTCCGGATGAAAGGCTTTGATCCGGAATATAAAATATTCCGGATGAACAAACTTGATTCGGAATATAAGTAAACAGTGCTTGATTCGGAATAAGTAACTGATCCGGAATATCCGGTTGATCTGGAATATCCAGTCGATCCGGAATAAAAAGGGAGAAATACTTGATTCGGAATCTGGGTAAAATGAAGAACTCAGAAGAACAGGGGAATACGATTTTAATCAAACAAGCCAAATTTAACCAAAAGATTTAAACCAAACTAAACACTAATCATTTATCAACCATAAACATCAAATCCCAACAATAAAAACACAAAACCCACTTACTTTTGAAGATTAAAATCAACTAAATAAGAACTTTTAACTTTAAATCAAAAAGATGAAGATGAACAAGATTAATGGAAAGATTATATTGATTGATTAAAGTAGAGTAAACAAAAGGAAAGATTAAAAACTTACAAGATTAAAGATTCAACAAGAAAGAAAAATCACCAACACCTTAATGGTGTTGGCTTCCTACGAAAGAAAAGAAAGGAACTAGAAAAATAAAAACTAGCTCCAAATGTGTGAAGGGATTTCTTTATATAGGCCAAGTGGTTGGTTGGTGAGTGGGCTTTCTTCTTTCTTTTCGTCTTCTCGTCTTTTCAGTAAAGTCGACGTTTTCGATTCTGATTCGGGATTTGTTGCCGAATAAATTCAACTCGTCTTTTAATTTCTTCGTTTAATAGACTTGAGTTCCTTCGACATGTATAAATCTTCCATCTTTGGTTCTTCTCTTCGATAAATCTTCAAATAGGTCCATTGACTTCAAATCTTTTGCAACTCTTGGACAATAGACTTCGTCTTGAGCCTTTTTCTTCAATAAAACTCGTGCAATCCCATGTTTTCTCCAATATTTATCCGGTTGGCTCTGAAAACACAACAAACACACACACCACGCATAATTCCAAACAAATGACATTACATACGCGTTTTGGTCTTGTTTTAGCAAGAAATAAGTGGTAAAAGGATGGGTGTTTTCACACCTATCAACTATACTCAAAACTGTATCTAGTGAAAAAATAAGCATATAGGCGCTTAAATAAGATTCCCGAAAGGCTGAAAAAATGCAGCTATTTCTAATGTGAAAACTATATCGATGCAACATGTTGAAATTCAATGTTCATAAGAAACATAAATCACATTCCTTGGTGTTTCCTTGGTTTATCCAGTTGCGTCAGCTTATAAGTTTTAACTCTTTTTATAAAATGGGTCAAATTATCTATAAAACATACCAGTTGGGTCATTCAATTCAAATGCATCAGGCGGGTCGTTCCATATAAGTGTTGAAGGTGACCCCTTTTCAGATCTGTACATAAGATGCAACATAATAAATTAGTTTGACCTGCAACGGCAACTTCTGTCATGTTGAATCATGGAGCTGGAAACCATTACCAAGCTCTCCCAGACCATTTTAGAGTCATGGGTATCTGCGCAATTTGGTTTGGAAACAACAAAAGAAATATTTTGTTGTGAATCTTAAACTTATTATGAGAATTTCATAATATATTTTATTTGTTTGGACGTTGCCATGGTTCGTTTTCTTTTATATTTTTGTTTTTCATGGTATTACCTTTAAAATATATTCTTTAAAATACTAAGTAGGTATTATGGTGGTTATGGATTTTTATATTTGTTTTCTATTTTGTTAATGGGTAACTGAAGTAACTTTTGCGGTATATCTGTAATATACAATATAACTATATAAAAATTCCCTGACCATACAACGTCTATCTTTTTTACTTTCACGTCAGGTAAGCATTTTTTACATTACCCACGGATCATGGTAAGTGTTAATCACACCATATTCTAAAGCGATTTAGTTTCTTAACAACAATATATAGGACAAACATAATATTTTAAAGGTGAACGCTATAACATTTAAATCAGTAAAATAGAAAGTGACCAATTATCTTGCTTATTTGATCCTAGACATTGAAATTAGAAGTAAACCATTGGCAACATCAGGACACACGTCCTTAACATTTGGATCTTTTACATTCAGTATTTGTTCATGTGGTGTACCTTCTGGCTCTAATATATCCGCATCCATCTTCAGAATTTTCCTCAGCAACTTTGAGTGCTCAGATGGTGTACTCAAATAATGTAGGAGCTGAAGCAGGAGATAGATACAATTGGGCAAAAACTATAATCACGTCAAGGTTTTAAAACACTTATAAAGGATAGGAGAAATAAAGATATGGAAGCAAAAGTTGGTTAACATATACGCTTAAACTTCTATGTTCTGACCTTAATGCACAAGTCAAGCTTAAAATATACTTACAAAACAGGAGTACTGATCTAAACTCTTTCAAAATACCTGCATATCATGAAAGCCCTGCACCCTTTTTGTAGCAGGAGATAGATGCAATTACGTACTTTACCTCCTGTCATTGAGTAACTCACAAAAGATTTTCTCATAGCTTCTGTAATTTTGCTACTTGATTATATAAACAATCACAATAATAAGATTAAAATCCATTTGGTACAGGTTAAGTGTTTCTTCCATATAGAAATATAATTGTAATTTCGTCTTTATATATAATTTAAATGAACATGTATGGTTCAAAGCTGATGGTACTCACAAATGACCAAATCACATAACTAATATGGTGGTGATTGAACCCTATTCAGTAATATGTAACTCGCCATTGCAGAAAGTTGTAACTAATCTACTTAAATACTATAACTTCTATTTTTACCCATCCGATGGAAGTTAAAAGATATTAATTGGATAAAAAGTGTTGTTTTGAAGTTAAACGATAATAGGAAGGTTAATACTATAATTTCTAGAAATATTGAAAGTAGGGGTATACTACATTGCCAATAGCAGCAGTAGTATCTCTCATACCTTCAACGACGTTGATTCCTTGTAGCTCTAAAAAGCACTAATTTATGAAGCTTATAGTAACCAGTCAAACCACGTCTTTTAGCAATAGCCTTCATCATAATTAAGTATGTAGGGTTCCATATCATGAGGGTTATTAACATCAGTTTCAAGGGAACACAACGGTTTGAGTCCTTCTAGTAACAAAGGTGAGCATGAACGTTTCTGGCATGATGAATTAGATCTCTTGCGCCTTTTTAATGTGTTGGATGAATACATAGCCATAGAAAGTGAGCCACTTGATTCTTTGTGATTTTCTAATTTAGAGCTACAAACAGAAAAACCCAATTCACCATTGACAATTTTCTTTGCATAGGGTTCTCGAGATGATTCTTCCAAACGAATTGATGTGAGCCAGTGTTATTATCATGATTCCACTTCCCTTGAGTTTCTAAAGATGGCTTTTGGCAGATAGATTTTCCTTTGTCTGTGGTAATATGTATATTATCATGAGTCATAATAGGTCTCTTTAACCGAACTTTGTTCACTTCTCTGTTCATATCACACGTAGAGGCCACGCGGAGACTTGAAGCAGTATGCTTGGGCACAAGACTCATACACTGCATAACAGAATCACATTAATTGCGAAGGGAAAAAGCCGAACCATGCTGAAGCAGCCCAATTTCCCCTTTAATACTAATGTTTGAAATCAGCCCAAACACCCCTTGAAAATCTTAAAACAAAGGTATTTCGATAGATATTGATTTTTCATCGATGCTAAATTCGCTTAAGTAACCTCTAGTATCGACATTCCCCTCACGTTTTGCCCCGATTTCCAACAACATACATTTTTTCCATCATTCTGAACCTGCTGATCGTGTACCTATTACGCATTCCAATGGCTGAAAATTTGACGCTGCAAGTTCAGACATAGATTTTCATTTCAGAACCATTAATGCAAATTTTGAAGCCAGAAAGTAATGAACTATAAATAAAAAAGGTTACATGTCCAAATGATATTTTATCGCCACATATGATGAGGCTGATGAACTTCAATTCTAATCTTTATTTTGAGTTCTCTCCACAAAGGGTTGAGTTTGATTGAGGTTTGCATATCTTATAATTGCATAATCCTCGTCTACTGCTGAATCGATATAAACATTTGCATTAGAATGTATATAGCAGTGGGTTGAAGAATACAATTAAAGTACTCTTTTTTCAAGTTGGGTAAAATTTAGCCAAAAAAAACTTTATTCCAAATAACCTGGTTCGATTTCTTAGTCATTTAGGTGATGTTGGAGTTGACTTTGTAAACAACCTGGTTAAGTTCTTATAAGTGAGACCTGTAGCCAAGGCTTTGGAAAAGGAAACAGATCAAAGATATACTTTCAATTAATACAAACGCAGTATTTGTTCAACAAATACGACAACCATGGTAGCCGAAACGCCTACTTTATTAGGACTCTGCATATATCACGTTCACATAAATACAAAATCAATATTTGACATTGGAAAAATTGCATAAACATTTGCACCTGACAAGTGAATTCATATAAACTATCTTGCCTCTTAAGTCATTAGGAGTTGCACACATTTTTGAAACCAATTCAAGTTGACTATTAACACATCAATACAAAGCTTGTAAACATAACTGACCTTTTCAATAATAGATTGAACTCCAAGCTTGTCTTCACAATGATCAATAATCTACATATAATTTATTTGGGTCAAGTGAAATTAATTAGGCAAGAATAAAGATGACAAATAAGAGAAATTTTGAGACAACATGAATAACTTTAACCTTTAATAACTGGTAAAAGTTATATGAATGAAATTATATAATTGTACCTACACCTTGTGATCCAGTATTTGTCGATAAGAGCTACAATCAGCAATCCTAAACAGCCATTATATGATCTGTAATATGTATAATAACGAAACAAACAGACATATAAAAAAACATTCATTATTAAAGTTTTAATAACGTGTGTCTGTTTACCTACAAAATAAAAGAAGAAGACGCCGCATTAACAAATCAAGAAAAGTGAAAGTCTCAACTGTGTAAAACCAATCCATAATCCTTTCTCCTAGCATAAGGCATATTACGGGCAAGCTACCCGCATCTCAGTCGGAGATAACTATCTAATTATAATTATTACCTTAAGAAGGATGTCATCACATGTGAGGTTAGCATAGATTAGACCGAGTGTGGTCTGACTCTCATATGATTCTCCTTCCAGAACATATCTGACAACCTTAATTAAGAAAGAAGCATAAAAAATATACTTATTATAAACTATTTATAACATAAGCTACCAGACTTATAAACAAAAAATATGAAGCTCTACCACAAACTAAACACTTGAAACATTGGAGTGATGCCGACTCCCCTACATGTTTTCAAACAATATAGAAGCAATGTTCATAGGCTTCTGTTATATATGGTACATGTACAATGCTGTTATAAACGGTACCTATACAATCTAGTATCAGTCACCAAAAAGCTGTAGCGCGAGCTCCATTATGTTACAAATGGTATATGTACAATGCTGTTATAAACGGTACCTCTACAACCTAGTATCAGTCACCAAAAAGCTGCAGTGCGAGCTCCATTCGTGAAGAAATAGAGATCCATGCGGGAACCATTAGATACGAAGATGGTTGTTGTTGCTACTATACACCAGCAGTATCACGTTCAAATTAATTAAACTCCACACTTGCGATGGTAGCCGTTTTTTAGACTGACCCGCAGGGTTGTGGTTGATCTGGGCGTGAAGCGATTGGGTTAAACCACTAATTTGGATATGATTCCTCAATCGTTCAAGTTACCTACATATATCCAACATCAGCTTGTCAATCGTTCAAGTGCCAAGAGATGTTGATGCCATAACAAGAAAGATCAATACTTTCGATGGAGCGCTTAATGATCTAGTGAGTCGTAGTTTATTTGCTTAAGAATTAAAGTAGATAAATTACCTTAAGCTTAAGTAGAACGTCCCGTTTTCGCAAGATTCTCTCCTGCCAATCAACTATTGCATTAGCTTGTTTCCTGAACTTGTTGATTCTCTCCTCAAGCTCTATGTGTAGAAGTCGAGGCTATCATGAATACACTATAAGTGATAGGAAAACCTGGTGCGATATAAAAAATCGGTTCCAATGGGTACATTATTAAGTGTGGTTCGAAGTTAGAATCTTTTTCATAGGATATCATAATATGAAAACTTTTGTTCATGTTGTTTGATGATTTTTGAAAATAACATCAAAGATAATAAAATAAGTGTCATGGTTATAACTTCCAACTAGTGTTTACAATAGAAAAAGTCCGTACTTCATTAGCATCAACGCTCGTCACTGAAATCTCCCTCATGTGCTAAGAAAGTCACAAACAAAGAGAATATAACAAACCCTATGAGTAGGTGAGCAGAAAAACATCAGTTTTTTTAAACATCCATCAGAAGACGTGGTTCATTAATCGCTAGGGTGAGAAGCAAGCATGATCAAATGATTACCTGCAAAGAGCGATAAATTACCATCGATCGCTAGGTGAGAATCTGAAAAAACACTCCGAATAATTGAATTTAGGATCTAATGAAAGCATGATCAAAAGATTACCTGCAAAGAGCGATAAATTACCATCGATCTAATTTTATGTATTTAATTTAAAGTGGGTGCGATTAAGTTTATTGGGTTCGGGAATTTGTAAGCCCGTAAGCCCATGTGCTTGTGCTGACTGGGATTAGTGCCCTGATTGATAACGTGGCAAATTCCTCCTCTTATATATAATATAAAGATATATATATATATATATATATATATATATATATATATATATATATATATATATATATATATATATATATATATATATATATATATATATATATATATATATATACATACTAGTGGCAAAACCCGTCCGATGGATGGGTATAACTTCTGATTTTCATTTTAATTTTTTTTATTTGGTAACTATTTGTGCGTAATCTCTGATTGTCAAGTATGATTTTTGAATTTTTTTTCGAAAATATTTGTTTCAAATTTTATTTTCTTCTAATGCATTACGAGTGTGAATAAAGAATAAAAAATGAATTGTAGTAGAAATAAACTTAATAAATTACTTGTCATTACAAAGTATATACATTTAGTTCAAACGCAAAATAAAGCTTTTTTATACGTAACATTGGTCGTTGAATTTGTGTATTTCCAGAGATTTTAAAAAGAGGATAGAACTAATTGTGATATACAAAAAGATGTTGGACGCAAAAGTGTAATATTATGTTTATGTATCAAGTACTGAGAAATGGCGTAAATTATACGTTGCTTGTCTTCGTCTCATTATTTGACGTTTCCAACTAACTTTGATAAATGAAGTTATTGAAAGAATCAAATGACATTCAATGATTAAGTTAGAAGGCATATAAATAAATAAATTTGAGTAAGAAAGAAAATAATCTTTATATTAAGATGATTTGGGGTTATCTCTTTTTGTAGGTTTGACATTTTCATCTTGAATTACATATTCAACCTTCTTTTACTCTTACGACGAAAAACTGCTACATAAAGTCGTTCGTGTGTAAAATTAAACCACGAAAAATATAAACTTACTTGTCCAAGCGACTATCCCTGATTACTATTTTGATTACCACAGTAAAAGACATGAAAATTAAAAATAACTTTTTTATAATGTTTAAAAGTAACCCTTTATATGATGGTTATATTTTCATCCCGCAGTGAATATTCTACTTTCCAAAAATATTACCATTAATTATATCGGCTATTGTTTTAAAAACTGATTTTTAAATCGAGTTAGTCGAGTCACCGGATCCGGATCGACCCGGGGTTAACCTGTTTTTTTAATTTTATTTTCATATTTTTAATAATTAAAAAAATTTATATAAGAACCATGGCTAAATTCATATTACAAAACTCATATAAAATATTTTTTAATATTTGTTATGATAACGGAAACTAAAGTTTGATCAAGTTTATTATATTACCCTTGCTTAAAGTTATAGTTATAAAATCTAAAAATAATTTAAATTAATTAGTTAAAGGTAAAACTGTTATTATGTCAAAAAGTAAGAGAGAATGTTATGATAAATGTATTTTTTTTTAAATTGTATGTTTTTTTGTCGAAAGACGATAATTTTGAGACGAAGGAGTATAAGTCATGGCTAAAAAATATTAACATTATAAACAACATGATTAATGTGAGATATATGTCACGTTTTTGTATTATCTTAACTGAGCATATGATGTTCAGAAACCTGCCTTAGAATTCACATGTACTTTGACCTAATTTTGACCCATTAACATAGGGAAAGATGCATTCTTAAGGTATTATTGTGCGATTCATAAATTGTGTAGATATACAATAATAGGCTGTAGATATACAATACATGCAATAGAAACGTTGTACCAAATAGTACCAAGAAATTGCATTAAGAATTTAAGATGTTCAAAACACATTCCTACCGTATAGTAGCACGTGTGCCATGCCCATTAGTCATATTTTATTTGTATGTGTATGTTAAATTTAGTAGGTGGTTGTACACATATTATGGCTAGGTACTTATTTCTTGAGCGAATCTAACGTTAGTTACATGGCTTTTTTTTATGCCAGCGGGAAAACGCAAGTGCAGTTATATGTTGACTGAGAACGCGAACATAGCCAATTTGTAGTCAAAATAAGGACTATCAATGTGCCAAACATTATTCCTCATAGGTGACCACTTATTACTTTTAATTATTAGCAAATTCGAGTAATAAACTTTACCCGAATCGAAAAAAAAACCCTTTGAGCTTTCTCTAATGACGGCAAAAAAAAATCAGAAGTTCATTCCACTCGATCTACTGATTCACTTTTCAAGTCGGTTATGCATAGTATGCATAGGATTACATTCGTGTAATCTTATTGGTTGCTGTGATTAATCGCTTTTTAAAAGGGTTTCATAGGTTTTTATTACGATTTTGTTTTTAGTGCTACTTTTTTTATTTGTTTATTTATCTACTCAGTCCGACAACCTTATAAACATTTAATTCGTTGGAATCTTTCCTAATTGATCTCATGATAGTCGGTTGATCTCTTTATGCGCTATTAATTCCCACTTCTGTGTGGTTCCGATCAAGCTTTACGAGGAGTTTGTTGTTCTCTTTTGTTCTAAGTGTTCGTGGTGTTTAGGGTTTTTAATTTATTTAGGGTTTCTTTAGGGTTTCGGTTTATTTATGTCTGATTTTGGTTCGGTGATGTGGATGCTCTGAAAGATAGGATGTCATCGTTGATGCATCAAAGTGGTTTGGGGGAGCGTAGCGCTGTTAGGGGTAATCCCTCAAAAGTTTCTGTTAACCAAGAAGTCTAATCGTCTCTACCAGCTAGGGCTCCTAATAAACCTAGTTCAAGGGGTACGCATGGGGTAGCCACAAGTGGGTCTTCTGATAGTACTGATCATGGGGTTTGGGGTCGTGAAGGGGTTAGTCCTTCCTCACATAATGATATTACCAGACCTGATGGTGATACGGTTGGAGATGGGGGTCAAGTTTCTGGTTTGGCAAATTCTAGTACGAGCGCAGTGCTCGAGAGTGTTAATGTTGATGGGACGGATGCTAGGGCAGAGAGTTTGTTGCCTACAGGTTTATTCAACGCTGGTGGACAGATTAACACATCGAAACCTAATATTATTCAAGATGAAACGTTTGTTCAAACAGCAGCAGTTAATAGTACGTATGGAGGAGCTGCGGGTGGTAAAAGGTAGGCTGGTAAGTTAGGTGAGTCCAGTTTTCGTGCACTACAGGTTGAGAATATTTATGAGGGGGTTGATGTTTCGATGCCTTTCTCTATTATTGAAAATGTTAGTGCTCGTTTTGAGAATACTTTGTGTGGATACTTTATTGGCAAACGCATTGCGTTTCCGGTGGTTGAATATTTTGTGCGCAATAATTGGGCGAAGCATGGTCTCAAGCGGGTAATGTTGAATTCAAAGGGTTTATTTTTCTTCAAATTTGACTCAAGCGATGGTCTTTCGTCTGTTTTGGACGAGGGTCCTTGGATGATTAAAAATAGTCCAATTATTTTAAAGAAATGGTCCGTTAATTCCAGCCTATCCAAAGAAGAGCTGACTCGTTTTCCAATATAGGTGAAGCTTCATGATGTTCCGTTGCATGTCTTTTCGGAAGATGGGATGAGTATACTCGCTACAAAGATTGGTACTCCTATTATGCTCGATTCATTCACTAGTGCCATGTGTGCGGATTCGTGGGGTAGAAGCAGTTTTGTGAGATGTCTGATTGAGATTGATTCGAATGTGGAGTTGAAGGAGTCTATTAAAGCGGGGTTTCCTATTGATGGAGGTTTAAGTCACATAGTGGAGATCATTCGACTTGAATATGAATGGCGACCACCAAGATGTGATGGTTGCAAGATTTTTGGCCATACTAATGAGGAGTGTCCTAATAAAGTAGTCATTGAAATGCCTAAGAATATGGATCTCAATGATGGGTTTCAACAATTTACTAAGCGTAGATGCAATAATAATCGATATAATAAGGGGACTGTGGCTTTGGGTGTTTCAATTACGAAGAGTTTTCATTATGTGCCTAAGAAATCAGTTACTCGTAATGAGGTGGGAACTAGTTCTGATCGTTATAATGGACAGTCTACAAGTAAGGCGTCTAATGATGGGAAAGCGGGTGTTGGTTCTAGTCAGCCTTCGTATAAGGCGAATAGAAAGGCAGTGATGAATTCAGGAGATGATTTGCATGTCTCACGTGGGATTAAGGATTCTTCTAATGTCCATAATATTGTTGTTTCTAATTCTTTTAATCTTTTAAATCCTCATAACAGGGATGATTTTGATGGAAATTTGGATGAAGAGGATGAGGTGGAGAATATATATGATGAATCTGTGAATCTTGTTTCAAGTTCTACCCCAGGGGCAAGCACTCCTGCTGTTGATGTTCCCAATGTTTAGTATCGTTTCATGGAATATAAGGGGCTTGAACCGATCCCCGAAACAAAAGGAGGTTAAGCAGGTAGTGAATGAAACCAATTTAAGTGTTTGTGCTATTTTAGAATCTCATATGGATGCTACTATTGTGTATGATAAGTGTCGGAAAATTTGTCGACAATGGAAATGGACTTCTAATGGAGGTTTGTGTCCTAAGGGGTCTAGGATTATTCTCGGTTGGGATGATGTTGTTGTTGATATTATGGTTATGGCGCAAACTACCCACGTTATGCACTGTCAGATTAATATGCGTGCTGATGCGAAGACTATTTTTTGCTCCTTTATATATGCTGCTAACTATTATGTTGACTGGCGTTCTCGTTGGGCTGACGTGGCTGCGCATGCTTAACTTATGTGTGACAAACCATGGATTCTGCTTGGTGATTTCAATGTGGCGCTAAACTTGGAAGATCATTCGTGTGGTGGGTATGAACCTACTATTGCTATGCGTGAGTTCAAAGATTGTGTCCAAAATATGGAGGTTTCGGTTGTTAAGGCTACTAGTTTGCATTTCACTTGGAATCAAAAGCCGAAGGGGAGTGATGGTATTCTTAAGAAGATTGATCGGATTATGAGCAATCTCCCGTATATGGATGAATTCCCAGGTTCTTTTGCTATCTTTCAACCTTACAGGATTTCTGATCATGCTCCTTGTGTTTTGCGTATTCCTATGGTTAGTAAGTCGCGGCCTAAACCATTTAAATTCACAAACTTCCAGGTTTATAAAGAGGATTTTTCAACGGTTGTGTCTAATGGCTGGATGGTGAATGTTGAGGGGTGTGCTATGTTTAGAGTGGTTAAACGTTTAAAGGGGTTAAAGTCTCCTTTGCGTAAAATTTTGTATGAGCATGGGAACCTCATAAAAGAGTGAACCGGTTGCGTGTTGAGCTTGATGAGGCTCAAAAGGCGGTTGATCATAATCCTTAGTATGTGGAGTTGAGGGAGGAACATGCGCATTATTTACTTTCTTTTAAGGAAGCTTCTCTTGATGAAGAAAGATTTTTAAGGCAGAAATCTAAAATTGAGTGGCTTGAATCGGGTGATGCTAATACTGCGTACTTTCATCGCATCGTGAAAAGCAAGTGTTCGCGTAATCGGATTGATATGAGTCATGATCAATTGAATGTTTGTCATGAGGGGAATGCTCTTCCTGGTGCTTTTGTTTCTCATTATGAGCAGTTCCTTGGGGTTGAAGGTGGGACCACTCCACTTGATGGTCGTGGTCTTTACACTAGGGTTCTTCATGGTCAAAGAGCATTGTTTATGATTCGTGAAGTCTCTGACGATGAAATTAAGAGTGATTTATTTTCTATGGCCGATGATAAGGCCCCCGGTCCTGATGGTTTTACTCCTGTTTTCTTCAAGAAGTCGTGGGACATTGTTGGAGGTAATGTTACTTGTGCTGTTCGGGAATTTTTTACTAATGGTAAGTTTCTTAAGGAAATCAATCATACTATCATTACTCTTATTCCTAAGGTGTCTACGCCTGCGAGAATCACTGATTATCGTCCTATTTCCTGTTGCAATGTTCTTTTTAAATACATTAGTAAGATTATTGCTAATCGTATTAAGGAGGATTTGGGTGATGTTGTGAGTATTAATCAATCTGCGTTTGTGCCGGGTCGGCGAATATCGGATAATATTTTGCTTACTCAAGAGCTTATGCGTGGGTATCATCGGTCTGCTGGTCCGCCTCGGGTTTCTTTTAAGGTGGATATCTAAAAAGCTTATGACACTGTGGATTGGGGTTTCCTTTGGTCCATCCTTGTTGGGTTTGGCTTTCATCATACTATGGTTGAGTGGATCATGACGTGTGTCACCACCACATCTTATTCTATATGCATTAATGGGGAGTTGTTTGGTTGGTTTAAGGGCAAGAGAGGGCTAAGATAAGGGGATCCTTTATCTCCTTACTTGTTTACTCTCGTGATGGAAGCTCTAACTCTTATTTTGCAGAAAAGAGTGCGCTCTATGGGAGAATTTCAGTATCACCATCTTTGTGAGAAAAATCGCATTATTAATCTTTGCTTTGCTGATGATCTTTTCTTGTTTGCTCGTGGTCACCTTGATTCGGTTCATCTGATTATGGATGCTTTGGATGAGTTCAAGAATGTCTCGGGTCTTATGCCTAGTATCCTGAAGAGTACTGGTTTTTTCTGTAATGTCCCGATTCATGTGAAGAATAGCATTCTTAGTTTCCTGCCTTTTGTTGAAGGTATGTTGCATGTTCGATATCTTGGTGTTCCGTTTATTTCATCCAGGTTGCTTTATCGAGATTGTAAGGTGTTAGTGAGGAAGCTTAAGGGGAGGTTTAATAATTGGCGTAATAAATACCTCTCCTTGGCGGGCGAGATACAACTTATTAGATCGGTGTTATCGTCTATGCATATCTATTGGGCCTCTGTTTTCATTTTGCCCGCTCGGGTCATTCTTGAATTGTAGCAGCTCCTACGAGGGTTTCTGTGGTGTCAAGGTGAGATGAAAAGGGGAAAGGCTAAAGTTGTGTGGGTTGATGTGTGTTTACCTAAGCGTGAAAGGGGATTGGGAGTTCATAGGCTTGATGACTTTAATACTGCCCTTATGACGACACATATTTGGAGTCTCTTGACTCATAAGGAATCGATGTGGGTGCAGTCGGTTCATTCTTATAAGCTTAATGGTCAAAAATTTTGGGATGTTCCTTGTCTTGGTGATACGAGTTGGGGCTGGAGGAAACTTCTTCTTATTCGTCCCCGTGTTAGGTCGTTTATTTGGCATAAGATCTTCAATGGTAAGTCTACTTCTATATGGTTTGATAGGTGGGAGACCATTTGTCTTATTCGTGGTGTGTTGACTGTTCGCAATATTGTTCGTTCGGGTTTTTCTCTTACGGATTCGGTTAGTGATCTTATATCGGATGGTGCTTGGAAATGGCCGGCTGATTGGGCTGATAGGTTTCCTCATGTTGTTGCTATACCAGTTCCAAAGATTCAAGAGGATCGACCTGATGTCTTGATGTGGTGTGATAGACATGGTGTTTTACAACACCCTTCGGTGGCTTGTGTTTAGAACACGATTCGTGCTAGTGCGGCTGAGGTGGCTTGGTATAATATTGTCTGGTTTGCACATTGTATTCCTCGGCATGCGGTTCACCTTTGGCTGGTTATTAATCAAAAGTTGAAGACACAAGATAGGCTGAAGCAATGGGATGTCGGCCCAGTATTGACTTAAACCTGCTAAAATGCCCCTTGTGTAATACTGTTAAGGATTCTCACTCGCACTTGTTCTTTGAATGTACTTTTTCGTTGCAGGTTTGGTCTAAAGTTCGTGATATGGGTGGTATGGATACTCTCCCAGATACGTCGACTGATATTATTTCGGCCCTTATTCCCATCTCTAAGGGTCGTAATGCTTTTAGTATTATTGCTCGGATTATGGTAGCTTCTAGTTCCTATTTCATTTGGATAGAGCGGAATGCTAGGTTATTTAAGAAGACTTCATTGACGGTTGATCAGTTTGCTCTAATTATTTGTGATACTATTAGACTGGAGCTCGTTACTTTCAAGATTAAGAAGATGTCGAACCGATCCAATTCTCTTTTGGATCGATGGAAGCTTCCTCATGTTTGCTTTAATCATCATGGTAATGCCACGTGAGGGTCGTACTCTTTTTTCCTTTTTGAGGTTTTTCCCACAGGGTTTTTCTCGAAAGGTTTTTTAAGGAGGCGACATCATATAGATCCTTTGCTTCCTTTGTGTTGTTGCTGGAGTGGCGGGATGTTCGCCTCATTTCAAAATTTCCTCCTGCTGGTTATACCTATTTGGTGGTTCAAGTAATGTAGAGGGTTTGTTTTAAGTTACGTTTGATAGGTGTTGTGTGTTTATGGCATGTCATAAGCACTAGTTTATCAAGCTTTTGTGGTTGAGGTTAATGTGGTATCTCAGCCACATTTCATTTGTACTTAAAATCTTTTTTGGTCAATATATTTACCAGGGTTAAACCCTTTACCAAAAAAAAAACTTTACAAAGCATATGAAACGGGAAAAAAACTGAACTTGAGCAAGCATATTACTAATAAAAGAAGTCGTGAAACTACTGGTGTAACTTTATTAATCCTCATAACAAACTCGTACAACAAAGTAGTAAAAATCTGAATTTGAGCAACCCAAATACCCTAATCACTTAAATATAGAACAAATCCTTAGATTGCCGGTGCAACTTTATTATTTTGTATGAGTGAAGTTCTTTATCAATCACTCTTCATTCTCATCGTCTTTTGGTCCACTCCCAGCACCAACACCAGACTCTAAATCTAAGTCATCTTGTGTAGTTGACGATATTGTTATTTCTGAATTGTAGTGAACAATCGAGTAAGATAATAATAAGAAATAGATAGCAGATTACATATGATGAACCACTATGACAATGCCTTATTTATATGAAAAAAGAAATAAAAGTTAACCAAATCATTTATCCATATATCTCTGTAATAAGAAAGAACTCACTTTAATTTTCTTACACAATACAACATCAAGATTTAATTTAAAAAACAAACCATACCTAATTATAGTTCTAAAAGAAGCATAATTATCCATTTTTCTATATTTAATGACTTAAACGTCCATTGGATAGAGAAATAAAACTAACTCGGTACAATTAAAAAGAATATTAGCGTTTTTATGATAAAAATATGTGTAGACATTTTTTATTGGTTGTATGTTAAATAGGTCAAACGAATTGTAAAACCCGCATGCTTTTACCATGAACAGTACATTAATAATCGTACGTACAAGATTTAAACTTTCCTTAAATAACATGAACACGTATCACGAATATTAATTACAAGAATACACGATAAGTATTAAATACGTGTTAGTACACGATAATTATTAACAAGAATAATTATAATCACGGACAGATAATTATGTACTTACGTATTTAATAAATACAATGAATGTCGTTACGTACAAGCAATTATAATAACATGAATTATAATAACATGAATAATTAATAATTACGTAACACGTAAACACGAATAATTAACACGATTAGTCTTCGTATATTGAATCAAACACGGTAAGTCATTACATACATAATAGTTACGTTTAAACGTATTAAGATAACCATGGGAAAATTCATGAAGTTTCAATACACGATTACGTGCGTCATTTAACAAGACGCGGATTAAATAAAAGTATAGGTGTTGTTTGGGCCGTTTAGACAAGAGAGGAAAAGAAGAAAGACTTGGGCTCAAGGCCCATGTGGGGTTTGGTTCGGCTTAAAAGAAAACAGATGGGGAGGAGTTTTCTTATTTTCTTTTGGAAAAAAAAATTAATAAAAACCCTAAACCACAAATAAACAGCCGTATTCTTTTTTTCTTTCTTCTTCTTCTTTTGTCTCCTTTGCTATCGACGGGTAAACTCCAAGAAACAAGGGAAGCAGATCGTGGGTTGTTTAAAATCAAGTTTTTGTTCGTGAGATTTATTCTTCCTAAACCCTAAAAACGTAAGTAGTTAACTTCCTTTTTGATTAGTTGTTTGATGTGTTTAACTTGATCAAGAATCCAAGTATTCGATCTTAAAACATATTAATTATACGTTAATACAAAGGGGGTGTCGTTTGTTTGTTGCTGTGTTCGAGGGGCACACAAACTAAGACTCATAGGAGTCTCGGTGGTAAAAAACCAGCCACCAGCCACAACCCTTAATGGGTGCTGGCTGGGATTGTTCTGTCAGTGGGAACCCATCGGGGAGTGTTTGTTCTAGTAGTGGCAACCGAGAGCCTTAGAGCTCTCGGTGGGGGTTTTGGTCACAGCAGGGGAAACTCGCTCAGCCGGTGGGAACCCCTGAGCTTACAGTGGCAACCAACAACAACACAAACAGGGCAGGGGGTGTTTGGCTGCTGGTTTTAGACAAGGTGTTTGGATGACTGTTTTAGGGTTTTAAAAAGGGGTGTTTGGTTTAACATTTTTCAAGTTAATTTTTTTATTTAATTTAATTAGGGTATTAAATTAATCATGCAATATTAATTTTAGTTAATCTAATTAATATTGATTTAATCTTGCCAAGTTACGCTATGTTATTTAAACCTTAATTATATGAGAATTATTAAATTAACTTGGTCTGATTCACGTCATGTTTAAATGTATAATACACGGGTTCGGTTCATGATTTTATTTTTTTTACAAGTTGATTAACTTTACAAGTATATAATTTACAAGTTAATTAAATTAATTTGCATGGTATAATTAATTTAATTAAAACATGGACTTAGATTAATTATTATTATAAATAATACATGTTTTTAACCTAAGTATTTAATTATTTATTTTACACTATAGTATTAATTAATTATTAAACATGGCTATAATTAATTAATTTTCATGACTTAGGTTATATTAATATAAATATTAATACATGTTTAACCTAAGTATTATATACACTTTAATTTAGTTAAATCATGCTTATATTTAATTAAATCTTATAACCTATAGTTTATCTAATTAACATGCTATAATTAATAAACTGTATTATTAATCACATGACTTAATATATTTCATCAGTAAAACTAAGCTTATATTATTAGCTTATTAATCCAGCTTATTTCTATATATGGAAACTTTCTATTTTTTGAAACTTATCTATTTTAAGCAGTAAATCTATTTTTGGGAACTTTCTATCTTTGGAAAACTTTCTATTTTAGGAAACCTGCTATTTTTTGAAAGATACTTATTATTTCCCAACAAGTTTAATAATACAAGAAATACAAGTAATACTTAACTAGAATATCCGGAATACATGATAAACACAGCATAACGATAAAATTAGTAAAACATGACATGAACATGCAAAACAAGCTAAGACATGATATAAAATCAGTTACGTACACAGTAATCAGAATACTTATACATGTATATTATGTATGTAGCATTAGTGAGATCGAAGTAGGACTCTCTTTCGTTCGTCTTCTTCGTTCAATGGACATAAGGTACGGATTCTCCGTCCTTTCAGTATGGACATTTTTCCTTATTAGGATTCCCAGTATGCAGCCAACTGTTTTCCTAGTATATGTTTTATATGTTTTTGAATTGCTTATGTTTAATTAGATATCTAAAGCCATATACATCCATGACCAGTTTCACCTAGTTATGGAGGTACCATAACCATAACACTGGAGGCACCAATGTTATGACTCCACCACGACGGAGTGATAGCTCGTGGCGTCCCTTCAGCTTTTGGTCATATTATTATTATTATCATGTGGGACGTATGGGTGCATCCTAGTTTACATGTTTTCAGCAGATTATTCAGGTGAATGTGGTGTGTTTGCATCCTTCACAAGGAGCTGATCCCTCCTACCCAAAACAGTTATATTAATTAGAGGCAGCCCCTCTAATTGCATGACGAGGTCACCTCTCCAAGTATTCATGCACGTTGATATTTCATGACCTATATTGGCTAATGGTAACATGTTAAACAATTTTTATAAGATAAACATAAGGTTTTTCAAACTATAAAACCAGTTTTACTAAGAATTACCAGGTTTTCCAGGACTTGTACATTTCCGCTGCTATTAAGTCTTATTATGTTCAGTCATTCATACTATGTCATTTATCCGTGCACTGAGCGTTTTGCTCAACCGTTATTTTCCTTTCCATGTCCCAAAACGGCAGGTACCCAGGACTCGAGCATTTGGAGGACGTGCATAGGATGGAAGCTGCCATCGACTTCTTTTCCTTTTTGCCTTCATATACTTATGCTTGTTTAGTCATTTCTCATTTCCTTTACTTTATTTATGTTTTGGGCTTATGCTTGGGAACCGATGTTTGATTCCGGTTATCCCTATGGTCATGTATGTTTATTACATATTACCTTGTATGCTTTGATGACACGCTATAACTACGTGTAACGGTCCACTTACCAAAGTGAGGTGTTACAATTATGGTATCAGAGCCAAGGCTTCGACCTGTAGGCTCTAAAACTTGACCTGTGACTAGTGGGTAGTCATCAGGAGCTTCCTAAGCCAACGCTTGTTATTCCATGTATTTACGTTTCAGCACCTTGTTATTTTTAACCATGATGTTTTCATCAGTATCGCTTTTACTAATATGGACTGAACAACCGTCATCCATACTTAGTTACGTGTCATTGTTTCATGCACAATGTTCCTTGTGAACTGTGATTAATGTGAACTGAACCCCAGTAGTTCATAATTAGTCACATAAAAAATTTTCTGATAAGTTTCGACAGATGATTTTTTAACTTATTTATGTTTCATGTATCATTGTTGCAGGAATTTTGACTAAGTAATGGTTGGTACAGGACTGGCCCTATTTAGTCGCATGTGCTTTTATCGAAACTTTTAACTTTAGGACCGACCCATAGGCGTCCCCTCGCCATGTGTTTTGTTTTGGGACCGACCCATAGGCGTCCCCTCGCGCATATAAGGTTTTTATAAACTACATCATGCATTCATGCATAAAAATTTTCTCATGATTTATTGGTATAATTTTTTTTTCATGTCCCCTCATAAGTTACTAGGCTTTTATGTCAAGTATGTTTCCATACTGTCATGGTTAACTTCAGTTTCATGCTGATTATGTTATATACTCCTTCATGTTTCTTCATGATGACTTCGTCTTCACGTGATTATGTCTTACGTCTCTTTTGTTGCTTTTGCTTTCATGCAAGACACTGTTGGAATTCATGTAAATTCTGCTTTCATGATTGTCATGGTTGGTTTTCATTAATCATGCTTTCAGGAAAATCATCGTTGAAATTCGTTTAACCACACGTTAGCGTTTCTCTATGCAACCAGAATGAGGTATATATTGGCATTGCCAGGTTATCATGATGTTGTTTCTAACCGTTTAATCAGTTATTTACCTTTAAAATCATGCCAAATGATCGACCCCATACCGATCATTTCATGTACATTCCATGTGTACTCCATGTACCGTATCCCATGTGCATATTCCACTTGCTGATATTCTACAAGATTGCTGATGGCTCATGACTTGGAGATGTTACTAAAGGTTGATGCTGCTGATTTTTGGAGACGCTATGAGATGATGATGTTGTTCACAACCAGGAGATCTTACAAGACGAAGACAAAGGCGTTAGATCAAAGCGATCGGACGAGAAGATGCTTCACCACCAGACGGTTTCCATCAATCATTGTCCCTAATTCTTAGTTACATGTCACACGTCATTCAGTTTTCGTTTCAGTCATAGGAGTGAAGACCGGTACCAGCCGGCCACTCAACTGAATAATTACATGAAATAGAGTCATGAGAATGACCGTCATGGAACTGACAAACAAGACGATAGTAACCACTACTATGACAGAAACTATACTAGCAATCGCAATCGAAGCTCCGACCACGGACGTGATTAGAAATACAAAGGATCAGTAGTCCAACCGATCCGCCAATTCTGGCATATTAAACTAATATTTGTTGCTCTATTCGTTTCACATCTAGAGACATGTCAAGACACGTGTCATGCTTATATTTCCAAGACACGAGTCAAGATACATGACTCACATCAAATTATGGAACATCCCTATGAAATTCAGGGTACCCTTCGAAGGGTATACCCATCTCGTTGTGCCATGCATTAATCAGGCCACAAGAATTTTAGTACGAGCACCAGCATATCAGTGAGAACTATCACGATTTCTCGATTGACACTTTCATTTCTTGCACCCATATTTCATATATATTCATGACCATAAAGGACACCATTCGTATTCTCCATGTATACGAAGGTTTCCTTCAGCCTAATGAGGATATCCAAGCTGCTAACGCATTACCTCGTACATACACGAGTTGAATTTAATCCTAATAATGGACTACGAACAGCACACCCTGCTACGATTCATGATTTTGTACAGTAATGTTCAGGCTCCTAAATATTTTCAGCATGATTTCCATCAGGAAAATCTGTAGAAATTATTTATGCTTTACAAGCACGTGCGCTGTTAGCTGTTAGTGCTAAAATATTCTAGCTGTCAGTTAAGACATGACCCCTTAAGTCCTTTTACGCATAACCAGCGGATTATTCCAAAATTTTCCCATATACTCCAGAAGAACCTTCAAGGAGAAGGACGGTAACATGAGATTATGTGTCGACTACCGTCGATTTAAACAAATCGCCATTCATAACCGTTATTCTCCTTCACGTATTTTTTTTTGGGTAAAAGGGTAACAATGACCCCGGTAAATAGAACCAAAAAAGCGTTGAAGTACAAGGAATGTGGCTGAAATACCACATTAACCGCAAGCTACAGACAGCTTGTTAAACAAAATGTTTATGACAGGCCATAAACATTAACTAGTCTAGAATACTGGAAATATATAAACTAGACAAAAACCAAGACGATAACATAAAATTACGAGGAAATTAATAAAATATCAACATGGGATCAGCCAGTTGGAGTGCTTGCCCCTATATTAGAGTTGAGAAGATTCACTGATTCATCAAAGACGACCTCGACTCCCTCCTCCTCCTCCTCATTATCTTCCTCGCTTACTTGACCCCCTTCGTCAATACCAGGCATGGACAAAGATGAAAATTTATTAGATGTAGAAACACTGCTCATTTGAGCTTTACCCTTGTTCGGACCATTAGGATTGCTAGACTGCTGTGACTGACCAGATTTAGTATTCAACTTTATACTATTATCACCACTCGTACTTATAGTATCCAAGCGAGTTTTTGGACGAAAAACAACCGTCTTTCCTGTTTGGGAACCCTTACTCAATGGAACACCTCTCGGAACTTGATTCCTTAAATTACCTTTGTACTTCTTCCTCTTACTTTGCACTTGTTGGAATCCATCATTATTCTCCTTTAAGTATTGATAAGATCGAATTCATTTAGGGTGTTAAGCACTTTCCAAGATCGGATTCATGATCATGCTGCCAACAGTGACGAGTGAAAGAGCAGGACATGTCCATGGCTGCTATTCGTACACGACTCGGTCATGCTAGATTCATGATTTTGTATTAGTCTCATAAGTGCTCCAGCAGTATTATGAACTTAATAAACTGACTTTCCATGAACTCATAAACGAATTCATCAGTGTTTCCATATATGACAACCTAACCGTCTCTAATGTTTGGAAAAGAGCAGGAAGACCATATTTGCATTATGTTGCAAATTCTACGACAGGAGAAATTTACCCTGAAATTTTTCAATATAAATTCTGGTTGATTGAAGTGACACGCCGAATCACATGGATTCTCACGGTTAATCTTAACATGACTCAGCTTATGCGTAAAGGTGAGAACCCTACACTACGTTAGGAGTTCAAAGAAAATCCTACACTAAAAAAAGTCTAATTTCGGAGACTCATAGTTTCGCAAATTTTTATGTATCAAGTTTCTACGAAGCAAGATATAATTACGTTCATATCTAAGTACCTAACATAACAACATGCTAAGATAGAACACCAACTGACTAGGATGTCTTCCATCATCGGGAAAAGGTGAAAAGAAATGGGACAAGATCTCCATGGATTTTGGATTAGCAGATTCACGCAAACTCAGAAAGAAGCATGATGCTATCTGGGTTATTGCCGATAGTTCAATCAAGTCTACAGAATCCTTACATCCGTAAGGATTTCAGAACCAACAAAATTATCGGACATGTTCCAGCCAAGGCTCATCCGATCACTTGGCAATCCCTCAGCTATCGGGTCAGACAAAGTTTCGCATTAGTGCTCCTTATTTACGTCTACGTCCTTGTTCTAATTTCATGACTTGCTTTCACGCTCACGTTCATGACACTATTCACGTTCATGATCGTATCCTGGCTTAAGATTTTACGTTCATCTTCGTTCTGGGAAGTTTTAAAGGAACTGGAGAGACCAAACTCAAGTTTAGTATAACTCCCTATCCTCAGATAGACGTTTCACGTCACAGTCCATGTCTCACCTAATGGCATTTGGCGATACCGCCGCCGTATTCCATGTTCACGATATGTTTCACATGTCACGTTCATTCCACGTTCCTCATATCACGTTCACAATATGTTACACGTATCATGGATCACGATATGTTTGCTCATACTACACTCACCATATCTCCACGTATCACGTTCAAAAAATTTCACGTATTACGTTCAAAATTTTTCACGTACTACGTTTCCATACGTCTCACGCATCGTTGCTAATTATCAGTTAAGTCAACATAGCGTTTCAGTTACCCTTGCACGTTAATTCTTATTCCCTCGATCAAATCCAGGGGATTTATCTTACGTTGATAACCATGAACTCTTCGTGTTTTCAAGTCAAGGTCAGGAGGACCAAGATGTATCATTTGTAACAAGATCTTGTGAAGGTACCGTTCCAAGAGGGAAGCCACTTAGAAACGGACAAGTTCGTCCGGACTTCTTATCCGTTTTTTTCTCTTATCGATTAGATATGTCCTTTCAGTCACGTCACGCTCCATGTCCTTTCGAGACATGTCACGTTCCACGTTCCTTTCAAGCACGTCACCTCCACGTCCTTTATCTTTTATACCATCTCCGTTTGATTCGGGTATGTTACGCTTCTAGTTACGTTATCTACAATTCGGGGACGAATTATATTCTTTTTAGGGGGGAAGAGTTGTAAAACCCGCATGCTTTTACCATGAACAGTACATTAATAATCGTACGTACAAGATTTAAACATTCCTTAAATGACATGAACACGTATCACGGATATGAATTACAAGAATTACGTACGTGTTATTACACGGTAAGTATTAAATACGTGTTAGTACACGATAATTATTAACAAGAATAATTATAATCACGGACAGATAATTATGTACTTACGTATTTAATAAATACAATGCATGTCGTTACGTATAAGTTATTATAATAACATGAATTATAATAACATGAATAATTAATAATTACGTAACACGTAAACACGAATAATTAACACGATTAGTCTTCGTATATTAAATCAAACACGGTAAGTCATTACATACGTATTAGTTACGTTTAAACGTATTAAGATAACCATGGGAAAATTCATGAAGTTTCAATACACGATTACGCGCGTCATTTAACAAGACGCGAATTAAATAAAAGTATAGGTGTTGTTTGGGCCGTTTAGACAAGAGAGGAAAAGAAGAAAGACTTGGGCTCAAGGCCCAAGTGGGGCTTGCTTCGGCTTAAAAGAAAACAGACGGGGAGGAGTTTTCTTATTTTCTTTTGGACAAAGAAATTAATAAAAACCCTAAACCACAAATAAACAGCCGAATTCTTTTTTTTCTTCTTCTTCTTTTGTCTCCTTTGCTGCCGACGGGTAAACACCAAGAAACAAGGGAAGCAGATCGTGGGTTGTTTAAGATCAAGTTTGTGTTCGTGAGATTTATTCTTCCTAAACCCTAAAAACATAAGTAATTAAAATTCCTTTTTGATTAATTGTTTGATGTGTTTAACTTGATCAAGAATCCAAGTATTCGATCTTAAAACATATTAATTATACGTTAATACAAAGGGGGTGTCGTTTGTTTGTTGTTGTGTTCGAGGGGCACACAAACCAAGACTCATAGGAGTCTCGGTGGTAAAAAACAAGCCACCAGCCGCAACCCTTAATGGGTGCTGGCTGGGATTGTTATGTCAGTGGGAACCCATAGGGGGGGTGTTTGCTCTAGCAGTGGCAACCGAGAGCCTCACAGCTCTCGGTGGGGGGTTTTGGTCACAGCAGGGGGAAACTCGGCTCAGCCGGTGGGAACCCTAAGCTTGCAGTGGCAACCAGCAGCAACACAAACAGGGCATGGGGTGTTTGGCTGCTGGTTTTAGACAAGGTGTTTGGATGACAGTTTAGGGTTTTAAAAAGGGGTGTTTGGTTTAACATTTTTCAAGTTAGTTTTTTTATTTAATTTAATTAGGGTATTAAATTAATCATGCAATATTAATTTTAGTTAATCTAATTAATATTTATTTAATCTTGCCAAGTTACGCTATGTTATTTAAACCTTAATTGTATGAGAATTATTAAATTAACTTGGTCCGGTTCACGTCATGTTTAAATGTATAATACACGGGTACGGTTCATGATTTTATTTTTTTTACAAGTTCATTAACTTTACAAGTATATAATTTAAAAGTTAATTAAATTAATTGGCATGGTAATAATTAATTTAATTAAAACATGGACTTAGGTTCATTATTATTATAAATAATACATGTTTTTAACCTAAGTATTTAATTATTTATTTTACACTATAGTATTAATTAATTTTTAAACATAGCTATAATTAATTAATTTTCATGACTTAGGTTATATTAATATAAATATTAATACATGTTTAACCTAAGTATTATATACACTTTAATTTAACTAAATCATGCTTATATTTAATTAAATCTTATAACCTATAGTTTATCTAATTAACATGCTATAATTAATAAACTGTATTATTAATCACATGACTTAGTATATTTAATCAGTAAAACTAAGATTATATTATTAGCTTATTAATCCAGCTTATTTCTATATATGAAAACTTTCTATTTTTAGAAACTTATATATTTTAAGCAGTAAATCTATTTTTGGGAACTTTCTATCTTTGGAAAACTTTCTATTTTAGGACACCTGCTACTTTTAGAAAGATACTTATTATTTCCCAACAAGTATAATAATACAAGAAATACAAGTAATAGTTAACCAGAATATCCGGAATACATGATAAACACAGCATAACGATAAAATCAGTAAAACATGACATGAACATGTAAAACAAGCTAAAACATGATATAAAATCAGTTACGTACACAGTAATCAGAATACTTATACACGTATATTATGTATGTAGCATTAGTGAGATCGAAGTAGGACTCTCTTCCGTTCGTCTTCTTCGTTCACTGGACATAAGGTACGGATTCTCCGTCCTTTCAGTATGGACATTTTTCCTTATTAGGATTCCCCGTATGCAGCCAACTATGAACAACCCATATAAAAGTGGTTTCATTAAGTTACCTGCTACCTTGTGTGTCCATGGTCATTCACTATCAGCCGAAACACGTATTAAAGAACTGAAGGAAAAAAGCTTGTGTTAATCTTTCAAATACAGTACTTGTAATGCGAAACAACCAACTATTAAGATTAGTTTCAATAATTGACAACAAACAAACCCTAACAATGAAAAAAATGAATATGTGGTATAAAAACCTTAAAATAATACACTAGAAAATAAATTTCATTAAACCTAATAATCAACCCTAGAAACGAAAATCAAGTTTATGAAAGAGGACTTGAGGTTGTAGCCAATAAACTAAAAAAAACTTATACAACATAATTAGTCGTACAACAGAGTTCTGCTCCTTCTTAATTAAGTCATTCTCGTCCATCTTCAGAAGGTATAGATTGTGAAACTAAAAGTAAACATCATGCCGCATATGCAGAACCAACATGTTCATTCTGAAAAGCATCAGATGGAGAAAACATAGCAGGCTCTTAAATTATAAAACTTCCCTACAACTGGTATTAATACATCATGGTAAAGTTAAAAAGTATGTGGTTTCATTTGTTAGCTAATCTTGTTTGGACTGATATATTCAAAAAACTGGTCCTAGACTAATTAGTTGATACTAATTCACTATACACTAAACACCTAAACAATTTATCTAGCATTTAAAACCCAATAGTTAAATAATCATATTCAAAACAAAAAACAATTTATGACAAAATAACACATTTCAATATAAGAAAGGTGCAATAAGAAAAAGTATATATACATTCAAACAGAGATATAGACATCCATGGCAGTACGTCAATAGCAATTAATAGACGCCATATTAAACTCAAAAGTTTACCTTGCTATGTTGCACCACCACATCTACCATATGCATGCATGTGTTTGGATTCCAATAATCATAGCAGCACAAAGACCAGCAAGACCTAAACCTAAAGACAAATGCATATCCATCAAACCATTTAATTAACACATCTAAATATTAACACACTTCTAACATCATAAAGAACCTAAAAAGTAAAAACCGAAAAAGTAAGTTTAAATAGGAATTATACCTTGATAACATAGTGAATTAGCTTGTCCGTCTCCTTGCTGCATACTGGTACTCGAAGTCATCACCCAATCTCCCATTGTCCACATAACATGATTTGTTCTCATTGTTGCATGCCGATAACAAGAAGCCAGAACAAACATCTCATGTTGCGCTTCTACTTGTTGTTAACAGAGAGAACTCATGGGAGAAACGGTATCACAGAAAAAATGGTAGGGATCGGATGTCAAAATCAACTGAATCAGCCTAAAAATAGAAACCAACCAATAAAAAATCAGTAATATAATCCATGCACGCATATGCATAACGAAATAAAAAAATAGATTTCTTTATTAAAAGAATTAGGGTTTATGAGATCAGGGTTTTTAAAAATGATGGTTGTGTTTTTTTGGAAGTGGTAAATAAATTGGAAAATGATTAATGGCTTGGGTAAAAAAAATTGGAAGTTGGGTTTTTCTGGAATGTATTTTATGAAAATAGGCGGTTCTATGATTATATTAATATTGTTTTGGATTATTAATCCCAAAATTCAGCTTGGTTCAATGGTTGAGTAGTTTGCGTGTGGAGTGTTAGACGTAAGTTCGAATCATTCAACTGCCAATTTTTAAAAACAAATTCGAAATTTCATGATTTTTATAAAAGGAGACTCAAAAAATGATGACGTGGATTTATTTGATGCTTATGTGGCATATTCCTCCTCTATATATATATATATATATATATATATATATATATATATATATATATATATATATATATATATATATATAGATATATATATATATATATATAGATAGATATATATATATATATATATATATATATATATATATATATATATATATATATATATATATATATATATATATATATATATATATATATATATATATATATATATATATATATATATATATATATATATATATATATATATATATACTAGTGGCAAAACCCGTCCGATGGACGGGTATGACTTTTGATTTTCGTTAAACTTTTTTTATTTTGTAAATATTTGTTTGTCATGTCTGATTGACGAGTATAACTTCTTTTTCTTTAACTGATTCTTTATCTCGTAAATATTTGTTTGTAATTTTTTTAGTATAATTCTCTTTTAATACATTATTAATTGTGATGACTTTTATTTGTTGTTTAATTTTTTTATTTATAAAATTAATTTTTTATAAATTTTTTGTTTCGGAAATATTTATTTGCATTTGTTTTAAGCATAAAATTAGTTGTTTAATGCTTTCTTTATTATAACTGTTTTCTAATGCTTTAAAAGTAAATTATTAATATAGGTTAAAGATATCATTAAAATTAATATAATATGTACATTATCAATAAGTGCATGTGAGTCATACTTGTAATTATAAATAGTTGCTAAGCTCGCTCAATGAACGGATATGACTTGTAATTATCGTTTACATGTTTTTGCTAGATATTGGTGTTAAAAAATTGTATATTATATACTATCTTTAAAATACTCTTTTTTTAAATAAATGTAGTTATTTTCGTTCATTACATTAATAACTATTTATTATTATCCATATCAAAACAAATTTTAATGGAAATTGTCTTGTTGATTTGGGAAATGGTTGAACACTTCTACAATCAGTTTAATGTGTAAGTAAATGACGTTTAAATATTTTATGTTTTAAGGTGAGTTTAAGCCATGTTAAGTAAATACACACAACTTACATTTCTTTTATCCCAAGATATTTTCTTTCTAAATAATATTAGCGTCTGATGGGCGGGTATGACATTTGATTGTCGATAAACTTTTTTTTAATATTTGTTTGTATATAATATTAGATATCATGTGATATACATTAGGTAAATGTTATATTTTTATTTTTCTTTTCTTTTTATTAAGAATATTGTTAAGAAAAATGTAAATAATTTTTCAAGATGATCGTATGTAATGTAACAACTGTCTTATGCATCGATATGACATTTCAATATTGGATATCATATGATAGACATTAGGAGAGTGATTTTTTTGTTTCGTTTAGTAAATTCTTAAGAAAAATATAAATAGTTTTATTAGACGAGTGTATGTACTGTAACAACTATTTGATTTCTTAAGAAAGATATAAATAGTATTATTAGACGAGTGTATGTATTGTAACAACTGTCCGATGGACCTGTACGACATTTGATTGTATTTTTTTTTATTTTTTGTTTGTTTTTTTTGTAAAGTGTAGCTGTTTTTTAACGTGTTAGTGTGTTACCACTTCTGTTCTAAATTAAGTGTCCACGTTTGACTTTCGAAGTCTTTTTATGCAACTTTGACCCTAATTATCTTTGAGTTTGTTATATACATACTTGATGCAAAATATATAACCGAATAGAGTTTTAAATGTATTTTCATTGATATAATTTTGTATTAAGTATTATATAATATAAATAGACACATTTACAGTCAAAGTTTGTAAAGTAAGAATGAAATGCATTCATATGTATAAGTTGAACTCTAGAAGGTAGGACCATTATTACAAATATGTAGTCCTTCTCGCTTTTTTTCAAAACAAAATTGCAAACGAATGCAAAATAAGTCGAAAGAATGAAATAAATACAATGGTTCCGCAAAACCATACAAAAAGCCCACCTCCCATGGAAAAGATCACACGCTACAAACATAACTGAACATACCGGTCTTGATAGAACAAAGTGAAGGTACAACTCAACTTTTCCAAAAGTATAAAATATAAATGCAATAGCCATAATAGAAATATGTTACGAATTTCAGTTTTTTATGTATTTAACAATAAGATGATCATTATAGTATTATACTAATAATAACATATGTTTTGTCAAAAAGATCTTTACCTGTATATATTCAGGTGAGAATGAAAAACCTCACTGGCATATAAGGCTAAAGGGAGTGGGGGCAAACTCACTCACCTGCACGTAAGCGTCACATCAGTTTTTAACAAACTCAATAAAACTCATCCACGAGGGTAATGATATTCACCCAAACTCACTCGGACTACCTATTTTTTTATTATTTAAACACACCTCACTCACAAAAAACACCCAAAATTAAACCTAAACTAAAAAATAAAAAATATTTGGGCCCACATATATACAACTCGTTGTGGTGAGTTTACCCCTGTTTTTTTATCTGTGCGACTAAGTCGTGCGCGACTTATATGTGGTAATCCAATGCTTAGCATTGAAATTTGTATGTGGTTAACTTCGTATGCAGTAATACAATGTTTTGCAAACATAAAAGATATATCAGAACAAAGTATAGCTAGAACAATACATTATTCTGGAATCAACATATACGAATCTTATTTAGTAAAGTGTGTTACACCTATCGTCCAACACCGACCAATGCCGCTAATATATCAGGAATCTCAAAAGCTGGTAAGGTCATACTCGACTCTATGTTTTTAGCACATCCTCATCGGTCACGAAACATACTCGACTGTGTGGTTTGACTACAACCATACTAATCAAACCCACTATTACCTCCAATTCTTTCCACTTCACAACCACTTAAGGAAAGGACATATCAAGGTCAATTCCATATATGTCAGCAGGCCTGATATTTTATCATGATCTTATGAATTTATAAGCCATAAGCTCAAAAGTAAAAAAAGCGAGCCAAAAAGAATATCAGTTGTTGAACTCTCGCCCTCTTCTGATACGTGGGGGGACCCATCAAGTGAAACGCTTCTACCTATAAGAGGCATGCCCCCTGCACCCCACCTATAGGTCTTATAGAATAATTGCGCCTACTGTCCCTAGCAGGTGCTCGAATAAGACTACGGCTAGGGCTTATCATTAGAGGGTGGCACAAAGCTAGACAAATCCAATCAGGATTTTGCTTTGCTTCAAGTACATTCTTCCCATTTCTGTACTTATACAAGTCAAAAGAAAACATATGTCAAGTTGTGCATCTATAACCATCGCCTAGGTTAGTATAGTGAATATACAAAGACTGATGATAATTGCGTGTACAACATCAATTCAATGATGAAAATACATTCTTTATTTACATGTCTTCAAATTGATTATGATTATCTTTATCAGGGACAAACATTATATTTATCGCCTAGGTTGCATTAGATGCAATGCGTGCAATGACCCATTATTATAGGAACTACAACAGAATATATCTAATAAGAATAATAGGAACTACATTTATATACGTGCATTTGTGACATGTTTTTTCCTCTGACTTGGTCATATATTTTATTGCCAGCTTTTCCATATCCTACGAATAATGGCAACTTTTACGAATAAAGGGGTGTTTGGCAATGCGTTTTAACAATGATTAAGTGATACATAAGTGGGACTAACATAATATTAGTGTATTTTAAAAACTCTAGGAATCATTATAAACAAATTTATTCAAGTATAAATCAATTTTTTTGACTGATAAGTAACTCCGACGAATAATGGTAACTTTTACGAGTCATGCATAACCAATTTTTCAAGTGATGCCCTTAAAAGTCTAAAAGGTAACAACACGTGAGCTTAAAATGTTCAGAAAATATAGAGAAACACATCATAGAACTCTGATGGTTGGATGGTTTTACCACTGAGAAAACCAAAAAATAGTATGTTAAATGCTATGATCATATCTAGGAATACCACATAGTGTCCTACCTACATAGTAAGCTAAGTAGGAATATTACTAATCATTCTTCTCTTGGTTTTTTTTGGGTCGACAGTTTAAAGGTGCATAAAAAGAAATGCTCCGTTCATGTTGAAGCTCATATTATTTATTTAGTTACTACTACAATATCAATAAAAGATACAACGATTTTTTAGTTCATATTTGACACACTAATGTTTGTAAAAGTTTAATGTTTTTATGAAAAATGTGTGAGGTTAACAATTTGCCCAAGCCGACGATTTATGGCGTTACTTGCTGAATTTTTTTATGTACTTGCAAACAGGTTTATTTCAAACACATGACTAACATGTTGTCCGATCCAGTTAAGAGTGTGTCTGATCCGGAAATATAGAGTCATAGAGCGTTGAAAGTTGGTTTAGCTTATTATTTAGGCTAGCTTAAATATAAGGGCAATAGGGGCTGTTTGGATTAGCTTAAAGTTAAATATTATCTGGGCTATGCCCTAGAGACAATACACACAAACGTATTTGGATTAGCATTAGTATTAAGAACTTGTAACGATTAAAGATAAAGATCAGGAAACAATATTACCCAGATCCCCAACCCCACTCTTAGCTAAAAATGTCTTCATCTTAACATGACTCTCTAACAAATTTGTGACTGGAAAGCGCCACAAGTAAAGCAAACACCCATGGTAGCAGCTTGAGGCATATGGTAGGCATGTGAAAACCATAAATACAAAAGCACATATCATGTTATGATGCAGATATGAAAACACCTAGAGCAATTAGTAATTACCATGGAAATTGCGAAAATCATTCTCAACTCAACTATGTATTTGATTGGATTTATAGAGGTGATTGCAGCAAGTGAGAAGAATTGCTGAGATAAGAAGCCATGATGGCCATGTAGGCTTTGATGTAATCAAGCCGTATATTGAGATGTCATCAGTTGACTGACGGACAACTCTCATCAGCTCTGAATGGTATGTCCATGAAGATGGAAGTGGCGATGCATAATTATTAAAAGAAGACCGGTGACTATGACAACAACCAAGCTTCTTTTAGTAGACTACTTACACAATAGAGGATAGTAAACCGATTTATCTAACATATAGCCAAACATGATTAAAATAAACTGACATTAACAGAGAGTATAGCTAGCAGTTTTGACCAAATAATTTACGAAGAGATCGATTTGGGTTGCACTTTATCCCTAGCAGGAAAACCCAATTGAAAGTGTGCTAAAGTGAACTTTTAATGCTAGCAGCATCCATACCTATTTATTTTAGGAAAAAGAGCAGATAATTGACTCGTAAAGTTTCGTAATCATACTTTAACACATTAATTTGTCGAGTCACATACCAAAGGATATTTATTAATGCAAGCAAACACATACCAAAGGTTATTCAAAAAGGCGTCAATCCTCAACATATGGCCAATCCTCAGGTATTTATCTGCAACGAAAGTAATTAATCACTTGATCATAAACTCATTGTAGAAAATGATACATATATATCGCAAAATGGCTTAACACCTTCTGGTGTTAAACTTGCTACATAAGTAGTCGCATTGTTCAGGAAAACCATCATTAAATCAAAGATCTGAGAACTCTTTCTTGAAATACTTGAGTCATATCCCACCTCTCATAACTGCATGTATAGCCACAACCTTGTTATCTATTATGATATATCTCAAATTTGGTAATTAGTCGCTGCTAAGAGTGTGACCAATATTATAATTTCAAGATGCCAAAACAATACTGAGCACATAACATGACAGCAATAAACTTTTACCTTGGATAACATGATAAAGCTATAACTATTTTCCGCAAGTCTATTCTCTTTCCAAGTAGTGTCATATTTTGACACTTTACCTTGATGAATAAGCATCTGATGTGCTTGGATAATCATTTGTTCCCTGAACAGTTTCTATGTTTTTCTTCACATCAGCAACCTGCATGACATACAAGTAACACGATAATATAATTTAATAGGCGGTTTGCTACAAAAATAGAGTAATTTCTTATTATACATGTACATTCTTATACACAAAGTCCACAGGTAAAGACTCTAGATAGTTTCAAAATCGTGGTTTAATTAGAAGCAATCTAAATTGTTTGATTAGCTCGACCTATCCAAAAAAAGGACCAGGTATATGGCTAGACAAGTATATCAAATATACTTGCTTGTAAGAAATATATTCTTCTCACTGCACATTGTAAGCTATTAATTACAAAATCAATCTACTTAAACTTATAAAAAAGAAACACAAAAATAATTTGGAAAAAAGGAAACTACCTTGGACTCATTGATGAACCTATTCAAACAAGAACCTGGATCGGTGCTTAATACCTTGGACTCACTTGAATATAAATCAACAATCACTACACAATCGGGTTAACGTTTTTCTTAAAGGGTATGTGGGTTTTTGAAAAAGAGTTCGCATAACATAAGTAAAGTGAAAAGTAGTATAATTCTTAATGCAAAGATCAGAAACATTTTTCTAATGGTGTGGTAATGCAAAGATCACAAACACATTATCAAAAAGATTTGTATCATAACCACACACAAAGCCTCCATAGTAGTGCTGCAAATAGAATGAACCAACATAAGAATACATTTGTGAAGACAATTAGGGTTTTGTGAGGATAAAAATTATTTTTGAGATATTTTTTAAGAATATTTAGCACTCCTAAATTTTCAACCTTATGTTTCTATTTGCTAATTTCAAAACATATCCTGTTCGTTCTTCTACTCGATCTTAAAAACCAGATACGGTCCAGAGCATAAGTGGCACCTAAATCGACCAAACCCTTGTCAGGCTAACAAAGTTATGGATTTATTTCTTGTAGAGTGCAATTAACAAAACTTGCAAGCAAATTAGCCAAATATTTTATCGAACCAAATATCAAAAAATAAGATTACATTATTACTTTTCAAGCTCCAATGGTCACTTGTGTTTGAAACAATATAATTGCAAAACGACAACAACTAAAGACTGCTAAAAGTTGCAATATATACATAAAGAAGCCTAAGATAGATAACAGTCCTGAACGTATGTGAAAGCCTAAGGTATCCCAACCACTACTATATTACTTATCCTTGACCCTGAAGGTTTAAAATCAAGCATGGTGGATAAGAATGCAGAAAAAAATGCACGAAACAAAGATAATAGAAGAATTACCTATCGAGCATTCTTGTCGGCAACATTGGCAGTGAGCTTGCTCTATCTAACGGATACACACAACTTTCCATTTCCAGCATGTCCAAGCATACCATACCCACGATTTCAGTACATATTATGTGATCAAAAAGCTCAAATATTGGGATTACGATCATTTTCTCTAATGACAATAGACCAGCTACGCATATGGCAGTAAACACAACAATAGAGACGCCATATGTAAAAAAGAACCATGAGCCACAGTATTCTTTGCTTAATATAGTGAGATGTCCTCCCATAAACTCAACCTGATGTAAGTTAAGCAGAACCAACATAATTTTACAATGTTTAGATAATTATATCACGCTTCTGCTCATATTTAACACTTACATGTCAAATAACACTACTTTAGTGCAGAAAATGGCTCTTCGTACATAATAAAGTAAACAGTCCGAGTGCTCTTTGTTTTTGTTTTTGTTCTTGTATGTTTTTATCTTCTAAAGATCTTGTGGAGGCTTTCCTGTTTCAGATATAAACTCCTCAAATACATTGTATTATAGCATTTTAAAGAAAAAATACCTTATTCCAGAGACTTGAGCTGTAATACAAAAAAATTGAGATCACAGTTATCAGAACAAAAACTACTACTTATGTGATATCATAGTAATTTGAAAAAAACTTTTTAATAAGTAATAAAGCTATTCAAATACCCAATACCTTAAATTTGTCTGTACAATAAAGTTCAATAGCATTAAATTGATGCTTAAACCAACATGATTCGATGGTTTTCATCCAGCTACTGATGTGATACAAATCACTATAGTCTGCACAAAATTAGTTCCAAGAATACAATAAGATTACAAAGGTATGGTAAAAAAGCGGCCGTGAGAATTTTAATTCGAATGGAATTAGGGTTTGAAATCAGGATTTTTTTACAAATGAAGGTTTGGGTTTTAATCGAACGTTTTTTTGTTTTACTGTTTTTGTGCGTATATAAATTTTGTTTTGAACTTAGATATCACTGCTATTGGTTTGGTCCACCGGTTGAGTCAGTTGTGTTTGTCTCATCAGTCCCGAGTTCGAATCATATAACAGATACTTTTTTTAATTTCGAAATTTCCTGTGATAATATACATAAGGATAATGATGACATCTTTATTTACCATTTTTTTTTATTTGAAATCGCGCGTTTTTGAAACTGTGTTTTAGAAATGCTGTTTTGGAATATTTTTCTGAAAGTGCGTTTTGGAAAGCTGTTTTGGAAATTGCGTTTTCGAAACAACGCAGTTTTAAAACCTGCGTTTTCGAAACGCAGTTTTGAAAATCGCGATTTTGAAACGCAGTTTTAATTAAAAACCATATTTTGAAAATTGCGTTTTGGAAACGCAATTTTTGATTATTTATGTATTCTTTATAAAAAATATGCCATTTCCAAGAATCAAACATGGGACCTTTCGTTTAGGGTAAATCAAACTTACCAACTTGCTATGGTAAGGTTTTTGTTTAAATGTTACTAACCCATATACTTAAACTCATTAAAACTGAATACCTTTATTTTTTGTTTTTAATTTTTGAATTTTTTTATTAGTCTTCTTTTTAAGTTTCAAATTTTTTTTATTTCTAAATTTCAGATTAAAAACATGTTTATTTTAACTTTTTTAATATTTTCCAAAAATCATGAAATTTTCATATTCTAACATTAAATAGAAACTAGAAAACCCCATATTACCCTTTCTATTTTTTTTCAAAATAAGAATAAAACATGTTCATATATCAATTTCTAACACTATTTTAAGTTCTCGTCATATTTTTATCGTTTTTTTTCAAAAAAAATTTACGTTATGACAGTTTCTCATGTTTTTGTCAGTTTTCTTTATGTTTCTTCATTTTCACGTTTTTTTTTTTGCCATTTTTGAAATGTTTTTGTCAGTTTTTTTATGTGTTGTTTACGTTTTCGGCACTATGTTTACGTGTTCGTCAGTATATTTATGTTTTCCTCAGTATTTTTAATTTTTTTCTTAGATTTAGTCAGTTTTCCTTAGTATTTTACGTTTTCATCAATAATTTTACGTTTTCGTCAGTATTTTTACATTTCAGTCAAATATTTTACGCTTTAGCCAATATATTTATGTTTTCGTCCGAATTATTACGTTTTCGTCTGAACTTTTACTTTTTCTTCCGATTTTTACGTTTTCGTCAGTATTTTTACGTTTTTGTCCAAGTTTTTACGTTTTTGTCTTAATTTTTACGTTATCGTCCGAGTTTTTACGTTTTTTTCTGATTATTTACGTTTTCTTTAGCTTTTTTATGTTTTCATCCGATTTTTTACGTTTAAGTAAGGTTTTTTTTTACGTTTTGTCTGATTTTTTACGTTTTCGTCCGTTACGTTTTAGTCTAATATTTTACGTTTTCGTTAGCGTTTTTACGTTTTTCATCAGTATTTCTATAGTTTCGTCCGAAATGTGCAAAAAAATATGAGAAAAACGTAAAAACACTGATGAAAAAGTAAAAAAATGAACGAAAACATAAAAATACATACAAAATTATAAAAATACTGAGGAAAACGTATAAATACCGAGAAAACGTAAACATACTGACAAAAGCGTAAAATTACTGACGAAAACGTAAAATACTGATGAAAACATAAAAATGCTGGCGAAAATGTAAAAACGCTGACAAAAACGTAAAACGCTGACGAAACCCTAAATATCGGCCGAAAACGTAAAAAATTTGGGCAAAAACGTAAAAAACTTGATGAAACCCTAATAAATCAAACGAAAACGTAATAATACTGATAAAAACATCAAAAAAACTTATGAGAACATAAAAAAGCTGATGAAAACGTAAAAGAACTTACGAAAACGTGAAAAAAGAACACGGGAAAAAACATATGAAAATGTAAAAAAAACTAGCAAAAAAGTGAAAAAAATTGATCATGAAAAAAAATACGATTGAAAATGATTTCGTCTAAACACTGTTCATTTTTTTTAGAAAATGAAAAATAACATCTAAACAGGTGTTCAATATTTTCAACTCTACTCTAGAAAAGAAAACTTTTTCCTTCTCTAGAAATTTAGAAGCCGAAAATTATAAAAAGTTTTCCACAACTAAACAGTCCCTTTATTTATTTTTTTTTAATTTTCGAAATATTTATATTAGTTTTCTTTTTAAGTTTCAAACTTTTTTAATTTCTAAATTTCGGATTAATTTTCGCAACTCAATAATTATCCGAGCGTAAAGGTTTAGACATGTAAAAATTGCCATGGAGTAAAAAAAATTAAACACAAAAACTTGTGTCGGATAAAAATATATTTAATGACCCAAACTAACAATTGCTACTATTAAACTTGCGTCATTCCAGTATAGGAAAATAACATAACGCTATTTTTGTGAAATTTGGTAGTCTTTTTAAGGTTTATCCGAGTGTAAAGGTTTTTGTTTTCATTAATGCGTGTTTGTGAGGTTTAGACATAAAATTTTTTATTAGTTTTCGAAATATATATTTTTTTTAAATTCAGATTAACTTTAAAATCTTTTAAAAATATCTATTGTTAATATAAATTTAAAAATCATAATATAGCAATATATCAAGTTACGGTTTCACCACG
The DNA here is from genome assembly GCA_025667525.1 of Glebionis coronaria. Taxonomy (NCBI): domain Eukaryota; kingdom Viridiplantae; phylum Streptophyta; class Magnoliopsida; order Asterales; family Asteraceae; genus Glebionis; species Glebionis coronaria. The sequence goes on along the minus strand of JANFOE010000447.1, from coordinate 296,863 downwards.
GGTTAACCTGATCAAGTTACTAGGTAACAAGATCGATCATTGGGTCAACACGGTCGAGTCACCGGTTCATGGGTTCATCGTCAATGGTTCCTTCATATTAAGAAAAAAAAATCCCGCCCGTTAACCACAAAAAATGGTACCTAAGCGTAAACTATAACTAAAAATATACTAAAAATTAAATTACCAATTCAAGAAACTAAAAACGTACAACAAAAAACCCTCCGAAACAAGAAAAAAGCGACCCCGCCCGTTGGGCGGGTTACAACGCTAGTATATATATATATATATATATATATATATATATATATATATATATATATATATATATATATATATATATATATATATATATATATATATATATATATATATATATATATATATATATATATATATGTGTGTGTGTGTGTGTGTGTGTGTGTGTGTGTATACTAGCGTCGTAACCCGCCCAACGGGCGGTGTCGTTTCATAAATTTTTTCTGAAAGTACGTTTGTGTATTTGTTATATTTGTTGGAAGTGTGACTTGTTTTTGTTAAAAGAAAACTAAAAAACTATTTTTTGATATTTTTGGGCTTGGTCGTGTGTCCCATGTGGATATTTCGTTTTACTAATGTCATTTTTTGTATTGTCCTGGTTAAACAAAATTTATCGTTTGATATAATTAGTTCTTGCTACATCCAAGTATTGCATTTAGTTTTTTAAGTACGTTTGTGCATCCTCTATAGACATACTCAATTTCTAAACCTTGTTTTGAAACTATAGTGATATTGTTCTCGATCAAGTAATATTTGCTTGAAAATATAGAGTGTAGAAATTAAATAAGTTGTATAAACATATTCATTTATGTCCTTTTGTTAAACCATGGTACGGTCAAAACATATGCTCCGTTAAGTCAAGGTATCAACATGAACTCAAACTATCCTCACAGGTATGATACTTGCAGTTTTGAGAATACCAGGTAGGATATACAAAAAAATAACATACCACAATGACTATATGTGCATTTTACTCAACCTAAAAAGTAAGTAATGTTCGTTATTATTAAGACTCGCTCTACCTAACGGTGTTTTGTCTCATGTGAATTTGTAAATGGGAACACAAGCGTATAGAATTCATTTATAAATTTATACGTTTGACAAGAATGAACCAAAAACTTGCGATCACCAAGTATTTGACAAAATAAGATGTTCACAAATTTGTAATAGTGTAAATTGTTTTGAACTGCACCTTTGAAAAATGAACATTATGCAAAAGGGCACTCTTTAAAGGATCAAAAATTCTATTTACAGAGCCTAATGAGCTAAAGAAAAATGTTTCATCGTGAAACTGACCATGCTCAAATTCTTCATATATACAAACATATATTATCTAGACGTGGCGATAAAATCTGGTTAGATGGATCGCATAAACAATAAATTGGTCTATATTTGACTCATTCTTCAAATATATGATTAAAATTAAAGTAAATGCTAAATAGTAATTTAAAAGATTATAAACTCAATATGGGATCTTTTGCTTTTTTTCCTTGTAAATGGTTAAAATTACATAAAAATCCTTGTAATTACTTTAATATTTTTTTCAAAATTTCATACAACACAAATTTCTTCAAAAACACTAAATACTGTATTATTTGATATATCATATTACCTATTTACCCTTGTCTTTTTTAAATGTTCATACTGCATATCATATTACAAATAAATACGATTCAATCTTCTAAAAATTTAATAAATCACTTATTATGGTAACGTTCATCAATTGATAGCAATATGTGAAAGCTCAACGCAAGAAAGTGAAACCGAGATGACGTTAAGCTACTATCATTAGGTTTGTTGATTTAATAAAAATGGTAGATAAAATATGAAATACCGTAAATAATTAGACGCAAGATGCAATCTGAGTGATTTGATTATTCGTGCAATGGGACTGTTCAATTCTTTATATAGAGATAAGGGTGAGGAAGTAATATAACATGTTAAATGATTTTATTTAATAACTAGTTTTAATACCCGTGCATGCACGAGATTTAAAATAAATGATTCATTAAGTAATACTTTTGTTATTCTAATTTTATGTATATTATATATATATTTTTTAAGAACATCTAATGTTTATATGTATCATTATCTTATTTGTCTACCGTGTAAATTAATATAAATTTATCTTAATTTTTATTTTTCAAATTTCATATTCTTTTGACTTTCGATATTTTACTCTAAATAGTTATATCTTAATTATTAATCAATAAATCATTTACATCAACATTACACGTACACGATTTATAAATTCATGATTTTGTTATGTTTGATATTATTCTATATAATAATATTAAACTTTAATATGTAAATAGTATAATGCTCATTGATTCACGAGTTTTTACATGATTTTTCATTATGTGATAATATTAATTGATATTTTGTATTAATATTTGTTGCATAAAAGATTTGATTTTGTTTAACTGAAATTTTAGCTATCATTTTCTACACATTGTGTGTTTAGTAACAAATAACGACCTTGAAAAAAATATATGTTGTTGTAATATGTAGAACATCGTCTATTTATTTTCATCTCACACCGATGTTTGAGGTCATGCATTCATTTTAATATTTATATTCATGTTAATATAAATTTACGTAGACTTCATTGCTTGATTTTGTTAAGTGCCAAAATAAAAATAGACAATAATTTATGTTTTTATTTGAATATATATAATTATGAGATCTGTTGTTTTTTTAATATTACATATATGTTGTATTTTAAATTATAAAGTATATTGTTTATAAAGTATATAGTTTATAAAGTTTAAGGGGGTATTATGTTTATTTTTCAAAGTTACTAAAAAATATGAAAAATATAAGTTTAAACTTAAGTCCATCTAATTTATTTAGAATTCAATTATTAAAGTTTTATTAATTTTCTCCTCCTTTTTTAAGTTTTTATTTTCACAAATTTGACACATATATTTTTATGTATCTTCATCAAATTCCTCCACCAAAATTTTTATTTTGACTAAACTAATTTAGTTTTGACTTTTTTGGACCAATCACATTGCTTGATTTTGCTTATGTGTCAAAATTAGGGGTGTCATTATATGGGTTCACCCGAACAACCGACCGACCCAAATGACATTGGGTGAAACGGGTTTGGCTTAATTGGGTTTGGTTCGGATTTTTGGTTGGACCCGAAACATAATATGGTTTTTTGGTTCGGATTTGGGTTTAATATTAATGATTCGGTTTCACGCGAATACCCGATATAGATAGTAAAAGTCAAAGGAGCATATCTTCAGTTATAGGAATCATCAATCAAATATCGTGTATTGAAAACTTTTGGGTGATTAGAGCTCTATTTTCTGAAAGTTCCTTCTATAATTATATCACACCCAAATCACGCACCCAGAAATCACGCATTGTATCATTAATCATCATACCCATTCTCCTATAAAATGAAGTCCTTGTATCAACAAATCACCACACCACCAGGGATGTTTGATTTCAAATTGGTTCTGGGTTTTGTTGTTATTGATTTGATCCTGATATTTTTTGTTTCGATCTCAAGGTTTTACTATGGTTATGGTATGTGTTTTACAGAGCTCATAAACTTTTTCTTTAATGTAAGTTTTTATCATTTCATTACTTTAGGGGTTTTTAATCTTTGATGTTTGTCATCAATTGGATAATTAGATTTTAATTCATGTGTTTATAGTCTATGATATGTACTTTCTCATAAATGTTTTTAGCGATTATAGGTTCATCCAATCATAAAATTATTACCTTGCTACTTGTTAAAATCATATGAAGTTTCTTGTTGTTGTAGTTTTTTACTTAAGTTTATCCCTGTTATTTGACTTTTTGTTTAACTATAGTCTTTTTAAAACTTGTTTATCAATATGATACTGTATCCATTCCGCCCCTTAATATAGTCGCCAGCCGCTGAACCATATAAAGTCGACTTCGTCACTATTTTTTTGATCGTGCACTCTGTTTCGGTATATGATCGCTTGTCTTTACCACAATTATTAATTGTTTTCTAGTTATCTTTTGTGGAACAAGTATGCAATTGCATTGTTTCTTTAAGTTACAGATTATTAATATTTAGGAACATCAAATTTATGCAAATTGAAGAGAAGTATCATAAACCCATTTGACACCACTTGTTTTCACTTGATTCATATCGATTATTTAAGACATTATATTTACATTACAAGCTTAGTAAACTGAAATATATCTTAGTAAACGACCAGAGTTTGAAATTCTATAGTTAAGAATTTTACAAATTTTATGTGGCTTGCAGTTTTTTGGATGTCAACCAAGGTGGTTTTGCATATGTGTGTCTCTCTTTGTATTGTGCTGCAATTGTACTCCATTAGAACTAGAACATACTTTATTTTGGCTGATTTTAATGTTTCTTCAAGTTGAACTATTTACATTCCTAATATCTGATCATTGCTTCATTCATGGTTAGTTTGTGGTCTAAAGACAAAATACATATTTTTGTCAAAAGAATAATTTTAAACTTTCAGTGGGTTACATATGTTTCATTTTATGTGAGTACCAATGTGCCATTGTACCATTTCTAACCCCTTGAGGCTTGAACTGAACCTTCTTTTAGTCACCTGCATATCAAATCTTTTTAGTTATCATTTCTAGTTAAAAGCCTTTTTAGTCACCTGCATATCAGGATATGAAGTGTCGTTCTTGCACTTTGGTACTAAACTACTAATAATAAATAAACTCATGAGCTGACAGATAATGAAAACAACTAACTTTTATAACAAAGAACTTCTTGGTTATAAAAGTTATTTGTTTTTATGTTCTGTTAGCTCATGAGTTTATTTATGCCTTTAGTACCAAAGTGCTTACTAAAAATATTTTGTACATAAAATTCTAACTGTTTCCAAATCTTGTCTTTCTTAGATGTATCAAGAAGAACCGAAAGAGCATGTGAATGTAGAGAATGTGGATGTGGTGGACCTGGAAAGTAGTAAAGAAGAAAAACCAAAGAAAACCAGGGCTACTCGCAAATGTTCTTTGGTATGGGGCCACTATGAGTCATTTGTTAATGACCACGGAGAGAAGAAAAGCAAGTGTTGTTACTGTGATAAGGAGTATTTTTCAAACACCAAAGTTCATGGTACAAGTACTTTGCGGTGTCATTTGGGAAAATGTGATAAGTTTCCTGGAAACCAGCTTGATGGTCAGACTCAGTTATCAATTCAGGGAGGTGATGGTGACGATAGAAAGGTAATTTCTTGGAAGTTTGACCAATCGTCAATCAGGAGGGCTCTATCATACATGCTAATTGTGGATGAGCTTCCATTTAAGTTTGTTGAGGGAAAAGGTTTCAAACATTTTCTGAAAGCTTCCCAACCATTGTTCCATACTCCTTCGAGAATCACAATGGCGAGAGACTGTATGAAGTTGTATCTCGAGGAAAAGAAAAAGGTGGGTTCGCTACTTAGGGGGAATGTTGGAAGGATATGTTTGACCACTGACACCTGGACTTCTTTACAAAGAATTAACTACATGTGTTTGACTGCACACTATGTTGATAATGAATGGGTTCTAAGGAAAAAAGTCTTGAACTTTTGCCCTATTTCTAGTCACTGTGGTGTTGATATCGGAAAAGCTGTAGAGATATGTTTGCTGAAATGGGGCATCGAGTCAAATGTGTTTACCATTACAGTAGATAATGCTTCAGCGAATGATGTGGCAGTTGCATATTTGAAGAACAAGTTCGCAAACTAGGAGAAATCTGTATTAGAAGGTAAATGGTTACATGTATGCTGCACAGCTCATGTAATGAATCTAATTGTGCAAGATGGTTTAAGCCACATTGGGAAGTCTGTTGATTGTGTGAGGGCGGCTGTGAAATATGTTAGGCAATCTCCTCAAAGGTTAAGTAAATTTAAGGAGTATGCAGAAATTGAAAAATGTTCAACCACAAAAGTTTTGATTCTTGATGTTCCTACACGTTGGAACTCCACTTATCTGATGCTTGAAACTGCTCAAAAGTATGAAAGGGTGTTTTCAAGATATGACAGCGAAGATCGTCATTATCGAGATGATCTCGAGAAGACGGGTGTGCCAGTTTCATCTGATTGGGAGAATGTGAGGACATTAGCTAAGTTTTTAGAGCATTTTTATGAGCTAACTCTGAAGGTATCTGGGACACTTTATGTAACATCAAATAGCTTTTTGGATGATATTACATCTATTGCCGCCACTTTGAACAATTGCATTAATGGTGTCCATGACAAAAATCTTGTTGCCATGGCGAAGATGATGAAATGCAAGTTTGATAAGTACTATGGGGACTTGGAAAAATATGATATGGCCACAATTGTTGCTTCTGTGCTTGACCCGAGAAATAAGCTTGAGTATGTGGAAGTACTATTGGGAGATGTTCATGGAAAAGCTGAAGGGAAATCTATGTGTGGCATGATTAAAGCATCTTTGATTGAACTGTACGAAGATTATGTCAGGATCCATGCTTCGCCAGAGCCACATACCTTGTTCACATCAGATGATGCTTCATCATCAACGAAAAAGCGTTCTGCAACTACAATTATTGAGCCGTCTGTCATATTAAAACAAAAGGTTAATCTTTTTCGTACATATATTTTTTTGGGATTATACTTTTTACTATGTTAACATTTATTCTTTTAATTCAAAAGGTCCGAATGGAAATGAAACGTAGAAAGTCTGAAAGCGGGATGCAAGACTCAAAGTCTGAGTTAGATAGGTATTTGAATGAGGAAGCCGAAGATGAATCTGATAAGTTTGAAATTCTAAATTGGTGGAAGGTTAACAGCCCAAGGTTTCCTATACTATCTTTGCTTGCTAGAGATGTTATGGCAATTCTAATCTCCACCGTTGCTTCTGAATCTGTGTTTAGCACAAGTGGGAGGGTGTTGGATGCATTCAGAAGTTCGCTAACTCCTCTAGTTGTTGAAAGTTTAATCTGCACCCAAGATTGGTTTCGTGATAATTCCATGCAGATAGACGTGGTAGAAAATTGGGATGACATGCAACAAATTAAAGAAGGTAACTTTATCATGGTACTTGAACACTTTTTATCTTAATTAACTCATATTCTAAAATGTTGAATTAACATAAGTTGTTTTCTATGTAAATGTAGAGCTCGTGAAGGAGGGAAACAGTGTTGTTTGAGATGGAGCAACGAGACATGTGAGAGATGGAGCAATAAGACGCGTTTCTTTTATTTCCAGTTTGTTATGTTTCTTGGTATTTTAAGTTTGAACTATTTCATGGTTTTTTTCTGTTTCAAACTCAGTTTGATGTTTAATTTGGTTGTTGGTTCTAACAACATGAAATGGATGTTGATGACTTCATGTTAAATCAGGATCAGTTTCTGGATATTTGTCCATTTATATTGGAATAACATTGTAGCTTCATAGTGACATCTCACATCTATACATCCTGCTCTTATTTGGGTTTGTGAAAAACCGACCCAAATAAACCGATAACTTATTTGGTTGGATTGGTTTGGTTTTGCAAGTTTTGATTTGGGTATTGGGTGTTCAAATTTATTTTTAAAAACCGAATAATCCAAACCGATTAACCCTATAAAACCGTAAACCGACCGAACAAACACCCCTAGTCAAAATCAAGTCATTTGATTGGTCTAATTGTTTTTTCTACAACCTCCACTTTTTAATAAAACTCTCAAAAAATCTAATTCTTTTATTATATAAAAGATTTATACTATTAAATGTAAAAAGTTACAATAAAAATATAATTTTGGTTAAATATGTTTATTATAAAGTTTTAGAAGGATATTGAATAAGTATAAAGTTCACAAAGATATTGATGTAAGTTTGAGTTTTTATTATATTTAGGCTTGGCTTTCTTAACCGATTATCTTGTTCCATGTTAATTTTTGGGGCAATTCCATATATACTCAAAACAAAAAGCATAATTTTATATATCTTCAATTCATGCTTAAAAAGCATTGTACATATGCATTGAAAACTTGTCATTTGGGTAAATATGGAATTATCATGTTTATTTTAGGTATATATAAAATTTTCCCTTAATTTTTTGACATATACAAACAAACGGATATATTTTAAACAATATTTGTATATCTGTTTTATATTAGTTGTCAATTATCGACGACCTTGAAAGATTTTATTGAAGATGCTAAAGTATTATATTCATGTTGATAAATTTGTCATTCAAAATGATACATAACAAGATTATGAAACTCGCGCTTCGCCGCGGCGGGTTTTAGATTTTTTTTTTGTTAGCTTTCATATATATATATATATATATATATATATATATATATATATATGTAGGTAGGGGTATAAATCGGGTCCGGTTGATCAGGTTCGAGTTATTTGGATCGTATCGTAATCGGGTCAAGACTAAAAGTATTTATCCGAACCTGGCCTGATTTTAACTCCGATTAGTCGGATTCGGGTCAACACAAATTCGAGTAAAATATAAAAAGAAAAAATTTACTCTTTTTAATATAAATCATAATAAATTAGAATTTTAAAAATAAAAAAAATTTAAAAAATTGCTTATTCGGGTTGACAGGACCCCAAATTAGATATAAGTATTATACCCGATGTCTAACTCCATTTTGAATTCGGGTTAGTCGAGTTGAACCGCCTAACCTGAATTAAAATTTGAACCTGACTAACGTGATCTAAAAATGATTGAGTCGAGTTCGGGTAAGTCAGAAATAATGACACCTCTATATGTAGGTACGTGTATAGGGATATGTATGTACGCATATGTTTATGGTTCATTTTTGGTCGTTTAATATTTGTTTATAGATACGTAAGAATTTATTGAATTTAGTTAGATAGATGTTGGGTTGTATTGAGAATCTATCTCTTTCATGGATTATTTGATACAGTAGTTAATATTGTTATTATTGATGTTTTGAGTTAGTAGTGAAATCTACATGTAAGAAGTTGTTGACATTTTTGAGTTGGCAGTGGAATCCACGTGGAAGAAACAATTGATCATCAAATATATTAAATAATAACATGTTACTGTTCTTAAGAATTTAATAATATTTATTTTGAGTTACTGTTCAATTGTGAGTAAGGGACATCACCATAAATGTATATATTTATAATGACGTTAAGTTGTCCATATGTGAGTAGAAAACTATCTTAATTTACTTATAATCAAATGTGACAAAAGTCAATATTATAAATTTTAGTTAAAATGGAAACATTTTAGTTCTTGCATACGTCATACATAATATTAGATTAAATATATCATATATATAAATACATACATGACATAAGAATTAGATTAAAAAAATTGATAAACTTTTTACATCAATGATATAGTATAGGTGGCAACACAACTTGATTCATAAACCGCGAGACATAAATTTTATTTGATTGTGTAGTGAATCTAATTTATTCACTTCGTAAAATCAAGAGCACCACTCGAGCTTGAATATGGCTAATTTTGGTGTAGGGTAAGAAGTAGATCTCTAAGCCAATCAGAACTCTTCCTTGTTTTGCATCCAATTCTCACTTTAATTCATGCATCTTCTTATATGTTATAATTAATACATTTCCCATAGACAGTAAGTAATCATATTTTGTTTCGGAATCTTCTCAAGCTACCCTGCAATTGATGGTTCATGTGCTCTTTCTTTTAATAAAGGATTTTTGTTAAGCCATTTATATGTATGTGATTTGTGATCATGTTGTGAGACCAACGGGTATTTGTTCCTTGTTTGATTGTATCACTTGCTTTGTTGATGATAACAATGTTTTTTGTTCACACTCTTCAGCTATATTAATAAACAGTTTTAACAATGAACATAAAACAACTAAAAAAGATCTAGCTTTCTTGATCACAAAATTGAGGTACTTAGTTGTGAGTACACATTCAACCTATTACCATATTGCTATTTTCATCTCTCTTATTAACACATTAGAATGTGAAATGTTCCTTCATCTAATATCCACATGACATCAATAATGTGACTTTTATGTGTAGGTTACTTGAAGAAAAGTATGATGGTCATTACCAACAAGTTGTAGATGAGAACATTTTCATGTGTGCAGATAGCCATCATCAGTTCCATGCCAAGTTCAGTGCGGAATTCAGTCTCTTTCTAACTGCCACATTAATGTTTAAATGACATACATTATACAATATAATGGAATTAGAAATAAGATTATGAGTTGGAAAAGACTATACAACAAAGGAAAAGATATGTTTAGGTAATCATAAGGCAACATAAACTTTTTTGTTGCACCTCAGATAAAGAAATTTCTATGAAAAAAGATACACGTGAAAAAACTAATTAAACTATGAATGATGACAACCTTTTTGTAAACAAAGTCATACCATTAATGGCATTATCATTCCATCTCACAATCAAGCGAAAGATATATAATTTAGTTATAGATAATCCTTAGTTAGATAAAAATAAAACCAAGAACATGCAAAATCAATTCAGATTAATTTTGTCACTATGGTGATTATGATCATGGAAGAAAACCAATGGGTATACTCAGTTTCAAAAGGGCTTCAGATTTGCTTTAAAAGAGTTGATCTTTAATTAATTTTTCCTTGATTTCTCATCGTTGGTTAGGACGTTAGCAACACATACTAAAAACTCTCATCACCAATTCTCATCATCAACCTATAGCAGCAGAAACATCGCGAATATTAATTTTCATCATCAACCTCTTCCTGTCCTACACATTTTCAGCCTGTTAAAAACCAAACTATCTTTAAATCATGTATTATGAATAATCTTTTAACTAATATTTGTTTAATATATATAATAGGGTAAAGTGATAGACTATGTGGTTAGGACTCGGGAGTTTAGATCATACCACCGATCAATGACATTATACAACACAATGACAATTGTTAAGTTCATAAATAATGCTACTTGAGACTTTGATTGAAAATTATAGTAAATTATCTGTGGTTACCATGGTCGTACAAAAACATGTCTAGAACACGATAAAAATACGTTACATATATATGGTCAAAAAGATCTTATCATGATATGGCATACCAAGTCCACCAACGTTGTCTGCGTGCGCTATACCTGTTTTCATCTGATTATTTTTATTTTTTATCGTGATTTGTTACGTCTGTCATCTAGAGCTACAATCATGGTTTAAAGAATCAATGTAAAAAATACCCGAATCTGGAAACTAATAGCAATGAAGGGAGGACCAAAACAACATATCACTCCAATCATTCATTAGCACCAGATATTGCAATAGATGATGTTCTTCCATGGTAGGCAATGGGAAGCTGAACCTGTATAGGCCATCAAGTTTAGAAAATAAACCTGAGTGAGCATAAGCAAAGAAATATGGAAACTTTGAATAAGCCCAGTATATCTTAAATGCCATACCAATTAGAGTAATTATGGTATCCGCCCCTGAATATGATCCCACAATTCTTAGCATGATGCTTAGATGAAAAGAAGTTTGTGTAGTCCCCTATAGCAACAGGAAGACGCATCTCTACCTCATCCTGGATGAGTGACCACTGCTAAAAAATAATGAATTGGGCACATAAATTCACAATACCTAGATTAGTGACCAGTATATATTGATTGAGAGAGACCATCATCAGGCTGCCAATAAATAAGTCATTTAGTATGTATCGAAACCTTACAGACAACTTCATAACCAAATCAAGTAACATTTATAATCAGTAGTCGAAAATTCAATAATATATGTAAACATCTCACATGTTAGGGTTATAGCATCTTATATTTTAACTTTTCCATATGCATAATTCAACTTTTCATAGTCCGATTAAGCAGCATACAATTTTATCACAAAAAGGATACTGTATGCTGTTGAAGATGATGCTTCTATTGTGGAAGAAGCTCAAGCCATGATTCTAAAGCAGGATGCGGGTTTGAGTCCTATATCTGAAGAATATCAGTCAAAGTCATATTCACAGAAGAGGAAGGTGATTGCCAACAAAGATTTGGACGTTGCTGCCAACAAAGAATTGAACATCAATAGCTTGCCCTCATTAAAATACATGAGAATTATATATATGTAAATAAATGTAGAGTCTACTAAAGACATGATCTGGTGGTTCCTTCAATGGTTTATTCAAGATGATTCTCATTATTCTCACATAACCAAAAAATTATGTAACAGACAACACTTGTTTCTCTGTGATTATGTAAAAGTAAAAATAGAATAGATGCCAACACATGTGTCACTATTTAAGTCAAATATACAATAAGTTAAAAATTTCAATAAACCTGAACGAAGGACTCACCAAATGTTTTGCACCACAATCATAAAAAGCTGCAACTACATATTCTATAATATATGGAAAAACTTTTGCGCCATTTATATCTTTTCATAGTGCAAAATAAAAGTTATGTTGTTCCAAAAATATTTGATTTTAAATGAATTTTTCTATACCTGTCAGCGAAGAGTAAAACATGAGCAACGTCAAGCCCTAGGGCATAACAATCGCTTCCCTAATTCAAAGAAGTTGTACCTGAAGTAATAAGCACTGATTTTATTGCGGCACTCCTCCAATTAAGGGTGAATCGCTTTGATCAGTGCAGCTGCAGCGGATACATGAGGGCAAGCTATTGATGTTCCTAAAAGTATATTATACTTCACCCTTTGCAAAATAGCCTATATGGTCACAATTAGATCATAATCATACACCTGATAAATGCATGACAAATGTAGTATGCAATTAGAAGACAAATGGAGATTAAAAAGCAAAATGATAGTGCACCTAATATTGTACATTCGCATAGTGTCTTATTGTGTATAACAGATATGTAAGTTGTGTTTGCAAAATATTGATGACTACTCATCTGAAAATTCAAAGCATTCGTAATGTGCTTATGTTGGAGTGCACATTGTGGCTGTTAGCTTTATCCTTAATTCCAGCGACTAAATAGTTTGCAGCAGCCAATTTAGTTTAAGATCTAAGTTTGAATCACCATATCGTGTATAGAATATTTTTATAAGTGTTTAAGACACGAATGTAGTTTTTCGGATGGCGAGAATAAGAGTAATTTTTTACTCGACCGTGCGTATTGAGCACTTAGCTTCGATTCCTTAACTTAAATTAGGCTAAGTCTCTTAAATGAGGACGAGAAATGATAGAGTTAATTATAAGTTACTATGCTAAACGTAGAGTACTCGTATTCTTTCAAAAAATCACGTGTTCTTGTTGTTTGCTTATTCTCCCTTCGCTTGTAAATATATTTTGCTTAATAAGTATTGACTTAGCGGTTTAGTCTTTATTGTTGGTTTCTAGTCTTTTCTAGTAGCTTCCATGTAATTAAATTGGGAAAACATTAAGGTATCGCCAGCGTCACGGTTTTGAAGTATTGACAACCCCAATAATCGAAAGCTTCACCCAATAATAAGATTTTAAGTGCTCACCTAAATCAAGCAAACAATTTGAAGCTCACAAGGCCGAAAAATCTATGCGAAATTGAAAGTGAATTATGCCTTAATCTTTGAAGCTTTAAAAATCCAAAATTTGCTTTTAGTGTGAGGATATACGTCTTTGGCCATAATAAACACCTCATGGCGAGGTTAAATAAAAGGCAAGGCAAGACCGAAGTCATAATAAAAGCTTCATGGCGAAGTTGAATAAAAGATGGAGGTAAACCTATGATAATAAGGCCCTTCCGTTAGGGGGCGTATAAAAGTCTTGGTAATAAGTCTCATGTTCAAAACCGTTATAAAACCGTGTTTATCGATCCTTCTTGTTGACTTAATTTTTTGACATCGTTGTCTATTAGGAGGGGTTATTAATTCGATGGTCTTGGTTACACCGTTATGACTCTATTTTTAGACATAAATCTCTATTATCGCATAAGTCAAAAATGTATCCTCGTGAACATTCAATACAAAAATAAAATATAAGAGATACAACTTAGGAAAATGGGAGGATAAGTACGTGATTAGGGCATATGAGTAGTGTTAGCAATATTAACTTATAATGACAATGATCTCGTTGCACGCTTAGCATGGAATTAGGGTGAAAATCGAGGACGACGAAATTATTTCTAACGAAGCATTTACGTGTTCTTGTTCTATGAACCTAAACGTCCCATTTTGCGATGAAAATCATACATTATGTCTAAAACGCAAGTAGTAGTAATGGTAGTAGTGTAGCTAAGTTTATCATTCAATAAAAGTGAATAAAAATGAATTTTGGAGATGCTACGATACTTTATTCTAGCATTGCGTGAGGGCACGACAATGGTTTAGTATGGGGGAGTGATGAGACTGCTTTTATACATAGTGTCATCGTTCAAAACGGGTTTAAAATACATTAAATATCATGAAATATGCCAAATATATGCTTGTGTTTGTTACTTGTGTATTTTAGGTACGGATATTAAGAAAATGACAAAAGATCACAAGAAACAAGCAAAAACGAACACGGGAAACGAAGCCGCACAATGAACCAAGCCCTAATGTGGATTTTACAAGAATAACCCTTGAAGAAATGAGATTGTACAAGAAGGGTCCTCCAATATTGAAGAACTGACACTTTAAACCCTTGTTTATTCATAATTACAAGATTGGTCCCTATAGTTTGTCAAATTTGCAAAAAGGACCCTTTACTTTGAAGAATTGGCAAGAATGGTCCCTCATAAATGAAGACTTGTCAATATTAGTCCTCCAAAAAGTCAATCATACAAGTCAAGACCATATCTTTGAAGAAAATGCTAAAACAACCCTTCAAGTATCAAGAATTGGCAAGAAATACCCCCTGAAAATACCTTAGAAAAGTATTTGGGGCAAAAGTGTGAAAATAAAACTTCAACAAAGAAGGAATTCGGGGTTTGTTTATTTAAAGCTGAAATAAAAAGAGAAAGAAAGGCTGAGGGGAAAAGTTGCCAAGACATAATACTTACCTAGGCCAGTGAGGGCTTGACACATGCCCTACTAACACTCTCCACCAATCAGAATCCTCCTTCTTGCCACAGCACTTCCCACTTAATACCGGTTTTAACTAATCTTTATTAGTTAATGATTTGGCGCCTAACACACCATTTAAACACAAAATCAGATTAAAACCTGGCACTATTCAACGTATGAACATAATTAGGGTTTGTTAATTACTTGAAATTAACCCCTAAATCTTTCCAGAATCTTGATTAGTGGTCTCCTAATCTTAACCCAACCCCTAAAACTTGTGCCACATCACCCCACAATGCACATGATCCTTCCCCTGCTCACTTTTTGAAGAAGATGACAAAATTGTGCCAGCCATCCAACGCCCCACAAAGCTGCTTTAATCTTAAGCTCAACATGGACCCTTGATCACATTTCCACCAGCTTTACACCTTCACAAGCTGCCAAGATTCCTTCACATGTTCAAGATATTTCAAAATCTGCAAGGGAAAATTGGGGACTTCACCTGCATTAGGGTTACGTTTTTATGCTTCCTTAGCATAGTTTGTAGCCTATATAAAGGCATTAGGGTTTCACTTTGAGCCCTGCTCTTGGTTTTCTTTTGGGTCAACATTCTGTAAATCCTCTTTCAAAAAGTAATGAAGTGTGTTTGAATTGTGTGACGAATTCCAAGTGTCAACTTAATTCATTGTTTGTTAATGATATATGATTGTTATTGTTAAGTCTTAAAACTTGTTTTCAAACTTTGTGCAAGAAATTGCTCAAAGTTCAAAATATGATATTTTGCTAAATCCTTAATTCAAACCCTAATCTTTGGATTATAAGTGTTCTATACACCCTGATAAGGAGCTTATCAAGGTGTTGTAAGCTTATAGTTTGGGGATATTCAAGGTGTGGGAACAAGTTTGCATTAATCAAACTTTTCCTCTTTTTCATTTTTTTGTTTTGATAATTGTGCTCTAACCTTGTTGTTCTTAGCAGCCTAGATATTGGAAGCTTGTGCCTTGTTTTGCTAGGCACATCAGCTCAAACATACGTGGGAGTGGAGTACATCCATGAGGTTTGAACTCTAATCCCAAAAATCTGTCAAAAAGGAGGTTTCGTGTGATATTGAGTTCTGTTAGTGTATGTGTTGTACTTGTGCTCCAAATCTTGTTGTTTATGCTTAAGGTTGTTGTTTTGGTGCTTATGTATGCATGTGCTAACCTGAATCATACTTTGGTTTTGAAAATTTTGATTTCCAAAATATAAAGGATTGTTTGGGTCTACTGCAAGTTTGAAGTTTTTGTGAAATTGGTGAAGTGTTTGCTAGTGTATGGTACTTGTTCTTGTCTGAGAGTCATAAGAGAGTGATAATATGCATGCTTTGAGTTCTTGAACACTTAAATCAAACAAAGGGCTATAAAATCTTGATTTCTTGTTGTTTTGAGCTGTGATTTTGGGGACACCTAGTTCTAGGTCTAGACTTAGGGTAACAAGTGCTAAATCATAACCATTATAACATGTTAGTAAGATTTGAAGCTTGGAATTTAGATTTGTGGTCAAGTATATCAGCAAATAGTTCTTGTGTTTGCCTGTTTATATCAGAAACCTGCTTATGCATGAAACTAGCTTAATTCTTTGAACCAGTGTATGAAACAAGTTAAGTTGTGCTTATTTAAGTCTAATATAGCTTGTGTGTGCTTTTGGTGCAATTTGGTTGGCTGAATCTTGCTAAAACAACTTTTCAAATATAACTGCTTATTGTCCATGTCTAGTGCTTATCTGGTGATGTTCTGAATTAACTACACTAATTGGCTTGGTGAATTTGTGATATTATTGTTGTTATTGACTCCTTGTGATCCACTGATCACTTGGGTGCCTTGTTTGTAACTTGAATCCAACAAAAAGTCACTAAAGACAAAAAGTCAAAAAGGTCAAGCAGTGTAAACTTTTCCCACTACTGAACCCCCAAAACTAGCCACTGCTAGTGTTAAAATTCAAACAACTTATTCATAAGCCATTCTAGCTTATTGGGACTTGCAACAACTTTGTTTTTGTAATCAATCTTCCTTATTTGACCCATTTAAGAGATTTGGAGCTTTGTGGACTTTGACTTTTAGGTTTGACTAGAAAACGAACTTACTTAACTTTTACAAATTTGCTTATTGCTTAATCTAGCTTATTGAGTTGTGCTTTTTGAAAGATTTTTGATTATTAAGCTTAGTTAAGCTATTTGTTACTTATTGCAACTTGAATCGGCTCTTGAAATAGCCTAGAACTAAAAAACGACTATTTTGTCGTTTTGTGTAGAAAGCTTTGGCTTATTTCAGGCTTATTCCTTAGGCTTATTCCAAGTTTCTTTTTGCAAATAGCTTAATTAGGTCAAGAGAAGTACGTGGGTAAAATTTTAGCTTATGGCATCAGCTTATAGCTTAATGGGCCAAAAAGCCCATTAAGAATAAACTATTTTGACATAAGCTATCTTAAGCTCATTTTCAGCTTTTGGGCCTTTGAAAAATTGTGTTTAAAATCAGATTTTAAGCTTAACTGGAGCTTTTGGGCAAATCCTGTGGACTTTTTCTTATTGGGCCCAATTCTAAGCCCATTAAGGGACTATTTGTGTATTTGGCCCATTTGAAGGCCCAATAGGGGTAATTTTGTAATTTTAAGCTCATTTCTGTTTTATTTAGGTTAAAATAAACTAGTTAGCAACTTTTTAGAATTTTTTTATAAATTTTGGATTTTTATTAATATTTTATTATTTTATTATTAAAAATTAAAGTTTAGATTTTTGCAAGTTTTTTAGTTTTCCTAGTTCAAATACATGAAGTTAGGAAATTTAAAAATTCTAGATTAATTTTATTGACATTAGATTAATTTTTAGAATTATTTCAAGTTTTAATAGATTTTAATTGTTTTTAAATAGTTTTTATTAATTTTAAAATTTTCAAAAATAGTTTTAAATTTAGTTAAGTCATTTTAGAGGTTTACAAGTTACGGAATATCATTTTGGGCTTTTTGTTAATTTTATTGATTTTTTGGGCTTTAATTAGCATTAAAAAACAAATATTTAATTAAATAAAAGGTTTGAGTGGTTTTTGATTTTTTGTAAACTCTAA
The DNA here is from genome assembly GCA_025667525.1 of Glebionis coronaria. NCBI lineage: Eukaryota > Viridiplantae > Streptophyta > Magnoliopsida > Asterales > Asteraceae > Glebionis > Glebionis coronaria. The sequence continues at coordinate 278,859 of JANFOE010000447.1, read as the reverse complement.
TTATATTTTTAGGATTTATTGCAAATTTTTAGTAATTTTTAGGGTAATTTTTTAATTTGGTCACTTTTTACGGTTTTACGTGCACGACTTCGTCTTAGTTTAATTCATAATCGCAACCGTCATTCTTTTCTAATCTCTTTTCTACTTTTCTTTTCTCATCAATATAATCACAAACACTTAATCATATCTTTACACAATACACAAGCCTCCTTGAGAACGAACTCATTTTTAGGTCATTTGTGCACGGTTTTCCTAAACCGTCGTACTTACCATAATTACCTTGTTTTCCTAAACAAGTGTAAAAACTCAACTATCATTTTTGGCGCCGCTGCCGGGGATCGAACTCGGGTCACCCGCGTGACAGGCGGGAATACTTACCACTATACTACAACGACTTCACCTAACGTATTGTAATATTCTGAGATAGGTTCGGCTTCACCTTGAAAATTTTCACCTTAAAGGTCCCAAAAAACATTTAAGCTTGTACCAAGGTTGCTATGAGAGTGCAAATAAGACCACAAACCTGATTTGCAGCCTTGATGACGTTCACTTCATTTTCCATGCAAGTGTACAGCTCGCCACCTGCATCACCTGCATCAATACTTGTAAGTCACAACCTTGTAGAAAGATGAAGAAAGTGCGTAAATGATGGACTTTTACCTGTCGTCATCGCTGCCATGACGGCAACCTGTAAATATCTTATGTCAGTAAAAAATATGTTGCAATTATAACAAAATTTAAATTTTTTAACAATCGAAAAAATAAAAAGAATAAAATAAACAAAAAGTCATTCAAAAAGAGAGTAATTCTGATATCAATACCATAGATCTTTCTGGTTGATAGCTTCGTATTTCATGGCTCGGACTTGTTACTCATTTTCTACAATCTGTGAGGTTCACATTATAGAAATTTGTGGCAAGTACCCCTGAACCGACCCCATTGAACCACTCCTAGAATTTATGGGGCAACTTAAATCCTGTGGACACAGGTTTGTTCCACTGACAATAGGCAACCTAGAATCTGTCGGTGCAGGATTTAACCTAGAATCCATATTGTATCTGAATCTCTGTAACGAAGATATATCCTTTTTACAACAAATTAACATTACCTTCAATTGTTTTTTGACCTAGAATCTATATTGGGTTGCTGAGCTTTCAGACACTACCCTCACTTGCTCTACTGAGTTCAGTTTCAAAGGCTGTAGGTGGGCCGGATTCAGATAGTGTGCCCATAAGGTTATGTGAAGAGATTAAGTGCCTTGGCGCTTCACGAGTCAGGGTAATCTGCAAATCAAATGTTCAGTTTCATGTTAGTTTTATTAGTTGCCAAGTACTTAAATAAACCTATACCAAATCGCTGAAACCAAATAAAGCTTGTAAAGGCCATGTAATGAATACGAAATATGCCTACGACCAGATTTAAACGAACAGAGAGTGTACGGGTGCTTACAGGCATAAATAACATGTTCAAACAGCATATCAAAATCCCTAATATGCATTCTTAACAATAAGGTCAGCTTGCATACACAACAATCAATTAAACTATGAATTTCATAAAGAAAACTTACATCACTCAAAAGACGCATGCTTGACATTTATGTTTACGTCAACCTTGATTGCTCATCTATACCCAATTTGTTACAAAAATATAAAAGCACCAGAACACCATCAGTATAATAAGAAAAGGCAAAAAATGAGAGCCACTATGCATCTGATTAGTTCGCATACCTGAAACATTTGCTATCATTGTTGCTGCAACAACAAAATTCTACAAACATACCTAATTAGGGTTTAGAAAGAAAATATACATACCTTTTTACGTGATTAATGAGGGTGTAATTACATAACATAGCAAACAATACGTTCTTTGCCATCCATCCAACCTCATACTTACAAAAAAAAAACCATAGAAATCATTATTAAACCCGTTATTTGGTTTTGAGTTTTTGAGATGAGATAGATGAATTAAGGTCTCTTTAATAGATGCGTATGAATATATTAGGGTTTTGTATGAATCTAAGATTTATTTAAAAACAATAATTTAGGAATAGTTATGTATAAATTCGAAAATTATAGATAAAGAGTGATTTCAGTTCAATATCTATAAGCTAAATACGTACATACAGAAAAACCAGAAGATTTGTGTGTATCTTTTATATAACTTATTATTAATGTATATCATTTGTGTTTATATTAGATAAGAACGAATATTATATATGTTAATATTGGATTTCGATGAGCTTATTACCTGTGTTTTGTATACAAAATCATAAATAATGGGTTGGCTTAGTTGGTAAAGATGCTTGGATTTGTATGAGAGGTTATGATTTCGAATCTTACAAGAGCCATGATATTATTTTTAAAAAATGTGAACTTAAATGAGTTTTTATAAAAAGCCGAAATTAAATAAAAAACGAAAATTATATAAAACGCTTGACCCGGTCCAGACTCCTCTCGGCCCAGACTTGAACAGGACTGTTTCAGACCAGCTCGGCCCAGACGTTCAAAACGCGATTTCCAAAACCCAGTTTTTAAAACTGCGTTTCCAAAACGCTATTTTCAAAATACTACGATTTCAGATCAGAATTTCGTGGAATTTGGAGATTTTTTAGGAAATTCTGAAATACTATTGGCTAAAAGATATGACTAGGATATGATTGGATTAAAAAGTGTGGTTTCAAATCATAATTATACCTATATATATATATATATATATATATATATATATATATATATATATATATATATATATATATATATATATATATATATATATATATATATATATATATATATATATATATATATATATATATATATATATATATATATATATATATATATATATATATATATATATATATATATATATATATATATATATATATATATATATATATATATATATATATATATATATATATATATATATATATATATATATATACATATATAGAGTTAGGGTAAAATAAAAAAAAACTTATAATAAAAAGGATAGGAAGAAATGTGGGAGTGACAAGTGTCCCCCTTCCTTTTATTCAAAAATTCGGGCAGCCCTCATAATATTAAAAAAAATTTGGTCAATGGCAAAATTGTAAATACTCATGTTTTTTTTTTCAAAAACCACCTCGAATTTCAAACGGACATAACTCTCAAACGAAAAACTTTTACATCAAACCGATTTCACCGTGATTTCTAGAATTTAATCCTCTTTAATTTGATATAAATCTTGTTAAATTTCGTTCAACTTTTTTTTCAAGAGATTAAATATGTTTGGATTTTCTTAATTTTTTTTCAGTTTCGACCCAAATTTTGCCCACCATAACAATCGAATCACGAGCCACTTAAAATATAAAAGTTGTAGTCTTATGTCCAATCTATACACAGCATTTCAAATCACACAAAACCAAAGTCGTATGTGGGAGATATCACACTTTAAAAATAACGTTTTTATCATATTTCTTGCACACAAGGTGTTTGATGAAATGCATAAGTTGAAATTTTAGTGTATAATTAGATGTAAGTGTAATATTTGTTGTATCATAACATTATATTTATCATTTTGCGCATGTATGATAAAAAAGATAACTTTTTTACCTAGTTTACAATCTAGAGTTTTTTAGTTACGGCACCAATATTTTAATGCATCACAGTTATTGTTTTAGTGAATCACAGTTAAATTCTTAGCAAATCACAATATGAACAACACGAGTAACCTATTATATTAAATGCATTTGAATTTAAACCTTAATGTAGTAGAAATAAAGTTTCAGTGCAGTAAATCATGCATATGAAGAATGTAAGTAACCTACTCCATTCATGCATTAAAATTAAACTGTAATGCAGTAGAAAAACATTGCAAGTAACCTACTTCATTACAATGCATTAAAATTTAAATTATAATGCAGTAGAAAAAATAGTGTAATGTAATAAATCATGCATATGAACAACCCATGTAACCTACTGCACTACAGTGCATTAAAATTTAAACTGTAATGCATTAGAAAGAACAATGCAAGTAACGTACTACATTACAGTGCATTAAAATTAAACTGTAATGTAGTAGACAGAACATGCAAGTAACCTACTGCATTACAATGCATTAAAATTTAAATGTAATGCAGTAGAAAGAACAATGCAAGTAACGTACTACATTACAGTGCATTAAAATTAAACTGTAATGTAGTAGAAAGAACAATGCAAGTAACCTACTGCATTACAGTGCATTAAAATTTAAACTGTAATGCAGTAGAAAGAACAATGCAAGTAACGTAATACATTACAGTGCATTAAAATTAAACTGTAATGTAGTAGAAAGAACAATGCAAGTAACCTACTGCATTGCAGTGCATTAAAATTTAATCTGTAATGCAGTAGAAAGAACAATGCAAGTAACGTACTACATTACAGTGCATTAAAATTAAACTGTAATGTAGTAGAAAGAACAATGCAAGTAACCTACTACATTACAGTGTATTAAAATTTAAACTGTAATGCAGTAGAAAGAACAATGCAAGTAACCTACTACATTACAGTGCATTAAAATTTAAACTGTAATGTAGTAGAAAGAACAATGTGAGTGACCTACTGCATTACAGTGCATTAAAATTTGAACTGTAATGCAGTAGAAATAGCTGTAATGCATCTTAGTACATGTTCCACTCTACCACACACAATCCTACATCTCTGACCACTTTCTAGTGCATAACACATATAATAAGCCTAAGTCATCTATAGGAACAAATCATTACAATCTACTGCATTACATTTTAGATTTAACCACGTCACAATTCTAAATTCTAGTTGAGACTTTTTGTCAAACACTTTGTAAGCAAGTTGTTGAAACACATTGCATCAGACATTCAAAAGAAAAAAACTGAACTTACTAATAAGATAACTGTGATTCACTAAAAAAAATAACTGTAATTCACCAAAAAAGATAACTGTGATTAACTGAAAAGATAAATGTGATTCACTAAAAACAGATTATGTGATTCACTAAAAAGATACATATGAATCACAAAAAAGAATTGTGATTCACTAAAAAAGATAACTGTGATTCACTAAAAGAGATAACTATGATTCACTAAAATATGTACATTTTTGTACAAAAAAATCATTAAAAATGATATCTTCTTCGATCTTACATGCATAAAATGATTAATGGAACGTCATTGTACAAAACCTAAGGTACTTACATCGAATTTTTACATTAAAAATTCTGCTTATGCATTTTATCAAACACTTTATGTTCATGAAATATGGAAAAAACACCATTTTTAAAATGTGATATCTCTCTCATACGATGTCGGTTTTATATGATTCAAAATGCTGTAGAAAGCTTGAACATAATACTAAAACTTCATCTCTTTAAGTCGCACGTGAATCATTTGTTATGGTGGACAGAATTGGGTCGAAGTTGAAAAAAAAAATCAAAAAAATCAAAATATATTTGATCTCTTGAAAAAAAGTTGAACGAAATTTGACAAGATTTATATCAATTTAAAGAGGATTAAATTCTAGAAATTTTGGTGCAAACGGTTTTTTATGAAAGTTTGTCGTTTGAAAGTTATGCCCATTTGAAATTTTGGGTGAAATAAAAAACGTGAAATTTACGAAATGCCCCTGACCGGATTTCTTTTTTATTAGGAGGGCTTGACCAAAAATTTGACTAAAAAGGGTTGGAGGACACTTGTCACTCCCATATTCTCTCTTACCCTTTTTTATTTTAAATATTTTTGTAGAATAACCTTATTCTACATATATATATATATATATATACATATATATATATATATATATATATATATATATATATATATATATATATATATATATATATATATATATATATATATATATATATATATATATATATTAAATCAAATCAAATCAAATCAAATCAAATCAAAAACCCTTATATAGGAAGGATGGTGAAACAATTCCTTAAATACAAAATTCTATAAAAATGACACATGTAATTCATTAAAGGGTTTCCATAAAATGCTTCAAAAAGAAAATAGTAAATTCCAAATGATGCCTTAAATACAAAATTCAATAAAAATATATATAGGAATTAAAAATGACCCCTTAAATACAATATTCTATAAAAATATATAAGGAAGAATGGTGAAACAATACCTTAAAATATAAAATTCTATAAAAATAATTCCATAAAATGCTTCAAAAATAAAATAGGAATTACAAATGATGCCTTAAATGCAAAATTCTATAAAAAATATATATAGGAATTACAAATAATGCCTTAAATACAAAATTCTATAAAAATATATAAGGAATGATGGTGAAACAATGACTTAAATACAAAATTCTATAAAAATGATTCCATAAAATGCTTCAAAAATAAATTAGGAATTACAAATGATGCCTTAAATATAAAATTCTCTAAAAATATATATAGGAATTACAAATGATGCCTTAAATAAAGAATTCTTTAAAAATATATATGGAATGATATTGAAACAATGCCTTAAATACAAAATTCTATAAAAATGATTCCGTAAAATGCTTCAAAAATAAAATAGGAATTACAAATATGTCTTAAATACAAAATTCTATTAAAATATATATAGGAATTAAAATTGATGCCTTAAATACAAAATTCAATAAAATATATAAAGAAGGATGGTGAAACAATGGCTTAAATACAAAATTCTATAAAAATGATTCCATAAAATACTTCAAAAATAAAATAGGAATTACAAATGATGCTTAAATTAAAAGTTCTATTAAAATATATATAGGAATTACAAATGATGCCTTAAATACAAAATTCTATAAAAATATATAAGGAAGGATGGTAAAATAATGCCTTAAATACAAAATTCTATAAAAATGATTCAATAATATATAGGAAGGATGGTGAAACAATTCCTTAAATACAAAGTTCTATAAAAATGACACATGTAATTCATTAAAGGGTTTCCATAAAATGCTTCAAAAAGAATATAGGTATTCTAAATAATGCCTTAAATACAAAATTTAATAAAAATATATATAGGAATTACAAATGATCCCTTAAATACAATATTCTAAAAAATACATAAGGAAGGATGGTGAAACAATACCTTAAATACAAAATTCTATAAAAATGATTCCATAGAATGCTTCAAAAATAAAATAGGAATTACAAATGATGCCTTAAATACAAAATTCTAAAAAATATATATATATAGGAATTAAAAATGATGTCTTAAATACAAAATTCTATAAAAAAATTTAAGGAATGATGGTGAAACAATTCCTTAAATACAAAATTCTATAAAAATGATTCCATAAAATGCTTCAAAAATAAAATAGGAATTATAAATGATGCCTTAAATATAAAATTCTATAAAAATATATATAAGAATTACAAATGATGCCTTAAATAAAAAATTCTTTAAAAATATATATGGAATGATGGTGAAACAATGCCTTTAATACAAAATTCTATAAAAATGATTCCATAAAATGCTTCAAAAATAAAATAGGAATTACAAATGATGCCTTAAATACAAAATTCTATTAAAATATATATAAGAATTAAAAATGATGCCTTAAATACAAAATTATATAAAAATATATAAGGAAGGATGGTGAAACAATGCCTTAAATACAAAATTCTATAAAAATGATTCCATAAAATACTTCAAAAATAAAATAGGAATTACAAATGATGCCTTAAATTAAAAATTCTATTAAAATATATATATGAATTACAAATGATGCCTTAAATACAAAATTCTATAAAAATATATAAGGAAGGACGGTGAAATAATGCCTTAAATACAAAATTCTATAAAAATGATTCCACAAAATGCTTCAAAAATAAAATAGGAATTACAAATGATGATTTAAATACAAAATTCTATAAAAATATATATAGGAATTTTAAATGATGCCTTAAATACAAAATTCTATAAAAATATATATGGAAGGATGGTGAATCAATGCCTAAAATACAAAATTCTATAAAAATGATTCCATAAAAATGCTTCAAAAATAAAATAAGAATTACAAATGATGCCTTAAATACAAAATTCTATAAAAATATATATATAGGAATTACAAAGAATTCCTTAAATACAAAATTCTATAAAAATATATACGGAATGATGGTGAAACAATGCCTTAAATAAAAAATTATATAAAAATGATTCAATAAAATGCTTCAAAAATAAAATAGGAATTACAAATGATGCCTTAAATACAAATTTATATAAAAGTATATATGGAAATTACAAATGATGTCTTAAATACAAAATTATATAAAAATATATAAGGAAGGATGGTGAAACATTAAAATGTCGTAAATACAAAATTTTATAAAAATGATTCCATAAAATGCTTCAAAAATAAAATAGGAATTAAAAATGATGCCTTAAATACAAAATTCTATAAAAACATATATAGGAATTACAAATGATGCCATAAATAAAAAGTTTTATAAAAATATATAAGGAAGGATGGTGAAACAATGCCTTAAATACAAAATTCTATAAAAATGCACAACAATTATATTAATTTCAAAAAAATTAATGTAAAAACGTTATTCATAACATTAACACATACAAAATTTATTACCTCATAAAATTCAAAAATACATTAAATATTTATACAATATTATTAAAATTCTAAAATTTAATGTTACAAACTTATCCATACCGTTAACGTATGCAAATTCAATTAACTCATAATATTCTTAAATAAATAAAATATCTTAAATACGTTATTTTTGTCTATTCTATGCTACATTATTAAAATATCAATGCCATAACTAACACTACATATGCTAAACTTCTAATACAAACACACATAAATTCAATTTTCATTAAAAATATATATAATTAAAGTTAGCCCGTCCACCGGACGGGTCTAAAGGCTAGTATATATATATATATATATATATATATATATATATATATATATATATATATATATATATATATATATATATATATATATATATATATATATATATATATATTTATATATATATATATATATATATATATATATATATATATATATATATATATATATATATATATATATATATATATATATATATATATATATATATATATATATATATATATATATATATATATATATATATATATATATACTATATATATATATATATATATATATATATATATATATATATAGTGAAGCGCTATATGTAGAACCACTTATGTTGTATAGAACTTACAGAACCAATATAAAACCGTTCGATTATTTAATTAATGGATAAGATGACTTTGGCAGTATCTAATTAAGTAAAAGTTCTTTATTTACTTCAAACATGTAAAAGGGCAATCAAGGAATTTCCTTTTTTATTTAATTTCATAACTGTCCATGTTAATAGAGTATGATTTAGGTGAAATAATTAATTCATTCATCTCTCCCCTTATCTCATTCTCATGGCAGTTGATGGTTCACTATCTCATCTTCAAAACAATAAACAAATAGTCGCAAGATTCCTTTTTTGATAATCTTTCAACATACTTAATGAAGAAAAATGATACGGATGACACCTTCATGTAAGTTTTAATATTCGGTTTAAAGTATATATTTTTTTTCACTTCAATCGAAAATAAATTGATAACATTCGGATTTCTTGTTGGGTTTATCTTGATCTAAGAACAGATTTGGCTGTCGTTTTTTAGATGACCGTCGGATTTGGCCACCGGTTGTTCGCACCTATTATTTCTCGGTAAGTTATGTCAATTTAAATTAGATTTCGGATTGAAAAATTAAAAGATCTATGTACAGGTCTTCAAAATAATGATTGTTTATGTTGGATTTATAAAGGGATTCATCATAGATGTAGGTGATTGTGTTGCATATATATTTTTTATTAATTAATATTATCTTTTTCACCCGAAGATGACAATAGTGAGCATGATGATGATAAAGCTTCCAAATTATCAAGTCTTTATTGGATTTCAAAGTGAGGTGCGTCTATGGTTACATCTGATGGTATGTTTTTACTACTTTTTATTTATATAGTAACATGTTTGAAATACTATTTTGTTATTTTGTGTATATCTTTTTTGTTAAGATCTTTTATAGATCAAAAGTTAAAGCTAGTCACTTTTAGTAGAAAAATAAAAAACGTCAATGAGGCCATCATTTTGCAAGAAAAGAGAACTTAAATTCTTAACAGTATTTTATGAATCATAGCAAGAAGTGTGAAAAACCAATTGACTAGTAATATACTAATATTATTAGTTGGTTAGTTACATGTATGTCTTGAGAAAGTGCATATTTTTTATAGGTAAAATAATATATGCATAATACTGATTCTAAATATGTTGTTATAATTATGACCAGATCTCTTTTATGCTTCATAGCAAGCTCTTGATCGAAGTTTATGTGATTGACGGAAACACATACCGAAAACATACATGTTTTTTGAAGGCATACGTACATGTTTTAAAGAATTTGACGAGCCAGCGCAATGTGCACCTATGTTATTGGAAGGATTTTGGATATGTCATACATGATTTTGAATCTTTTGCACATTTATATTTAAAAATATACATTTGTATATGAATTATATTTTATTTGATATTAATATTTATGCATTGTACTTATGTTTTTACTTTGTTGTATATTTAGAGATCACATGTATACACTAGAACATATATGCAATTATTAGCAAAGCAAGTTTCATGAGTTCACAAAAAAATTATATATATATTTAAGATATTAACAAAGTTAAAATTAGTAAAAACATCAATGGCTGCCAGAAAAATCCCTTCTTCTCATAACCCAATTTTCTTTTTCCTTTAATTCGAATACCTTATAATGATGCTGTTTTCTCGATTAATCATTGATTATTCTTGAGTTAACAAAGTCCTTGTTTGGTTGCTTGGTTTTAGGGTTAATTAAATTGGTTTTTATTTAATTTTTCTGCCGTCATTTGATGTGTGCGTTCACGAGTGCAATTTAATTGTTCGTTGGTTACTGTTTTCGATTCTTTGATCGGTGCTATTTGTCCCTTTGCGATCAAGTGTCATTAATATATTAAGATTGTTGAAGCATTGATTGTCGGCTGACTATTTTTTATAGTGATGAATCATTGATTGTCGCCTGACATTTGTTTATGATGAATTATTGATTGTCGGCTGACAATTCTTTAAGTTTGTCATCTATTTATTAGGTTTGTCGCTTGTCACGTGTACAATAGTCGATCAATTGTTTAGTTGGGTACTGCTTAATAGTCGATCAATTGTTTAGTTGTTTTTTAGGGGTTTCGTGGTGGATCATATTTCGTTTACTATATTGTGGCGGCTGACATTGCATACCTTAATTTTGGTCGGCTGACCATAAATTAGGTTACTATTCTTAATCTATTTCTTAGGGTGTCGTCACATTCTTATTATTTAGTGGTTCGTTTGATCGAGTTGTTGAAGCTATGGTGGATTCGAGCAATGAAAGTGATAAGCCATTGTTTACAGCTTGGATGGATGTGGTTAAGGTGTCTACTCTTGAGGTTTTAGTAACGTTAGAGGAGATATCTAATTTGTTTTCTATTCCTTTGAATACTGTGCGTGACATTGAAGTGTTTGCAAATGGTGTGAAGGCAAACAAATTTCCTAAATGGTCTACTTTACCTAAGGAGACCACTAGGCTTTATTATGAAGTTTTGTGTGAACGCCATAAGAATCTAACTAGCAGCACTTCTTCACTCAGTTCAGGTGGTTCGAGTGTGCACTCTGCACAAATGGCTAAGGAAACAGACCTTGCAGCTAAGGCTGCAACCATTAATGGTTTGCAACCGTGTAATATACATGCGGTTTTGAAATTATTTGGTGTAACGATTCGCACGGTTGGTGACGCGAGTGAATTTATGCATGAATTAAGAATGAAGAAACATCCTTTGTGGGATTTAATCTCACCTGATCGTGCTAAAGAAATTCTGGAGTTACTTTGCAAATTTGAAGCTGATATGGTTACGTCTACTAATGGAGGTATTAATGCAGTCTCTTCTTCGTTTAATTCTGAAAATGTCTATGAAGGGGTTAATATCTCTATTCCTAGGAAGGTCGTTGAAAAAGTAAATGCTCGCTACCATAACACTTTATATGGTTACTTTCTTGGTAAAAGGATTGCATTCCCTGTGGTTGAGTATTTTGCTAAGAATAATTGGGCAAAACATGGTCTTAAGCGTATCATGATGAATGAGAAAGGTTTTTTCTTTTTTCAATTCGGATCTAGTGAGGGTCTTAATGCGGTTCTGGAAGGTGGTCCGTGGATGGTTCGTAATTCACCAATTTTTCTTAAGAAATGGACCATGAAAACGAATCTTCTAAAGGAGGAACTAACTCGTATTCCGGTATGGGTTAAGTTTCATGATGTCCCGCTACATGTATTTGAAGAGGAAGGTATTAGTTTAATTGCTTAGTTTCTTGGTAAGCTTATTATGATGGATAATTATACTGATAATATGTGCAAAGAGTCTTGGGGTCGTTGTAGTTTTGCTCGTTGTCTTATTGAGATGAATGCTGATTCGGAGTTTATAGATAACGTTACTATTGGTGTCCCTGATCTTGAAGGCTCTGGTTGTACTAAGGAATTAATTCGTGTTGAATACGAATGGAAACCGCCTAGATGTCATACTTGTAATATTTTTGGTCATTCCGTTGATTCTTGTCCGAAAAATGTTAAACCTAAAACGGTTGAAAAAGTGACAACTCATGTTGATAATGATGGGTTCCAACAAGTGCAAAGCAAGAGGAAGAAGTACAAAGGTAATTTAGGGAATCAAGTTCCGAGAGGTGTTCCATTGAGCAAGGGTTTCCAAGCAGGTAAGACGGTTGTTTTTCGTCCAAAAATTCACTTGGATACTACAAGTACGAGTGCTGATAATAGTAGTAAGTTGAATACTAAATCTGGTCAGTTGCAGCAGTCTAGCAATCATAATGGTCCGAACAAGGGTAAAGCTCAAATGAGCAGTGTTTCTACATCTAATAAGTTTCCATCGTTGTCCATGCCTGGTATTGACGAAGGGTTTCAAGTAAGCGAGGAAGATAATAAGGAGGAGGAGGGAGTCGAGGTCGTCTTTGATGAATCGGTGAATCTTCTCAATACTCATATTGGGGCAAGCACTCCAACTAGCTGATCCCATGTTGATATTTTATTATTTTCCTCGTAACTTTATGTTATCGTCTTGGTTTTTGTCTAGTTTATATATTTCCAGTATTCTAGACTAGTTAATGTTTATGGCATGTCATAAACATTTTGTTTAACAAGCTGCCTGTAGCTTGCGGTTAATGTGGTATTTCAGCCACATTCCTTGTACTTCAACGCTTTTTTTGGTTCTATTTACCGGGGTCATTGCTACCCTTTTACCAAAAAAAACATATTTAAGATATTAAAAAAACATGTATGCACATCTTTTTAAACATGTATGTTTTCTTAAAACATGTATGTTCGAAAAAAAATGTATGTTCGAAAAAATATATAAATTAAAAAATAATATTTTTTAATTCCGAAAATCAAGGGGCTTTAAAAATGATTTTAATAAAAAAACAAAGAAATTTGAGAAAATTTATATTACCAATATACCCTTTTGATTTATATAAAAGATTTAATAATAAAAAATTTCTATTGGTTGAAATTGGTTCTATAGGTTTTGTACCAAAACGAGTTTCTTCAAATAGCGCGCTCCTATATATATATATATATATATATATATATATATATATATATATATATATATATATATATATATATATATATATATATATATATATATATATATATATATATATATATATATATATATATATATATATATATATATATATATATATACACACTAAAAAGACCCTAAAAATAAAAAGTATAGGAAGGATTATGGGAGTGACATGTGTCACTTTGCCACGTCACCATGTCACATAATCATGGCACCTCAACACCTAAAAAATTTTGAATTTTTTTTTTAAAAAGAAATTTTGAAATTTTTTTTTTCGAAAATTTTTTTTTTCCAAAAAAAAATTTTGAATTTTTTTTTCAAATTTAAAAAAAAAATAATCTAATGCATCACAGTTATATGTTTGATGCATCAACTTAATAAGTTAATGCATCACAGTAATTAGTTAGTGCATTAAGTTCGGTGTTGAACTATAATGCAGTAACTTATTACTTTGATGCAATAACTTATTAACATGATGCATCAAAATATATAATTGCGATGCAGTAGATTATCTTTTGTTTTAATTAAAAATTTTAATAAATAATCTACTACATCACAGTTATATGTTTGATGCATCAACTTAACAAGTTAATACCGAACTTAATGCAGTAACTTATTACTGTGATGCATTAACTTATTAACATTGCATCAAAATATATAACTGCGATGCAGTAGATTATCTTTTGTTTTATTTAACAATTTTGAAAAAAAAATTCGAAATATTTTTTTCGAAAAAAATATCGAATTTTTTTTTTCGAAAGAAATTTTCAAATTTTTTTTCGAAAAAAAATTTCAAAATTTTTTTTCGGAAATTATTTTTTTGAAATTTTTTTTTAAAATTTTTTTTACGATTTTTTTTTCCGAAAATTTTGTAAATGGTGAGGTGTCATCATTATGTGGCATTGTGATTTGGTATAGTGACACATGTCACTCTCATAATTCTTCCTATACTTTTTATTTTAAGACCCCTTCTTATTATATCCCATATATATATATATATATATATATATATATATATATATATATATATATATATATATATATATATATATATATATATATATATATATATATATATATATATATATATATATATATATATATATATATATATATATATATATATATATATATATATATATATATATATATATATATATATATATATATATATATATATATATATATATATATATATATATATATATATATATATATATATATATATATATATATATATATATATATATATATATATATAGAATTTGGATCAAATGAGAACTTTTTTAAAATTATAAATATAAGAACCCAATCAACTATGGACAAGTGGAATTTATATATTAAAAAAACTGAAAATTAAACATAGATACACAAGGGCATTACGAGTATTTTTATCATTAAATCATAAAAAACAGTCTCCATCTCATTTTCCCCTCCAGGCCTCCACCACTACATTCAAAAAACAACCGACCACTAGATCTCGCCGAAAAACCACCACTGGCGCTTTTGTGTTGCTTCGGTGTCACTGCTGTCATTTGCGTTTGCCTCGCCACCACTTGATGCACTCGAAAACCCACCACTAACCAAAACGCACTGCTGTGTGACGGTGTACCATGTGTTTATAGGTCTATGGTGGTATAACATTTTTTCAAGATCTGTTATGATGGTATAACGGTGTGAGAATGAGATGAAGTTGGTGAGGTAAATTTAGTGCCACGCTTAAGTTTGCTACGTAATCGGGAACCATGGCCGTTTTAAACCGGTGAACCATATTTTCGCAAATACATCGTGATGTATCGATGGTGGGCGAGTACCGCTGATGTTGGGTTGGTATCGCTGATTTTGGGCGAGTACCGCTGATGTATCATGCAGCAGGTTTATGACAATGGTGGCTGGGTACCGCTGATGTACCATGTACCAGGTCGCAGCGCAAATCTATGACGATGGCGGGCACCGTTGATGTATCGATGTACCAGAGTCTGATGATGGTGAACCGAAGTTAGTGGGTTGATGCACCATGTACCATGTATTAGTTTCTATAACGGTGTCAATGATGGTAGTAAACTGCTGCACAAAACTACAATTATATGATTTTCTAGATCGGACTTGTTTGTAAAGATAGGATGTGTTATCGTTTTATATAAGTCCGAATTCATGTTTGAAAGGGACGTGTATCTAATTTGTAGTATTAGTTGGTGCATATTTCTTGATTCTATCCAAAAGCCTACGTATCAGCATGTGTGTTTGTTAATATCAACATATAATTTTTTATAATTCTACAAAAATGGTTAGTTAAATATAAAAAAAAAGTGTATCAATTGTAAAATGGGAAAAAATAATGTTAGTAAAAAAATGTGTCAAAAAGTAATTAAAAAATGTGATTAGAATTCCCTAAATACCCTTGTAACTCTATTCAATTAATTGAATGTTTTATGTTTAATGACAATTTGATCTAAGAACAATTAAAAGATCTACCGGTCCATATCCATTCTCATTTTAGTAACTTTAAAAAATCTCTTACATTAACCTCCCTATATATATATATATATATATATATATATATATATATATATATATATATATATATATATATATATATATATATATATATATATATATATATATGTGTGTGTGTGTGTGTGTGTCTTGAAGACAGTTTGACTCTGAATCTTGTACAAAGCTTTCGACAAACCTCCAATGGCTACAAATATAACATATTTGAAAACTAGACTCTCTGTATATAATATTAGGCTTTTGAATCACCCAAAAAGCTATTCGATTTTAAGTATACGTAAACCCTAATAAACCCCATTAATGACCATCATTAATGACTAATCATATTTTGTATGAAACCCTAAGTTTAATTATAGATCCAAAACATTAATTAATGAAAACCTTAATTTATAAACCATAATTCCATCATTTCAATTGTTACATATGTTAATTTAAGAATAATTGAACATAGTTTAGTTAATTACCTTAAACCCTAATTATTTTAGTTTTCTTCCTTTTTCCTCCATGATTTCTGACTGAATTTAGGGTTAGAGGGGGTGGGAAAATCGTTTAGTATGCTAGGGTGGTTTATATTTATAGATAAACTAGTGGAAGACTCCTACATGGGCTCAAAATGGGGTCCCCTTCCCTTCCTTTTACTATTCGGCCGCCCTCATACTCTCATTATTGTTCAACTTTGGCCTCTATTATTTCTTACACATTTAGTTTACTTCCTAGACCCTCTAGCTCAAAACCTCGAGCGCTAAACTTAAAACCTTCAATTTTCCAACATTCCTACGACTAGCGTTCATTTCCAAAAGTTTCTATATAAAGTAAGTTTGTTAAAAACTTAATGAATACATAATATATTTATGAAATAGATATATATCATACATAATACGTACACGCAAGTTACATAACCGATAAAAGAAATAAAACCAACGTCAATGTGATCTCATTTCTTCACATTTCATCACCAGTAGTACCATGATCCGCAACCATGTACTTTAACCTCGCAAGATTATCTCTTCAGACACATATAACACACCACACATATAAAATATCATACGTAAATATGTTTAATTGGTTATAACTAACCATCCAAAAACCACAGTTGTCACGGTTTACAAGTGATACCATCTAAACCCGTCTATGATGCTGTCTGAAGAAATTGTGATGTCGTTTGTGTTATGATGGTTGAGAAACCCTTAGAAGATTCGACGAATAGACGTCGTCGCAACCTATAACCCGACAATGTATGGGTCCAGTTCCTATATATACTTCCTATATATACAAACCTTTATATTTTTACAATCCATTAAGAATTCATTAGAGACATTGGTGCGGCTTTGCTACATGGTTTTTATGGTCTTAAACCCCTAATCATCGTTGTAACACTAGGATTTATTACATATCAAGGTTTAATCTTTCTATCATTCAGTATGTCTTGTTTTTTATATCTGCCTTTACTTGTTCTTCTTTTAATGCGTCCAAATAAATTAATAAGTGTTTGTCTATGATTGCATGAAACTCGTGATGTAATTCTTACTTTTTCATGGTTGTGTGCACATTAGACTCTAGAAAACCAAACAAGATTTTCATATCTTAACTGTTGATATGTCTAGGAAAACGTGGGTGTTTAAAAGATGATACATTGGCGTTCTAGGAATCGAATCCTTGTTCGTCTTCGGGTTGATTCATTTAAGTGTTTAAAAATGCTTATGTAACGGTTTTTTCTAGTACAAGTCTACTATACCACTATACTAGGTTATTACTTGTTTCATATGAATAGTTTTTCTGGTAAACGTCTCCATACCACTATATTAGAGGGCTAATGCATTAGGAGAACACTTACACATTTATTTATCAATGTGTGACGGGAAATAAAAAGTAGGAAGAGCAACAAGAGAATTTATGCATGATTAGATGAACACATTTATTTAACCATACAAAGTCTCACTAGTAGCTTAGCTTGATAGTAATATTAGTAGTTATATGAACCCCCTATTTAAACCTAAGATATTACTACTTTTTATAAAATATATAAATATAAAAAGAATCATCTCTCTCACCTCTAGACATATGTATGTTTGACACAGACCTCTCACAATTTCCCTTAAATAACGATATTGACCCCCAAATCCGTGTCTTAAATATAAAACGGTTAGGTACACAACATAGGGGGTCGTAAAACTTTGTGTTTGCGACCCACATACATTAATTTCTTGGTGTTACTATCGGGGAATAGTTAGGTTTTTGTGTAAGACTAAATTTACTCACTTGATTCCTATCAAGGAGACCAATCTATCCTTAGGTCTCGTTTTTAGCTTTCTCTTAATCTTTCTTTTTTCTTCGTGTTTTTGTTTGTAATCTCTTTTCTTCGGCCACCATGGTTAACAAAAATTCACCAGCACCACGTACCATAGGAATTTATTCCAAACCTAACCACGAGAGCTATTAGAGCACCATTGTACCTCCTACCAAGGCAGACAAGGTGGCATCTCTAAGATCCAACACCATCCGGTTGGTGCAAAATGGATGTTCCTTCTAGTGACTACGACATGAGGATCAGAGCCAACACCTTAAGGACTTCCTTAAGATAGTCGACTCCCTTGCCAATAATGACCTGGAAAGAGAAAATATGTGTTTACGCTTCTTTCAATTTTCCCTTAGTGATCAAGCTAGCAATTGGCTTCAACGTCTTCCAAAGGGACCCATTACCACTTGAAATGGTGTCACGACGATGATCCTTGCTCAATTCTTCCCACTAGGGAGCACTACGAAACTCTGAAACGACATCTTGATGTTCCTACAAAATCAATCTTCTTACGGCATGAAGTCGATTAAAGGACTTACTTTAAAAAGTCCCTCACCATGGTATCAATAGTTGGTTCCAGTTCCAAATCTTCTATGACCTGATCCATCACGGCACCAGAAAAACCATCGACTTCGACACTAAAGAAAGGATTCAAAACTTGAGCGCAAATGAAGCATGGGAGACTATTGAAGAAATAACATAGTATGAGGAAGAAGGATGGAATGATCCTATCTTTCCATAAAAGGCAATGTTACAAAAATCATGAATCGCTAGTCGGTTGGTCGACTACCTTGTAGCTTGTAATCGTTCTAGGCGAGATTGATCAGTGATTAATTGGATCGGCATTTTTAGCAAATTTTGGGTATTTTCGGAAAGTTTTGGTACTTCTAACGAGTTTTAGGCGTTTTCGACATTATTCCTATAATCAAACTTATCATACTTATAAATAGTTATTATTAGTTATAAACACAAGTTTATAGTGAGTTTTCGGTATATTTGGCAAGATTTGCATGTTTCCAGCAAGTTTGACCTCCCTTGACAGTCATTGACCCCAGTTGACCGCCACTAATCGCCTTTACGTTAATCGGCAAGGTTGATGGCCTTGTAGAGATTAAGCGACCTTGTAGACCTTGTTTTGCAACATTGACAAAAAGGGAGTCTCGATTACACTAACGCCACCACGGAGCAGTTATTCGGAAGTTTGGAGAACATGTCAACTCTAATTAAACCATGCGACGTCATTATATAATGATAAGGAGGCTGCATACGAATCCTTCCTTCCAACGGGGGAATGTCTGTTTTTTTATCAAACACACCAGGAAGCATTTGAGTGGGTTGTAATCACGTTCATTGATAATGAAAGCCCCTTAATATAACAATTGTCGAAACTATAACTCGTATAAACTCAAAAACACAACGAATTACTTTTCAAACGCGTAATGCTTTATTAACTTTTATAAATAAAGTATTACAAAGTGCTATGAATACACCCGTTGAATGACAATAAGAATTGAACCCTAGAACAAGTAAACTTGATTCGAGACCCAAGTTTACAAGGGAACCTATGAGACGCTGGTAGACAGCTGAGGGCTCAGTGGTTCCAAAGAGAGAAAGAACTTAGATAATTTATCCAAGTACAAGGGTTGCCTTAACTCTTCTTTCTCACTCTTATTTATAGTGGTACGAGGTTGTTTCCTTAGTGGGAGTAGTTGATACGTGTCATCTTCTGAATGGAAGAGTACAACGTATTAAATGCATGTCCAAATCGAGACATACCTTTAAACAACTTTAGGTGAACAGTTCTGCCAACTGTTCACCTTTTGTCCCACTAGGTCGTACTAGGCTTTATCATGAATCTCTTGTTTTGTCCCGCTCAAAACACTTTGTAGATTCTCCCGCCTAAACTATAAAGGATTGGACAAGCTTTGCTTGTATCAGACTTCTAGGTTTCTTAAGTGATCTTTGAGTATTGTCAACTCAGAGATCCTTGAACACCAGCACATTCCTTCTACATACCAACTATTCATAATCGCTGGTAAGTATGACTTCAGATTATCTTCGACTTCTCTGACGTTGTCTTTGACTTGAATGTTCCTGGTGTGCCAGCTGAGGCTTTGCCTTCCGCTGGTCTGATCTCTGTCTCTGGTCCTCTCAGCGACCAGTAACACTTAGTCTAGTTTAAACAAATCTAGACCGGGCCATAGTTAAAACTTTCATTGGCCCAACAATCTCCCCCTATTTGTTTATAAATTATACTAAGTCTAAAATTATTGTAAGTGAGTACACAGCTTCTTCTTACACATAATTTAACAAACATACCTCAGAGTTTTATTAAACATAAAGAACCTAGTCTATTACAAGGACACCCAGTGGTGTAAAATAAAACAAAATAAAAGGTTCTTCAGCGATCGAGGCCTTGGTCAAAGATTCTCTGAGCTTCAACTTTGTCACTCCTGGAGTTAATGATCAGCTCAACTTCAAACTCAAAATCATCAGCTAATTTGCAGTTCCTTAGGATGCCCTGTTTGAGTCTAATGAGTTGGATAGTTGAGGCCAGATGAAGTTCATTCATCCTCTGAAAGCAATACTCACGATTACCATTCCTAAAGACCAGTCATGTCTCTGGTTCTGAGTATACTTGGCCACCCACTAGCTTAGTAATCTCATTGGGAAGTACAAGGTTTCTGTACATTCCATCTACCACAACATTCTTAGTGACCAGCTTCTCTACCAGAGGCCCCATTTGGGTTTTCCTTTTTCTTTGTCCTTGAGTTGATTGTTGTTGTGATAGTTGAGGAGGCAGAGGTACCTTCAGCTTCTTAGCAGTGTCTCTTACCCAATTAAGCTTAGCTTGAATGTTTTTCATCATTTGGGTTGCACCAGGCCCAGTCTTGTTTTGGGCAAGAGACAGTATTTCTAACCATTCAGAGAGGCCCAGATCTCTGAGTTTAAAGTCACTGAAGACTTTGTAGTTGGTTATTATATTTTCTCTGTATAAGGTCATCACTACTCTTTTGTCTTTGTCAGTGTAACATGTGTACTTAGTGATTTGACCAGGCTCTACTCTTTGGTCCACTATTCTCTCATATTCCTTTTGAAGGTTGCTCCTTTTGACTTCAAGTTCTTTGAGCTTATTCAGCTGAGCTTCCTTTAAAACTAGAGAGAGTAGTTTGTTCAGAGCTTATTTGCTCTTGATTTCAGCAGCTCTAATGTTGGCTAACCTCTTTTGTTCCAAGATTTGAGCCTTTGCCTGCTCTGGGGTTAGTGGTGGTTCATCAACACTTTTAAATTTGTTCAAGTTAGAGTGTCTGGCTGTGGATCCACCTTCTTCTTGGAGGGAGTGCATGGTTGTTTCAAGCACCTCAGTGGCAATACCTTTTCCCTTGTCCTGTGCCACCTCAGTGATGGGGTTGAAGGATCTGATGGGTTTTGGTGTTGGGATCTCTGTTGAGGGTGCTGGTTGTTTAAGTGATTGCTCCCCCTTAGATGGAGCAATATCTTCTTCTTCTTTAGAGGTAGAGGTAGCTGAATTCTCCCCTTCAGGCATAACGCCGACAGAAGCTGTGCCTGATCCAGGTTTGAGGAACTTAACAAATTCTTGATGGACAAATAGACATATTTCTTTAAGTTCCTCTTGTAATAGCTCTTGAAGAAGTTGCCTGGAAGGCTCAGATGCCTTGGCAATAGCAGCAACATTAGCTTTGACAGTTGTGGTGAGGATTGATGGCATGTATTGCTGGAGACTCTGGTTTAGAACTGCTGGGAGTTGAGTTTTCAAGGCATTCCCCAATAGTTGCGGAAGCAGTGCAGTCATAGAGGATTCCACAGATGAGGTTAGTGAAGTCTCTAGGGTTGTGGTGAGTTCCTCAGCAGCATGAGTGAGTGTTTGTATTTCAGAGAGGATGACATCATTTGTGACTTTAGGCTTGGTGATACTGATGTCTCCCCTCTTAACCCAGAGTTCCTCAGCGGCTAGTTCTTGAACATCTTTCATTCTTGGAACATGGACAGGCTTGAGGTGTTGTTTTTGCTCTAAGTGTTTCATTACCCCTAGTTCCATGACGTTTGGCAAGGTTGGGAAGGGAACTGGGGTTGGTGTACAGAGTCTCTGGTCCTATAGCTGCTTGGCAGCTAGTTCCTGAACATTTTCCATAGATGGGAAGGAAATGGGCTTCAATTTAGATGTGACTTGGTCATCATCAGCATCCATATCAGCATAGTCTGAAATGGTTAGGTCATCTTCAATGATAAAGACCTCATCTTCTGGCATGGAGTCAATGTATGACATGACATCCAGATCAATGTGGGAGGCTTCAGCATTATCATCACCAGCAATGGAATAAGCCTCATCATTTTGTTGTTCTTCATGAAGATTGTGAGCCTGTTATGACATTTGTTAGTAACCAGTGTGAAATAAATATGATGTTGTAGATCGCCATTCGCTGCCCCTAGGAAAGTTGGGTGTGATTATCCAGTCCCCCCCCCTAAGGATTTCTCCTTGGGACTCTTTTAGTGTGAAACAGATATGTTGAAGGGTCGCCATTCGCTGCCCCTAGGATAGCTGGGTGTGATTATCCAGCTCCCCCATAAGGATTACTCCTTGGGACTCTTTTGATTTGTGAAAACTATGTGGTGAATGGTCGCCATTCGCTGCCCCTAGGATAGCTGGGTGTGATTATCCAGCTCCCCCTGAAGGATTGCTCCTTGGGAATCTTTTAATTGTGAAGTAATGGAAGTTAAAGGTCGCCTTTTATCGCTGCCCCTAGGAAGACTGAGGGTAATTATTCAGTCCCCCCCAAAAAATAAATTCTTTGGGACTCTTTTAGTTGTGACATATTTGAAGGTAAAGGTTGCCTTTTATCGGTGCCCCTAGGAAGACTGAGGGTGATTATTCAGTCCCCCAAAAGAATAAATTCTTTGGGACTCTTTTTCATATTAGGGGACCCAGAGACCACATGAGGTGCAGAGACTCTGGGTCAGGACCTATAGCATGCTCAAGTTGTTATGGACAAGAGCACAGTCTAGAGGGTGAAGGATCATCGGGGTGCGTTAAGAGCACAAATAAATCATATCCTTATGTCAAGACAGAGTGTACAAATAATCCTAAGGGATCTAGGTGATGACTCAGACACTCTATGGGTTGAGTCAAACCCTAAAACTTCACGACTCTCTCCTACAGAAATTTGAGAGTGATTGCATGTGATCCTCCAAGAAAAAAATGGCGAACTAATACCTGAGAGATATCAGCGTGGAGAAGGTTCTTAGTCGTCTATGCTGACAAGGAGACGCTAGACCCTGGTTGTTTGTCAGCTGTAGGCTCTTTAACCACATCCTCCAGAGAAGGGGATGGGTTCTTCTTAGTCTTATTCTTCCTGGAAGGATTAACAGAAGGGGTTTCAGAGGAAAAGGGGATGTCTTTCCTCTTCTTCTTTTCCTTGAGCGCCTTAGGCTGAGAAGTAGACTGCACAGAGGTCTTGGACAAAGACTTGTTAGTTTGTCTTTCAGCATTCACCTTATTGTGAGGGATCAAGGGCTCTCCATCATCAGCGAGTAACCCAACAACTTTCATCATATGCCTGTTGAGAGGCACTTCATCCTCTAAAGGAGTCTTTAGTGAGGCTGGTGTGATGCGATAGGGAGAAAAGGAGTGAAGTTCATCATTGGTGTAGGTTTCACCAAGCATATCCTCTATGATGAGAGAGAGATATCTTGTGTAGCAGATGGTGGCCAGTCGATGCTTCTTCCCTTTGTTTTCCAGCTTAGCAATGAGGTCGGTGTAAAGTATGTGGGCGATCCCTATATCCTGCCCCCAAATCAGACTGTAAGCAATTGCTTACTAAGCAACATTCAGCTGATCATGCGACCCCTGGTTTCCTCCCAGACATTTCACTATGTAGAGCATCAGCGTCCTCCATATGGGTGAGAAGTAATTCACCTTGATCAGTGATTTATTTTGGAAGCATTGGGAGGTGAAGGGTTTGTCATCGTCATCATGAGGATGAAGGGTAGCCAGATCCTTCTTCATTGTGGCGCTGGATGGTACAGCGAACATGCCTTCATTGACAGGAAGTCCAATGACTTTGGCAAAGGTGTGGAAATCAAAGGTGAGAGGTTGTGGATGTGTAGAAAGGTTGAAGGTGATGTGTGAATAGGTTTGATCAACTTCAGCGCTGTACCAGAACTCCCTTAAGTATTGATGGTAGCATGTGGAGGGTTCCCTAGTTATGGCATCGTTAATGGTGGAATTCTTTAGGAAGGATAACAAAGGATGGTAGAGAGGATTGTTATGTTCCAAGAGAGCTACACAGTTGTTAAGGTCGATCTTCCCATCGTTTATCCCAAAATATACATTCGAGGCGGCCAATACGGTGAACGAGGTGTTTGTTGATGAAGACGCCATTGTTGTTGGAAGGAAGAAATGGAGGATTTGAAGAAGATGAATAGTATGTGTGAGTGAAAATAATGAGTAATGTGATATTTGAAAAATGAGTCAAGGGTTTTGATAAAAGGTTTTGCCGTTTTACAATTAAAGCATTAAATGCAAATGTTTACCTTTTAGGAAAAGTGGGACCCCTTAACTTTTCATGTGATTTTTCTGTCCCCTTGGAAAGTGGGAAAGTTGTTGGCAATGAAGGACAATCATTTGATTAAATATGGGAATATATTAACTCCCATTGCAATGTAACTACCTCGTTACATTCAATTCCCTTAAATGCCCAGAGACAGAGATCATTTATCAGATTTATTTACCAATATTGAGCATACCCAGCTCAGCAACCAGCCTAGTAAAACTTGGCTCAGCCAGAGGCTTGGTGAAAATATTAGCGAGCTGGTATTCAGTGGGTATAAAATGAAGCTCAATATCACCTTTTAAAACATGGTCTCTGATAAAGTGATACCTGATTTCAATATGATTAGTTCTGGAATGAAGTACCAGATTATTGGAGATGGCTATAGCACTTGTGTTGTCACAGAATATGGGAACCTTTTCATAATTGATCCCATAATCAGCCAGCTGACTATTCATCCAGAGAACTTGAGCACAGCAACCAGCGGCAGCTACATATTCAGCTTCAACTGATGACATGGCCATTGAGTTTTGTTTCTTTGCACTCCAACATACCAACTTTCCTCCAAGGATTTGACAACTCCCAGAGTTGCTCTTTCCATCAAGACAGCACCCAGCGTAGTCAGAGTCAGAGTAGGATTTGAGGTCGAAGCCTGATCCATTTGGATACCAGAGACCCAGTGTGGGAGATCCTTTTAAGTACCTGAAAATTCTTTTGACAGCTACAAGGTGGGATTCCTTGGGGTTAGCTTGGTACCTAGCACATAGACATGTGGCAAATTGTATGTCTAGTCTGCTTGCTGTGAGGTACATCAGTGACCCAATCATGCCTTTGTATAAGGTCTCATTAACAGAGACCCATGAGTCCTCAGCTCCCAAGTTGTTGGGAGGAAGCATGGGGCATTTCACTGATGCACAATCAGACAAATCATACTTCTTGAGCAAATCCTTAACATATTTTTCTTGACAAATAGAAATTCTTTTTGAATTTTGTTTGATTTGAAAACCCAAGAAAAGGGTTAATTCCCCCATCATGCTCATTTCATACTTTTTGGTCATAAGTTTAGCAAACTGTTTGCTCAAGGTAATATTGGTTGAACCAAAAATTATATCATCCACATAAATCTGTACTAAAATGACATCACTCTTGGACCTATAAGAGAACAGGGTTTGATCAATGGTACCTCTGACAAATTTGTTTTCAAGTAATAATTTTGATAGGGTGTCATACCATGCTCTAGGCGCTTGTTTAAGTCCATAGAGTGCTTTATGAAGTCTGCAGACGTGATCAGGATACTCACTGCTTTCGAACCCAGGGGGTTGATAGACATATACTTCCTCTGTAAGCTTACCATTTAGAAAAGCACTCTTCACATCCATCTGGTATACAGTGAACCCCATATAAGCTGCAAAGGCTAGGAAGATTCTGATAGCTTCTAATCTGGCTACTGGTGCAAACGTTTCATCATAGTCAATACCCTCAAATTGATTGTACCCCAACACCACAAGCCTAGCCTTGTTTTTAACAACCATGTCAGCTTCATCCCTCTTGTTTCTATAGATCCACTTAGTTCCAACTACTTGTTTTCCAGCTGGAGCTTTTACCAGAGTCCACACCTTGTTCCTCTTGATCTGATTCAACTCATCTTGCATGGCAACAACCCACCCTTCATCTAGAAGCGCAGCAGCCACATTCTTAGGTTCATCTTCAGAGAGAAAATTAGCGAAAAGACATTCATTCGCTGAGGCGGTTTCCAGAGATCTCAACTTGCCTCTGGTGGTGACTCCCTCAGAGGGTTCACCAAGAATATTCACCAGAAGAATATCTTGGTTCCTACTCAATTTGGATTGAGGAGCAGGAGTCTCTATGGATTCAGGAGTCACAGCAGGTTTAATGAATGCTGTAGGATCTTCACATGTTATTTCTTCATCCATAATCTCTTCATCTGAGTGAGTGATTGGTTCGATAAGATCAGCATTCACTTATGTGGGTGGAGTGATAGGTTCATCAATTTCAACCTTTGGAGTGATGTCCGAGATTGAGTGAGGATCAAATGCATGAACATATGGAAAGTCCTTGTGACATGCCTGAGGTGATTCGTTGGGATTTGAGAAATCATCCTTTGGATATGATTTGACTTCATTGAAATCAATGTCACATTCTTCTGTGTTGGTGTGAGTAATGACAGCATCTGCTTCATTGAAGGTAACATGAATGGATTCTTCAAGTTCTTGCCTGTGAATGTTGAATACTCTATAGGCTCTGGAGGTGGGAGAGTAGCCAACAAAGAATCCATCATCTGACTTTTCATCAAATTTTCCCAGATGATCTCTGTAGTTGTGAATGAAAACAGGGCAACCAAAGACATGGAAGTAGCTTACACCAGGGGATCTCTTCCTATACACTTCATAAGCGGTCTTGCCGTGTCTCTTCACAATAATAGATCTGTTTTGTGTGTAACAAGCTGTGTTCACAACTTCACCCCAAAATTGTTTTGGAAGTCTTGATTCGCTGAGCATGGTTCTAGCAGCCTCTATGAGAGTTCTGTTTCTTCTTTCAACGGCACCATTTTGTTCAGGGGTGCCTGGGTTTGAAAAGTTCTGTGATATTCCCTTTTCATCACAAAAGGCTTCCATGGCATGGTTCTTGAATTCAGTGCCATTATCACTTCTGCTAGCCTTAACTCTGCAGCCATTGAAGTTCTATATTTCTCTGATGAAAGACATTATTCTTTCAGCTGCATCACTCTTTCTTTTGAGAAAGAATACCCATGTGAATCTGAAGAATTCATCTACAATGACTAGTGTATACTTGTTGTGATTAAGGGATTGTGGTTTTACTGGCCCAAATAAGTCCATGTGAAGAAGATGGAGGAACTTATTTATGGAGAATGATTGCTTTGTCTTAAATGAGGCTCTGTGGTGCTTCCCTTTCTCGCAGGCTGAGCAGGGTCTGTCTTTGGTGAAGGTCAGAGAGGGAAGCCCAACCACTAAATCATTCTTAGCCAGTTTGTTGATGTTCTTAAAGTTAAGGTGGGAGATTCTCTTATACCATAGCCAATTTTCACTATCAGATGCTTTGGCAAAGAGACAAGTGTTCTTCCCTTCTGGACATGATGTCATGTCAATGACACACACATCCCTTCTTCTTGATGCAATTAGAACAACATCATCATTCTGATTGAAGATTGTTCCTTGGGTCTTGGTGAACAGAACTTTGAAACCAGCATCGCGGAGTTGACTGATGCTGATTAAGTTGTGCTTCAGTCCATTGACATAAGCGACCCTTGTGAAGGTTATACCATTGCAATCCACTGAGCCATATCCCTCAGTAGCCCCTGAGGAGTCATCTCCACAGACTACTTTCGGACCAGACTCCTTCGTATATCTATATAGATATAGTTTAACCCCTGTCATGTGTCTAGAGCACCCACTATCCAGATACCAAACAGATTTCTTCAAGTATGTCTGCATAGATATAACAGATCCAGATTAGTTTCAATGATGAACCCACTTTCCAGTGGGTCCATGATATCGCTGACCAGCGACATTGGGTCTTCTCTGGTTACTTTCTCCCCCTCTTTGGTTGCAGTCTCTGGGTTCATGACGCATACTTCCACAGATGTCACATCCAGGATAATGCTCACACTCATCAGAGTGATGGTCAAAGAAGTCGCAGTACTTGCATGGGGGATTTGGTCTGTAACCCTGAGAATTGTCTCTGGGTTTGGGCTTAGGTCTCCTAGAGGGCCTGTGAGGAGTTTTAGACCTTAATTGAGTTCTTGTTCTTTGAACAACAATAGTCTCCTCATGCTCTCTGGAGGTGTGTTCAGTAGACTCACATGTGATACATTTTGGTTTCTTAGAGCAGTCCTCAAAGGAATGATTTTTGAAACCGTAATGTTTGCAAGGTCTGAAAAAAGATCTCCCACTAGAGCTACTAGATCCTTCACCAAGAGAGTTAACAGATAGATTGTTGACTCTAGGGTTGATCTGTTCTTTCAACCCCTTTACTTCTTCCATCAAGGTGATGAGAAGTTGCTTGGTGGGTGAAAGCTCTTCAGGGGGAGGAGTGGGTTTGGTGGAGTCCTTGCCCACAAAAACCTTTTTGTGCGCTTTATCAGTGACTTTAAGAATTGAATTCCCAGGGGTTTTGGTTTGAGATTTTGAGATGGGTTAGCACCAGCGAGTCTTGGTAGAGCCGGTGCCTCTGATTTCTTATCAGAGTTTATCTCATCCACAGAGGTGGAAGAAGGAGAAGAAACATCTGAAGGGAAAAATTTAACATTGGGTAAAGGTATATGATTTTTGAACCTACCTTTCCCCCCAATAGCCTGAACCACATCACCTGGTATGGCTTCAGCAACTATTTCTTTCATCGTGGATTGAGCCAAATTCCATTTTTTAATGGTTCTTCTGAGTTCAGTGCTTTCATCAGTTAAAGACTCATTTTCAATGGACAGTTTGCTTACTTCATTTTGAAGTTGATTTACAAGATTCACAAAGGGTTTGAGATTTGTTAACTCAGATTGACAAAGATTTAACTCTGTTTTAAGACTATGAAACTTGTTTAACAGGTTTCTTCTTTGCTATTCCACGAAGTGGAGGTCAACTAAGGTATAGTCACTGACATGGTCTCTATCAGGACCTTCAGGAATAGAAAGCAATCTTTGTACCTTTTTTATGGTGATATCCACCCATTGACCAGATCTTGCTTCACTCTTTCCCACAGCAGGTTCTTCATCAGCGACTGCCATAAAAGCTCTGACAGTAGTGGTTCCTTCATCCTCAGATGTTAGAGGTTCATCATCCTAGTCAAATGAAGCAGCAATCAGACCTTTTTCAGTCTTCTTAACATCCTTTTTCTTAGCTGCATCTTCAGCCTTTTGGTTGAGTTTCATCAGCTCAGCTTTCAAGGCTTTGTACTTAACTTTGTAGTCCTTGTTTCCCTCTGAGTCAGAGTGGGAAGTTTGCTTGAAAGGTGAGGTAGAGAACTTCTTCTTGCTGCTGTGATTGTTACTGGATGATTGAAAGCTTGGAGAGGAGGTTTTTTTTGACCATCAGTCTTTCTGAAAGTGACCAATCTTTCCACAAGTGTAGCATGACACCTTGGATTTATCAACCTTAGCAGCTCCAACTCTACCTGATCTCTTGTAGTACCTCTTTTAGTCAGCTAGAAGAGCTCTGTCATGGAACTCAGCATGCAATTCATCAAGAAATTCTTGACTGCTTCTGGTATCCTCTTCTATGTCAGAGTAGTTGTCCTGAAAAGAATGGTTAGCAACAAGAGCTTTTGAACCAGTGATATTGGTGGTAAACCTATCAGTCTCAGATTTGTAAATGGATTCAATTAGCCCTTCTTCATAGTTATATCTACCAAACAGTTGGGCCAAGGTATCATTTTTATAGCATTATTTGCTCTTAAGGTCTGGTTTAGGCTAAGCCATTTTCTAGGTAAAGTATTGACAAATGTAGTATTAACCTTAGCCTTAGGTAGAACAACTCCATTGTTTCCCAAATCATTCAGCAAAATCTTAAGCCTAGTATAAGTTTGAGCAACAGTTTCTGTTTCCAAAGCTTTAAAAGCATTAAACTTAAGTCTAAGGGCTTGTATTTTGGTTTCTTTTGTTTTCTCTGGACCTTCATACCCTAGAACTAACTCGGTCCACATCTCCTTAGCAGAGTTGCGTTTGATAATGGACTTCATAATGTTCTTGGGTAGGCAAGAGACTATGATACTTTTGAGTCTCTTGTCCTGGTTAGCCAGACGTCTATCCGCTGGAGACCATTGCTTAACAGGCTTCTTAATGGGTCTCTCAGGGGTAGAGGAAACGGCCAGTGGTACATAGGGACCATTTTCTAAGATTTCTATCAAGAAAGGTTCTAAGCCATCTAAATATATAAGAAATTCACTTTTCCAGCTTGAAAAATCTTCTTCATCAAACAATGGAACATTGGACACATGTGACCCCCCACGAACATCAAGAAGTTGGGGAAGGTCATCATCATTATTACCAGTGCTTACAACCGGTGTAGGCATGGTAGTAGATGTGGTGGTCGGTGCGTTGGTCGAAGTGGTACCTTGACTGGTTTGACCAAAGGGTGGTGGTATAGGAGGCATAGTTTCAGTCATATTAGGATCTTGATTTTAAAAACAAGAACGGTTTATAAAAAGTTTTATAAATCAAACCGCTCTGATACCAATTGAAAGTCCCTTAATATAACAATTGTCGAAACTATAACTCGTATAAACTCAAAAACACAACGAAATACTTTTCAAACACGTAATGCTTTATTAACTATTATAAACAAAGTATTACAAAGTGCTATGAATACCCCCGTTGAATGACAATAAGAATTTGTTATCCCTATATTTTATATAGTCGAACAAGAATGTAATAGGTCATCTTAGTCGTTAAAGGTCTTGTATTGTAATAGGTTAGTCGGGTTAACCGGGCTTGGACTTTAAGCTAATATTGTATAAGTTAGGGGCGTAAGCCCAAGCAAAGCCAAGCCCGACCCAAGTCACTTAAACCCACGGCCCAACAAGCCAAGGGTATATATACCCTCTTCCATGTGTGGAAGAGGGTGTTGGTTACCATTTTACTTTCTCTCTCTAAAGTGTTTAACCTTCCAAAATCTCTCTAGTTTCTCTCTCTACTTTTCTTCTCTTTCTCTCTCTAGAATCTTGTGTTATGGATTGATATGGGATTAACATTTAGTATCAAGTGGATAGGTGATTGAAGATTCGTGTGTTGTGTTCTTGATTTTTCGTGCCTATTTTGATCTAAAACTCACGTACCAAAAATTTCTTTGTGTTTTTATGATTTATTCTTGATACAAATCATCTACATACTATTGGTAGTGATTTGGTATTGTTACTTTGGTTAAAAACAAAAAATTTTGGGTGCTTGATTCATTTTTAGGCTAAAAATCTCGAATTTGTTGTGTTCTAGTACTATCCGAGAAAAGGGGTACCTTTGATTCCTTGGTACGATCTGTGTATTGCGATCGCATAAACCTGGGGTTTCTACTTGCGATCCAATATCATGATAACATCTTGCGATCCAAGTTATGATCTAATGACTGCGATCTAAGTTACGATCTAGTGACTACGATCCAAGTTACGATCTAGTGACTGCGATCCGTTGTTGCGATCTCCATTGCGATCAAAGACTACGATCCCCACTGCGATCCAAGGCTACAATCTCCATTGCGATCCAAGGCTACGATCTCCATTGTGATCCAAGGCTACGATCCCCACTGCGATCCAAGGTTATGATCTCTATTGCGATTAAAGGCTACGATCCCCACTGCGATCAAAGCACTGCGATCAAAGGTTGCGACCACCCACTGCGATCAAGGTTGCGATCACCCACTGCGATCAAGGTTACGATCACCCACTGCGATCAAGAGTTGCGATCACACATTGCGATGGGTATTCTGATGGGTATTGCGATGGACATCTAAATTTTGTTTGAGTACTTATTAGACTAAGCCAATATCTAGACTAGTCCCGGATCATAGTTTACATGAAGTTAAAAAAAAGAGTTAAAATTTTTAGGTCTAGTAAAATCAATTTTTTTCCCTACTAGTTTTTGGCTATTTCTAACTCAATTTCATAATTTGGCGATACAAAATTTTTTGGCGTACCGTTTTGTCGGACTGGGGAATTAATTGTCGGACTGAAAATTCTCGGACACTTCGAAATTTTAAACCACACCTCATCACAACAAATTCACTAAGATCCTAATCCATTCACAAGTAATCACCATGTCTAATAACAACAACAACAATACGACGGCTAATCAAATTCGTTTGGAACAAGGTGGCAATGGTAATCCACCTGTGCTCACTGCCGGTTGCTACGTTCAGTGGAGATCTCGTTTCATTAGATTTCTCGACACTAAGGAGAACCGAACCGCTCTTCGTCATTGCCTTGAGAATCCACCTTCAGTCTTTGAATTCAGACCAATTACCACACAAGCAGAGGATGGTACTTCATCAACTACACGAGCTATGGAGGATTTCGACACATGTCCTGTTGATAAAAAGAAACTCCTCCAAGCTGAAGCCGATGCTGTTAAATACATACTCACTGGGATTGATAACGATATCTATTCCACGGTTGATGCATGTCCAAATGCTATGGAAATGTGGAATGCAATTCATCGATTGAATCAAGGTGAGTCGATAAATGTTCAAGATCTCGAGACTAATCTACTTTGGGAGTTTGGAAAATTCACATCCGAAGATGGTGAATCCATTGACTCATATTACTCGAGATTCTACAAAATGATGAATGAGCTTGTCAGAAATCAGTGCACCATCTCCAATCATCATGCCAATGTTCAATTTCTACTTCAACTCAAACCAGAATGGCAAAGGTTTGTGACTTTGGTCAAAAAAGGGAGGATATCAAGACAATATCTTACCAAAAACTTTATGACATATTGAAACAACATCAGAATGAAATGAATGAACTTAGGGCTAAAAAGGCAGAACGATCTACAAACTCTATTGCTTTTGTGGCTGCTACTTCAACAAAACTCGTTCCCCGTCAACAACCACCTACACATTCCTCAAGGTCATCAAGCTCATCCACCAAACCTCTAGCTACTGCTAGAAACAAAGCAAAAGCAATTGTCTCTACTCCACCTCTAAAGTATGACACCGAGTCAGATGGAGATAGCGATGATGAACAAACTTCAAGGGACAAAAAAATTGAAGAACTCATGTCTTTACTAACCACAACTTATAAGAAGATCTACAAACCTACCAACAACAACCTCAGATCATCATCCAATGCTAGATATAAGGAAGTTGATCATGCACCTCGGTATAATCGTGATGTTAGGTATGATAATCAGAGGATGCCGAATCAAGTTGGGGCTAGAGATACTGTAGGCACTCCGGTTGTGTAAAAGACTGGGATTCAATGCTTCAACTGCAAGGGATTTCGGCACATGGCTAGGGAATGTAAGAAGCCAAAACGGGTTAAGGATTCGGGATATCACAGGGAAAAGATGATATTGTGTAAGAAAGAAGAAGCAGGGATTCCTCTCATAGCAGATGAAGTTGACTGGCGTGATGACACTGATTATGAAGTCGATGATCAAGAGTTAGAGGCACATTATGTGTACATGTCAAAGATTCAAGAAGTTATTCCAGAGATTGCTGAAAATTCTGGACCAATCTTCGACATTGAGCCAATTGAAAAGGTACCATCAAATGATAACTATAATGTGTTTGCTAATGAACGACGGCATCCTGAGCAACCCGAAAGCATCAATGACACATATGTAATGGACACGGAGGATAGCAATATCTCTACGGATTCACAGCATATGTGTAATGATGACGGAAATGCTACTCAGGATACTAACTCGGAAGAGGACCGTGATTTGCTTGTGTCTATTATTGATTCTTTAAAACGTGAAATTAATGAAAACAAAGAGGCTAATAAACGTCTGAAGCAAGAAAACACATCCTTAGCCAGGGAGATAGACAGGCTTAAAGAGTGTGATTATGTAAAAGAAGCTGATCGACGAGTTGCAATAGCTAATGGTTTGGTATATGAACGTAAGGTGCTCAATGAACAATATTGTTCTGAAGTAACAAACGAAATTCATATGTCAAAACAAAAGATATCGGAACTTGAAGAACAACTGCTGCTACATAAACTCCATATTACTGAGTTAGAGTCGGTTAACAAAGAACAAACTGAGCTTTATAAAACTCGTGAAGAAAAGGATATTGAGAAAATTCTTGATTTGGAAAAGAGAGTCGAAACGTTAAACAACATTGTTTACAAAACGGGTCAGTCTATTCAAACTATGAATATGCTCAATAGAAATATGAAAACCAATTTTGTTAAGCCTGAATATCTCAAGAAAGTTCAATCTCAAAAGCCTGGTCTTTATGATATCGGTTGTTATGTTGATAATCTTGCTCTTATGCTTTCCCCTGACTACGACGAAATCCTTCGTCATCAAGAAGAAAGTCGATCGAACTTAAGTGATTTAATAAACCTTTCTGATTCTAACAATCATATTAAGTTTGTCCCTCAAAAAGAACTTTCAAAAGAACAAAAGATGTATAATAGTGTTCCACCACCAAGTGATGAACCACAAAAGAAAGTTTTTTAAAAAGGAGTTTCAAAGAACAATCAATTTTGTTAGAAAAGCGAATTTTGGATGAAAAACATAAATGGGATGAGAAAAGCAAAAGTGTTCAGCAATTTGAGTTTATAAAACAAGGGGTTTTAAATTTTTACAAAGGTGTCGTCGATTGTGAAAAAGTTTCTAGGGATACCGTTTGGAATATTAAACCTAACCCACAAGTAGAAGTCGTCATTCAACAATGCATTGTTCAAACCATTGATGATCTTTCAAAAAATGTGAAAGTGTTTTATAACACTCTCACTGAGGAAATGTTAACTGATTTAAGTTATGTTAAATCTCTTGAAGATGAATTTGATTTTCTTCAAACTAAATTAAAGACACAAGAACACCAACTTTCTAACGAAATTGATCGACTTTCGAAGGAATATTTCTATGCTGACCATATGAATGTTATACTTGGTGTGTATACCGATCTTGATCAATATTGTCATGTAGCATGTCTAGTGTCAGAAACAGATGAGAAATGTTGCAATCTTGAAGTAGAGCTTTCGAAACAAATTCAGTCATATAACAAACTTTCGAAAAGTTTTTCCCAACTTGAGAAACACTCCATTTCTCTTGAACTTGCTTTACAAAAAGGTGAAAAATCTCATAATCATAAAAAGTGTCAAGAAATGGCAGCTTCTTCGGTTCGACAATTAAATGAAAAAGTTTTCGAAATAATGATTTGAAAGGTCAGCTACAAGAAAGGGACATAGCCATCAGTGAGTTACAAAAACTCATTGAGAAAATGAAAGGAAAGTCTGTATTGGGTAAACCATCCGTTGTTCGTCAACCGAATGCGGTTAAATGCCCTAAATCATTTGTTTTGGGACAATCCCCACAGACTTTTCCTAAGATAGGAAATGATAAGAGCACAAATGTGATAGCACCAGTAATGTATAAGATGAACACTAAGCCCACTCAAACTGGAACATCACGGTTACCTCAGAATATTAAGAAAACTAATCAACGTGTGTCTTCTCCTACAAGAGTAATCCCCACTACTAGCGTTAGCGGACCACAGCTTAAGAGCACTAGAATGCAAGATAAGGTCATGCCTAACAATAGTCAAGGAAAGAAGTTGGAAGTAGAAGACCACTGTAGGAATTTTAAGTTTTCTAAGAATAAAACGTCTGTAACTGCATGTAATAACAGTTTAAATGCTAATACCTCGAATGTTGAATTTGTTTGTGTTGAATGTGGAAAATGTGTTCGTACTTTCAATCATGATGCTTGTGCTCTTAATCATAATGGTGTGAATACTAGAACTAGGAAGCCTATTCTTGTGCCCTTTAGTACTAGAGAACGCACAAGAACTTTGAACCAATCCACTGATCAATCACTTAAGAAACTAAGTGCGTTAGAATCCACCACTCTACGTAAACAAAGCAGGTTAAAGAAGTTTTATGAGAACATGATTAGGACATGTACATGGGGGTATTCAAGATTTACACCACCCGGATACAAATGGGTACCTAAGACAACCCCTATTCTAATTGGGTCTATGAATGTTAGCTTGCCTTTAGAATCTAGGCCTACTACTATTTTGGAACCCGTTTCCATCAAGGGCTCCCATTTGTCAAATGCTACATTGTCTTCTAATTCTTCTGCAGCTCGTCGAAATCATCCTATTCAAAATGGACTCCGGGTGCACAAAGCACATGACGGACAATCTCAAGCTTCTCATTAACTTCGTGGAGAAGTTTCTGGGTACGGTGCGGTTTGGAAATGATCAGTTTGCACCGATACTTGGATATGGCGATTTGGTTCAAGGAAATCTCGCTATCAAACGGGTTTATTACGTCAAGGGACTGAATCACAATTTATTCTCGGTTGGTCAATTTTGTGATACGGATTTGGAAGTGGCTTTTCGGAAATCTACTTGCTATGTTAGAGACTACGATGGGAATGACCTTCTTACAGGTTATCGTGGTTCTGATCTCTACACAATAACTCTTCAAGACACATCTTCAACAAATCCAATTTGCTTAATGGCTAAAGCTTCATCATCTTAATCATGGTTATG
Organism: Glebionis coronaria; assembly: GCA_025667525.1. Classification (NCBI taxonomy): domain Eukaryota; kingdom Viridiplantae; phylum Streptophyta; class Magnoliopsida; order Asterales; family Asteraceae; genus Glebionis; species Glebionis coronaria. The sequence continues at coordinate 241,579 of JANFOE010000447.1, read as the reverse complement.
ACATCAACGATTGTCACATCTCAACTTTGACACCATCAACTTGCTTTCGAAAAATGATATTATGACCGGTCTTCTAAAGTTAAAATTCGTCAAAGACCATCTTTGTTCTTCTTGTGAGTTGGGGAAAGCAAAACGGAAGTCTTTCAAAACAAAGACTACCCCAAGCTCAAAAGGACGATCGGAACTTCTACACATGGATTTATGTGGTCCCATGCGTGTAGAGAGTATCAACGAGAAAAAGTATATTCTCGTGATTGTTGATGATTACTCTAGATACACATGGACTTTCTTCTTAAGGTCCAAAGATGAAACACCAGAGGTTCTCAAAAACTTTCTCAAGATGATACAACGCAATCTTCAAGCTCAAGTCTTAATCGTAAGAACGGATAGGGGTACTGAATTTTTGAACAAGAACTTGCAATCTTACTTTCAAGAAGAAGGCATCGAACATCAAACGTCTATTGCTCGAACTCCTGAACAAAACGGCGTTGTCGAAAGACGGAACCGTACTTTGGTTGAGGCTGCTCGAATGATGCTTTCTGCTTCAAAATTGCCGCTATTCTTCTGGGCTGAAGCAATTGCAACTGCCTGTTATACTCAGATTCGTTCTCTCGTCATCCCTAGACATGAAAAGACACCTTACCACATCATCAATGGCAGGAAACCTACTGTCAAATTCTTTCACGTATTTGGATCTTTATGCTACATCCTTAAAGACAGTGAGAATCTCGACAAGATGAAAGAAAAAGGTGATGCATATATTTTTATGGGGTATGCTACATTGTCGAAAGGATATCGGGTCTATAACAAGAGAACAAAGATTATTGTCGAAACAATTCATGTGAACTTTGACGAATTGCCACAAATGGTAGTTGATCACAACAGCTCAAGTCCCGCACCTCAATGTCCAGCTATGGCATCTACACAAGACAGTGTACGTCCCGTGCAAGAATGTCAAGAAAGAACTCCTACAACAACCTCGACGGATACGACACAAATGAATGAGTTGGTTGATTTATATGATCCAATGTTTGATGAATATTACTATGGAAATAATCAAGTTGTGTCAAAGCCTTCCGCTGTCAATACTGCTGATGCACCCGAACAAAGTCAACAAGACACAACTGCATCTACTTCAGCAACCGTTGCTCAAGAGACTATTCCATTGGATACTCAACAAACTCAAGAAACCGTCATACAACCAACATCACCAACCGTCAATGCTGAAGGAGGAAACAACAATCAAGCAGTCGATGCACAACCTGACGAATAAGAATTTATCAATCCGTTCGATACATGAAGTCGGAGAGTCTTCTACTCAACATGCTGATCCGTCCAACATGCATGTATTCTACCAACCATATCCATCCACTCACCATTGGACACGTGATCATCCATTGGAGCAAGTCATTGGAAATCCTTCACAACCGGTTCGAACACGCAGACAACTCGAAATCGATGGCAATGTGTGTATGTATGCACTCACCGTGAGTTCAACTGTACCTACAAATATCAAACAAGCTATGACTGATCATGCGTGGATTGAATCAATGCAAGAAAAAGTTCATCAGTTTGAACGCCTAAATATTTGGGAACTTGTTGACAGACCCTATGGAATGTCAATTTTAGATTTCAAATGGATCTAGAAAAACTAACTGGATGAAGAACAAACCATCATAAAAAAACAAATCTCGTCTTGTAGTTAAGGGATACTGTCAACAAGAAGGCATAGACTACGATGAATCATTCGCTCAAGTCGCTCGTTTGGAAGCAGTCAAGATATTCCTTGCTTATGTTGCACATAAGGGCTTCACGGTTTTTCAGATAGACATTAAAACTGCTTTTCTCAACGGTCATTTGAAGGAAGAAGTGTATGTGAATCAGCCGGAAGGATTCATCGATCCTCATCATCCTGACAAAGTCTATCGTCTCAAGAAGGCTGTATATGGACTTAAACAAGCTCCAAGGGCATGGTACGAAGAACTTTCAAACTTCTTGGTGTCCAAAGGATTCTCCAAAGGTTCTATTGATCCTACTCTCTTTATTAATAAATATGGGGATGACATACTGTTGGTGCAAGTTTATGTTGATGACATTATTTTTGGTTCTACGAACCCAAAAATTTCAAAACGTATTGAAAAATTAATGCACAGCAGATTTGAAATGTCAATGATGGGGGAGCTAAAATTCTTTTTAGGCCTCTAGATTCATCAATCCCCACGTGGTATCTTCATTAACCAAGCTAAGTATGCTCAAGAGATACTTAAAAAGCATGGTATGACCTCATGTGCTCGCGTTGGTACACCATTATCGACCAAATCCCTAGACGCTGACTTGTACTCATATCCCGTAGATCAAACGCGATATCGCAGTATGATCGGGTCACTTATGTACCTCACAGCCAGCAGGCCTGATATTCATCATGCCACATGATATTGTGAACGATATCAAGCCAGACCTACTCAAAAGCACCTCAAAAGCACCTCAAAGAGGTTAAACGGATCTTTCGGTACCTTAAGAATACCATTCACATGGGACTCTGGTATCCGAAGGAAACCGGTTTTCATCTAACAGCTTTTTTAGATTCTGATCACGCAGGTTGCCTTGATAGTCGAAAAAGCACTTCTGGTAGCGTACAATTTCTAGGGGAAGACAAGCTTGTGAGCTGGTCGTCAAAGAAGCAGGATTGCACTTCGCTCTCATCAGCTGAAGCAGAATATGTGGCTCTATCCGCGTGTTGTGCTCAAGTCCTCTGGATGAGAACTCAACTCACAGATTATGCCTTCCACTTTGATAAAATACCTATGTATTGTGACTCAAAGTCGACCATAGCCATCTCCTGCAATCCGGTTCAGCACTCCCGTACCAAACACATCGCGGTCATATATCACTTCATCAAGGAACAAGTGGAACGTGGTATCGTGGAATTATACTTTGTCAGAACTGAGTACCAGATAGAAGACTTGTTTACTAAATCCCTATCTCAAAATACGTTTCAGTATCTCGTTGGTCGTCTTGGTATGAAGTATATGACTCCAGAAGACTTGGAGGTTTTAGCAAATGAAGCTGCTTATATATTTTACCGGGGTTGTTGCCCTTTACCAAAAAAAAATGAAGCTGCTTGATATTCTCTCATAATGACTTCTAAGCGCATCACAGCTTAGAACTCGGACCTCAACTAAGGAAAGTTTATCTCAGACGATAACTTATCCTTCTCAACGAGAAATTCATATTTCTCGGTCATGATCTTCTTATAAAAACATTCAAAGTTTTTAAGTTCATGAAAAACGATTTCTAAGTAAATGTCAGGTTAGAACTCGAACTTCAACTTATGGAAAGTTTATCACGGATGATAACTTATCCTCCACAACGGGAAATTATTTTTCTCGGTCATGAGCTAGTCACAAAACAATCAAAATTTTGAGCTCATGAAAAACGGACCCGAAAGGGAAGTGTACGTTTTAGTGCGCTTTCCCTAAGCAATAGAAGAGAAGTCTTCTATCTTGATTATTTTAAAACCGTTGAACACAATTTTTCAAGAATTTCTCAAAAGGTTTTTCTAAATCTTTCAAAATTGTGTATTCAACGCTCCCTTCCTCAAATGTGGTTTTTATATCTCTAAATTTTCATATGTTATTTTGGTCAATTTTTGAGGGGGAGCGTTTTAAAATCAAGCCTTTAATGTTGTTGGGTACATCTCTGAAATTGTCACATTTTATGTATCCAACACATTCCGAAAATGGTATAAAACTGTCATATGTCATATATTATATCGGATAAGGCATCTCTACTCCGTACCTCAACATATTTGTGGTGTGGTTTTTCTAAAATTTTGTCAAACTTTTGTTTCAAGACTCACATATATTGTTGAGGGGGAGCATCCTGACTGAAAAAGTTCCATGATTCATGTGTGCACACATGTTTCTCTCCCAATCGGTTTTCAGAAATTGTCATATTTTAATCAATTGGTATCTCTAATATGATGTTTTTATATTAGAGATAAGGGGAGAAAATGTGATTAAAATGTAATATGTTAGAAATACGTTTTTACGTATATTAGAAGTATCGGTCACTCCACAATATTATTTATGTTGTAATAGCTCGTAGTTAACAAATAGTTATTAGTTGCTTATTAAGTTAAGTAAGAACCGGTCCATGGGCTTGTCATGGACCGGCCCAAGCCCATGTAGCTTGGAAGTATAAATACCCCGTTCCTCCTTGGAAAGGGGTTGGTTGTTGAATGTTTCTCACTTTCATTTATTGAAATAACATATAGTTTTCTCTCTCTTTCTCTCTCTAACTTTCTCTCTCTAGAAATCATCAACCCCTTCATAGATTCATAGGTTATCAATATTCTACATTTGGTATCAAGAGATATGGGGTGATTTAAGGTAGTGATTTGTGTGGTTTGTTAGTTTTTGATTGTATTAGTGTTCTTTAAGAAAATCCATCTTGATTCTTGGTGTTTTTGGTGTTTTTGTGATTGGGATTAGTGGATAAGTATTAGTTTTTACTTATTATTGTTGAAATCACAAAACTTTTTGGGTCATTTGGTCAAAATCTGGGTTTAATCTTTCTTTTTGTGGTCGACTGTTCATCCGTAACAACTTCTGATTACCCAGCAAAAGTTCCGAACCAACAAGTTCCGGATCAACCAAAAGTTCCGAACCAAGAAGTTCCGAACGAAAAAGTTCCGGATCAAGAAAGTTCCGGATAAAGAAAGTTCCGGATCAAGAAAGTTCCGGATCAAGAAAGTTCCGGATCAAGAAAGTTCCGGATCAAGAAAGTTCCGAACCAAGGAAAGTTCCGAACCAAGGAAAGTTCCGAACCAAGGAAAGTTCCGAACCAAGGAAACTTCCGAATCAAGAACTTCCGGATCAAGATCTTCCGAACCAAGAAGTTCCGAACCAAGAAGTTCCGGATCAAGCCAAAAGTTCCGAACCAAGAAGTTCCGGATCAAGCCAAAAGTTCCGAACCAAGAAGTTCCGGATCAAGCCAAAAGTTCCGAACCAAGAAGTTCCGAACCAAGAAGTTTCGAACCAAGAAGTTCCGAATCAACACTTCCAATCAACAAAAGTTCCGAATCAAGGGTTATTTTGCTTGTTTTTTCGACGATTTTTTAGAGGATTTAATCTTGGCTTCTTACAACAAAAACTCAACACAATTCACAAGCTTTACTTCACTGCTCGATCAATCGATAATCTTTGTTTCTTTGAAGTGAACAAAAAATGAATCCGAATTCAGTAATGCCTCAGATGACATCACTTACGGATATTTCCGTCATTACGGGAACGGATAATCGCCCGCCAATGCTCATCAAAGAAGTTTTTGAAGCATGGCAAGGCCGAATGATGTCTTACCTTAAGGGAAAACCGGTTTATGGGAGGCTTATGGTTAAGTCAATTTTAAATGGTCCACTTGACTATGGCACCATAGTGGTCAACAATGTGACTCGACCAAGAGAATTTGAAGAACTTACACCAGATCAACAACTTGTTGCCGATGCGGATGAAAAGGCTCTTCAAACCATTCTCCAAGCTCTTCCCCATGACATCTATAGGATGGTAAGTCAGTATACTGTGGCAAAGGATTTATGGGAACGTCTTAAGGTGTTGCTACAAGGTACGTCTCTCACCAAACAGGAAAGGGAATGTCAGTTGTATGATCTGTTTGATAGATTCACGTACAACCCAGGGGAAACGCTTCACGATTATTACTTCAGATTCACCACACTCATGAATGATCTGAATGTATACAATCTTGTGATTGCTCCATTCCAGGTTAACACCAAATTCTTGAATACTTTACCTCAAGCTGAATGGGGTGAGTATATTATCGATGTTAAGTTAACCAGGGATTTGCATAAGTGCAATTTGGATCAACTATATGCTTTTCTTCAGCAGCATGAGAAACATGTGATCATGCACCGTTCTCCATGAGGTATGTACCCTGATTCATTAGCTTTAATGGCGAATCAACCAAGCTTGTCTCAGAACAACACTCCTTATATTTTGGGACATCAAGCCTATCATCCATCACCTTATATGACACCAACCTTTCCCCAATACTCGATTCTACCACAACCACCCACCTCACATCAGCAACAATATCGGTTTAGTGCACCTTCATCACTATATGCTACACAACCTCACCCAGCAAGTATTGCACCTTATGCTCAATCTTCATATTCTTCTTATCAAGAGAATGCAGCATATCCAACAAGCTACCCTGATCAAATGAGTATTCCTTCTAGTGATTATTCAGCTCAAGACCAAGCAATGTACTATGATGATGAGGAAGTCCCTGTTCCTGTATTCAAACAAGGTGCTGATCCAGTTGAAGTGTTAACCACTATGTCTGCTTATCTCACAAGGACTTTAAGCAAACGAGGATTTAGGGGATCAGCTCCTACCAACAATCAGTTGAGGAATTCATCCAATTCTCGCCAACAAGCTACTATTGAGAATGGCAGGGTAATGGTTCAGCCTATTCAATCATATTAGGGGAGACCTACCACATCAACTACCAATGCTCGCACGGTCAATCAGGCTCCAATGGTCAATCCTGCTCCACGGGTTAATTCCACAGGCAAGTTGAGAATGATTACATGCTACAACTGCAAGGAAGAGGGTCATATGTCCAGGGATTGTAAGAAACCCAAGAGGAGAAGGGATGGACAATGGTTTGCAGAAAAGATCTATCTGGTAAATGCTCAGGCACAAGGAAGGGAACTTGATGAAGAGGAGCTTGCATTTCTTGCTGATCCAGGGATTGCTGAACAAGACGTTGTCACTACACAGAATGCAGCTTATCAAGCCGATGATCTTGATGCGTATGACTCAGATTGTGATGACTTTCAATCTGCAAAGGCTGCTCTCATGGCAACTATCTCCAGCTTAGGGCCAGAAAAGAGATCTGAGGTACTTATTAATACCACCGATAATACCACTGATGCTAGTATTCAACCACATCAAGTTGTGCAAGAGAGTGCTAATTCGAATGAATCTTCGGTGGTGAGTCTTTCAAATGAGGAGACAAACAATGATAGCAATATCAATGTGAGTCCCCAGACTTTGAGTGAATCACAACCGGGACCCATTTCGCATACGCCTACTCCTGCTCAACAAGATTTGGTCATGGTTCCTGCTACATTACTTAGCCAAATGAATGCTGCACTCTTAGAAACCTTAGCTAAGAATAAGAATTTGTCTGATGAGCTTGCCTTAAGCAATGAGAAAGTTCAAACCTTGGAATTAGTGCCTTCGTCTAGTGTTCTAACTAATCCCGAATATGATCATTTTAGAAACAAACAAATGGGTCACTTGTAAGAAATTGAAAACTTAAGAGCAAATCTGTCTAGTGAACTTAAAGAAAAGGAGTTAGTGGTCACTAATTTTCAAAAACTTCAAACGGATTTTGAATCACTCGAGTCTAAGAAGAATGAAATGGAGATTAATGCTACTAATAAGATTAGAAGTCTAGATTACTTGCTTCTAAGACAACACGCTGCTTCTCAACTAGTGCACTTATTTGATGCTTCGTTTAGAGAATTTAACTTATCACGTCAAAAAGGCCTTCCCCCTAATCCACGGTATGCAAAACAAGCTTTAAGACATAGTCCTAGACTTTATAATGCAACTCAATTAGGATTGGCCTTAGACCCGATTGTTTTTCCCGATGATCGAACAAGTAAGGATCTAGTTGATGAGGATCGGTCATACAATTCTGTAAAATATCCCGAGTGTGATTATTTTAAATTGAATAAGGAACTTGCAAAAACGGATTTTAGAATTCGCTTCCATATGGACAAAGATCTCATAACAGCACCGACCTACATATTAGATGAAGAAAACCCTAGTACATTTCCTACACTTGTCAATATGGAAGGTCCTAAGGAAATTCCAAAGGATCTTCCACCTGTTAGCACTGTATGGTTAAACTTGCAAGAGATTAATCAATACTTTACTAATTTTGACAAGGTCATTTTGGAATGTACGACTTCAAATGGATTAAATGCCGGAGAATGGGCTTTCGAACATATGAACGAGGTGTTTAAAAATGAGATCAATCCGTTTGTCGAAAGTGTAAAAGGAAGTTTTGCATCTCTTAAGGAAAATCTTGTGTTTGAAATTGGTGAAGTTCAAAAAGTGTTTTATGAAATGGACACCGCTTACGAACTACAACTAATTGAAAAAGAAAAGATTTTAACCGAATATGACCGATTCTTGTCTGCAGTAATCTCGTGTGATGTGCTTACTACTGTAAATGTTAATTATTCGAATGAGCTTACATCCGCTATGATTAATTGTGATGCTGTGCATATATGTGATGATGTTTGTGATCTCTCTGTAAATGTTGCTGATACTGTAAATGAGGTAGATAATCATTCTTGTCACGAATCTAACGCTGAGTTTTTAAAGCTACAAGATTCTTACAATTTACTTTCAAAACGCTTTAATCAACTAGAACAACATTGTATATCTTTAGAATTAAAACAACAAACTCAAAATGAAGATCTTTTGATATCAAATGGTTGTGAAAACGGTGTTGAGACAAGTGACAAGATGATTGCAATTGTTAAGGCATTAGAGGAAGAGATTATGAGATTGAAGAGAGATGTGTCATCAAATGAAACATTAAAATTGGAACTAGAGGCTGTAGAGTCTAAAAACCAGGTCTTAGAAATTAGACTTTCGTCTGTTCTAGGGGAGATGGATCGGACAAGACAGGGACTATCCGTTCTTTATGGTTCACTAGAAGAACGCTTCGCTTTTAATGCGGCACAACAACAATCTTATGTTGAACAACTGAACCAAAAGTGCGAGGAAATCTCTGACTTGAACATCCTGCTCATTGACAAAAATATGGTTTTGGCTGAGTTAAAGGAGACACTTCTTCTCACCCGACAAGAAGTTGTTGATAACTTAGCTACCGACTCTGCACCGTCCACTAGTGCTCCAACAACCAAGTCAGTAGTGCTTTATAAGAACCCGCTTCATAAGAGAAACCCGGTTACCTACGATGATTATATGAGGAATGCCATTAAGCATGTCGATCTTCTTAGGGATATTTTAGACGATCTTTATGCCTTAGATCCCTCAAGTAACGACTATTATTCGGCTCATGAATATATTAAGCGAGTTCAATATTGCTTAGCATATTTGCAATACATAGGTACACCAGGTTCTGCACTACTTACTAATAGGCCCATTGCTGTAACTCCATTTAATAAGACTCCAGGAGCAAAACCGTCATTGGCACAATCAAGTAAGGCACCTTTAAAATCTGTTGCTAATATTCCCACTTTGCCTTCTACAGGATTAAAAGAGACTACTAAGGCTAAAGGATCGCCACTCAAGAAAGATAAGATCAAGCCCTCCACTAGTAGTGCCAAAAAGAAGAAAGTAGAAGTTCACAATAGGAATGTTAGTTCAGTTTTAAATAAAAAGAATCATGTTAAGACTAAAAGCTCTGCGCCTGTGCAGAAGCCAAAACCATTCGTGAATTCTAATTTGAATTGTTGGAATTGTAATGAATGTATGTTTTCCCAACGTCATGATTTGTGTCTTATTGATCATGTGAATGAAATGAATGCTATTAAGAATGGTCTTGAGTGGAAGCCAACGGGTAGAACTCGTGCCCAAGTTGGCTGGCAATGGCGTCCCATTGGTAGGACCTTTACATTAGATGGAAAAATGTGCCCTTTAACTAGGAATGCATCCGTTGAGGTTAGGTCTGAGCGTCCTTTAGTTAGGAACACTCGCACTCAAGTATGGAAACAGCGCCCTTTAAATAGGTCAGCTCCCACTATAGTGCCTATCAGTGAAGAAATACCACAGGATTTAAGCCAACTAGAATCTACACCACCAATTAATAAGAAGAAGGCTAGGAAATCTAGGAAACCTAGAGTTAGCAAATCTAAGATTATTAAATCTGTACCTGCTAATAACAAGGAACACTTAGATTCCGATACCTCTACATTGTCTTCGTGTGGTGATATTTTCAGGTGGTCCAAATCATCCTGTGGTATTTGGACTCCGGTTGTTCAAAACATATGACCGGAAATCGCTCGATGCTCCGAAATTTCGTCAGCAAGTTTCTTGGTACGGTTAAATTCGGGAATGATCATATAGCAAAGATAATGGGGTATGGTGAATATCAGATTGGAAATGTTACGATTTCAAGGGTATACTATGTAGAAGGTCTTGGTCATAACTTATTCTCAGTAGGACAGTTTTGTGATTCCAACCTAGAGGTTGCTTTTCGACAACACACTTGTTTCATCCGCAACTTGGAAGGAAAAGATTTGTTGAAGGGATCTCGTGGTGCAAATCTTTATACCTTGTCCTTACAATACATGATGGCCGCCTCTCCAGTATGTCTTCTCTCTAAAGCATCTAAGACCAAGTCATGGTTATGGCATCGCAGATTATCTCATCTTAACTTTGATGCTATTAATCATCTGGCTAAAAACGACTTAGTTCGTGGTCTTCCAAAGCTTAAATTTCACAAGGACCATTTATGTTCCGCGTGTTCAAGGGGGAAAAGTACCAAGAAATCTTCCAAAGCTTAAATCGCAGATTATGCATTGTTGATATGGGAAGAATTCACCTTTCAACTCTTCCATAACAAGAAGCTGAAGACAAATTTCTTTCCTTATCCTCGGTTTATCAAGCTTATCATTAACTATTTTATGAAGAATGATGTTACTATTGATAGGCGTGCAGCAAGTCGGCATCACACTGAAGAAGCTGATGATACTGTGGATCTAAGGCATGAAGGACATTCTGGTGGTGTGATTCCTGGTCCTATTCCTGATTACCTTCTGACGGAAAGAATTAAGGGTTCTGCTGATTACAAGCTACTGCAGCTAGAAATCAAGAAGTTAAAAGCAAACCTTCAGACTGGAGAAGACTCATCTACTACAGTGAAGAGTAAAGGTAAACGCAAACAACCAGCTGCGTTACCTGAACCCGAAACCAAGAAGAAGAAGACTGAGGTTAAGAAGGGAAAGGGTAAGGCTGATGAGATGGTTTTACGTGATGAAGAAGATGTTGTTGATCCTGCTCTTGACAAGACAGAGAGAAAAATGATGAAGATAGCAATTCAAAGGAGTAGGAAAGATACTGGCGGTAGTGGTTCAGGTGCAAGGGTAAATGTTGAAGAAGAGTACGTGGAACCAGATGATATTGATGAGTTTGGGTCACCTGAACATTATTCCACTTCAAAGGAGCCATCAATCCCTATTTCAGCAAGTATGGAAAAGGAGTCTGTTGCTCCTACGATCATGGTGTCAACTCAACCTTTAGCAACTCAACCTCCACCAATACAACCCTTACCAACCAGACCGGCTTCAACACCATTTCTTCCACCACCTATAACTCCCATCCTTAGTACCATAGTAACAACCGAACCTCTTCAATCAACCCAGAGCAGCTCTGCAACATCTACAATGGCTGCATTGGTGATGGCCGAAATGTTGGATAAACATGTGGATAATCACAAACGAGAAATGGATGAACTTCACCAAGAGTTACAGAGACGAGCTCAAAGTGAAGAAGCTTCTAGGAAAGCCCAAGAGGAGATGCTTGCTAAGTTCGCTGCCGATATGGAATTAACGCGAAAAGCTCATGCAGAAGAACTAGCTCGGGTTAAGCAGACTGAGGCTGATAAGCATGCTGCACGTATCACCAGACTTCAAGCGATGAGGGATAAATACAAGGAGCAGAAAGAGGCACTTGAAGCTTTTGTTGAAGAAAGAGTGAAGGAATCTGTAGAATCCATTATGCCTAAACTGCGTGATGAGTTGAAGACACTAGCAGCTGATAACTTGATGATCAAGTCATCCAAACCTTCAGAATCCGCATACAAAATTGCTTATGAGTTAACGGATTTTGAATTAAAGAAGATCCTCAAAGCTCGTATGGTGGAACTTGGATCGTTTGATAAGTCTAGGATTCAACGGGTTCTTTACAAATCCCTGAATGACGCTATCATGGAGGATGATAGGTTATTCAAAACGTTTGGAAGTGTGGTACCCTACCACATTCTACCTGAGGAAGAAAGGGAAGAAAGTGAACAGGAAGAGGGTACTGGTGAAGAAGAAGAGGAAGAAGAAGGAGAAGAAGAGGAAAAGGATGACAATGATGGTGATGATGAGGATGAGGATGAGGATGAGAATGATGATGATGATGATGATGATGGCGATGATGGTGGTGATGGAAATGAGGAGAGTGCAAGGGGGAGCAACGGGGATAACAATGAGGATGATGATGGGGGTGAACAGCCTAAAGAGGGAGATAAGGTTACCAGTTCGAAGAAAGCTGCTAAGTCTGGAACCAAGTCCAAGAAAGATGCAGCACAGAAGGACAAATCAACATCATCGGAATCAAGACGATCTAAGTGGCGCCACGATGTGAATGCTACTATAGCGTCATCGATTCCTGGTACCTCTATTGCTGTATCTTTACCTATTACCACTAACCCCATTAGTTCTGTTGTTGTTACTCCTGTGATTGCAGAATCAGTAACGGAACCCGAAGCTGCACAACACTCACCCGTTCACGACACTGCCGAAATGCCTGAATCAGAACCAGCAGATGTTCGCGCTTCTACTCCTCTACAACAAGCACAACAATCTACGGTTCCTGAACCAAGCACACGAGACTGGGCAGACACGTTGGAGATAGACGAGACTGCACCGCCACAGGCTTGGATAACGGCAGCGGCGCAATATGATCCGATCATAGACGCAGACAAAGATGTGTTGTATCTTCGTATCCACAGTCCGATTGACTTATGTGCATTTCATGCTCATGAGTATAAGACTTCGGTTACTCCATCTTTGGTGAAGAAAGTGCTGAAGGATAAGAGACTTCGCGCCAAAACCCGGTTAACCCGAATGGAGTTCGAGTATTATGCCGATGAGATCCTGAAGGCTCTGAATACCGTTCAACGGCCAGGTCTTCATGAATCAGAAAGAGCTCCACCTCCACTTGACCCTACTCAAGACAATCAGATTGCTCTCGACTTCTTCGTCACCAATGATCTGGTTTATCTTCTCAAAGGGTCATCAAAGTACGCAACATCCCTTACCTTGCTGAAAGCTGCCAACTGGGGGACAATACCCTTTATCGAGGAAAAGGTAAACCGACTCTGGGTCCCAAAGGTAAATCGTAATTATGATATGTATGCTGTCATAGGTGCATCTCATTGGGACGAACGAGTCCGAAGGGCGTACAGGGGTTGCTGCCTAGTCAATTCTGGAAGCAACGTTAGATCCGATATTCGCATCTCCAGCATTTTAGGGTTGAAAACTGAAGCCAAGAATGGCTATTATCATGTGACGGAGATTCGTTTGAAAAGGGAGGATGACAGGGAATACAAAATCCAGCAGGGAGATTTTTCTATCATTCGCCTTGAGGATATCGAAGATATGCTGCTTCTGATGACCCGAGATCAACTCACACATATTCCTCGTGAAGACCTCATTGCCTTGAATACAGCACTTCGTATGTTCACACGAAGCGTTGTTATCAAGAAAAGAGTTGAAGATCTGCAGTTGGGAGTCGAAAGCTACCAAAGGAAGCTCAACTTAACCCGTCCAGTGAATCAAGTTCTACCTGAACATGTAGAAAGATGTCCTTATACCGGCATTTCTGTCCCGAATTGCGGCATTTTCTACTTGAACAGTCGAGGTTTAATGAAGTTTATGAGGGTGGGTGAGCTATATAAGTACAGTGATGGGACTCTTCTACAAGTCAGAGGAAAGTTGGAGCATCTGAACTCGGGTGGGACTTTGCCAGAGATGACGGAGGATTGGCATCCGGGTTACCGGCAGATGGCGAAGTACGTGATCAAGAAGATTGATCAAAAGCTCAGTGAACGTAGATTGATGAGGAGCTTGGAAAGATTCGTTGGTGGAAGACCATATCTAGTGCACCACAAGCTACTGCAACGATCCATCTAATGGGTCGTACATTTCAGGTCCACTTTATATTGGTTTTCAATTGTGAATATGTATATTTGTGAATATTGTGCTTTTGCGGTTTGTTGTAGTGTTAAGGTATGATCATTTTTCAAGAATTTCTCACGAGATTCTAAATCTTTCAAAATATATCATACTAAAGCACTACAACTATCCCTTATTAACTTAAGGGGGAGCAATAACTTGTTCTATGGCCAAACATCGATTTCATTTTTACCCAAAGACCGGTTAATCCATTCAATATCCCAAATATTAATGGTTAACATTTTGGATAAGGGGATAAAATGGGATTAAGGAGACGTAAGTGATACTTGGCTAAAAGATGAAAAAGACTTAAAGATAATCCAACTTAATATGTGTAAAGCACGTGTTAAGGGGGAGCATTTTTGATGTTCAAAAACACCTAAGGTACGAAACTTTTGATTTCAATATCACAAGTACTTTAGGTGATTTTCAATGATTTTTCATGGTGGCAATTCCTTCCCAAAACACGCTTAATTCACGACGAATGTGGTGACAAAAGGGTGGTAGGAATAGGTTTAGTCCAATGATTCATCAGAGCCGATGGAATCTTCCCAAGGACAATTCCCTAGATAGAATTAGAAGTCCTAGGAAAGATGGAGAAAAGAATGTGAACTTAGCTGAATGCCGACCAAGTACTTAAGCTAGCACTGGAACAATCACAACAAGGTGCTAGTGATGACGTATTGGTAAGCATTGAAGGGGTTGAAGAATGAAAAAGAATTGTAAAGATAAAGGGTGTAAAGAAAGAAGCCCTCCTTACAACTTTAGGCAGAAACCGGGTCAATACATATGCTATTGAGGTCATTTTTGCTAATGATTCTCGGTATTGAAGAAAGACATCATGGACCCAGTGATGCAATGCACAACCCTTCCCAGCTAACTCAAATATCTCTCAAAAGGTATTTGTTTTAATCACACGGAGATTAACACGTTATCTATTGGTTTATTCACTCCGAATAGACTGGTATTGAAAAGGTGGCACTCCTCTCCAGCCATCGCTCACTAAATCAAAACGCACAATCGAGTCTAGAGCCAAGAGATCATCAAAAGTCTCATTAGGACACTTTCCATTTATTCCTTGCTTTCTCACACACTGTGAAAAGTAAGAGATTTTCATGAGTCCTACGCAGTATTCCTGTAATATTGCCAGAACATCAGAGTAATACGTAAGTATTACAATGAAGATGGAAATCCTGCTTGAGCCAACATCAAACAAGCTCATGGTAGGTTACACGTGCGGTTCTTTTAGAACCAATCTTGTGAAAAACTGGAAGGAAACAGTGGTTTAATTCTTAATTGAACTTAAACTCGTTCCAGGCCTCTTCGCATTATCATATGATCTTGCCAGAACACTCAGAGTGACTCTTTATTGATCACAGTGAAGAGTGGAAATCCTTCTAGTGTTAACATCAAACAGCACTTGATAGGTAACGTGCAAGATTCTTTATGAATTGAGCTCGTGACAACTGGAAAGCAAAGATGGTGAAAATCTTAATTGAAATTCACTTGTTCCAGGTTCCATGAATTGACGGCTTTAAATCACAAGGATAATTTATCCAAGTGATTCACTCTTTATGTTCGCAGTCAGCTTTGGACGGTCGAATAAAGAGAACGGGTTTACCCGCGAAATCCTGTCAGGAAGTTACTTAATTGAAACTATCCGTCACGGGTACGATATCTAATATCGTCCAACGGTCTTCACCGACCGGAGGTAAAATGCTACCGAATTAGAATAAAATGTTCAAAGCCATTTTACTCGTGTCGTTGCTGTGTACCTGTTAAAGACGGTGGCGTTGCTGTGTACCTGTTGAAGACGGTGGCGTTGCTGTGTACCAGTGAAGACGGTGGTGTTGCGGTGTACCTGTAGAAGTCGTTCCCACATGCTTATGTTTTTCTGCATCAAATTTTAGCAAAAATTCAAGAAAGTACAAGATAAAGTCTTCCGCTGTACCAAACTCTGAAACTTTCGAGAATTCAACAAAAAGACATAAGTGTGTGGAACATGGAGTCACGAGGAGGCAAAATTCACAAGAAGGCAAGAGATCGCACGTGAAAGGCCAAAAGAACAATGCTCTCAAGCCAAAGCCTAAAAGATCAAACCAACATATTCACAACAAAAGAAAGAAAAGAAGAAAAGACTACGAGCTAAAGAACGAAGACTTAGTATAGTATGCTAGGTTTAGAACTTTGTAACGTGGAGTGACCTCCCTTAGGGGGAGATTGTTAGAAATACGTTTTTACGTATATTAGAAGTATCGGTCGCTCCACAATATTATTTATGTTGTAATAGCTCGTAGTTAACAAATAGTTATTAGTTGCTTATTAAGTTAAGTAAGAACCGGTCCATGGGCTTGTCATGGACCGGACCAAGCCCATGTAGCTTGGAAGTATAAATACCCCTTTCCTCCTTGGAAAGGGGTTGGTTGTTGAATGTTTCTCACTTTCATTTATTGAAATAACACATAGTTTTCTCTCTCTTTCTCTCTCTAACTTTCTCTCTCTAGAAATCATCAACCCCTTCATAGATTCATAGGTTATCAATATTCTACATAATATATATCGCAACATGTGATCTTAAAGACTCAAGTGCAACTCTTTCCTTCACATGCTAAACCATTTCGTATATCGATGCATGTGTGTAGGGGGAGCTTTTCGGAAATGTAAAACTTTCAAAGTGTCAAAAGTTTTTATTTTTATCAAGCACTTTGAATGGTTTTCAATGGTTTATGGTTACGATCTATACCCAAAACAACCTACTATCCACGACGGAACGATAGAGTCAAAAGGTGGTTTAGGATAGGAAACTAAGTCCTATGATCCAACCAGAACCGGAGGGATCTACCCAAGGACATTCCATAGCTAGAAAAAGTTGTCCTTAGGAAAGATAGAGTGGAATGAAGCTGAATGCGGACCAATTACTTAAGTTAGCACTGGAACAATCACAACAAGGTGCTAGTGATGACGTATTGGTAAGCATTGAAGGGGTTGAATATTCTATGCAACTTAGGCAGAAACCAGGTTAACACATCTATCAAAGACAAGTGTCATGGACCCAGTGATGCGATGCACAACCCTTCCCCAACCATTCGAGTTTCTCTCAAAAGAAAATTGTCTCATTGTCACAGAGATCAACACGTATCTATTGACTTTCTCACTCCGAGTTAGTTAATATTGAAAAGGTGGGAGTTTGCTCCAGCCTCCGATTACCAAAATGCACTTATTGAGTCTAGAGCCAAACGAGATCTTTTATCATCTCATTAGGACACAGTCGAGTCCTACGCATTATCCTTGTGATATTGCCAGAACATCTGAGTGATACGATTCACAATGAAGATGGAAATCCTGCTTGAGCCAGCATCAAACAAGCTCATGGTAGGTAACTTGTGCGATTCAACACGAATCAAACTTATGAGAACTGGAATGCAACTAAGTTTGGATTCTTAATTGATTCAATCTTGATTCTAGGTTTCTTCGCAAAATCCGTGATCTTGCCAGAATATTCAGAGTGACACTCTTTAGTGCTCATAGTGACGAATGGAAATCCTTCTAGTGTCAACATCAAACAGCACTGCGGTAGGTAACTCGCAATATTCTCTATGAATCAAGCTTGTGACAAACTAGAAAGCAACAATGGTGCGATTCTTTTAGAATTAAACTTGTTCCAGGAAATCTAAACTGATGACTCTAATCAGACGGATAATTTATCCTTATGATTCACTCTTTGCGTTCGCAGGCTGCTTTGAGACGGTCGAGTAAAGAGAACTGGCTACTACCACCGGGAAACCCTGTCAAGGATATTCTTAAACAATCTACCCGATCACAGGTACGGTATCTAATACCGTCTAAACGGTCTTCACCGACCGAACGTAAAACGTTACGAGTTAGGATGAAATGTTCAAAGCCATTTTATCCGTGTCTATATATGTTGCTGCATATCAAGAAGGTAGCGTAGCTGTGTAACCGATGTCGATTCAGAAGTCACAAGAGCACAAGATGGTGATACACAAGATACCTAAGAACGTAAGAATGTAATAGGTCATCTTAGTCACAAGGAGCACAAGATGAATATCTCAAGCACTCAAAGTCAATTGATAAAGGCTCAAGATAAAGATCACAAAAGCATGAAGGAACAAAACCGTTACAAACAAGATCAAGACCAAGATACAAGACCAAAGCAGGAAGATCTCCTCTACAAGAATGTATTCACTCAATCATCTTATGCTTTTTAAGCTTTTTAAGATGACCGATACATTCGGGGAGATTGTTAGCCCTATATTTTATATAGTCGAACAAGAATGTAATAGGTCATCTTAGTCGTTAAAGGTCTTGTATTGTAATAGGTTAGTCGGGTTAATCAGGCTTAGACTTTAAGCTAATATTGTATAAGTTAGGGGCGTAAGCCCAAGCAAAACCAAGCCCGGCCCAAGTCACTTAAACCCACGGCCTAACAAGCCAAGGGTATATATACTCTCTTCCATGTATGGAAGAGGGTGTTGGTTACCATTTTACTTTCTCTCTCTAAAGTGTTTAACCTTCCAAAATCTCTCTAGTTTCTCTCTCTACTTTTCTTCTCCTTCTCTCTCTAGAATCTTGTGTTATGAATTGATATGGGATTAACAGAATTGAACCCTAGAACAAGTAAACTTGATTCGAGACTCAAGTTTACAAGGGAACCTATGAGACGCTGGTAGACAGCTGAGGGCTCAGTGGTTCCAAAGAGAGAAAGAACTTAGATAATTTATCCAAGCACAAGGGTTGCCTTAACTCTTCTTTCTCACTCCTATTTATAGTGGTACGAGGTTGCTTCCTTAGTGGGAGTAGTTGATACGTGTCATCTTCTGAATGGAAGAGTACAACGTATTAAATGTATGTCCAAATCAAGACATACCTTTAAACAACTTTAGGTGAACAGTTCTGCCAACTGTTCACCTTTTGTCCCACTAGGTCGTACTAGGCTTTATCTTGAATCTCTTGTTTTGTCCCGCTCAAAAAACTTTATAGATTCTCCCATCTAAACTATAAAGGATTGGACAAGCTTTGCTTGTATCAGACTTCTAGGGTTCTTAAGTGATCTCTGAGTATTGTCAACTCAGAGATCCTTGAACACCAGCACATTCCTTCTACATCCCAGCTATTCATAATCGCTGGTAAGTATGACTTCAGATTGTCTTCGACTTCTCTGACGTTGTCTTTGACTTGAATGTTCCTGGTGTGCCAGCTGAGGCTTTGCCTTCCGCTGGTCTGATCTCCTCGCTAGTCCTCTTAGCGATCAGTACACTTGGTCTAATTTGAACAAATCTAGACTGGGCCATAGTTAAAACTTTCATTAGCCCAACAGATAACCAAGAAAATCATAATTTAAAACTTTTCAGGCAGATGAAGAATCTCATAGATGATTTTATGAAAATTTCATTGTTGGTGACCACATAATTGAAAGAATAATGAGAGAAAGCGGCATGGATAACAACTCTCCTACAAAGATTTGAAAGATCACTCCCTTTCTAATCATCGTAAATGAGAATCTTGACAAACAAGTAACGTATAGAACGTCAGTTGAGCAAAATAAACCACATATCATTCACAAAGTTTTGTTTGGCCGCCTTTTCGTTGGATGTGTACACACCATCCTCACAAATCCGCCTCCAATTAGAAGGATTGGCTTTAAGATATGTACGAAAGAAAAAGGGAGTACAAGGAGAAATGCAACCCTTCTATTAATTCCCATGCACACTCCCCCGAATATCATAAATCCATGATCCCCATAAATTATGACGAATTACATGACACGATCCCCTCTAATGAAACAATCCCTTACAATTAGGGTAGCAAAATATTTGACCCGGTAGGAGATGTTAAAACGTCCTCGGGAAGTTTCAATATCTTGCGACGATCCTTTATAAAAACAAGGGGTAAAAACAAAAAAATCCATCCTGATGCCGCCATAGTTTTAATATGACGTCGCCTAGTCTATTTGCAAGTATTAAACCTACATTGTTTCTCGTAACATCCATTCAACACATACACACACAAAAATCTTCATCTCCTTCAATCAAGCGTGTCCATCCTCTTAAAATCCCTCTCAATGTTCTCTATTAATCATTCTTATCCCTAATTGCATTCCCAATCCTTAGTTTTTTTGGATTAATCCCCAATATATGAACCTTAGTTCTAATTGCATAACTTTTATAAGGTTCCACCAAGAATCATTGTTGATTATAGTTAGTTAATCGCGTTTTGGTGTTTGGAAATAGGCTTAACGGCTAGTGTTTGATTTTTCCCTCGAAAATGGATTTTTGAATCTAGAGCAGCCCGACAGCGTTTGACATATAACCTGACACCTTCTTAGGAGTCTATCAACATCAATTCGCCCATTTCCCTTGTGATTAGCTTGTCCCGTTTCCATGTTTGTGTTTGAATAGTTATTGCAGGAGGTTTAAGGGAAGCAAACGCTCAACGGGTCTTCCAACCCACCGTAGTTGTCTTCTGAAGAGATTATTCTCAATCTTGGGTTCTTTTAATATGTGAAATACCAAATAAGATACAACAGTCATATGTGCCGATCAATCCATAACATACATGTGATCGACTTGAAGCTACTCCTTGACAATGGCTTTAATCTACATTTCTTCCAAAGTATCTGCACTGATCATTTCACTGGCCCACAATGGGTCAATCTTTTCTAGTTGGATGAGCTGGTTTATCGTGAGCTTGTTCGGGAGTTCCTCTCCTCATTTGAGATGGAAACCCAAAAGTGTAGACTTGAGCTGAGGGCTAAGCGTGTTTATTTCAGGTTGGGGGTAGGACTAGAGATTTTGGCTTGATGTATGGGTTTGTGTACGGAGGATGAGGCAGGTAAAAGTGAGTTTGAGTAGGTTGGGGTGACTTTGAAGGTTGGTAATAATATGTGTTAATGCAAAGCAATGCCTAAAAACATTGTTAGTATTAATTAATCTTTCTTAGTTTTGATCACGACAAATTACAAAGACGTTTACTGTCAAACACAACCATAAAACAAATTATCTAACAAACACTATCATCAAGGTAATAATCATTACACTAACATATCTTAATCATGCTTAGTGATCATAAAAGTGATTAGCCTTAAAACTCACTTTTGTCTAACAAAAGATTTTTAATAAACTTTATTTTTAAGAAAATGTTTTATTAAAATGAAAATGTAAATTTGAATATGGCATATTCTAAATGCCATAAGAATAACATTTGAAGGCTTAAACAGCCTCAGCTATTTCAAATTCACTAAAAGACAAAAAGGAGCGGAGTCTACTCTCCGTGGTTCCTTAAATGCCTATGCAGTTCCCTATCGATAAGGAACCGCCTGAGTAGTTAAGGAACCGCCCCCAGATAGCCGTTGGCATTTCTCTTCTATAAATAGCGGATCAAATCTGCATTTTCATTAACCCTTTTTGGACATCTTTTCAGTCTTCTTTCTTGTTTCTAATCCTAATCATTTGTAAATGATCACTTAATGATTTAAGTATGTTTATCTATGATTATCCTCTTGATCTCCTTCTTTACCTTATCCAAAGAGAAGATCACTCACACACTTGTGATGTGATTAAAGATGAAGCCTTGATGAAGATCATTCTCTCCTAAAGATGTAATCATGTTCATCATTTGTTTATTTGTGTCTTGTGTAGATCCAATGTATTTGTGAAAACTTGGACTAGTTGTGTTCATCCAATCTATGTGTAAATACTTGGACTAGAGTTGTTGATTGTGGTATTTTTACACTTGTTTAGGAAAACAAGGTATAAGCGGTAAGTATTAAACAAATGATTTAGGAAAATCAAGTGCTTATGACCCTTTTGAGAGTTCGTTCTCGAGGAGGCTTAATGTGTGTGTTAAACTTGATGGTATTTGAGATTAATATTGAGAAAAGAAAAGGGGAAAGAAAATGATGACGATTACGACTAAAATTAAACTACGACGAATGGTAAAACGTAAAAACGTGATGAAATTTAAAAATTACTCTAAAAATTCCTAGATAATCACAATAAATTCCTAAAAATGCAATTAGAGTTTACAAATAATCAAAACTTTTTCATACCTTTTATTTAATTAATAATTAATTTTTTAATGCTAATTAAAGCCCTAAAAATCAATTTAATTAATAAAAATCCCAAAATAAGATTTTTCAATTTGTAAACCTCCAAAATAACTTAATTAAACTAAAAAGTATTTTCGTAAAATTTAAAACTAATTAAAACTATTTAAAATGATTAAAAACTAAAAATAATATTAAAACAATATTAAAAATTCAAAATTTATCAAAATTTCTAAAAACTTGAAAACTAATTTATTTTAACTTAATAAAACCAGAAATGAAAGTGAAATGACCTGAATACCCCTATTGGGCCTCCAAATGGGCCAAAAGTGAAAACAGTCCAAGCTTAATGGGCTTTTTGGCCCAATAAGCAAAAAGTCAACCAAATAAGCTAAAAATTACGAGTCTAGCTTAAAATCAGATTTTAAACAAAAAAACTCTAAAGGTCCAAAAGCTGAAAGTGAACTTATCACAGCTTAATAAGCACTCAACTTATTCTTAATGGGTTTTTTGGCCCATTAAGCCATAAGCTAATGCCATAAGCTGAAAATTGACACACATACTTCTCTTGTGCTTATAGCTATTTGTAAAAAGAAACTTTGAAAAAGCTCAAGAAATAAGCCTGAAATAAGCAAAAGCTTTCTACAGAAGACGACAAAATAGTCGTTTTCGAGTTCTAGACTGTTTCAAGAGCTGATTCAAGTTGCAAAAGGTTTTAAATGACCAAATTAAGACAAATCAACAAAAAGATTTTCAATAAGCACACTAAATAAGCTGTAATAATGAATAAGTTGTTTTGAAAAAGATAAGTCAATTCGTTTTCTAGTCAAACTTCAAAACCAAAAGCTATAAGCTACCAGATAAGCTAATAAGGTGAAAATAATAAGATCTAACACAAAAGAAAAGTTGTTACACAATGAAATAAACTAGAATGCTTATAAATAAGATGTTACAAGATTAACACTATTAGTGGCTACCAGCAGTGGGAAAGGAGTTCCTACTGCTTGAAATGAAATTCTTTTAGTCTGTTTTACTTGGATTCTTTGGATAATAATGGCACCCCTACAACCAGTGAGTTGTAGGGAGTCAAGAACAAGCAAGAAAACATAAAACCACACAGCCAAATGATACAGTTTAAGCAATTAGTACACAGACATACAAATAAGTTGTGATTGATGAAATAAGCAGTGTTTAAGCTAGAATAAACCAACCAAACTTAATCAAATGCATACAACATCAATATATAACTTACTCAAGGCCAATTAAACAGGTTTCATGCATAAACTTCAAGAATAGAACTAGTTTCAGCCCTATGTGATTTAACTGATGAATAAGCGAACACAAAATTACCCTTTGCTGATGTATTTGACTAAAAGTTGAATTTCAAATGATTAAAACATGTTAATAAGATGCACAAACTTAGATTTATTACTTCTCGGCTTTAGTCTTATACCCTAGCTATCATTTGACCAAGTTCCAGTCCACAAACAACTAAAAAAACCTTGTTTAAAGCAAAGATTCAGATAAGTGTTTAAAAGCATATGACAAGCAACTTTCAACACATAACCATTCCAATAACAGATGCAAACACTCAACCACCCTAAAAACCTACTCAATTCAACCAAAGTTCAATAATACAGTAATCCCAAACACCCCTTTAAAAGTCTTTAATCAATTTTAACAAAGGAAAAACGTTTTTTAGTCCAAGAAAATCATAAACAAGCATTCAAACAACAGTATTATGAACTTAGAACCATATTGCATGCATCAAACAACACCATACAATAGCAGATACCAAAATCACTTGAAAAGGTATTAAAAAGGAGAGATTATGCAAACCTCAGGGATGTACAATCCACACCCCCGAATGATAGAGATTATGTTCTAGCTTAAACAAGAACAAGCTTCCAACAAACACCCCTGCTAAGAGCAACAAGATTAGTTGCAACATTTTATATCAAGAAAAAAAATGAAAACAAAACAGATTTCTTACAAAGGTTTTATCCCCACACTTGAGCTTTCCCAAACCAAGACTTCACTTCTCCTTGATAATTTTCTTATCAGGGAGATGTGATCAATCAATGGCCCAAAAAATATTCAAGGCCTGAACCAAAGCTTTTGGAAAAATCCAAGATTTTGAAAACTTTTTGAAACACAAACTTAGAAAACTTAAAACAAGATTTTGAAACCTCAAATCAATAAACATGAAACATTAACTTAACAATCATGAAAGGTAAATACGGTGCTTGGAATTCGTCACTAAAGTTCAAACTTTTTCGTTCACTAGAACAAAGATTTACAGACTTGTGACCAAAAGAAAACCAAGAACAAGTGACAAAGTAAAACCCTAAGGCCTTTATATAGGCAAACAAATGAACTAGAAGCTGATAAAAAAAACTAGAAACCCTAATGTATGAAGTCCCAAAATTTTCCTTTGAAGTTTGAATATCTTGAACATATGTGATGGTTTCTTGTTGTTTGTGGAGATGCCAGTGGTGTAGAATGAATCTTAGACGTCCAAAGATGCTTAGGAAGTAAGCATGTGTGTGGGACGTTGATCTACTGGCAATTCTTGTCTTCTTCCCAAAAGTTGTCGCAGGGGAGGCATCATGTGACAAATGGGATGAGGTGGCAACTTGTTTGAAGGTGGGGTTTTGTTAATTAAACCCTTAATCATTAATCTGGAAGAGATTAGGGCTTAATTTGCAAGGATTAGCAAAAACCCAATTCATGTTCTTGGTTGAATAGTGGAGGTTTTGATCTTGTTTTATGTTTAAACATGTGTTAGGCGCCAGATTTTTAAACTAATTATTAATTAGTTTAACAAACGGTTAGTGGCTTGGTGAGGTGGCAAGGAGGTGGGATGTGATTGGTTAATGGGGTGAGTGGGGTGAGGTGTCAAGCTGGGATTGGTCTAGGTTAGTTTTGTTGTCTCCCCAGTTTGGCCCGTCATTTCTTTCTTTTGTTTCATTTGAAGTTTGTAACAGCCAAACTCGAATTCCTTTGTTAAGTAAGTTTTGAACTTCACACTTTGGCCACAAATATTTTCCAAAGTGTATTCAACGACTTGTTTTATAATTTCATGATTTTTGAAGGGTTGTTCTTTGCATGTCTTCATACTTCAAGGTCTTTACTTGTATACTTGAGTTTATGGAGGACTAAAAGTGACAAGTATTCAATTTGGAGGGACCAATCTTGCCAATTCTTCAAAGTTGAGGGTCCTTTTTGTAATTTTGACAAACTTTAGGGACCAAACTTGTAATTATGAATATACAAGGGTATAAAGTGTCAATTATTCAATAATGAAGGACCCTTCTTGTACATCTTCAATTCTTCAAGGACTTTTATTAGAAATTCAATACTTGGGTCCGGTTCATTGTGCGGCTTCTTTTCTCGTGTTCGTTTTTTATTGATTCTTGTGATCTTTTGTCATTTTCTCGATATTCGTACCTAAAATACACATTGAGCAAACACAAGCATATATTTGGCACTTTTTATGATATTTTCATCGTTTTAAGCCCGTTATGGACGATGAGACTATGTATAAAAGCAGTCTCATCACTCCCCCATACTAAACCATTGTCGTGCCCACACGCAATGCTAGAATAAAGTATCTTAGCACCTCCAAAATTCATTTTTTATCGACTTTTATTGAATCATAAACTTACTACACTACTACTACTTGCGTTTTAGACATAATGTATGATTATCATCGTAAAATGGGACGTTTAGGTTCATAGAACAAGAACACATGAATGCTTCGTTAGAAATAATTTCGTCGTCCTCTATTATCACCCAATTCCATGCCAAGCATGTAACGAGATCATTGTCATTATAAGTTAGTAATGCTAACACTACTCATATGCCCTAATCACGTACTTAGACTCCCTTAATCCTAAGTGGTATCTCTTATATTTTATTTTTGTCTTGAATGATCATGATGATACATTGTTTGACTTATGCGATGATAGATATTAAAGGTCCAAAAATAGAGTCATAACGGTGTAACCAAGACCATCAAATTAATAACCTCCCCTAATAGACAACGATATCAAAAAATTAAGTCAACAAGAAGGATCGATAAACACGGTTTTATAACGGTTTTGAACATGAGACTTATTACCACGACTTTTATACACCCCCTAATGGATGGGCCTTATTATCATAGGTTTACCTCCATATTTTATTCAACTCTGCCATGGAGCTTTTATTATGACTTTGGTCTTGCCTTGCCTTTTATTTAACCTTGCCATGAGGTGTTTATTATGGCCAAAGACGTATATCCTCACGCTAAAGCGAATTTTGGATCTTTAAAGCTTCAAAGTTTAAGGCTTGTTCACTTTAAATTTTGCATAGATTTTTCGGCCTTGTGAGCTTGAAATTTTTGCTTGATTTAGGTGAGTGAGCACTTAAAATTATTGTTGGGTGAAGCTTTCGATTATTCGGGGTGCCAATACTTTAAAACCATGACGCTGGCGATACCTTAATGTTTTCCCAATTTAATTACATGGAAGCTACTAGAAAAGACTAGAAACCAACGATCAAGACTAAACCGCTAAGCCAATACTTATTAGCAAAATGATATATACAAGCGAAAGGAGAATAAGCAAACAATTAGAACACATGAGTTTTTGTAAGAATATGATTACTTTACGTTTAGCATAGTAACTTATAATTAACTCTATCATTTCTCGTCCTCATTTAAGAGACTTAGCCTAAACATAGTTAAGGAATCGAAGCTAAGTGCTCAACACGCACGGTCGAGTCAAAAATTACTCTTATTCTCTCCATCGGAAAATCTACATTCGTGTCTTTAAACACTTATGAAAACATGAGAAAAAATTTAAAATTTTGCCGTTCTTAGCCTTATTTTGCAACAAAACGATAAACAAAAAGATAAACTTTGGAAAGCGTGAAGGCGTAGCAAGGCAAGTATCTGTTCACCCCCATACTAAGTTAAACATTGTCCTCAATGTTTCGAGTCTAAGGGTAGGATACCCCTATACTAAAGACGAAGTCGAATGCTTAATCTAGCATGGAAAGGGTGGAACCATTAAATCGATAACCGTTTATTAAGTGTGCTAATAAGACCTAAGGTTAGAACAATCAAGGATATATCATATGGATATCGAGAAATTCTTCAAAGCAAACGATCGAGTGCTCACGTAAAACGATCACGAGAGGCTCCAATCGTGAAGATGATTATCTAAATACCACAATTCACAAACAACCACGGAACAAAGGTTGGAAGGGCACAAATCCCCTCACTAAGCTACATTAGAAAGCGATAATATGTACATGGATAAGCATGGGAACTCCCCCACGAGGCACCTTGTTTTTGATTTCCGAGTCATGAGATCGACTCAATCCCCTCAATACTAATTATCATTAGGGAAGGTGACTTGGCCGAGGTCGTCCATAGAAGGGACTTCCCCACCAAAGTAGTGCTTCAACCTATGTCCATTCACCTTGAAATTAGGTCCATCATCTTGAGCTAGCTCGATGGTCCCATAAGGAAAAACTTGTGTTATGGTGAATGGACCCGACCAACGGGATTTCAGTTTTGCGGAAAATATTTTCAAACGAGAATTAAAAAGTAGCACTTGATCACCAATGTTAAAAACCATGTTTTTAATCTTTGAATCATGAAACTTTATAGTCTTTTCTTTAAAAATCAATGAATTTTCATAAGCGTTATCACGTAATTCATCCAATTCATTAAGTTGTATTTTCCAGTGATCTCCCACGGTCTTCAATTTAAAATTTACATGCTTTAGGACCCAATATGCCTTGTGTTCAAGTTCGATAGGAAAATGGAAATTCTTCCCATACACCAACTTATAAGGAGTGCACCCGATTGGGGTTTTATAAGCGGTGCGAAAGGCCCATAAAGCATCATCAAGTTTGTCGGACCAAGACGCACGGTTCTCTCCTATTGATCTTTCCAAGATCCTCTTCAAAGCTCGGTTTGAAACCTCGACTTGCCCACTCGTTTGCGGGTGATAAGTCGTAGAAAGACGATGTGTAACCCCATATTTCCTTAGAACCTTTTCAATTTGGTCATCACAAAAATGGGTTCCACGATCGCTTATAATTGCATGAGGGGTTCCAAACTGAGAGAACAATTGCTTCAAGAACTTGACCACAACACGAGCATCATTCGTAGGCAAAGCCTTAGCTTCCACCCACTTAGATAAGTAGTCAACCGCAACGAGGATATACTTGTTACCATGAGATGATGGGAAGGGACCCATAAAATCAATTCCCCAAACGTCAAAGATTTCACAAACTTGGATTATATTTTGGGGCATTTCATCCTTTTGTGATGATTTTCCTTGACGTTGGCATGAGTTACATGACTTGACAAGTGCATGTGCATCTCGGTAAATAGTAGGCCAAAAGAAGTTGGCATCAAACACTTTCTTAGCCGTGAGATTAGCACCGTGATGACCTCCCGTAGGGCCTTCGTGACAAGCTCTAAGGATGTTAGTAGCTTCGGTGCCAAACACACAACATCGAATAATTTGATCCGCACAAGTCCGAAATAGATAAGGGTCGTCCCAAAAGTAGAACTTGACGTCACGAAAGAATTTTTGCTTTTGTTGTGTTGTCATACCCTTAATGATGAAGTTGCCCGCATGGTAATTTGTGGTGTCCGCAAACCATGGGGTGGTAGAATCTTCCTTGGAATTTACTACACCAAGTGTCTCAAGAGGAAATGTTTCGGTGATTTCCTTGTTCTCGTACACACTTTGGTGAGGATCTTCCAAACGAGAGAGGTGATCGGCTGTAAGATTCTCAACTCCTTTTTTGTCTTTTATGGTGACATCAAATTCTTGTAGGAGGAGAATCCAACGAAGCAATCTCGGCTTTTCATCAAGCTTAGAAAAGAGGTACTTGATAGCCGAATGATCCGTATACACTATACTTTTGGTCAAGACGAGATAAGGTCGAAATTTCTCAAATGCATACACCACGACAAGTAATTCCTTTTCCCTTGTGGTGTATTTAAGTTGAGCCTCGGTCATTGTCTTACTAGCATAGTGAATAGGCAAGAAGTGCTTATCATGACGTTGCCCCAAAACGGCCCCAATAGCGTAATCACTTGCATCACACATAAGCTCAAAGGGGAGGTTCCAATTGGGAGCAACAAGAATGGGAGCTTCGGTAAGTTTCCTTTTAAGAATCTCAAAGGCTCGTACACAATCTTCGTTAAAGACGAAAGTAGCATCTTTTTCGAGGAGGTGTGTAATGGGTCGAGATATCTTTGAAAAGTCTTTGATGAATCAACGATAAAAGCCCGCGTGGCCTAGGAAACTCCTAACTCCCTTAACGGTTTTGGGATGAGGTAATTTGGCGATGACGTCTATCTTATCTTTGTCTACCTCAATCCCCGCTTTCGAGACCTTGTTCCCTAAGACGATTCCTTCTTTACACATAAAATGACATTTTTACCAATTGAGCACAAGGTTGGTTTCCTCACATAGTTTTAGCATTCTCTCAAGGTTCGACAACACGAAGTGAACGAACTACCAAACACGGAAAAGGCATCCATAAAGACTTCCATCGTCTTCTCGATCATGTCATGAAAAATAGCCATCATGCACCGTTGAAAAGTTCCCGGTGCATTACAAAGTCTGAATGGCATTCTACGATAGGCAAATGTTCCATATGGACACGTAAACATAGTTTTTTCTTGATCACGAGGATCGATGGGGATTTGAAAGTAACCGAAAAACCCATCTAAAAAGCAATAGAAATAGTTTCCCGCAAGACGCTCCAACATTTGGTCCATGAAGGGCAAGGGAAAATGGTCTTTACGAGTGGCGTCATTTAACTTACGATAGTCAATACACACCCTCCAACCAGTCACGAGTCGAGTTGGAATTAACTCGTTGTTGTCGTTTGGCAAACGGTCATTCCTCCCTTTTTAGGGACACAATGAATGGAGCTCACCCAAGGGCTATCGGAAATAGGGTAAATCATTCCTACTTCAAGGAGTTTAAGGACTTCCTTTTTGATGACATCGTGAATTTTGGGGTTTACCCTTCTTTGACATTAGATTGCGGGCTTGTAGTATTCCTCAATTAAAATTTTGTGTGTACAAAATTTTGGGTCGATACCCTTAATGTCGGATAATTTCCACGCAATTGAACCTTTGTGAGCCTTCAAGACATCGATAAGTACGGTTTTTTCATCATCCGAAAGATCTTTTGCAATAATAACCGGAAACTTAACGTCTCCTTCCAAGAATACGTATTTAAGATGAGAAGGAAGATCTTTCAACTCAAGGATTGGTGGTTCCTCGATTGAAGATTTGGGTTCGATACACATAACTTCCACCGGCGGAGGAAATGGGAAATCGTTAAGAAAATCCTTGATAATCGAAAAGTCATCTTCGTCATCAGGTCTTCGTCAGAAGTTCGAGGTACATCAAACTCTTCCAAAGTGAAACCACCTCCTTCAAATGAAGTGAAAGATGGTGTCGAATTATCAAGGATAGGATCGAGCATAGTGGGATTGCCACTATTTGCTTCATCGGTAAAACCTAAAATTTCTTGTGAAAATTCTTCGCAAACGACATCGATCATATCAACATGGTTCATAGTTGCGATAAAATAAACATGAGAAAGTTTGGAGTTTTGAGTTGCGTTTATAACAAGTTCCTCGTCGTTGAAGCATACGGTAATTTTCCTAGCATGCACATCAATAACCGCTTTCGACGTATCTAATAATGAACGACCTAAAATGAGAGGAACTTGAGGATCCATGGGAATATCGGCTACGATAAAGTCTACCGGATAATAGAACTTTCCCACTTTTACAAAAACGTCTTCGGCCGTTCCACATGCGGGAATTGTAGAATGATCGGCCATCTCGATAGACATTGTAGGAGTAAGATTAGGAAGATTGAGCGACTTGAATATGTCAGAGGCATCAGATTGATACTAGCACCAAGATCGGCCAAGGCGAAGCATCCTACCGTATCTTGAATACCACACGGAATTAAAAATTTACCGGGGTCACCGACTTTGTGAGGAATGCGGTTAAGATAAACCAATGAGCAACTAGACAACTTTTTCAATTTCTCCTTGTTGTTCAACATACTCTTAAAGTTGGCGGCAAATCAAGGCATCATGATTAAAGCGTCAGCAAAACTTATGTTGAAATGCAAATCATGAAACATCTTAATAAAAAGCTCAAATTGATATTTGTCACGTTCTTGCAATCTCTCCTTATGACGTCTCGATGGGTAAGGTAAGGGTGATGTTGGGTGGGGCATAGGCATAGCCTTTGGAATCTCGGATTCCAATGTTGGTAAAGGGTCAACCGTAGGTGTGGTTTGAGCGGTACTTTGTGGGATTATAATGTGCTCCTTTTCGACCACCACCTCGAGTTCTTCCTCAATTTCCTCCACCATAGGAGTAATTGGTTGAGGAGTTTGTTCCTTAAAGGTCTTACCACTTTGTGCGGTAATCACTTTCATCTATCCCTTCGGGTTTGACACGGTGTTACTAGGAAGACCCGAAGTATAGGCTTTGTTCATCCTGATTGCTTCCAAGATAGCATTGAGCTTAACGTCTTGCTTAGCGGCACTTTGGTCTATCCTTTGTTCAAGCCTAGATTGACTTTGTTCAATTTTGTTGTTTTGACCTCTAATTTGATTTGCAAAATCGTTTTCAACTCAATTTTCATGTTGGCGTTTTCCCTAGCAAAGTTTGCTAACTCCTTTGTGTTCTTAGTCGTTTCCCTAGATTGACTAGCCAATTGCTCTTGGATGTTTTCGAGAATCTTATCATTTACCGTAGCGTAATTCAAAAAGTCATTTGGAACCTCTTTAATGTAAGCATTTTGAAATCCTTGACTTGGGTTTTGAAAATTACGGTTTTGATTTTGGTTTTGCACTTGATTACTAGTCCCTTGATTCCCATAGTTGTTACCCTTATAACTCTTCCTTTGATTTCCTTGGTAACCAACTTGATTGTTGCGATAATTGTTAGCATTTTGATTTGGCAGAAAACCCGGTGGAGTCAATTGATTAGTGCGGGTAACTTGACCGTTTTAGTTATAAGTTCACGTGGCCGCGTAGGCACTCGAAGTGTTACCACCGGCGGTAATGCACTCGGAGAAATCATGACCTCCACCACAATAAACACAAGAAACCTCAACCGCTTTAGCCGTAGTGGGAGTGGGTTGTTCACCAACTTTAAACTCAATTAACAATCCTTTAAGCTTATCAAAAATCTTGTTTCAATATTAGCCTCTATTTGGCAAGCATCGATGGTATGTGACAATGAAGGCGAAGACGAAGCCTTATTCACACTCGGTGCTACGAGGGCTATAAACCTTGGACCTATTCTCGATGATCAACAATGCTTCCTCGACCGTTTTACACAAAAAATTACCACCCGCGGCGGCATTGAGATAATCTCGTTCATGATCGTTCAATCCATTGTAAAACGTGTCGATTTGTTGTAAGTCAGAAAAACCGTGATGAGTACATTCATGCAACATTTACTTAAACATATTCCAAGACGTTGAAAACTCTCATTGTATTGTTGTGAAAACTTTGAAATCTCGTTTTTCAATGCGTAGTCTTAGAGGGCAGGAAAAATTTGTTCACGAACTTCGAAACGAGATCCGTCCACGTCAATATAGAATTGGGTGGCTCTTTCTCTAACCAAATTTTAGCGGGCCCCGCTAAAGAATACGGAAAAAGCATCATCTTAATCACGTCATTCGAGACGTCCTTAAACTTGCAAGTCGACGTAAGAAGATAGAAATGGTGAATGTGGTTATGAGGGTTGTCCTTTTCGTCACCACGAGACTTGTTGTTTTGGATCATGGACAATAAACCCGTCTTAACCTCAAAATTCTCCGCAAAGATAGCGGGAATCACAATCGCTTCTCCATAACCTCGGTGGGTGCTTGAAGCAACTCCATCATAGTACGATTATCCATGGTGACTTATTATTCTACGATGGGTTCGTCAATAGGAGATCCTTCACTAGAAGGGGTTGGTGTTCCTTCCTTTCGGTTTCAACGTTTACGTGCACGTTTTGCTTGGTTACGAGTTTGCATAAACGTCACGTACAACATGGGGATGAGCAAAGAAGATTCTTTTTGGTGTTTTAACTTTTTCCCATTTTTTGTGCTTTTGATTGTTTTTACTTTTTTTTGGATTTTCTTGTGAATTACGTAGACACAAATCTACAAATCTCCCCTCGAATCGATTTCTCGATTAAAGGAGCCTCAAGGAATGAAAACGATCACACTGAGTGAACGCCTTCGATGACTTTAGAACGCTGGTGGAACACCAAAACGTTCAAGAGGGTTTAATCTTTGAAACCAAGCAAATATATATGATATGTAGATAATACTTTGGTCGGCAAACCCTCGATTAGCCCTTTTTCTCTTAACACGCACAAGCAAGCAGGGAAAACGAGGCGGCGCTAAGCACTTAAGATCCTTTTTCCCTTAGGTCGTGAAATATAACCACCTTATACCCACCTTATAGTTTGAGTTAATTAAAATCAAGCTTCTCGAAAGTAATTATCTATTTTGCCTTTTTCTTTTGCTTTAGATTCGAATACAATTATTGAGTGATGAAATCCCAATTAAGGTTGCGTTTTCACGCTTTTGGAGTATTGTGAATTTATTGTGATACGTAATACAATATAGTAATATTTCTTCACAAAAAAATGAAAACCGATAATACGTATGATTAGAGTGCTAATCACACAAATACTTATTATGGATAATATCAAAAATAAAAAATTTCAAACTCAACACAACACACCTCCCCGCAGCGGCGCCAAAATGGTTGTGGTATTTTTACACTTGTTTAGGAAAACAAGGTAAAAGCGGTAAGTATTAAACAAATGATTTAGGAAAATCAAGTGCTTATGACCCTTTTAAGAGTTCGTTCTTGAGGAGGCTTAATATGTGTGTTAAACTTGATGGTATTTGAGATTAATATTGAGAAAAGAAAAGGGGAAAGAAAATGATGACGATTACGACCAAAATTAAACTACGACGAATGGTAAAACGTAAAAACGTGACGAAATTTAAAAATTACTCTAAAAATTCCTAGAAAATCACAATAAATTCCTAAAAATGCAATTAGAGTTTACAAATAATCAAAACTTTTTCAAACCTTTTATTTAATTAATAATTAATTTTTCAATGCTAATTAAAGCCCTAAAAATCAATTTAATTAATAAAAAGCCCAAAATAAGATTTTTTAATTTGTAAACCTCGAAAATAACTTAATTAAACTAAAAAGTATTTTTGCAAAATTTAAAACTAATTAAAACTATTTAAAATGATTAAAAACTAAAAATAATATTAAAGTAATATTAAAAATTCAAAATTTATCAAATATTCTAAAAACTTGCAAACTAATTTAATTTAACTTAATAAAACCAGAAATGAAAGTGAAATGACCTAAATACCCCTATTGGACCTCCAAATGGACGAAAATTGAAAACAATCCAAGCTTAATGGCTTTTTGGCCCAATAAGCAAAAAGTCAACCAAATAAGCTGAAAATTTCCAGTCTAGCTTAAAATCAGATTTTAAACAAAAAACTCTAAAGGCCCAAAAGCTGAAAGTGAGCTTATCACAACTTAATAAGCACTCAGCTTATTCTTAATGGGCTTTTTGGCCCATTAAGCCATAAGCTGAAAATTGACACACATCGTTCTCTTGTGCTTATAAAGATATTTGTAAAAAGAAACTTTGAAAAAGCTCAAGAAATAAGCCTGAAATAAGCAAAAGCTTTCTACACAAAACGACAAAATAGTCGTTTTCGAGTTCTAGACTGTTTCAAGAGTTGATTCAAGTTGCAAAAGGTTTTAAATGACCAAATTAAGACAAGTCAACAAAAATATTTTCAATAAGCACACTAAATAAGCTGGAATAATGAATAAGTTGTTTTGAAAAAGATAAGTCAATTCGTTTTCTAGTCGAACTTTAAAACCAAAAGCTACAAGCTACCAAATAAGCTAATAAGATGAAAAAAATAAGATCTAACACAAAATAAAAGTTGTTGCACAATGAAATAAGCTAGAAATGCTTATCAATAAGCTGTTACAACATTAACACTATCAGTGGCTACCAGCAGTAGGAAAGGAGTTCCCACTACTTGAAATGAAATCCTTGTTTTTAGTCTGTTTTACTTGGATTCTTTGGAAAATAATGGCACACCTACAACCAGTGAGTTGTAGGGAGTCAGGAACAAGCAAGAAAACATAAAACCATACAGCCAAATGATACAGTTTAAGCAATTAGTACACATACATACAAATAAGCTATGACTGATGAAATAACCAGTGTTTAAGCTAGAATAAACAAACCAAACTTAATCAAATGCATACAAAAACAATATATAACTTACTCAAGGTCAATTAAACAGGTTTCATGCATAAACTTCAAGAATAGAACTAGTTTTAGCCCTATGTGATTTGACCGATGAATAAGTGAACACAAAATTACCCTTTGCTGATGTATTTGACTAAAAGTTGAAATTAAAATGATTAAAAGAGGTTAGTAAGATGCACAAACTTAGATTTATTACTTCTTAGCTTTAATCTTATACCCTAGCTATCATTTGACCAAGTTTCAGTCCACAAATAACTAAAACAACCTTGTTTAAAGCAAAGATTCGGATAAGTGTTTAAAAGCATAAGACAAGCAACTTTCAACACATAACCATTCCAATAACAGATGCAAACACTCAACCACCTTAAAAACCTACTCAATTCAACCAAAGTTCAATAATACAGTAATCCCAAACACCCCTTTAAAAGTCTTTGAATCAGATTTAACAAAGGAAAAACGTTTTTTAGTCCAAGAAAATCTTAAACAAGCATTCAAACAACAGTATTATGAACTTAGAACAATATTGCATGCATCAAACAACACCATACAATAGCAAATACCAAAATCACTTGAAAAGGTCTTAAAAAGGAGAGATTATGCAAACCTCAGGGATGTACAATCTACACCCCCGAATGATAGAGCTTATGTTCTAGCTTAAACAAGAACAAGCTTCCAACAAACACCCCTGCTAAGAGCAACAAGATTAGTTGCAACAGTTTATATCATGAAAAAAATGAAAATGAAACAGATTTCTTCCAAAGGTTTTATCCCCACACTTGAGCTTTCCCAAACCAAGACTTCACTTCTCCTTGATATTTTTCTTATCAGGGAGATGTGATCAATCAATGGCCCAAAAAATATTCAAGGCTTGAACCAAAGCTTTTGGAAAAATCCAAGATTTTGAAAACTTTTTGAAACACAAACTCGGAAAACTTAAAACAAGATTTGAAACCTCAAATCAATAAACTTGAAACATTAACTTAACAAACATGAAAGGTAAATATGGTGCTTGGAATTCGTCAACAAAGTTCAAACTTTTTCATTCACTGGAACAAAGATTTACAGACTTGTGACCAAAAGAAAACCAAGAACAAGTGACAAAGTAAAACCCTAAGGCCTTTAAATAGGCATAAAAATGAACTAAAAGTTGATAAAAAAACTAGAAACCCTAATGTATGAAGTCCCAAAATTGCCCTTTGAAGTTTGAATATCTTGAACACATGTGATGGTTTCTTGCCTGTTTGTGGATATGCCAGTGGTGTAGAATGAATCTTGGACGTCCAAAGATGCTTAGGAAGTAAGCATGTGTGTGGGACGTTGATCTACTGGCAATTCTTGTCTTCTTCCCAAAAGTTGTAGCAGGGGAGGCATCATGTGACAAATGGGATGAGGTGGCAACTTGTTTGAAGGTGGGGTTTTGTTAATTAAACCCTTAATCATTAATCTGGAAGAGATTAGGGCTTAATTTCCAAGGATTAGCAAAAACCCGATTCGTGTTCTTGGTTGAATAGTGGAGGTTTTGATCTTGTTTTATGTTTAAACATGTGTTAGGCGCCAGATTTTAAAACTAATTATTAATTAGTTTAACAAACGCTTAGTGGTTTGGTGAGGTGGCAAGGAGGTGGGATGTGATTGGTTAATGGGGTGAGTGGGGTGAGGTGTCAAGCTGGGATTTGTCTAGGTTAGTTTTGTTGTCCCTCCCCAGTTTGGCCCCTCATTTCTTTCTTTTGTTTCATTTGAAGTTTGTAACAACCAAACTCGAATTCCTTTGTTAAGTAAGTTTTGAACTTCACACTTTGGTCACAAATGTTTTCCAAAGTGTATTTAAGTACTTGTTTTGTAATTTCATGATTTTTGAAGGGTTTTTCTTGGCATGTCTTCATACTTCAAGGTCTTTACTTGTATACTTGACTTTATGGAGGACTAAAAGTGACAAATCTTCAATTTGGAAGGACCAATCTTGCCAATTCTTTAAAGTTGAGGGTCCTTTTCGTAATTTTGACAAACTTTAGGGACCAAACTTGTAATTATGAATATACAAGGGTGTAAAGTGTCAATTCTTCAATAATGAAGGACCCTTCTTGTACATCTTCAATTCTTTAAGGACTTTTCTTGGAAATTCAACACTTGGGTCCGGTTCATT
Organism: Glebionis coronaria; assembly: GCA_025667525.1. Lineage (NCBI taxonomy): Eukaryota > Viridiplantae > Streptophyta > Magnoliopsida > Asterales > Asteraceae > Glebionis > Glebionis coronaria. The sequence continues at coordinate 203,978 of JANFOE010000447.1, read as the reverse complement.
GTGCGGCTTCTTTTCCCGTGTTCGTTTTTTATTGATTCTTGTGATCTTTTGTCATTTTCTCGATATCCGTACCTAAAATACACATTGAGAAAACACAATCATATATTTGGCACTTTTTATGATATTTTCACCATTTTAAGCCCGCTTTGGACGATGAGACTATGTATAAAAGCAGTCTCATCACTTATGTAAATCCTTTGCATATGTGTGTGCTTGGATTTGTGTTGTGTAGATCCAAGCTACATGTGTGTACTTGGATATGTTTAGTTGAGTTGTAATAAGTTGTGTTAGTTCTCACTAAACTATAAAGTGATGTGGTTGTGTATTGCGAGTTCTCACTAAACTATAAAGTGATGAGTAGTTGTGTTGTGTGAAGTTCTCACTTAGCTTCAAAGTGAAGAGTCGTGAAGATTGGTTCTAGCTTTCAATTAGAACTCGACATCTATCCTTGTGTCGGAAAATGTTGAAGTAGGCAACATTGTGAAGATTGGTTCTAGCTTTGAATTAGAACTCGACATCTAGCCTTGTGTCATAAAATGGTGAAGTGGGTGACGTTGTGTAGATTGGTCCTAGCTAAGATTAGGTCTCGACATTTAGCTTAGTGTTGGAAAATAATGTAAGCAACGTTGTAAGGTTTTCTCCGCCAAGAAGGGAGCTTGTGGATATAGTGGAAATCTCGAGTAAGGTGTACTCGAGGAGTAGAGTAGGAACGAGGATAGAGCCTTGTTGCCGAACCACTATAAATCTTGGTGTCTTCCTACTAGGTTGTTTCTTTCCTTACTCATTACTTACATTCATTATCATTATACTTTCTACATATTGTTAATGCATTAGAATTAAACCTAATCATTATGCAACTAGCTTTCAAGTAAAAGATAGTTTTTCCACTCACCTAATTGAAAGGAATTCTAATTAGGAGATAAACCGATGAGAAACTATTCAACCCCCCTTCTAGTTTCTACAATTGGTATCAGAGTGATGGTGACACAAGATCTTTGAAGTATATTGTACTTTAAAACTTGGATCGATCCATTGTCTCCTCAAATTAGAAGGTTAAGTTGTACTAAAGTTTTTCTTTGGTCAAAACTATTTTTCATTAAAAATAAGCCTTTTAAGTTGATAATATTGCATCTCATTTAGATTAGTAATATTAATGCATTTTATATTTACTCTTGAAATGTATCTACTAGTTTGCATCTTGTTATGTGTAGGTACTCATGAAGATAAATCATTCTATTGATTGTGGATTGAGTTACTTACACTTGTAGAAGACTCATCTTCTTTGATTTCCAACATCATTAAATGATGATATCAAGATGGGTAGGAGTGATACTAGTCCTTGAAGACTTAGTAGTCACTATTAGTCATTGTTGGACTTTTGGTTCCTTAAAAGCTTGGAATGCAATTTGTGGCCAAGGTATGCTTTCGTTCTTCCACACGCCCTATTGATCATTCTTTTGATCATTAATTGACTATATGCTTGTTCTTGGCATCCTTGCCTTGACATTTATTTGTGGTTTGTGATTCTTTCCTTTTTCCCTCTCAAACCTTCATTGCTTGGATACTTGACTCACTATGGAGATGTAGGGTGAGTTAGTAGAAGCTTAAAGTATCAAGCATGATTTCCATGGTTTGCACCCTTACGGTTAGTAGGCCATCATGTGTAACTTGTGCAATTAAGCTCATTTCTAGGATGATTAGTGAATCACTTGAGATACCAAACTACTTCATTAAGTTGTAGGTGGATCTTACACATTTGGAATTGAAATATTCCAAGGATATTGTTATTGTTAATCCTAGCAATAATTATCCGATCATGTGAAGTGAATCTATACTTTGCTCATGTTTTGAAATAGAATAAGACTACTCTTGAAAATGATCTTATTCTATGCATCAAAATTGCTTGGTATAATTCATTACCAAAGCCGTTTAGACTTTCGCCAAAAAGGCACGTCTTAAACCACTATATATGACACAAGCTCTTCGTCTCCTCAATATGAAGAATGTCATTTGTCTCTTGAGTAATGCTCTTGGTCTTGATTCACTTCCCTTGACTCCTCTCCCCGTTGCTTCTTTGCTACGAGTAGTCGTTTATCCGTTTCGGTCTTTTCTATCTCGATTCAACTCGTAATCCTTCAATAAAGCATTATTACCTAGTGTTGTGATGATCCGATGATATCATAAAAGGTTTAAGATATATTTTTAAGTACTTTAAAAATTTTGGTTTTTAAAAATTCTTTGTTTTTCTTTGATAAAAACCGGACACTGTAGGCGGTTCCTTATCACGCGCGGTTCAAATGCGCGGTTCCTTATCGATAAGGAACCGCGGGCAGAAACTTCGCCAAAGCGATTAAAATATCCCTTTTCAAACAAAACCTTCTATCTCCTTCTCACACACAGGCGACGTGTTTTTGGTTTTCCACCATTGTTGTTCCTTCAAAAACCTTCAATCACTCAAATTAATTGATTCAAGTTCGTGGGTTTCACTCATCCATCATCCAAGATCAATTAATTGTAAGTTATTTCTTTCAATTTCATCTAATTTGTTCTAGGGTTCATACATTCATAATTAGGGATTTTTTAAATTGACATTGAATTAGAACCTTACTAGGAATAAGAGTTGACATAGTATTATTGCTATGATTCCTTAGGTTCATATTCATTGATATTTTACTAAAACCTACTTGTAGAATCCGAATTTTGACTAAATAATTTTGGTTGATTGATGGAATTGATATGAACCCATGAACAAGTTGGTAATGGCATTGTTAAATTCTTACCTAAAAACCTTGTTTTGAAAAACCAATGTTCAAGTTCATTGTTGATTTTGCATAATCAGTGTGTTATTGTCATTGATGAACTAGAAACATTGTGAGTATGAGAATGATAAGGATTAAACATTCGTTTATCAAGAGATTGATGAAACACATTCTTATCTTTTTTATTTTTAGTTTGTATGTAACATATGAGTGATTGTGAAAATATTTTTTTTGTTATTTTAGGTACTAATCATGCCTTCGGAATTTCAACAAGATCACCAAAACACTAGACAATACATGCCAAACCTTTCCAAAATTTGTGCCTCCCCTAAACTTATAAACACATATTCCTCACTCCAAAAACGTTGTTTTCACGAGGGTAGATTTGTCGAAAGGGGTATTGAGAGATATATATATACTCGATCGATGTTCGAAGAAATTAGGTTTGATTGTTTGTTGGACATCAAGGAGGATATATATCCCGAATTTCTCTTAGAGTTATTTAGCACATACTCTCCATTTATGATAACGGTAGAGTATATGTTAGGTTCATCCTTGAAGGTTGACTCATTAAACTCTCTCTTGAAGACTTTGGTCAAGCTCTTCGTGTTCCATTTGTGGGCACTTGTCGATTTACTGATTAATGGAAACTTGATTATCTCCTTGAACCATTCGATTGTACTCCAGATGAAAATGAAGAGATTGACCTTGACTTCATACAATGTCATTTGTAAAGAGCATAGTGGAAACGTTGTAAGAACCATCCACTCTAACAAGCGTCAGATAAAACGCTATGAGGTTCTCTTAAGCGACCTAAATGATTGTATGGTTTGTTAGGCCGACATCCTTAGGGAGAATGTATTTTGTCTTGGCGGAAACCGGGATCATATTCCGGCGTGTATGGCGCACATGTTATGTTGCATCGCTACCAACGCCAAGTATAATCTCGCATACTATATCGCTCGACGAATCACTTATGCTCTTTCCAAACCGAAAACAAATCTTCCCTATGCCATGCTCCTTACTCGACATCTTAAGAAGGTTGGTGAAGACTATCCCGACATCGACATTTCTCGCTTTCGTTTGGTCAAACGTGTCATGCTATCGATTCAAAAGGTACAACCACGAAAAACTAGAAGTGATCGAGGTTCAAGAAAGTCTGATCCACAAGAATCCGATGATGAGGACTTTGATATGTCACCAAGTGATGGTGGTGGCGTAGGCACAAGTGCTCACGTTGGTTCTTCGAGTAACTCCCACCCATCCATGGACACTTTCATGGAAGGGTTAAAAGAAATCATCCCTCCTCCTTACTATGCCACTAGTGGACTTCCCGAAAACTTTGGTCTTGAGGATGTCTACCGAGCCAATCTTAAAACCCAAGGTGAGTTGTATGATCATCGAATGGAGTCAAGAGGATCGTTCAAGAGCATAAACAAATTTATCAAGGGACTTGGCAAAAAGAAGAAATGAAGCATTGGTTTATCAAGGTTAACATGTTTGTAAACATGTTTGAATTGTTGAACTATTTATCCTTACTCTCCTTTTATTTAGTTTGTTATGTTTGGTAACTAATACTTGGTGTTTGGATTACTTAGCATTTAATCCTAATCGTCTATGTTATTGATCATTCAATTTGCATAGCTTTGTGCATATTATGTGTTTGTTAGCTTCCTAGATTTTGATTTATAGTTAACTTTGGCTTGCTATTTACTTGTGTGAAATCTGGGCTAACCAAAGTTTGAGGAAGTGCAATTTTTTTGGCACCTCTGGTCGCGATTCCATATCAAACCCGCGGTTCCTTAGCGATAAAGAACCGTGGGCCTACGTAAGGAACCGCCTAGTACTGTTTCGACATAATCTTTGCTTTACGCTGTTTTCCTTAATCTGTGTAAAACTTTGATAAAATTTTTGCAAAAACCTGCACTTTCCTAAACTAGGCTACCTAATTTCATTATTCACCTAAAATAATTTTTACCCATTACTAGTTTGGACATTCCCTTCTCTTCTTAAACCCTCTCTTGTTAATTGTGTTCTTCATCCCTTCAACTCTTCTCTAAACCTCAACACACAACCATGGTGTCCACTAGAACATCCAGTTCTTCCAAAACTTCCTCTTCCAAAAGAAGCCTCAAAACTAAGATTAAGTTACCTAACATTGGTTCTTCATCTTTTCACACTCCAAAAAATGAGATTTCTCCTATTCTCATTTCCTCTTCACCTTCACCACCCCTTGCTCCATGCAAGACAAACTCAACTCATGGTACTAACCATTCACATGGTTCTATCTCCTCTTCATTCCAATAAAGAATGAATGAGCTTTCTTCACCTTTCACTCCTAGTCCTCCTTTGGATAGGATTTCTCAACCTCAACCTCTAGAAAGCATTCCATTTGTCCTTGAGCCTTTGGTTACCTCTCCTTTCACTCCACCAAATTCTCCCATCTCACCCTTGGACACTATGTCTCCACCACCTCCTCCACCCTCAAACACTAATGCCCCTATCTTGGGCATTCCTGTTCCCCACTTCATGGGTGATCCTTACTTCTTTGGGTTCCTAGAAGCTCAAGATGCAAATTGCCCATGTTGTCTCTATATAACTACATCATTCAAAACCTAAGGTTGGAGATGCTTGGTCTTCATAGAAGGTTGCATGATTTCTTGCTTGCCTTGTTCTTCATGCCTCCTCCTCCTAGGAGATGAACGATAGTTTTCAAAATAACATGCTTTTTAAAGAAGGTCAAGCCAAAGAGGACTATGCATTAAAGACCTAGTTTTAGCTAACTTTGTATTAGTTAGTTGTTATTTTATTTCTTGTATTTCTTTTCTTTCCCTCATGATTTTATCATGTGGATGATCTATGGATTTAGTTTTGTGTGTTTCAACCTATGTGGTCACAATAATCAACTTCAGTTTATTTAAAATTGAACCTAAATCTATCACAACCTCTAAAAACTTGACTTAAAATTGGATCAAAATATTATCTAAATATTTTGTCACCCTTTGTCAAGACATTCTTTGTGAATGTGTTGCTTTTATGCAACCCTAGCATACTCTAGTGCTAAATGAGGTAAAAATCCAAGATTTGCAAAATTTTGAAAAAGTCTTATATTTCTCCAAAACTTTTGAAAATCATGGTTTGTTGTCCCCTGGACGCAGCTCCTTAGCCCCCAGGCGGCTCCATATCGATATGGAACCGCATGCTCTATTAAAGAACCGCGTACATGAAAGCCGTTCTTAGCTTATTTTTTGTCTTTCTTCTTTGACCACTGTCTTGGTTAAGATGCTTTGTTTACCCAATTTTGATAAACATTCCCTAAAACCTTTTATTTTCATTTCAAATCTTTGCCTTGTCTATTTTCCTTAAATTGTTCTCTTATTGGGAGTTCTTCTCTTCATCCCACATAATGCCTAATTCTTCCATTCCTAACCTTGACATTTCTTTGTCACAATCTTCTCAACCTAAAGCTTCTTCTTCTAAGCTTTGAAAGAAACCGAAAATCTCGGTTCGACCTATTTCGATAAAGAAGAACAAGAATCCTCATGATTCCTCTTCTCCAAAACCTTCCAGGAACTCTTCTTTTTCTCCGATCAAATATTGGAATGAGACTTACTCTATAAATCCAATTACCAGAGAAAATGAAATTCTTCCACCACCACCTAAACCTTTCAACTCTCCTCAACTCAATGACCTATCTTATTTCCCTAATATCACTAGGCATTGTGAAAACATTTCTTACCCATTATCTCCTTCTCCACCAAACTCTCCTTTTGATGGACCTCCCCCATCTAACGACTTTGTTTTGCATCATGGTTCCTCGTGTGCTTGTTGTCGGTTTCAACGAATTGAATTTGCTATATTTATGAAAAGCTAAATTTTCTTGAATTCCTAGTCACTCGACCTCCTCTCAAAGTTTTCGTTCCCGTGAACAAAACTTCGAATGATGCCTCGTCGTCTTTCTTTTCCAACAAAAGCACATTTTGTACTTTAGTTGTTTGAGTAAATAAAAATTAAGCAATCTTGGAAGATTATCACTATTAGTGTAGCTTATGCTTTGTGGTTTATTTTCATATTTTAGTGATTTCAATATTCATATTGTGTGTATGAATATTATCTTGTATGTTATTTCATATTTGTGTAATATAAATGTTATGTGTGTTATCTATCCCACTAATTCTTTCTCACACATTTGTTAAAAAGTTGATCATGGTTAAAACTTACAATTAATTATGGGTGATTCCATAAATTCTAAATTTTAACCCCTTAACATTTTAAATCATTTTTTATTGGTTTGGATGTTTCTTTTCTTACTTTATTCCACCAATTAAACTATGATGTTGTCAATACACACTCTTTGGACATACTTAGCAAATGCTTCTAATTTGAGATTTATTTTCCTTCTCCCTCTCAAGTTAGTTAGTAGGTAGTGCACATACATACATTGGTGTTTCTTTTCTTTCTTCTAACCTTTGTGTAGCATGTCATCTTAGCTCATTTACTTGATGCCCCAAGCATGGGGGAGTAAGCACCAAGGGGGAGCTACTAGCAAAGTCCGGTTCTTTTCTTCTTCAAAGACTTGTGCTAACCTTTTTGCTTCGACAAAGGGGGAGAAATGATAGTGATAAACTCGTTAATAATTCGAATAAACTTGTATTTTATGTAAATGAGTTAATAGTTTGTCGTAATCAAAAAGGGGGAGATTGTTAATGCAAAGCAATGCCTAAAAACATTGTTAGTATTAATTAATTTTTCTTAGTTTTGATCACGACAAATTATAAAGACATTTATTGTCAAACACAATCATAAAACGAATTATCTAACAAACATTATCATCAAGGTAATAATCATTACACTAACATATCTTAATCAAGCTTAGTGATCATAAAAGTGATTAGTTTTAAAGCTCACTTTTGTCAAATGTAATAAAAGATTTTTAATAAACTTTATTTTTAAGAAAATGTTTTATTAAAATGAAAATGTAAATTTGAATATGGCATATTCCAAATGCCATAAGAATATCCTTTGAAGGTTTAAACAGCCTCAAATATTTCAAATTCACTAAAAGACAAAAAGGACCGGAGTCTACTCTCCGTGGTTCCTTAAGTGCCTACGCGGTTCCCTATCGATAAGGAACCGCCTGGGTTGTTAATGAACCGCCCCCAGATAGCCATTGGCATTTGTCTTCTATAAATAGTGGATAGAATCTGCATTTTCATTAACCCTTTTTGGACATCGTCTTCTTTCTTGTTTCTAATCCTAATCATTTGTAAATGATCACTTAATGTTTTAAGTATGTTTACCTATGATTATCCTCTTGATCTCCTTCTTTACCTTGTCCAAAGAGAAGATCACTCACACACTTGTGATGTGATTAAAGATGAAGCCTTGATGAAGATCATTCTCTCCTAAAGATCTAATCATGTTCATCATTTGTTTATTTGTGTCTTGTGTAGGTCCAGTGTATTTGTGAATACTTGGACTAGTTATGATCATCCAAGCTATGTGTAAATACTTGGACTAGAGTTGTGTAAATCCTTTACATATGTGTGTGCATAGATTTGTGTTGTGTAGATCCAAGCTACATGTGTGTACTTGGATATGTTTAGTTGAGTTGTAATAAGTTGTGTTAGTTCTCACTAAACTATAAAGTGATGTGGTTGTGTATTGTGAGTTCTCACTAAACTATAAAGTGATGAGTAGTTGTGTTGTGTGAAGTTATCACTTAGCTTCAAAGTGAAGAATCGTGAAGATTGGTGCCAGCTTTCAATTATATCTCGACATCTAGCCTTGTGTCGGTAAATGGTGAAGTAGGAAACGTTGTGAAGATTGGTTCTAGCTTTGGATTAGAACTCGACATCTACTTGTGTCGTAAAATGGTGAAGTGGGCGACGTTGTGTAGATTGGTCCTAGCTAAGATTAGGTCTCGACATTTATCTTAGCGTCGGAATATGCGGAGACATGATGGCCACCCACCTTTCATCTATTACATCTTGTCCACTAGGGACAATACCGCCAAGATATGCGGAGACAGGATGGCCACCCACCTTTCCTGATCATTCGAGATCCTCACTTGGCAAATGATGGATAGATTTAGCAGTGAGCTCAATGCCTCCGCGGTTATGAAGAAGTCCCTCATTGCGATGAAGGTTATTGTTGAGTAGATTAAGAATCGGGGATGTTATTGGGCGGCTGTTGGAAGAGTGTCGAATGAGGAGGATGATGAGAATGAGGATGTTGGGGTGCGGACGATTTTTTAACATGAGCGAGGGTGATTGGCATGCCAATTAAGGGGCATGGTTTCATGCACAAGATGCCCATTTAGGTGCTCTTGCTGATTGGAGGACTAAGCAAGACGCTAGAGGAAGCTAGACCTACACTCACATGGTTAGTCACATGCAAGACCTCTCCACTCGTGACCACCTGGAGCTACCCGTGTAGATTGATATGTTCCTCGGGTTCGAGCATGAATACCCACCTTATGGGTACTCAAGATTCATGCCTACCGGATATGAGTACCGCCCATGCCCTCTCATGTTCTCCTTTGTATTCCTTTTTCATTCGGCTTGGTATGATGAAAAAATTTGTGAAACAATTCTTATGGTTCATTGGTTTGTAATAGTTTAGAAAATTGTGTTTGAAATGTTGTACCTTTAGTTTTGTTATATTTTTATAGATTTCGAGGATTTATTCATGTGTCTCATGCGGTTATAACTTATTACTTGTTTCTTGTATATGTTAAAGTTATGTGACAATGTTTTATTTTGTTTATAACTTTTTTTAATTGCATATTGAAAGAATTCACAAGAAAATAAGTGTAACTTGTTCCAAGCCCAAACTGAGGTCTCCCCGTTATGTGAAATGGGCCTGGAGACCTGATCCATTGATCTTAATTTTTTAACTAATAGGTTTTGCTCTTGTATTCAGGTCTTGCAATAAGTCAAGAGGGTCAAACTCTTGTAAGTCTATTAGGGATACGTGGTAACGAACTATCGAAAGAACACCAACAATGAAACTGGAATTGAAATGATGTAAGCATTATGATCCTTTACTAAAAGATAAATTTGTGCTACCACATGACCAGTTTCCTTGAATCCTTCTGGCTTTAACCACAAAATTGGCCGATGAGATCATTTCTTTAAAAAAAAATCCTACAATCCTTAGCCTTTGGATCTATAACAATAGTAGTTCACGTCTTCATGACGTACCCAAACCGTGTGCCTCTATACTATTTTTTCAACTTGCATCTATTTCCTTTAAATCATTAATCCATGTTCTGTTTAATACAATGAAAAGAGAGATCAAATATATAGTGTACAAGTACATATATTTCATAATTACATTATATAAATGAGTAGTTTAACCAAGGAGATGCTCTAGTTGTCGTCTTCAGTTAACAACCTTAACTCTAAACTTAAAGCAATAGTAACTATTACTCCAACGTATACTCCATATGTAACGTTCCATTCACTTCCTGTATTCGCCAAATGAATCCCATAGAAAACGTTGAATGCTGCTAATACGATCAGAAGCCGTCCTACGTTGTGATGATACCAGTTCCAAAATTTCCTCATCTTAGAATCCTTACTTGGTCGAATTAAAATAGCGATAATCTAAAAAAAATGAATGTCATTTTTTTTATCTAGGACATGTGTTGATTCCATGTTTTTATTAATCTTGGATTATTTTTCATACATATTGTCTCAATGTTAAATATTTGGTATATAATTAGACGCACAAATAAGGCACAAACCTGTAAAGAAGCAAGTGTGACAACTATTAGGCCAAGGGCTTTGTGCTTAGCAACATTGATGTCAATACGATCATTCAAAATAAGTCCTGTAATGATGCCTGATGTTCCAATAATGAACCCTGATAATTGGATGCTTGAATGTGCATAAAACCAAAACGAGCCTAAGTGCTTCAAGTATCGAGCAATCATTGCTCCGATTGGGATCAGTACACCCCATCCTACTGCATTCAAAATACCATGAGTTCTCTTCAAGTCCGAATATGGAGCAATTACTTCGTTACCTTGACCTGTTACATCAGGAAAATAACGAAACATGTAAATAAGGTAGTCGGAAAAGATCATGTTAGTCTATAGATTTGTAGGCAGAAAAAATGTTCTAGTGGAATTTGGATTTTTTTTTTGTAAAATGTATACTTACAAAAATGAAACAAAAAGGTTAAATAAGTACCAACTTGATTTTCTTTTTGAAAATTTTGTAGGTAAGATTTCAATTCATATATGTACAGAGGGATTTATCTTCACTATCCATCTGATTTTTATCTAATAGATATGATTGAATATATTTTATTTTTCACCTATTTTATAATTTAAATATCTCTTAAATCGTTAAATGTTAAACGAAAAAAAATATATCATCGTAACGAGCATTTAATTATATTCTACCAATATGCAATATGATCCACTTTTGAAGGAAAAAACATTTCATTTTTCTTCTTCTTGTTAAAATTAACGTAAAATATCATAAATGATAATAGTGTTTCATCATATATGATACCAGTGTTAAATCATAAATTATTGTTAAATCATATATGATACTGTTGTTACATCATATATGATATTAGTATCATATATGATAATTTTCGTCAACGAAAAAAAACGTGAAAAAACGAATATGTTTTTTTGTCAAAAGCATATCATATAGCATATCAATAGAATGATAATTAAATGTTATTCGTAGCAGTATAATTTTTTTCTTCACATAACGATTAACGGTTTAAGAGATATTAATGTTTGAAAAAAAAAAGTAAAAATAGATTTTGTATTTAATCTTATTCATTTGATTAAAATGAATATTGAAGGTGATGATTAGTCTTTTGATATTTAAATAAAGTTTAGTATCTAAATAAACCTAAATTATATGTACATATTTTTTTTTTATATTCATGATTTTTAACACATTAGCCGAAATATGATTTACTTGATGCCAAAAGTTTAGTTGATTGATCGATATGTGGCATTATGTTACTCATATGAATTTGTCGATGCTTTTGGATGTCAAGAAAAGGTATCTCATGGTTATACCTAAAAGGTGACCGCCGCTTTGTTTTTTAGACGAGCATTTAGATTTGAATCTTGAAATCGAATCAGAATTGTATTAAAATCGTATCGATTTTTTTACTTGAATCTCGTTCGATACGATACTGGTATTACAAAATAAGGTGATAAAAATTCGGTACCATTAATTCGGTACGTGACCAGTACCAAATCAAAAAATTCCCGAAAAACGAGAAAATCCCGATTTCCTGATACCGGTACTAATATTCGAATCTCATTCGATACGATACCAGTAAGGTTAATATATACTCGGGACAAAATCAATACCACTATTTGATACGAAATCAATACGATACCGATAACATAATCATCCCTACTTTAAGAACAAAAGCCTTTGGTCAAGCTCATCAACATACATATTTCGATGAAATAAATCAGGGAGCAAGGACGAAGTCAGATGATCTACAGATTTTTCTGATGTAATATTAAGTTTTATAAAAAATTGATTTTTTTTTCAAATTTCACAGATGCACCTGATGTACTAAAATATCTAGTTTTCGATTTAATTAGTTTTAACTTTGCTATATAATAGGTAAAAGAATTTGTACAACCGGTTATATTTGGTCTCAACATTATCTCGTCCGTAAAAGAGCAATTTCAACCCTCTTAAATTTGTGGGTCAAAGGATACAACTAATTTTCTTATCAAACCATCAACAATTCAACCTAAATCATGGTGTTAGTTAGACGATCAATTCTTACTAAAAAGTGGTCATTTTATATTGTTTTTACTTTAAATATATATATATATATATATATCTATATAAAGTAAAAAAAAAACTAATCACGTGTTGTTCAAGGCCTAAAATATTGTTCTTAAATAATGTTAAGGGGTGAGGTTATTTTCAGAACCAAATAAATGTACAGAACTGCGAGAAACACCTTTTTACTCAAAAAATGCATAAGTATATTCACCGGGTTAGTTCATTCGGTAGAAATACATGAATTTTCATTATCGTAAGTTACTAGGAACATGTATCCTAGGACCATGCACATGTATTTGTTTTGTATGTATTATAACTATCTTTTCGTTGGATAATATGAAAACACATATGCACTTTTTATATCGCTCATCATACACGGATCCATAACCAATAAAACAATAATTAAATGTTAATTTAAACATAATAATAAAAATACATATACCTTATTAAGAGTATAAAGGCGGTTCTCGCAGTTCTATACATTTATTTGGTTCTGAAAATAACCTTATACTAATGTTAAGTGTGACAAATGTTATTTCAAAAAAAAAAAAAAACTGAGACAAATGGATTACTGTAAAAACGATTTTGGTAAATATTTAGCACGTCAAGGGGTTGGTGGCTATCCGACACGTTATAACCAAAACCATTTGATTCGTTATACAACTCGTTTGATCATCATCAGTACTATATGTGCCAAACCTTTTAGTACAATATATATGTCTCTTTCACATAATATAGTTTGTTTTTTTTGTTATTGATCACAAGTTTGATTAGAATATGAACCTAACTTACTTTATGAAATATCAACCTGAAGCAACTTGCTTTTGATGATGATCACACAAACTTATTTTCAATTCTACATCATTTATTTATGATGATTGTGATGCTAAAGCTCTTGGTCAATTGCTTCATTATTTCTTAAAAGAGCTGGAAGCGGTTGTCAAGAAAGTGATGTTAAAGTTGTCACGTAAGATTTTAGAGCTTTAGTATCAGAAATCTTTTGGCAACATATTTACGGGGAAGTGGTTTGCACGAGAAAAAGTGGTGCTAAATGGGTATAATAGACTCACAAATATCTATTTTTATTACTAAAAAACAAAAAAAAAAGAAAAATCGTTGACGCTGGCTAATGGTTTTAGCACGAGGCACTTTGGCACCAGCCAGGGAGTGATGCGCAAACGAGAGGGTGACGTTCCCCCACTCTAATAGTAACTTCATATTTCAGCAAAATTGGTCGTTTAGCCCCCCACATGTACAGTAGTTAGTAGTTACAGTACTAGTTAGCAACTAATCTCGCATAAACTAGTCTTACATTAAACTACGTTTTTTAGTACACTTCTATTTTTAACCGATTTCGCCTAGTCAACTTGAGGCAATTGAGATATGTTTTAACCGTTATATTATATGTTCATGTTAGACATCTAAATGAAATATACAACTTGTTAAGTTTAGTTTACTTACTTTTGAGTTTTTTGTAAATGGCTAACCTGAGGCATAATTGAAGGCAACCGTGATTTGGTTTCGATGTGCAGTTAATCGATAGCTTGGTGACTTAGGCAACTGGTTGTTGCTACTGCCAACGGCAAACACAAGCTGGCGGCTTGGTAGCCCCGACACCAATTGAAAAGCTAAATACACTCGAGACGAATATAAAACGATGGAAGATGTGTTAGACAAAATTAGTAGGTTTCCTTGATCCACTATCACTTGGCTAGGTGTTTTCCCTCCTAGGTAATATCTTTTCATGGTGCCAGAACCATCATCCGCCACCCAACCAACAACGGCACTCGAACCAACCATACCGCCGTTGGGAGAAAATCCAATCGCGACGTATGAATTGGCGCTCGGAGCTGATAATACAAAGCTCCATAAATTTGGCCCAGCTTGTGAGGCCTGTAATGTAACAAACAATTGAGTAAAACAATCTACCAACACAATAGAATTTTGTTCGGAGATATAAACTATCAAAAATCCAACATTTATAATTATTACTATGATGCTTGTAAGTTGCAACTTTTATTACTACGTATAAAGGATGTTAGGGATTACTAATAATTAATTAAACAATATTGTCTTCTTAACCTAAAAGTTGTTTGGTAAATTGGGTGGTCAATCACATTCTAATGATAAGGGCCAAAGAACTCGAAGATTATGTATGTCTCTATACATGCATTTGAAATGTTGGTTTACCAAACTATTTTTGTCTTTGTCTATCATCAGTACATCAGTAAGTACAAGGAAACATGTAACTTCGTGTTTCAATAGTTTTAGTTTATGACCAAAACAACTAATTTCTTTATCACGAAGTGAGACGAAAGTAACTTAACTATTTCAATTATAGGTATTAAAATAATAATACATGACTTCAAAAAGAAATTTGTATAATACATGACTTCATAACTTACACTTTGTCGTGTCATGCGACTTTATTTGTAGATAAAAAGTTAGTCGCATAAGCTTTCAGCAATATGCATTCAATGTGCATGTTATAAGCTTTTTCTTTACTATCTTGGAAAAAATCACCATTTTCTCAAAATGTGAAATATAAAATGTGAAAACTTAAATTTTATAGATTCACTCATTAATTAGTTAAACTTTTTTTAGAATTTTAATACTCTTAATTTCGATTATCGGGTCATTAGTTCGACTTGGGTCATCGATTCGATCACCGGGTCAACTTGATCGAGTTACCGGTTACCGGTTCGTCCTCCGGGCCAACCCGTCCATCGGATCTAACAAGGTTTCGAAAATATAAGACCGGGTTTAATTTGACCCGTTTTTTAACTGTTTGAACCGGTCGGGTTAAACCGGGTTATTAAAAAATTTGGTTATCGGGTCAAAACATGTAAGTTTTACAACGGGTTATGAATGGTATTTAAAATTGTTTATGTTGTTTTCTTTTAACCTAAGGTGAACAACTTGATCGAGTTACCCGATTACCAGTTCGTCCTCCGGGCCAACCCGTCCATCGGATCTAACAAGGTTTCGAAAATATAAGACCGGGTTTAATTTGACCCGTTTTTTAACTGCTTGAACTGGTCGGGTTAAACCGGGTTATTAAAAAATTTGGGTTATCGGGTCAAAACATGTAACTTTTACAACGGGTTATGAATGGTATTTAAAATTGTTTATGTTGTTTTCTTTTAACCTAAGGTGAAGAACTTGATCGAGTTACCCGGTTACCGGTTCGTCCTCTGGGCCAATTCGCCCATCGGATCTAACAAGTTTTGGAAAATATAAGACCGGGTTTAATTTGACCTGTTTTTAACTGCTTGAACCGGTCGGGTTAAACCGGGTTATAAAAAATTTGGATTATCGAGTCAAAACATGTAACTTTTACAACGGGTAATGAATGGTATTTAAAATTGTTTATGTTGTTTTCTTTTAACCTAAGGTGAAGAACTTGAACTTTTCACGTTTTATTTTAAATGTTATACGAAATACTTATCACAATATCATATATCGTTAATTTTTTGCCGCTACGAATTTCCGCCGTTATGTGCGGATAATCGTCTAGTAATCTATAATGCAACAATCTTTTGGAGTATAATTTTGGTGAATAACTAAAAACTATCTTTTTTTTAAAATTATTGTTTTTTGAAAAAATCATACAGTTTAAAAAAGTTCATTTATTATAATTTTTTTTATAGAATAATAGTTTTATCCTTACTTATTCTTCTTTAAATTTTATAACTATAATTTCAGGGAAATGTAATATATTAAAATTGATTAAACCTTTTTATTTGTTTTCAGTAGTAAATAATTAAATTGAAACATTTAAAAAAAAAACGTAAACAATAATATTAAGACGAAAAAAATATCTTTTAGAAAATAGATTCTGGAAAACCCTTTAACATATCTCAATTACTTTACGAGGCAGTAAACTAAAGGCTTATTCAAAAACTGTAGTCGATATAAAAAAAGTCTGATATTCTAAAATTTATGCACTAAAAAGAGTCTTTCTTAACAACAATGACAGTAGACAATCTGGACAAAACGAAATATAATAAATGTGAGATATATAAAAAGTAGAAGCTTGCAAATTTGTTTGCTCAGATGAGATGCCCGCCGGTGTGTGTTTAGCACGGAGCATTGAGTTGTGATCTTTGATATTCGTTTGACACATATCATATATATCTTAATACCTTATAAAATATTTAGACCAATTTCTAAATTTAGTAGGTTTAAAATTTTAAGCCTAAAACATTTCTTCTTTGAGAAAGTTTATGCATACAATGTTTAATAGTCATTCAAAATCCTCAGAGTTATGTAGACACATTTAAGAAAATTAAATATCATATATAATAATTTAAAAGTATTTATTATGTAATAAATGTATACGTTTTTTTTAAATGTTGGGTCAATAACAACTTTTCAAAATTAAATTTCTTTAAAACCATGGTTGTAACCGTCCTCCTATACTGTAACAGCCCATATCGACCAAATTTATAAAAGCACATTGCACAACCTTTTTAAAGCATGCATAAGACGATGTTGATTGTCGTTTTTTGTTTCAAACCCCTCGAACATACAACTCAACCATTTGCTGCCACTATATTCTGAAATTACTACATCTACATCTTCGTCACAACATATGTTGTCTGTTTATGTTTAAATTGTTTTGTTGGTTATTTTGACGGTGTTGCGCTGCAATTGTGTGTGGCACATGTTTATATAGTTTAGCCGATCGTGTTGAATGTGCAGTAATTTTTTTTATCATAATTCATTATTCATTCGGTTGCCTCAAAATATAGTCACAGGTACCCGCCGCTGCATTGCGCGAGTACCCGACTAATATATATATATATATATATATATATATATATATATATATATATATATATATATATATATATATATATATATATATATATATATATATATATATATATATATATATATATATATATATATATATATATATATATATATATATATATATATATATATATATATATATATCTTTATTTCTTTTTTCGAAACACTTATTTTTCAGTTTAAAAATGTTGAGCATTTTATCCATTATCCCAACTACACTACTTTATTAGTCGTTTTTATATGAGTTGGTTTATTATACAAACTAGTATTTTTATGGAAACTAAAGGATTAATTTTAGTCATTTATTAGTTGAGACTAGATCTTAGGAAAAAAAAAGCGAAAAGATTAAGTTGCAAATAACCAAAACTATTTAGAAAAAAAACGGAGAGACTAAACTGCAAATAGGGACTAAACTGGATATATTATATTTCTTATTTATATCCAAATAATATATACATAAAAAGTATATCTAGATATATATAAAGTAAATCTAGATATACTTTTTTAACTTTTTTTAATGCACTTTATATTCAAGGTTAATTTAATAATTATGATCAGATATATATAAAGTATATCTAGATATATACAAATTATATCTGGATATATAAAAAGTGTATCTAGATATATATAAAGTATATCTGGATATATATAAAGTATATCTAGATATACCTTTTTAACTTTTTTAATGTCACTTTATATATCCAGATATAAGGTCAATTTAATAATTATAATAAGATATATATAAAGTATATCTAGATATATACAAAGTATATCTGGATATATAAAAAGTATATCTAGATATATATAAAGTATATCTAGATATACATTTTTAACTTTTTTAATGTCACTTTATATCTGATCAATTTAATAATTATGATCATATATATATAGTATATCTAGATATATACAAAGTATATCTAGATATATAAAAAATATATATCTAGATATATATAAAGTATATCTGGATATATATAAAGTATATCTAGATATAAGGGTCAATATAATAATTATTATCAGATAATATTTCGGTGGTAACTGTTTATTTTATTTATTTTTTGCCGCTCGAAAATTTTATTTTATTTTTTCTGCTCGGAAAAAAAAAGTTTCCGCTCGAAAAAAAAAAAATATTTGTCAAACATATAATAAGGTTAAATCTTAGATTAATTCTAGCCATTGGATACAAGGTGAATGAAGGATAAAAATGAGTCTCTTAGTTTCTTAAAAAACAAGTTTGCAAAATAACTATCGCCTTTTTATATAATTAAAAAACTACTACCGCTTACCGTTGTTCGCTTACTACTACTGTACATATTATGCGAGTGCTACTTAGACAGAATAAACATGCCACCATGCAAGAAGCTTACATAACACATAAGTTCTGGTAAAAACTGTTAGTACGTAGGTTATTATTACGTACACATCAATAGAAAGACAATAAGTAGTTTTTGTTGCTTATCATATACACACAAAATTAAAGCAATGGTTGTGATAACTTACTCTGAGAACGAAGCCTTCAGAGGACCAAACATTGGAGCAAATCAGAGAAGATGTATCAAAAAATATTTGTGCATTAAGATTAGCAAGATTTGATGAACTTGTGCATGAGTCTTGAATTGTTTGCGAATGAATCAAATGTAAACAAGAGCCTAAAATGAACCAAAAATAAAGGCTTGAGAGTAATTTCATGTTAAGTGTATTTCTTTTCTTATTGCTCTCTCTCTCTCTCTTTCTATATAGATGTAGATTGTGGAGGGTATGATGAGAAATGAAGGACCAAATGGTAATTAGGTAGTGATAGTTTTTTCCACAAACATATGACCATGGGCTTATGGGGTAGTTACAGCTTATCAATTATAATTTGGGTTTTGAAAGTTACGGTTTGAGTAGCGACATACTTCCTTTTTGTTTTGACAAACTTTTTGATAACATAGTTGTATATTTAGGAGTAATTATTAAGTATAAACGCTATAGTTGTTAGCAAATGATTCTTCCAGTAGTACTGTATTTTGATTTGAAGCGGTCAAAATTTTTCTTAAAAAATATTGTCAAGCAAGGATTGCATATAAAATGTTAAACACTAGTAGTTGCTACTAACATGTACATTAATAAAGACTATATACTCATGATATTGATCTATTAAACATAGAACAATTAGTTGGGAAAGTGATTTACCTTGTCTTGGTAGCGTAAGAAAAAGTAAAGCGCATATTTTCCCTCTTTCTTTTAACTAGTTGGTAACCCATTAATTCATCTGTTTCTTATTGCCACTTTTGAATTTCATATAAAGGATAGGTATAAGATAATCATAACTTTCTAAGTCCTTTTAGTTTAGTGATTCTTTTAGGAAAAAGTTCATTGATTGTAATACTTTTTCATTTTAGTCAAATAAATCGAATTAAATGGTTAGTTATATGTGGAAAAACAAAATAAGAAAACAATCTAAAAATGGTGTTTGGAACATTTCTTAATAGAGAAATGCTAGAACCACAACTATGTTATACAAATAAGTTTTACACCTTTATGTGTCAAATAAATATAGGTGGTTAAAAGTAGAAAGAGAAAACATAATGAATTATGATTGGTACAAGTTACATGCCAAATAAGGGTGTCAAAGTTTTTATATGAGTTGTAAGTGGATGTAGCATTCCTCTTCTTACTATTATTAATAATTGATTTAATCGGTTACGAGAAAACACTTTTTGGTTTTAAAAAATATTAAAAAATTAACTTACAACTCAATATACAACTCTATATACATAATATGCAAGTACATAAATATAATTAAAAACTAATTTATACATAAGTTTATTCTCGTTATTAAAACTAAATAATATATAATATTAAAACCAATTAATATATAATTTAATACTCACATTAAACTAATTAATACATAATAATTAATACACACTAAAAAAATATAATCTAACACCTCATTACTTAAAAGTACTATTTTATATTTACATTGTACAACAATTAAAAAATTATATATCCACATTTTACATATTGTCTACCTAAAATAATAAGTTGAACTGGAAACGGGAGTCACGTTCGGTTCAACCAACCAATAAAAATCGTCAAAAGACGAACGGAGAAGACACCGAAACTGATAAAAACGGCACTGTCAAATTAATCCGTACTACTTTTTTTAAACAACTTTTTTGAACACGTAAATTTATACTACTTATAAAAGAAATTACACTACATCTTTCCAAAATTATAAATAGTACAACGTTACAAGATTTTATTATAAACCTTTACAACACAAAAATTTTATAAATTTATTTTTATATTAACTGATATACATTAAATGACAAAATTAATACAAATTATTGCTATTAATTCTAGTTTTTAAGATACAATTATTAAAATTGTTCACTAATGTAAGTTTAATATTAAAATTCTGTATTTGATTTTGAACCGTTTAATTTTTTTATAAATTTTCATTTTCTAAGACATATATTGTTTATGTATGTATTTTAATACAAATTTAATGAAATACTAATATTTTTTAATTAATTCGATTAAATTATGCATATTAAAGTATGAATATTTTAAGGTATTATAATGTATAAAAATGTGTAAACATATAAATTAAGAAGATTTTATATATTTACACGTTATATAATATTGCGACGAATGTTACACAATCATCACGATGTCGTGAATATCTTTCAACATCAATCATCACGATGTCGTAATACTATTTATATATGGAATGGTTTATTATTACTTAAAGTTATCTCAATTTAAAGATATCATTAATATTTATGGGAAAAGTTATTTTGGAGCCTTGTTTTTTGGTGGAAACCAAGGGACAAATCCCCACCCTTCATTTAACTTTGATCTAAGGGTGGAGATTAATCTAAGATTTAATTGGTTAATCCTATTTTCTTGTCCCAATGTATATACCAGCTATTTTTTCCAACTAACTTTTATCACTCATTTTTCACACACACAATAACGTGCCCAATTCATCATTCCCAAATTCAAAATCAACTAATCAAACTCTAACCTAATTCAATTAATCAAATCGAAATCGAGAGAAGGTTGAAGCTTGCTAACTTAATCTGGGCCGACTAAGGAGCGTTCTGGTGGGTGGAGAATTTGGTCGGAGTTCCAATCGTTGGTTACGGTGATGATTGGAGGCGGTAACGTGGTGGCTGGAGGTCGCCGGTGGTCTGGTGGGTGGAGAATTTGGTTGGAGTTCCAATCGGTGGTTACGGTGATGATTGGAGGCGGTAACGTGGTGGCTGGAGGTCGCCGGTGGTGGGATACACTTTTATTGAGAATGGATTTCGTCATTGTGGTAACCTTTATGAAGCACGTGAGTTGTTGAGAAAAGTTGGTGAGGTAGACGGATGTTCACCAGATGTAGTGTCGCTACACGTTAACTGGGTAATATCATCAGTGATATTTTATCACCGGTGATACTTTTATTGTTTTTATCACTAGTGAAGTATCACTAGTAATAAACCAATAAAATATCACCTTACTGTGTAATATCATCAGTGATAATTTATCACCGGTGATATTTTTATTGTTTTATCACTAGTGAAGTATCACTAGTAATAAACCAATGAAATATCACGTTACTGTGTAATATCATCGATGATATTTTATCACCGGTGATATTTTTATTGTTTTATCACTAGTAATAAACCAATGAAATATCACGTTACTATATCACCGTTGATATTTTTATTGTTTTATCACAATAAACCAATAAAATATCACGTTACTGTGTAATATCACCGGTGATATATTATTGTTTTATCACTAGTGAAGTATCACTAATAATAAACCAATGAAATATCACGTTACTGTGTAATATCACCGGTGATATTTTATCATCAGTGATATTTTTGTTGTTTTATCACTAGTAATAAACCAATGGTACTGGGATGGAAGGTGGGGTTGGTCTGAACTGCTGAGGGTGACCCATCTGCTGCTGCTATTGTGACCACCTACCTTCATCAGATTTCAAAGCACTTTCAACTTCAATTCTTCTTTTAGGCGTTTCATTAAACACCTTATCATCACCAATCAGCGTTATGAATCGGTTCGTTTTTAATTGATTTTTTTCAGGGATCGGTTGATTTAACCATCATCGGTAATATTTATGAATTGGTTGGTTTTGAATCTTTTTTTTCGAGATGGGTTGTGCTTCGATTGTTCCATTTATGTGTTTTTTTAAGATTTTGATCGGGTTTTTAAGGTTACGGTTTGATTTGATTTAAAGAGATAAATGAGAGCTTTTTGATTGTTTAGAGAGAGAGAGAGAGAACGTTTGATCTGGATCTGGATCTAAAAATGACTGTTGTTAAAACTTATTAAAGTTTTCAGTTTCAGTCCCTTATAAGAAGTTTCAAAGTTTGGCAGTTTTAGCCCCTCCGTGTTTTTAATCATTTGATCTGGTCCTTGATAATGGATGGTCCAGATCTGTCCCTTGGATTCCACCAAAATACAAGGTTCTTTAATAACCGGACTCTAATATTTATAAGTATTTATAAAATATTACGCTTATAAAATTTTAGTTTTAGAACATTCGTAGCCGCAATGCAAGCTAATTTTATAGTAGTATGTTAGTACCAAATGTAAACCATAATTAAACAATTTGTTGGATAGAAAAACGGAGGACCAGAATAAAGTTGTTGGTTTTAGAAAAAGAAATTTCCCACAACACAGAAAAGCAATCCAACTTTTATAGAAGAAACAACACAAATCAGAAACTTTATTTCAAAGTGTCCTTAACGAGAAGTCATGACCGCAAGTCGATACTAGATCACACTTGTAATTGTGGCCACATATCACTTCCTTAAATTTGCACAATTTTTCATTTCAAATACAATAAACAAAAAAAACTCCACAATAAAGGCTTCTTTAAATTTCCGTTAGGGGTGAGAAAAAAGACCGAAAAACCAAAACCGAATCGAAAACCAAAAAAACCGAATCGAAAAAATCGACCGAAACAAAAAACCGATGGTTCGATTTTTACCTTTTCGAAAACCGAAAATATATGGTTCGGTTTCGGTTTTTATCAAAAAACCGAACTGTTAAAGCCGAACCGAACTTTTTAATTACATAACAATATATATATTTAATAATATATATAAACAAATTATAATTTTAAATACTAAAATATTCTTTCGGTGGGTGAAATATAATATATTCATCTTAATGTTTATATGCGTATTTATATGTATGTGTGTTTACTTCACAATATACCATTGTATATGTGACAGCGATCGTTTATGTATAATTCGTATGCTCACTTTTATGTGTGTATTTTGTAGATGTATGTTTAATTCTAAATTTTTTAGGATAAATGTTAATAGGCTTAGAATGTAAAAATTAAAAAAAAATAACTAATTTTTTTACGTAAAACAAGTTTGTTACTAGTATAAATTGGCTACGGACAAATATAAACGGTTTTAAAACCGAAAAACCGAAAAATCGAACCAAAACCGACTAAAACCCGAAAAAACCGAACCGCCCAAAATCGAACGGTTTCGGTTTTTGGTTTTATAAAAACCGAATATTACGGTTCGATTTCGGTTTTTATTAAAAACCGACTCAAACCGAAGCGTGCACACCCCTAATTTCCGCAATAGAGGCTTAATGAGAAAAAAGATTGATATGCATATTTTTTTTTGTTTTACTAACAAGTAGTCTATAAGTTGTTTTTAAAAATACCATAATTGAAAATTCACATTTAATTAACATAAAATTTTCTATATTTAAATAACATAATTAGAAATTTAACATTAATTAAAATAAACCATTCCATATTTACCTAAAAATTATTTTTGTTTATAATTGCCCTAAAGAAATTCAAAAAATTCGAGAAACTTAAATAACTATCTAAGTCGCTCAAGTTTTTTCGTACTTTCACAAAAATGACACATCAGTTTTTGCTCTTTTTGTTAGCCCATATTAGTGTGTATATATTTGTATCGGGCTCAAGCCCACATCTAAAACCATCCATATCTTTGTATATAATGTTTCGTATCGGATGATAATGACACACACGAGTTTACCATACTTACATGGTATCAGAGGGTTCATTCGGTACCATACTTACATGGTATCGGATGATAATGACACACACGAGTTTACCATCCCACTTTTCAGCCGCCTCACAAACAAATCTCACTAACCAAATCGTGTTGGTGATTTGTGCTCGGTCACAAATCCACACACTTATTTATCCGACATTCATGCTGTAACACCCCCATTTTTACCATATAGCAGCGGAAGCTAATCTGGGGTATTACTTTCAAGGTATCATAGTCACAATAATAGAAAATTCTCAAAGAGTCATTTTATTAAAAACTTACGCTATCATTCATTTATTTATCAGAGTTAACAAAACAACTGTACATACATTGTACATCATAGGTTTCCCAAATATCTAGTTTTATTTATTACAATGATAACTTTTTAAGACACCACCATCCGCAGCCCGCCAGTCTTGATTCTCCTTAAATATATGCTTAAAAGTCAACACAAAGGTTGAGTGAATTCATAGATTTAAACAATATTTGAGTACATGTATGTCTTCAGGGCTACAATTTCATACACCCAAATTTTCAAATTCATCGATTCTTATTGAACTAGCTCATGACCCCGCGACTAGACAATTTCAGAAAAACCAACAAATTGCCCTTATGCAGGTAGTTTGTCGGACTATCCTGAGTTTAGCAAAATAAAGTATATTTGTTTAGCCTAGGTAGGAACCTGTCAGCATTCCAGCAAGTGCGACTTGCCCAGATAGGAGATGTTAGTCCCCAATAGTACTATTCACAATATTAACGCTCATTTTTTTAAAAATGATTAGCGGTCCACGATTGAAAAGAGACTTAATGGCAAGGAGTAAACGTAGTGTCAATAATCATATCAGGCAGCATACAAAAAAACTTGTATTCCAGTTTTAGCATATATCCCCCTCATGGGTTTTCAAATCATTTACAAACTTTTAGAAGTGAGGCTATGAACTCACCTTAGCCTATTGAATCTTGATTTATTCTGATATTATCAACTTCTCACGGATCTGAGTTGACACACAAATATGTATATACATTAAGTCGTAACCTCTGAATTCAATTTCTTTACATAGTATTTTGTATATCTTTTCTTTGATTTTATATATTTTAGAATTATAGCATCATTGTTCGGGCCATTATACTCATAAGCCATTCTATAAACGTTTGAGGAGCGAGGGCACTTGTAACACCCCACTTGGATAAGTGGACCGTTACGTGTATTTATGGTGTGTCATCAAAGCATACAAGGCAAATGTCTTATGAACATTAACTGACCATAACAGAAATACCAGAATCAAACATCGGTAGTCCAAACATAAGCTCAAACATAAATAATTAAGTACTGAAAGGAAGGACTAAACAATGTCTAAACAAGCAAAGTAATGTATGAAGTGCATAAAGTAAAGAAGTCTGGATAGCTTCCATCCAAATGCACATACTCTCTCAGAATCCTAAGAGCGTCATTGTGTACCTGTCGTTTGGAACATGAAAGGAAAACTATGGTTGAGCATAACGCCCAGTGAACGGATATAAAGCATGATAAGAAGTACTGGAATGAAACATATAACAAATACTGAAGTTATAAGACTGATATGTAAAATGCAACGGAAAACTGTGTATGTTCTAAAAGTCTGATTTAACAATTAGTAAAGCTGAATTATTATCTATTAAATCTGAAAACATGCATTTACTATATTTTAAGTGCCAAGAGCTTATATAGGTCATGTGTTGTAACAACGTCTGCATAAATACATAGAGGGGTGACCTCGTCATGCTGTAGAGGGGTGACCTCTAACTAATAAGCTGGGTGGAGGGATCAACTCTAATGTGAAGGATGTAGAGCACAAACCACATTCACTTGATAAGCTGTAAACTGATAAACTAGGATGCACCCATACGCCCCGCTGATAATACTGATAAAATGGCCAAGATAAAATAAAAGGGACGCTGCGAGAAATCACTCCCCCGTAGAGGTGTCATGACATCGGTGCCTCAAGTGTCATGGTTACGGTACCTCCGTAACTAGTCATAATTGGTCATGCATGTATACAAAGCTCAAGCAATTAATATAGTTATCATGTCTATCATGTAAAGTTTTAAAACATATAACTGGGAAAATAGATGGCTGCAGACGGGGAATCCTAATCATGCATAGGAAAGGAAGTCCATACTGAAGGACGGGAAATCCGTACCTTGTGTCCAGTAACTGACTGCAAGGAAAACCGATGAACTCCTACTCTGACTTCACAAAAGCTACACGAATAACAGACGCGAATGAGTTGTCTGATATTTGTTTATTTTTACTAATTTTTACTGTTATTAGTTTGATTTATTATATACTTGTATTACTGTTTGTATATAATCTGGTAAATCTGATTGTTCTAATTTATTTCTGATAAGTGTATTCCTGTACTTCTGAATATTGTATAATATGTATTCTAAATTTACGATATTACTATAAATAGTAACCTGCTATAAATAGAAAGTTTCCTAAATTAGAAAGGTTTCCAAATTAGTTTCCTTGAAAATTAAATCATTAAATAAATCACATGTTTTTAAGTAATTAAAAGGATTAAACTAATATCAATTTAATTTTACTAATTAAATTAATAAAACAAAACAATATAATTAAACTTATTATAAAACTTAGATATAAAATGATCTAATCGTAACAAAATAAATCCTCGTATTTTATTAATATTCGTGTGGTCCTGAATTCGATCTTAAACCTTCCCCGAGACACCCATGTCTCGGGTTAAACCAAACCGGCCCACTACGACCCACGTCGTGGCCCCTTGGCTACTGACCCTCGAACAGTAGCCACTGGCCTAGTTGCCACTGTTCTCATGGTGGTTCCCACCGACTGTGTATTGTTCCCACTGTTTGCTTTATTTTTTCCACCGTTTGAATTATATACCCACTGCTTGTTTTATCTATCCCACTGTTTATTTTTTAAGACCCACCGAGAGTTATATAACTCTCGGTTGCCATCGTGTAACAACAAACTCCCCCGAGTTGGGCTTGTTTCCCACTATTTACGAGCCAACACCCATTTGGTGGACTTTTGGGGCTGCAGATCAAAACTAAAACAATCACGCCCCTATTTTGGGTCACGGCTAATCTCAAAGATCAACACCGAGACCTACTGGTCTCGGTCTTCGCGAATCCAAACCAAACCCGACACCCCTTTCTTTGTAAAACATGTTTACCCTTTTAATTTGATATGTTATTCCCCTGATTAAACATATATGGCTCGATTTTATAAAAGAGAAAGAAATGGTGAATTACCTTTATGTGATTTAAGAGCCAAAACACACACCCGAATTGTTTGATGATCAAAACTCGGATTCCTTGCCCCCTTTTCTTTCTTGTTCGTCGGCAACACACACACCAGCTAGCAAACCCTAGTTTTCTTATTTTTTTTCTGTTTGAAATGAGTTGTAAATCCTGGTTATTATTTTGTTAAGTGGACTGGGCCTAAGCCCAGTTTCTTTCTTTTGTTTCTTTTGTTAGCCGCCAGCCCAAACACTCACATAGCCTTTCGTTTTTCGTTTCGTGTTCTAATTTTTTACGCTCGTGTTATTAGTTCGTGATTCGAGATTTTATAGTATTTATTTTCTGAATAAATACTTACGTAATATCTGAATAGTTAATATTAATTATTTTTCTGAATAATTAATTACGTCACGTTTTTAAATAAAACTGAGACTGTGTATCTTTAATGTTCTTGGATTTAAATACGGGTTTTACAAATCTTCCCCTCTAAAAAACTAATTCGTCATCGAATTAAAGATGCGATAATGCTGCGGTTTTACAATTCTCCCTCACTAAAAGAAAAATTCGTCCTCGAGTTAAAGGTAAACTATGTTGGTTGAAATAAAAGCTAAAAGGACTCATAAGCTGAAAGACATATAAGCTGAAAAGGAAATACCCGAATCATAACTGGAAATGAGGATAAGAAGTCCGCATAGACTCCTTAGTTTCCCAAGTGGCCTCCCGCTCGGAATGGTTCCTCCAACGGATCTTGACGAAACGAATAGTCTTCCTTCTCATTACTCGATCCTGGCGATCTAAGACTGCTTCGTGTTCTTCAATATAAGACAGGTCCTCCCGAATCTGATCGAGTGGATAATTAACTTTCTGAATCTCATGATAGTTGTACCCTCTGAGTAATGATACATGGAATACGTTATGAACGTGTGAAAGTTGAGGCGATAACGCCAGCCGATATGATACTTCACTGACACGTTCGAGGATTTCGAACGGTCCGATGTAGCGAGGGCTAAGCTTGCCCTTGAGGCCAAAACGTCTAACCCCGCGTGCTGGTGATACTTTAAGGAACGCACGATCCCCAGTCTGAAATGCTAGATCTCTTCGATGCTTATCGCCATAACTCTTCTGGCGTGGCGAGTACGCGCTTCTTACAGCTTTTCCCTGGCAATGGCGACCTTTTCATTGGTCAGCTCTATTAGTTCTGGTCCCTCAATCAAACGTTCTACAACCTGACCCAACAGATCGGAGCTCGACATTTCCTACCGTATAACATCTCAAAGGGGCACACTTGATACTAGCATGCCAACTGTTTTTGTAGGCAAACTCGACCAAGCATATATAGTCATCCCAATTACCTGTCCATTCTAATGCACAAGTGCGTAGCATGTCCTCCAAGGTCTGGATGGTACGCTCTGACTGAACGTCCGTCTGTGGATGAAAGACTGTGCTGAGCTTGAGCTTGGTTCCCCAAATTTATGCAGACCTCTCTAGAAATGTGAAGTGAATCGTGGATCCTTGTCTGATATGATATCTGAAGGTGTATAGTGTAATCATACGATCTACTTCGTAAATAGATCTGCTAAGTTACTAACTTAGAAATCTTTACGGATAGGGATGAAGTGTGCTGACTTGGTCAAACGGTCGACAATGACCCAGATTGCATCATGTTTCCTCTAAGTCTGCGGTAACCCGGTGACAAATCCATAGAGATCTTGTCCCATTTCCACGTTGGAATATCTAGTGGCTGCAGTAGGCCACTAGTACGCTGATGCTCTATCTTAACCTGTTGGCAGGTTAGACATTTGGAAACAAAGGTGGCGACATCCTGCTTCATGCCGCTCCACCTGAAATGCTGCTTAAGATCGTGGTACATCTTGGTGGAACTTGGATGGATAGAAAACGGAGAGCTGTGCGCCTCAGTCAATAAGGCTTCTCTGAGAGTAAGGCCTTCTGGAACACAAAGTTTGGTACCCTGCCATACAATACTGTTAATGCAATGATGCTTAGAAAAGTTACTTGCATTTTTCGGTCTCGCTTTGTTTTGATTACGACAATATGTAAAAACAAGCATTTACGAAAACAACGAAAAACGAATTCTTGAGTTCAAGTATTTTTCATTTCTACCATTATCACTTAAGGTATGTACAAACAAGTACTCATCCTAATTAAGTGATCAAGGATTTATCTTTTCTTAAAACTCATTTTTTTTAAGTGTGACAAGTTTTTATTAAACTTTCTTTTTAAGAAAATGTTTTATTAAATTAATTATTTGAAAATTTGAAAAGGCATATTCTATCTTGGTTTGGAATATCCTTTCAGGATATTTTAATCACCAGATTCGAACCATACCGCTAAAAGACAAAAAGGAGTAGAGTCTACTCCGGCGGTTTCTTAAGTGGCTATGCGGTTCCTTATCGATAAGGAATCGCGGGCTGCAATAAAGAACCGCGGGCAGATAAAATAGTGGACCATTCTCAAATTTTCTCTTCACCTCTTTTGCACATATAATTCCACGTTCTTTCATACTTCTAAAATCACTCAAATCCTTGGTCATTTGGTTGATTACTACTTGTTTAGAAGTGAATCTTTCTTCTCCCATCTCTTCTTCTTCAAGTGCAAATAGAATAACACTTTTATCCTTGAAATGTTGTGTCTACATCAAAGATCCATTGAAGATCAAATCTTATTTAGTCATTGTTGTGTCATAGTTGTGAAGATCCAAGTAGTTGTGTCTATATGGAAGTTGTGTATTGTAACACCCTACTTGGATAAGTGGACTGTTAAGTGTATTTATGGCGTGTCACCAAAGCATATAAGGTAAATGTCCTAAAACATTAAATGACCATAAAGGAAATACCGGAATCAAACATCGGTAATCCAAACATAAGCTCACAACATGAAAAGTAAAATACTAAAAGAAAGGACTGAACAACGTCCAACAGGCAATATGTATGTAGTGCATAAATTAAAGAAGTCTGGATATCTTCCTTCCAAATGCACATGCTC
Source organism: Glebionis coronaria (assembly GCA_025667525.1). NCBI lineage: Eukaryota > Viridiplantae > Streptophyta > Magnoliopsida > Asterales > Asteraceae > Glebionis > Glebionis coronaria. Next base: position 173,291 of record JANFOE010000447.1, on the reverse strand, counting down.
TCAGAATTCTAAGAGCGTCCTGGTGTACCTGCCGTTAGAACATGAAAGGAACTACGGCTGAGAATAACGCCCGGTGAACGGACATAAAGCATGATAAGAAATACTGAAATGAAGTAGATGATAAAATACTGAAGCTGTAAAACTGATAAGTAAAGTTGCAGCAGAAATCTGTGTGTAATCTGAAAAAGTCTGATTTATAAATAATGAAGCTGAACTATTATCTGTTAAATCTGAAAACATGCATTTACTGTATTTTAATTTCCAAGAGCTTATATAGGTCATGTGCTGTAACAACTGTTGCATGAATAAATATAGGGGTGACATCGTCATGCTGTAGAGGAGTGACCTCTAAATAATGTGTTGGGTGGAGGGATCAACTCCAATGTGAAGGTTGTAGAGCACACACCACATTCACCTGATAACTGTAAACTGATAGCCTAGGATGCATCCATACGGCCCGCTGATAATACTAATAAATGACCACGCTGAAATAAACGGGACGCTGCGATAAATCACTCCCTCGCAGATGAGTCATGACACCGGTGCTTCTAGTGTCATGGTTACGGTACCTCCGTAACTAGTACATAAACTGATCATGCTTGTATATAAAGCTCAGGCAATTTATATAGTTATTAAAATGATTACTGATCAGCTTAAAACATATACTGGGGAAAACATTTGGCTGCAGACGGGGAATCCTAATCATGCATAGAAAGGAGTCCTTACTGAAGGACGGGAAATCCGTACCTCATGTCCAGTAATGAAATAAAAGTGAAAGCTGAAGGATCTACTCTGACTTCACGGATACTACATAGATAAAGGACGCTGAGATGAGTTGTCTGATTATTGTTTACTGTTACTGATTTTTATCTGTTCTTAATTTAATTTATTTTATTCCTGTGTTACTGTTTGTATATTATCTGATAAGTTCTGACTGTTCGATAACATTACTGATTAGTGTATATCTCGTACTTCTGAATACTGTATATTATACTGTATTCTGATTATTGTATTATACTGTATTCTGGTATTATAATACTAATATTAGTAACCTGCTAAAAATAGCAAATTCCTAAATTAGAAAGTTTCCCAAAATAAAACGTTTCCAAAATTTTCTATGAGATTTAAATCATTTATATAAAACCAACATGTTTCTAAATAATTAAAAAGGATTTAACTGATGTCGAATTAATTCTATTAATTTAATTAGTGAAACAAACCATTTGATTTATTATTTATAAGACTAACTTGATAAAATGATTTAATCTTAATTAAATAGCCTCGTATTTTATCATTGCCCGTGACCCCGAAACCCGAGTCAAAATCTTCCCCGAGACACCCATGTCTCGGGTTTGTAACACCCCATTTTGATAAATGGAATATCAAAGGATAATTATGGCGTGTCATTAAAGCTTGCAAGGTAATATGTTATAAACATACATGACCAAAGGGATAACCGGAATCAAACATCGGTTCCCAAACATAAGCCCAAAACATAAGTAAAATAAATGAATAAAGGAAGACTAAACAAGCATAAATATATGAAGGTAAGAGGAGAAGAAGTCTAAGGTGGCTCCCATCCTATGCATGTCCTCCAAATGCTCCAGTCTAACCTTGGGTACCTGCCGTTTTGGGACATGGAAAGAAAGTAACGACTGAGCAATACGCTCAGTGAACGGATATACGACATAGAATGAATTCCATAGTATAGGAAAGAAATGTAAAGCATGAAAAGCAACCGAAATGAATAAGTCCTAGAAAACCTGGAACATGTTTATAATCTGGTTTTATATTCTGAAAATATAGCTTATGTTTACTTATAAGAAATCTGTATTAGTTTAATATACCAAAATAGCCAATATAGGTCATGAGGTCAACAACGTGCATGAATACATAGAGGGGTGACATGCAATTAGAGTGGATGCCTCTAATTATATTGGCTCGGGTAGAAGGGATCAGCTCCTTGTGAAGGATGCAAGGCACACACCACATTCACCATGAAATCCTGACTGAAACTGTAACTAGGATGCACACATATGCCCCACATGATAATATAATAATAAAGGCCAAATAAACTGAAAGGGACGCCATGAGCTATCACTCCGCCGTGGTGAAGTCATAACACTAGTTCCTCTAGTGTTATGGTTATGGTACCTCGATAACTAGGTGAAACTGGCATGCATGTATATGGCTAAGGTAACTAAATAAAATATAAGCATTTAATCTATAACTACTGGGGAAAATAGTTGGCTGCATACGGGAAATCCTAATAAAGGAAGAGGTTGTCCTTACTGAAGGATGGGAAATCCGTACCTTGTGTCCAATAGAAGCTAACGGAAAATGCTGAAGAACCTACTCCGCCTTGACGGATAATACTACATAAGAATAGGGACGTGTATGAGTTGTCTGAGATATATGTGTTTTACTGGTTCTGTGTTTTCAAAGCTTATTATTCATGTCCTATCATGTTTTAACTGTTTTAGGTATTAATCTGTAGTTATTCTTATATTCTGTTGTTTATTATTCATGTAGTTAATTATTATAATACTTGTATTGTAATACTAAGTAACTTCCTAAAAATAGCAGGTTTCCATAAATAGTAAGTTTCTAAAAATAGAAAGTTTCCAAAAATAGTAAGTTTCCATAATTAGAAATAAGTTGGATTATTAATGTCAAGTAAAGTTTATTTAGTAAAATACAAGTCATGGTTCAAGTATTATAACTTATTAAATAAATAACTTGTTTAATTTAATAAACTATAGATTATAAGAATTTAATTAAAATACATGTCTAATTAAACTAAACTAAGTAAATACTTAGGTTAGTCATGAATATTAATTGTAATATTTTTAACCTAAGTCATGTTATTAATTAAATTAAATAGTCTAGGTAAATAATTTAATTAAACTATTAAACTGCTTCTAAAATTTTCCCGAGCCCGAACCCGTGTTTAAAATATACCCGAACTCGAAAATGCCTAGCCGACACCACATAGCTGGCGGCTAGTGGTGTCAGCCGACGGCTGAACATCACACGCAGCACCACCAGTGGCTAGACCGGCTAGCCGGTTGCCACTGGTAGCCTTCGATTCCCACTGCCGAGCCCAGCTAGCCACTGCCGAGCCCGGTTCCCACCGGCTGAGGTCGGTTCCCCCTGTTTTCAGTCGGCTTCCCACTGTTCTTGTTAACCCGAGCCACACCGAGATCCTAGTGGTCTCGGTTAGCCCAAAACCAAACCAAAACCAAATCCAAACATACCCCGACTCAACTTGGGGTTCCATGTCGTGCGTCCGAGCCGACCAAGCCAAGCCGAGACCCTAGGTGGTCTCGGTGGTGGTGATAAAATCAAGCCGAGAGCCTCTTGGCTCTCGGTTGTGTCTCGGCCGAACAAAACCAACACCCAAGCAACCCTTTACATGTTTTCTTGATTACCCTAACATGTTTATGATTTGTTTTTATGGTTTCTCACATGAAATCATAATAAAAACATAAGAAGAATGAAAAGAAAGGGTTATGATTAATACCGAATGCGTAGTAGTTTAGGGTTTACAAACATGAACACAAACACATAGCTTTCCAAGATCAAAAGTCAACAAACACCTCTTTGGTGTTCAATGTGGCCGGCGGCAAGAAGAGAAGGAGGCAAGGGCTTCTTGATTTTTCTGTAACCTAAAATTATGATAAAACCCTTCCTGTGTTTTTCTTGTCATTAGTTTATTATGGGTCATGGGCCAAAAGGCCCATCCTCTTTCTTTCTTGCTCTCTAGCCGCGGCCAACATGAAGCCCACAAGGAAAACCCGTAGCTTTTTATGTTAAGTTAAATATTCGTATCCGTTCGTGTTTTAATTATCGTGAAATATATATATCTTGAACACGTCACATTTATAATATACGTAATTACATGCTATTTAATGTCGTGACACGTGTAATATTTTATAAATGGAAAGTTTTAATTTAATCGTACTTTCGTGTATTTACTGTTCATGGTATTTTAATGCGGGTTTTACAACTCTTCCCCTCTAAAAGAACAATTCGTCCTCGAATAAGAGTCGTGATAGTATTGCAGGGTTTTACAATTGTTCCTCTCTAAAAGGATCAATCTTCCTCGAACTAAATGCAAGATGAACTAATGGAGTTAAGAATTGAGGATACACAACTAAAAGGGCACATAGCTGAAAGGACATGGATATGTTATGACTGGAAAGGACATGGAATATGACATGACTCGAAAAGACATGGAACGTGACACGATTGGAAGGGACAAGGAACGTGACGTAATTGAAACGATATATCTAACTCATGGACCGACAAGAGGATAAGAATCCAGATGGACTCATTCGTTTCCAAGTGGCTTCCCTCTCGGGACGATCTTCTAATTGGTCTTGACGAGAAATAATAATCTTGATCTTAATGACTCTGTCTTGATGATACAAACATTTCCTGATTCCCCACGAGAGGTGGGTTCTCATGAACCGATCGAATGGCTAATATGTGACGTGTAAGGATAACAAAATGTTACGATGCCAATAATCTGGACTAAATGACACAAAAAACGTCTTAGTAATGTTGTACGATACATACTGAAACGTAGTACGTGAACAATTGTCAACGTGATAAGTGAGTAATTGTGAACGTGATACGTGGAGATATAGTGAATGTAACATGGGCAAACTATGGTGGACATGACACGTGCAACATATCGTGAACGTGATATGAGCAACATGGAATGAACATGACATGTGAGACATATCGTGAACATGGAACAACTGAAGTGGTAAGTCAACTGGTAAGAGGTAAGACATGGAATGTGACATGAAGCGACAGCCTGAAGATGAAAAGTTTATTAAACTCGAGTCTGGTCTCCCAAGCTTGCTATAAACTTTCCAGAACAAAAGCGAAACTTAAATCGTAAGCTAGAATATGATCATGAATGGGAATAGTGCCGTGAACGTAAATGCGAAGCAAAAACGTAAAATTTAACAAGGACGTGAACGTAACGATGAATGCGTACGCGAGTCTTCATTTGAAGTGATAGTTGAGAAGGTGCCCAGTGATCGTACGATCTCTGGCTGGGCAATGTCTGATAATCTGCTAGCTGTGAAATCCCTACTGATGAAAGGACTTTGCAGACTTGGTCAAGCGGTTGAAAACAATCCAGATAGCATCATGCTTCTTCTGAGCTTGCGGTAGTTTGGTAACAATTCTATAGAGGTCTTGTCCCTTGTCCCTTTCACAATTTCCATGGGTGGAAATAACTCCTGACCTGTTGTTTGTTTTATCTTAACCTGCAATTATGGCAGATTCTAAGATATGAACTTGACAGTATCTTGCTTCATAGAAACTGGATACATAGAAATTTGCGAAACTATGAGTCTCTGCAATTACACTTCTATTAGCGTAGGATTCTCTAGAACATCCAATTTAGTGTAGGGTTCTTTCCTTTACGCGTAAACCGCGTCATGGTAAGATTAACCATAAGAGTCAATGTGATTCAGCGTGTCACTATAATCACCCGGAATTCTTACTGGCAAAATTTCAGGTGAAATTTCTGATGTCGTATAATTTGCAACATAGTGCGAATATGTTCTTCATGCTCTTCTCTAGACTTAGAGAAGATCAGGTTGTCCTCGATAAAAGTAATAACGAACTTGTTTATGAGTTCAGGGAAACTCAATTTATCAAGTCCATAATGCCGCTGAAGCATTCTTAAGACTAAAACAAAATCGTGGATTTTAGCATGACCAAAACATGAGCGAAGAGAAGTCATGGACATGTCCTGCTCTTTCACTCGCCACTGTTGTCAGCATGATTGTAAATTGTTCTTGTAAAAGTGCATTAGCACTCTACAGTTGGTTGTGTACGTTGTCAATGCGTGGAGGAAGATAACGGTCATGAATGGTGATTTGTTTACATCAACGGTAGTCGACACATAATCTCATGTTTCCGTCCTTCTCCTTACTAAACAAGACCGGTGCACATCAAGGTGATGCACCAGATGGACGAACCCTGTTCGACATCTCTACAGCTGAAACTTCAACTTTTTAGCTCAAGAAAGCCATGCTATGAAGAGTCTTAGAAATTGGTTTTGCTCCCTAGCCTGTTTGATGTTATGTTCCACCTTGCAGATAGGGAGTAAGTTCGGAGGTTCTTCTAGAAATACATCTGGAAAATTTTGAAATAATCGGGGTATTCTGGGTAAGAGGAGTTTCAGAAGTTGTGTCATAAATGATGGCTAGAAAATCTTCACGGCCATTAAATGACAATCACATGCTAGTAAAACATAAATGACTGGTACATATTTTCCTGATAGAAAACCATGCTGAATGTTTTTAGGAGTCTGAACATCGCTGTACATAATCTGATATGAGTGGCGGTCTATCCCAGCATGGGTTGCTGTTCATAGTCCATAAACAAGAATCATCGCAAACTCACCTCTGTCCGAGGGAAGTGCGTTAGCTAATTGGATCTTATCATCCTACTGGAATGAATGAGTTCGTACACACGGATGATACGAATGGTGTCTTTATGGTCATGGATATAAGAAATATGAGACCAAGAAATGAAAGTGACATGGTAATATATGAGGTAAAACGTTGCATGTTCCTACTGAATGTGCTTCACCTGCCTCCCACAGAATGAACACTGCGTGTTCAAATGTGAACAACACTCCGGTGATGAGGCTGAAGTTCTTATAGCCTGATTTATTCATGGCATAACAGAATGGTTATACCCCTTGGAGGGTATTCTGAATTACGTACGGTTGTTTCAGATGATAAAAGTGAGTCATGTGTCCTGACTCATGTTTTGAGAAAATATGCACATGACATGTGTCTTGACTGGTGTCTTGACATGTGAAACAATGAAATTTAAAATCTTAGGTCATCATGCCAGAGTTTGTCGGATCGGTTGGAAGGCCGACCCTTTGTATTTCTGATCACGTCGGTACCGGAGTTTCTATCGTTATCGCCAGAGTATTTGCTGTCACGGTAGTTGTCACCACCTCTTTGACTGTCAGTACAACGACGGTCATTATCATGACTATGATTCATGTAACTTTTCAGCTGAGTGCCCGGTTGGTACCGTTCTCCACTCATATGCTGGAAAAGACCACTAAATAACACGTGCCATACAACCTGAAAAGGTATGAATAAGGAATGAAACAGTACGTCTGGTGGTTCAAATATATTTCTAGTCAGGTTGCTCCGATCTATCGCCTTCGTCTTTGATTTGTTACATCTCCAAGCTGAGAGCAGTATCATCTTTTAAACAACATTGATGAGGACTGTCCGAGAAAATTGAAAATGGATTGGTATCACACATGGAGTGCGGTAACCGGAATACGTCTGGAGTGTGGTACATGAAGTAAACATGGAACATGGTACATGGATTACACATGGGATTCACATGAGATGATCAATACGGTATCGACCATCTGACATGATCAAGGACACGAAATAGCCTAGCTAATTTAGCATAGACATAATTCTAGTTGAATAAGAGGCACAAAACACGATTAAATAGTATCGAATGATTGCCAGCATGAAAAGATGATCAATGAAAACCAACCATGGCTATCATGAGGACATGATTAAATATAATCCATCCGTGTCTAGCATGAAAGCGTAAAACAACATGAGGAACCATGAGACAAAATTAACATAGAGGAGCATGAAAACATAATCAGCATGAACAGAGTTAACCATGATAATATGATAACTTAATCAACATAACAAAACGTAACAATAAACGAGAGTACATGAAAAGTTATGACTACAATGAAATAAATTTTGAAAATCGATAGTGTGGACGACTATGAGTCGTTTCACAATGTAAAACAATCAAACATAAATGGTAAGTCTGACACAATATAACATGACCTAAACATAAAGATGCATGAAATCATTTATAAATCATGAAACAATTTATAATGCATGAAACAGTTTAAAATGCATGGTTAGTAAATAGGATGATATGTACATGGGTGAATACCTATGGGTCGGTTCACAAAACAAAAAAGCAAGTGTGGACGCCTATGGGTCGGTCCACTAAACAACAAAAGTTTTGATAAAAGCACATGCGACTAAATAGGGCCAGTCCTGTACCAACCATTACTTAGTCATAATTCCTGCGACAATGAGATGAATGCATGAAATGAATACATGAAATGAAAATGAACTGAACCAACTGTCTAAACCTAACAGAAACGTGTGACTAAGTATGAACTACTGTGGTTCAGTTCATACAAGTCAAAATTCACAAGGAAACATTATGCATAAAACAATGACATGTAACTAAGTATGGATGACGGTTACTCAATCCATATTGGTAAAACAATTTTGAGGAAAACATCATGGTTGAAAACAACGATATTCTAAAATATAAATGTGTGGAATATCAGACGTTGGCTTGGGAAGATCCTGGTGACTACCCACTAGTCACATGTCAAGTTTTAGATCCTACAGGTCGAAACCAGGCTCTTATACCACAATTGTAAAACCCCATTTTGATCAATGGAATATCAAAGGATAATTATGGCGTGTCATCAAAGCTTACAAGGTAATATGTTATAAACATACATGACCAAAGGGATAACCGGAATCAAACATCGGTTCCCAACCATAAGCCCAAAACATAAATAAAATAAATGAATTAAAGGAAGACTAAACAAGCATAAATATATGAAGGCAAGAGGAAAAGAAGTCTAAGGTGGCTCCCATCCTATGCATGTCTTCCAAATGCTCCAGTCTAACCTTGGGTACCTGCCGTTTTGGGACATGGAAAGAAAGTAACGGCTGAGTAATACGCTCAGTGAACAGATATACGACATAGCATGAATGACATAATATAAGAAAGAAATGTAAAGCATGAAAAGTAGCGGAAATGAATAAGTCCTGGAAAACATGGAACATGTTTATAATCTGGTTTTATCTTCTAAAAATATAGCTTATGTTTACTTATGAAAATCTGTATTAGTTTAATATACCAAAATAGCCAATATAGGTCATGAGGTCAACAACGTGCATGAATACATAGAGGGGTGACCTCATCATGCAATTAGAGGGGCTTCCTCTAATTATACTGGTCCGGGTAGGAGGGATCAGCTCCTTGTGAAGGATGAAAGGCACACACCACATTCACCATGAAATTCTGACTGAAACTGTAACTAGGATGCACCCATACACCCCACATGATAATATACTAATAAAGGCTAAATAAACTAAAAGGAACGCCACGAGCTATCACTCCGCCGTGGTGAAGTCATAACACTAGTGCCTCTAGTGTTATGGTTATGGTACCTCCATAACTAGGTGAAACGGGCATGCTTGTATATGGCTGGTAACTAATAAAACATAAGCATTTAATCTGTAACTACCGGGGAAAACAGTTGGCTGCATACGGGAAATCCCAATAAAGGAAGAGGTTGTCCTTACTAAAGGACGAGAAATCCGTACCTTGTGTCTAGTAGAAGCTAACGGAAAACGCTGAAGAACCTACTCCGCCTTGACGGATAATACTACATAAGAATAGGGACGTGTATGAGTTGTCTGAGATACATGTGTTTTACTGGTTCTGTGTGTTCTTAGCTTATTATTCGTATTCTATCATGTTTTAACTGTTTTAGGTATTAATCTGTAGTTATTCTTGTATTTTGTTGTTTATTATTCATGTAGTTAAGTATTATAATACTTGTATTGTAATACTAAGTAACTTCCTAAAAATAGCATGTTTCCATAAATAGTAAGTTTCTAAAAATAGAAATTTTCTAAAAATAGTAAGTTTCCATAATTAGAAATAAGCTGGATTATTAATGTCAAGTAAAGTTTATTTAGTAAAATACAAGTCATGGTTCAAATATTATAGCTTATTAAATAAATAACTTGTTTAATTTAATAAACTATAAATTATATGAATTTAATTAAAATATATGTTTAATTAAATTAAGCTAAGTAAATACTTAGGTTAGTCATGAATATTAATTGTAATATTTTTTACCTAAGTCATGTAATTAATTAAATTAAATAGTCTAGGTAAATAATTTAATTAAACTATTAAACCGCTTTTAAAATTTTCCCGAGCCCGAACCCGTGTTTAAAATATACCCGAGCCCGAAAATGCCTAGCCGACACCAGATATCCGGCGGCTAGTGGTGTTAGCCGGCGGCTGAACATCACACGCAGCACCACCAATGGCTAGACCGGCTAGCCGGTTGCCACTGGTAGCCTTCGGTTCCCACTATCGAGCCCAGCTAGCCACTGCCGAGCCCGCTTCACACTTGTTGAGGCCGGTTCCCCTTGTTTTTAGTCGGCTTCCCACTGTTCTTGTTAACCCGAGCCACACCGAGACCCTAGGGGTCTTGGTTAGCCCAAAACCAAACCAAAACCAAATCCAAACATACCCCGACTCAACTCGGGGTTCCATGTCATGCGTCCGAGCCAACCAAGCCAAGCCGAGACCCTAGGTGGTCTCGGTGGTGGTGATAAAATCAAGCCGAGAGCCTCTTGGCTCTCGGTTGTGTCTCGGCCAAACAAAACCAACACCCAAGTAACCCTTTACATGTTTTCTTGATTACCCTAACATGTTTATGATTTGTTTTTAAGGTTTCTCATATGAAATCATAATAAAAACATAAGAATAATGAAAAGAAAGGGTTATGATTAATATTAAATGCGTAGTAGTTTATGGTATACAAACACGAACGCAAACACGTAGCTTTCCAAGATCAAATGTCAACAAACACCTCTTTGGTGTTCAATGTGGCCGGCGGCAAGAAGAGAAGGAGGCAAGGGCTTCTTGATTTTTATGTAACCTAAAATTATGATAAAACCCTTCATTGTTTTTCTTGTTATTAGTTTATTATGGGTCATGGGCCAAAAGGCCCATCCTCTTTCTTTCTTGCTCTCTAGCCGCGGCCAACATGAAGCCCATAAGGAAAACCCGTAGCTTTTTACGTTAAGTTAAATATTCGTGTTAGTTCATGTTTTAATTATCGTGAATTATATATATCGTGAACACGTCACATTTATAATATACGTAATTACATGTTATTTAATGTAGTGACACGTGCAATATATTATAAATGGAAAATTTTAATTTAATCGTACTTTCGTGTATTTACTGTTCATGGTTAGTGTTCATGGTATTTTAATGCGGGTTTTACAGTGTTAATCAAACCGAGCCCACCACGTGGACCCCCTTGCTGACGTCACCAAGCAACAGCCACAGCTGCTCCTTGAGTTCCCACTACTCCTTTTGTTCCCACTGGTTTAGTATAGTTCCCACTGTTTTGTTATGGTTCCCCCTATTTTACTATTGTTCCCACTGCCATAGTTTTGTTCCCACTGCTTGACACACCCAAACACCCCTGCTGGATAACCTAGACCCAAACATACCCTCCCTGGGTCTTTTGGTCGTTGTAGTCCCAAGCTAAAACCACCCCGCACCTTAAATGGTCGTGGCTGGTTCCCAAGTCACACCGAGACCTTCTAGTTCTCGTGACACCGACACACAACGCAGCCAAGGTTTTGTTCAATCCCATGTTTACTTTTAACATTTATTTAAAATCTTAATGTAAACCCCCCTGACTTCGTTATTCTAAAAAGAAAAGGAAAGGTGAAGCACTTACGATGCGTGATTACGGAGTAGTGAAACACATTCGGATTTGGAGGTTAAAAACTACAACCGAATCCCCTTTTTCTTCCTCTCTTTCGGCGACTCCTATGGTGTGAAACCCTAACCCTTTTGTTTTTTTTTCTTTTTTTGATTTACTGTTGAGACAAAGGGGAGGGTAACCCCGTATTCTTTTCTTTAGTGATAGAACCGGACTCAAAATCCCAAACTCCTTCCTTTTCTTTTATTTAGCCGCAGCCCAAATACATGCATATTTAAATTTCGTTTCGTTTCGTTTATAAACATTTAATTTGTGTTTCTTGTTTTAAAATCTCGTCATGTATTTATTTATTTTACTGAGAACAAATACGTATGTAATACTGAATAACTATTTTCTGAATAATTAATTACGTTACGATCTTAACTAAAACTGAGACTGTGTGAATTTAATATTCGTGGATTTTTAAACATTGCGTACGTGTTCATAAATTAATCCTCGTAAATATATTCTTTCATGAATTATTTATTCCCTGGATAAATAATACTTTCGTAATACTTGAATTAATACTGTTATTTATTTTCTGAATAAATAGTTACGCAACGTTTAAATTAAAGCTGTGATTGTACGTAATTAATGTTCGTGGACTTTTAAAGCGGGTTTTACAATTCTTTCCCTCTAAAAAAATAATCCGTCCTCGAATGTGGGACACGATAATGCTGTGGTTTTACAATTCTTCCTCTCTAAAAAGGAGAATTCGTCCTCGAATTAAAGGTAATAAGCTGATGTAGTTTATAAGAACTGAAGGGACACGTAATCTGAAAAGACATGTAAGCTGAAAGGATAATTCGTCCTCGAATAGGACATAATGCTGCTGAAAGGTATAAACATGACATGACTGACGTGAACATGGAATGTGACATGGTTGAATAGGACATGGAAAGTAACATGACTGAAATATCTTGACAGAATTATTGAAGGAAAAAAGGATGAGAGGTCCGGATGGACTCCTCCGTTTTAAGTGGCCTCCCGCTTGAAACGATTCCTTCAAAGGTCTAAACATAATGAAAATCTTGGTCCTGATGACCCTGTCCTGATGAATGTTGAATAGTTTCTGGTTCCATACATAAGATAGATTTTCTGAATCCGGTAGAATGAATAAGTTATAGCATGTAGGGTACATGAAACGGTACGTTCAATTATCCTGAAGAGATAACATTTGTATCTCTGAGCAAGCTGTTGAAAACATATAGGGACAAACTACGTGAACAATTGTGAACGTGCTATGTGAGCAATTGTGAACGTGGTTCGTGATTGTATGAGGAACCTGCGTACTTGAAACATACTGTGAACGTGATCTAGGACATATCATGAACGTATGCTGACTGAGGGAGAACACCAAACGATACGACCTAAGACGTGAAACGTCTGCCTGGGTATGGAAAAGTTGTGCTAAATTTGAGTCTGGTTTCTTAAGCTTTCTATAACTATCTTTAATAACAAGCTGTAAAATGCGTATCGCGAGATGAAACACGAACCTGAACGTGAACAATGTCATGAAAGCGGACGCGAACTTAAATCACGAAATAGCACAAAATATGGACTAAAACAACATCATAATGTGAATGTGAGACGTAAACGTAAAGGTAACGTAAACCTGAACGTGAATGTGAATGTAACATGATTCGTGAACGTGAAATTTTCTATCTGATATGATGGTTGATGGAATACCATGAAATCTTACAATTTATTGTTGAATCTCCTGTAGGTCTGCTAATGCGCAATCCTTTCGGATAAAAGAAAACGTGTATGCTGGGTTAAATTGTTGACAATGACTTAGATAGGATCAAACTTTTCTGAGTTCTGTGGTAGCTGATAACAACCTTCATGGAAACCTTGTCCCATTTATGTTCAAAATTTCTAATGGTTGTAACCACTCACTAGCATGACGGCGTTTTATCTTGAACCTTCGGTATGTCAGGCATCTAGATATGAACATAGCTGCATCAATTTTTGTTATACTGCTTCTATTAAAATTCTGTCTGGGATTGTGGAACATTCTGGTGAAATCTGGGTGAATAGTCATGGGAAAAATTTATGAGTCTCGATAATTTAGATCTCTCCTAGCGTAGGATCTTATAGAAAACAAAATTTTAGTGTAGGTCTTCTCCTTTAGGTGTATGCTTAGCCATGGTAAAGCTAATAGTAAGAACTGTCAACAATTTCTTCGGTAGCAGTCAACTGAGTTCTAGAAAATTTTGTAGTTCAATCACAGACGTCGGTATTGACCATCTGGTGACGACCTTCACCTTCGCAGGACTGTCTAAAAATTATTTCTACTGAAATAACGTGGCCAAGAATGCCACCTTGTTCAACTGAAACTCACATTTGGAATGCTGCATATATAATTTTCTCCTATTGGAGATTCTGTACAACTGTGAGAAGATGATCCTCTTATACCTCTCTAGAATTTAGCAAATTAGAAGGTTATTGGTAAATATACTGACGATTTTGTCTGAAAAGTCATGAAATAATTTTATTCATAAATTTCATACTATAGCTGAAGCATTAGGGAATTCAGAAGTAGGAATCATAACGTGTGCAAAAGTACTCTTGGAAACACCATGTTCTTTCTCTCACCACTGATAGTATCATGATCGTGAGTTGTTCTGGAAAATTGTTTAAAACATCGTAGCAGATCAGATAAAACTTCTATTCGTGGAATGAACATTGATATGAATGGTGATCTTGTAAAAATTTTGGTGGTCGGTACATGATTTCACGTTACCCGGCTTTCTTCCTGATATATAGAAAACGGTGCAGTTCCTGGTGGTGTACTAGTGCGAATAAAGCCTCGTTCTAGTAATTCTTGCAGCAAATGCTGCAACTCTTTTAACTTAGATGAAGCCCTGCAATAAAGAGTTTTGGAAACAAGTTCTATTCTTGAGACAAACTCGATGTTAAATTCTGCCTCGTGGTTAGGAAGGAATTTCTGGAAAACTTTTTGAAATTATATATGAGAACTCTTGAATAATCTGCTGATCATGAATTTAAGGAATTTCAGAAGTAAACTTATAACTGGTAGATAAAAAGTACTTCGTAGCTATAGAATGATAAGCCACGCGCTTGTAAGGCAGAAATAATTTGTACTGATTTTTCTGGCAGAAAGTATAATAATATATTTGGGATTTAGTAAGACGGATCTCATCGTTAACTGAAAGGAAAACCTTAATAAATGGTGATACTGTGGAGTCTTTTCTGGCTGGGAGGTATATAATACCTGATTTAGATAAAGCTGACATATAAATAAGTGAGTAAACATGGCAGATCTTGTTGAATGTATTTGTCTGTAAGCCAATAGAATGAACACTGCATATCTAGCCTGGATAATACTCTAGTGGTGGTAACTGGATCTTTAATGGTTTAATTTATGCGTGGTATGACAAAACGGGTATACCCCTTGGAGGGTACCCTGAATTTCTGAGGGCATGGTTTAGAAAATTTTACTAGAGTTATGAGTTTTGACTCGTACCTAGAGACGACATTCTTATGTCATGTACCATGACTGGTGTCCTGACACGTGTCTTCAGAATTGATGCCTGAGACCTGTATCTTGACTGATGTCTTGACATGTGTTTTAGTAGATGAATCTAAACAAGGCTGAAAATTTTTGGTAACTGCTAGGTTTGGCGGACCGATAAGACTCCTGACCTCTGTATTTCTGGTCACGTCCGTTCCAGAGTTCTGATGGTTACTGACTGATTAATTATAAGCACGGTGGTTGTCACTACTGCTTTGTCTGTCAATTTATGACGGTCATTATCATGACCGTGATTCATGTAACTATTTTGCTTAGTGGCCGGCAGGGTACTGGTTCCCACTCTTCTGAATGAAAGGTTAGCTGAGTGAAGTGTTACATCTAGCTGAGAAAGTAAAAGCATGAAATGGGATGGTAGCATCTGATGGTTAAATTATATTTTTGTCTGGAATTTCAAATTTAGAGTTTTCGTCCTTGCTCTAAAGAATCTTCATAGTATAAACAGCATCAGCATCTCGTGGATTCTCCAAAGTATCAGCAACATCAGCATTCCTGAGGTCTTCGAAGTGTTAACACCATCAGTATCTGGTAAAATCTTCAACTTACGAGCATCATCAGCATCTGGTGAGATATCGACAAGTGGAAACGCCTGAGATACTTAAGGATCGATTAACAGTACACATGGAGTAAGGTATATGGAGTACACCTGAATATTGTACGTAAAGTACACGATGAATATTGTACATGTTATACACCCGAGATACTCATGGGGTACACATGAAATACTGTACATGGCTCTGGTGGCAATTTCTTGAGATGATCGATACTGGTGTCAACCGTCTGACATGGTCAACGAAAGATAATTTGGTTTAACTGGTTAGCAAACTGAACTGAAACAAGTAACATGATAGGCTGACAATTCCTGCGTAGACTTAATGTTGGTTGTATAAAGAGCTCAAAATATGATTAAACGGAGTTTCATCAATAGTCAGCCTAAAGATATGATTGATGAAGACCAAACATGATTTATCAAGAAAACGGGATTTTACTGAAATCCTTTTGTGTCTTAGCATGGAAACATTATTACTCTGTTGAACATAAAACCCCCGTAAGGAGGCCTGAAACTGAATCAGCGTGAAAACGACATCAACTTGAGATTGTGAGAACTGGATTGTTAAAAGACTATAAGAGTATGATCAACTGAGGTTTTACAACTATTGGCGTGGATGGATGCGGTTAAATCCACCAAATTCGAATGAGAAGACATGTGATTAAGTATGGACGATTCTGGTTCAATCCATACTTGTCAGAATTTTACGAGAACTGTCATGTATAGAAATCTGCAGTCTGGGACTAAATATGGATGGCTGTAGTCCAAAGTCAAAACTTCAACGAAACATCATGATATGAACAAAGGTGAACAACTATGGGTCGGTTCACAAAACAATTATCGTCTGAAAACATGAAATTTGACCTGAACAATAGTGAACGTATATGGGCTGGTTCACCAAGTAATATTCGACTGAAAACATGAATCTGACATGAGTAAGGATGAACGCCTATGGGTCGGTTCACCAATACAAAATCTGAACGGGCAAGGGTGAACGCCTATGGGTCGGTTCATCAAAACAAAATTCGCGGAAAAGCACATGCGACTAAATATGGCCAATCCTATACCAACCTTTAACTTAGTCAAAATTTTAAGAATATTGACTGATAAATGAAGAAAACTAACTGATAAATGCATGAGGAACATGAAAGATAACGACGCCAAAATCTGGGAAGTTCCTGGCGACTACCCACTAGTCACAGATCAAGTTTTTAGAGCCTACAGGTCGAACCTTGCGCTCTCTGATACCATAATTGTAACACCCCACTTGGATAAGTGGACCATTACGTGTATTTATGGCGTGTCACCAAGCATATAAGGTAAATGTCCTAAAACATTAACTGACCATAAAGGAAATACTGGAATTAAACATTGGTAATCCAAACATAAGCTCACAACATGAAAAGTAAAATACTGAAAGAAAGGACTAAACAATGCCCAACAGGCATTATATGTACGAAGTTCATAATGTAAAGAAGTCTGGATAGCTTCCTTCCAAATGCACATGCTCTCAGAATCCTAACAGCGTCCTGGTGTACCTGCTGAGCATAATGCCAAGTGAACGGATATAAACATGATAAGAAATACTGAAATGAAGCAGATGATAAAATACTGAAGCTGTAAAACTGATAAGTAAAGTTGAAACGGAAATCGGTGTGTAATCTGAAAAGTCTGGTTTATAAATAATGAAGCTGAACTGTTATCTGTTAAATCTGAAAACATGCATTTACTGTATTTTAATTGCCAAGAGCTTATATAGGTCATGTGCTGTAACAACTGATGCATGAACAAATGGAGGGGTGACCTCTAAATAATGTGCTGGGTGGAGGGATCAACTCCAATGTGAAGGATGTAGAGCACACACCACATTCACCTGATAACTGTAAACTGATAGCCTAGGATACATCCATATGCCCCGCTGATAATACTGATAAATGACCAAGCTGAAATAAACGGGACGCTGCGAGAAATCACTCCCTCGCAGAGGAGTCATGACATCGGTGCCTCTAGTGTCATGGTTACGGTACCTCCGTAACTAGTACATAAACTGACCATGATTGTATATAAAGCTGAGGCAATTTATTTATTTATTAAAATGATTACTGATCAGCTTAAAACATATACTGGGGAAAACATTTGGCTGCAGACGGGGAATCCTAATCATGCATAGAAAGGAGTCCGTACTGAAGGACGGAAAATCCGTACCTCATATCCAGTAATGAAATAAGAGTGAAAGTTGAAGAATCTACTCTGACTTCACGGATACTACATAGATAAAGGACGCTGAGATGAGTTGTCTGATTATTGTTTACTGTTACTAATTTTTATCTGTTCTTAATTTAATTTATTTTATTCCTGTGTTACTGTTTGTATATAATCTGATACGTTCTGACTGTTCGATAACATTACTGATTAGTGTACATCTCGTACTTCTGACTAATGTATATTATACTGTATTCTGATTATTGTATTATACTATATTCTGGTATTATATTATTGATATTAGTAACCTGCTAAAAATAGCAAGTTCCTAAATTAGAAAGTTTCTCAAAATAAAACGTTTCTAAATTTGTTACAATGAGATTTAAATCATTTATATAAAATAAACATGTTTCTAAATAATTAAAAAGGATTTAACTGATGTCAAATTAATTGTATTAATTTAATTAGTGAAACGAACCATTTGATTTATTATTTATAAGACTAACTTGATAAAATGATTTAATCTTAATTAAATTGCCTCATATTTTATCATTGCCCGTGACCCCGAAACCCGAGTCAAAATCTTCCCCGAGACACCCATGTCTTGGGTTAATCAAACCGAGCCCACCACGTGGACCCCCTTGCTAACGTCACCAAGCAGCAGCCACTGCTGCTCCTGGAGTTCCCACTGCTTTAGTATTGTTCCCAATGTTTTGTTATGGTTCCCCATGTTTTGCTATTGTTCCCACTGCCATAGTTTTGTTCCCACTGCTTGACACACCCAAACACCCCTGCTAGATAACCTAGACCCAAACATCCCCTCCTTGGGTTTTTGGTCGCTACGGTCCCTAGCTAAAACCACCCCACACCTTAAATGGTCGCGGCTGGTTCCCAAGTCACACCGAGACCTTCTAGGTCTCGGTTCTCGTGACACCCACACACAACGCAACCAAGGTTCTGTTCAATCCCATATTTACTTTTAACATTTATATAAAATCTCAATGTAAACCCCCTTAATTCGTTATTCTAACAAGAAAAGGAAAGGTGAAGCACTTACGATGCGTGATTAAGGAGTAGTGAAACACATTCGGATTTGGAGGTTAAAAACTACAACCGAATCCCCTTTTTCTTCCTCTCTGCCGGCGGCTCCTATGGTGTGAAACCCTAACCCTTTTGTTTTTTTTTCTTTTTTTGATTTACTGTTTGAGACAAAGGGGATGGTAACCCCCGTATTCTTTTCTTTAGTGATAGAACCGGGCTCAAAAGCCCAAACTTCTTCCTTTTCTTTTATTTAGCCGTAACCCAAATACATGCATATTTAAATTTTGTTTCATTTCGTTTATAAACATTTAACTTGTGTTTCGTGTTTTAAAATCCCGTCATGTATTTATTTATTTTACTGAGAACAAACACGTACGTAATACTGAATAATTATTTTCTGAATAATCAATTACGTTACGATCTTAGCTAAAACTGAGACTGTGTAAATTTAATATTCGTAGATTTTTAAACATTGCGTACGTGTTCGTAAATTAATCCTCATAAATATATTCTGTCGTGAATTATTTATTCCCTGGATAAATAATACTTTCGTAATACTTGAATTAATACTGTTATTTATTTTTTGAAAAAATAGTTACGCAACGTTTAAATTAAAGCTGTGATTGTACGTAATTAATGTTCGTGGACTTTTAAAGCGGGTTTTACATGTGTATGTACTAAGGTTTATACTTGGGCCTTAAAGTATATTAGTGTAGATTGGTCCTAGCTAAGATTAGGGCTCGAATTTTAGCTTAGAGTTGGAAATTGGATAAGCAACGTTGTGTACGGTTTCTCCACCTTAAGGAGCTTATTGATTAGTGAACTCTCGAGTAAGGAGTACTTGAGGAGTGGAGTAGGGACGAGGAGTGAGATTCGTTGTCGGAGCACTATAAATCCTTGGTGTTTGGTTTGATCTTTCCTTCCCTTATCTCTTTACATTCATTATTATTTATACTTGTGATTATTAGTTTAGTTGCACTATACCTTGTTCATATTGTGTATAAGAAGGTTTCACATAATCACTTAAGTCTAAGTTTTTGAAAATGATTTTTAAAAACCATCTTTTGACAAGTAAATTTTAACATACTATTCAACCCCCCCTTATAGTTTCTACAATTGGTATCAAAGCGTGGTTGCTCAAGCCTTTTTAAAATATATTGTATTTTAAAACTTGAATCGATCTATGGATTCTAACAAGTACCTAGAAGGGCAATCCATGCAAAGACCACCTCTTTTTGAAACTGACAGTTTTATTTATTGGAAAAATAGATTTGGGACTATGTGAAATTAAAAGATTTAGATCTTTGGCAGGTTATTACCCATGGTGATTTTTTGCCTTATCAATATAAT
This sequence comes from Glebionis coronaria, assembly GCA_025667525.1. Taxonomy (NCBI): domain Eukaryota; kingdom Viridiplantae; phylum Streptophyta; class Magnoliopsida; order Asterales; family Asteraceae; genus Glebionis; species Glebionis coronaria. The sequence goes on along the minus strand of JANFOE010000447.1, from coordinate 152,945 downwards.
GAAGTTTATAAAAGCAAAGAGATATTCACTTTTGACAAAGCTATTGATGACACTAAAAGGAAACTTGCTAAAAATAATGAGGCTAAAATGGTGATTTATAATGCTTTACCAAAGAAAGAGTACGAAAAGATTTTTATGTGTGAAACCGCTAAAGATATTTGGAACACTCTTTTAGTAACCCACCAAGGTAATAACCAAGTCAAAGAAAGCAAAATCGATCTACTTGTTCAATAATATGAACAATTTATCATCTTAGAAGATGAAACTATTGATAGTGTATTTGCTAGATTTAACACTATTATTACTAGTCTAAAAGCACTTGATGAAGGTTTTTCTAGCAAGAACAATGTTAGTAAGTTTCTTAGGGCGTTGCATCCAAAGTGGAGAGCCAAATTTACGGCGATTGAAGTGTCAAAGGATCTCACCACATTATCACTCGATGAACTAATTGGCAACTTGAAAGTTCATGAGATGATAATTTTGAAGGACTCAGAATTTGTGAAAACCAATAGTGAAAGAAAGTCTCTAGTACTTAAAGCCAAGAAGGTACAAAGTGACCATTAAATCTCCTCGGGTAGTGAAGATGAGGAATATGCCATGGCGGTTAGAGACTTCAAGAAGTTATTCAAAAGACGAGGTCAACACGTGAGGCAACCAAGCAACGAACAGAAAACCTTCTCTAAAAATCATTTACCAAGGACAACAAAGGTGATAGGAAATGCTTTAGACGTGGTGATCCGAATTATTTCATCGGTTGTCCTAAGCCTTCATGCGACAAGAACCACATTGCATTTGTTGGAGGTTCATGGAGCGATAGCGGTGAAGATTTTGATGACAAGCCCAAAGATGAGAAATGTCTCATGGCTCACACTTCTAAAGAGGTACATTCTGAAACCGATTACTATAGTAATAATAGTTCTTCTCAAGATGATATAGAATTAGAAGGCCAATACAATAACTTACACAAACTTAGCCTTAAATTCATTGAAAAGAACAAAGTGCTAAAATCAACTAGAACTAAGCTTGAAAATGAGATTAGTGAGCTAAGAGAGAAATTAGATAAGCTTGAGAAAAACAAATAAGTTGATTTAGGTTGTCTAAAATGTGAAAACCTTAGACAAGAGAATGAAGATCTCAAGAGTACCTCCATTAAATTGGAAAAGTTCATGAAAGGTTCTAGTGCTCTTGATGATATGTTAAACAAACAAATTCTTTCTAAGGAAAGACTTGGGTCGGGTTATAACACTAATGAAGCATCTACTAGTGAACCTAAACAAGATAGGTTTTCAGAAAAATGAACCACTGTACGCGGTATGCCAGTATATAGCGCGGTTCCCTATTGCTATGGAACCGCAGGTAATGATAACGAACCACAGACAGAGGATAGTTTTTGTAAAAATCCCGAACTTTCTGAAAAGTCTATTTTTGGTGAAGGGCTAAAACATATTCTTATTAACAAGGTCAAAGTACCTATTATTAAAAATCCTACTCTAGATAAATTTTACAAGCCCTTGAGTAAACCTCTAATGGGAACTCGAAACTTATCTAGACAAACATCTACTCCTCCAAGAGTACGAAATGAATCAAGACCTAGAAGTAGAACACCTACACCAAAAAGGGACGATCAAGCTAAGTCAAGACCTAGAAGTAAAACTCCAACACCTAGAAGAAATAACAATAATTCTAGATCAAGGTCAAAGACACCTAGGATAAACAATGGACAACAAAACGCCCATATGAATTAGAATAATTTTCAACAACAATACTTTTCCCCATGGGGAATGTCTCCTCCATTCATGCATCCTAACCAAATGCAAGGGATGTTTGGAACTAATAACTTTGGACCCATGAGATATTGGGGACTAAATGTTTGATCTTGCGTGTTGTTACCTAGATATGCTTGGGAATCGATTTAGAGCCCGGTGAGTGGATTAAGGATAATGGATGTTCTAAAAACATGACGGGTAATCGAAGTTTGTTCTCGCACTACAAAGCATATGATGGAGGTAACGTTACATTCGCAAGTAATCGACGTGGTAATATCATTGGCAAAGGTACGGTCTCTCTTGAGTCTATGACCATAGAAAACTTAGAGCACGTAGATAACTTAGGTTTCAACCTTCTAAGTATAGGTCAAATTTGTGACAATAAGTGTAAGGTCATCTTTTCAGAATATGACAGTGAAATCGTAAAAGATGGAAAGGTCATTGGAAAAGGTGTTAGAAAGCATGGGCTTTACGTCATGAAGGTCAATAGAAAGTCAAAAGACAACTTATGTCTAGTGACTTTAGATGATAGTTCTACTCTTTGGCATAGGAAATTAGGTCACGCTAATATGCGTTTAATTCAATCTTTAGTCTCTAAGGAGTTGGTAAGACATCTCCCTAAGATGAAGTTTGATAGTCACTTTTGTGATGCTTGCAAAGTTGGGAAGCAAGTTCACTCAAGTCACAAAGCCAAGAATTTAGTTTCGACCTCTCGGTGCTTAGAGCTCCTACATATGGATCTCTTTGGACCTTCCGCCATACGGAGTTATGGAGGTAAACTTTATACCCTAGTCATAGTTGATTACTATTCTAGATTCACTTGGACTAGATTTTTGGCGTCTAAGAATGAGGCTTTCGATCACTTCGAAATCTTTGCTCGAAGAATCCAAAATCAACTACGATGTTCAATTATATCTATTAGGACGGATCATGGTAGGGAATTTGATAATGAAGTGCAATTTGGTGCCTTTTGTGAAGCTCATGGTATTACCCATAACTTCTTGGCTCCTCGCACTCCTCAATCAAATGGGGTAGTTGAAAGGAAGAATATGACCCTCCAAGAGATGAGTAGGACGATGTTAAATGAGTAATCTTTGCCTCAAAATTTTTGGTGCAATGCCGTGGACACATCGACCTATATTCTCAACCGAATTCTTATTCGACCTTTCTTAGGAATGACCCCCTATGAGATTCTTAAAGGTAAGAAGCCCTCGTTGGATTACTTTAGGGTGTTTGGAAGCAAGTGCTTCATTCTCAACACCAAAGATTACCTTACTAAGTTCGACCCAAAGTCGTACGAAGATATCTTTTTAGGTTATTCCCAAACTAGCAAAGCCTACATAGTCCTCAATAGAACCTCGGGTGTAATTGAAGAATCACTTAACGTGACTTTTGATGAAACCCATCCTTCATCTAAGATATCACGTTTGGTAGATGATGACTTGGGTGAAATAGACATAGTCAAAGCCAAAGATGTTAGAAACCCCTGAGTTGAAGACCTTAATGTTGAAAAGGGAGTAAACATTAAGGAGTCAAATGATCATGCTCTCGACAATGTCATAGGCGAATTAAATCAAAGGACTCTAAGATCTCAAGTCCAAGATGAAAGTAACTTTTTTTGTTTCGTCTCCTTGATTGAACCAAAGAATGTTAAAGAAGCTTTGATGGACGAGAGTTGGGTCATCGCCATGCAAGAATAATTGAATCAATTCACTGCTAATGACGTTTGGGAACTTGTTCCTCCACCTAGAAGTTCGACCATCATAGGAACCAAATGGGTATATAGGAATAAGTTAGACGAGAATGGTGTTGTGTCTCGTAACAAGGCTAGACTTGTAGCTCAAGGCTATAATCAACAAGAAGGTATTGATTATGACGAGACATACGCACCCGTAGCAAGATTAGAATCCATTAGAATCCTTTTAGCCTACTCTTGTGCCTTAGACTTTAAGCTTCAACAAATGGATGTAAAGAGTGCGTTTCTTAACGGTTTGATCAATGAGGAGGTATATGTGGCTCAACCTCCCGACTTCATTAATTTTGAGAAACCGGATCATGTTTACAAGCTTAAGAAAGCTCTTTACGGTCTCAAACAAGCACCCAAAGCTTGGTATGATAGACTTAAAGAATTTCTTGTAAAACATGAGTATACCATGGGGATGGTAGACAATTCTCTCTTTACAAAGAAGAAAGGTTCTCACCTCATTATCGTACAAATATATGTTGATGACATTATATTTGGTTCAACTTGTCAATCATTGTGTGACGACTTTGCCAAAATCATGCATGACGACTTTGAAATGAGTATGATGGGAGAACTTAACTTCTTTTTAGGAATCCAAATTAAACAAATGGACAATGGTATTTTCTTTAATCAGTCCAACTATGTTAAAGAAATGCTAAAGAAATTTGGATTAGAAGACTCTAGACCAATGAAGACCCCTATGGCCTCAGATACTAAACTCACCGTAGATGATGATTGTGAGTCGGTAGACAACACCAAATATAGAGGTATGATTGGTAGTTTGTTATACCTAACGGCAAGTAGACCGGATGTCATGTTTAGTGTTTGCCTTTGTGCTCGCTTCCAAGAGGCTCCCAAAACCTTTCATCTTGAAGCGGTTAAGCGTATCTTCTGATACATTAAAGGCACTATACATTTAGGATTATGGTTTCCTAAAGGGAGCGACGTAGAAACCATTGTCTACGTGGACTCGGATCATGCATGAGACTATGTGGACCGGAAAAGCACTAGTGGAGTTTGTACCTTCATGGGTTGCTGTTTAACTTCTTGGTTCTCCAAGAAACAAACCGCTCTTGCTATATCCACCACGGAAGCCGAGTATGTGAGTGCCAGTAAAGCTTTTCAACAAGCTCTATGGATGAAGCAAACGATTGTTGATTACGGGATTTCTCTTGATGATGTTCCCATCATGTGCGACAATAAGGGTGCAATAGACCTTAGCAAGTGTAGCATGTATATCTTCCCCTTTTTGTCACATCAACAGGAAAGTAAACAATGTATGCAATCTTTGAAGATTCTCCAAATGTAGCTCTATGTAATGATCTTGAAGAAAAATAACTATAATATTTTTGATGTAGAAGTAGAATAACCCAACCTTGTGTTCCATGTCTTGTACTATCCACGTGATGAAAAACTTATACCTATATCAAATTATAAGTAGACCTCGATCCCTTGTCAATATTCTCATCCTTTGTGAGACACTGAGCACGATAATGTAACTCCTTCAAGTGTTATGACAAGTCTTCATCACCAACCATGTAAAGCACGAACAAGTTACCTTTAAAGTCACAAGTGCATGACTTTAAGATATGATAGAACACAAACTCGCGAAAATATTCTTCAATCATCAAACTTACCATAAGAATTCTTCCCCTTAAGCCAACACTTCTTCATGATAAGTCTTTATGAACCAATATCTTCATATGTAAAAGCTGTTAGCGAATAACTCTTTCACAAGGCTATCCCGATTACATACTCTAATATCAATCAAAGTCTTCATGAATTGTTGTTAACTCGCTTTAAGATCATCAATTGCTTTTAAAAGTATCCGAGCCATAAATATCAACATGATATTCTAAATAAAACGGAGATTCCATGTACCTTCGTGTGTAAATTCCTCCTTTTTGTGTGCTCAAAACGTACCAATTTTCTCAAACAGCAGCAATAATTGTGTTGTCCAACATCCTCTCTTATCCAAGATCTTCATCAGATGTATTGTCCGATATCGGACAATACATGTCAGCGTTTGAATGAACATATATCGGACAACACTGTCAACGCTGTCAGCGTTGACTTATTCTATCAGCGTCAAATCCCAACATGTCAGCGTCAACTCCACTCTTGTCGGCGTCTCTTTCTGCTGACGTCATCAGCATCCAAAAGTGGCTAAAATACAAGTAAGTAACTTGTATAATATAGGCTTGATTAAACAAACACGTATATGCTCCAAAAAATCAGGGAAGAATACGTATATAATTCCTACAATTTAGCAACTATACGTGTGATATTCAATCAATACCATATCCCATATCTTTGCATTCTATTTATGACATCCCACGTCACTTCCAAAAACTGCATCCAATAGAAAAAAAAATCCCTATAAATAAGGTTTTTAGCTTCCATATTTGTTGAATATATTCACACAGCCCTTATTTGTTGAACATATACACGCAGCTTCCATATCAGAGAACAATATAACGCATGCCTTTAAGCCCATCCAGCCCATGTAACCATCGTAAATCACAAAATCTCTTCCTGATAATAAGATAATCAAACATATGAAGATATCTTGGTACCCTAAAAATCAGGCATACTCTGAATACTTCTTCCTTCCTGGTCGTGACCCATAACTGCCTTTGCACTATTCAATACTCACAGCCAAAAATAATCCATGCAAAACAGGAACAGAATCTCGTTTAGAAACAAAAGATATGTGTGTAAATTTTGTCTTCGTGATTCACTTTTCTAAAAATAGCATCACACTTCTCACGTCTATTTGTGGAAACCATTAATCATTCACGTGATCAGCCAATCATTGCCTTGTTTCTTAGCAGCATGCAAATATCTTCATCACATAACGTAAACAGCAATTTGCTTTCTAGATGGGCCACAGTCGATCATATAGTAACAAACAATGATCATGATAATGATCAAATCATGATCAATCTTCAAGCAACCTCAAACATTCGTTCAAGATCTAGGGTTTAGAACTTTGAGCACCGAAACCCTAATTAGGGTTTGTAAATAATCCTTAGAACAAGTAATATCTTGAATCATAACAGCCAGAAACCTCATTCTTCTGCTCTTTAATTCGATCTAGGGTTTAAGAAACCCTAGTTCATGATTTTTGTGAAAAGAGCAAAACATTAATACCTTAATCAGTGAACTTCGATGCTGAATATCTTCATTATTAGGGCTCAGATCGAAAATCCCTTCGGTGAGATTCTAGACACAAGTGCCAAGAATCTACAGTTCAAAAATCACAAAGATCCAACGGTTAACGAAGGAGAGATCGTGTTTTGAATATGGCTGTTCACAGAAAACTGCATATACTCCCTGCTGACTTTGACGCTTAATAACTTTTTCTTGGGGATAAAACTCGACAATCCCTCCGGTGGATGTCTAGGTATATGTGTATAGAACACACATACAAAATTTCGTGACGATCCAACGGTCCAATCAAAAGTTATGACCTTCTGAATACTGCTGCGCACACAAAAACGTCCAGAAAAACCCTAGACGGATTTTTCTTTTCTTCACCATACACGAACACCTTGTTGGTCCTAGCATCACGAGCCACGAGGCTCTGATACCAATTGTGGAAACCTTGGTTTCCGGATCTTTGAAGCTACTAGGAATGCATCATGTTCATATGATTATACAATCAAAGCGGAATTAGAACATAACACATTAACAAGGTGTTGAAGCACAATAACATGAATTAAAACAAAAGGGTTGTTCATTATATTAATAACAAACAATCACTAGACTTGTATACATTGAATCTCACGTCTAGTGCACACACGCTTTTAGGTTTACATTGTGAATGAATTGATGAATAAAACCTAAGACCCTTGGTTCCTTTTATAGTGTAAGGATTAGGGTTTACAAGAGATAATAACAAATAAACAAGTAAATCTTCTATTTAAATAAACTTATGCAGAATATATCTTGCATGTTTATTTAAATAGAAGCTTCCATAAGCTTCTTGTCTACGTTTCTATCAACTCTTAAATTGCATGTGACAATGCTTGGATTGCACACGACAACTCTTGAGCCAACAACGCTTAGTTTGTTCTTGTCAACGCTTGAATTGCTCTTGACAACGCTTACACAATATCTTCATGTTTTCTTCGTTTTTGAGTTTCTGCCACATCAACTTTTTGACCCAACAGCAAGAATCCCGTGCAACATTCGCGAACCAAGCACATAGAGATTCGCCACCGTTTTCTTAGGGATAATGTTCAAAAAGGGAACATTACGATTGAGAAGGTGCCCTCGGTAGAAAACTTAGCCGATATCTTCACTAAGTAACTTAAGAGGGAACCTTTTAATTATTTGCGTCTAGGTCTAGGTTTAATGAAACATATTCCTTAATTGCGCATTTTATTGATCGAGTCTTTTTCTCTTTTGAGTCTTTTCTTTCTTTGAGTCATTGAGTCTTGTGAACTCTTTTTAGAAAATCTCTCTTCTCCTTTTCAAAATTCTCAAAGTTCTTTCGAAAATGGTTGAGAAATGTTTTTTTGCGTTGTTAATTCAATCTAAAAACGTTTTTCATAGCTTCTTGCTATTAATCATGAGCTTACCATAATTCATATGTATGTGTCTCTCAAATTTAGCAAGAACAAAAGAGAACTATGAAGGATCATTGTGTCATGACTTATTGTCTAGCTCTACACACCTCCAACATCGATTTTCTTTAAAATCCATGTATTTTGGTCAAAACCTTGTTTGGTGAGCTCCTGTGTGTTTTCTTTGCTTTTTAGCATATCTCTATGATTAGTTAGACTAGAAAAATAGGATTTGCTGAATTAGAAAATCCTCCCCCATCACCAAAATAAACCCTCTGTGGGCGGTTCTTTATAGAAACCGCGGCTCCATATCGATATGGAACCGCCGGTGGAGAAAAGGAACGCACACAGTGCTTCCTATTTCGGGTATTTCTGAAACTCCAAATTTGTTCCAACACTTTTTGGAATCTTTGTTTCAACCCTTTGACCCCCTCAAAATAACTTGAGCTTTCTCTATTTAATCCTAAGCATTTTGTATCCTTTCTCAAATCAAAATGTCCTATTCTCCAAATGAAAGCCTTGATTCTTTTTCATTTTCTCGAATTGCTTTCAATCCTCATTCACCCTAGAACACTCAAAATCACATCTATTCTCCTTCTAAGAATGTTGATCGTGGAACTTCTTTTCTTCCACCTCCACCCTTTAGTGTTCTTCCTCCTTCACGTGATAATGTCATGCATCATGGAACATATTGTCATTGTTGTCAATATAAACATCTTGCTATGGCTCATATGTATGAGGAGTTAAATTATATCAAAAGTCTCTTAGTCAAATCTTCTCTTCACTATGACTATGAGATTACTACCAAGCCACCACCACCTTCTTCCACCACTACCTTGTCTTTTATCTAAGAATTATTTGCTTATCTTTAAGACATCTAGTGTGACATTCGTCAAATTTCCATCATTTAATTATTCGTGTAGTACGAGTATTTTAACTGCTTATCGACTAGTCGTTGTCATGAACGTGTTAATTTCTTTGCTTTGCGGACAAAGCCCTTTTTTTAGGGAGAGCATATGTAACATCTCTATGTTTCGCGACTATTTAGTTGAATGCAATACAAGTTGTGAGCGTGTTATGATGTGCCGTACGTTTTATTTGTGCTAGTTATTAAGATTTGATAACGACTCGCACAATTGTCTTTTGTTTTGGGATCGTACGCTAAACGGTTTTGCTGTCGTGTTATATCAGTCGTGTCTAAACCTAAATATATCGAACCCGAGCCGAGTTTATCACTATCACAGCATGTGTATGTAACTGATTATTTAAACCTTCAATTTTATTGTCAAAGCTTGTCATACAAGTGTCCCAAATCAGTCACAAGTCTACATTACACTTATAAACTTTATAGTTATTTGCCCCACTAAAGGACAACACATTTGCCTAGTTTACCCCTTTTGGGTATATCACAAGCAAGCATTTCCAGAATTTCACTAACCCTAGACTAATTATACAAGCTTATATACAAGTCCAAGGTAATGTCCAAAGTCCAAATACAAGTTATCACAAGTTATCACAGTCCAAAAATACAAACATTAAAATCTGCACAAGTCTTCACAATACAACTCCTGAGTAGAAGTTTGTTCCAGCCAACCTACACGCCTCGTCCGAACCTGCACAACCAAGAGCCTTCATTCTGTCCGAACCTGCAAAACCGAACGTAGCATCCCTCTTTGTGAGTCTTTTGTCCTTTCGTTTTACTTTCGAAGTCTAATTGTGCTTGTCTTTGTACGAACCTACGAATAAACGAAACCGCGGTTAGTCATTGAAATGAACTTATACTTTTAACCAAAAACAGTAAATTTCTAAACTTTTAAATACAAACATGTTTATGTTATCATCTTGCTGTCAACCAAACCGAGACCCATTTTAGACCAAATTGAGACCCGATTGAGACCAAACCAAGACTCGATTTTGAAACCAAACCGAGACCCAACTTAGAACCAAACCGAGACCATGTCCAACCAAAACAAGACTTCAATCATGAACCAACCCGAGACCCATGTTTAACCAAACCGAGACCCAATCAAGAACCAAACCGAGCACCAAAACAAACCAACCAAAGTCCTATTTTCTGCCAAATTAATTACCATTCTTACCAAACAAATCCAAATCTTAATCAAGCTTTCTTTTACAAGAAAACCTTAACCATGCCGCGTGTATATGGAAACCCCCAATCGAAACCCTAATTATGTAATATCTTTTTAAACATTTCATTTACATTGAGACATTTCAGAAACACCATCTAAACACGAGTAACATTCGATAATATAAAAACCCCCAATTTTCAGAAAACCCTAGATTTACTTTTATTAATTAAAATGCTAATTAAACCTAATCTAAACCCAAACCCCTTAATTAATTTAATTAAAAGTGAGTTTTACAAAAACCCCCAAATAACCGAAACCCTAATTTTTATAAATCGACTTTATATTAAAATTTATTTGATTTTATAAATGAAAACATCAATTAATTATGTTTTAAACCGATTTTGATGAAAACCCCCAAATATTTCAAAACCCTAATTTTGTTTACTTTCAATCCGAGAATCATATGATTCATAACAAATATGTACAAATAAATTAACCCACTGATATTCATTAAATCAAAGATCAATTAATCTTTTGTTAAAAGGAATAAAGGAAAATAAACTTATCTTGATTTTGGTATTTGATTTACGAACCGCAAGAAGAACACCATCAGAAAAACCCAAACGGTTGATGTGGGGATTAACCCACATCTCACGCGATATAAGAACCTCAAACCACCCATGTTTAATCTTATAACACAAACCGATTTGATGATAACCCTAGAAAGGGATAGAACCAATCTAGGTTTAGAGAGAGAGAGAGTTTGGAACGGTGGAGGAAATATCGAGAGAGGAGAGAGAGAGTCAACTCCAGTTATGGGGTTATGTGTGATAAACACACGCGTATACTCTTTTCGTTCCTTGTTTAATCCGCCAGTGGACCGGGCCGGGTCAATGACCCTTGGGCCGGTTTGCTGGGTAAATGTTTTGGACCCCCATTTTGGGCCTCATGAGTTTATTTGGTTTAAGTTAAAGCCCAAACGAAATTTAGTAAATTTAAGTTATGTTTTGACCCGTAAAACCCGACTCGTTAATAAACCGATTTTATTTAACGTACTTTTCAGTAAAATCGTATTTTCATAAAACGTATGGTTTCGTCAAGCACAATTAGGGTGTCGAGTCATTTAATCATACAAGTATTCGTATCGTAACTCGATTCTTAATCTAATTAGGTCGCGGCTAGCGTAACCGTACTCTCAAGCTATTTTATCTTCGTTCTCTTTGCTGCATTTACGAGGTGAGTTTATAGCCCCATACTTTACTATTTTCACTGCTTTTTGGGGTGAGACATTGCTTGATTTTAACGTTTGAACACAAGTGCATTTACTGATTTATCTATTAGTCTAAGTCCCACTAAAAACCCAGTTGCTTTGGCCCGTGAATCGTGAACCGTTAATTACTTTGTGTAAGCGCGAATGTTATGGATAGATCTATCGGGATTGACGTCCCTGTCTGTCTTGTCCAACAAGGGGACAAGCGGGCACAGTTTCATTTGAATCTGATATAGGATGTCGTGGGTTTAGGCATCTAGTTTGGGCTACATTTATATGATTATACTGCCGGTGTTGTTAACGCTTCGGTGTCACGAGCTTAGACTGTAATAAATACTTTTGGGATGACTTTGTATATGTTATATTGTCATCACATTTGGGAAAATCTTGTGGTTCATTAAACCTTTCAAACTAACTAAACCTATGAACTCACCAACTTTATGTTGACACTTTAGCAATGTTTTTCTCAGGTATTAAGAAGGAAGATGCTAAATGAGGTCTCATGCATTGCCGTCATTTCTTTGAAACAACGATCATTTGTACCATTTAAGAAAACTATGTTTTGTAACTGTATCCAGTTTATGCTTCCGCACTTTGTTAAAACAACTTATTTTATTAATTACAAGTGATCTATTTTTTCCGAACGTCTCATGTAGAGGTCGTTCTTTGTGACTATGTGTGTATGATAATCATGACGTCACCACTCCCTTGTCGCCATTATACTCTGATATTTTGGGAGTGTGACAGATTGGTATCAGAGCACTAGTTATAGAGAACTAGGTTGCATTAGTAATTCTAGACTATAACTGCTCTATGTTTAATCGATTATCATACAGATTGTAAGTATTAAGTATATGTAGATACATAAGTAATAAATGGGATACATGTGAATTAACAATTACGAGGTATATTTACATGGGTTACATGTGCAACAACAAAATCTGAATTATGTTATATGGGTTACATGTGGATTCAACAATGATTGCTATGTTATGTTAATGTCCTTTTTATGGACTAATTTTATGAGATATTTACACACCTTTATTTTGTTTATGATTACAGCGATGTCTTCATCCGATGAGTCCACGTCTACAGGAGCGTACTACAACCGTAGTTCGCAGTCGACCATCAGTTCATCAGTAGGACTACCTAGAGGATCGCCGTCAGGATATCCGTGGTACCGGATGGTTTCAGATGATGATGTAGAGAGAGAAGTTGAGGAAGTTCGTCATTCACCGATTCGTATTCCTGACGCATCAGCTGACGATGTGCTTAGCCTAGAAGGCGGGGGAGAGGATGACATGGACACTGACGTGGTGCAGTCACCAGGTCAGGCATCAGTGACTGGAGATGAGACGGTAGAGGAGACAGAGGATGATGGGATGGAGTTTACAGATGGGGAAGGAGAGCCTATGGAGGTCACAGACACTGAGAACCCTCCTACTGCATATGCTGCTACTCCTGAGGTTTCCCTAGCACACATCTCCTCATCTTCATCTGAAGACGAAGGAGAAAGGACTGCTATTCCTGCTCCAGCACCTGGTACTCTACCTTTCTACTATGTGAGACGACGTCTTCGGGGGAGAGCTTCTCGACCACCACTTTCACCTTACAGACCCCTCATACCTTTCACTGCCACTGACAGGCATGCAGCCCGCACACCTGCCAGTTCTGTCCCAGAGGCACCATTACTACTACCACCACCAGAGACTGTACCTGCAGTGTACCAGGAGATGCTTACTGACGCTGGTATCTCTACAGGACCGAGAGCTACGACTCCTATTCCTAGGAGAGCTACATCGACGGTGGTGATGCTTGGGGCGGCAGATGGTTGTGTGACGACACGGTTGAACAGGTTGGAGGATGCTGTAGAGGCTTTAGGTGAAGAGTATAATGAAGTGCAGGATAAGTTAGAGGCACTGACGAAGAAGAGTCCAGTCAGGGATGAGACAGTGTTGACAGTATGTGTGACCCGTCTACGAGGACAGCTTCTTACTGTTCTTGACTAGATGGAATCCATGCCAAACACTCGTCTTGAGGAAATTGAGAGCCTGATGACCCGTTGGGGAGTGGAGCCATTGGTGGAGACAGGCGGACTAGAGACACCAGTGGATGACCCTGTTGCAGACTTGGATAAGAGGTTTAGAGCCGCTTGTCATGACACCGATGTTAGGTTGAGAGATTCCCAGGCTCGTGAGCTAATGGTTGAGAGGAGATTAGCAGAGTTGGAGAAGGAGCTTCATCAGCGCCGTGAGGGCACTAGTTAGATTTATTTTGTACCGTCGACCTATCCCTGTATGACCACTAAGCTTTGAAGTTTGTCTTAGCTAGTTGGTATTTTATTTTCTCTTATTATGTTATGACAAACTATGATGTATTATCAAACGATTTCATGAATGATATTATGAGTTGCAAATTGAGAGATTATTATATATTGTGGAGCATTTCATAATTGTGTTGTGTGTGCCATGCATGTTATGTCTGGCAAAAACTTATTATCCTATTACCTTGTTAGATTATGGCGCCAGTTAGAAGATCCGAAACGCAAAATCCGCCAGCCGCTACCGGTGGAATTGACACTGCCCTGTTAAGCCAAATGATAGCCGAACGAGTGGCCGAGGCACTCGCGACCGCTGAAGCAAACCGTACAGCTAGCACACAGGAGGAGACCAACCAAGGAGCTACAAATGCTATTGCACGTACTTGTACCTACAAGGAATTTCGTGCAGTTACGCAAGTAAGTTTCCGAGGTACTGAAGGAGCAGTAGGATTAACCAGATGGTTTGAGAAGCTAGAATCTCAATTTGGGATCAGCAATGTCGCTGAAGCCGACAAGGTGAAGTTTGCGTCAAGCACGTTAGTGGATGGTGCTTTGACTTGGTGGAACGTCTATGCTCGTGCAGTGACCATTGATGTTGCCCAAGCGACGCCCTGGAGTGAATTTAAAGCTATGTTCGTGAGGAAATACTGTCCCCGAAATGAAGTCAAGCAGATGGAAGTTGAGCTGTGGAACCTAAAGGTCAAGGGTACTGCTCTTACTGCTTACAATCAGCGCTTTCAGGAGCTGATTTTGTTATGTCCTGAAATGGTGCCCAACGATGACCGATTGTTGGAGCGCTACATTGAAGGACTACCTTTGAGTATCAAAGGGAATGTGACTTCATCCAAGCCGACTGATTTGCACGAGGCAATCGACATGGCTCAGAGTCTGATGTACCAAGTGGTACAGGTGTTGGGAGAAAATGCTGGGGATAAAAGAAAGTGGTCTGGCAACCACTACAACAGCAATACCAACAACAACAACCACCCAAGCAACTACAACCAGAACAAGCGTCAAGAAGTAGCAAGAGTGTTCACTGCTGGACAAGGAAATACTGGGAACTACGCTGGGAGACTACCTTTCTGCGGAAAATGTGGTCGACACCACGAAGGAGCATGTCCCCCTACGTGCTACAATTGTGGGAAGGTGGGACATAAGGCAAAGGAATGCCGAGCACCACCTCGTGCTACTAATCAAAGAGGACCTGGAACGCAAGGTGGCCAAGGAGCAAATGTCACTTGCTTCGGATGTGGAGAGAAAGGTCACTACAAGAACAAATGTCCGAGCGGTGGAAACCAAGGTCGTAATAACCAGATTCGAGGGAATCAAAATCAGAACCAAGGGAACCAGAAGCAGAATCAAGGGAACCGAGGAGGGAATAACCGAGCCACAACTAGTACTCCTGGAGGATTCACGGCACCTAGCAAAGTGTATCATCTCTGTGCTGAAGCTGCTGTGCAAGACAACAATGTTGTGACTGGTACGTTCCTAGTCAATAACAACTATGCTTCAGTACTATTTGATTCTGGTGCGGATAGGAGTTTTGTGTCGTCTATATTTAGTGAACGCCTAAATGTTACCCCTACTGCGTTAGACGTTAAGTATAATGTAGAATTAGCCGATGGGAAGTCAGTAACCACCGACGTTATACTGAAAGGATGTAGTGTAAGGCTACAAGGTCGTTCGTTTAGTATCGACCTACTCCCTATAGAATTGGGAAGTTTTGACGTCATCATTGGAATGGATTGGATGTCGAAGCATCACGCAGAGATTGTATGTCATGAGAAGTGTGTCCGTGTTCCTTATGGAAACGACGTACTCGTCATACAAGGCGAAAGAAGTGGTGTGAAGAATGGATCAAGATTGGAAGTCATCTCATGTATCAGAACCCAAAGATACATTGAGAAGGGATGTCCGGTATTCTTGGTTCAAGTAACACAAAAGGAAGGAGAAGAAGATCGCGAGAAGAAGGTGGAAGATGTACCGATCGTTAGAGACTTTCCGGACGTATTCCCAGAGGATTTACCCGGACTACCACCAGCACGGCAAGTGGAGTTTCACATCGAGCTTACACCAGGAGCCGCGCCTGTTGCTAGAGCCCCATACCGTCTAGCACCGGCCGAGATGACAGAGTTAGCTGAACAGATAAAGGAACTTTCTGACAAAGGTTTCATTAGACCAAGTTCCTCACCCTGGGGAGCGCCAGTCTTATTTGTCAAAAAGAAAGATGGATCCTTTAGAATGTGTATCGATTACCGAGAATTGAATAAGCTAACGATAAAGAACCGCTACCCATTGCCAAGGATTGACGATCTTTTCGACCAATTGCAAGGATCTAGCATATACTCGAAGATCGATTTAAGGTCAGGATATCATCAACTAAGGGTTAGAGAGGAAGACGTTCATAAAACGGCTTTTAGAACCCGATACGGACACTACGAGTTCCAAGTTATGCCTTTTGGTTTGACAAACGCACCTGCGGTATTCATGGATCTCATGAACCGAGTTTGTAAACCATACTTGGACAAGTTTGTGATTGTATTTATCGATGACATCCTTATCTATTCTCGTAATGAAGAAGAGCACAAGGAGCATTTGAAGACCATATTAGAGTTGCTAAGGAAGGAGAAGTTATATGCAAAGTTTTCCAAATGTGAGTTTTGGATAAACACAGTGCAATTCCTTGGTCATGTGATCGACAGCAGTGGTATTCACGTTGATCCTGCTAAGATCGAGGCTGTAAAGGATTGGGCGACTCCAACAACACCCACGGAGATCCGTCAATTCTTAGGTCTTGCTGGTTACTATAGGAGATTCATTGCAGGTTTCTCTAAGATAGCTAAACCAATGACGGAATTGACTCAGAAGGATAAGAAGTTTGAGTGGAAGGAAGAGCAAGATTTGGCATTCCAGACGTTGAAGCAGATGTTGTGTGAAGCACCGATACTAGCCCTACCTGAGGGTAATGAAGACTTTGTGGTGTATTGTGATGCATCCATAAAAGGGTTAGGTGCAGTACTGATGCAAAGGACTAAGGTCATAGCTTACGCATCAAGACAACTAAAAGTGCACGAGAAAAATTACACAACTCATGACCTAGAGTTGGGAGCAGTGGTGTTTGCCTTGAAGATTTGGAGACACTACCTTTATGGTACTAAGTGTGTTGTATTCACTGACCATAAGAGTCTACAACATATTTTGAACCAAAAGGAACTCAACATGAGACAACGACGTTGGCTAGAGTTGCTCAGTGATTATGATTGCGAGATCCGTTATCACCCAGGCAAGGCAAATGTCGTGGCCGACGCTTTGAGTCGAAAGGAGAGAGTTCTTAGGGTGAAGGCTTTAGTGATGACCATTGACTTAGACCTTCCATCCTTAATTCTCAAGGCTCAGAAAGAAGCAGTCGAGGAAGAAATGCTTAAGACTGAAGATGTTGGAGGAATGATGAAGAAGTTGGAAGCACGTTCGGATGGAACGTTATGCCTTGATAATAGGAGTTGGTTACCATGCCATGGCGACCTACGATCCTTGATTATGCATGAGTCGCATAAGTCAAAGTACTCCATACATCCGGGATCTGATAAAATGTATCATGATCTGAAGATGTTGTATTGGTGGCCGAACATGAAGGCGGACATTGCTACATACGTTAGCAAGTGTTTGACTTGTGCCAAAGTCAAAGCCGAACATATGAAACCATCAGGATTATTGGTCCAACCCGAACTGCCAGAATGGAAGTGGGAAAGGATCACTATGGATTTCATTACCAAGCTACCAAAGACCGCAGCCGGATTCGACACGATTTGGGTAATCGTCGACCGACTCACCAAATCGGCTCATTTCCTACCCATCAAGGAGACTGATGGAATGGATAAGTTAGCAAGGACATACCTGGAGGAAGTAGTCACGAAGCATGGTGTGCCTGTGTCTATAATCTCCGACCGAGACAGCCGATTTACTTCGCAGTTTTGGAAGTCACTGCAGAAGGCATTGGGAACGCAGTTGGATATGAGCACCGCGTATCATCCCCAGACCGACGGTCAAAGTGAACGGACCATTCAAACCTTAGAAGATATACTGAGAGCCTGTGTGATTGACTTTGGAAATAGATGGGATAGACACCTACCTTTGGTGGAATTCTCATATAACAATAGTTATCACACTAGCATAAAGGCAGCGCCATTCGAGGCACTGTATGGTAGGAAGTGTCGTTCACCCGTGTGTTGGGCAGAGGTCGGTGAAGCACAACTCACTGGACCTGAGATCATACACGAGACTACTGAGAAGATCTTCAAGATTAAGAGCCGTATGCAAGCCGCAAGAGATCGACAGAAGAGTTATGCTGATATGAGACGCAAACCTCTTGAATTTGAAGTTGGTGACAAAGTCATGTTGAAGGTCTCACCTTGGAAAGGTGTGATTCGTTTTGGAAAGCGTGGAAAGTTAAACCCTCGTTACATTGGACCCTTCAAGATCATAGAAAGGATTGGCCCCGTAGCCTATCGTTTGGAATTACCCCAAGAACTTAGCCGAGTGCATAATGTGTTCCACATTTGCAATCTGAAGAAATGCTTAGCCGACGAAGCACTCGTTATCCCTTTGGAGGAGATTCAGCTCGACGACAAACTCAACTTCGTAGAGGAACCCGTAGAAGTCATGGACCGTCAAGTTAAACAACTCAAGCAAAGCCGTATACCGATTGTGAAAATCCGATGGAACGCGCGTAGAGGTCCAGAATACACGTGGGAACGTGAAGATCAATTCAAAAGCAAGTATCCTCATCTTTTCGTTAACCAACCTACTACAACAACGTCTTGATTTCGTGACGAAATCTCTAAAACATGGGAATACTGTGACATTCGTCAAATTTCCATCATTTAATTATTCGTGTAGTACGAGTATTTTAACTGCTTATCGACTAGTCGTTGTCATGAACGTGTTAATTTCTTTGCTTTGCGGACAAAGCCCTTTTTTTAGGGAGAGCATATGTAACATCTCTATGTTTCGCGACTATTTAGTTGAATGCAATACAAGTTGTGAGCGTGTTATGATGTGCCGTACGTTTTATTTGTGCTAGTTATTAAGATTTGATAACGACTCGCACAATTGTCTTTTGTTTTGGGATCGTACGCTAAACGGTTTTGCTGTCGTGTTATATCAGTCGTGTCTAAACCTAAATATATCGAACCCGAGCCGAGTTTATCACTATCACAGCATGTGTATGTAACTGATTATTTAAACCTTCAATTTTATTGTCAAAGCTTGTCATACAAGTGTCCCAAATCAGTCACAAGTCTACATTACACTTATAAACTTTATAGTTATTTGCCCCACTAAAGGACAACACATTTGCCTAGTTTACCCCTTTTGGGTATATCACAAGCAAGCATTTCCAGAATTTCACTAACCCTAGACTAATTATACAAGCTTATATACAAGTCCAAGGTAATGTCCAAAGTCCAAATACAAGTTATCACAAGTTATCACAGTCCAAAAATACAAACATTAAAATCTGCACAAGTCTTCACAATACAACTCCTGAGTAGAAGTTTGTTCCAGCCAACCTACACGCCTCGTCCGAACCTGCACAACCAAGAGCCTTCATTCTGTCCGAACCTGCAAAACCGAACGTAGCATCCCTCTTTGTGAGTCTTTTGTCCTTTCGTTTTACTTTCGAAGTCTAATTGTGCTTGTCTTTGTACGAACCTACGAATAAACGAAACCGCGGTTAGTCATTGAAATGAACTTATACTTTTAACCAAAAACAGTAAATTTCTAAACTTTTAAATACAAACATGTTTATGTTATCATCTTGCTGTCAACCAAACCGAGACCCATTTTAGACCAAATTGAGACCCGATTGAGACCAAACCAAGACTCGATTTTGAAACCAAACCGAGACCCAACTTAGAACCAAACCGAGACCATGTCCAACCAAAACAAGACTTCAATCATGAACCAACCCGAGACCCATGTTTAACCAAACCGAGACCCAATCAAGAACCAAACCGAGCACCAAAACAAACCAACCAAAGTCCTATTTTCTGCCAAATTAATTACCATTCTTACCAAACAAATCCAAATCTTAATCAAGCTTTCTTTTACAAGAAAACCTTAACCATGCCGCGTGTATATGGAAACCCCCAATCGAAACCCTAATTATGTAATATCTTTTTAAACATTTCATTTACATTGAGACATTTCAGAAACACCATCTAAACACGAGTAACATTCGATAATATAAAAACCCCCAATTTTCAGAAAACCCTAGATTTACTTTTATTAATTAAAATGCTAATTAAACCTAATCTAAACCCAAACCCCTTAATTAATTTAATTAAAAGTGAGTTTTACAAAAACCCCCAAATAACCGAAACCCTAATTTTTATAAATCGACTTTATATTAAAATTTATTTGATTTTATAAATGAAAACATCAATTAATTATGTTTTAAACCGATTTTGATGAAAACCCCCAAATATTTCAAAACCCTAATTTTGTTTACTTTCAATCCGAGAATCATATGATTCATAACAAATATGTACAAATAAATTAACCCACTGATATTCATTAAATCAAAGATCAATTAATCTTTTGTTAAAAGGAATAAAGGAAAATAAACTTATCTTGATTTTGGTATTTGATTTACGAACCGCAAGAAGAACACCATCAGAAAAACCCAAACGGTTGATGTGGGGATTAACCCACATCTCACGCGATATAAGAACCTCAAACCACCCATGTTTAATCTTATAACACAAACCGATTTGATGATAACCCTAGAAAGGGATAGAACCAATCTAGGTTTAGAGAGAGAGAGAGTTTGGAACGGTGGAGGAAATATCGAGAGAGAGGAGAGAGAGAGTCAACTCCAGTTATGGGGTTATGTGTGATAAACACACGCGTATACTCTTTTCGTTCCTTGTTTAATCCGCCAGTGGACCGGGCCGGGTCAATGACCCTTGGGCCGGTTTGCTGGGTAAATGTTTTGGACCCCCATTTTGGGCCTCATGAGTTTATTTGGTTTAAGTTAAAGCCCAAACGAAATTTAGTAAATTTAAGTTATGTTTTGACCCGTAAAACCCGACTCGTTAATAAACCGATTTTATTTAACGTACTTTTCAGTAAAATCGTATTTTCATAAAACGTATGGTTTCGTCAAGCACAATTAGGGTGTCGAGTCATTTAATCATACAAGTATTCGTATCGTAACTCGATTCTTAATCTAATTAGGTCGCGGCTAGCGTAACCGTACTCTCAAGCTATTTTATCTTCGTTCTCTTTGCTGCATTTACGAGGTGAGTTTATAGCCCCATACTTTACTATTTTCACTGCTTTTTGGGGTGAGACATTGCTTGATTTTAACGTTTGAACACAAGTGCATTTACTGATTTATCTATTAGTCTAAGTCCCACTAAAAACCCAGTTGCTTTGGCCCGTGAATCGTGAACCGTTAATTACTTTGTGTAAGCGCGAATGTTATGGATAGATCTATCGGGATTGACGTCCCTGTCTGTCTTGTCCAACAAGGGGACAAGCGGGCACAGTTTCATTTGAATCTGATATAGGATGTCGTGGGTTTAGGCATCTAGTTTGGGCTACATTTATATGATTATACTGCCGGTGTTGTTAACGCTTCGGTGTCACGAGCTTAGACTGTAATAAATACTTTTGGGATGACTTTGTATATGTTATATTGTCATCACATTTGGGAAAATCTTGTGGTTCATTAAACCTTTCAAACTAACTAAACCTATGAACTCACCAACTTTATGTTGACACTTTAGCAATGTTTTTCTCAGGTATTAAGAAGGAAGATGCTAAATGAGGTCTCATGCATTGCCGTCATTTCTTTGAAACAACGATCATTTGTACCATTTAAGAAAACTATGTTTTGTAACTGTATCCAGTTTATGCTTCCGCACTTTGTTAAAACAACTTATTTTATTAATTACAAGTGATCTATTTTTTCCGAACGTCTCATGTAGAGGTCGTTCTTTGTGACTATGTGTGTATGATAATCATGACGTCACCACTCCCTTGTCGCCATTATACTCTGATATTTTGGGAGTGTGACATCTAGTTCAAGCTAATCTTAGAGTTCTAGTTTAACTAGGATTAGATTTATGCTTTTAGCTTGTTTTATTTTACATAAATCTTTGTATGTTTTGTTTCCTTGTATCTTTTATTCATGTTTTCCTTTTAAACATGACTTATCTTGGATCTTAGTTTCTTCTCTTTTATTTTTTTTATTTTTGTGTGACCTTTGCTATATCTTGTTGGGTGTTTCTTCTCTTCTACTAACCCTTCTATGTAACTTGTCACCATATCTCGATTCCTTGGTGCCCCAAGCAAGGGTAAGTAAGCACCAAGGGGGAGCATTTGCAAAGTCCGATTCTTCTCTTCTACAAAGACTTTTGCAACCATTTTGCTTCGACAAAGGGGGAGAAATGAAATAAACTCGTCTTCGAAAATCTTGTTTTTCTTGTGATTGAGTTTATGTATTGTCGAAATAAAAAAGGGGGAGATTGTTAATGTAATGATGCTTAAAAACGTTACTTGCATTTTTCGGTCTCGCTTTGTTTTGATCACGACAATATGTGAAAAAAAGTATTTATGAAAACAAAAAAAAACGAATTCTTGAGTTCAAGTATTTTTCATTTCTACCATTATTACATAAGGTATGTACAAACAAGTACTCATCCTAATTAAGTGAGCAAGGATTTAATCTTTTCTTAAAACTCACTTTTTATTAACTGTGACAAGTTTTTATTAAACTTTCTTTTTAAGAAAATGTTTTATTAAATTAATTATTTGAAAATTTGAAAATGGCATATTCTATCTTGGTTTGGAATACCCTTTTAGGATATTTTAATCACCAGATTCGAACCATACCACTAAAAGAAAAAAAGGAGCGGAGTCTACTCCGGTGGTTCCTTAAGTGGCTATGCGATTCCTTATCGATAAGGAACCGCGGGCTGCAATAAAGAACAACGGGCAGATATAGCCGTTGGAGCCTTGTCTTATAAATAGTGGACCATTCTCAGATTTTCTCTTCACCTCTTTTCCACATATAATTCAGATTCTTTCACACTTCTAAAATCACTCAAATCCTTAGTCATTTGGTTGATTACTACTTGTTTAGAATTGAATCTTTCTTCTCCCATCTCTTCCTCTTCAAGTGCAAATAGAAGAACAATTTCATCCTTGAAGTGTTGTGTCTACATCAAAGATCCATTAAAGATCAAATCTTATTTAGTCATTGTTGTGTCATAGTTGTGAAGATCCAAGTAGTTATGTCTATTTGGAAGTTGTGTATGTACTAAGGTTTATACTTGGTCCTTAAAGTATACTAGTGTAGATTGGTCCTAGCTAAGATTAGGGATCGACTTTTAGCTTAGAGTCGGAAATTGGATATGCAACGTTGTGTACAGTTTCTCCACCTTAAGGAGCTTGTTGATTAGTGAACTCTCGAGTAAGGAGTACTCGAACAGTGGAGTAGGGGCGAGGAGTGAGCTTCGTTGCCGAACCATTATAAATCCTTGGTGTTTGGTTTGATCTTTCTTTCCTTTATCTCTTTACATTCATTATTCTTTATACTTGTGATTATTAGTTTAGTTGCACTATACCTTGTTCATATTGTGTATAAGAAGGTTTCACATAATCACTTAGGTCTAAGTTTTTGAAAAGTATAAGCTGTTTGGTACTTTTTAGCTTATTGAAAATTCATATCTGGAGTCATAGCTAATCTCATAAGCTAAACTTTATTTTCCCTAGCTAAATTTGGATTTGAAGAGTTTTGCAAAAAGAATCAGCTTATTTGGTTAAGAAATAAGCTCAAAGAACTTAAGACTCAATAAGCCCGTTTTTGTTAAAAACATTTTGGTTTATTGCATTTTAGTCCCTATGGTTTCTGGCTATTTCTATTTTGAGCAGTTGGTAGGTAATTACAAATCAGTCCTTGGATTTAGCTGTGCTTTTCAAGCACAACCCAAATAGTCTCTAGGCTTCTTAACTTTGGGCTGTTTAGATTTGGGCTGCGAATTAGGCCTGGTTTTTGATTGAATTTGCAAAATTGGTTAACAGATTTTCAAATAAAGATTTTTTTTTATCATAATTCATTTTTAGATTTAATAAAAATAAATAAAAAAATAGAAATAGTTTAATAAAAAAATAGTAAAAAATATAGTTTTAATATTTTAGAATTTTTGCATCTTATTGCATTTCCATTTTTACCATTTTATATTTTTTCATTTTCCTTTTTATTGTTATTTACATTTTAATAATTCTTGTTTGCATTTTATATTTCTAGTTCGTGCTTTATTTGCGGTACTTGCACTTTGTTTTTAGAATAAATACGTATTACGTAATATTACTTTTTTTTCTTTTGATGTGATTTGTGCTAAAGTAGAAATAGAGTACCATTCAAGCATTTATAACCAAAAATGATAAATATCTTGAATAAATTTGATATCAATTCGAGTCGATTTGAGGAAAAACGATATACTAAAAGACGGTTATTAAGATATAGCGAAATCTGTGAATCATAAATCATAAGGAGTAGTCGAAGTGAAGGAATAAGAGATATCAAAATGAGAATAACAAATGTATAAAGGAATGCCCACGAGCTCACATAACTCTAATCACATAATGCTACATAATCACATATATATTACGTGCAGTTGCACGGTTCTCCCAAAATGTACATAGGCAGCAACTCCTAATGTACCAAAAGCGATATGGGGTGTATTGCACATACACACCAATCACTAAATCATATCAAAACGAAATACCTAGGATGCATCCATACGCCCCCTACAAAATAAAGTCATATATGTACAGTAGCTCGATGACTAGTGCACACACACATAATATAGCAAAACGGCCATCGGAAAGGAACGTCGTGGACTAATCACACCGCCACATATAATGTCACATCATTGGTGAATCAATGATGCGGTCATTGTACCTCCATGACTAGTTACAAATAGCTTGGGCAAAGAAATAAATGAAAAGGGTTCATATAGTGTATCAATAAAATGTCATGTCTGAACGAAACGAATACTTTATGTCATGACAACGTCAAACGAACCATATACCAAATGAATTAAAAAAAGTCTCATACCAAATGGGTAGCAAACGAATGTTGAATCAAATAATATGAATCGAAGGTCATGGGAATTCTTTTAAATGAAAAGATAGAATATTTGTATTGATAAGGAATGAAAATTAAGAGGCCAATGAATTGTACCGATAAGCCAAAAGAGACAATTATTGATCAAATAATATGTACAAAGAATGAAAGATAGAATATTTGTACAAACAAAAAATGCTTAAGAGAGTAGATATATCCGTACCTTATAACGAGTATAACAAAGCAAACGAGGCATACGAATCATAATGGATCAAAGGGATAAAAGAGATCATACAAATCGACGATTAAATCATAAGGGAACATAGCAATGGCTTATTGGGATCATACATACGAAGTCTAAGAAGGAATAAGAGTGTCCTTACTGAAAGGACGGAATATCCGTACCTTAACGGGTGCGCAAACAGGAAACCGCACACAAACTCTAAAATACTAAGCCTGTGTCACCGAAACTACAAAAATATGAATACATTTCATACATACCATAAATAGATCACTACTACAAGAGTTTCCAAAAATAGGTGGTAGACTGCCGATATTTATGGAAAATGTTACTATTTGGTTACGCCATAACTAAGTTTAATTTTTTGTAAAAAATCACAGAGGCTCTCATATTGGTCTAAAGGACCATGTAGATAGATTTAATCTCATTCATTACCCAAATCATATAATGACAAACAAACCCAAGACTACCCAAAAAACAGTCATGGCAGAAAATAGTAAAAAGATGAATGTGTTTGACCCATTTAGACGACTCCATAAATCATAAAAACAAACCAGGGGATGTCGCAACATATGAAAAAAAATCCGTCTGAAGTGGCTGGAAAAATATATTTATAGATTAAGAATTAGAATTTTATACTAGGTCTAATATTTTCAGACTGAAAATTAGATTCAGACACTTATTTTTTAAAATAGTAGATACCCTATTTTCCCGACCTCTTAAAAATAAATGGAGACTAGATTCAGAAACTACATTCAAAGTATATAATCATAGGCATTCGAATCAATTTAAAAGGTTTTGTAAAACTCGTTTTATTAATGTTTTAAAATGACCCTTTTTCCACACTACCCAAAACCCTTGATTTAATTAGTGTGTTCTACCCATCTAAACCAACCCAGGGTTTCTAAATAATGATTATTATGATGTATATACTTAATTAAGACCCCTAAGGTTTGTTTAAACACAAAAATTAACCATGTACGATTATGAAATTAATTTAACCACCATAACATAAGATTAGGGTTTATAAAAACCCGAATTCCATAATACATAAAATAAAGCAATTTCCATGGTGACACATGGATTTTAGGGCCGGAAAAACTTACATGAAAAGATGAGCATAAGGATAAGAAGATCGCCACAACACCAAAACACCAAAACTACAAAGGATGGAGGAAGGATTGCACAAGAAAGTTTCAAAACTCCAAGGTTTCTTTAATGGAGAATAGAGAGAAAAGCTTATGATTTTCAACAATGGTAAATGTGTGGGTGATAGAAAATACACTACTCTCAAATAGGGTTTAAAGGAAGAATTTGTGGTTTTTGACAAGTTACTTAACATAGAGGAAACATGTTTAATATGTTTTAATTAATTACTTAACATAAACCATCTTAATAAAAATCAAATATTCTTTCTTTGTTTTAGCTTGTAAAAACCGGCCAAGAAAAGACAAAAAAGGGGAGAAATCATTTTTGCTAAATTTACAAAGTCAATAATATATATCGTTAAGAACCTTAAGACTTTTCTTAATTTAAACCTTAGTAAGTAAATATTTCAAAATAAATCAAACCAAATCCTTTTTACCAAAAGAAAGGGCTGGTCGAATATTTTTTTATAAAGATATTTATATCTTTTTCATTTTAAATAATGTATATTATATGTAGCACTCCAAAATTTCAGATCGCAGCGGAAAAGTTATTGAGAGTATTACTTCATAGCACAACACACAAGTTACAGAAAACGACTCAAAAAGAGGCATTTCAAAAAGTTTAATCCATTCGATAATTTAAAGATCAGAGTTCACAAATAGGTCCCAACAATAAGGAAATACTAAGCAGTTAAAAAAAATCTATCGATAAGTAATCGGTATTTATTTTCTTTAAAATATCCAGTGCGACTCCATGCTCTAGTTGCTCTTAAACTTGAGTACCTGAGAAATACATGCTAAAATGTCAACACAACGATTGAGTGAATTCACAAGTTTTCAAATAAAAACAGTGGACTACAAGATTTCAAGCATTCAGTTTCCAAAGTCAGATAGCATCAATTATCGCAGTAAGCTCATGAAACCGAAACGTTAACACAGTTCAGATAAGTTTTCCCTTAGTAGGTAGTTTGTCATACTACCTAGAGTTATCAAATACAATGTGTCCGTTTGACCAGTTCGATAGGTCAAGTAAGCGCGACTTACCCGGACAGGGATGTCAATCCCAAATAGATCTATTCAAAGCATTCATGTTTACTCGACCATTACAGTCAACCCAAGTAATTAACGGTTCATGACTAAAAGGGACTTGCTGTTGGCAATAGTGTTCCTTAGTGTAAATAATAATGACATGATAAGCATAAAGTTCAAGCACTTGCGTCTGTTCGTAAAGAGTAGCATGTATCCCCCTCGCGGGTTTCATAAAACAATAAATTAGTAAAAGCGATACTATGAACTCACCTTAGCGATAGCGATATCAAATGAGTATAACGATCAATATAGTAGTGACGAGAGTGAAATGATGAAATAAGATAATCTGAGAAACCACGAGCTTCTAACGACGACCTAAAATAAAGTGGCGCGTCTTAGAAATATACACAACAACGTTGAAAATTAAAATGATTTTTATAAACACACAATTACTTTATTGATAAGATAACTAAATTATAAATTTAGGACTATTTTTGAAAAACATAAAATGGATAAGGACTAAAAGTGTTAATTAAGAAATCTCTAATATAGATTTGTATCTATCTATATAATTCAAGGACCAAAGACGTAAATATGCAAATAAATTGCATGTAAATGACGTGACCATTACTTCTTCATTCTCATTGTTTCATTTGTATAGTAGTAGAAAATACCAATGTTTTAAAACCCGGGTTTTGAATCGACCCGGTCGAGCGACCGGGTCACCGGTTCAATCGGTCGGACCACCGGGTCAACCCGGTTTTCCATAAAAAATTATATATATATTTTCAATATTACGAAAAATATTTATATAAAAATCACGAATATTTAATAGATTTGGCCTAAAACATATTTACTAACAAATATAACATGTAAAACCAAAAGTTACGTTGCTAATACATTAATTAAATCGCAAAAAAAAAGTAAAAACGAAAAAAATCAAAACCCGGCCGGGTCTCACGAACCGGGTCGACCCGGGTCACTTCAAACCCGGCGGGTCACACTGGGTTTCTAATATATAAGACCCGGGTCAATTTGACCCGTTTTTTTACGGGAACCGGTTCAACCGGTTGAACCGGCCGGGTCGACCCGGATTTCAAAACATTGGAAAATACAATTCGAAATGTTGAGGTGATAATATACCTTAGCTCCATGTCGAAACGCAAGTGAATATACGAGTGATTATATGAGTAAATCGGAGTCGTTATGCACGAGTGTTTATAAACACGGATACCATCAAGTTAAATATATCCGAGACTCGAACCAAATCACAAATTTTAGCGTTCGTGAACGAAATCGAAACGTCATATGTGAACCAAACAAGAAATTCAACTCGAACAATACTCGCTTGAATCGAGGCTGTGATATAAACTCGAACCAAAATATAAGCTTCTAATCTTTGATAGATTAACGCATAGTCCCGAACGAGAACACGGATTCGAACGCAACTATTTTTGTTTTCCGTGTTAAAACTCTTCGCAAAATAAATAACCCATCATTTTATGAATATCATTTTATAAGTTGTTAGTATGTAACGTCAGTTACTAGTAGCATCTATATATGTTCCAAGATATTAGTTACCATAAATATTGAAATGATCATGTTGAGTTGCCGACTTTGTAGTTTGTTGACACATAGAACCAAGGTGTTGGTAAATGGAAACATAAGAGAATTAGTGGACAATGAATGATGTCGTGTTTTTTTTAAACTTTATTTTAGGTTACAACTCGTAAAAGCGGGTATTATTGTAGCCCAATAACTTAAAAATTATGCGATATAAAAATAACATGTAAAACACGGAAAATAAACTTTCGATATAAAATAAGAACGACTACATTCGGAGAATGTTGATATATGGATATAAGATATAAGGTTTGAAACTTATAAAACATTAACGTGTTATATAAACGAATAACGCTTAAATGTGTAACGTAAAATATCAAAAACGTACGTAAACTGAATAATTAAAACGAACACACTAAAAATATTTTTACACCATAAGGAGAATATTTTTCGATCGATGTCTAACCTAGACATTGCCAAATAAAAGAACATATTTGATAAGTTAAAGATCTAACCTTGTCGGCTAACCAAAAATTCAATATTTTTAATAAAAACAAACATGATAAATAAAAGTCGGGTTATAAATATTGATATGAATTTACGAATTGCTACATTATATCCTTTTAATTTCTAAATTTTATAACATAAGGTTTTCTTAGTTTAAATTTCTTATTTAATTTAAATACACATATAAATAAAATGAAATGAAATCTTACGAAATGAAATGAAACTTCAAATTTTCAAAACGAAATAAAATGACCAATTTTCGTATTTTCAAAACGCGGGTTTTACAACTCTTTCCTTCTAAAAGAAAATTTCGTCCTCGAAATTAAAGTAGTATTACGGGTTTTATAATTCTTTCCCTCTAAAGAAATTTCTTCAGCGAAATTAAACTAACACAATGAAACGAAAGGTACCAAATCACGAAAAGAAGTGCGGATAGCTAGAGCGCATAGATTCCCGGTTTCCCAAGTGGTCTCACGCTCGGGATTGTTCTTCTAAAGTATCGTAACAAATAGAATAGTCTTATTCCTCATAGCACGTTCCTGATGGTTCAAGATGGCCTCGGGTTCCTCGGCTAAAGACAAATCCTCCTGGATTTGATCTAACAGATACGAAACCACATGGAGTGGGTGATACTTGTATCCCCTCAAAACAGACACATGAAATACATTATGAACATGAGATAACTGCGGAGGAAATGCCAAACGATATGAAATTTCCCCACACGATCAAGAATCTCAAAAGGGCCGATAAAAGGCAGACTCAGATTCCCTTTAATACCAAATCGATGAACGTCGCGACACGGAGAAAATTTAAGAAACACACGATCACCAGGACTAAATGACGATTCTCTCCTAGGATGATCAACATAACTTTTTTGTCGAGTCCTAGCTTCCTTAAGCTTCTCTTTTGCAATAGTGACCTCTTGGTTAGACACCTCAATCAATTTAGGTCCCTCAATAATACGTTCACCTACTTCTTTCCAACATATAGGTGCCCTACATTTTCGCCCATATAAGAGCTCATACGGTGCTGCCTTAATGCTAGCATGCCAACTGTTGTTGTGGGCAAACTCCACAAGGCATAGGTAAACGCCCCTATTTTCCGTTCACTCCAAATCACAAGATCTCAACATATCCTCCAAAGTCTGAATAGTCCGCTCAGTGTGACCACCAGTCTATGGATGAAACGTGGTACTGAACTTGAGTCTCGTACCCAAGCTTTCTACAAACCCTTCCAAAACCAAGAAGTAAAACACATATCACTATCAGATACAGTCGCTGCTGGTGTGCCATGTAATTAAATAATCTCCTGCTAGAAAATCTCTGCCAACTTACTAACCGAAAAGTCCTTCCGAATAGGATGAAAATGAGTCGACTTGGTCAAACGATCCATCACAACCCAATAGCATCATTCTTCTTCTGTGTACGAGGGATTCCCATTACAAATCCATTGAAATATCATCCCATTTCTAGACAAGAATATCCAAAGGTTGAAGAAGACCACTAGCCCGTTGGTGCTCGATTTTCACCTGCTGACAAGTCATACATCAGGACATAAACGTGGCTACATCCTGCTTCATACCATTCCACCAAAAGTGTTGTTTCAGATCTCTATACATCTTAGTAAAACCCGGATGAAGAGAAAGGAGAACTGTGAGCTTCAGTCAACACAAGTTCTCGAAGAGTAGGATCCTCTGGAACACACAATCTATCCCCCAAACCATATCACACCGTCGTCATCTACCCAAAATTTCGTAATACTATCCTTCTCCGCTTTCTGTAACGCGGTCCATAACTCGACATCCTCTTTGTGGGCTTCTTTAATGTATAATATAAGATTAGGGTCAATCCTCATACTAGCCTAGAAACCATCAGTACCACGAACACACAACTCGACATCTAAGCGTTCCAAATTAGTGATGAGCTCACGCCACATCTTAATGCCTGCCAAAATCCCCGTCTTTATACTAAGTGCATCAGCTACCACATTCGCCTTGCCGGGATGATACTAAATATTTTCATCATAATCCTTGAGAAGTTCCAACCAACGTATCTACCTCATATTTAACTCTTTATGGGTAAAAATGTACTTAAGACTTTTGTGATCGGTGAAGATGTCATAGGCCTCGCCGTACAAATAGTGTCTCCATATCTTAAGAGCAAATACAACCGGCGCTAGCTCCAAGTCATGTGTAGGATAACTAGATTCATACGGTTTCAGCTGTCTCGATGCATAAGCAATAACCTTACCGTGCTGCATAAGTACACACCCCAGACCTTTCTTTGAAGAATCATTGTAAATCTGATAACCACCGGTGCCGGAAGAAAGAGTAAGTATCAGAGCCGAAACGAGTCTCCTTTTCAGCTCTACAAAACTCTTCTCCCGTTCTTCATCCAAAATAAATTTCTCACTTTTCCGCATAAGTTTTATCAACGGTAATGCTAAACGTGAGAATCCTTCCACAAATCACCGATAATAACCCGCGAGATCCAAAAAGCTTCGAAACTCGATCACTGTCAGCGATCTCGGCCATTTCGTGATAGCCTCAACATACGCAGTATCCATAGTAATACCATTAGCCGACATACCATTCCCCAAAAATTCCACATTCTCCAACTAGAACTCACACTTTGAAAATTTAGCATACAACTTCTTTTGACGTAGAATTCCTAACACAATATGAAGGTGATTCTCATGGTCCTTCTTCGTCTTCGAATAGACCAGAATATCATCGACGAAAACAATGACAAATTTATCCAAGTACTCATGGAAGACATGATTCATCAAATCCATTAAGACAGCCGACGCATTAGTCAATCCGAACGGCATAACAAGAAATTCATAGTGACCATAACGTGTACGAAAAGCAGTCCTAGAAACATCCCGCCCTTTCACCCGTAACCGATGATAACCATATTGTAAATCAATCTTGGAGAAAACTTTAGCACCCTGAAGTTTATCAAACAAATCATCGATTCGAGGAAGCGGATAACAATTTCGAATAGTAGAGTGATTCAGCTCACGATAATCAATACATAGTCGCATAGTACCATCCTTCTTCTTGAAAACAAATACTATAGGTTATTTGAATTTTGACATTAAGTGTATGTGTTCGTGTTTGTGAGCGGGTTGGTATTTCGTTAAGTTTATTTGGTTAATCCTAATAACTTTAAAACAAATACTATTAACTGGGGGACCACTTTTGAAAATGTTGCAAAGTGGGGGTTTAATGTGTAAACTTGGCAAAAAATTTGACCAAGTCAAACACTACACCCCCTCCCCGTTCTTTCTTCACCATCGCAAACACACACACAAACAAAGTTATTCCGCCATTTTTGACCTTTGATATTTGAGTGTTGATTCCTTGCTATCTGTTCATCATTCTAGGTATCATTTCTTGCTATAATTGTCATTAGATTTCTTATCTTAAAACTGACACATACAACCCGAAATCACAGTTAATCCAAAAAATTAGGGTTTTTGCGTTTTGCGATGAATCGGTAAATTGGTTAGTGGGATTTGCTTAGAATGACTAGATGCACAATGGTTTTGTCCAGTTTTGCTTAAAACGTTGCCAAGCTCCAGGATTTGAGAAGTCAAAGTTAAGATCGGATCCCAGTCACGGATTCCGATGATCATTACGATACCCACATCGCGATGCCTTGTCATTGTGATGAGTCATTCCGATGCCTCATTGCGATGGGCTATTGCGATGGGTCATTCCGATGGCTCATTGCGATGGCTCATTGCGATGGGTTATTCCGATGACGCATTGCGATGGCATATTGCGATGATGCATTCCGATGCGTTATTGCGATGGTATTGTAATGGTATTGCGATGGGGACATATTGTGATGGTTTCTCAAACATTCCGATGGAAATTAGATATTGCGATGGAAATTAGATATTGCGATAGAACATGATTGAGATAGGATTGCAATGGTTTCTCATTGCGATGGGGTGAAAGATTGCGATGGTTTCACATTGCAATGGCTTTGTTAGGATTCCGATGGTTTGTAAGATTGCGATGGAATTAGGACTATTATTATTCCGATGACTTGTAAGCTTGCAACGTGTAATCTTGGTAATATTGTGATAGATTTTAGTATTATGTTATCACTATAAGGTAGTGATGATAATAGGATTGTCTTGCTAGCATAATGGTAGGTGGCACCTATAGACTTGTATCGTGATCTAGTTATTGTTGTTTTATAAATTTAATGTGATATGATCGTCGTGTGTTACTGCAAATGCTACAAATTGACATAGATTTAAGATATATATGTTTTGTGTATATCATTTGTGCTTATGTCATCAAAGCAAGAAAATGTCGATCACAGAAGAACAACAACGACAACGTGATCTCGAACTTGTTTCGCTCAGCGACAGGCTACCATATGCTGAGAACAATTCTCGATTACAAGAGGATTTTGATCCGTCTTTACCAGCTTTCAAAATCGCCACGGATATCCTAGACATCTCACCCATCAAAGATGCATTCAGATGTACTACCTCTGTTCCCGAAGTCTACATGCACGAGTTCTGGAACACTGCATCACTTTCTAAAAAGACTATATCATTCCAACTGAACAAAACACAAAAGGGTACTTAACTTGAGCATCTTTCGGCACTTGTTTAAACTTCCTAAGTTGGCACAAGGAGAACAATTTATGGCTAACCCAAAGAACGATGAAGTGTTTCGAGTCATTCGTGCTATGAATTATGAAGGCGAAATCCACAACCTATCCCAGTTCAATACATCACACATATGGCAACCCTGGAAAGCACTTATCACCATCATTGTCAAATGTCTTACTGGAAAGACTAGGGGATCCGATGCAATGAGACCACCTCAGGCTCACTTATTTTAGGGACTTTACACTGCGTCTAAAGTAGACTATGCACTTCTTCTCTGGCAAGAATTTTGTTATCAGTTTACTGGAACGAAGAAAAAATCCGTGCATCTTCCATTCCCAAGATTCACCAAGCTCATTATCAACCACTTTATGAAGAATGACCCAACCATTGACACTCGCGGGAATTTCTTCTACCACACAAAAGATGATGACTATGTGATTCTACAAATGAATGCAGATACTAATTCCACAAAGTATGCATTACGTCCTGCCCTAGTACCTGACACAATGATAAATGACGGAATCAAGGAAAGTGATAAATATCAAGAGATGCTTAACGATATTGACGCACAGTTTCGACGTACAAATTCACTTCCCTCAGAGAAGCAAAAAGGTAAACGCAAGAAAAGAGTTTCAAAGCGCCAATCAACTGCTTCATCCAAAGATAAAGGCACAGGGAAAATGCAAATAGTTGATGAAGATGATGATGAAGATGAGACGATCAATACTGAGGAAGAACAGGAAGAAGTACCAATCAGAAGGCCTAAGAAAGCAAAGCAGACTAAAGGTAAAGAAGCAAGTGTTGCTTCAGATGAACCTGCTCAACAAAACATTTCTGAAGCCAAACGACTGCGTATTATTCTTCAACAAAGCAGACAGGAAGCTTTTGCAACTTCCATAGGATCAGGCTCAAGACTGTTTGAGGACTTAGAAGAATTTGGCAATCCTGATGCTGACATGGCATTTTATGAAGATCCTACCGATGAAGATGCTTATGAAGATGCTGATAACTTCCATTTTGAAAGTCGTGAGCAGAGTGAAGAAGGTGGTAGCAGTGCCAACACAAATACAAGTTTGATGTATCGAGACGCCAATATCACCACGTCCTTACCAGAACCAACTCACACAGTGGTACACGATGATGCTCATGCAACTTTCATACCAGAAACTCAACTTCAAAGTAAGTCTACTTCTGGCTCTGACGATGTTATGAAATATCTTAATTTGGAAGGGGAGGGTGTCGAGGTTACAATTACTAACCCATCGACAAATGAAGACATGGTGGATGTTCCCATAACTACTTTTACATCAACCACCACTCCACCATTATCCACCCCGGTCATCAGTGAAGTCATAACACCAGCTATCACACCAACACTTGTTGAACAACCGGTATCAACCACCATCCTAACCACTGAATCTACACCGTCATCAACAGTTGAACAACCTGTATCAACCACTGCCCCAATCACTGAATCTACACCAACACCTATCCTTGAACAACCCGTATCATCTACCACCACTTTAACAGTCATGGTTACACCTCCATCATCAGTACAATATGTATCATACACCTCCAATCCATTCCTCATAGTCAGTGATCCACTGATCCAATCTCTTCAACAACAGCTGGAGGCTCAAGCTAAACAAATAGCTACACTGACTGAAAAATTCACCACTCCCGACACACAACCTCTCAAGGAACCGCAACCTGATGAGCCTACACTTAAGAAAATATCTGACAGAGTGTCTAAACTTAAAGAACAACACAAATCATTTCTTGGAGAGAAGAAAACTCGTGACAAAGAGAATGCTGCTTTTCTTGGGTCAATTGATGAGAAGATGACCAAGATCATTCGACGAGAAGTCAAGTCATATGTTGATCAGCAGCTACCAAATTTTGTCGGTAATGGTTTATCTACACTTCAACTAATGACATTGTTACAGACACGTCTGCTAAATATGGGGGCTCATAAATCGAAAAATAAACGAAAAGTTCTGCAATATCTCAACAAAGCAATTATTGACGATACACTAGTAGATACTACCGACTCTGAGTCTGACAATGAAGACGAACTAGAGGAGGAAGATAATGAGGGCAACGGTGATGAGGATGATGGTGAAAATGATCAAAATAAGGAAGAGGATAAGGAAGGAGATGAGGAGGAAGAAGAGGATGAGGAAGAAAAGGATAAGGATGAAGATGAAGATGAGGACGAGGATATAGATGAGGATGAGGATGACGATGATGATAATGACGACGGTAATCGAACCAACAAGGGTAATGACAATGACAAAACGGGTACTAATGCCGAAGAGTCTAATAAGGATGAAAGTGATAAGGCTACTGAGAAAGGTATTGAGGAAGCTGTAGAAAGCATTGTTGAAACCGCAGAAAAGACGCTGGAATCAACTGTACCAGAAACTTAGCATATTGACACAGGTATATCTACTGAACCAGTTTTTACTACTGATTCTCACAATGAATCTGTAGAATATATGCAAGAAGATGAAATTCCTGTGTCTACACAACAAGAAGAACCTAGAGGGTCAATGCTAGAAGAAGAACCTCACGATGATATACCGGTGACGCAAGAACAACCTTCAACACCATCTGAATATCAGCACAACACTGATATGGAAGTTGAAGATTTAAATGTGCTAGAACCAATGTTTGCTGAATCTCTTATCATCGATGACACGGTACAGGAGCAACTCTGGCTCACAAATGCAGCACCATAGCATCCTTTTGACACTGCAACTGAAATGGAGCTGACTCAATTCCTGAACAATCCTATCGATTTCTCAGCCTTTCTAAGGTATTCTCATAGGAAACCGACAATGACTCCGGATCTTATCAAAATGGCAGCCGCAAATGTGGACTTCTTTGATACTTTGAAGATCAGCCATAATGAAGCAGAATATCACTTGAATGAGCTTACCAAGGCAATGAGAGCGACGACTACAGGAATTCAGACTCCTGTGTTACGACCTCTTACACCCACGGTCATCGCCGGTTCTGCAACGATCCCAATAGAGCACTTTATCTCTCACGTCTTGAATACCTCGAAAAAGGTGTAAAGAAATATGCCACGTCACTTACCATGCTCAAGGCTGTTTATCTGGAGAACGTTCCATGGATCAAAGATAAAGTACCTGATGCAATATGGAGAAAGAAACTTCTCAAGTTTTATGATACTTTTGCTTCACTTGGCATCTCTCACTGGACTGCAAAGAAAAGGTTAGCTTACAATCATTTCCATCGTCCAAAGAGAGGTTCTTCTATTGTCTCAGCTCATAGAATCGAAAGCATCCAAGGAGCAACCACTCAGACTATCTTCGGTTATGATTACTTGAATGTAATCATGTTCAAACGTACCGATGAGAAAGAATACCGAATTGACGAAAGTGATCTCCAGTACCTTCAACTTGAAGACATCAAAGATCTTTTGTTGTTATTGGCTCAGGAAAAAGTTAACCATCGACCACCTGAGATTGTCATTGCAATGAGCTCCAACTTTCGTCAATATGCAAGAAAAATCGTCATTCAAAACCGGGTGGAAGACTTTCAACTTGGAGTAGAAAGCTGTCAGAAACAGCTAAACTTGCAACGTCCCCATACAACTCCGCTCAGTAATTTTCACAAGAACAAGAAGCCGTACATGGGGACCACGACACCGGAAGCAGGGATATTTTATCCAAATGAAACTGGAGTCATGCAGTTTATGCGATTCTCCGAACTACACAAATTCAGCGATGGTACGCTCAAGCATGTTCGAGATGATCTGACGGTTCTCAATGCCAACCTACCGCTTCCAGCAGTCAAGTACCCCTGGACAAGCCAGTGCATAAAGGGAGCAAAGTACGCAATTGATAGGTGTGTAAACACCCATCTTTTCTACCACTTAAGTACAATAATAACCGAGCCAAAACGTGTATTTTATGTCTTTTATGTCGGAATTATGCGTGGTTTGTGTTTTTGTTGTGATTTAGGACAAAAAGGTGAAAAGTGGAGGAAACACGGACATTCACGGGCATTTACGGACTTTTATTGAAGAAAAGGATGAAAGACGAGGTCAAGAAGTCAAAAGTGCAAAAAGAACAGAAGTCCACGACCAATTCTGAAGATTTATCGAAGAATAAGTCAAAAGACGGAAGTTTATCAAAAGCCAAAGAATTCAAGTCTATTTTATTGAAGAATTTAAAGACGAGTTCGAAGAAATCCCGAAGCCAAAAGTCCCTTAAGTCCAAGTTTAAAGAAGATTAGAAGAAAAGGACTAATGGTGTAATTAATGAAGAATTTAGAAGAAAGGGGCTTAACCTTGCAATTAACAAGAAATGAAGGAGGGGAGGAAGCTTCCTAATCCTCCCCTATATATAGATTAGAATTGTTTACATTTCACTCTTGTTGGCTAATAGTGACAATTAGACCTTCCACCATTTACTTATCTTGTCATTTACATATCTTGTCAATTTAAATTCATGTTATGCACCTTAATTACCATTTAATTCCAAGTAAGTTTTCATTTTAATTCTTGTCAAATCTTTACTTTATTTTGTTAATCTATCATCTACCTTTCTTTATCTTTGATTTGTTGTGTTTATGTTTATGTTCATGTTCATGCTTTTATTTTGATCCAAATTGGTTTTTGATTATTGTTGTTAAAGTTGTTTGATTTCGTGTTTATAATTGCTTGTTGATGTTACTGTTGATTCGTTACTATTTTTATTGAATTGTTTGTGTTTGATTTTGGTTAGTTTTTGTTTAGATCTGCTGTTACTGTATCTCCTTGTTCTTCGGGAGTGTTTGCTTTGTTTCTGATCTTTCCAGGAAAAGTTCCGAACCAAGAAGGAGGGAAAGTGCTCATTCGGAACTTCCAAAGTTCCGAATCAAGGTTTCATCCGGAAGATTTTTGGGTCAGCAAAACTTCCGAGTCAAGCTGTTCATCCAATCAAGAAGATTGAGGAACTTCTAAGGAAGCGCCGGTTGCTACGAAGTGTGGAACGATTCGTCGGTGGACGACCATATGGAGCTCATCATAGGTTCATGGAACGAGCCATTTAATTATGGTTCGTCTCATAACAGGTCAACTCCATATGTCTATTATTGTGAATATGTTAATTTTTTGTATAATCAGCTTTTGTGGCATGTTGTAGTGTAAAAGTATGATATTTTTCAAGAATTTCTCTCGAGATTCTAAATCTTTCAAACATATCGTACTCAAGCACTACAACTAACCCTCATTAATTTGAGGGGGAGCATTAATATTTTCTTTGGCCAACATCTAATTTCATTTTATTACCCAAAGATCGGTTAATCCATTAATATCTAAAATATTGATGGTTAA
Source organism: Glebionis coronaria (assembly GCA_025667525.1). NCBI lineage: Eukaryota > Viridiplantae > Streptophyta > Magnoliopsida > Asterales > Asteraceae > Glebionis > Glebionis coronaria. Next base: position 113,574 of record JANFOE010000447.1, on the reverse strand, counting down.
CATTTTGGAAAGGGGAGAAAATGGGATTAAGGAGACTTAATGATACTTGGCTAAACAATGAAAAAGGCTTAAAAGATAAACCAACTTAATATGTGTAATGCACATGTTAAAGGGGAGCGTTTTTGATGATCAAAACACTTAAGGCACAAAAACTTTGATTATAATATCACAAGTGCTTTAAGTGATTTTTCAAGGATTTTTCATGGTGACAATACTTACCCAAAACACACTTAATTCACGACGGATGTGGTGACAAAAGGGTGGTAGGTATAGGTATTAGTCCAATGATTCATCAGAACCGATGGAATCTTCCCAAGGACAATTCCCTAGATAGAATTAGAAGTCCTAGGAAAGATGGAGTAAGATTGTGAACGTAGCTCAATGCTGACCAAGTACTTAAGCTAGCACTGGAACAATCACAACAAGGTGCTAATGATGACGTATTGGTAAGCATTGAAGGGGTTGAAGAATGAAAAAGAATTGTAAAGATAAAGGGTGTAAAGAAAGAAGCCCTCCTTACAACTTTAGGCAGAAACCGGGTCAATACATATGCTATTGAGATCATTTTTTAATGATTCTCGATATTAAAGATAGACATCATGGACCCAGTGATGCAATGCACAACCCTCCCTAGCTAACTCAAGTATCTCTCAGAAGATATTTGTTTTAATCACACGGATTTCAACACGTTATCTATTGGTCTATTCACTCTGAATGGACTGACATTGAATAGGTGGCAGTCCTCTCCAGCCATCGCTCACTAAATCAAAACGCACTATCGATTCTAGAGCCACGAGATCATCAAAAGTCTCATTAGGACACTTTCCATTTATTCCTTGCTTCTTCATACACTGTGAAAAGTAAGAGATCTTTATGAGTCCTACGCAGTATTCTTGTAATATTGCCAGAACATCCGAGTGATACGCAAGTATTATAGTGAAGATGGAAATCCTGCTTGAGCCAACATCAAACAAGCTCATGGTAGGTGACACGTGCGGTTCTTTAAGAATCAATCTTGTGAAAACTGGAAAGAAACAGTAGTTTAATTCTTAATTGAACTTAAACTCGTTCTGGGCCTCTACGCATTATCGTATGATCTTGCCAGAACACTCAGAGTGACACTCTTTAGTGTTCATAGTGACGAGTGGAAATCCTTCTAGTGTTAACATCAAACAGCACTTGGTAGGTGACAAGCAAGATTCTATTTGAATTAAGTTTGTGACAACTGGAAAGCAACGATGGTAAATATCTTAATTGAAATTCACTTGTTCCAGGTTTCATGAATTGACGCCTTCAATCATAAGGATTTTTAATCCAAATGATTCACTCTTTATGTTCGCAGTTAGCTTTGGACATTCGAATAAAGAGAACGGGTTTACCAGCGAAATCCTGTCAGGAAGTTACTTAACTGAAACTATCCGTCATGGGTACGATATCTAATATCGTTCAACGGTCTTCACCGACCGGGGGTAAAATGCTACCGAATTAGAATAAAATGTCAAAGCCATTTTATTCGTGTCTTATTATGTTGTTGAATTCGAAGACGGTGGCGTTGCGGTGTACCTGTTGAAGACGTCCTCACATAATTATTCCTTCTGCATCAAATACTTCTGCAAATTCAAGAAAGTATGATCTAAAAGTCTTCCGCTGTATCGACTCTGAAACTTTCAAGAATTCAACAAAGGATAAGTGTGTGGGACATGAAGTCACGAAGAGGCGAACATCACAAGAAGATAAAGACTGCACGTGAAAGGCCAAAAGAACGTGTTCCAAGCAAAAGGCTGATATTATTCAACACATATTCATAAAAAGAAGAAAAAGAAAGAAAGAAAGAGAAAGTGGACTACGATCTCAAGAACAAGATCTAACATGCTAGATTAGGACTTTGTAAATTTGGAGTGACCTCCCTTTAGGGGAGATTGTTGGAAATACGTTTTACGTATAAAGAAAGTCTCAGTCACTCCAACAATATAGTTATAGGCTCGTAGTAGTGTTTAAGTAACATTTATTAAATAGCCCGACCCATGAGCATGTTCATGGGCCGGAGGCACAAGTCTATTAACGACTTGGGTATATAAGCCTCTTCCACCATGGAAAGAGGTGTTGGTTGTTTCATTTCTCACTTTTATAACACATAGTTTCTTTCATTTCTCTCTCTAAGTTTCTCTCTCTAGAAAACATCAACCCTCTTGAAATATAAAGATTATCATTGTTCTACATTTCACTTGTTATAATTATATACTCAACACCTAATGAATCAATGGGTTACTAATCTTAATCTTTTTCACTTTTTCACTTTTTCACTTGCAGATAGATGTACTGAAGTAGTTATTCAGTCAACTCTCAAAAATTGTTCTTGAAAGCACAGGGCGATGCTACAGGTAAGTGCACTATTGACCATCCTAACATTAATAGCCATTCATTCTTAAAATGATACAACCTCTCCCAAGTAGAATAAGGTAATTCACAAACCTAGAAACTGGTCGTACTAATGGTTTAAGTCTGAGTGTGAAACAAGAATATAAAGGATCTGTAATAGGCAACGAATTTGTAGTTAAATATAAATCAAAAGTTGTTGTAATGAGGCCAATTGAACACATCCACAACCAGAAGAATGCTACCTTTTACTGGGATTACAGAGGAAAATGGACACGAGTATGAAAGGCTACTGAATACAAGTGTTTCAGTTGTGCATAAAGTAAAGCATAAAAAGGGTGGATAAGGTCACACAACTTTAGTAACAAATTTACATGTAATATGAACCCCTAATTTACATATCATAAATAGTGAATTTTTCATATAGTTGTAAAGATTTACACGTAAAATGAACTCTGACCATCCGTTCTACAGATGCTAAAGTGTGAAATTATCATACATAATCTAAATCTTTACATGTAAAATGAATCCTGACCATTTAATTTACATATGATAAATTGTAAATTTTTCTTACGGAATGTAATGATTTACATGTAAAATGAACCATGACCATCCTAATGTGGCTAAGAGGTATATCATTATAAGTGTATGGTGAAACAATTATTAAGGATTTAATATTTTTTAGCTAAATGAAACAGATTAATAGAATCCATGTGGTCTGGTTAATGATTCAAATAAAAACTGAATGAGGTGATTTATTTCTCTTGCAAATGTTACTCTTGGCAACATTCAGTCTTCTTGCTGAACTACAAAACCTTATACGTATGGAATAGTGTAAGTAAAACACTTAAACAAGATCAATAAAAGGCCGGTATGCCACTTAGCAAATACAATTACCTTTAAGATAAAGTGAGATGATGCTATAAAGTTGTAAAATCTCTTCAAGAAAATGGAAATGCTGAAGGAAAGTCATTTCAAAGTTGATTTTTGTGGCTCAAGTGTGTTTTTCTGTTTATAAGAAAGTAACCACCCGACCTAAGCTTCACCGAGTGAGAGTGGAGTAGCAATTAAAATTCAAAAGAAGAGACCTCAGGGTTTTCATCATATTAATTAAAAAGGGGGAAATTGACTATTAGTTTTCTACTTTCACTTTTTTTCCCAATGTAGGTACGCTACTGTAGTTGTATATATGTTTGGTGTTGTACCTTCAACAACTTGTTAAAAACATCACTGAACTTTTACATTGTTGCTAAAAGAACGTTAGTTGCATAATTGCGACATGTGAAGGGTAACATGCTTGCTAACAAACAGTACATGAAACATGAAATTATAGCCAAAACTTTAAATCCTAAAAATAAAAATAAGAGAATAAGCCAGGGTTCACTTGTAGTGGTGGGTTTCGTGAAAAAAAGTGGTGATTAGGATAGTGGTTATAGCGTGAGACGAATCAGGCAGTTCAAGTGGAAAAGTGAAATCGAAGTTGATTGTTAGCGATCTCGATAGTGGCTGTAATATTTTGTGATCTTTTGAACATCAAAGGTAAATTGATTAATATGGTTTTGTTTCATATACAACGAGTGAAACGGTAATAAGTAAAAAGTCTTGTAAAATGTTAATATACACATTTGAGTATCACTTGATTCTTAAGACTACTGAAATTTTAGTCATTATTTGGAATATATTCGCTGACTAACCAGTTTATTGACCAATGTATTAACTATTAGGAGGTACCATTATTAAGTATCGTACTTAGATTATTATAAAATTAGTAGGATACTCATTTAGGGAAAAAAGTGAAAGTAGAGAGCTATAAGAGTGATTATTCCCTTAGAGAGCCATGCCTCAAAGACATTTGTAATTACAAACCACGAAGAACATGCATGGTCCATTCTTTGTCGTTGTAGGAAACTTATGACCAATAATAAATGTATAAAAAACAAATTATTTATAATTGACAAACATGCAAGTTGAATAACAAATCAAAATGGACTTGGGTGAAACAGATCACTTTCAAGTTAAGTTGGAAAGGCGCACCAAATTTTTGCCTTCTAAATTACTACGTACTAGCTAACAAAAAATAATTAAAAGTTAAATCCAGTGGCGAAACCAGAATCTTACATAGTGGGGAGCAATTTTTTTCTAACACTAGTGACATGACTTAGAAAAATATAGTATCGAAATAATATAACGAGAATTATTATTTAGGAAATGTACGGTTTATAGAGTATTGAATGTTGGGTTTTAGTGTGTTAGTGGAGGCCAATTTGAGTTTTTGAGGGGGGACATTTAACAAATATAGTTTAAAATTTTATAAAAATTAAACTAAAATCTAATCGGTTTTGTCTAGCCATGGGAGACATCGCCGCCCTATGCTCTCTGAATAGATCCATCCCTGGGGTTAAATCACGACGAGATAATATTTTTATAAAATTATAGAAGATTATACACGATAGCGATGACAATCTATAGTAGCTTCAATTGTTTAAGTGTGTATTTATTTTTATTTAATCATGTATGTATGCTCTTCTTTTTGTAGAATTGAGTGATTAAGATAGCATTCTAACAATTGCGAAATGTAACAAATATTAGAGGATTTGATGAAGCTATATAACACGAGGTACATATTTCTACTATTGATACTTGATCAACATGAAAGCATTCTTCTTGCAGCCACATTTGCATATTTCTTAAATTTTTTTCAATTTAGAATGACTGACAACTAATACTCATAATCGGTCGGTGCAAAATCTATAAAGCATTAAGTTAGCATAACTAATAATTTTTTTTGGTCTTCAGAGATTGACTATGCTCAATAAGTTATCCTCGACACGTTTTTTAATTATAGATTCCTTTAACACATTTCGAATACCCTGTAGACATTTATTATATTAAAGTGTATATGGGACTATGCCCAAAGGTGTACTCATTTCAGCTGGTATGATTTCAAGGTGATTAGAGCAGTTCTCAATTCCTTTGGAATTGCTTCCCAAAACCCAGTGGGTGGTATTGGTGCACCATAACCAAATATTGATTCTTTTTGTGTTTACAATATAGTATTCTTGTGAAAGTTGCACAAACGAAATGGAACAAGAGCAAGTTTCTATAGTCATGGTCAAATAGGAAGTCAGTCCCACCCTAACCCCACACGAGCACCTGCACATGTACCTAGACGTGCTATGATAGGAACGTATTTCAAACATCCTAATGCAATATTTTTGGTATTTGGTATAACGTTACTACATTACATGTTATAGTATATATATAGCCTATTCCCGATTCTCTATACATAACTTCTGAATTTATGAACTACATGGTAATACCTTAAGAATACATCTTTTCCTATGGTAATGGGTCAAAGCAAGTCAAAGTACATGTGTTTTTAAAGCACGTTGCTGAACAGGAGATGTATGTAGACCACTTGATGTCTATAAATAGTATAAAACAACAATAATCAGCCAAATAAAAAAAGAGAAACAGAAAATCGTAAGTCATACCCGTCCATCTATATTATATATATATATATATATATATATATATATATATATATATATATATATATATATATATATATATATATATATATATATATATATATATATATATATATATATATATATATATATATATATATATATATATATATATATATATATATATATATATATATATATATATATATATATATATATATATATATATATATATATATATATATATATATATATGTATATATATATATATATGTATATATATATATATATATATATATATATATATATATATATATGTGTATATATATATATATATATATGTATATATATATATATGTATATATATATATATATATATGTATATATATATATATATATATATATATATATATATATATATATATATATATATATATATATATATATATATATATATATATATATATATATATATATATATATATATATATATATATATATATATATATATATATATATATATATATATATATATATATATATATATATATATATATATATATATATATATATATATATATATATATATATATATATATATATATATATATATATATATATATATATATATATATATATATATATATATATATATATATATATATATATATATATATATATATATATATATATATATATATATATATATATATCGGGGACTTAACAGTAGCTTTAAGGTTGGGGTAAAAGAGAAGAGTTAGCTAACACATGTAAGGTCATAGGGTTTTCTTTACAGAAAGGATGGGTTTAGTTAGGTGGGCGTTTGGCTCATAGTTTGGGGACTAAAATTCGGGACTGTTTTGGGTAAAACGTAAACGGGATAGGTTATAAACTTAACTAAGTTAAGGGCTTATTAGAGAACGATAATGAGATGTTTAAGACATATTAATGAAGTTAATATGAGGGTAAGGGTTAGATGTCCATCATAGATTGATGAGCCATTTTAGTTATTGGTTCATGTCTTGATGTATTATATTTCTTTGTTTAGCTTTTTGCTAGTGCGTGGATATTTGGAGAAGCTCAATCAGGTGAGTTTCATAGTCTCATATTTCTTAATATTTTTACTTCCAGATGGGATGGAAGAGACACTCTACTTTACTTGTTATTTTAAATAAATTGATGTGAATGTTTTGTATGTTAGTCTGGACATTATGTGTTTACTTATGCATTTAACTGCTATGTAGAATACTTAATTTATTTAAGTATACTTGATATCAAGGAGGACAAGGATGGACCTTGGGGACAAGACTGGGTCTTGGGGTTGGTTATTAGGTGTATGGGCGCCTAATATGCCATGAAAGGAAGGAAGGATAGGAAAGACTTGGAGCCTGGGACGAAAAGGATAAGCGCTTAGTACTGAATAGTTATGGAAGTTAGTTGTACACTATCCAAAATGTCTTAAATGTTATTGAACGTCGTTATTCACAGCTAATGTATTGAAATGTATATGGTTTGGCGTTGGAGTCTAAACCTATGACTCTCACCAACATTATTGTTGACGTGTTTTAGTGTCTCATTCAAGTAATTTTGTGGTTAAGCCAGCGAATAGGAGTGAGTAGACCTGGAAGCATAGGATTTCATATAGAAGGAGATCCACGTTCCTTCTTAGTTTTTCTTTTGTCTTTTGAATCATTGATACTTGGACACCTATATGTTTGATTTGTTTATGTTATTTGTTTGTCACGGGTAAGCGGTAGGATTGTTACCTACTTACCTAGACGCCTGCATTGTTTGAGATATTGTCATGACATTTGTGTCACCTTTTTATGACATTTCCATTTCATTTAGTTTTCTCTATAGACATGCCATGTTGTGATGATATTCATACGTCGTGCCCCATATTCCGCCATGGTGGGGTGTGACAGTGTTCCACCCTTAGACTCGAAACATTGAGGATAATGTTTAACTTTAGTATGGGGGAGGGGTGAATAGATACTCGACCTTGCTAAACCTTCACGCTTTCTAACTTTCATCTTTTTGTTATCGTTTTGTTGCAAATAAGGCTAAAAATCGCCAAATTTTAAATTTATCTTGTTTTTCATAAGTTTTTAAGACACGAATGTAGATTTTCTGATGGCGAGAATAAGAGTAATTTTTGACTCGACTGTGCGTGTTGAGCACTTAGCCTCGATTCCTTAACTTTATTAGGCTAAGTCTCTTAAACGAGGACGAGAAATGATAGCGTTAATTATAAGTTACTATGTTAAACGTAGAGTACACATATTCTTTCAAAAACTCATGTGTCCTAATTATTTGCTTATTCTCCCATCGCTTGTATATATTTAAACTTTAATAAATATTGACTTAGCGGTTTAGTCTTAATTGTTGGTTTCTAATTGATTCTAATAGCTACCATGTAATTAAATTGGAAAAACATTTGAGAATCGCCAGTGTTACGGTTTTGAAGTATTGGCAACCCGAATAATCGAAAGCTTCACCCATTAATAATTTTAAGTGCCCACTCACCTAAATCAAGCAAATATTTGAAGCTCACAAGACCGAAAAATCTATGCGAAAATTGAAAGTGAAAGCCTTAAACTTTAAAGCTTTAAAGATCCAAAATTACGTTTTACGTTGAGGATCTACGTCTTTGGTCATAATAAACACCTCATGGCGAGGTTAAATAAAAGGCAGGGTAAGACCAAAGCCCTAAAAATCAAGGTAAACCTATGATAATAAGGCCCATCTGTTAGGGGACGTATAAAAGTCTTGGTAATAAGGCTCATGTTCAAAACCGTTATATAACCGTGTTTATCGAATCTTATTTGGTAACTTAATTTTTTGACATCATTGTATATTAGGAGAGGTTATTAATTCGATGATTTTGATTACACCATTTCGTTTCTATTTTTGGACCTTAATCTCTATTACCGCATAAGTAAAAAATATATCTTCATGATCATTCTAGACAAATATAAAATATAAGAGATACCAATTAGGAATAAGGGAGTCTAAGTATGTGATTAAAGCATATGAGTAGTGTTAGCATTACTAACTTATAATGACAATGATCTCGTTTCACACTCGGCATGGAATTGGGTGAAAATCGAGGACGACCAACTTATCTCTATGAGGCATTCACGTGTTCTTACTCTATGAACCTAAAAGTCCCATTTTGCGATGAAAATCATACATTATGTCTAAAACACACGTAATAGTAGCGTAGTAAGTTTAATTTTCAATAAATGTCACATAAAAATGAATTTTAGAAGTGCTACGATACTTTATTCTAGCATTGCGTGAGGCCACGACAATGGTTTAGTATGGGGGAGTGTTGAGACCGCAATTATACATGGTCTCATCGTCCAAAATGGGCTTAAAATACCTAACAATATCATAAAATACCGTGAAATATACTCGTGTTTGTTCAATGTGTATTTTAGGTACGGATATCGTGAAAAAGACAAAAGATCACAAGAAACAATGCAAAATGAACACGAGAAATGAAGCCGCATAATGAACCAGACCTGATTGTTAATTTTCCAAGAAAGTCCCTCATGTTTGAAGAAATGACAAGTTTGGTCCCTCATCTTTGGAGATTTGTCAACTTTGGTCCTTGAAGAAACAAGATTATATAAGAAAGGCCCTTAAACTTTCAAGACTTGACACTACTAGCCCTTGAATATATGTCAAATTGCATGAATAGTTCCTTTTCCAAGTTTCTAAAAGTTACAAGGGTTGTTTTGTAATTATAGTATAGTATATATCAAAGGAATGTGACCTAAAAGTTGTGTAAAAGTTGGGAGGCCATTTTTGACGACTTAATGATACTTGTGGGGGTCAAACAGCCTTAACCCTATACCCATATGTTATCCCATATTTTATGATGATTAAAGAAGAAATAAAGAAGAAAGATAGATGAATTCTAGAGAGAGAAAGTAGAGAGAGAAAAGAGAGAGAATGGTTGGAAACTTAGGGACGATTAGATTAGAAAGAGAAAAATACAAATGGCCAACCACCTTCTAACATGCTAGGAGGTGGCTATATATAGTCCACCCACACGCGGGCTTGTTTGGGCTATATATTAATGGGCCGGGCTTTCCTTTTAGGCATTAGTTCCTTTATGATGAAATTTTAGCTTAAAGTTAAGCCCGTAATACACGACTAACCTACTACCTATTACAACATTCTAAAATATGATACATAATAAACATATGACCGAACATTCTTGTTTGACTCAATATTTTGAGGCTAACAATCTCCCCCAATGAGAGGTCATTCCCTTTGACATTTGGAGATTTGTAGAGATTTCTAATCTCGCCATAAATGAGTCTTGAACGTGTAATAATAGTCTTATTTCTTCATGTTGTGATCTTTGATCCTTTGTCATTGTCTTTCGACTTTGTCTTTAATCTTGAGATCTTCAAATCATCTTTGACTTATCTATGCCATCTTGCAATCTTGTGTCTTCATCCACATGCTCACACTATTAATTGTTGAATATGTCTTTAGGCATGAGTATGTGGTTTTGAATCTTTGACTTTGATGAGTATACCGCAACACCACCTTCTCGAGACAAAACATAGACACAGACTGAATGACTTTGACATTCGTCCTAAATTGGTAGCGTTTTACCTTCGGTCGATGAAGAGCGTTATACGATATTAAATACCGTACCTGTGATAGGTAGATTCAATTAAGAATCTCCTTGATAGGGTTTCGCGGAAATACTAGCCGTTCTCTTTACTCGATCGTCTCAAAGCAAGACTGCGAACATAAAGACTGAATTAATTGGATAAATATCCGCTTGATTAAAGTCGTCAATTCAAATTCCTGAAACAAGTTTGATTCATAAAGAATCTTACCATTGTTGCTTTCCAGTTAACACAAGCTTGATTCATAAGAATCTCGCAAGTCACCTACCGTAGCGCTATTTGAGGTTGACGCTAGAAGGATTTCTATTCGTCACGTTGAATATTAATGAATATCACTTTGAATGTTTTGGCAAGACCATAAAGATATTGCGTAGAAACCTGAAACGAGTTTGTATCAATTCAAATCAAACCACTGTTGTTTTTCAGTTTTACACATGTTTAATTCACAAAGAATCTTACATATGACCTACCGCAGTGCTGTTTGATATTAACACTGGAAGGATTTCCACTCATCATTGTGAAAAATGAGTAGTATCACTCCGAGTGTCCTAGCAGTATCGCAAGGATATAGCGTAGGACTCTCTTGTTTGTCATCCGTGTGTCCTAACAAGATTTGATTTATCTCTTGGCTTTAGACTCGATTTGTGCACTTTTTTTGTGGTCGGAGGCTGAAGCAGATGCCACCTATTTAGTATCAACTATCTCAGAGTGAGAAAGTTAATAGAAGTCGTGTTGATCTCTGTGACAATAAAACAAACTTCTTTTGAGAGAAGCCTGAGTCAGCTGGGGAAGGGTTGTGCATTACATCACTCGGTCCATGATGTGTTGTCTTCATGATGTGTTGACCCGATTTCTGCCTAAGTTGTATGGAGGGCTAATTTCTTTTCACCCTTTATCCTTACATTTCTTTTTCATTCTTCAACCCCTTCAATGCTTACCAAGACATCATTACTAGCACCTTGTTGTGATTGTTCCAGTGCTAGCATCAGTACTTAGTCGGCATTCAACTACGTTCACATTCTACTCCATCTTTCCTAAGGACTTCTAATAATCTATTGGATTGTCCTTGGGAAGATCCCTCCGGTTATGGTTGGATCATAGGACTGAAACCTAGCCACCCTTTTGACACCAATAACGTCGTGAATTAAAGATGTTGTGGGTATGAGATCGTAACCATAAAACCACTTCAGACGGTCTAACAAAGTGTTTAAAAAACATTTAACACCTTGATAGTTTTATCGTTTCAGAAACGCTCCCCCTTCGCATGTGCATCAATAATTGAAAGTGTTTCGCACATGTGGGTAAGAGTTTAAAAGTGCACGAGTCTATAGATCACATTTTAATCACATTTTCTCCCACTATCTCTAATATTTAAATTTTTTTGATATTAGAGATACCAAATTTGATTAAAATATATTGGGAAAAATAGCCTTGAAACCTTCGGGAGAAAAATGTATCAAACTTAGTATGAATTTGGAAAGCTCCCCCTCAAAAATTGATCCAATTAAATTGTCATTACAAGAATATGATTCACATTAAACTTTTGAGGATAGGAGTTGTTGAACACACAATTTTTGAAAGATTTTCAATAATTATTGAAAACATTGTGTTCAACGCTTTTTGAAAAATCACAAAATCACAAATGTTTAAAGAAATGGATTTTCTAAAGTATAAACTTGAGTTCATAGACTTTGAATGTCTTGAAGAATCCACTCAAGTGTAAGAAGATTTCTCTTCTTTTGCTGAGGGTAAGCGCACTAAATCGTACACTCCCCCGTGAATATCGACCCAGGTTGCAATCTGAAAGTGATTACAAGCCATTGTGTTGAGCTCAAAACGTTGAATGTTTTCTGATATGCTCAACCCAAGATAGATTGCTCTACCCGTTGTTGGAAAAATTGTCCAAAGTAGACATTTTCCTTTATTAAGAATAGAAATGACATGTTTTGAAAAATATTTACAACTTTCATTCGAGCTTTATGTACCTACCCGTGTCGTTATTGAGCGACATTTCTAGGCACGTCCATATTATCGATACTGAAAGACATGTCGAGAAGAATATTTTTAGATTTTTCAAGGATTTTTAATTTTGTGTTTTGTTTTTTATATGTTTTATATTTTTGTATTTTTCTTTTTCAATGATATGTACAAGTAGATGTTTGAAAGACAAATCAAGCAAGCACCTTTGCCAGAATCTCCAAGTCTGCTGGAGTCAAACATCTCGTACCAATTTGCCTAACAAGGTACTAAAACCTATCTTTCGACAGAGCTTTAGTAAACAAGTCGGCTAATTGGTAATCTGTTCCAACAAAGTATAGTTCAACGATACCTCTTTCAACTTGTTCCTTTATGAAGTGGTATCTGACATCAATGTGCTTTATGCGGGAATGCTGTACCAGATTGCAGGAGATGGCTATGGCTGACTTTGAGTCACAGTACATAGGTACTTTATCAAAGTGGAAGACATAATCCGTGAGTTGTGTTCTGATCCAAAGAACTTGAGCACAATACGCAGATAGAGACACATACTCCACTTCGGCTGATGACAGTGACGTGCAATCCTGCTTCTTGGAAGACCATCCCACGAGCTTATATTGACCTAGAATTAATGCACCACTAGAAGTACTTTTTCGTGTATCAAGACACCCTGCATGATCAAAATCTGAATAGGCCGTTAGAAGGAAACGGGTTTCCCTCGGATACTATAGTCCCAAATGAATGGTATTCTAGAGGTACCGAAAGATCCGTTTAACCTCCTTGAGGTTCTTTTTAGTGGGTCGTGCTTGATATCGTGCACAATAACCCGTAGCATATGATATATCTGGTCTTCTTGCTGTTAAGTACATGAGGGAGTCGATCATGGAACGATATCGCGTTTGATCTATGGCATCTCCCTCTAAATCAGCATCTAGGGATGTGGTTGACAATGGTGTCCCAACAGGGTCACATGAGGTCATACCATGCTTTTTGATTATCTCTTGACAATACTTAGCTTGGTTAATAAAGATACCACTTGGGGATTGGTGAACTTGAGTTCCTAGAAAGAGTTTTAGTTCGCCCATCATTGACATTTCAAATTTGATGTGCATTACTTTTTCAAACCATTACGAAAGTTTTGGGTTTGTAGACCCGAAAATAATGTCATCAACATAAATTTGCACAAGCAAAATGTCATCCCCATATTTGTAAGTGAACAAAGTTAGATCAATGGAACCTTTTGAGAAACCTTTGGATACTAGAAATTTCGAGAGCTCGTCGTACCACGCCCTTGGAGCTTGCTTAAGTCCATAAAGGGCTGTGTGGAGATGATACACCTTGTCAGGATAATGTGGATTAATGAATCCTTCCGGCTACATGACATAAACTTCTTTCTTCAAAGGACCGTTAAGAAATGCTATCTTCACATCCATTTGATAAACAGTAAATCCCTTATGTTCAACATAATCAAGGAAAATCCTGACCGCTTCCATACGAGCAACTGGTGCAAATGATTCTTCAAAATCAATTCCCTCTTTCTGGCCATACCCCTTATCCACTAGCCTAACTTTATTCTTGATGATCCTGTTTTCTTCATCCATTTTGTTTTTCCAGATCCATCGAAGATTTAATGGTGTTACGTCGTATGGTATGTCAACAAGTTCCCAGACCTTAAGTCTTTCAAATTATCGAAGTTCATTCGTCATCGACTCAATCCAAGCATGATCAGCCATGGCTTCTTTGATATTTTTTGGTTCAGTTGTATTCAAGACGAGTGTGAACATACAAACATCGCCATCGGTTTCTAGTTGTCCTCTTGTACGAAGGGGCTGTGAAGGGTTTCCAATTACTTGAACCAAAGGATGATCTCAGGTCCAATGATGTGTTGACGGGTGTCGTTGGTAGAATGTATGAATATTTGACGGATCAACATAGCGAGTAGAAGACTCTCCAATTTCGTGTATCGATGTACCGAATGGGTTGTGAAAATCCTCATCGTCAGATAATGCATTGTTTGCTTGATTTGTGTTCTCTGAAGCGATGACAGTAGTTTTGGATGTTGTAGGATCGATTGTTTAAGTGATATTCTGAGGAGGTAAATCTGCATCAACCCGTGTTAAAGTAGATGAAGTTGTATCCTTTTGTTGATGATGATCGGTATCATCATTCTTATCATGAGTGACAGCGGAAGAATTTGATATAATATGTTTCTCCCCCTTGAAATATTCATCAAACATTGGTCCATATAACATTTCCAACTCTTCAATTGTCGTGTCCACTGTCATATCTTCTCTAGGAACATTTTGGTGAACCAGCTTTGAACTTGACGGTTCATTGTTATGGTCTTGAGTTCTGAGTTCCGTGCGGTTGTGCACAGAAGTCTTTTGTCTTTTTGGATCGGGACTTAAACTGTTTTGTTCAAGTGCCATTTCTTGCAATTCATCAAATCTGACATGAATAGTCTCGACTATCAATTTCGTTCTCTTGTTGTACACTCTATATCCCTTAAACTGAGTTGCATATCCCACTAGAATGCATGCATCACTTTTCTCTTTCATTTTGTCCAGATTTTCACCATCTCGAATTATGTAACACGTAAATCCAAAAACATGAAGGTGTTTGAGTGAAGGTTTGCGATCATGAATTATTTGATATGGTGTCTTTTCGTGTCTTGTGATAATTAAGGAACGATTTTGTGTGTAGCATGCGGTTGACACGGCTTCGGCCCAAAATAATAGTGGAAGTTTTGAAGCGGATAATAATGTTCGATCAGCCTCAACCAAATTACGATTTCGTCTTTCAACAACGCCGTTTTGTTCAGGTGTTCGAGCAATAAATGTTTCATGTTCAATCCCTTCGGCTTCAAAATAATTCTTCAGAGTTGAATTCAATAATTTTGTGCCTGTGTCAGTACGTACCACTTTTACTTGAGCTTGAAGACCACGTTGTATCTGCTTAAGGAAGTTGATGAGAACTTCGGGTGTTTCATCCTTATACCTCAAGAAGTGAGTCCACGTGTACCTTGAGTAGTCATTGACAATTACCATAACATATTTCTTTCCATTAATGCTTTGAACACGCATGGGGCCATAGAAATCTATATGAAGAAGATCTAACCGTCCTTTAGAGCTTGGTGTAGTCTTTGTCTTGAAACTACTTCGTTTAGCTTTACAAAGCTCACAAGAAGAACAAAGATGATCTTTGATGAATTTCAAGTTTGGAAGGCCTCTCACAATATCTCTCTTGGAGAGCAAGTTGATGGTATCAAAGTTGAGATGAGATAATCGTTGATGCCATAACCAAGCTTGAGTCGTTGAAGCTTTAGCCATGAAACAGATTGGAGTTGAAGAAGTGGAGTCTTGAAGTGAAATAGTGTATAGATCAGTACCCCGTGAACCGGTAAGTAAGTCATTCCCATCATAATTACGGGCAAAACATGTCTTCTTTCTAAAAGCAACCTCCAAATCCGCATCACAGAATTGACCAACAGAGAAAAGATTGTGATTGAGCCCTTTGACATAGTAAACCCTTTTGGTCATGATATTCCCTTGAACGAAATCTCCATATCCTAGGATCGGTGCAAATTGATCATTTCTGAATCGGACCGTACCCAGAAACTTCTCCACAAAGTTAATTAGAATCTTGAGATTCCCCATCATGTGCTTCGTGCATCCGGAGTCCAGTATGAAGAGAATTATTTCGATCACCTGCAGAAGAATTAGAACACGATGGAGCATTTGCTAAATTGGATTCCATGTTAGTTATGATTTCCAATTCATTAGTTTCCCTTGTTTCAGCACTTAAAGGCGCACAAACGCTCTTTGTCACGTCTTCTTTCCTAACCTTAGGCATCCATTTATATCCTGGAGGACATTGATTAGCAAACCACCATTTCTAAGACTTGCTAGCAGACTCATATAATTCCCTAATTCTGCTTCTAGGGTTCTTAGTGGTGGAGTCTGATGCAATACTTTTCTTAGAGGGGTTACACCAGAATGGTTCACTTTGCGTTTAGGTTTACTAGCACTAATAGGCATCGCAATTTGCTTCTTAGTTCTAGTATCTATGCCTTTGACATTATTCAAAACACACATAGCATGATTAGCATTAGTACATTTTCTACATTTCACACAGACAAACTTAACATTCACAACATTCAAAGTCGAATCATTCAAATCGTCATTACACGCGATTACAGATGTTTTATTCTTAGAAACATTTAAATTCCTAGGGTGGTCTTCTACTTTCTTCATCTTCCCTTGACTTTTTTTTTGCCAAACATTTTCATTCATTCGAGTGCTCTTAAGCTGAGGCCGGCTAACACTAGCAGTGGGGACTACTCCTGTAGTAAAAGACACACGTCTATTAGTGTTTCTAAAAGTCTGAGGTGATTGACTTTCTTTGTTGTGTGTGGGTTTAGTGGCCAATCTATACATCCCTGGTTTAATCACATTTGTGTTCTTAATGCTTTGAGATCGAATATGTGTTTTAGGAGTAATCTGTGGTAACCTATCCTTCCCAACCGTCTTGGGGGCAAACCTAGGTTTTGCAAATGCAGAATTGGAGAAAACAAATAGTTTTCCCAAGACAGAGGGTTTAGTCACTTTGTACGCATTGGGTTGTCTTACAACAGGTTTCTTAAAGCTAGGTTCCACAATTTTCCCACCCATCTTAGAAACGAGTTTCTTCAACAAAGCAATCGCTATCTCCCTGTCTTGTAACTGAGCTTTCAAACCTGTAATTTCCATACTCTTTTCATTCATTTCTCGACACATTGCGGAAAGTTTTACTTGCAAGTTATTATCATTTGGACCTTTTCTGATGTCTTTTTGCAAAGCAAGTTCAAGAGAATGAAAATGTTTTTGAAGCAAATCAGTTTTGTATTGAAGTAACTCAAAAGCCTTTTTTATCAACATTTTCTTTACGTTTCGAAAGCTCAGTTTCAATCCGTTCATACTCCTTGATCTTATCAAGATATTTGCATCCAACACCAGAATATTCATCGATATCAGCACAAGATTGAAGAGTAACACACAAAATATCTTTGGAGAGACATTCTTCTAAGAGTATATCATATTCGTTTGAGAACTTTGATTTGTCATTTTGAAGTTCATCAATTTCTTTTTCAAGAGACTCAACATATTTCAAATGATCAAACATTTCAGACCGAATTAATTTTTCAAACTCAAAAACATTTTCTTTGATTATCTTCGTATTTGGTATTAAAAGTTCTTTTACAAGCACAGTTATATCGTGAGAAATCTATTTATTCCACTTATCATTTTCACGTTTTTGCCAATCTCTTTCAACGATTGATTGAACATTATCAATGTGATGTTTAATAATACCAAGTGTTTTTCTACTTTTTATTTTAAAAACATCAAGAGGCAAATAGTTAATATATTTAGAAACATTTGATGTCTTAGTGGCAAACTTTTCTTCCATTCAATTCTTCGTTGTTTGCATTCGAGAAACAATTCCTTACGAGACTTCTGTTTTTGTGGAGTGAAAAGACCATAAAGACTGTTTCATAAGCATAATTATATGGTTTTACAAAATCTTTATTGACTGGTGATCTACTCTCCTCATCCCAACGAGGCGTCTCTTCACTATCGAGCCTAACTACTGGGCAATCATGATCGATCCATTCGAACTCATCAAGGTATAAATGAGGGTTCGCAGCTTGAGCTTGTTCGAGGTACTTGAGACTTTCAAAACTAGCTTGACCCTTGAAAAATGAACGAGGTGCTATCATTCTTACGGTTTGAATAGAGTCATGCATTTTATAAACAACTTTATTCAAAAAATCGACTTGTTCTTCGAGTTCAGTTACTTTTTCAGTATCTTTGCCTCGTCTATTTTTGAAATCTTGTTTTAATTTTTTAACCTCTTGTTTCTTTTCGTCAAGAATTTTAGCAGAATCGATGGTATTCATAGAAAGCCTCTGTTCAAGTTCATTTACTTTTGTTGTGGCAAGGTACGTTTTTTGACATTCATCACTTAATAAAACATTAAATTGATGTTTTTCTTTAGTTAACAAAGCAAGAGCTTCGTTGTATTTATTTTCAAAATCGTCCTTTTTAACGTTAATTAAACGACTTTGTACCCCTCAAGCTCTTTGTCTCTTTGAAGAAGCTGAGCCCTATAACTATCAATGGTCTTACTAGATTTCATAAGAGCGGATTTGCTTTCTTCAAAGTTTTAAGTGAGCGCTGCGTTTGCCTTCTTTAATTGCTTTTGACTCTTTCTAGTTTCATTGACATCTTTTTGTAAACTAGCAACTAAATTAGCAAGCGCGACACGCTCCTCGTCATCATACTCATTTGCATGTTGATCATCCTCAAACTCATTATTGCACATGTCTGATGAATCGGGTATGGTATTGCTATCAAACGTTTCCATCATACATGTGTCAGTAATTGTTGTTGGTAGATCACTATGCTCATGTGTATCACCAAACACATTATATTCATCATCATGTTGTACCTTATCAATTGGCTCGGTATCAAAGATAGGACCATTGTCATCTTTAGTGATGTTAAGGACCTCATGAATCTTTGCCATGTATGAATAATGTGCCTCTAGTTCTTGGTCGGAGAGTTTATCGTCTGTGTCGTCAAGCATTTCTCCTTCCTTAGCTGATAACTTGATCCCAGCTTTCATCTTCTTGCATAGCAGCATCTTTTCCTTATGATAACCATAATCTTTAACCCTCTTTGGTTGTCGGTATTCCCTAGCCAAATGCCCAAAACCTCGGCAGTTAAAACACTGAATTCCACTTTGTTGCACAACTTGAGTACCAACAGTTTCCCTATTGCCAACAACAGTAGGAACCCTCTGGTTGTCATACTTAGCGGGTTGTCGATCATACTTTTGAGGACTCTCAGCACGCCTTCGTATGTCATTCCTTGGAGGACTTTGAGCATAGTTGTTCCTCGTGTTTGATGATGTTCGGAGGTTGTTGTTGGTGGGTTTGTAGATTTTCCTATATTGCTTCATAATGAAAGCCATTTGTTTCTTGAATTCCTTATCCTTTTGAGCTTGTTCTTCATCACTGTCTTCTTTGGATGATTGCTCAAGTGTTGGTGATGGTGCTCTTGCAACTTCTTTGCCTCGTGATCTTGTTGGAGCATGTGACTTAGAGATAATTCATGATCGTGGTGATGATGATTGAGTAGAGTAGGTCTTTGGAGCACGATAACGATAATCTGGGTAATGTTGAGTGGCAGACACCAAAGCAAGTGGATTTGCAACCTTTGTAACCTGTTCAGCTCGAAGTTCGCTTGCCTCATTCTGAAATTGTTTCAAAATGTCAAAGAGCGTGTGATATGAAACTTCGTCTAACTTTTATTGTTGTTTCACCAAGGTGACAAACCGTGTCCACTCTGGTTGAAGTTGCTGTGGAAATTGGACATTGACTTGCATGGTGGAAACTTACAAGTTGTTTCGGGTCATGTCATTCATCATTTTGTAGAATCGGGAGTAATATGAATCCATTGATTCCCCATCCTTTGAAGTAAACTTTCCAAAGTTCCAAAACATCTTTGTTTTCACATCTTGTTTGTTGAGTGATTCACCTTGTTGCAATTGTTCAATAACCGTCCACATTTCTTTAGCAGTAGGGCATGCATCAATCGTGGAATAAATGTCATCTCCAATACCACTGAGAATTAAGTAAGTTGCTTCCTTCTCTGCATCAAACCAAGCACGGTTCTCTGGTGTGAGGTCGTTTCTCTTTTCATAACGTTCATATGCGGGTTGTTCGTCAGTTGTGTCTGTGGCTGGTACTGCAGGAACTTGTATCTTTGAAAATTTATAGGGTCTATAAAAAATACATTGCCTTAAGGCATCACCGTTAGATTTTGTGTCAAGATAATGTAGAAAACAGGATTGCCGTTGATCATATCGACCAGACACAAGCATTGGTGGTCTCTCTTTGTTACCCGCCACCATGATGTTGTTGTTCGTCACACGATGCTCTGCAGTAGAATCCATCTCAATATTCTCTGAAATGATGAAGTGAATACGGATCTTAAGTAGATTTTATAGTGATTATTGTTGAAGAGAAAAGTTGTTGAAATCCCTTAAAAATGTTCTCGAAAAACAAAAAATTCTTCAAGACCAAAAAAAACACACGATTCGAAATTGTTTAAGTGTATTTTCAGAATAATTTGTATCTTCAGAATGTTCAAAAATCCTCCAATCTTTGCAATGTTCCAATCTTCGCAATGTTCTCACCTTCCAATCTTTGCAATGTTCTCAAATCCTCCAAACTTCGCAATGTTCCAATCTTCGCAATGTTCTCACCTTCCAATCTTCGCAATGTTCACAAATCTTCGCAATGTCTGTCTCACAATCTTCGCAATGTTCAAAAAGATGATTCTACGCAATGTTCAAAATACCAATCTTTGCAATACTCAAATATCTATCTTCGCAATATCTCAATCTTCGCAATATTACTTCGCAATACATAAACCCTTATGTATTGCGAAATGTGTGATTTCGCAATAACTAAACCCTTTTGCGAAATGTCAGATTTCGCAATAAAACCCTTTTTCGAGTTTTAATGACAAAATCAAGCCAAAGAACTAAAATTTCTTGCGTTTTTCACCAAAACAACTATCACAAATCCCTACCACAACTATGTAGGAGATTTATAAGAAGATTTAGAGCTCAAAAACACAAAAAAATATGAATCCAAGATGATTTATGTATTAAATCATACGAATCAAATGAAATAACAACAACCAATTACAAATCTACCCCGTGGCGATTGATACCAAATGTTGTCCCATATTTTGTGATGATTAAACAAGAAATAAAGAAGAAAGATAGATGAATTCTAGAGAGAGAAAGTAGAGAGAGAAAAGAGAGAGAATGGTTGAAAACTTAGGAAGGATTATATTAGAGAGAGAAAAATACAAATGACCAACCACCTCCTAAGATGCTAGGAGGTGGGTCTATATAGTCCACCCACATGTGGGCTTGTTTGGGCTATATATTAATGGGTCGGGCTTTCCTTTTAGGCTTTAGTTCCTTTATGAGGAACTTTTAGCTTAAAGTTAAGCCCGTAATACACGACTAACCTACTACCTATTACAACGTTCTAAAATATGATACATAATAAACTTATGACTTGATGTAATCACTTTTCCAGAAATAAGATTAAACCTATTAAGATCAAAACCCAACCCCTAAACCCCTTGCTAGCTCGACGTGGGACCCTCCACGACCCTCCCCTGCACCTATCACTTTCCCCCAACCCCAATGAGGAGACAAGATCCATGGCCCCAATTGATTCCTTAACCCCCAAACCCAGATGAACGAAGGAGATTGTTTTGATAACTCAGCAACACCACATGATCACAGCAAGATCACATGATGCACTTTGACCAATTTCAAAGTTTCAAAAGAGAAGGGCAGATTTGGAACTTCAAGATTAGTGTTCTAGTTTGTTTTTCTTTTTCTTCTAGAATTTTGTAGCCACTATATAAAGCACATAGGCATAGTTTAGTTTCTCTTGTTCCAGAATTGTGCATTCAAAAATCTGTAATTCCTTTTCGTAAAATTTAAGTTGGTATTTTCTTAGATGAATTGTAATTCCTTTTAATGATATAAAATTTGGTGTTTTGTTTGATGCTACATTCTGGGTTCCAAATATTTCTGTTTCTTGTTGAGTTCTTACTTTTCAAATTTAATTCCTTTTTTCATTTTCTTGAAAAAGTTGGTATATTGAAATGTTTTCACTAAAAATCTTGTTTTTGATTTAAAAGTTTTGGTTTGAAGTTTCTTTATCAAAGGTTTTTGAGTAAAGCTTTTGAGGAAGTAAAAAGAAATATTCAAGTTTGGTTTATCTCCATTTGTGTGATAACAGAATCAAGTACATAGGACGTGGTTGTTTGTTTCTTCTGTTTACAGGTCTGCAAGCTTGTGAATTTTTTGAACATAAGCTCACCCATCCAAGGTATGGAAGTATACCTTGGATCTTTGCTTTCTCATTTTTTTAACCTTATTATGTGCATAAATTTATTTGTTTATTTGATTTTTTGTTTTGTGTTTGATTAGGAAAAATCTTTGTGTAATCTTCTGTTTGAGTGTTCTTGGATCTATATCAGCTAGTATATTGATGGTCTGTGATGTTTTAAACTTGAATGCTTTGTAAAAATTGATTTTCCATCTTAAAGGGGTGTTTGGTATTGTTAGGGTCAGAGGTAGGGACACACCACCAGGGTCCCTTAATAGATCAAACAGCTTCCTTAGGTTTAGGATTAGTTGATTTTGCCAAAAGATTAGGGGATTTAGTTTGAAAAATTGGTTTTGGTAGTTTTTGATAAGAATCTGCTAAATCTCATGCTTGTGTGATTGTTATGATGTTTAGCTGGTGTTGTATTAATATGGGTAGATTTTAGTTGCCTTGTATGAGTTAGTAGTATTGAGTCTTCTTGTATTTTTGTTTACATTCAACTTGTGCTCAAAAATTTGCCAAAAGTACCCCAAAACCATCAAATGGTAGTTTTAGGAGTAAAAACTGGATTTAAGCAGTTATTTTTGGTCAATAGTTAGTATCTAGGTTCCTTGAGGTATAAAGTTTGTTTTTGTTAAGATTTTGTACTTATATATGCTTATAGCTTAATCTAAAAGTCACCATTAAGCATCTAAAAATTCTCTCAGCCTTATGTGCATCTAAGTTGCATACCCCACTGTCTTATAATAGCTAAGTTGGTTTCTAGGGTATTAAAGCTTGCTGTGTGCTTTTTCTGAATTGGTGCATGATTTTTGAGTTATATTTGTGGCTTATTGCATGCTTGGTCCGAGCTTATTGCCCTTTCTGTGTGCTTATTATGTGGTGTGTTAGTGTAGTTTAGCCACTGTTGTAATTTGATTATCATTCATAACTGTGTGACTGGTGTACTTGTTTGAGGCTTATAGCTTATTTGTTCAGCTTATCTTTGACTCCTCACTTTCAAATAGCAAGTGGGGTTGCCTGTGAATCCAAAAGAAGCCATAAGAAATTGAAAAAAAAACATAAAAACGACACTGGCATGGCTCGACCTGGTGACCTGTCGTACAGGAGTTCCGTAGGTTACCATTGTGCCAGTCATTATTATTGGTAAGATAATGGAAGATCTATTACTTAAAGACAAAAGCTTATATCCCAGCATACCAACAAACCTGCAGGTTGATCAACCAAGATTGAAGATAAACATACAATCCCATTGAAATTTCTTGCAAGATACTTAGGTGAAGTATTTTATATTTTGGGCAATATTTGGTTTGTAGATGTGCCTATAAGGTGGAACATGAAGCTTAAACAGATATTATTGTCTTCCTGTATAAACATTATTTCATTTATCACATCTCTTTGTTTACTTCAATGTTCATCGCAACTCTCTCACACCTGACCATTTTTGCACGAGGGAACAAACTGCTCGTGTTCCTTTCTGTTTTTTTAGTGACATGAAACCGTTATTGGTTCCTAAGCTTTTCTCCAAATTCACGTTCAAAATCAAGCCACATGGGAGTTTTTTCCTTTTCTACCAAACCCCAAGATGTACAGAATTGTTGCAGAAGCAACACTCATCTCATTACACATACTTGGCCAGTTGGTAATTCGACAAGGTTTTGGGATGCAAATGTTGGTTAGCAGGAAAAAAGATCTAACTCAAACTACAAATGACAAGGTCCAAGAAATAACCGACCCAAGCAGGAGCAAAAAGGGATCAAACTATCCAAGCCATTAGCCATATCGGTTACCACAAAAAAAGTAACCATAAAAATAGCCAAAACATGTATAATATGATTGAACATGATTTATTGAGAAAACAAACTGACACATTTCTTGAATAAAAAAAACATCACCAATATCCTGGCACAATATCTTGATAAAGTGAACATGATTTAACAAAAATAAAAACTAGTTGCCACAATATCCTGGAACAACTTGACACATATCCTAGTCGTGTATCTTTTTCCTTTCGGGACAGTTCCTTGTATTATGGTATGCATACTTGCGGCAATATGCGCACAACCTCATTGGCTTGTTGGCTAGTGTGGTAGCGATATGGGACATGTCCTGGCCGTGTATCTTTTTCCTTTCGGGACAGTTCCTTGCATCATGGTATCCATACCTGCCACAATATGTGCACATCCTCATTGGCTTGTTGGATAGTGTGGTAGCGATATGGGACATATGCTGTTCGCGTATCTTTTTCCTTTCGGGACAGTGACTTGCATCATGGTATCCATATTTACCTATATTAATATTAATAATAATATTGAAATAAAAAAATCATGTGTCATGTAATTGGAAGTAATAGTCATAAACACTGACCGAAATTTATCCATAAAAAATCTTATCATTTACCTTGAACTGAAGAAGTGTCAAGTGTAAACATCTTGTTTTTTTGGCTGTGAGTTTTGTGATGTGTTTTTTTTACTGTGATGTGATGAGTATGAAGTGTATATGTAGGTTATTTAAAAATAAATATATTACCTATTGATTAGGGGATAATGGCTATTTAGGTGATTTTTTTTAAATTAATCATATCATGTGTAAAATTACTTTTAAAGTTTGAATACATATTTAAAAAAAGTCAGATAAGAACATTTTGTTATAATATAATCTAAAACAACATTTAATTTAAAGAACACAATAATTGGTAATATGAACTTGATGTAGCACTTTTTCAACATGATTTAACACGTAAATGTGTTTGGACAGGAGCTTCGTTTATGCTATACTACCTCCTTTTTCTATCAAATTAAACCTCAGTTCCTGGCCTAAAATATATTAAGGGGGTGTTTGGATAATCTTACTTTAACTACTTATTGGCTTTGTTAAACTTAGAAAGCCGATATGCTCACTTTAAACATATTATCACTCCCATAGTGTCGTATTTGTTGTAGTAACACCATTTAATTCATATATAAGATAGTCCTAAACGCTTCTTAGTTCAACTAGAAAAGCAGTCCCAAATGCCCCTTAAGTAAGATGTTAAACAGTCCAATTTTCAGTTCCAAATGCATCCATACGGTTTAAATTTTTGTTTTTGAGACATATATTGCTGTTATAGGCACAAAAATATTGGAAGATGTTAATAGCTGATACCTGAGCAGTCTTTAGTAAATTACTTTTACGCTTTACATTTTCATACCCATAGTCAGAATCACACACCACGTACTAATGGCTATTACTTCATTGTCCAGATTATTACTTCATTGTTTTCTTGCAACTTTCATCACAGTGAAATTCTGCAAGACAACACATTAACTTATATTAGCTTATACCAATAGACAGTAATATGTTAATTAGTTAAGTCAGATGTTAATTGATACAAATACATTATTTAATGTACATACCAATCAAATTTCAACATAAAGTTGTAACTTTAGCCTGTTATGAGCAGCTGATATAGTTGCAGATACTATAAGAACAAAATATAGTTTCCGATACATGAGCAATCCCAAACACACTCTTAAATACCATAATATATCAGTAACTAGGAAATGCCAAAACTAATTGAGTACTACAATTTAACACCTCCTTTACCTGTGAAGACACTCATAAAAAAAGAAAATGTATCAGGGTGTTTGGAATTGATTAAAATATAAGAAATACAATTATAAGTACTCTAGATTAAGTCAGAATATCTAACGCATTTTAGGTAATTCCGAACAAATAGCAATTCCAATGAATAAAAACTGGTACATTTTAACTACTTCCATCAACAAAATCCAAATTAAAGTAAAAAGAATTATTCCAAAAATGTAATGCATTGTCATGATAAAAAATTACAATCCAAAAACAAACATAAACCAAAATCCATAATGATGCTCAAGCGTAATTCATAAATAGCTGAAAAGACGAAACTAGTCACTACCGTACATATCCATGTCGTCACCCTCATCATGCTCCACGGAATCAAACTCCTCGTCTTGTAATCCCTTTTTCTTTTCGTGGAAATTCTTTGAATCATGATTCACATACTTCTTACAGAAACCGCACAACCTCTTAGGCTTGTCAGATAGCTTCATTTCAATTTCACTCTTGGATTTAAGCCTGGTACGAATCCTATGACCTTTATTATTGATACCGTGAGGGGCGAGAATATTAACATTTTCAGGTTCGGTTACACCAAGCGTTGATGCGTAAACTGCATTTGTGTTCATCTTAGGAGGGTTAGGAACATCAATCTTAGCTTTCTCCGTCAAAGTCTTCTGCGTGTCTTTGTATAAATGAAGCTTTTCAAGGTCACCGACCAAATGAGTGACAGATTGTTCAACATTGCTATAAATCTCCCTAATAATAGAATCTAGTTCACATTGTGGCTTGGATGCACTTCCAATGTCGTTTCTGTTATCGACAATTTTATGGAGCAAAGCATTCTTTGACCATCTCGTCTGCAAGTACTGTTTGGGAAAGTGGTACACCTTCGACATACGCAGAACATAAAAAATATGGCTACAAAGAAGACCAAAACACTCATACCTTAAGCAACTACATTGAGCTGAACATTCAGATGGTACATACTTAACCTGTTGAAGTAATAAAAAAGGGAAAATTTAATATGGATACAACCGACTACTTATGTAAAGTATAATAAAACACAAAATGAAAAACAAGATAGATAGTAAATAGTACCTCATAATCTATATAAGGAGCCTTTATATTTTTGTTGGAATTCCCTTCTGTATCACGAATAACATATGGAGAAAAACTTTCTGATTCTTGCACTCTTAGTGAAAAGCAATTATACAACGAATTCCAAATTTCGTCCTGAACGTCATAAAACAGAGTGATTGTGTACAACTCGGCTGCTTCCTTTTCAACTTGCAGATGCGTTTTCAAGTCCGGGGTCTTGTAATTGGAGTCATGTGTATTCTTTCCATATTTGAATCTCTGTGAATCAATAGCCGTATCATAGTGGCTTAGAAATTCAACCAAAGTAAGATCCGGATTAGTAAGCTGCCCAAGAAAATGATTTTCACTCTCGGAACGAGATGTCGTTCGCATGAGGCCACACATAGGTTCATAACGAAAGTATGCTGGTATCCAATTATAACGCATATCAAACATATCGGCCAACCATTTGTGGTCATTCAACTTAAAATCTTCCATGATTGATCTCCATTCAGACTCAAAATCCTCAGGGTCGATTTTGTCTGTCCAAACCATATCACACAAACGCTTTTTGAAGTTTGTGTCGCTACATAAATCCGAGCCAACCTTCATTGAATATATAAAATTCAAGATTAGTTGTCTGATATTACTAGTCAGAAACCAAGATATACACCAAAAAAATCAGACTATTCAACAAAGTAAATGTGATAAATAACTTGTTAATGGTTAAAATAAATACCTTTCCAGCTAGCTTCTTCATAATATGCCACATACAAAGACGATGTCTTGAATCTGGAGAAATCTGTTCGATTGCTACCTTCATTGCCGGGTCTTGGTCAGTGACAACTACTTTTGGTGCATGTCCAAATATTTTCTTGAACCGTTTTAACAACCACCTATACTTCTTGATAGACTCGCCAGATATTAAAGCAGCTCCAAAAAGAATACACCGGTTGTGATTATCTATGCCCGTAAAAGGAACAAGTATCATGTTGTATCTACAGTAAAATATAAATTTGGTTAGAAAATTATATAGAGATGTGTACTAGTATATTAACAAAGAACTATGATATTTAATAGAAATGAATGATATGCTAAATCTGTTTGAACGAAAGGTAGCATCAAATGACACAACATCGCCAGAAGCATCAAAGTATTTCTTTGCTTTGTCATTGGCCCAGAACAATCCAACCAAAGTTTTATCAACTTTGTACTGTTTGTATTCAACCGAAAAATTCTCGAAAAACTCTTGCTGACTTAAGAGCTTTTCAACAACCATTTGCGCATCACGCGTACCAATAAAATTATCAAACCCCGTTTGTAATTTCTACATTCAACATCAGTTACACCAACATTCTCAAAACCACCATACATCTCTTTCATTACTTTGAAAGAACGTGTTGGACCTAGATTCACATTTGATAGGTGATACAACAACTGTTGTTGTGGGAAACTAAGCTTCCTATTAACCTTAAGGTACTTGTAATCTTCTTCACGGGCCATCCTATGATTATGTTTCTCTAAGAACTTATAAACTTTCCACTTATTTTTTTTGTTCTTTCAATACGGAGTTTGGCGGGACATCCACATCATTGTGATGCCCCTTTCCTCCTAGTAATTTCCTTGTTAACAACCTCTGATTGTGGTCCACCAGACTATACCTTATCGGGGTTTTTGTTAACATTTTTTATGGTTGTTTAAAGCCTTCTTTTGAACAAACAAAATACTTTAAAGTAGGATCTTCATCTTTCTTGATTTGCTTTTGACCCCCCTTCTTACTTCGAACCCACATTCCCTTGCATAATCTTTATAAAATTTAAGGGCCAATTCAATTGTATCAAAACTTTTCCCTCAATAGGTTTGTTATCAGATTCCGGAACCCAAAATTTATTACCTTCAGGTGTTGGTTGGTAACTACCGACTTGTGGGACACTTTCGACATCACCAACGACGGGCTGATTCGAATTATTATTGGATTGTGGAGTTAATGGGTCACCTGATAATACAATAATAGGTTGTCATAACATAATCATAAACTAAAACACAATCCAATAATATCATCAGCTACATAAACATATATTTAGCTTTGGGTGTTTGTAAATTCCTAAAAACCATTTTCATACTAACTATGTTATATGCTATTCAGTACGATTTGGTCTTTGATGCTATTAAATAATCCGACTAATACTAAATATTATATCATATAAAATAAATGTACGAGATCAATATAAATTATTAAAATGATCATAAACAGAAAATTGAAATGCATTCAGATCAATTCGAATGGATATGATTTCATAATTTTATTTCGATTCTAAGGATGTGATTTTAGAAATGTATGATCAACAAAAAATTAAGAAGATTTAAAATTACCTTCCAAATGAGATGTCTGAGGTGTACTACACATAGTAACTGAAATTAGAATGATATGATTTTGTAATGTGTGTGAAATGATGGTGATGTTTATGGTACGTAATGTTTGGAAGAATCAGTCATATTGTTCAGCATGATGGCTATAAACCATGAAGAAAGCTAATAATCTGGACAACTAAATCAAAGAAGTAGAAATATGTATTATCAAAATACCCTTAATGATATAAAAATACTGTTAAAAAAAGATATTAAAATTAATTAGTATTTTATTTTAAGTAAAAGGACACTTGTTATTTTTTTATTGGTACCTATTATAACCTATTTTAATAGTGTACACCACAAGAACATATATATATATATATATATATATATATATATATATATATATATATATATATTTATATATTTATATATATATATATATATATATATATATATATATATATATATATATATATATATATATATATATATATATATATATATATATATATATATATATATATATATATATATATATATATATATATATATATATATATATAGGTAAAAGTTATATGTAGAACCCATTTAAAGTGTAGAACTCTACAGAACTTTTTAAATAAATCTAGATCAATGGATGTGTTTAATCAAAGGTTAATATTAAATGTGCCAAATTTGTAATTAAACAAAAATAAAGGTTTTCTTTTTAATTAAACAAAAGTCTAAAAGGACAATTAAGGTATTTTGTATAACTCTTAAAAAAGTGGTAAAAAACCACCGTATCATATACTTCGTATTTTTTCATATCTACATATTCCCTTTAACCTTAAAAAACCTACCTAAATATCAATTTCCTCTTCGTCTCTACATCCATCATAGATCTGGTAGCTTTATTATCATTATTTTCAACCATCACAATTCACAAACATCAAATGAAAAAACAAAATTAAACCCGATTTCTCATTTAAGATCGTGCGATAACCATTCGTTATTAGTTTTAGAGATCGTACCGCCTATGTGATTTAAAGAGATGTCGATGCATAAATATTATAAAAAGGAGACGCTATACAATGCATGGATGATGTTTTGTCTCGAAAGTTGTGTGATGAAGAACAAAGGAAGTTGTTGTCAAAGTAGTGGACAGCGGTGGCAGTGAGTCGAGGAGGATGAATACGCAGGCGAAAGGGACGAAAAGGATGAATTGCGGTTTCGCCTTAAGGTAACCATTGTTTCCTAGTTTTTTTGTTAAATTCGTTCATACACTGGTGGGATTTCAAGTGTCGCTAATGTAGTCAGCAATACAACACTTGAAATAATGTTTATATTCATGAGAACTCAGATCTATATTGAACAAAAGACAAGTTCCAATCTAACATTTTTATAAAGGAAAAATTAGGCTATTATCAATACTTGTGTCTTATATTAATACATAAGAGTTATGAAGTAATGTGGCCCAGCGGCACTAAACTATAAAAAACATTGATGATAGTTTTTTCTTAAACAAAATATCAATTTTAAGAACTAATAAAATAGATTACCTTTCTTCTAGTCAATCATAACGAGTGTTTTACTAGAAATGTGCATTAATCTTATGCTAGTTGTAGTAAAACTTTGCATTATTTTATATAAGCAAATGACACATAGGTGCATAGGTTTTTTGTGACTAGTAAAAAGTCAATGAAATTAACATAAGTGATATTTTGTTTTTTTAATGTTTTGTTTGATTACTTTTTATTCCTACTGTGATTAACTATTTAAATTTTTGTTTTTGCAGACAGGTTTTGCATGTTTGATGATTATGAAGATTATGTGGTCCTTGCGAATATGCATGTTTTGGAGGACGTGCAAGTGTATTAGTAATAAATTTGACAAGAGTGTGCATATATGTTCTTCGAAGAGTATTCATATGTTAGAATTTGATGAGAAAGTGAACTGAACATGTATGTTCTTGGAAGAGTGCACCTATGTTCTTATAAAGTGCACCTATGTTTTTGTTAAAGTGCACCTATGTTCTTGAAGAGTGTATACATCTTTTAAATAACGTGCACATATTGAATTGATTTTATTTTATATCGAATTTTGTTTGTATTATTTATCCTTTTCTTTGTTATAGATTTAGAGATCACATGTATTTTTACTATGTTTTGTTATAAATTAAAAGATTATGGAATGTACACAATAAACATAGATGTAATAATTACTATTTTAAAGAAAAATAAGTTTTAAAATATTTATACGCATAAAACATATATAATATTACAATATTTGAAAGAAACATATATGCAACAAAAACTTGTATGCAAAAAAAACAAATTTAAAATTTTAAAAAAATTAATAATTTTGAAATTAAAGGACTACAAAAACGTTTTTAGATAAAAAAAATACACTGAAAATGTATTTTACCATTATACCCTTTTGAATAAAATAAAAAGAATTAATGATACTAAATTCTTAGTGGTCCAAAAGAGTTCTACATGGTTCTGCACCTAAAATCGGTTCTGCATATAACTCGCCCCTATATATATATATATATATATATATATATATATATATATATATATATATATATATATATATATATATATATATATATATATATATATATATATATATAGAGAGAGAGAGAGAGAGAGAGAGAGAGAGAGAGAGAGAGAAAGAGAGAGATGGGATCATTAGAAAACAACATCTTAAAAAAAACTTAGAAAACATACTTTCCCACCCTTTTTTCTTCCAACCTCCTCCCCTCCTTTTTTTATTTTAAAGTCCAAGGGCCTTTTTGTCATTTCTTTATTTTCTAGGGGTTGCTTTATGTTTCATCTAATAATTATCTACGATTTTGTTCAAACTGCGTATTTTTTTAGTTTTCTAAACTGCCGCATTTTTAGAAGCTTTCACCCGGATACCCGATGTCATGTTTTCTATTTTTTATCATAGAGAAAAGTGTTAAATTCAATAGTCAATTATAATCATTAGATAAATGTAGATACGTTATTTTATTTATTAATGTACATTCACATTATGGCAAAACATTGTTGTTTTAACACCTTTTCAAAGTTACAATAAATGAAACGCAAGGAAAATTATTATGATTTGAAGCAATATCTTTCATACAAAAACCGTCAAATAAATTTATCGATATGTTCAATGTTCATAGTAAATCAGTGCAATCTTCTGTCTTCTAGGTACTTGGTGAGTTTTTCTTGAGCAGGGACTATTGTTGCGAGGTTAGTCAAGATCTCGAATGTTGGTTCGGGATCAACATTCTTCTGTTTCTTGCCAACAGGACCATATACATGTCATATGCAAAAATGAAAAAAAACATTATGGGGTTTAGTGCCTGAGCGCACACACAACTAGGCAAACTAGTTAATAGTTGCGACAATTTCGACCCATCTACTTGTGAGTTGGTTGACTCACGTTGTGTTGAACGTTCATAATTAACGTATATCTAAATTGAGAAAAACACAAAATCAGCAAGTTTTGGTCTCTCACATTAAACTCAATCAAAAATATCGAAATCAATATAAAAAACCTACACAATCAGGCAGTTCTCCTAATCCTTGACTATACAAGTTCCCGACTAAGCATCCTAACCTATCAACAACAACATACCCAATCACCCAGACGGGAATCCAGTCTATCCGATATACTAATATCAATGAAGGTATTTTTGCATTTAGTTTTGAAAGCATATTATCAATAGGAAATAACATGAACCTAATAAAAGTTGTTCACAAACATGACCACCCCAACAAGTTTATCATAGGAAAACCACATATAAGGGATATTGACACATCCGAAAAATATTATTAGTTCAAGAGCAGAAATAAAATTTTCAACTAACCTACAACTTACAAAGACGTTTCAAGCCCTCAAGAAGATACTGATATGTAGCTCTAAAAAGATCTTGGGAAATTTCTAGATTCACATCTACTGACACGATACATATGAATCTGTAAACAGTGTAGTGCAGGGAGATATTTTATTGTAGAGACTAGTATACTCGTTGTACTAAGACAAAAAGAAAGATATAGATCACCGTACCTCATCATTAATTCAAAGACATCCCATCTAATATTTGGAATTTCAATGCCTTTGGCAGCTCCCTTCCACCAAAAAGTCGCGCAACCTGTTTACTCACCTTCGAGAGGTGTTCACTGCCTTGGTGAGTTTTTCCAGTGATCAGCGCTTGCGATGATCAGCAATTAGCTACTTGGGGTTGTTTGATAAGCGGATGTGTTAACTTAGGTTTCGGATCAGTAGATTGACGAGTTTAATGACTAAAAGTGGGTCAGCGACCATTTCATCATCAGTGAAACCCAATAACAACCAAACACGCCTGAGAAACATTCAATGGTCAGTTGTCGTTCAGATTCAGTGGTTAACTGATGTAGTTTTATTAGCAGCTCTTATGCAGCTTATCTTAAAATCTATTCAGATAAAAACAATAGCCAATATCATTGTTTTGACAGAACCTCTGAGAATCT
The DNA here is from genome assembly GCA_025667525.1 of Glebionis coronaria. Taxonomy (NCBI): domain Eukaryota; kingdom Viridiplantae; phylum Streptophyta; class Magnoliopsida; order Asterales; family Asteraceae; genus Glebionis; species Glebionis coronaria. The sequence goes on along the minus strand of JANFOE010000447.1, from coordinate 79,634 downwards.
GACAACTCTTGTAGCGAAAAGGCATAAAGCTGGATATACCACCTGCGAAGATGACTGAAGTGTTGAATCTGGGCCCATGACAACCTATAGCAGAATTTACAAACAAAAATGGATTATTAGCATTAAACATCCAAAAAGTAAAACATGAATAGTTGCAACATGACATGAAAAAACACAAATAGATCTTCTAATAGCACATTGTTAACTCATACGAGCAGGAATGCCCTCTAGTTTATTAAGGAAGTTGAAATTGCATATTAACAAATGCCCTAATATGTTCATTGATGCACCAAATATATACAAATAGATTCCCTAATATGTTCTACTAGCTTTATCACTTTGTCGATAAAAGTTTAATATTAATTAAATATGATTACTTACCATTTATAATCCTTGTCAAATGGTATATTTAGTAAAGTAGAAGAACAAATTTTGTAAGTTGAAAACTAAACAGACCCGTATAACCAGATGAAATGTTTATTCGCCATACACAATAAAATGAAAACTTAAGAGGCATTATGCAACGGTAAATACGAATAAAGATGCTCTATTATGACACATTGATGCGTTGTTATTATACTCATCGATGCCCTATTATAATACACGCACATGCCCTGTTATAATATTCAAAAAGACGCACTAAATTACCTCAAACGGATATATAAAAAGTAGATTGTCTAGTACCAAGAATTGCTTGACTCGTGGATGATATATTTTTTAAAGGTAACAAAAAATTTCGATTAAGTTCACACCGTTTATGAATAAATAACTAAATCGTCAAAGAAAAAACATACAATCATTGATATACTAGCTAGCCTGGATCAGATTTATGATCATCCACAACATATCCAGATCAGCCTACCAGAAAGAAGATAAAAAAGAAGGCGCCAAGTACAATATATGTATTCATACCTGAATGGCTAGTGAATATTCAATTTCACTGCTTTGAGACGAACCATTTACGCTCATATAATCATTCTACTATTCTGACCAATCTGTCGTCGATCAAAGAAAGTTATTCGCTTTCTTTCATCGTTTCATCCTCACATTATTGTAACAAGCCAACAAGATTTTTTCTTTTCTTGTTTACCACCCTTGATACTTAAAATAGCACATTCCAATGCAAATGCCTTATATAAATAAATGCATTATTTTACTTTTAACTAGAAGATGGCCTAAAATACACCTCAAAATATTTTTGAACAGATGCCCAAAAACAGTATTGAACTGATGCCCGAAAATAATTTTGAACTGATGCCCAAATATAGTTATTAACAAGAATTTCCTTAAACAAACAAGGATAGCATAATATAAAATTAAAACATATGCCATAACTAATAAAAAAATAGATGCCCTAATATAGTCTTCAAATATATGCTATTTTTTATTCGGACATTTCATCAAACAGATGGTACACGGTGATGACACAAAAAATACTATAACAATCCACATGAGATCCTGATCATGCGCCTAAGACTTATATTAGATAGAAACCTGTTTATAAACGATAATTTAGAATAAAACTTTAGAAATAATAAAATCATTCAATTAAAAATGATTAATTCGACAACTAGTTTACTTTCAAATTAATGATTCTTCAAAGTACATGATTAGTTTTACCATTAATAGTAGGGTTTTTAATTACCTGAAGATAGAAGGATGATTGAATAAAAACACTTGATGTTCGATAATAGGTGCTAAGGGTAACAGAATGGTGGTGGTGACCGGAACGATGGAGGCGCTGTTGTGGTCAGCCATTTGGTGTGGTTGTTAAAAGTGCGGTGGTCGGAGCAGTTATGGCCGGAGCGGTGATGGTCAGAGTACTGTGTGTTTTTTGAATGTGTGTGTATTTTTTTGATCTGGATTAAAAAGCAGGTGTGATAGAAGTTTGTGATATTGTCAAAATTGCCCCCTCCGCTTTTTTGTTTATTATCGTTTTCTACCCTCACTTTTGAGATGTTTCAAAAGTTACCTTATAGTTTGTTTTCTATGTTTTCTACGAACATAAGGTTTTCTCTAGATCCCACCCCTATATATATATATATATATATATATATATATATATATATATATATATATATATATACAATAGAAAGGCCCTTAAAATAAAAAGGATAGGAAGGAATCTCAACCATTAGATTAGAATTCTAATATCAAAAAAGCGGAATGGTATTATTGTAAATACTACAAACTTGAAGGGCAAATCTATAATAGTGCAAAATAGAAAAAACCTACCTGTCGTCTTCTACCCCGTCTAAACAAAACCCAGATCCCTCTAACCATTTCCCTTAAATTTTATCACGAATTTCTCTCCTACTTTACACAGACTTTTCACACAATATTTTGACACGTTAATTGTTTCAAATCCATTAGCATCCAATCGATTGTAAAGGGAATTTATATCATTTTAAATCTTCATGTGAGTTGATCTATGAACCTTTAAATTGTTGCTGCATGTTTTTGTTGATTTTATTTTACTAAATTTGTATTCTATTTTTCCAATTTAATTAGAAAGAGTAATTGAATTATTCAAGCAGTAAGCTATTTTGATACGGAGGTTGTAGCTAATTTTTTTGAATATACGATGTGGTTAGAGTAAATCTGTGAGGTGGTAAGCAGTTATTGTCACACCCCACCACGGCGGAATATGGGGCACGACGTATGGATATCATCACAACAATAGAGTGTCTATAGAGATAACTAAATGATATAAGAAATGTCATAAATGGCGACACAAATGTCATGACAATATCTCAACATGCAGGAGTCTAGGTAAGTAGGTAACAGTCCTACCTCTTACCCAAGACAAACAAATAATACAAACAAAACAAACATATAGGTTCCAACAGTATCACTTATTCAAAAAACATAAAGGAAAACTAAGAAGGAACGGGGATCTCCTTCTATATGCAATCCTAATGCATCCAAGTCTAGCCACTTCTATCCTCACGCTTAACCACATACACACCTGAAAGAGACACTAAAACACGTCAACATAAAGTTGGTGAGAGTCATAGGTTTAGACTCCAACGCCAAAATAGTTATAAGTTGTGAACAACAACCATCAATACAATAAAATATGGACAATGTGTTACAAATATGCATTAACAACTATCAATCAAGATTAATCATACCAAACCAATCCAAGGCTCCTACCTTGCCAAACAACATCATGGTACCATAGATGATCACACTATGTACCTATCCCAAGGCCACTACCTTGACAAACCACAAGGCCACTACCTTGTCAAACCACAAGGCCACTACCTTGTCAAACCACAAGGCTACTACCTTGTCAAACCACAAGGCCACTACCTTGTCAAACCACAAGGCTACTACCTTGTCAAACCACAATAACTGAGACGGCACGTGTCCCCCGATCCAAATCATACACAATCAAGAATCACATAGCAGTTAATCACATAATGTACACACAAGTCCATCTCAAATCACAAACACATTCACAGCATCAATTTAGAAAATAACTAAACACAGTGTCTCTTCCATCCCATCTGGAAGTCAAAATCAATATTAAACATGGGACTATGAAACTCACCTGATTGAGCTTCCCCAAACATCCGCGCACTAGCAAAAAGCTAACAACCAAAAACACATAATCAAAACATGAACCAAACATTAAAATGGCTCATCAACCTATGATGGACATCTAACCTTCTCCCATATATATACCTCATATATATGCTCTAAGCATCTCATTACACCCCTCTATAAAGCCCTTAACTCGTTTTACTTCATAACACATCCCGTTAACATTTTTACCCAAAACAGTTCCAGTTTTTAGGTCTCAAAACTTTAAGTCAAACATCCACTTAAACATACCCATGGTTTCTTTAAAAGGAATATTCATACCCCTACATATGTTGGATAACACCTCCCACTTGCCCTAACCTTTAAGCTACTATTAAGGCCCCGATATACATATATCTACTTTTGTCATTCCAGATTTCCTGATTTTAAACGTACTAAAAGTTTGTTACCATTAAGGGGTCTTACCCTAAACCACAACCTTAGCCCAAGTGCAGATACTTACTACAATATATATACCATCTCTCACGTTCGTGAGAAGATCCCAATGCAACCCTAAGTACCCCAAACAACCCAAAACTTAAAAAGAAAATAGGCTGAATTCAAAACTATTTTGACCTCCGACTGTTGTAACCTGTTTTTGACCCACTTCCCGACCTCCAATTTAGTTCTCGTTTCTTGCATTGGAAAGCCACTTCAAATATCTTTCCAGGGATACTTGGATCGTAAAATAAGAGTTTATAGAACTCCCGATATGATCAAAACAATTGACACAAAATCTGCCCAGTTTTTAAAAACGGGTTTAACAAAATCAACCTCATTAATTAACCCTAATCTCTCTAATTACAAGCCCTAATTTATATGATCATCATATTATGATTATCACATCATTAATTTACTGATTTTATATGAACCCTAACCCTAATTCCATCATAAGAATGATTATAAAAACATAAAAACAATTAAATTAAAAAAGGGTTATGAAGGTTTTACGTTTGAATTAATAGAAGATGAAGAAAACCTAATTTTTGAAGAACCCTAATTGGCCACCATTGATGAATTTCGGTTAGAAGATGTTATGAAGGTTAAAAACCTGATTATTATAGTTATGAGTTGGGTTTGGTTAAGTCCTAAAGGCCCCCTAATCCCATTACAAGTCCATTGGGCCTGTTTTGGGCTTTTCCCTCCTTTCTTTCTTCTTTGGTGCGTTTAAACCGACCCAAACACCCCTAAATTCGTTTTTTTTTATTATTTAATATTATGTTATTAATATTACTTTAATTTTCCTTAATTTATTTCAGCTCCTAAAGCTTCCAAAACCACAAAACCGTAAAACTAGTCAAATTTACGCGTTTTACCGTAAAAGACGTAAAATATACACTTTTAAAAAAAATCTCAAATTTTGAAATAAACTTTATAACTAAGTCCTAAATGACTTAAAACCATCCCTAAAAATATCCATATGATTAATTACCTCATCCGAGACCTCTAAACGCTAAACCGTAAATCGTAAAAATACGATTTTCTATAATACATATACGTATACTTAAAACCACCAAATAACACCATCTCATTTCATAGTCACTACATTGTCAACTCATGAACATGAAATCATCACACATCGTTTCGCTCACAAGGTACCCCGTACCGGAAACGATATCCAAACCACAATCTATACAAACCAATTAACACATAAACACGTAAAGACACGTAACTAGCTCAAAATAAAACTAAGTGACGAACCTCAAAACCATGGTTGTCACATCACTCCCTCCTAATAAAAATCTCGTCCCGAGATTTACTCCTTAGGATCAAACACACCAACAACAAATCACATGAGGATACTTGTTCTAAACGAACTCCTCTCATATCCATGTGAACTTCAGTTCAAGTTTCAAAATACCATGTATACAACCCAAAAATAATTAAACTCATTGCCAAACTCTCGACCTCACAGTCAACAAATCTCACAGATGACTCTTTGATAAAACAAAGACTCTCATTAACACCAGTCCCGAATAACCGTACATGCAAAATGCATTCTCAAACAACCTTTACCAATCCCAATACATGAAATGTATCATGTATACAACTCATTTCCCCCAGGTAATTATATGCTCATAAGCTAATGGTCTGATCTTTCCAAAGATCATAAATGGACCTACAAAACTCTACATAAACTCTTCCATTTTACCAAAACATACCACCTGCTACTATGGGTGAAACTCCCTACATAACTTTGTCACTAACTCTAGTGGTTTCCCCCTTTCTACATCATTACCGCATTGGTAGCCTCTTTTACCAATTCTAGTCCACCATGGGGACAACTCACTCTATCCTTTCATATAGTGCCTCAAATGGCATTTATCGACTTCTAGTATGATAACTATCATTATACGAAAAACTCAGCCATCGCTAATGAGTTTTCTAACTCCCTCTTATCAATCACTCATGCCCTCAGTGTAACTCCGAAGGTTGTATAAATATTTCACTTGCCTATCCTTTTCCCAGTTCGCTGGATATACTCATATCCAATCATGTTCATCAACTCCCTTCAGTCCGTACCCCAAGCTACTTAAAAATTGCAATCTCCTTACAAAGTGACCTATGGCGGTCTTTCACATATCCATTAGTTCTTGCAAATCTTCAGTTCTTGCAACGTATAAGCGATCGCCTTTCTTTCTCGTCCTCGTACGCGTCCAAATCCTTGCTCCACGTATCGTCATGCTTCGCGAATTCATCCAGTCCTTCCGATAATGCCAAGATCGGCTCATTATCCAATCCACTTCTTCAGTCTCCAAAACGGTTCCTCATCCTTCTTCACTTCGCCCTTTGCTGGTTCCATGATACGCCATCATCTCTAATTACTCATCATGGTAAACTTAATACTAAAAACTCACACTCGAAAATCTCATGTATAACTCCACTCCAAAACCAACACATAATTCGCCTCACCCTCCTTCTCAGATTTGAGTAGTTCAAGATGTCGTCGACGCTCCCGATGACAACTCGTTTATACACGTGCATGCACACTTGGTTCATTGACACCATGAAAACCGCTAGTACTTTGGTGAAGCCAAATACATAACCGTAAACCCAAAGCGTTCATACAACATCCTTAGCAGTTTCAACTATGTCCTCCTTGCACCCACTCTTAGCGGCAATACGAATAAATTCCTACCTCGTTCTACTTGCAAAATTCTACACGCATCTTAAAAGACCGGTACTTCCTCTCATCAAACCACTCAACCTCTTTCCACATCCAATCTACTACTAAGCAACTCAACTTTTATCCGGCATTCCTTGCAATCTCTAACAGCTCTTGTTTTTTTTTAAATCACTCCATCAACGATTTGCCTTAGAAGGGCACTAACTACAACTCCTCTCACTTCTCCTACTTGCTCTATTTATGGTTCTACCTCACAGTAATAGGCAAACCTACTAAATTTCAGGAAATTTTTGGAAAACTTACATGCCCTACGAACAATCATAAATACCTTTGAGGTATTACTTCCCCTTACAACACTCTCTATGGCGCGTTACTTGTGCTAATATCCCACAAATCTCTATTCATCTCCTTGGTACTCCTAAGAGACCTCATGACCACACTAGTTCGTCTACGAACTTCTTTCCTCCCCACTAAGGGTATTCCGACCGTTCTCTCATGGTCACCTACTTAAGCGTGTAGGCGCGACCAAGTCTTTCATACGACTACCTCAACGCTCCCGAACAATACGAAACCAAAACTACATCCTGAATCCATCAGATACGATCAACGAATCAAACCAACGGATAACTAACGACATTTCACGTGCACCAATTAAAACAAGTCAAAACCATGAGACTCGAAAGAAAACTCAAACCCAAAACGTGTATCAATTCAAAATGACCCATGACAACGAAAAATAATCCAAAAAACACCCAATGGCAACCAAACATATTACGCCCCGCGACATATTATTTAAACCGTGCAAAAGATCGACTTTTCCAAAAGAATATATATATTCTTTTTTTATTATTATCTCACACATCTATGTGACTCAAACAATCTACAAACAACCCTCTTGACGAACTCAAAACTCAACTCAAAGATTAGGTATCCCGTGCATCCCAAATCATAAAAATAAACTACTATTTAAAACTCAACCTTTAACCCGACACTTGTACAATAATTTCGGCCAAGATACTGACCTCCCATGAATATACATTCTGAATATTTGAAAAAGTACGTTCCGAGTACATAATTTTAGGCGTTTGAATCATCCAAAAAGCTTTAAAAACGAACAAGTTATGACCAAAACAGTTTTATATTAATGAAAGATAAAATTGTATGTGAAATCTTCATAAACTCAATTTAACCTTGTATTAATAATTATAAATGACGTGAATCGGTTAAACCCAATTATATAAACTATGTAAGTAGAAAGAAATTTTACTTCGCTTTATATTAAAGAAAGTCTTTTAGAATTTGAAATAAATAAGTGTTGACTAAAAAGAAATATTATGTTACATCTTGTTTCAAACACGACCCCAACACCTTACCCTTATTTTACCGAATACGACCAACTATCTAACCCTATACTAGATTTCCAAGTCCCCTTTTTCCATATACCAACCAAAAGAAATGTAAGACTCAACACAAAAGATTTCATTATCTCAAAAGAAATCCCAGGTTATTTCAATAGACTTAAAACCAAGAACACCGTTTTAAAACGTACACGTGAAATACGAAACTCAAAGAATACGCTACAAGACATAGTTCAAAAGATTCAAAACGTCGTTGAAACTCCACCAAACTCCAGCACCATAAAATACGAACAAACACAAGGTACGTTCAAGCTATAATAACTAGTGAACGACCATATACCATAACTTAACACATAGTAGTATATATACATCCGCATATGTATACCTATTGAATCCCCCAAACATACTCGTTATCATACACGTAAGTCAATCAATCGCTTTATATGCTCGTTTTTTCCATACGAGTAATCACCATCTCACCGTGCCACAACAAGGCATAAAGCCCACCTCCAAAACCAAACCATATCGTGTGACCCCAAAATCACACAACACATCTATAACCCAAAACATATAACACAAAAATAACAATAGCCATATCATAGGTAGCCATTACATAAACTCATATATAATACGTATACCCAAATTCTACATCTCATCATATACAAGCATGTACTAACCCTCTTTCATGCAACCATACTTGGGAACCCATTGAAGTTGTGGTACTTGTATAACTATGTTGGCCACCATACTTATACAATTACCCTTTCCCCAATGCACTCCCTCCTATGATGACACTTATATGAATCAATACAACATATAACACATAGATCCATCTACTCACATAAGCTCATAACCACATAACCAATAAGATCCAAAACTCAATCTATAAAAATAACATAATAAAACTCTTGGAATACAGAAATCCATAGTCTAGCTTAAACAGCCTAGACTAAATCCAAAACGAAAACATAATCAGATATAAGTCATGTCGCCCATAAGAGTGGAAACAACTTAAAATCCTTCCTACCCATGTACTCCTAGTAACTCGAACCACCACACGATTCTTAGGGAACATGACTTAAACATCAAAAGAAAAAGTAACATACCTCAGGTATGTAAAATAACTCGACAAAAGATAGAAACTACCATGTACCAAATTATGTACTATAATGTACAATTTAAGCAAAATACGACAATGACTAGTGTGGACGATTATGGTTCAACCCGCACTAGTCACAACCCCAAAAAGAAAATAACATGTGGCTAAGTATGAACTTACTATGATTCAATTCATACTAGTCAAAACATCACAATAAATAACATCCCAACACATCAATTTATGTAAAATGCACACATACTCCTATGACGCCTATATGCAGGGACCCTTAAGCTATAGACTAGGCTACGCGACTAGGCAACCTAATTCTCTATAACCATTGTCTCTGATACCATTCTGTCACACCCCACCACGGCGGAATATGGGGCACGACGTATGGATATCATCACAACAATAGCGTGTCTATAGAGATAACTAAATGATATAAGAAATGTCATAAATGGTGACACAAATGTCATGACAATATCTCAACATGCAGGAGTCTAGGTAAGTAGGTAACAGTCCTACCTCTTACCCAAGACAAACAAATAATACAAACAAAACAAACATATAGGTGCCAACAGTATCACTTATTCAAAAAAACATAAAGGAAAACTAAGAAGGAACGGGGATCTCCTTCTATATGCAATCCTAATGCATCCAAGTCTAGCCACTTCTATCCTCACGCTTAACCACATACACACCTGAAAGAGACACTAAAACACGTCAACATAAAGTTGGTGAGAGTCATAGGTTTAGACTCCAACGCCAAAATAGTTATAAGCTGTGAACAACAACCATCAATACAATAAAATATGGACAATGTGTTACAAATATGCATTAACAACTATCAATCAAGATTAATCATACCAAACCAATCCAAGGCTCCTACCTTGCCAAACAACATCATGGTACCATAGATGATCACACTATGTACCTATCCCACGGCCACTACCTTGACAAACCACAAGGCCACTACCTTGTCAAACCACAAGGCCACTACCTTGTCAAACCACAAGGCTACTACCTTGTCAAACCACAAGGCCACTACCTTGTCAAACCACAAGGCTACTACCTTGTCAAACCACAATAACTGAGACGGCACGTGTCCCCCGATCCAAATCATACACAATCAAGAATCACATAGCAGTTAATCACATAATGTACACACAAGTCCATCTCAAATCACAAACACATTCACAACATCAATTTAGAAAATAACTAAACACAGTGTCTCTTCCATCCCATCTGGAAGTCAAAATCAATATTAAATATGGGACTATGAAACTCACCTGATTGAGCTTCCCCAAACATCCGCGCACTAGCAAAAAGCTAACAACCAAAAACACATAATCAAAACATGAACCAAACACTAAAATGGCTCATCAACCTATGATGGACATCTAACCTTCTCCCATATATATACATCATATATATGCTCTAAGCATCTCATTACACCCCTCTATAAAGCCCTTAACTCGTTTTACTTCATAACACATCCCGTTAACATTTTTACCCAAAACAGTTCCAGTTTTTAGGTCTCAAAACTTTAAGTCAAACATCCACTTAAACATACCCATGGTTTCTGTAAAAGGAATATTCATACCCTTACATATGTTGGCTAACACCTCCCACTTGCCCTAACCTTTAAGCTACTATTAAGGCCCCGATATACATATATCTACTTTTGTCATTCCAGATTTCCTGATTTTAAACGTACTAAAAGTTTGTTACCATTAAGGGGTCTTACCCTAAACCACAACCTTAGCCCAAGTGCAGATACTTACTATAATATATATACCATCTCTCACGTTCGTGAGAAGATCCCAATGCAACCCTAAGTACCCCAAACAACCCAAAACTTAAAAAGAAAATAGGCTGAATTCAAAACTATTTTGACCTTCGACTGTTGTAACCTGTTTTTGACCCACTTCCCGACCTCCAATTTAGTTCTCGTTTCTTGCATTGGAAAGCCACTTCAAATATCTTTCCAGGGATACTTGGATCGTAAAATAAGAGTTTATAGAACTCCCGATATGATCAAAACAATTGACACAAAATCTGCCCAGTTTTTAAAAACGGGTTTAACAAAATCAACCTCATTAATTAACCCTAATCCCTCTAATTACAAGCCCTAATTTATATGATCATCATATTATGATTATCACATCATTAATTTACTGATTTTATATGAACCCTAACCCTAATTCCATCATAAGAATGATTATAAAAAACATAAAAACAATTAAATTAAAAAGGGTTATGAAGGTTTTACGTTTGAATTAATAGAAGATGAAGAAAACCTAATTTTTGAAGAACCCTAATTGGCCACCATTGATGAATTTCGGTTAGAAGATGTTATGAAGGTTAAAAACCTGATTATTATAGTTATGAGTTGGGTTTGGTTAAGTCCTAAAGGCCCCCTAATCCCATTACAAGTCCATTGGGCCTGTTTTGGGCTTTTCCCTCCTTTCTTTCTTCTTTGGTGCGTCTAAACCGACCCAAACACCCCTAAATTCGTTTTTTTTATTATTATTTAATATTATGTTATTAATATTACTTTAATTTTCCTTAATTTATTTCAGCTCCTAAAGCTTCCAAAACCACAAAACCGTAAAACTAGTCAAATTTACGCGTTTTACCGTAAAAGACGTAAAATATACACTTTTAAAAAAAATCTCAAATTTTGAAATAAACTTTATAACTAAGTCCTAAATGACTTAAAACCATCCCTAAAAATATCCATATGATTAATTACCTCATCCGAGACCTCTAAATGCTAAACCGTAAATCGTAAAAATACGATTTTCTATAATACATATACGTATACTTAAAACCACCAAATAACACCATCTCATTTCATAGTCACTACATTGTCAACTCATGAACATGAAATCATCACACATCGTTTCGCTCACAAGGTACCCCGTACCGGAAACGATATCCAAACCACAATCTATACACACCAATTAGCACATAAACACGTAAAGACACGTAACTAGCTCAAAATAAAACTAAGTGACGAACCTCAAAACCAGGGTTGTCACAGTTATTTATTGCATATAAATTTGATTTGCTTATAAGGAAGGTGTATTACCTGGTTAAAAGTGGTTGTTTGTATGTGTAAGCATGATGCGGTTTTTGTAGAGCAGTGATGCAGTAGGTGAACATTTATGGCGCACAAGGTTCGACGAGGTAACACATAAGGGGTATTACTTATCGAAAAGTGTTTGTGTGTATGTGTAATCATGATGCAGTTATTACAGAGCAATGATGCAGTAGGTGTTCATTTGTGACACACAAGGTTCGACTAGATAACCGATAAGGTGTATTACTTGTTGAAAAGTTTTTATGTGTATATGTAAGCATGATGCAGTTGTTGTAGGGCATTGATGCAGTAGGTGTTCATTTATGGCACACAAGGTTCGACTAGGTAACTTATAAGGTGTATTACTTGTCAAAAAGTGTTTTTGTGTATGTGTATGTATGATGTAGTTGTTGTAGAGCAGTGATGCAGTAAGTGTTCATTTATGGCACACAAGGTTCAACTAGGTAACGCATAAGGTGTATTACTTTTTGAAAATTAGTTGTGTGTATGTGTAAGTGATAGGTGTGAAAACATCGATCCTTTTACCACTTATTTCTGGCTAAAACAAGACCAAAACACGTATTTAATATCATTTGTTTGGAATTATGCGTGGTCTTTGTGTTTATTGTGTTTTTAGAGTCAACCGGATCAATATTGAAGAAAACATGGGATTGCACGGGTTTTATCGAGGAAAAAGACTCAAGACGAAGTCTATTGTCCAAGAGATGCAAAAGATTTGAAGTCATTGTGCCTATTTGAAGATTTATCGAAGAATAGAGCCAAAGATGGAAGATTCATATATGTCGAAGAACTCGAGTCTAATAAACAAAAGGTTATAAGACGAGTTGGGATTATTCACCGACACTTCTCAAATCCAAAGTCGGAAATGTTTATTTAAAAGAAACGTAAAGACTAAAGAAGAAAGAAGAAAAGAAGCCCAAGACAAAACCCATTCACAAAATCCCACCATCACACGCCTATATATATAAGATTCCACTTCACATTTTAGGAGTTAGTCTTTGTTTTAGTTAGTTTTTCATTCTCTCTAGTTTTAGAGAGAGAAAGTTCCAAACTTTCTCTTACTAAACTTTTTCTTTGTTTTCATCTTTTAAATTTAAGCTTTCTTTAATCTTTGTACTTTGGATTTCATTGATCTTATTCAAGTTAAGCTTTTAAGTTCTTTAATGTTCTTCTACTTTTCTTAGTTTACCTAAATCCTTGATCCGATTGTTTCATTTCATATGGTTTGGGTTTGTGGATGAGTGCGTGATCAAAGTTTAATCTTTCTTGTTTCTTTTTAAGCTCTCACACGAATAAGCTATAGGCCTTCTATGCTTATTGGCTTATTGCTTGTTTTAGCTTATTGGTTTTCGGATTTCATCAATGTTTTAGTCATTCAAAAGTTCCATCTATAAAGTTTATGATTTTACGTTTTTCAAAAGTTATCTAATTTAATCTTTTTGAAGAGTTTAAGTCCCTGTTAAGATAGCTTATTGTATGTTCTTATTGAAATTTCAGCTTTTCACCATTTTCGGATTGGTTTTGCACTTCATCGCAACCTTGGGGTTTTTTATATTCCGACGGTATTGAGTGTTAGATCGCAATAACCCAAGAGGGTTTTACTTTGCGATCGGTTGGCAATTCCCCCTTATTCCGATCTGGATTGCGATCGCTTATTGCGATCGCACATTCCGACGGGACTAAGTTCCTTTTTAAGTCGAAACTCTGGCCATTTTTAGTTTGCAACTTTCCGATAGTAAGTCATTGCGACAGAAGTGTTTACGATATTCTGATCAGACTTTCCGATCTAGAACATTCCGATAGAACTGCATTTCGATAGACCATATTCCGACAGCTTGCATTTTTCTATTCCGATGGATTGTTTTGACAATTATTCCGATGGCACATTCCGATCTGGGATTCGATTCCGATGAACTAGATTTAATTATATTCCGATAGCTTAAGGTTTTAAGTTTTAAAGTTTTAGCAAAGTTTTTAAGTGTTAGTTTAATTGAGTTTTCAAAGTACTTTTCTAATCTCTTCTTTACGTTTTCAAGCTTTTATTTTTAACTCGTCAATTTAGTTTAATCTTTCAAAGCTTATAATTTTACTCTTCGTCACTTACTCATTTGTTATTAGTTCAAAATAGATAAACAAACCAATACCATTTTATTAACCAAGAACAATTCATTCCACTTAGAACCGTGATCAATTCGAGGAGATACCGAGAGAACAATCTAGAACCCCATTGCAAATCATTGTATCAAATGGCGTCGTTGCCGGCTCTTCTTGTTAAGATCAACAGTTTTTTGTGAGAACTTAGATTTTGGGATCCGTTCACCGTGAACGTTACATTTTCATAAAAAAAATTTCAAAAATCCTTAAAAAAAAAAAAAAAAAAAAATTAAAAAACATAAAAACCAAAAATATTTCTGCTTTGTTTTTGCCTTGTTAGTTCTTTTGCAGGTGCATGCGTACACGATCCACGTCTTATCAAGAGCCCGAGCCTCTCGAAGACTTAGACATGGCCGGTGTACAAAACAACAACAATAACCCACCTCAAAACAATAATAATAACAATAACAATCCACCTTTCAACAACAATAATAACAACAACAATGAGCCTCTACCGGATAATCGCCCGATGATTGAACTTCTGCAAGCACATGTAGATGGTAACAATGATCCAATTGTCATACCCGCGTTTGCAGCCAACAATTTTGAGCTCAAATCCGGCTTTATCCATATGGTCTTTGCTCAACCATTCTTGGGGCGTACCATTGATGATCACATGACCACATCAAGAGATTCCTGCAACTCACGAATACGGTCAAATTCAATGGTGTTCCACAAGAGGTAATCCGTTTACAACTTTTTCCCTTTTCTTTAGAGGGACAAGCCCGGCATTGGCTTGCTAAGGAACCGCCACAAAGTATTCTTACGTGGACGGATTTGGAGACCAAGTTTATCAACTACTTTTTCCCACCCTCTCGTACTACCGCTTTGCGGAATGAAATCATTAATTTTGAACAAAAGTACGATGAGTCTTTTAGTGAATCTTGGGATCGTTTGAAAGATCTTTTAAGGAAATGGCCACAATATGGTTATACCAAAGTGCACCAAATTAACACTTTTTATAATGGTTTAAGCATGAATGACCAAGATTCACTAAACAGTGCCTCAGGGGAAATATTTTGGCTAAGACTTCTAATGTCGCTTGGGATATTATTGAAATAAGTCTTGTGTGCAAACCAAGAGTGTTCGGACCAATGTCGCTAGTGCTAGTACTAGTGACAGCGACAAGCGACTTGACAAAATCACTGCGCTTCTTGAATTGCTTGCTACCCAAATCGCCAGCAACACCAACAACATCAACGCTAAAAACGCTCACGACGCTCATGTCAATGCTGTTAGCCAACCATGTGAGATATGCAGGGGTCCTCACTCTTACACCACTTGTACCGCCACCCAAGACTACCCTTCTGAGAATGTGAATGCAGCATACGGTACCTATCCTCAACCCGCTTATCAAGCTCGTCCTCAAGGTGACCGCAACCTGCTTAGCTACCGCTCAACCAACTATCTCTCACCACCCGGTTTTACTCCTAACAACCCAAACCAACAACAAAACCTCAACCGCCCTCCTCAACAACAACAACCTCGTGGACCTTACATACCACCTCACAAACAACCACATCCACCTCAAAGAAACAACCAAGTTTACCAGCAACCTGCTTATCAACCACCCGCATACAATGCTCCTTCCAACCCACCCACCGCATTACACCAAGACATTGGAACCTACATGAGGACTAATGATGTGATCGTGGACAATCTCCAACAGGAAGTGCGCAACTTGAAAGCAGACCTGGTGAAACAAGGGAACGATCTGAGAGCTGATATGAGAAACACTTTGGATAGTCAAACGAATGACTTAAGGAACATGATGGCTAGTTTCTTCCAAGGTAATCAACCCTCTTCTTCGGGTACTCTTCCGAGTAACACGTTGCGAATCCAGCAATCACCACTCGCAGTGGCAAAGGTACCAAGGAACCCGAGCTTCCTATACCTCCACCGGTGATTGTGACTAAGGAAAACGAGTCACCTGCTCCTATTCCTCATCCTTCTACTTCCCCAATTTCTCCACCTCTTACTTCTACCCCTCCTCCACCCAAGGATGTGAGTGATCCTATTCTCCCAAAGCCTTCCTCTTCTTCCGATATACCTTATCCATCTAGGTTAAGGAAAGAGAAGCTCAAAAGCAAGGATGACATTCAGGTTTCGAACTTTCTTAAAATGTTCAAACAATTGAATTTCAACATCTCCTTCGCTGAGGCTCTCGCTCACATGCCTAAGTACGCGAAAATGTTCAAAGATCTTCTTAGCGACAAGGAGAAGCTTCTTGATATTGCCAACACCCAACTTAATGAGAATTGCTCTGCAGTGCTCTTAAGGAAATTGCCAACCAAGCTTGGTGATCCGGGTCGTTTCTTAATCCCTTGTAACTTCCCGGGAGTAGAGAATTGCATGGCCCTAGCCGATCTAGGTGCCAATATTAATCTAATGCCTCTAAGCGTTTGGAAGCAATTATCTCTCCCTGAGCTAGTCCCCACCAAAATGACTTTGGACATGGCTAACCGTACGGTTGCTTATCCAGTGGGGATAGCTGAAGACGTCTTTGTAGGAGTCGACAAATTCACCTTTCCTGCCGATTTCATCATTGTCGACTACGATATAGACCCTCGTGTGCCATTAATTGTAGGTCGTCCATTCCTGAGGACCGGTCGCACTCTCATCGGTGTTGAAGCCGGTGAGCTTATCATGAGAGTGGGTGACGATAAAATTGTCTTTAACATGGGAAAGCTTTCTAAACAGCCTTATTCTAACGAGAGTGTTAATTGTATTGACGTTCTTGATGAGGCTTGTGAAGAACACTTCAAAGATGCTTGCAAAAGTATTCCTACCTCTCTTCCCAATGTTGAGACCGTTTCCTCTATCGATTCATCACTATCTCTATTTGGAGAAAGTGATTTCCTTTGGAAAGATTTGGAAGCCACCATGGGAGATGTGAACTTACCTAATGACGATTCTCCCACCAATTGGGATGAAGATCTTCGCCTCATTGAAAACATTCTTAAAGACGACAATCTTTCTCCACCATCTCCCACGGTTATTGCTATCGATGCTCCGACTTTGAAAACGCCTCCCATCGAAAATCCTCCGGATTTAGAACTTAAGGAGTTGCCGCCCCATCTCGAGTACGTGTTCCTTGAAGAAAACAAGAAGTCGCCTGTCATCATCGCGAAGGACTTGAAAGAAGAAGAGAAATCTCGCCTCATCGCCGTGCTTAAAGATCATAAGAAGGCAATTTCTTAGAAAATTTCCGATATCCGCGGAATTGATCCGAACTTTTGTACTCACAAGATTCTCATGGAAGATGACTTTAAACCCGCAATCCAGAGCCAAAGAAGGGTTAATCCTCGAATTCATGACGTCATCAATAAGAGGTTATCAAACTTCTTGATGCCGGCTTGATTTACCCTATTTCGGATTCGTCGTGGGTAAGTCCCATCCATTGTGTGCCCAAGAAGGGCGGAATAACCGTTGTTTCCAATGAACACAACGAGTTGATTCCCACTCGTCTTGTTACTGGGTGGAGAGTTTGTATTGATTATCGCAAGCTCAATGATGCCACGAGAAAAGATCACTTTCCTCTTCCTTTCATGGATCAAATGCTCGAGCGTCTTGCGGGTAATGACTATTACTGCTTCTTAGACGGTTTCTCCGGGTATTTTCAAATTCCCATCGATCCCAAGGACCAAGAAAAGACCACATTCACTTGTCCCTACGGAACATTTGCTTACAAACGTATGCCTTTTGGTTTATGCAATGCTCCTGGGACGTTCCAAAGGTGTATGATGGCTATCTTCCATGACATGGTGGAAGACACTATGGAAGTATTCATGGATGATTTCTCGGTTTATGGCGATTCTTTCTCTGCTTGCCTTGCCAATTTAGAACGTATGCTTAAGCGGTGTGAAGACACTCGCCTTGTTCTTAATTGGGAAAAATGCCATTTCATGGTAAAAGAGGGCATCGTGCTAGGACACAAAATCTCCAAAGCCGGTCTTGAAGTGGACCGTGCTAAAGTCGATGTTATCGCCAAGTTGCCTCCACCTTCAACCGTGAAGGGTGTGAGAAGTTTCCTGGGTCATGCGGGCTTCTACCGTCGATTCATCAAAGATTTTTCTCAAATCGCTCGCCCGATGACCCACCTCTTGGAAAAAGACACTCCCTTTATCTTTTCCACAGAGTGTCTTGAAGCCTTCAACTTGCTTAAGGATAAGCTAACTAAGGCACCCGTCTTGGTTACCCCTAATTGGGAGCTTCCCTTCGAGTTGATGTGCGATGCTAGCGACTTTGCTATTCGTGCGGTTTTGGGCCAAAGAGTGAATAAACACTTCCAACCAATCCACTATGCTAGCAAGACAATGACGGGGGCTCAATTACATTACACGACAACCGAAAAAGAGCTTTTAGCTGTTGTCTATGCCTTTGAAAAATTCCGCCCCTATCTTGTCCTCTCCACCATAATCGTTTATACCGATCATTCCGCGTTGAAGTACTTGTTGGCTAAACAAGATTCCAAACCAAGACTTCTTCGCTGGGTTTTGCTACTCCAAGAATTTAAAATCGAAATTCGCGATAAAAAAGGAGCTGAAAACCTAGCCGCGGATCATCTCAGTAGACTTGAGGATCCTTACCAAGGGGATCATCCGAACAAAGACATCAATGATTCTTTTCCCCTGGAGACCTTAATGTCTATCAACTCGACTTCTGATGAAACCCCGTGGTTTGCGGATATTGCAAACTACTTGGCAGGTGGAATTCTAAAGGAAGGGTTAACATCCCAACAAAAGAAAAAGTTCTTTAAATATGTTGAACATTATTTCTGGGACGACCCTTACCTATTCAAACAATGTGCCGATTTGATTATTCGCCGATGTGTTGATGGACCGGCAGCTTTAGAAATCCTTGACGCTTGCCACAAAGGACCCACCGGTGGTCACTTTGGTCCCAACTACACCGCCAAAAAAGTGTTTGACTCGGGATTTTATTAGCCCACCATTTACCGTGATGCTCACGAGATGGTTAAACATTGTGATGCTTGCCAAAAACAAGGCAAGATCACACATAAAGACGAGATGCCTCAGAATTTCATTCAGGAATGTGAAATCTTTGATGTTTGGGGTATCGACTTTATGGGGCCATTCCCTTCTTCTAAAGGAAACAAATACATCCTTGTAGCCGTTGACTACGTCTCCAAATGGGTTGAAGCCAAAGCTTTACCCACTAATGACGCAAGGGTGGTTTGTAACTTTTTGAAATCGCTATTCGCTAGATTCGGTGTGCCTCGTGCCATTATTAGTGATCGCGGGACTCATTTTTGCAATGACCAATTTGCTAGAGTCATGGCTAAGTACGGTGTAAATCATCGTCTTTCCACCGCCTACCACCCACAAACTAATGGCCAGGCGGAAATCTCTAACCGAGGATTAAAGCGAATTCTTGAAAGAACCGTGGGAGAGCATCGTGCCTCATGGGCTGATAAACTTGATGATGCTTTGTGGGCTTTTCGTACCGCTTACAAGACTCCGATTGGTTGTACACCATATCGTCTCGTGTACGGGAAAGCGTGCCACCTCCCCATTGAGTTGGAGCACAAGGCTTACTGGGCCTTGAAGTGGGCTTATTTTGATATCAACAAAGCCGGTGACCTACGCAAGATCCAACTCGATGAGCTGAATGAACTCCGTAATGAGGCTTATGGAAATTCTTTGATATATAAGGAAAAGACTAAGCTCATTCACGACTCTAAGATTAAGAACCGAGAGTTCCAACTTGGAGACAAAGTTTTACTCTTTAACTCTCGGTTGAAAATCTTCTCGGGCAAGCTAAAATCTCGTTGGTCCGTCCCATTCACCATTGCCAAAAAATTTCCATATGGTACTCTCGAGCTCGCTCAACCTAATGGACCGAATTTTAAGGTGAATGGCCAACGAGTGAAGTTGTACTTTGGTGAGGACATATCTCATGAGATGATTCCATCCCTCACCACGTTTCCCATGAACTAATTTTGGGTCGAGTCAGGCTCGTGACTCGGTTATCAGAAACAAGCGCTCCTCGGGAGGCAGCCCGAGTATCTATCCTTTTCTGTTTTAACCTCCTAAGTGTAGGGGGACCTATATAGGTGTTTGTATTTGTGTGGTGATGTGATTACAGGGATAAGTGCACTCTTGGAATCTCTGAAGAACCGTGCTCCCGTGTTATCCGAAATCCGGTTCTATCTCTCAACTATCGTGATTCAATTTTCTTCATACTCACATTTGAAAATGATCACGTTAGTCGTCTCTTCCTTAGCTTGATTTAACCAACGTGCACAATGTCATAAGTGTAGGGGAGACTTTTCCCACATGCTTAAACATTGAGGACAATGTTTATATTAAGTGTAGGGGGACTTCTATCGAAGTTTTAAGTGGACTTTTCCATGAAAATGCCTTCATTTAACCGGAAAATCATCTTTTTCAACATTTTTCAAATTTTTTATTAACTTTGGCCATTTAGTCGTAATTTTTAAATTTTTATCGTTGCTTTCATATGTATATATCCCGCAATAAAGTCAAAAATATTAATAAAGTGGTGTAGCTAGTTTAGAAATCTTTGACATATTAGGCCCGTTGCGATTATTTTTTACTCAACCCGAATAGACTTATCTAAGTTTATTCTAGCTAGTATCCTTAACCATGTAGACCTTAATTAGTTTATTAGGCTAAGCATCCACGTGTCTCATTACTTGAGATTTTAAATTGTGGAGAACGAGAAATGATAGAGTCAATTATAAGTCGGTATTCTTGCACAAGCCCACTTGGTGTAATTATTTGCCTATTCTCCCATCACTTGCTAATAATTTATCTGCAATAAGTAAGGTCGTACGATTTGAAAAGTTACTTAGCTTCTAGCCCAAGATCGTTTAAAAGTTGCTCGGTAATGATAAGAGTTCATAGCCAAGGCATAACTTGTGAAGCGGGGCGTGAAGATTGGCGAGTCCGAAAAGGCCCTAACAAGGCATGAGGATTCAATTTTATTGCTGAAGATCCAAAGTGATGTGAAAAGCATTATTCCCAAAATCAATATGAAGGATCAAGACTCACGACGAAAAGCAATCAAATCCCATAAAGATCATGGAGAAGTCTATCCGAAAAGACCCTAACAAGGTATGAGGATAAATAGATCCAAGTCCGAAAAGGAGGCGGATCGTTGTATCTCAAAATCCCAATTAGCGATTGAAGAAATAATCATGAAGTCGTGGTCAACAAAGTTGGAGTACCCCTCAAAAGTCTCCAAGTGAAGAAACTCTATTAACGATGAGAAGACCATTATCTCAAGCACGTCTCTCAAGATATGAAGTATGAAGTACATGCCAAATATCGGCCCGAGAAAGGTCTCAAATCGTGAACCGAATTATGCCAAGATATGAACTTTTTGATATCCCGAGAAGCAGTTTTAAGAGATTTTGTCCTTTAGCTAACTATTGATCAAATCGTCCTACTTTGCTTTCAGCCTAATAAACTATCGAAATAAGTCCAAAAATGCATCTTCATGATCATTCTAAGACAAAAATAAAATATAAGAGATACACCTAGGAATAAGGGAGTTTAAGCATATAATTAAGCCATGTGTGTAAGTGTTTGATTTGCTAACTTATAATAACAATGATCTCGTTTTTAAGCTTAGTTTGGGGAACCTGAAACTTGAGGGTGATAAAGCTTCGCAGCACCAAAATCCCTAATGTAAGTCCTTGATCTCTTTGCAAGTTATTTCCATCCTTTTGTTTACTTTAAAGTTTTAATTTCTCGAAGTACTTAAATTTTTGTTTAGTAATATTTTAATAAGGCCAAGGTTGATTGATTATGAGAAAAGTGTAAATTTGCTTTGTCACTAAGCATTGCATGAGGGCATGGCAATGGTTAAGTGTAGGGGATTTGATAGGTGTGAAAACACCCATCCTTTTACCACTTATTTCTGGCTAAAACAAGACCAAAACACGTATTTAATATCATTTGTTTGGAATTATGCGTGGTCTTTGTGTTTATTGTGTTTTCAGAGTCAACCGGATTAATATTGATGAAAACATGGGATTGCACGGGTTTTATTGAGAAAAAAGACTCAAGACGAAGTCTATTGTCCAAGAGATGCAAAAGATTTGAAGTCATTGTGCCTATTTGAAGATTTATCGAAGAATAGAGCCAAAGATGGAAGATTCATATATGTCGAAGAACTCGAGTCTAATAAACAAAAGGTTATAAGACGAGTTGGGATTATTCACCGACACTTCTCAAATCCAAAGTCGGAAACGTTTATTTAAAAGAAACGTAAAGACTAAAGAAGAAAGAAGAAAAGAAGCCCAAGACAAAACCCATTCACAAAAGCCCACCATCACACGCCTATATATATAAGATTCCACTTCACATTTTAGGAGTTAGTCTTTGTTTTAGTTAGATTTTCATTCTCTCTAGTTTTAGAGAGAGAAAGTTCCAAACTTTCTCTCACTAAACTTTTTCTTTGTTTTCATCTTTTAAATTTAAGCTTTCTTTAATCTTTGTACTTTGGATTTCATTGATCTTATTCAAGTTAAGCTTTTAAGTTCTTTAATCTTCTTCTACTTTTCTTAGTTTACCTAAATCCTTGATCCGATTGTTTCATTTCATACGGTTTGGGTTTGTGGATGAGTGTGTGATCAAAGTTTAATCTTTCTTGTTTCTTTTTAAGCTCTCACACGAATAAGCTATAGGCCTTCTATGCTTATTGGCTTATTGCTTGTTTTAGCTTATTGGTTTTCGGATTTCATCAATGTTTTAGTCATTCAAAAGTTCCATCTATAAAGTTTATGATTTTACGTTTTTCAAAAGTTATCTAATTTAATCTTTTTGAAGAATTTAAGTCCCTGTTAAGATAGCTTATTGTATGTTCTTATTGAAATTTCAGCTTTTCACCATTTTCGGATTGGTTTTGCAGTTCATCGCAACCTTGGGGTTTTGTATATTCCGACGGTATTGAGTGTTAGATCGCAATAACCCAAGAGGGTTTTACTTTGCGATCGGTTGGCAATTCGCCCTTATTCCGATCTGCATTGCGATCGCTTATTGCGATCGCACATTCCGACGGGACTAAGTTCCTTTTTAAGTCGAAACTCTGGCCATTTTTAGTTTGCAACTTTCCGATAGTAAGTCATTGCGACAGAAGTGTTTAGGATATTCCGATCAGACTTTCCGATCTAGAACATTCCGATAGAACTGCATTTCGATAGACCATATTCCGACAGCTTGCATTTTTGTATTCCAATGGATTGTTTTGACAATTATTCCGATGGCACATTCCGATCTGGGATTCGATTCCGATGAACTAGATTTAATTATATTCCGATAGCTTAAGGTTTTAAGTTTTAAAGTTTTAGCAAAGTTTTTAAGTGTTAGTTTAATTGAGTTTTCAAAGTATTTTTCTAATCTCTTCTTTACGTTTTCAAGCTTTCATTTTTAACTCGTAAATTTAGTTTAATCTTTCAAAGCTTATAATTTTACTCTTCGACACTTACTCATTTGTTATTAGTTCAAAATAGATAAACAAACCAATACCATTTTTATTAACCAAGAACAATTCATTCCACTTAGAACCGTGATCAATTCGAGGAGATAACGAGAGAACAATCTAGAACCCCATTGCAAATCATTGTATCAGTAAGCATGATGTAGTTGTTGTAGAGCAATGATGCAGTAGGAGTTCGTTTATGGAACATACTGTTCGACTATGTAACACATAAGGTGTATAACTTGTCGAAAAGTGGTTTTGTGCATGTATAAGTATGATGCAGTTCTTGTAGAGGAGTGATGCAGTAAGTGTTCATTTATGGCACACAAGGTTCAACTAGGTAACACATAAGGTGTATTACTTTTTGAAAATTAGTTGTGTGTATGTGTAAGCATGATGTAGTTGTTGTAAAGCAATGATGCAGTAGGAGTTCATTTATGGCACACAATGTTCGACTAGGTAACACATAAGGTGTATTACTTGTCGAAAAGTGTTTTTATTCGATGTAAATACGGTTGATTCGATTCAGAAACCATATTTTGACTCGATTTAGCAACTAAAAAGTAGTCATCAGGAAAATTAACAGTTGTATCGACAAATAAGTTATGTATTCAGAATACGATTGATGCAATTGTTTTAAAAACTGACGCAGTAAATTCTTTTAAAAATAAAGTTCGATTAGGTTACTTTTAGTGTTTTTAGATTTTTAAAATTTTTTCGTATGTACTTTTTTATGGATGATGCAATTATTGTAGACAAGTGATGCAATAAGTATTTTTATTTGACATATAACGCTAGATTACGTTAACCTCAGTTCATTTTAGGTATCCAAATGTCTAGGTGTGTATGTGGATTTGTGCTTGATGCAGTTGTTGTAATTAAGTAATGTAGTAAGTATTGGTATGTGGAGTATAAGGCTAGTTTATGTTGAAATTATCGTGTTTTAGGTGTTGAAATACATATGTTTATGTGTTTTTGTGTATGATGCAATTTTCGTAATGAAATAATGCAATATGTACTTGTTTGTGGAATATAAGGCTAAGTTAAGTTACACTTACTATGTTTTAGGTGTTAAATATGATTGTGTGCTTGATGCAGTTGCTATAATGAAGTAATGCATTTCATACTTGTTTACGGAATATAAGGTTAGATTAGGTTACACACAATGTGTTTTAGGTGTTGAAAAAGGTGTGTGTGGTTGATGCATCTTCTGTAATGAATTAATGCAGTAGGTACTTGTTTGTGGTATATAAGGCTAGATTAAGTTTCACCTCGCATGTTTAAGGTGTCAAAGTGTGAATGTGTGTGTGTTTTTGTGCTTGATTCAGTTGTCGTTATGAAATAATGCAGTGGGTACTTGTTTGTGTAATATAAGGCTAGATTAATTTACACTCCATGTGTTTTAGGTGTTTAAATGTGTTTATGTGATTGATGCAGTTGCTTTAATGAAGTAATGCAATACATACCTGTTTTGTGGAATATAATATTAGATTATCTTACTCACAATGTGTTTTAGGTGTCAAAAAATGTTTGTGTGTGGTTTATGTGGTTGATGCAACTTTTGTAACGAAGTAATGTAGTCGGTACTTCTTTGTGGCATATTCGGTTAGATTAAGTTGCTCTTAGCGTATTTTAGTTGTCGAAAGTGGTATGCGTTTGTGTGTTTTTTGTGCTTAATGCAGTTTTCGTAATGAAATACTGCAGTAGGTACTTGTTTGTGGAATATAAGGCTAGATTAAGGTACTTATTTTTGGAGTTGCAGGTTTCGATTTTGTAATGAAATAATGCAGTAGGTACAAGTTTCGTAAGATGACCAAAAAAGATCTTTACGGAATCGAAATATATATATATATATATATATATATATATATATAAATATATATATATATATATATATATATATATATATATATATATATATATATATATATATATATATATATATATATATATATATATATATAGATATATATATATATATATATATATATGTTTGCCTTAAAAAACAAGAGTTCTACAAGTTTTGTCACTAAGATGGGTTCTGTAAATAAAGTTACACTATATATATATATATATATATATATATATATATATATATATATATATATATATATATATATATATATATATATATATATATATATATATATATATATATATATGGGGGACTTTATTTACAGAACCCATCTTAGTGACAGAACTTGCAGAACTCTTGTTTTTTAAGGCAAACATGTATGTCTGAAGGAGAACATGTATGTTTTTGAAAGCGTACATGTATGTTTTTGGATCGGTGCACATACATGCATGCGCGTTTTCTAAAATGTATGTTTTGAATGCGCGCACATACATGCGTGCATGCCCTGAAACATGTATGTTTTGGGATATCTTTTTTTAATTTTATTTAATTTTATTTATTTTTGACAAAAAGAACTTCAAATATGTTTCGCGAATACAAATATTCTCTAAAAACATATATGTATTCCTTCAAACATAAATGTTTGCCTTAAAAAACAAGAGTTCTGCAAGTTTTGTCACTAAGATAGGTTCTGTAACTAAAGTTATATATATATATATATATATATATATATATATATATATATATATATATATATATATATATATATATATATATATATATATATACTAGTGGCAAAACCCGTCCGATGGACGGGTATGACTTCAGATAGTCGTTTTTTTAATCTGATAAATATTTGTGAAAACTAATAAGGATTGATTAGGGTAGGATTAAAACACTGCCTATGAGTTTGATTTCAGAAAATCATATAATTCGTGAAATGAATCACATATGATTTTCTCAGATGTGACTTAAGAAAAAATTCGAAAAATAAATCGTCAAAAATATATACATGTGCCCCTCGATAGAAAGATGATTTAATTCTTTTCATTATGGTATGTTTTGTTTTGCGTAACGATTAACGGTTTGTGAGATATTTAATTTTAAAAAATTAGAGTTTTGTGTTATATTAAAAAATAAGAGGTTGTAATTGGTAATTAATTATGATGAAAAAAGGGTATACATTTAACTTTTTCCCCACTACCTATGGTCTAGATTATTTTGTTCCAATTCTCATTAGCATCATATGTTTCTATTAATTTCTAAAAGAAGCGAAATGAATAAGTTATAATTAGGGGTGGGAATCGGGTCAGGTTGGTCGGGTTAATCGGATCGGGTTGAATTTAGGTCAAGGTTAAAAATAATTTACCCGAACTTGGCCTGATTTGAACTCGAGTTACTCGGTTTCGGGTCTATTCGGTTCGGGTCTATTCAGGTCGGTCTAATCAGGTTCGGGTCAATCCGAATTTGAGTAAACTATAAAATATATAAAAAATTAGTTTTTTAATAGATTTATATTAAATTTAAATTTTAAAAGTAAAATAAAAAATTGTTATTCGAGTCAATCGGGTTGACCCGAACCCAAATTAGACATAAATATTATACATGATGTCCGACCCGATTTCGAATTCAGGTTAGTCGGGTTGACCCGACTAACCCGAATTGAAATCTCAACCCGAGTAACCCGACCCAAATATGCTCGGGTCGAGTAGAAAATATTGACACCCCTAATTACATTTATTATATCATAAATTTTAGTTTCTTATGTGCATTAAGAATTTTAACTTAAACATACCTTATTTTCTTTTAGATCTCAGACTTATTATTAAAAAAAAAACTTTAACTAAAATCGTACCTTATTGTTTAGGTTGTACGTGTTTTGTTGGTGGTATGATAATATTTATTGAAAAATATGATCTTTGTAAACATGTGTGAAATAAAAAGAATCAAGAACTGTATATGTAGTGAAATTATATACTGATTTGTCAACTGCATATATAGATATATGGTATCTATCAGAAACATGAGTCTATGCACTAAACATATTCTTTTGTTAATGCACATATAAAATTTTCCTTTATATATGTAATGCACAACTTTAGTAAGATGTTCAGCTTGTTACCATAATGCTTGAGCCGTAAGTCAGCTCGTCACAAACATCATCTTCCCAAAGTTCATCTAGGTGATTTTGTAATTATGATTGAAGTTTAAACACAACCGCTCTAACATAAATCATACACTAAATTATAAAAAAAGTGTGAAAATGAAAGGAAGGTGTAGCCAAAACATCACATACTTCAGAAATAAAAGCTAGTAAGCTAGTGGTTATTGTATGTACAGGCTAACAATACACTTAAACAGTTATACACAAACTCCAAAATTAATATTTCAGTAAGGTGCATACCCCGACATAGAAAAGCTCAACCGAACTGCACTAATAAGTGGAAGTCTACGTGTCACGGCCAGCCCTGGCCTCCCAACAACTGGCCCCGTGGCTTCATCCACCAAACATGTAGACCCAAATATTATAAGTCACGGATTCAAAAATCCATGCAGATCACAGAGAATTGAGAGATTTCCCATCTTTCTTTTAGATTTTCCAGTGACAGCATCTATTGCAGCTTCAACTTGACTATATGAGGCTTCTATGGCTTCAGGCCTTATCAGAAGAACAAAGTTACCCATCGAACACTAAAAAGACTATGCATTCGATCATTTGATTTGTAATCACGCATTTATCACCTGGTTTAATGAAATATGAAGGTGTACCTATGCCCGTTTAAGCATTCCAAATCCACGTGCTGTATCTACTATACTATCCTCTGCGATTACAATAAGAACTCTTAAAACATATGGTTTTCCATATATAGCATCAAATGTACATGAAAAAAATCATCATTTTGAGAAGCAAATTTTACTTAACTGTCCAAAATAGTATGCCACGGTGCCACGCTACTAACTAAGATTGTAATATGACTAATAATTTAACATGCTTATTATCTCAGTGTTTTCTTGGGGGTAGACTATATATGTGTGAGCCACCATCCCGTTTCCACCCAGCACAAGTAAGTGATACCAAAAGATATTAACTTAGTTTGAATACTGGGGTGTTTAAGATTGCTTACTTTTAGGTGCTTATCTGCAGGAAAATAAGCAAACTCTACATGATTTTATGTAGACTAAGCACAAAAGCACTATACTCAAAACTGTATCTAGTGAAAAAATAAGCAGATATGCGCTTAAATAAGCAATCCCGAAATGACGAAAAAACTGCAGCTATTTATTATATGAAAACGAAATAATCATTTTGATCTAGCTTTTAGCAGGGTGGGAAAAGAAAAATAGTATTCAATTTTTATTTTGTTTGTTAATATGCTATTAGTTTTGCTTGATGCGTAAAAATTAATTACAGTGCACATACATGAGTTATGTGAACTATCCAATTTGGCTTTTCTTGTTCAATCTTAGACCACATGTATATCTTGATAAGGGGTTAACCTTTCCACCGAATCCCATCAGTAGCAGCTCACTGGTTCTAGTTACCTGAATACTAAGGAGCAAAATAATCAGGTTCAGATTAGGAAAACAAAGTATGGAAACTGGTTATCACATTCTAATAGAATACATACTTGGATTTCAGCAAAGATCATCTTTCGGTAAGGAAAGCAATACACCATCAATGAATTTTAATAAACACTTGGCCACATCAGGTGGCAATACCTGAGAAACATAGACCGGATTTAAAGTATAACAAAGAACACATGCAAAATGTTTATTTTTTCTTAATATTAGCTGTTATATGCTCTTTGGGGAAGGGCTAAACAATCTCCTAGGTCGATATATATTTAGGTTTACTTTGTGAAAGATCTTTGCATCGATAGTCGAATCTTATTATCATTTTCAGAAGCTTGGGACCTGGAGGCTGTCATTTTGGACAAAAGTAGATCAACAAAGAGAAGAATATCAACAATCATGTTGACATACTATATACACAATAATAATGGAAGAATAATACTCATATAGAAAATATAATATCAGATTAATGCAAATGAAACATAATCACCCTGATGAATGATTCTTTTTGTATACATTGGAAGCCACGCCTAAGGCATTGAAACATAATCACCCTCTAATCATAGGTCCATTTAATGTAACATTATATGCAATTGTCAATTAATTATGTTCTTCGGAAGCTTAAGACACTTTTCAAAATACATCCTAAAGCACTGTTAGTTTCATTCTTAAACAACATCTTAAGCTCCTCTAAGCTTCATGCCGAATATAGTAAAGATAATGGAAGTACTCTAATGGTGGAAGTGAGTAGTTGTAGCGTTAAGTAAGCTGATCATTTGGTATTTACTGATTTATAAGGTACAGTTGAGATGGCACGCTAGGACTTAACCACTTTACTGTAAATAAGTCAAGTAAGATGACTTCTTATGCTGTTGTGAAACATTTTAGGTGCCTAGTAGATACAGAACAAATATGGTACTTTCCTTCTAGAATTTGTCTCTGATTTATATAAATCAAATCAAGATCAGTGACTTCTGTTCCCATAGAAACAATAGCTGCTACCTTTGGTTCTGCTTCAACCTCTACTGGTAGTATCTGTTGGCTTCTAAAGGATTTATCATTTGATATGTTTTCATAGATAGATAAATAAGTGTTTGTAGATCCACTCAACCTGACCTGACCCACGCATCTTGTCACCTGTACTATTTACATAAGATATACCAGGGATCAAGAGGAAAAACACAAGTACACTTTACCTGATCAGTAAAGGGGACAAGCAGCCGTTCCTGCAACTCGGTAATTAGTCTAGGAGAAGCAAGAAGGGACATGACTTGAAGAAGCAAGGGTATTCCAGGAAATCTGGTTGTAAACTT
Source organism: Glebionis coronaria (assembly GCA_025667525.1). NCBI lineage: Eukaryota > Viridiplantae > Streptophyta > Magnoliopsida > Asterales > Asteraceae > Glebionis > Glebionis coronaria. The sequence continues at coordinate 48,990 of JANFOE010000447.1, read as the reverse complement.
TATACCAGGATATAGACCACCAATCTGATCCTGCCAGCCTCGTCCAATGCCATTTCTCTATCTTCAATATGCGTTTTTCAATTGGCTTTTAACACCTCACAAAGCAAATATCTGCCTGCACTTATGGTCGCCTTATGAAAATACAATTTAATGTACTAAATCAGATGTATTTAGGGGAATATATATCTCATCGTTAAATTTATGTAATAACCCTATTGATAGTAGACATTAAAGGGATTGAAATCTACAAAGAATCTCGATGGACTAATGCAGATTATAGAACTGGTTACCTTTTTGCGTTGTTGTTGCCATCATTCGGGGCTCTCGGTTATTTCGTGCTTTAAATAGCTTGAAGATTTAGACCCACTTCAATTGCTGACCATCTTTGTTTGTTCATCTTCAAAATTTAGTGTCATCGAAGCTTATACTTTTTTAGCTGCATACTACTGATGAACTACTCCTATGTAAACCGCTTTCATTTTGAACCATTACAAACAAAATTGGGCAATAATGACCTTGTGCCAAACACCCTCTTACTACAATTTTGAAGGTCCACAATCTATTACAGCAAGATCTACATAAATAATTCACTCTCAATTTCGATCATGTAACCATTGCACGCGGTAAAATTCAAGCACAACTCACTAAATCCATGATAAACAGAATTTATAAAATTAGGAACCATTAAGTTTCCTATCGATCATTTACCTCCGTAATAGTTAAATCATTTATTGAACCTCCTGCGAAAAGTAATTTCTTTTCCATAAAAATGCGGGCTCCTAACATTGAGACAATACACACCTTCACCACTAAGCATTTGAACACATTTATTTCTCGGTCACATTTACTTCTCTACCACATTTATGCTTTTAACTTCTATCCCCCGCCACTGCTCACACTACGAACCATGATTTATGCTTTTAAATTTTGTAACTTTAACCAGCTGCAAAAAAATGAATGCAGTTCCATCACTTGGATATACTTCCCCTGTAAATTATTTTAAAATATAATTAATAAGGTCAATTATCGCTTAAGCAGACATTAATAATTAGCATACCTTGGGGTCCCCGAATAATGAAATTGCAACACTAAGCCTCCTTTTCATGCCTCCACTTTACTTCCCGACTTGCTTGTCTGCAAGCCCACCATTGAAGATATTGACACTGAGATTCTTCAACAGCCTAAAATAACAAATAAGATTGCTTAATTTGTTTTTTCCCCTAAATGCATGCTACAGCATCAGCAGTCCCCCTATAACACATTCAATCCAATGGGACCTTCCTATTCAACACTTTCAATCCAAGTAACAATTCATAAAAGAAGATAAAAATAACCTGTAATATCAATTGGAAGGTACCTGAACTTCAAAACACCACTGAGATTGAACAAAGAATCTAAAACACATACACAAAATAGGTTTAAATAATAGATTTATTGTTTACACTTTACCTTTAGATTTATGGGCATATAGCTCTTGAGTAGAGGCTTAATTAATGGAATTAATGAAGATGACATGACTGTGTCGGACTGTCCGCAACACAACATTGTCGACACATCCCTTGTGACCTGCAAAAAGGTAATCTATATTATTAGGGTTTATGATTACGGTTCATGATTTTGAATAATAATAAGTATCAATTCAAATGTATGAATCTAATATTGTGCGTAGGTTTCTTGCAAATCGATTAATTGTTTAGGGTTTCGGAAATTTGTGAGAACGAATGACATTATTGAGTTTTAGTTATCAAGTTTAGCTGGTGATGATATGGGTCATGGGTCGTGGGTCATGGGCCGATGACGTGCTGACGTGGATTACACGTGGCATAACCCTCCTCTTATATATAATGTAAAGATTTATATATATATATAGATATAGATATATATATATATATATATATATATATATATATATATATATATATATATATATATATATATATATATATATATATATATATATATATATATATATATATATATATCTAGGGGTGGGATCTAGAGAAAACCACTTTTTGGTGAAAAACCTAGAAAACAAATATGCAGGGTATCTTTTGGAACATTTAAAAACGGAGGGTAGAAAAAGAAAATTAGAAAAAACCGAAGGTTTAAAGTTGTCAAATTCGCATTCTTAAAATAAATACCGTCCCATCATTTGAAAAAACAACTCTCAGTCAAAACCACCACATCTCCGGCCACAACCATATCTCCGACCACCACCAGACCTTCGACACTACGACCACATCTCCGACCACCACCAGACCTCCGACACCATGACCACATCTCCATCCACCACCAGACCTCCGTCCACCACCAGACTTCTGACCACCACCACACCATCACCAATTTGGTAGCTTCCTCTCTAGTAATGGTAGCATCATCACGGCAGAGCCCAAAGGTATTCTGTATATGATAGTCACGTTTAAGATTAACCACATGTATCTTTTGTATACAATAATAAGCTGCACATCAGGTGTTTGATTAAATGTCTCAATTAGATTTTGTATGTTTGATTCTATATATTTATACTATGATGTGTTAAATGTAAATTTTTACTTGTTATTGGTTATTTTGTCAGTACAAAAAGTGTGTATATGGATTATTGATGTTCTTAAAATTATTGGTTATTATATGACATATTATTGTATCTGCGTGTATATTTGGTGAATCAGGTTATGCATGTTATACACTAGAGACATGTATTGTATGTTAGTGTTTAATGGCATGGCATCTTAGTGCATCTTTGGCCATATTAAAGAATTATTGATTATGATTAGGACATCCGCGAATTCGATTAGTGGATAATCAGACGCATTAAGGCATCAAGAATGTATAAGTTTAGAGTATCGTTGGAAATATTATAGCATCACAGAGTGTGATTATTGCATCACTGAATATAATAAATGAATCGTCACATGTTAAGGTTATTGTATACATGTGTGTGATTTTAGAACATAATGAGGGCGTTTATATGTTTAAGGGCATACGAAGGCTATAAGGCATCACAAGGACAGTATGACCTCTCGTATACCAAACGAATTATACATCTCCTAGCTATATATGCCTTCCCTAAAAACGCTGAAATAAATCGCTAAAACCTGCCGTATTTGTGATGGTTGACATTTGTTTTGGCTGTCACAACAATGTTTGCTTTCAAGGCTTAAATAGATGCTTTTTTGGATATTGCGTGAAGATCGTTCTGTCATACCACCCACGGTACCAGTCTTGATTCACCTAAATGTGCTTTAATGATGTTTTACTAATTTTACTATAATAGTAACTCTGGAAAACTAGTTAAAAGAGTTGAATGAGACAGATTCAGTGTATGACTCTGAAAAGCTAGTTGAAAGAAATACAGAGTTACGATGGAGTCGTTGTTATTAAAGTTGGTGTTGCAAAACAAACTGAGTCAGGAAACTGTAAGCTTCATATCAAGGATGCTAATAATTCAATTTGTTTGATTAATTAGTTATGGCATCTCCTTGATTAATTATTCACGACATCTCTTTGATTAATTAGTTACAACATCTCTTTGATTAATTATTTACGGCATCTATTTTATTAATTAGTTAGGGCATCTATTTGATTAATTAATTATTGCATCTATTTGATTAATTAGTTACGGCATCTATTTGATTAACTAGCGCATGAGATTTTAACAGATAAGTGTAATACTTAGTGATCGGATATGTTTATTTTAACATATAAGCACTCTAATAGGGTATGCATGATTCCTTATTCAAGTGCTTATATTATTTTTTTAGCTGATAAGTAGTTTTTAGAGTTTGGATCTGAATATTACAGTGGATACACACTTAAAATATTTAGAATAAGCAAATCAGTGGTAACCACATAATATCATAAGTATAATTTGTTAGGAGATTTGTAAAGGCGATATCCTTTTGACTCCGAAACCATCAGCTAGCATGAGTTTTCTGAATAACATCAATAATATTCATCGCACAACATAATCAACCTAATCCGCTTGCTGGTATTTAGTAAGTTGTAGGTATTTACATATTCACCTTGATGGTACTTCAAATTCTTTTTGCATTCGCATAGTCAACTTGCTGGTATTCATAACTCGCCTTGTTGAATTCACATATATATCTTTTATGTGTTTTGTGCGTACATATGAAAGTCATATTCGGGAATCAATTTTATATTTTATTAGGAAATTAGTTTTATATTTTATTAAGGAATCAGTTTTATTATTTTATTAGGGAATCAATTTTATATTTTATTAGGGAATCGTTTTTATATTTTATTAGGGAATTGGTTTTATTATTGTATTAGGGAATCGGTTTTATTATTTTATTAGGGAATCGGTTTTATATTTTATTAGGAAATCAGTTTTATTATTTTATTAGGCCATTTGTATGTCAAATTTCAGGCACCGAATCATAAAGCCATCTGCAGATTATGTAACCTATGCTTTATAATAATATTAAAGTTTATTTATTGGCCCAACTAGCAGTTGCATGTCTACAAATATAGATATGTGCATTGCAAATTTTTTTAAAATGTTTAGTTGTAGTGTGATTGATCTACCAGGGTGTTTGGCATAAGTTGCAGGGCTTTTCTTATTTGTAAAATCTAAAAAAGGCATATTTTTCTTTGGTCAGCCGCCAAGCTGATAAAATTTCTCCTCATAGAAAATACCATTCTAGCAAAATGGTAAGCTGAGGATTCGGTTTGTGAGCAGGTTTCATAGGAGACTTACTCAAAAGGTCTATGTCGTTTAAATTAGCATTTATCGAGAAGGTTGTTCTTGTTGGTGGTGAATACACACGATTTGAAATGAGTGGCGGTTTTGTTCATGTTGTTGAGCTAGCTGATGCCTATCCAAAGTGCAACAGGTCAGGAACTTAAAAAAACTCTACTTTAACATCATTTATATTTTATATTTTATGAATTTCTAGGTCCCCTTATAAGGTTACACCCGGATGTCTTGTAACAACACATTGGTTGTCGTAAAATTGGAGGTTATCACTTTGTTTGATAAGTGGCTAATCATAGAATAAAAATGAAAGTGGAATTTTGTCTCTTCTTGTATTCGTTGTATATAATTGGTTTATTTCTAGATTGTTTCAACGAACACTTAAAAAGGGATAAATAAATAATAAATGTTGATTACTTAAAAACTAAAACTCTGTAGCTCATCAAACATTCAGAAGGTTACACTAAGGTTACGTCAGTTTGAAACATAAATATGAGAGAAATTAGTGAATATGTTGGACATATTAGTTCATCCATTTCCATGTTTAGAGCGTATGTTTGTCATTAATAATGTTGTAAGGCATTAGTTCACAACTACATTGGGGCATCAGTTAACGACTATATTAGGGAATCATAGCAGACACGTTTTAGGTAATCATAGCATACACGTTTTATGGAATCATAGCAGTCACGTTTTAGGGAACAACAGTCACGTTTTAGGGAATCATAGCAGTCACGTTTTAGGGAATCATAGCAGTCACGTTCTAGGGAATCAGTTCCAGTTTATTCAAGCTTCAAATCTTGCAGCTCACTAATATGATATACATATTAGTTTCGTGTTTATCCATATTTCTAATAAGATATACAGGTAACTAATATGATACACATGTAACGACTTTATAACAATCTATCTATGAGAGTCATTTTGATACCAAATGAGAGTTGTTTTTGTCTTCTCTTCTTGATGTGTTTTTCTTATTGTTACACTACAGATTCTGAAACATTCATAAGGGCTCACATGGGTTAATTTTCGCCACACATGGATCAAAGGATCAATACTGAGTTAGGATACAAGTTTGTTTCTATAAGATTGTACTTGTCAACCGCCTTTCAGGTAGCTTAGATACATTGTCTTTGTATTGAAAATAATGTAGCAAATCAGATCTTTATAGTTGTTGTCATATTGTTTACGCTTTATAACCATACAAATGATGGGTTGTTTGTTCGAATAATATACTTTCCGTCATGATACAAGTATAAGCAACAATCAGTTGGATAACTTATGTCACTGTTATGCCATTTTACAAATGAAAGTATTTTTCTTTTAACCTGAATAAACTTATGTTGCTATGGCTAAATAATTTGAACTCAAAATTTTATTTGCTAATCTGATCAGGAAAAGCCACGGTCGTATGGAGTGTTGTTCTTATACCAACTCACATAGAGAGAGTCGGAGAACCTTTTCCAGATTGCGCTATGTCTACCGATAATAATATGGTTTTTCCTGTCTCCCCATCTCTCATACACATAATTTGCAGGATGTCGTCGTAAATTTGGTCTATGAAGTATGTAGTGGATACAAACTGAGTTCGTCCACACTAAGAAAGCATGAGGCTCACATTACTAAAAAACTTCAATTAAGTTAATAGTTATGAATTATGTTGATCCTTATTGATACATTTGTCGCATTGCCAATATGCCTATTTGCAGCTTTACAACATCCTTTTTTGTTGGATATTTATCGGTCTATCTATGATTATAGATATCTATTTAAGCCCAGGAAACATATCAGTTACAACATAGGCTCGCGGTTCTAATAATAAACATAAAATAATTAGATTCGACTACTGTTAGTTTTGGTTTTGTCTTAGGGTCTTGATACAAGAAATCAGCAAATTCTTTGTGTGATAAATAGTGACTGTAGCAGATGCATATGTGGTATCTGGTATTTATTTTGATTGGGACTGAAATTATTGTATCGGTTCAATTGGTAATAATATGTCATTATGTATTTGTAGGTTCTCATATTGAAAAGGGCATGACAATTTTCCAGCGGTTATGATTATAGTGGAAGGTTAGAGTGAAGAAAAGAAGCAAAAAGGGGGAGAAAGGTGATAGTGAACAAGAAGAGACACGACACCATGGGTGCCTCGTTCGTCTGATGTAAACTTGGAAATACATATCTGGGTAGGTCTTTGTAGAATAAAAAGGGTGAAATTGCACGAGTATGTACTCGGAACAGACTATGGTACCATGGCTTGTGGTGAAATGAGGTTGCACATGTTATGTTGAAAGTTTTATAACAGTGAAGCATCATCAACATCGTCTCCAACAACAACAACTACTTTTTTCAGAAGAACCGAACATTGTCCTGTCATCTTTAATTTCATTTCAACTTGAACCTTAGCTAGTACGATTACTACTTTAGTTTTTTTAATCCTTTTCGCCTATCCTTGTGCGTCTAGCTGAATGAATGAATTATCATATTACTATTATTTTAGCCTATCTTTTTATTCTTGTTTATTTTGTTCCCTATATTGTATTGGTTTGTTTGATATATACCAGTATATGATTACTGATGTATAGATTTTGTGTTATGATCATTTACTTGTATGAATCCTTAAGTTGGTTTATTATATTTTGCGTCGATTATTATCCACTGATCTGTAAAAACCATTATTGGCTTATTGTTATAGCATATTTTTATATGATCATCACATGAATTTTATATTTTATAGCATCCAAACTGACAATACAAACAAGTCTGCTAACTCCATGGTTCTGTACATTTTCATGAGTCGGGTCCAAACTGAAAACACGAGCTTGATGATAATGTATTATTATGTGTAGAAAATACAAGGAAACATAGAAAGTATACTCGCGGGATCATCACAATACATAAAACATGGTTCTGTTACTTCTGTACATTTCAATAGTCAGGTTAGAACAGTTTACTTATTCATAAATGTACACTCGCTGGATCATCAAAATCAACAGACTGCATATGACATAACATTTCATCATTTCTAAAATGTCACTACTACATTCTAAAACTACACCACATTAAGAAACGGGGCGTACATCATAATAAAAATGTGCAAACAAAAACTAAAAACACATGAATAAAACAACCTACTAGAAGATGACTAAGCCCTATTTCATTTCTTGACACACTACAACCATGACTTTTTAATTGACATGTTCAAAAATGGCGTCACTTGTTACCTTTGGGGATGTGAAACAAAAATCAGTTAGTAAAATATGATTTTCTTCGCTTCTCTAAGCCATTATCCATCTTCAGCCACCGAAATCTCTAACATAGGATCAAAATCATTTTCCTGAACCTTTGTTAATAGACCCACCAAGGATAAAACATAGGCATCATCAGGTCGATAACTTCTAGCAGTGAAGCATGTATCTCGTCATTGCTCATACGTGAGGTTCTTAAAATTTATGATACTGCTTTTTTTCCTTCAACTCCATCAGCTGGTCATCGTACAAATGCAGTTTATACATATCATTAACCAAACTATCTAATGCATATTCATACAATTGGTGCATAACACTTTTTATTGACATATTTAATCAAACACTTTGTGTGCGCCTTATTAACTAGTATTTGTATCTACCTTTTCTCAACTTTTTTTCATATCGTGATTAGATCAACAAAAATCACAAAATCAAAACAAATTATTCAAACTAAAATCATTATTAATAAATGATAAGAGTAACAATTATTTAAAAAAACTCACTGTCACACTTAAATAGTAGTTAACGATGGTTAATGGTGGTGAACAGTGGGGAATGGCGGTGAATGATGGGAACGATTTTCGGAGATGATGGTGCACGATCGGGAATGATGGTGCAATGTGATAAAGGGCTGTGGATATGGTGGTGAATTGGTGGATGAAAACCGTTATCAAAGAAAGAAGAACAGAAAAAAAAAAATGAAAACAATGCACATTAAATACTGGAGGTTTGAAAAGTGTGCAATATTTACCCATAATAATTGATAAATTACAATCGGCCCCCTGTAGTTTTTGCGAAAAAATAAGGAGGAAAGACTTTTGATCCAACGGTTGAGAAAAGGTTTTCTAGGTTTTCTTTTGAGATTAAGTTTTCTATTGATCCCATCTCTATATATCTATATATATATATATATATATATATATATATATATATATATATATATATATATATATATATATATATATATATATATATATATATATATATATATATATATATATATATATATATATATATATATATATATATATATATATATATATATATATATATATATATATATATATATATATATATATATATATATATATATATATATATATATATATATATATATATATATATATATATATATATATATATATATATATATATATATATATATATATATATATATATATATATATATATATATATATATATATATATATATATATATATATATATATATATATATATATATATATATATATATATATATATGTTTCGCGAATACAAATATTCTCTAAAAACATATATGTATTCCTTCAAACATTCATGTTTGCCTTAAAAAACAAGAGTTCTGCAAGTTTTATCACTAAGATGTGTTCTGTAAATAAAGTTACACTATATATATATATATATATATATATATATATATATATATATATATATATATATATATATATACATATATATATATATATATATATATATATATATATATATATATATATATATATATATATATATATATATATATAATACATATATATATATATATATATATATATATATATATATATATATATATATATATATATATATATATATATATATATATATATATATATATATATATATATATATATATATATATATATATATACATATATATATATATATATATATATATATATATATATATATATATATATATATATATATATATATATATATATATATATATATATATATATATATATATATATATATATATATATATATATATATATATATATATATATATATATATATATATATATATATATATATATATATATATATATATATATATATATATATATATATATATATATATATATATATATATATATATATATATATATATATATATATATATATATATATATATATATATATATATATATATATATATATATATATATATATATATATATATATATATATATATATATATATGAGTGGGGTAAAATAGAACAAAATTTAAAATAAAATAAATGAGGTGGAACCACATACTGCCATGTGTCCCCCTCTTTATTTTTAAAAAAAAATGGTGTAGTTTTATAATTTTAGAAACTTCAGGGGCATTTTTTCAATTTTTACCGAAACTATATATAGTTCTTTTTCATTTAATTTTTTTAGTTCTTCTTCTTCTTCGCTTTATCTTAAACTGATAAACCCTAACCACCAATAACCACCAATCGGAACTATCGTCGAGAACCACCGTCACTAACCACCGTAACCAACTTCCGTCATCACCGTAACTGTAACCACCGTATCTCTAACCACTGGTTATTGATTCATTATGTTTACTGAATCTTCGTTCAGTAGTGTTGTGTCATCATCATCATCATCATCTTCTGGTGTTTTTTGTAAGTTTTTATCATGGCGTTTTTTTAATACTCTTTATATTAGCTTCATTGTAGTTTAGTTACTTTTAAACTCTTTAGTTCGTACCGCATTATATGTATGTTTTACTGAATTACATTTTTAAGGTTGATTATATCAGATATTGATTAGAATTCAGATTGATCATAATAGAGATTGATATGTTATTGATGCACATAGGCTTGATTTTAAGTCGAGGTTGTTTTACTGCATAATAGGTATTTTTACTGAATTACTGTTTTTAAGCTGATTATATCAGATATTTATTAGAATAGAGATTGGTTAAAATTTAGATTGATCAGAATAGAGATTGATATGTTATTTGATGTACATAGGCTTGATTTTATAGTGGATGTTGTTTTTACTACATAATAGGTATGTTTTACTGAATTACAGTTTTTAAGCTTTTTGTTTCAGATATTTATTAGAATAGATATTTATTAGATTTGAGATTGATCAGATTAGAGATTGATATGTGATTGATACACATAGGCTTGATTTTATAGTGGAGGTTGTTTTACTGCATAATAGGTATTTTTTACTGAATTACTGTTTTTAAGCTGATTATATCAGATATTTATTAGAATAGAGATTGGTTAAAATTGAGATTGATCAGAATAGAGATTGATATGTTATTTGATGTACATAGGCTTGATTTTATAGTGGATGTTGTTTTTACTGCATAATAGGTATGTTTTACTGAATTACAGTTTTTAAGCTTTTTATTTCAGATATTTATTAGAATAGATATTTATTAGATTTGAGATTGATCAGATTAGAGATTGATATGTGATTGATACACATAGTCTTGATTTTATAGTGGAGGTTGTTTTACTGCATAATAGGTATTTTTTACTGAATTACTGTTTTTAAGCTGATTATATCAGATATTTATTAGAATAGAGATTGGTTAAAATTGAGATTGATCAGAATAGAGATTGATATGTTATTTGATGTACATAGGCTTGATTTTATAGTGGATGTTGTTTTTACTGCATAATAGGTATGTTTTACTGAATTACTTTTTTTAGGTTGATTATATCATGAATTTATTAATATAGAGATTGATTAAAATTGAGATTGATCAGAATAGAGATTGATATGTGATTTGATGTTCATAGGCTTGATTTTATAGTCAAGGTTGTTTTACTGCATTATAGGTATTGTTTATTGAATTATGGTTTTAGGTTCTGTTAAAAGTTTTATATTTTACTGAATCCTTCATAGTTTTTTTTATTTTTCATCATTTTATGGTTTTTTTTGTTTTTATTTCTTATTTAACTTATATCATTTATCTAGCTTACTTTTTTATTATTTTTTATTTTTGCAGCGGCAGATGATTATGAAACAATTACCGTAAGAGATCATGTAGGTTACTATAAAGTTGGTATAGATGGCACTAGGACTTGGTTTCCTGATGAGTTACCACATGGTCAAGTACCTATAGTAGGATGTCAATTTGTTTCAATTGATCAAGCGTACAATTTCTATGTAGCTTATGGGAAAAAAGGGTGGGTTTGATGTTAGGAGAGGTGGAGAGTACAACGCAGTAGGTTATGATATATTCCGACAACAAAGTATTTACTTTGTAGTTGAGAAGGTTTTCTTCAACCTAAAGATAAAGCTAGTGTTGATAATGTAAATGTTGATTTACCAGAAAATGGTGTAGTTGAAGATGGCGGTGGTAGTGGTGATTTTCAAAGGTTTAGAGATATTAAGAAAAAGCAAATTAGGAGGAAGCCTACGTTTAGGTGTGGGTGTTTGGCGTCAATTCTTATTAAGAAAAAAGGAAAAATCTTTGAGGTTATTAGTTTCACAGAGGGTCATAATCACCCTCTTGTAGCTGAAAGAGACATGATTTTTATGAAGAATTCGAGGAATGTGGGTTATACAAAGCAGCATTTCCTCTATCAAGTTTCGAATGCAAATTTTGGTCCTGCTATAGGGTTTAGATTGATGAAACAGCTTCACGGTGGGTTTGATAACGTTGGTGTAACAGTTGATGACTGCAAGAATGAAAAAAAGAAGATTACTGTTTTTACTCGTGATCAAGACGCTCAGATGGCTGTAGAGAAGCTGATTAGTCGAAAACTTCACTCCCCTGGTTTTTTTGTCAAACATTTTAAAGGTGGTTATTTCTTCTATTATCTGAGTTTTTTTCTAGTAAATTAATCTTTTTAGATTTTACTGCATCATGTTTTATAACTTAAAACATAAACCTTGATGTTTCATTTTTTTACTGAATTAACCATATATTTTAATGCATTTAGATATTATCAAGTAGTTTTTATAATTAGTTTCTAATTTTTTTAGGTCCTGATAATCGCTTGGCTGGTCTATTCTGGGCTGATGAAGAAGGTATCAAAAACTTTGCTACGTTCGGTGACATAGTTTCTTTTGATGCGACTTTTCGATCTAACAAGTATAAATTTTTTTCTTTTTTATCTCCAAAAATTATGTTTTTTAGTTTATTATGTTTTTTAATTTGTTATTATGTTATTTAACTGTAGGTATCAAATGGTTTTTGTTCCCTTTACTGGTATCAACCATCATAACCGCTGTATTACATTTGCTGCTGCTTTGCTTGCCGATGAGAGTGCGTTAGCTTACATATGGTTGCTTAAAGAATTTAAAGAAGCGTTTGGTAAAGCTCCAGAAGTTGTCATCACAGACCAAGATCCGTCAATGAAGATTGCAATAGCTGAAGTTTTTTGCAATACAGTTCACCGCTTTTGTATGTGGCACATTATGATGAAATTGGGCACGAAGGTATTTTATCTTAAAAAAAATTTCAGCTAATGCACCATAATGCACCATAATGCAGTAAATATGCAGTAAATCTTGTAAAATATGCACTATAATGCACCATAATGCAGTAAATATGCACTATAATGCATTTCATGTTTACTTATAATTATTTTGTTTTTTTATTATAGGTGGGTGCTGAACTATGTAATAGAACAGATTTTAAGAGACGTATTTCTGACATTGTGTGGACAGACCAAATTACGCCTGAGGTTTTTGAAAGAGAATGGAATTGTATGATAAATGAATTTGATCTTGGCGAGAACAAGTGGTTGGCTGACATGTTTGATCTGAGGCAAAGTTGGATACCTGCGTATTTGAGGCATGTTCCTATGGCTGGTCTAATGCGTACAACTTCAAGATCGGAAAGTGAAAATCATTTCTTTGGAAAATGGACCAACCCACGTCTTACTCTTATTGAATTCTTAAGCCATTATGACACTGTTATCGAGTATCAAAGGTATATTGAAAGGAAAAATGATCATGATTCAAGATATAAAACACCAGCTTTTAAAACAGACCTTCAAATGGAGAAAGAAGCTTGCAAGTTATTTACTAGAACCATTTTCTTCGATGTGCAAGATGAAATGTTTAATTCATACAAGTATTGTATTGCTATGTCTGTTGTGGAAAATGGCAACACTGAAAGATATTCTGTTCGTGATAGCCAGTATCATATCTTTAAGGGTTCAGATGAGTTTCCTATTTATCAGGTATGTTCATCTTTACTGCATTTCAGTGTATTTGTTTTCTGCAAATGTATCATTTTACTGCATTTCAGTGTATTTGTTTTCTGCAAATGTATTATTTTACTGCATTTCAGTTTATTTGTTTTCTGCAAATGTATTATTTTACTGCATTTAAGTTTATATATGATTGCAAAACAGTATATATGACTGCTAATACTTTTTTATTATTATTATAGGTTGAGTTTTGTAAGTCTGAGATAAAGCTTGAGTGTAGCTGTAACCGTTACGAGTCGTACGGTCTTCTTTGTCGTCATGCATTCTATGTTCTCAGAATGAATGATGTAAAGGAGTTTCCACGAAAGTACTTACATAAACGGTGGTTAAAGAATGTAAAGCCTTCAAGTTATGCTCGTCGCATGGTCAGTGGTGTATCAGATGCAGTGCAGACTGAAGTCACAGAATTGTATCATATTTTTGAATCTACTATTGATCGGTTGGTGCACAAGGTTGATAATTTGCATATTTTCAAAGATAAGATGAAAGAGTTGCTCAAGCAAGCAGAAATTGATGTACCAGTGGTCCCAAAAATGAATAACAAAGCTGCGATTTGTGCATTGCTGGGTGTCAATGAGCCTGAAAATGAGAATGATAAAGTTCTAAATCCAAATCTTAGGAGAGCGAGAGGTCCATGATGCTTTTCTAGGTTGAAGCCTGTAACTGAAGTCACAGCTGAAGAACTTAGTAAGAGGAGGACTTGTGGTGTATGTGGTGAAAAAGCAGGACACAATAAAAGAACTTGCACAGGTTTGTCTGAGAGAGCCAATCTTCAAGCTACTCCGAATCAACACATTTCTCCCAACAATCAAGCTGTTTTCCCTAGAAGATCTGGGTTGAGATCAAATACTCCAAAATAAGTACTCTATTTTTTTTTTAATATTTTTCATTTTAATAAATACTTCGGATCAAATTCTTTAAAATAAATTGTAAAAAAAAGAGAATGAGATACAGGAAGTCTAGAAATAAATGCAAAGGTTTAGGTTTTTTCAAAAGTGTATTGTAATGCAGTTACTTTTACATTTTGATGCAATGACTTTTAATACTTGATGATTTACATTCTGATGTAGTTATTTTACATATAATTTATCTATTATACTACATTTCAGTATAATTTAATGCATTAAAACTAATGTATTATAGATAACTATGATGCAGTAAAAATATACAATATGATATCGTATGATACAGTTATATCTTTTACTGCATTGTGATGCAGTTAACGTCTACCGCATTTCAGTAGAGTTTTACCAAATCATATAGATAAATTTTTAATAAAATGTTGTATTTTTTGTAATTTATCAAGTAATGCTATAAAATTTCAAATATTAATGCAGTAAAAATAACTACTCATGACAACTTCCACTCTATTCATATGCTATAACTTTTTTTTTTAACTTTACTGCATCTGATGTATTATAGCTAAACTATGATGCAGTAAAATATGCTCAGTAATACATTAAAAATATACATTATGATATCTTATGATACAGTTAAATTTAACTTTACTGCATTTTAGTAGAATTTTATCAAATGATATAGAAAAACTGTAATAAAAATTCAAATTTTAATACATTAAAACTAATCCCTCATGACAACTGCCACTCAATACATATTCCATAACTTTTTTATATAACTAAAATATGCAAAGTAATGCAGTAAAATATACACAGTAATGCAGTAAAAATATTCATTATGATATGGTAATTGGTAAAGAAAAACCTTCATGTTTACAAGTTGTTGGAAGAAAAAACAATTAGAAATTCAATTCAAAAGATTTAAAATTGAGATCTCTATTTATCAAGTTTCTCGACGGTAGTATTGAATTTCTTCCACAAGGCTTTATCATATCTGACATCATGCTCCTTTATAATCTTTGAAATTTTTGGCTTCTTCCTGAAGTATGCTTGTGCTTCTTTCAACAAACTTGCTTTTTTGACATTAATGTCCATCAAAAGGATTTTGGCCAAGTACTTGGCACGAAGCATCTTCAATTGTGCTTTCTGAATTGTTCCTTCTTTCTTCAAAGGTTGTAAAAAGTTTCCTTTACCTAGATATGTTTCTAAATGCCTCATAACGAATACACCACAATCGACATTATTGGATTTTGTTTTCCAATCAAAATCAATAATGCTAGGCTCAGAAACTAGAAAGTCAGCATATTTTGGATGATGTTGTGTCTCCAAGTAATTTATAAAAGAATCAATCTGTGAAAATTTAAAATAAAATGTATGAGATACAGCATTGTAATGCACTATTTTAAAAAAAATGATGCAGTAAAATTATCAATATTATTCACAAGGTATAGGAAACAAATAAGTTTGATGTTTAAAAATAGCACCATAATGCTTTAAGTATTAGTTAAAAGTAGACTTACCAGAGCATATGGGAAAGAACCATATACTGTTTCTATATCATCGATGCCATAATCTATGTTATCAATTATGTCTATTTCAGCGGTCTTCATATTGAAACAGATTACATAGAAATGGTTTGATGAATCTTTCGATATCTTTATTGCAGGAAAGAATACCTGTAGATATTTTTGTTATCATTAATCAACTTCATTCTATAGAACATCACAATTATATCATTTTATTCTCATAATTAATCTACTTACCAAATGAACATCGTTAAAATTCTTCCGTTTTGCTTCAGTTAAAACCAAACGAATATTTTGATCAAAAACTTGCATTCTTTCTTCAATAGTCTTCCCCGAATCAACAGTGTAATTAGACTGTTTTTAGTAAATGCAAAACGTTATGTATATCATAATGTAAAACGTTACGTATAAAAAAAATTATATAATTGAATTACTTACAAGCATTCCTGTATGACAATATACATTTCCATCGTCTGATAGCTTGTCTTTGTGTTGTTCCTCGTGATTTTGAACAATAGACCATAAGTCTAATATGAGTGAAGCAATTTTTATTTCAGGGTACAGGCTCAAGAAAAAAACACCTTCAACTCCAACTCTTTTATTCATCTTGAAAATATTCTCACTATACAATATTTCAGACAAGGTAATATATATAATGTTGTGATACCAAACCTACTGAATCAAACCTACGGAATCATCTAGAATCAGACAAATTAATCAGCGAATCTAGATGGTTTGTATGTTTAGTTTTTTTATTAATGCTCATATGAATGATTTATTTTAGTTATTGGTCAAAGTTTAGATATTGTTCAAATTTTGTTTTAAAATTGATTTTTTATGTTTGATAAACACTGCTATGTGTTAAAAATGCAATATAATGCTCTAGATTTACACTTAAGTTCATATTTAAGATTAAATAAATAACTAACTGGTCTTAAGTTTTAATTAATGCTATGTGTTAAATATAAACTATAATTCTTTAGAATTAGAATTAAGTTCATATAATGCTATGTGTTAAGAATGCACTATAATGCTCTAGAATTAGATTTAAGTTTCATATTTTAAGTTCATATAAGGCTATGTGTTAAAAATGCAATATAATATTCTAAAATAAGACTTGAGTTCATATAATTCTATAGGTTAGCTGTTGATCAAAGTTTGTTTTAAAAGTGACTTTTTATGCTTCAAAAATAACTACTATGTGATATAATTTAAATATAATTGATGCAGTAAATATATAATATTGATGCTGTGAAAAAAAATATGTTATGTAATAATTAAGAACTTACCCTTCAGGTGTCTTATTACCCCATATGTATTCAGCAATCTTCTTTCCATCTTCTGATAGTGGTTGGCCCAATATGATTTTCCGTTGATAATATGGAGACACTAAAGAAGGAGGCAGCTTTACTTGACGTTTATCGTTTTCCATATCAACTGGTGGAGCAATACAGCTAATTGGTGATGCATGCATAATCATTTTTCTTGTTACAGGCTCAGGCTTATCTTTTTCTATCTTATTTCTTTCAGCAATTAACAGATCTCCTTCTTTGTTGCCTTTATCTTCATCATTTGATTTTTCATTCATGCGTTGCAACTTCCTGACATTCTTTTTCATTAATTTATCCCTTATATCATCAAAAGTTGTTTTGTTTCCTTCAGTTCGTAGTTGACCAGATATCGGAATCTCTTTATATTCTTCATGTTGTTCAGCAACAAACAATGGTGTTTTACCTTTAACCTCTCTTGCGTTGTTTTTCGGTAACCGCAATTTCATACTATGTAAACTTTTTATAATTCCCTTTTTCTGAATCTGTAGACATTTTGGTGGCTCGGCAATTAAGAAACTTTTTGACACACTCTCTTCTGATTCAGCTAAGAAAGGTAGTTTCAAAACGGAGTAGTCAAAATACTCTTTGTTCACTTCTTCAATTAAAGGAAAATCGGTCATTAAACTCTTGATATTTTCCATTCCAATTGTAGGAAAGCCAGCTTCTTTGAGATTTTTAGAACCTGTTACTAAAAGAAGAAATTAAACAACAGTTTTTTTGGAAAAAAATAGAATAACTTGTTTTACTACAACATAGTTACTTCTTACTGCATCATAGTGTTTTTTTATCTAGTCATGCATTATAGTTAAACAGTGCATTACTAGTTTTAAATCACTATGATGCAGTGAAATTAATAATCAATATAAGACACTGTTTGTTTTTCATTTACTTTCATATGCTCCCAGGTTTTCATCTGGTAATTCAACATCTTACATTCCACCTTCAGTGTCAAGTTCCATCTCTGCTTCTTCACTATCAACTTCCATCTCTTCTTCTTCACTTTCAAACAATAGCGTTTGCGATTGATTTTCAAGGAATGAATCGTCATAAATGACAATAGATCTCTCGTTGACATCTTTATCGCACACTTCAGAACATATTTCAGCATTTAAACAATCTGTTTTGACAGAAAATCAAATTAAAAAAAGAAAATAGCTGATTTAATATATTCTTTATAATCTATTTTGCACTCTTTAGTTAAGTAGTATATCATAGAATATAAATCTATTTAGTTTATAAACATTATGATGCGATGAAATTGTTGCATAAAATGTAGTTATTACATATTACTTAAATATGTAATTAGATTAGAATATACTACAGACATTCAAGTTTTAAAGGTGTTCTAGTTATATTACAGACATTCAATATCCGAAACATACGATATAAGATAAAATATTAGTAGAAACTAGAGAAGTGTCATTGTTCATTTACTTTTAGAGGTTTTTCCTACTTTAGTGGGCGATGCTTCTCCTGCTTTTCCTTTTGCTGTTTTTTTAGGGGCAATAGGTGGTTTATTTTTTCCCCCTTTAGCAGGTGATGCTGTTGCTGCTTTATCTTTGATTGTTGACCTTGTCCGCCTTTCATATTCTGGTGTTGAGTGTGGCGTAGAATTCCCTTCATCCGTTGCTACAGGCTCAGCATTACCAGATTCATTGGCGTCTATACCTTCATTCATTCCAACTTCCACATTCCCAACAGGCGCATTAATATTTGTCTCATCGGCGTCGTCACCTTCATTCATACCTTCTTCTACAGATTCATTCAAACCAACTTCATCCAATACATTATCTCTATCTGCATCAGTCTTATCTTGATGATTCAAAGGATCATCATCGTTATACATTCTCTTTAGGAATGTATTTCTTTTTTGAACAATCTCCTTGAAGTCATCGTCAACTGGGTATTCATTCATTGCTATTTTTAGCTTCTCGTCATGATCTTCAAACATTTGAATAAGCTTTATGAGCTTATGATTCAAGAAAACCTTCATATCCTGTGTGTTTTGAAAAAAAAATTTAGTAAAACATAACTTTGATGCATTAAACTTTTTAACATATTTTAAATTATATATGCTTGTATTATTTTGAGAAATATAATATAATATATAATTAAATAAAATATATATATATATATAAGCTATGATATGTTGAAATTTTAATCTTTATTGCAGTAAGATATGCTATTTTTAGGATTACAAACATTTCAATAAGCTTTATGAGGTTATCATTTTAGAAATCCTTCATATCCTGTTTGTTTTTCAAAAAAAAAAGATAAATTGTTAGCTAAAGATAACTTTGATGCATTAAACTTTTTCTGTTTTTTTAAAAAAATATTTATATAGATAAAAAATGAGTTTGATGCATTAAACTTTTTAACTTTTATTCAGTAAAAATATGATGATTTATTTTTTGCAAAATAGTCTATGTCAGTGACGGAGCTAGGATTTTTCGCTAGGGTGGGCCGAAACAAAAAACATAGAAAAGATACGAAATAAAACAATAAAAATTTAAAGTCTTGCGATAATTGTTTTTCATTTCAACCGCACACGACGCAGATGAAGTTTTGAACCTGTTATAGGGTATTCACGTAACAGAAGTCGATGAGGTCCAGCATTCAAGTAACCTCGTCGAATCTCATCTCGCTTATTAACCGGATATTTTCATATTGGTCGACGCACTCCAGGATCACGTTGAATAGACACAAATGTAGCATTCTCGACTATCGAAATCGGTGGAGGATTCTCTTCCCTTAGTTTTTATGTATTCTCTTCTATTTTTCTACTTCTTCTATTCTCGGTGATACGGTTCGTTGAAAAAATAAATCCACCCTTTTTTGCTTTTTCGTCATTGATGAATATCTACTAAGTACTAACTAGTAAATTCACACAAAAAAAAATCACCACTGTTAACTACTATGCCTCTGATTACTATAACAAATTGCCAAAAATTTATGATAAATATCAACCATTAATTATGGACATAATTTACACTAAGACACTAAATTCATCACTAAAAGCTAAATCCAATCAATTTTATATATTCTAATTGGGAAAAGTAAAACACAACATGACAATAGTCAATAATGAATGAAAAGTTAAATGCGTGATTCTTTAAAATCAAATAATGAAAGAAAGTTACCTGATTATGTTGAAGCTATCAATTGAAAAAGATGGGTAATGAATAGAAGCAATCCATAAAGAGCTGTGTGCCTGTGTGGGTGTGTGCAGTTGAAAGTCCAAGAATGAAATATTGAGATTGATGTTTTTGATGGTAGATATCTCCATTTTAGTTTTCAAAACAGTACTTTTTATTTGAATGAACTTTTAATATTTATTTGGGGTGGGCCATTTGAGATTTCATTTACATGATACACATAAAAAAAATCTTGCCAGTACTAATTATTGAAAACTTGGGGTTGGTTTTGGCCCACCCTAGCTATTAAGTACCTCCGTCCCTGGTCTATGTTAACTAAAATTTAACTTTGATTCATTAAAATTTCTAAACTAATGCATCAAGATATGGAACTTATATTTTAACTTATTAATACAAAAGCGACTTGATGATTACCTGACTAGTTTTTTCTTTGAACTGTTGTAGATTCTCTTCTCGGCTAGTACTTCCACCCTCTGTTAACACAATGATCATTCCTAATATTAGAAATCATCATATGATTCCATATATCTATATTTTTTTAATATAAGATTATAACTTACCTGGTAGATTATTTTGTTCTTTCCTTTTCTTCAATTTGATCTTTGGTGGTTGAATATATTCAAATTCTTTGAATATAGGAAGTTTACCAAAGCCTCCACTCCTTATTTCTTGTGCTTCTCTTTTTTTTAGCAAGTCTGTACTCCAACCTTTGAATACAGGTGATGTTCTTTCCACTTTTAGATCAGGCGAATCTATTGAACTGCAGTATATAAGCTAAAAAAGAAAAAATATATATTAGCATTATATTTCAAAATTTATTGCATCATATTTAAGAAATAATACATTATTAGTTAATGCTGTAAAAAACATACCGCCAATACTATTGTGGAAGCAGCAAAGGTTTTTCCTGGTTCCCAATCCTGGATCTCTGATCGAATACAGTCAAAAATATACTCGCACCAATCAAATTGTTGAAATTCTTCCATTCGTTTTACCGATGGTATGAATCTTTGATTTGCAGTGCCATCTTTGTTCCCTTCAGCTAGACAAGAGAAGAAAATAACCAAAAAGCCGACTTGGAAAGACCAATCTGTTTCGGTCAATCTAGCAACATGATCTTCAAGAAACGAAATATTTATCCTGTCTGCATCCTCTCCTGCAAAGGGTGTTGTTGCTCTCCAATCTGTAGTTGTCTTATCTTCAGACGTTGTGCTAGGTAGAGAGATAACTTTCTTTTCACCCATCGGAACACCCAAAATGTCATAAATTAATTCCTTGGTTACTTTAATTCTTCTTTCATCCTCCATCTTTATGGTGTCCGTTTCAAGATCATAGTTTTGTACAATCCAAAATGTCATCTTGGTTGGCACCGACATATACTCAAAATTATTGATGAAATGTCCCAAACTCATTTCTTCTATAACCTTAAGCTGTCTTGTTGTGCATGCTTTTAACAAAAGATTCAAATGACGCACTGACATTCTTGGGACGATATTGGGAAATAATGCGTTGCCTTTTTTAGAAACTTTTTTTTCAGCATCTTCTTTTCCATCCACATTCTGTACCACTTTCTTCGATTTAATCCTCCGAATTCTCATCATCTTACCTTTTTCAGCTACCTTCTCTACAACTTCCTTCCCTATCACAGCAGTTGGAGCATCTGTCTTTGATGTCTCAACATTTTCTGATTGAAATTGTTCAACATCGTCAAGTACCTCAGTTGAAACTGTAATATTTACTGCTTTGCCTTTTTTAGCAATTTCTTTTTCAGCAACTTCTTTTTCAGCTACCTTCTCTACCACTTTCTTCCCATTAATCCTCCGATTTTTCATCATCTTACCTTTTTCAGCTACCTTCTCTACCATTACCTTCTCTACCACAGCAGTTGAAGCATATGTCTTTGATGTATAAACATTGTCTGATTGAATTTGTTCAGCATCGACAAGTACCTCAGTTGAATCTGGAATATCAACTGCTGCAACCTTTTTCTTTTTTTTGTTTTGGCTTCTTCCTTCATCAGTTGGGATGTCATCAACAGCTGCTCTTTTACCAGTAACTTTGTTTTTAGCACATATTTTTTTTCGTTTGGAAGATACTTCATTTGTATTAAATCCCTCTGGTTCTGAGAGTCTTTCATTGCTTTTACCTTTAAATAATTAACAATGTTATCCAACTTTTAAGAATTTAATGAATCATTACACGTCCATTTCATATATTGATACAGTAAAATATTAATACATCGCAATGATTTTCAAACATTAAAAGTCACATTTAATCAAATATTGGACAACAGCCAACCTTAATAATGCATACAAACGTAACTCGGAATATAGAGCATTAGAGTGCAAATTTTAACACATGACACTGATTTTTAAGCATATAAACAATCATTTAATCAAAATTTGAACAATATCTATCCTAAATCATTCATATACAACATTAGAGTACAAATTTTAACACATCGCAGTGATTTTCAAGCATGATAACTCACATTTAATCATACTTTAGACAATGGCTAACATAAACCATTCAAATGAACCTAAATCACATTCTAGAGCATTAGAGTATAATTTTAATCACATCAAACTGATTTTCAAGCATATATACAATCATTTTATCAATATTTATGAACAATTTGTAACCTAATTCATTCATATGTACCTAACTCGGATTTTAGAGCATTAGAGTGCAAATTTTAACACATCAGAGTGATTTTCAAGTATGAAATCTCACATTTAATCATACTTTAGAGAATGGCTAACTTAAATCATTCATATGAATCTAACTAGCATTTTAGAGCATTAGAGTTCAAATTTTAACATATTATAGTGTTTTCAAGCATGATAACTCACATTTAATCATAATTTAGGCAACAGCTAACCTAAATCATTCATATCATCATAACTTGGCTTTTAGAGCATTAGATTGCAAATTTTAACACATCACAGTGATTTTCAAGTATAAAATCTCACATTTAATCATACTTTAGATAACGGCTAACTTAAGTCATTCATATGAATCTAACTAGCATTTTTAGAGCATTAGAGTTCAAATTTTAACACATTATAGTGTTTTTCAAGCATGAAAACTCACATTTAATCATAATTTAGGCAATAGCTAACCTAAATCATTCATATCATCATAACTTGGCTTTTAGAGCATTAGATTGCAAATTTTAACACATCACGGTGATTTTCAAGTATGAAATCTCACATTTAATCATACTTTAGACAACGGCTAACTTAAGTCATTCATATGAATATAAGTAGCATTTTAGAGCATTAGAGATCAAATTTTAACACATTATAGTGTTTTTCAAGCATGATAACTCACATTTAATCATACTTTAGACAATGGCTAACATAACCATTCACATGAACCTAAATCACATTCTAGAGCATTAGAGTATAATTTTAATCACATCAAACTGATTTTCAAGCATATAAACAATCATTTTATCAATATTTATGAACAATTTGTAACCTAATTCATTCATATGTACCTAACTCGGATTTAAGAACATTATAGTACAAATTTTAACACATTGTAGTGATTTTCAAGCATGAAAACTCACATTTAATCATAATTTAGGCAACAGCTAACCTAAATCATTCATATCAACATAACTTGGATTTTACAGCATTAGAGTGCAAGTTTTAACACATCATAGTGATTTTCAAGTATGAAATCTCACATTTAATCATACTTTAGATAACGGCTAACTTAAATCATTCATATGAATCTAACTAGCATTTTAGAGCATTAGACTTCAAATTTTAACACATTATAGTGTTTTTCAAGCATGATAACTAACATTTAATCATACTTTAGACAATGGCTAACATAAACCATTCAAATGAACCTAAATCACATTCTAGAGCATTAGAGTATAATTTTAATCACATCAAACTGATTTTCAAGCATATAAACAATCATTTATACAAAATATTTACAATATGTAACCTAATTCATTCATATGAATCTAACTAGCATTTTAGAGCATTATGGTTCAAATTTTAACACATTATAGTGTTTTTCAAGCATGAAAACTCACATTTAATCATACTTTAGACAATGGTTAACATAAACCATTCATATGAACATAAATCACATTCTAGAGCATTAGAGTATAAATTTAATCACATCAAACTGATTTTTTTTTTTTTTTTTTTTTTTTTTTGGGTAAAGGGGACTGACCCCGGTAAAATATATTACACCAAAAAACGTTGAAGTACAAACGGATGTAGGTGAAGTCCTACATCACGGCCCGTTACATGGGCTACAACCAGCACATACACAATGTGCACAAACCACAAAACTTACATAAGAATAACATGCCACTCTTATGACTACCAAATACATTGGAAAAAAAGAATATAAATAAACATTACACCGCCGATTTTCCAACATATAAAAACCAAAACAGTAATTTCGTTTCCAGAAAAGCGTTTCCGAGTGTTACGCCATGATTACTGCATAATGCCAACCCGTGTTGATCAATCACGTGACCTCCACATGGTAATAACCAAACCGAAACCCTAAGAAGTGTAGGGTATCGAACCAGCCGACTCTCCCAATCCATAGCAACAAAAAGCACTCATGCATGCACCTCCAGATCACGAACAACAAACATAGACATCCTGAACATCGTAGCAACCTTGCAAAGATCAAGTTATCATGAAAACAAACCTAAAAGGTTTTGCCAACGATCAAAAAACGAGTACCACTCGTAACTACTCTTAGCGAGTAGGATCATGTTACCCGAATCATAAGATTAAACGAACCAGTGGTAACCATGATAACAAAGCACACGATCCCCAGGATTGATATCGCAACCCTTAAGATGAACAACCTGTCAATAAAAACCCTAATTAAAGAGTTTACCCGATGCGATACCATGCGTGGATCCCACGAGTAGAACCTCCACGCAGTCGACCAATCGACCCATATAGATGTACAAACAAAACAGAGATCGAGAATAACCAAACCAAATCGAAACCCTAATGAAGAATCAAAAATGAATGAAGGGTAATTAGGGTTTTGAGATGGGCGATGTCCATTAGATAAACAGATAGAAACCAAAGCACAACCATTCTACAATAGTAAAAATCTTGAACCGATTGCATATCTTACGGCCAAAAATTCCTAGATCTGATCCAATGAGACGAATGGTAACCTTAATCAGAAGCACCAAACGAAACCCTAAATCAAGAAAAAAGAAATTAATAACAAATAAGATAGAGAGGCGGTTGCTAGGGTTTTTTTAGTCGGAATTTTAGGTAGAATGGTGGCCGGAAATCGCCCCCCTAGGGGACACATCAAACTGATTTTAAAGCATATAAACAATCATTTATACAAAATATTTACAATGTGTAACCTAATTCATTAATATCAACCTAACTCGGATTTTAGAGCATTACAGTACAAATTTTAACAAATTTCAGTTATTTTCAAGCATGAAAACTCAAATTTAACACATCGCATCGAAATAAAGATGTAGAATAAATCACTTACTGCTTGATATAGTTATAGATTTTTCCGGCGACTTTTTTTTACCGTTTCCATAATCTACTCTTTGTTTTATCATCAGCCTAACACTTTTCCTATTTTCTAGATAGATGAAATGATAGTTGGAATCAGATTGTTATAAACATAAATAATATCGAAAATAAATAAATAGAGGTATTAATTTGCTTACGAGGAGGAGCAAAGGATTTTAGATTGTTATTCACCATCTTTTTGGATTGATGCATTTCAAATTTTATGCATCGATCTGGTTTTGATCTTGTTTTGATCTACTGTGTGTAAACTAGGGGAGAGAGAAATATTGGAGATATTTTTAGTAAGTGATGAATTTAAGAGATATGTGGTTGTTTATTCACCATAAATGAGACGCTCTCGGTTGGTTATTTACTAGTTTGTCCCTAAAGTTTGTAATATATACCAAATCAATATACAATTTTAATAGATTTTTCCAAATCAATATTTAATTTTAACAGATTAATACGTAGGTGGTCGTTTATTCATCATAAATGAGACATTCTAGAAAGGTTATAACTAATATTTACCAAATCAATATACAACTTTATCATATTTTACCAAATCAATATACAACTTTATCATACTTTAGCAAATCAATATATAAATTTATCATATTTTATCAAATCAATATACCATTTTAACAGATTTCTTTAAAAAAATATTAAATATAAAGGTATAATGCTTAAAAATCTTCTTATTTCCATTAGAAGTTTACCAAATCATAAAGGTTAATTACTGCATTACAGGAGAGGATAACCAAAATAAATATTAGGTAAATAGAGTGGCATTTACAATGTACTTAGGCCAAGCTGAAATAAAATTACAAAAGAAACAAACCCTATGTTTTGGGTTAACTTTACATAATAAAATTCTTCAAAAGTTTATACATAATTTCATTAAACTTCATCCAAGCACTTCCTTCTTTATTCTTGCTTCAAACTTTCTCATGAGCCCAATATTAACTTTCACATTAAAACCACTTATAATCTTTTGTTTCTTTTGTTGCTTCTTCCAATGTTGGTCCGCCGCTTTGATTAACTCATTTCTCCAAAGGTTACAAGGCAACAGCAGAATCTTTGCTAAGTACTTTGCTCTGAGAGTGTGAATAGTTGATTTTTGATTTCTATTTTCATCTGGCAATGTCATCAACCATATTTCTTTACCGACGTACATCTCCATATGCCTCATAGCAAATAGACCACAGTCGACAACATTTTTTTTGTCCTCCAAGTCATCTTCAAGACTCTTGGGACGGCCTTCATGAATGCAGCATGTTTTTGATGATTTACACTTTCTAGGTAAGCAATGAATAATTTGATCTGTGAAAAAATACAAGATTGCTGTTAATGCTGTAAAATAATATGTAATGCAATAAAAAAAAATTACCTGTTATATCTAAAAAAATAATTTATAACAAAATTTTGAAGGTTATAAAAAACTAATAATTTATAAAAAACTAGTATTTATTAATACATAGCTATTTAGCCAAATGAGATTCATAAATCAAAAAATTACCATTGTCATGGCATAAGGGCCATATCTGTCATCAAGATCCACAGAATCATCAAAAAGGTTGTCCATGATTTCTATTTCAGCAGATATCATATTGAAGCATAATAAATAGTAATGGTTTACAACACCTATCATCTGAATGCAAGGAATCATAACCTGTAGATAATTCAATAAAAAATTATTAACTAAAACATAGTAATGCTGTAAAAATTTAACTGTAATGCTGTAAATAATTTTTAAATAGTATTAGTAATAGATGTTATTTATGACTTACCATACTAATGTTATCCAAATTTGTTTTCTTTGAATTCTGTAAAACAGATTCAAAGTTATCATCAAAAACTTTTCTCAGGTGTTCTTCATCCACTTTCTGTTCAACCAGAACGGGAGGCTGTATATAATCACAAAAAAAAAATATAAAATATTTCAACCTATAGAAATACAATTTTTTAAGTATATATATAGACAAAAAAACTCACCAGCATTCCTGTACTGCAGTACAAATTTGAGTTAAATGAGGCGCTCGATTGGAATGTCTCCTCATACGCCAGAACAAGACTCCATAAGTCAAGAATATTTGATGAAATTAGGATGTTTGGATAAAGACTCAAGAACCATATACATTCAATTATTACGCCCAATCCACTGAATAGAAATTCCCTGTGCATTATAAAAATAATTCAGTTTTTTTTTTACCAAATCACAAACAAAAAAAAATATATCTATAATATGCAATTCAGTTACTTTATTAAAGGTTAATGCAGTAAAAACTAACCCTTCAGGACAACTGCCACTCCATATGTATTCTATAACCTTTATTTCATCTTCAGTAAATGGTATGGCTGGATGAATTTTCCTCTCGTGATATGCTGACAACTTTTCACTTGAGTCTATTCTATAAACCGCATATTCTAATACTTCAGCGCCTCTTTTCATACTTCTGATAGGCTTTTTAAAATCACTTTCATTTGAGGGTTCTGGAACTGCAATACTAACCACTTTCTCTTTGCCTTTTTCTGAATTCTTATCTGTAACACTACTTGTGATCATTGGCGCCTTAGTGTCTGTGTTTTGGACTGCATTAACAAGTATTGAAGCCATTCCAGCAATTTCAAGAATTTCAGTTGCTTCAGCCACTTCATTAGCTTCAACAGATGTTTTTGGAGGCAATTCAGCAACTTCATGAGCTTCAACACTTTTTTCTATGGCACTTGTATTTCCTTCATCTATTTTTCTTGCCTCAAAATGTCCTTCATTGTTTCGTACTAGGCTTAATTTCATATTTCTTGATTTAGGACGAAAGGAAGGAGTGTTGAGATTTTGAAAAAAATCTGAGGTAGAAGTCCAAACATTATCGGTCATATTGTCAACCAAATCAAATGCATCCAACCCTGGTTGAACTACATCAAAATCAACAACTTTAGCACCCATGATACCCAAATCATCTACAACATCAATCTTTCTTCGTTTGTTGATTTGATATCCTTTTTCGTCTTCCTTCGTTTGTGATAAAGGTTCTATTGTGGGAAGTCTAGTGTTTAGATAACTCAACAAACTTTCATCACTATCTTCTAAAGGTTCTTCTACGACATAAGCTATCCGAGCATTTTTATCAGTTTCATTTGAAGATTGTGTTTCTGGAGGAGTTGACTGAGTGAAATAAGTATAATCAAATGGTACAATGCCCATATTTTGCCCTGCAATCAGATTTTGAGGCCCCTCTCCAGCATTTTTACAATAATGCTCATCTTTCTTTTCCGCATTTACATCGTCATCACCTTTTTTATTCTTTTTTTGATCATCGCCATTATCTGCATATTTTTACATTGTTAGAATTTTTAAATTGCAAACCTTACCAAATTAACGTAATAATGTTATAGCATTGTAGTTATATTAGTACCAAAAAAATTTTTAGTAGAACATAGAAAAATATAATTTGAAGGTTATAGACATACCATCATGTTGATCCTCAACATTTCCTTTTTTTGCATCATCATGTTGATCATCAACATTTGCCTTTACTGCATCATTATCATCATCTAATGCATCATCATCGTCATCTTCTTCGTCATCATCTAATCCATCATCATTGTCAGTTTCGTCATCAATATCTTCATCCTCATCTCCATTCCCGTCTTCGCTACCATCAATTTCATCATCCTCATCTCCATTCCCCTTTTCACTATCATCATTTTCATCTTTCATATCACCTTGCTTATGTTTATAATAAACCATGAAAACCTTATTTCTATCATTTACAAGTTTTTTTTAACCTTTTGGACTCGGGATAGTATCTAAAAGCAAGATCCAATTTTCTATCAGAATCTTCCATCAGCTTAATTGCTTGCTGTAGATTACCTTTTACAGTATTGCACATTCCCTATAATATAAAAAATCATTTAAAGTTTAATGCATTAAATTGTTTTTTTGCCAAATCACTTTCATAACTTTTAATAAATAACATCATAACTATCATTTTCAAACAACCGAGTTCTCAATCCTCATTACAAAGAAGGAGTCTTCCCAATATGGGGAATCAAAAGGCTCCCACTAGGTTTTCGAGCTTGTTCCTAGTGAGCCACATGCATCAAATATTTTTTGATTGTGTGAGCCTTAAGACCAGAAAATTTACTGAATTTTAGTTAATTTTTTAACCAAATCATCTTACATAACATATATTTCATTCAAAATTATTACCTTAAAAGTTTTAGATGAAAAATCTTTAGCTTCTTCAAGTTCTTCTTCTGAAAACTCTTCTTCATCTTCTACAACATCAACAAAATAAATTATTATATAATAACAAAATTTCAAGAATATATTTATTTTATATTTTTATGCATACCTGATAAATTCACTAATTTCTTTTTTTTGGTATCTTTCTTCTTTGGCTCAATCCATTCTAAACCATCAACGATTTCTAAACGTCCAAAACCTCCTTTCTTAAGTTCAAGAGATTCTCTAGCTTTCATCAATTGATGATTCCATGCTTTGAACGCAGGGACTGTTTTTTCGACCTTTACCTTTTTACACACAGTTGAATTGCAATACACAAGCTGCACCAAAAAAATATTTTTTAGTAGTTAGCTGTTGAAAATTTATGTAAAATTTAATAAATTAAAAAGTAAATTTTTACAGCAGCTTAAGTAAAAAATTTTACAGCAGTTAAGACTAAAATTTACAACATTTAAGTTTAAATTAGTACTTACTGTGAGTAAAAACAATGGTCCACTGAATGTGCTACTTGAATCAAAACTGGTGCATTCCCTCACCAAACATTCTAATACATATGAGCACCAATCCATTTTTTCAATCCTATCAGTGTTATTCCCAATAAATGGAATAAGCCTCTCATTTATCGTTCCATCTTTGTTACCTTCTCCGATTATTGAGAAGAACAGTGATAGGAAACCAACATCGAATACCTAATTGGCTTTTTCGTATTCAGACAAAAATGATTCCAATTTTGATACTCCGATTTTTTTATCATTACCGACAATATGCTTCACCTTTCTTCTCCATCTCTGAGTCGTAGGCTCTAATAGATTTTTTTCTTTTAGAGTTTCAACAGGGATATCACCCATTGGTATCCCAAGCATATCATGCACAAGTTGTTTGGTAAACTTTATCTTCCTACCATCTCCCATTCCTAGAGTGCATGTTTCTGAATCAAAATTGGTAGCTAAAAACAGACCTAAGGTTGATGGGATATAATATATATTGAAGTTTTCAGGAAAATCACCAAATCACATTTCTCGAACACGCTTGTCTTGTTGAGGGCTTAAGTTGTTTAGGACCTTTGGAGATTTCTTGGTGACATTCTGTATTTTATGGTTTCCTGATCAGCCTTTTTTGGCTTCTTTTGTTGAATTGCTTGTGGATAACAAACAATCATATTATCTTTTGTTTTTGCCTTCTTTTTTGACTGAAAAAATACATCAGAATCTTTTCTTAGTGCAAGCCTTTTCCCCTTATCTTCCTTTTTTTCTATCTTATATTTATCGAAAGTATTTTCTTCAAAATCCGAATCACTGTTTTCCGTTGGATTTTTTTTTTCTCATTGGTCTTTTTAACTGATGGAGATATACCTGAAAAAATCACACACTATATTCATTTACAGACAATCTATATAAATCTTTCATTTGAACCTAACACAGAATCAAGAGCATTAGAATACGAATTTTAACACATCACTCTGATTTTCAAACATATAAACTCACATTTAATCAAACTATAAACAACATCTAACAGGAAACATTCATATGAACCTAACTTGGATTCTATAGCATTAGAATACAAATTTTAACACATCATAGTGATTTTTAAGTATGAAATCTCACATTTAATCATACTTTAGACAACGGCTAACTAAAATCATTCATATGAATCTAACTCGTATTTTAGATCATTAGAGTTCAAATTTTAACACATTATAGTGTTTTTCAAGCATGATATCTCACATTTAAGCAAACTTTAAACAACATATAACAGGAAACATTCATAAGAACCTAACTCGGATTTTAGAACATTAGAATACAAATTTTAACACATCATACTGATTTTCAATCATATAAACTTACATTTAATCAAATTTTGAACAACATTAAAACTAAATCATTCAATTATACTTAACTCAGATTTTAGAGCATAAGAGTCAAATTTTTAACACATCTCATTGTTTTTCAGGCATGAAAACTCCCATTTAATCATACTTTAGACAACAGATAACCTAAATCATTCATATCAACATAAGTTGGAATTTAGAGCATTAGAGTACAAATTCTAACACATCACTCTGATTTTCAAACATATAAACTCTCATTTAATGAAATTATAAAAAACAATTAACATAAATCATTCATATCAACATAACTTGGATTTTAGAGCATTAGAGTGCAAATTTTAATACATCACAGTGATTTTCAAGTATGAAATCTCACATTTAATCATAGTTTAGACAACGGCTAACTAAAATCATTCAAATGAATCTAACTAGCATTTTAGAGCATTAGAGTTCAAATTTTAATACATTATAGTTTTAATCATGCATGATATATCACATTTAATCAAACTTTAAACAACAGCTAACAGAAAACATACATATGAACCTTACTCTGATTTTAGAACATTAGAATATAAATTTTAACACATCGCGTTGATTTTCAAACATGAAAACTCCCATTTAATCATACTTTAGACAACAACTAACCTAAATCATTCATATCAATATAACTTGTATTTTAGAGCATTAGAGTACAAATTTTAACACATCACTCTGATTTTCAAACATATAAACTCACATTTAATGAAACTATAAAAAACAGTTAACATAAATCATTCATATCAATATAACTTGGATTTTGGTGTATTATAGTGCAACTTTTAACACATCACAGTGATTTTCAAGTATGAAATCTCACATTTAATCATACTTTAGACAACAGCTAAGTAAAATCATTCATATGAATCTAACTAGTATTTTAGAGCATTAGAGTTCAAATTTTAATACATTATAGTGTTTTTCAAGCATGATATCTCACATTTAAGCAAACTTTAAACATCATCTAACAGGAAACATTCATAAGAACCTAACTCGGATTTTAGAACATTAGAATACAAATTTTAACACATCATAGTGATTTTCAAACATATAAACTTACATTTAATCAAATTTTGAACAACATTTAACATAAATCATTCATATGAACCAAATTCTAATTCTAGAGAATTATAGTTAATTTTTAGCACATAGCAATGATTTTGAAGCATTAAAAGCCACTTTTAAACAAATTTTAGTATAACATCTAACCTAAATCATTCATATGAACCTTAGTCTAATTCTAAAGCATTATAGTGCATTTTTAACACATAGCAGTGATTTTAAAGCTTAAAAAGTCATTTTTAAACAAATTTTGAACAACATCTATCCTAAATCATTTATAAGAACCTTAGTCTAATTCTAAAGCATTATAGTGTATTTTTAACACATAGCATTTATTTTGAAGATTAAAAAGTCACTTTTAATCAAATTTTGAACAACATCTATCCTAAATCATTTATATGAACCTTAGTCTAACTCTAAAGCATTATAGTGCACTTTTAACACATAGCAGTGATTTTGAAGCTTAAAAAGTCATTTTTAAACA